>JALPQD010000409.1:646609-1983938 GCA_023101885.1 Typhlomys cinereus | reverse complement strand
AGAAATATGCTTTGGATTATGAGTTGCAAGGGTATATTTGTGGTATCTTCAGTGCTTAAGGTTAAATTATTAGGCATACATGTAAGTAGATTTATTACCAACAGTAATACCTGAAATGAAACATTTTTGAGAATGAAAAGAGATTCAATCAGTCACATGGGTAGGACAACAATACAAACTGAAATGTTCCTCAGGTAAACTTGAACACATACTAACAATAAATAAAAGAGCGGAGATGGAAGACAGCAATTAAAAGAGTGATTAGAGTCATCAGTCAATTTTTTGGTGATCCCTAGAAAATTAGTTGTTTTTGTGTTGAAATTGGGTCTTGGACTGTCATTGAACCCATAGCATTTAAATTATTATAGTCAATGATGACAAGAACTTGATGTTGGTCAGGATTATTCTTAAAGATAATTTAAAGCAATTAACATATTTAAATATGCAAGATGATAAGAATCTACAATCCCAGTTGATAAGGAGGCTAAAGCAGGGAGTTTGTAAATGAAAGACTGTCGTGAGCAACATAGTGAAATTCTCTCAAAACAAAATAAAGCATACATTTAAGTTACCTATGTGTATGTTCACAGCTCTATGAGTTACTAATATTACATGTTCTTTGCGGTATTTATTTTTTCTTTATTTTCCTTGTGTTAAATATAGTTTAGACTCTTTTATAACATCAAGATTGTCTTCTTTTTAAATTTTTTATCACCTCTTACTTCTGTTCATTATCTACTTATTTGTCTATCCTACACTCTTTCTGTCTCCCAACTTTTCTCCTCATTCTCCTGTTTCTTGATTTATTCTGTATCTTCTACTTCTTTGCCTTGTCTCTTGCATGATCTTCTCAATTTTTATTTCACTGCTTATTTTATTACCTCAAAAAGTTCTATTTTAAAAATATTTACATAATTACCTAAATTTCGTGTTTCTAATGAATTTATAGTTTATAAGCATTTTAAAAATTCATTATACTTTAAAATAAGTTCTTGCACCCAAAAGTTTCTATATTACAATTATGAAATTAATGAATGTTTGGTAGATCTTCCAAATGAAGGTAGTGTACTATCTAATAAAAGAAAAAAATATTATACATAGTATAAGCAAATGTGATATAAAATGATATTATTGGGAAGGTTACTCCTAGGGATATTCCCTGCAGTTAAAATTTTAGTACATGGTAACCACAAAGGATTAGAACTAGGAAGGCAGGGGAAAGAAGACCCTAAGAGAATGGAGACAAAGGAACACAGTTCAATAGAAAAATAAGGCCACCATCGAGAAAGACTCATAATTATCTAGATATCTGATCTAGTCCATAGTCAGTCTCTTTCCTGTTCACTTACGTTTAGACTATTCTGAAGCACAGGACATGTGTTACCTATTATGGGGAGAGGGTTAATGGTTAGTAAACAGAGAGATAATTTCCTGTAGGTTGGCCCCACTCATTACTGTGCACTAATTCTGACCTCCCTCCCCTTAAAGGCTTTCCTTATATAAAAGCCTTTTTAAAATAGTTTCTGTGTTGTTGTACAGGTGAGTATCTCAATACACAGATTGAATGCAGACTTATGCAGCTTAAGAATAGCAAAATATACAACAATGCATAACCAAAATATACAAACCAATAATCCCACAATGTACACCTGGAACCAGGACAGCCAAATCTCTCCCCATCAGAAAACTCAAGGAACTTCGCAGAAAAGGGATGGTAAGTATGCAAGAGCCTAAAGTTTGGGAGATCCATCACTAAACAGGACAGTCCACTCAAGATAAGGCAGCAGCAGTCAGAAACTCACAGCAATGGGACTTGACCATATCAGACCTGCACAGTGATTGACATGTGAATATGTCCACATGGACTGGGGTAACAGTTTCAGGCTGTAGGATTCTTAAAGATGAGAGGTTAGACAAAAGTGGGGGAGTACCCATATCAGCAGTCTTCCCAAAGAAGGGCCTCTTGGTCTGCCATAGAGGCCTGAACCTTCACCAGTATAGATAATACAGAAGGAATCCCAGGACCCATAGAGCCAAAGGGCAGGAGAGTAGGATACAGGAGACTAGACCATGAAGGGAAGGGAAGAAGTGTGTGAAGATTTAAGAGAGGGAAGGTGTAAGAGATGAGAAAAGGAGGGATGGGAGGGAGAAAGGGAAAGTAGAATGAAGGAGGCAAGGAGCATGCAAAACCAGAAATTTAAAATAGTTTAAAATAAATTTTAAAATAGTTCATATAAATTGGGTATATGTGTGGCTACTTTTTCATGCAATTACTTGCATTAGTAACTACAAATCAACAACATTCTATCTAAATCACTCTTGTTTCATTAGACTATAGAAATTATATATATTCTTTCCTCTTTCATCCTTGAGAAATTTATCTAATTGTCCTACTAATGCTTAATTGAGTACCTCTTCTATTTAGACATAATACTTTAATTTATAATAATCATCAAGCTCTTTGAAATAATGTGTTCACTTGCCTTTATCATTAAATCACTTTTTACCAAGGGATGCATGGATGGATAGAAGGGTATGATAGAAGACTAACATTTCAAGCCATGACATTTCCTGAAATTGTAGGTAATATTTTATGTATTCAAATTTACCTCCATTTTCTTGACTGAAGTTAAACAGTCTTCACCAAAATAGTGTGTAGAACCATATGTGAGCCAGACTCTAGTTTTCTCTTCTTTATTCAAGACACACCCCAGGAGACCATAGGTACATGGCTTGTGAACAGGCATCACAACAGGTTGAGAAACCATAGGACTTAGGCAACTTCTTCATGCAACTTATTTTTACCTTCAGAACCTGCTCAGAACCTGTCTTAGAATACCATTTTCATTTCATAATTGATTGTTGCTGTGCCCATCCAACATTATGGTTTATTAGGTCAGATAATACCCAACCCAGGATGCGCAGCTCAGGTCACATGGTAATTCCCTGACCTACAGGGCCTAATTTTCAACTAGGGCCTAACAACAGGCCAAAAACTGCCTCTTTAAAGGAGAGTAGTTGTCTGCTGAAAATGGCTGGGCCTTTCCTCAAAATCCCAAGGACTTTGGATGTAATTCACCCATGCGTGCCTGCCGAAGACTTGAATCAGCATCTCTAACTGTGACAGACTCTTCTAATAATATGGGGTCTCCTGAATCATATGGTCCAAGTGGCAGGGCAGACTGTATAGCAGCTTGGACTGCTGAAAGACCTTTTCTTATCCTGTGCCCAATTCAAAACTAGCAGCTTTCTAAGTTGCTTAGTATATGGATCCAAGTAACACACCCAAGTAAGGAATGTACTGCCTCCAAAATCCAAATTGGTTCACTAAGGGTCGTGCTCTTTCCTTTGTGGTGGGAGGGGCTAAGTGCAACAACTAATCTTTTACCTTGGAGGAACTATCTCTTTATGCCCCACACAATTGAACTTCTAAAAATTTTACTAGATAGTCTTTGAATCTTGGTTGGATTGAGGTCCCTTCCTCTGATGCACCAAAGAATTCAAAGTGGTGGTTTCCTCCTTATCACTTGGTCCAATCAGCATAATATTATCAATAAAATGGACCAATGTGATGACTTGTGGAAAAGACAGAAGATCAAGATCTCTATGATCTAATCTATGGCCTAGGACTGGGTAATTAATATGTCCACTAGGTACAATAGTAAAGGTACACTGTTGGCCCTGCCAGCTGAAAGCAAATTGCTTTTGATGTCTTCATGAATAGGTATTGAGAAAAGAGCATTTCCAAGTACATACCAAGTACTATTAGATATGTTAATCTGTTCAAGCAAAGAAACTATGTCTGGTGCAGCAGTTGCAATTGGAGTCACAACTTCATAAAGTTTTGGATAATCAACTTTCATTCTCCATAATCCATCTGTTTTCTACAGGCCAAATGGGAGAGTTAAAGGGAGAGGTGATATGAACCACCTCCCCTGCATACATCCAGAACCTGACGGTGGCATTAATTTCTGTGATCCCTCCAGTGATAGGATACTGTATCTGGTTCACTATTTTCTTGACAGAGGTAACTCTAAAGGCTTTCATTTTGTCTTCCCAACCATAATAACCCTAATTCCACAGGTCAAGGAACCAATGTGAGGATTTTGCCAACTTTGAAGTATATCTATACCAATTATACATTCTGGAACTGAAGAAGTAATCACATGGTGAGTCTTGGAACCCAATGGACCTACTATGAGTCAAACAGTAGCGAAAACTCCATCAATCACCTGAACTCCATAAGCCCTTACTTTTATTTGTGGACCACAGTGCTTTTTAGGATTTCTTGGAATCAATGTCAACTCAGAATGAGTGTCCATTAGGTCCTGAAAAATTTGATTACTGCCTTTCCTCCAATGTATAGTAACTCTAGTAAAAGGCATTAGGTACCATTGGAGAAGGACAGGAGAAAGATAAAGTAAAATTCTTTGTTATTGTGCCTAAGTCCTTACTGAAGGAAATCCAACATCCCCTTCATTCAAGGGGTTCTATATCTGTGAACTGACCTAAATCCAGAAATTGATTTTAAGGGCATGACTCTCTGCTACTATGATTCAAGACAGTGTTTCCTTCTTTTGTTTTAGAAAGTTTCTGCATATACAGGTCAAATAAAAAACAATAAAGACTTCTTATCAATTTTACTCTAGGAAACACCACGATTAATTAGCAAATGTCAAATATCTCAGAGAGTTAGAGCATCTTTCTACACTGTACATTGTGTTTGGTATGCTCATTTTGCCATTGATGAATCATTGGTGCTACTCGGCCCCTGCTGCTCTTGGATCTACCTAGATCCATTGGATTCAATGCCTCCAATTGAACAGCTGATGACTCATTCTTATTAATAGTGCAAGGAGAAGAACAATGATAGGCCCTTTCAAATTTGTTGGTGTTCCTCTCACAAATTTATATAATATGGTCTTGGTAATCAGCATGTCATCTGCACTCTGCCATTGAGAAATAAATTTTAAGCAATGGATCTAGTAAAGCATACCAATTTCATTCTGTCTTTTAATTATACCCTCAATACTAAACTAAGGAATATCTTCTATCTCCAGTTCTCTGTCAGAGGGTCAAATATTAGTGTTTCATCTATCCACTCAAGTAGACTCTTGGCACTATTTATAACTCTATGAGCTGTAGCATTAAACTCAGAATCTCTATAAATAGGCCTATTTCTGTGACCTCAGTTTGATCCAGCTTTATACACCTTTAAACAGTACCCCACAGCCTTAAAATCCAGTCCCAGGGATGTTCCTCAGATTACTGCTTGAACATGTCACAAAATTCATGAAGTTCTCTAGGGGTATAGTGAATCTCCTTATGTACCACACTTTCTATGTCACCTCTAGGTGCCTTCTTATATTTGAGTCTGTATATAGTCATGGAAGTAACCATGGATAGGCATTCTGAAATATCAAAACTGTCTTTAGGAAATGTCTTTATTCCATCCTCAGCCAAAGAAAGGTTAATCCCTCAGGCAAAGGTAGAGACAGAGATGCTACAGGAAGTAGGGGCAAGGGTAGGGATTTATTCTCTACCAAAGGTGGTGAGACTACTTCCCCAGATGAAAGAAGCTTATCAGAATTTAAGGATTCATTGGCCTCAGCCTCAGTTGGATATTCTCACACGTCAGCATCCTAGTTATGAAGATTCCATTCCTTCCAATCAGTGCTCCGACTTTAACTGTTGAAAACTTCTTGGATTGGGTCTTTAATTTACATTGTAACTCAGTCAATCTAATAATCGAAGCTTGGGTTTTATTTTCAGCAATTCATACCCCATTACACTTAGAAACACTTAGAAAATAACACACTTATACTTACACACTTACAAACATCTAAATTGTTTACATGCACCTGAAACTGATTATTTTCATCTCTGAGATCTTTTTTCTCTTCTCTATTTTATCCAGAAATGCCTCAAAAACACACTTAGAAGTTCTTAGATTTTTTTATGTTCTTGATTTGGTAATTTAATCTCTGAGATTTTACTTTTCATTTTGTACTTTATCCAGAAATGCTAAAAGCAACCAACCAAAATCATCGTTTTACTTATTTTTCCCCATATTATCAAAAGTTTTTATACAGAAACACTAGCACAGTACTCCTCACAAGAGTTGAATCAGGACTCACTTAGAATCATCATGCCCGCTTTTAATAGTTTTTTGAAAAGCTCACACCAAAGAGTTTTGGTAATCTTCATGCCACCAAGGGGAGCCTTGAGTATCTTGACATCTCATTGTGTTGGAGAACCAGCTCCAGATATGTTTAAGTCTAGTAGTGAAATTAATCCTTAAAATTCTATTTTTCCAGAACCACTTCAGATATCACAATCTGTATTAGTCAAGGTTCTCTGGAAGAACAGAATTGATAGAATGTGTGTGTGTGTGTGTGTGTGTGTGTGTGTGTGTGTGTGTGTGTATCTTTATTAAATCAACTCACAAGAAAGACAGTGTACTTCAAAGTAGTCATCCATAGCTGCTTGTTCTTAACTGGAATGTCTCACAAAACCAACAAAGGATCCCTAGAAAGTCTTGAGCCTCTACCTTGATGGAGGCTTGAACGCACTGGGCTCTGATATCAGGGATGTTGGTGAAGAACGACTTGGTTCTGATGTCAGGGATGAATAGAAGCAGGAACAGTTGCAAGGTCAAAATGATTCTGAGTCAATTGCAGAGGCAGTAAAGGCAGCAGCAACAAAGAAGATGATAATATTTGAACAGTGGACTCAACAACATTTCTTATACTAACTTTTATCTAGTCCACCACTGGAAAGCGCCACCTACTAAAGACTATATTTTCCACATCAATTAAGCCAGCACCTGTAGATTCATTCAGGGGCCTGCTCCAACCATTGATTTTTCACAACTGTGCTCCAAATAGCCTGCATCTGTCAAGTTGACACTTTAATCTAACATAACAATCTATTTGCCTACCAAATTTAGTGCTTCTGTATGAATGAGTCTTTGATGATTAGAATTTCAAGGTCATATTGCAAAAGAGCAATTTATGAGAGTAAATTATTTTGGTTTTTGAAAAGTGTCAGTTATTTGCTACCATGACATGTATTTTCACAGTTTATCTTTGATCTATATTAGGTATAGTAATCTGACAGAAGATTTAGTGTTACACGTTATTCCTAGTCAAAGGATGTACATATATGTATGGAAATATTATTGTAGTTTATGTGTGATTAATTACAAAGAGACTATGAAAAGAATCTATGTAATTTTCATTCATCTTTCACAGTGGTTTTGCAAAATTTAAGGTTATTTTAGACATATTCAATATGATCTATATGTTTAAAACAAAATCAGTTATGCATTTTTAAGCAATGCATATTTTTCATGAAAATTTGCAAGAGTGGGTAAAATGAAACCAATGTATTATAAATGTATGGAATATAAGAATTATGGAATGTGCAAAATCACTCTATATGTAAGTTATAGTCTCATGACCTGCAGCATATTAGAACCAGAAATGGCAATTCAGGTTATGCTTAGAAAATATTCTTTTTAAAACACTACAGGAGAAAATAATTAATTTTGATCCTGCAAAATATGACAACAGCTCATATTTAATAATATAGAGATTTCTTCCAGTTTTAGAATTATGAATTTGCAAACAGTTTCTCACATAGAACTAGTATATTTTGTTATGTTTTACAGTTCTCACTTTCTGTTTGTGATGTTTACCTTTAATGTACTGTTAAACACATACTTTCATGAAATTGAGCTAAATCTAATACAATCAATTCAAAAGTTGAATCATGCAGAAATTATCACAGGATTCACTCTGTATTTTTCGTATGTACACACATTTTTATGGATAAAATCTGTAAATGATATAACATCACAGAAGAAAGTTTCTACAATGTGCATTTGATATAAGGTGATTCATTTTGTTGATACAAAACCTGCAGAAATAAATATATCACTGTTAAAATTAATAGTACGCCATAATTTTAAGTCATACATTATGTAATGTAACACACACCATTTATCAAAGAAGAAAGTAGTGATCTGAACAGTATAAACAGTGAATGTATGAAGTGAAGGTACAGGAAGAACTGGATAGAAAAGATTTGTTACTTGTTATATTTTCATTCTATTTAACTTATTAAAGTCTGGTATATCTACCTCCTCAGATTTTTTGAGGATTGTAGCATAAATACAAATTAAGAATTAAGTATGAGTTTGGGTTGTGCATGTAACTCAGTGCATTTTCTTGTCATCAGTGAGGCCAGGATTCAGTACAAAGTATACAGAAAAAAAGAAAACAGATAAAAAAGAATAATGTTAACCTACAGAGCAAAAGATAGAGCAGAAGTACTATTATGCAGGTAAAGTTAGAAAAGAGGCAGAATAAATATATAGATGTATGATAATATGTTCTGTAACTTAAACAGGATGTATATTTTTAGATATTAAGGGTATAAAATGAATTAGATTACAAAATTTTGAATAGAGACATTTCTAAGAAAAATAACTTGAAAATAGGCTTAAGGGACCTAGGATAATAAAGTTTTCATAATATACTTGTCAAACCAACCTGACTTTAGAGTTATCTGTTAACTATAATAGTCCCCACACAGTAACCAGTAATTCCTTTTAACCTCATATATGCCTGAGTTTGCATGGTATATAACAAGTGTGTAAATCAAGATGTTCTAGAGAAGCTAACTGCATAGAATATGTATGATAAACTCATGTATTCTGGGCTGCTAATAATCTGAAATGTAGTTTAGGACAGCAGATTGGAGACACAAGAAAGACAATGCCAAAGTTCAAATTTTAAAGAGGTCCACTGTAGCTTCATAGAACTTTACGATACAGAAGCCCCAAAGACAAGTGTTCTGGAAAATGTCCTGCTTTGTAAAAGCTGGTACACTACTTCTCAGATTTTCATCTGATAAGAAGCAACTCACTCACCTTATGCAGATGATACATTGAATTTTCAAAAAAATCATTCAAGAAGACAGTCATTTTAACTTAAGAACCCACACACAACTGTTTTGAATGATATATGACAAAATATTAGACAACCCAGAACCAAGGTAAATCACCTTATTAGGACAAATAAGGACAGAACTGATAGCATACTTTTGATACTGTAGATTTGTGATAACCACATTTTTAAAATATATTGAGAGAGAGAGAGAGAGAGAGAGAGAGAGAGAGAGAGAGAGAGCAGTGAGAGAGAGAGAGAGAGAGAGAGAGAGAGAGAGAGAGAGAGAGAGAGAGAGCAGTGCACATGTGCAGATCCGAGGACAATTTTATATAGCTCATTTCCTCCTTTCAACATTTGGGCTCTGAGATTTGAACCCAGACAACCAGGTTGAAGAAAAACTTTAACTCACTGAGCCGTCTCTCTGGCACAACCTCTGCTTATTCTACTCTAGAATAGTTAGCTGTACTAGACTCTTTTTTAAAGTCATATGAACAATGCATAGATATCTTTGATGACTAAAGTTAAAGTTAAAAGACAGAAAATTGATTTTTACCTTTAAAAATAGCACTACAGTTTATTTACGGATATTGAGAGGTAGAATAAGCCTGATAAGGCACACAAACTTTATGTAAAATAGAGCGAGAAATTCTGCTTCTTCAGCAGTTCTTGAAATGGTAATTGCTAATGTGGTTTTCTGGTATAGCTATAACTTGCTTGAGAAAGCTTCACTTAGCTATAAGGTATTTGCCTTGTCCTTTGCTTTACTTCCTCTGTGACAATCTGTAGGCTTTTCCCATCTGAAGAGTTGAGTTTTTCTTATGGAAAATATCACTCCTTAATAAACTTTTATTTCTTTCCATTGCTTCATTTGAGAAAGTAAGGTAAGTGGGTTCATTCTCATAGGGCTATGTTTTTAAAATATTTCATCAAAATAAGGCTTTAGAAAAAAATATTAGTTATACTCAATTTTATTCCTAGAAATAGAATTTTAAACACAGTTTAAAAACAAAAGTTATTCTTCATTGTAGTCTTTACATTTTTGTTTATATTTAAGCCTACAGTTTCTTTTAAATACAAAGACTATTTCATTTATTTTAGGATTGAATAAGTTTTTCTCCCACAAATTTAATATCTACTATTAAATTAGATTTAAGTAATGAAAGTGTTAAATTTTTTTTAGAGGGAACAAGGGGTTTATTCTCTCTTATGATAGTCTGGTTGGAGTTCTTTGTCCAGCTTGGTGGAAGAGCCTCACCAAAACCAAGAATTGAGAGAACAGGTCAAACCATATCCACATAATGGCTGAGAGATGAACGATGCTTACTTGCCAGACCAGCATGTCTGGCTAAGTTGTCTACAAATGTACCTAGAGGACACCTGTATCTAACTGAAAGTGTTAAAATTTTAAATGATTTTGATTATAAACTGACTTTTATGATGCTTTGATATTTCATGTATATTAAATAGCATTAATCTCTAGATAAACCAAGAAGAAAAAGGAGACTGAAATTAAATCACAATTGGAAAAGAAACCTTTGACACCACAATTACAATATCTTTGATTATGTATTGATCTATTACCACAACAATAAGAAACGTATGATTGCCAGTTAGTGGTCAGAGTCCTGGCAGGAACCCACAGTCCATTAACAATGTATTGTGAGAAAAGTTTGATAAAATTTTTTTTTCATAAAAAAGATTGAGCACAGTATAGGAAAACCACAAGAGTTGATGAGGAACACACATTGACAATATTCAGTGCAGCTTTTTTCATCCAGCTCAGTAAGACAAACTCAGTCCCATTTGCTTTGCACCATATAGCCACCAGCAACAGACACATAAAAAACCCAAGAAGGAAAGACATTACATGAGAGTCCCATGCTCTGTCTTCATTCCCAGACATGAAAATTTGATCCTGGAGGAAGGAAAAGAGAAACATTCTTTTCCATGTGCAGCACATGATTAAATCAGGATAAAGCATAGAAAAGAAAAATAAAACTTGCAGATTGAAATGCCTTGGAAAAGTTCTCTTAGAACTCAAATAGTAGAAACTTACAGTCAATAAGATAATACCTACATGAGTCCTGCTTCTCCATGAATCTTGCTAAAACAGAGATTGAGAGAAGGGGCTTTGAGGGAGGGGGACACTAGAATTCTCCGTTTATTTAGTATACCTCTAGTGGATCAGATTCCCTTGGGGTGATTCAACCACCTCTCTTCAATAAACAAATCAAAAGATACCAAATTAAGAGGGGAAAGCATAAGTACATTTATTCAACATGGCCATATTGGGAAGATGGATATTGAATATTACAGTTAGGTTTTATCTTTTTGATACGAGGATTAAATTTAAATAATGTCAAGAACTTTGCTATGTAAGCAGTTCTCATCAAGATATGGTCCCACCCACTACTGTGTTCAGCTCCATCTCTTCCTACAGGATAATCTTACAAATTACTTCACTATATAAAATCTGTAATGGAAAGATAAGTCAGAATCATCTCAAAGTCATTTCCTTGACATCTAGCAAATTTTTAGCACTCTGTGAAATCCCTTCCCTCTCCTTGCTGGTATCAGGTCTCTCCTTCTGTTCCCAGTATGAAAGTACTAGAGAAAGTTTCAATTTCTTGGAATCCATTGTTTTCATAGTCTGAAGACCAAAGTAAAAGGACACAAGCATTTCTTTAGGATATTTTATCTATGTGCCATCATGTTAAAATATGAAAAAGTATATAACAGATATGCAATGAAATTTATACACTCAGTAACTCTCTCTGAAGGTGAATATCAAGAAGAACTGACAATAATGAGCCAATACTTGTATACAGACTGTAAGAGGTTGACATAAAAATAGCACAACTATAGGTAAGAATATCTACTGAGGTATTATTGGTTAGAACTTGAAGAGAAAAGACCATGTGGAAGAAAGAGGCTATGAAATGATCTTTGGTATTCCCTAGGTCATTAGCCATGGTGTGGAATTTACTTCAGCTGTGATAGAAAGCCATAAAGAATTTGTAAGCAAGATAATCAAATGAGAAAATAATGAAATTAATAGCATTGCAAAAGAGTTTCTCCAAAAAATTAAGGTATAAAAGGCAGAAGGCTTGTAGTTGAAGTGAAATATTTCTGGTTACTATTTAAGAACTTCCCCTGTATTACAGAAATTCCTCTCTCTGTCTCTGTTTCTGTCTTTGTCTCTATCTCAGTCTCTCATTCTCTTTTTCTCTTCTTAACTAACAGTTTCTCTTGTTTCTTATATAACAATACATTAAGAAATAATATCAGCCCTTCCTTCAACTGCGCCGCCCTGGATGCGCACAAGCGGTCCAGCCAGACCTCACCTTGCGACCTAGGTAAGCTCCGTCCCCGCCCACCCCCAGAACCCCAGGCCGCCCAAGGGACCCAGTTCCTCCCACCATCCTGCCAGAGCCACCGCAGGGCCTGGGAGGAGGCCCGCCTATGCCCCATCCTCCCTTCTCTCCACTCCGCTGCCCGGGAAGTGCGGGGTCCAGCCTGGACTCACCTTGACCTAGGTAAGCTCGGTCTCCGCCCACCCCCAAAACCCCAGGCCAAATAATTCAGTTTAGTGAAAAACGCACAGAAATTGAAAGAAGATCTTAAGAGTTAAAACGACAATGTCAAAGTCAAAGTGCAAATCCATGAGAAACAACACTCAAGTAAACAAATCTCCCACTGAAGGAATTAATCCCATAATGTTAGATTCCAACCAGAACAAACCCATGGAAAATGGCCAAGAAAGCCTGACCCAGGATAACGACTTTCAAAATATGATCATTACCATGTTCAGTACTATGAAAGAGGAAATCCGGGAGGAATTAAATAATCGAATCAATTGCTTTGAAGAGGAACACAACAGACACTTGGAGGAGTTGAGAAAAACAGTGCAAGAAACAAAAACTGGCATAGAGCAGTTAAAACAGACGCAAGCAGAATGTAAAACTGAGCTACAAGACAAGTTATCTTCAACCCAGAACTCCACAGAGAGTCTTATCAGGAGAACTAACAAAGCAGAAAACAGAATTTCAGACCTTGAAGATAAAGTGGAAGTATTAACAAGCTCAATGGAAGAGGTTGTTAAAGCCAAAAAGATACTTGAGAGAAATATTCAGGAGATATGGGACACCCTGAAGAAGCCAAAATGCATATTCATGGAATACCAGAGCAAGAATCTCAGAATACCGCCCCTGAGGAAATTTTTCAAACGATCATCAAGGAAAACTTTCCTCATCTAAAAAAAGAGAGGCCTATCCATATACAAGAGGCATTTCACACTCCAAACAGATATGACCAAAACAGAAGCTCACCATGGCAAATAATAGTCAAAACACTCCACATTCAAGATAAAGAACTGGTGCTGAGAGCTTCAAGGGAGAAAAAACAAGTCACTTTTAAAGGTAAACCTATTAAAATAACAACTGACTTCTCAGTCGAAACAGTAAAAGCAAGAAGAGCTTGGAGAGACATACTTCAAGTATTGAATGAGCAAAAATGTCAACCCAGGCTGATTTACCCTGCAAAATTATCCGTCATGATCGAGGGAGAAAGAAAAATCTTCCAGCACAAAGACAATTTGAAGGGATACATGTCCACCAAACCAGGCCTTCAAAAAAATGCTAGAAATGATACTGAAGCATGAAGAAAAAAACAGGCATATCCAAAGAACAGAAGGCAAGTATAATACCATTAAAAGCGAAGCAATACACTTATAAAAACTACTAAACATAATAAATGTCTGGAATTAAAAATAGTTTCTCCATTATAACACTAAATGTTAATGGAATTAACTCACCGATCAAGAGACACAGATTACAAATTTGGATTAAAAATCACAATCCATCAATCTGCTGCCTGCAGGAAACCCAACTCACCACAAAAGATAGGCATGCCCTAAAAATAAAAGGCTGGTCAACAATTCTACAAGCTAATGGAAGCAGAATACAGGCAGGGGTAGCCATTATGCTATCAGACAAAGTGAACTTCAAACCAAAGAAAATTATAAGAGACACGGATGGATACTACATTTTAGTCACAGGTAGAATTCACCAGGAACACTTCAAAATACTGAACATATATGCATGCACACAATATGAGCCCCTGCACATTCATTAAGTAAACCCTACAGCATCTAAAGCAAGAAATCCACCCCCAAACGATAATTCCTGGGGACTTCAACACTGCCCTCTCAACATGGGATAGATCAACAGGTCAAAAGCTTAACAGAGACACTTTGGAACTTAATGAAACACTTAAAGACATGGACCTTGCAGATCTCTATCGAACTTTTCACCCATGCACACAAAGAATACACATTTTTCTCAGCAGCACACGGAACTTTCTCCAAAATTGATCACATACTGGACAAAAAAACGAATCTACACATATACAAAAAAGTTGAAATTCTAACCTGTGACCTGTCAGACCACCACGGCCTAAAGCTGGATATCTGCAACACAACAAACAAGAGAAAAGGAAATTCAAGATTTCCTGAAAGTGAATGATAATGAAAATACAACTTACCAAAATCTCTGGGACACAATGAAAGCTGTTCTAAGAGGTAAGTTCATAGCTCTAAATGCCTGCATCAAAAAATGGAAACATCAGAAATAAACAACTTAACAAGCCAGCTTAAAGCTTTAGAGAAACTAGAGCAATCTGATCCCAGAAGTAGTAGAAGAGAGGAAATTAGCAAAATAAGGGGAGAAATATCTGAAATTGAGATTAAGAAAACGATAGAAAAAATCAACCAGTCAAAAAGCTGGGTCTTTGAAAAAATCAATAAGATTGATATACCCCTAGCTAAATTAACCAAAAGCAAGAGAGAGAAAATCCAAATTAACAAAACTAGAAATGAACATGGAGTTATCACTACTGATACCCAAGAAATCCAGAGAATTATAACATCATATTTCAAAAACTTATACTCTGTGAAGTTTGACAACACAAAAGAGATGGATGAATTTCTAAGTAAACACAACTTACCTAAATTGAATCAGGAAGTTGTGAATTATTTAAATAGTCCTATAACATATAAGGAAATTGAAGAAGTAATCTCAAATCTTCACACCAAAAATGTCCTGGACCAGATGAATTCAGAACAGAGTTCTACCAGACATTTAGGGAGTTAATAACACCAATACTCCTTAAACTGTTCCATCAAATAGCAAAGGAAGGAACACTACCAAATTCCTTCTATGAAGCTAATATCGTTTTAATCCCAAAACCTAATAAAGATTCACTTAAAAAAGAAAACTATAGGCCGACCTCTCTGATGAACACAGACGCAAAGATTCTCAACAAAGTCTTAGCAAATAGGATTCAAAAACACATTAAAAAGATCATTCACAAGGACGAAGTAAGCTTTATCCCCTGCACACAAGGTTGGTTCAACATACGCAAATCAATAAATGTAATTCATCATGTAAACCAGTCCAAAGTCCAAGACCACATGATACTCTCAATAGATGCAGAAAGAGCTTTTGACAAGATCCAACAGCCTTTTATGATCAAAACGCTAGAGACAGTAGGAAGGGAAGGAACCTTTATCAATTTAATAAAAGTTGTATACAACAAGCCCGCAGCAAGGATTATGCTCAATGGGGAACAATTGGAAGCATTCCCACTTCAATATTGTACTCGAAGTCTTAGCTGAAGCCATAAGACAAGAAAGGGACATAAAAGGGATTCAAATCGGCAAGGAAGAAATCAAGCTATCCTTATTTGCAGATGACATGATCTTATATCTGAGTGATCCCAAAAACTCCATAAGGAAGCTCCGTGAACTAATTGAGAAGTTCAGCTGGGTGGCAGGATACAAAATAAATGTGCAAAAATCAGAGGCCTTCCTATATGCCCAGAATGAATGAAGTGAAAAAGCCTTGAGAGAAACAATCCCATTTACTATAGCCCCTAAAAAAATGAAATACCTTGGCATAAACCTAACCAAGGAGGTAAAAGACCTTTACAACGAAAACTTTAAAATCCTAAAGAAAGAAATTGCAGAAGACACCAGAAGGTGGAAAGTCGTCCCATGTCCCTGGATTGGCAGAATCAACATCATAAAAATGACCATCCTACCAAAGGCAATATAGAAATTCAATGCTATACCAATTAAAATTCCAAAGCAATTCTTCAAAGAAGTTGACAAAACAATCTCAAAGTTCATATGGAGGCACAAAAGACCCAGGATAGCAAAGACAATCCTGAGAACCAAAAACACTGATGGAGGTATTTCCATACCAAACCTAAGTCTATACTACAAATCCAGTTATAAAGACAGCCTGGTACTGGCTCCAAAAATAGACACACAGATCAATGGATAAGGATTGAAGACCCAGATATAAGCCCACATAATTACAGCCATTTGGTCTTTGACAAAGGGGCCCAAAGAATCTAATGGAAAAAGAACAGCATCTTCAACAAATGGTGCTGGCAAAACTGGATCTCCACATGCAGAAGATTAAAGCTGGACCCATACTTGTCACCATGTACAAGACTTAATTCCAAATGGATCAAGGACCTTTATATCATGCCACAGACTATAAAAACCATAGCTGAAAGGATAGGGAACTCACACGAGCTCATTGGGCTAGGCCAACATTTCCTAAACAGACATCCAATGACACAGTCACTGCTACCAACTCTCAACAGTTGGGACCTTGTGAAATTAAAGAGCTTCTGTTCAGTTAAATAGATTGTAGCACGAGCTCAAAGGTAACCCACAGAATGGGAGAAAATCTTCACTAACGACACATCTGATAGAGCTCTGCTGTCCAGAGTGCACGAAGAACTTAGAAAACTAAACATCAAGAAAACCAATGGACCAATTAAAAAATGGGCCCTGGAACTTAAAAGAAACTTTACCAGGGATGAAATTAAAATGTGTAACAAATATCTTAAAAAAATGCTCCACTTTTTTAGCCATCAGGGAAATGCAAATCAAAACTTCCCTGAGATATCATCTCACCCTGGTCAGGATGGCAAAAATCCACAATACAAACAACACCAAATGCTGGAGAGGATGTGGAGAGAGGGGAACTCTCCTACATTGCTGGTGGGAATGCAGGCTCATACAGCCACTCTGGCGAGCCGTCTGGAGATTCTTAAAGAAATTAAAGATTGAAATGCCATATGACCCTGCTATTCCACTTTTGGGAATAACCCCCCATATAGCAGAGGTTCACCTCGATAGCACAACCACGACCATGTTCATAGCAGCACTGTTTACAATAGCAAAGTCATGGAATCAACCCAAATGTCCAACAGTTGAAGAGTGGATAAGGCAACTGTGGTACATCTATACAATGGAGTACTACTCAGCTATCAAAAATGATGAATTACTGGAATTTGCTGGGAAATGGATGTCATTAGAAACAATTATATTAAGTGAAGTATCCCAAACCCAGAAAATTAAGCGCCATATGTACTCCATAATATGTGGCTCCTAGTACCAAACCCACCTAGCCCACCTTAAGACACTCATAGGTAAATCTATGTATTACCTGCAGTAATTGCAAGGATTATGAATAGGAGGGATGGGTTTGGAGGGCCACACCAGAAACAAGGAGAGAAGTGACCATGTTACAGTAGAGAAATAGGCCTCCATCAAGAACTGCAAGTACGTAATGTGACACCCGGTTAAGTTCACAGACGTTTGTTCCTGATCATTTACGACTATGTGGGTATGATTTCAACAGAAGGGGAGGGCATACAGTCTGGCAGATTAAAAAGTAACCATTTTGCAAATGGATGATTGACCCCTCCCTCACTGATGTTTCCTACTTTTATTACATCTATCCTTGAATGTGCTCTTCTAATAAGAATTCAGGTTAACAGCTTTTTGTCTCTGGCCAGGGGGTGACATACAGTGCCCATCACAATGGAGTGAAAGGCATTGCAGGAGCAGCAAAACTGCAAAAGAAAATCAACAGACCACAATCCAGAACTTCAGAAACTCTATATTAACCACCTAGAACTAGGCCAGACTAATCTCTCCCCATCCTGAAGCTCAGGGACATTTGCGGAAGAGGGGGCGGTAAAAGTGTAAGTGCAAAAGGATGGGAGGAGCAATGATATGCAAGATACTCCACACAAGTTATGGCCGAAGCAATCATAATTGGACTTTGCATGCCCTGAGCAATGTCCAACACACTATTGACCTCACAAAGTCTAGCATCTACTACAGGCAACAAGATCATTGGAGGCAAGAGATTGGCAGCCACAGCATTGTTCCTATGCTTAAGTGGAACACAGGAAAGGGTGCAGGGAAATGCCACTGGGTCCTTGTACATCATCGGAGAGGAGGGCCCAGAGGAGAGTCAGGCATGCACAAGAAATGACTCTCTGGGAATTGGGGCAGGAGGCACTGGGGGATGGGGAGGGAGGGGTGAGGGGAGGGGGAACAAGGGGTTTCGGGGGGGAGAAGGAGGGAGGGAAGGAACCGGTGTACCTATTAAGTTTGTGTGAGCTGAAATAATAATAAAAAATGTATTAAATAAAAAAAGAAAACCAGAAGAATAAAATAATATTACAATGCGGTTAAAAAAAGAAATAATATCAGTTTTTTTATCAATGTAAAATATATTCATTAATACAGCAAAGCAAGTTCACAAATCATAATTTACATGTCTGAAAAATATACTCAGGTATGTTTCATTGTAAATTCAACACAGTTTTAAACTTTGGGAGACCAAGAAGTATTGAGTCCCTGGAAATGGAAACATAACTTAATAATACTGAGCTTTAAAACTCTTTTAATACTGCTGGATTTGCTACCTTTGGTTACTTGTGCAGTGTTAAAAGTAATCTGCATTCTTGTTTAAACATTGAATATATATATATATATATATATGTATAGCTAAAACAGCTTTGAATAATTATAGCCATTTATTTGGATGTGCTCACTTACACATTAAGCTCTTGTGCTATGTAATAGTAATATTTCTCTTGCTGTTCAGTAATTTAAAGTTCACTTAACAAAATATGAACTTCAAGATGCATTAAAATTTTGTCATAGCAGTGGTTCAAAAATGTTTCAGAAATTACTTTTGTAATAATTTGCAATTAATTGTTCTGCTCTCTTTACACCCATTCAAGCCTGTGATCTTCCCCTTCCCAACTAAGATTCTTCAATAAATTTAAGAAATGTTGAAAAAAAACTTCTTTCCTTTCACAACATGCAAATTGAGTATTATTCCTCATTCATACCTTAATTCATTATAATACCTGGTTAGGGACGTCGTACCTCTAAAAGAAGTAAAAAACTTTAATTGGAAAGGGGAGATCTACGCACCTTCCTTCCTTCCTTCTTTCCTTCCTTCCTTCCTTCCTTCCTTCCTTCCTTCCTTCCTTCCATTCTTTTTCTTCTCTTTCATAATAAATGTCCAATAAATGTGGACATTATAATTTACTATACACATAATTCGGTACTGAGATGTGAAGGATATGAGTGTTTGCACTATGCAGAAAAGGATTAAACTTTCACTGACAATGGGCTTTTCATATTACTCATAAATTATAATTGAAATAAATTGGATTAGAGGTCATGGATGTCTAGGGGATAAAGTAGGACAAATACAAATTAAGTATTCTTTCAAAATAGCTGTATAAGTACCAGGAAATTAATATATTTAGATTAGAAGAAATGCTTCGATGGTATTTTTCTGTAATTTTTTTGTTTGTTTTTGTTACTGACACAGAGAGAGAACAGATATATACACCATGGAGTAAATAGAAAAATCATATGCCATGGTGTGTGCGTGGAGTACATAGGACAGTTTTTGGATGTTGATTCTCTCTATCCAACTTATGAGCTTCAATGAGCAATTCAGGTCACCAGGTTTGCAATATTGAATGACAATCTTTTTTAAACAACAGAGAGGCAAATGTGACAAAGTGGGAAGGCTTTGGATATAAGGTTTTTAAATAAGGATGAAAGAATTAGGGGATAGATAGTATGTAAGACATAGAGTTGAGTTTATTTGGTTAGGAAATCATGATTGCTATGGCAAATGCAGATTATGTAGGGATTTTAATGACAGGAATTCAAGGAAGAAAAAAATTGAAAGGATTTCTTTTGGTTTAGGAGGAAGAAAGAAAAGTTTATAAAAAGAAACTTTTCAGATGGCAAAACTGAGAAAGTGAAAAAAAATGCTGTCCCTGTAAATGGAATGAAGAAATTGAGTAAAGTACTCTACTTTTTTTTTTGGCTACAGATGCATTGTTCTATTTACAAAGTACAGAGAAAGTAATGAGATTGGAGATTGCTTGAGCCACAGGGCACAGAAAAAGTAAAAGTGAGTGGAAAATTAGTACTCAAAATAGAGATCTAAGGATCGCACCTTACAGAGCGCTGCTGGAAAGACAGGCTCAGTTATGTTTTCTCTTTGAATTAATTTACATTCCTTTAGTACTTAAATTTTCAGGTCTTTCTTTCCTCTTGTGGTTACATTGTTTTCTCTGGTGTTATTTCATTGGTTGTTTTTTAAAAGTGTGGAAAATTCCTAAAACATAGGGAATGTATTTTGTTTTGATAGTTATAGCAATGATGCAAATGATGAAAATTGGGCTATAGAACTGACCAATCAGTTGTTAAATTGGGGTTTTCATTAAAAATTCATTAATGACTTGATAAAATTAGAAAAGACTATGATTCGAGAATCAACACTTTTCAACATTTATTCTGAAAATGACGAACAACATACCTTCACTCATTCAATTGTTCTGAAAGCAACAGAGTTTGAAGTTACTTGTCTTCACAAAATAAACTTGTTCCTTGACCTGTAAAATTCACTCTTCTTTTGCTCAGCAGGAAAGCAATATTATTAACACATGAACTCTTTAATCACCACTTACACCATGCTAGAATACAATTTGATTCCTGTTATTGAACTTATCATCAGGCAATAATTGCTTTAATGATGATAAAAATCTTTCAAAAATGAATGTGGGCATAATAATAAGTTTTATTGACAATATACTGTCACTTCCATACATAAATACAATGAATTTGTGTTTTCATTCTTTACTAGTCATTCTCATTCTCCCTCCTGTTTCACTTCAAAAATCTTTTTTTCAGTCAATTTCCCTCTTACTTTCACTTCATTTTTGAAGTGTGCCTTACTAAGTTTCAACTGGGTTGTCTGCATTGGCAATCAGATAGCCACCTGCTGTGGTATGGGTGTCCAAAAGTGGATAAATCATTGAGTAAGGAAGCTTCTATTCTTTTCTTTGACATTAGCCTTCAATAGTATTTCAGGGTCCTATAGTATTTCTTGTGATATTCCTATCATCCATGATATAATGCTTATTGGCCAGCTATCATCCAGGTCTAGTAGAGGTCAGCATCGCTACAGCATGTTACTGGATGCAGCAGCCCAGTGACAAGAGAAGACTGTATGGCAACACCATTCCCAACCCTCATGTTTTAACACTCTTACTGCCCCTTCTTCCTTATGTTTCTCTGAGTCTTGAATGAGAAGCATTATTTACAGTTGAGCACTTCAGATAGGTGATGAATTTTTAAATAGATTTATATTTAAATTTATATTTATAATTATTTTATACATCAGAGAAATGACTTGAGAGAGCATCAGTTAAAAATTGGTAAACTCAGGTCAGGGACCTTTATTTACATTTTTTTATCCTAGCACATTTGAGATTGAGATAGGAGGATCATGAGTTTTATGTCAGACTGATTTTCACAGTTTGAGATGTGAGTTTTCCCCACAGGCTCATGTGTTTGAATTTCTAGTTAGTTAGGAACGTCATAGCATCTTTAAGAGGTAGAGCCTTGCTGGAAGAAGGCAGTCACATGGGTTTGGCCATTGGGTTGATTAGTTCCACCCTACTTTCTGAAGAGGCCTATCATCACAGTTGATAGTTTTTCAGGGCTCAGCCTCCTTGATGGATGTGATTTAGGTCATCTCTAGCTAATTCCTTTTAGTCATGTCTTTTCTGTCATAAAGAACTGTATCTACCTTCTGGAACTGCACATTGATTAAATTTCCCCTGTCTCCCCTTAAGATGTTTAAGACTCTGTGATGTCTCACAACAGCAGAAAGAATAACTGTTACACTGATCTAGAGAGAAAATTTCTCTGTCAAGAAAAAAAAAAATGTGCCAAGATCTGGTGATAAAGCTCTGTTAGTAATAACTTGCTAAAAATCTGTGAAACCCTGAGTTCAGTCAACAGTACTGTACAAAATTGTATATATTCATGGTTAAGTGCAAGTTACAAACTCATTAGACAGTGGCAAGAGGGATATTAGAAGTTTAATCTACATAGGAAGTTTTAAGTCAACCTGGATTACATAAAATCCTGCTGAAAAGGATTCCAGATACAGAACGCAAGGCTCAGGCTAACAATCATTGCATTTTTCTTCCTCGCAGTATAATCATGAAATATTTGTCAGTCTTCAGATATATCTAGTATGATAGGTACCATTTTAACCTCTTTCATCATAGTGTGTATACATTGCTTTCATAATTATGCTATAAATACATGACACAAGGGACATTAAGGATGTAGTTCAAAGTATTCACCAGTAGATTTCTAAAATTGGGACTATAATGTGACTACCTAAGCAGACCAATTTACTCACATTAACCAATAAAAAACAATTCTGGAATTCAGAAAAAATGAAGCACAACATTTGAACATGGTCACAGTATGCTAGTACTAGCATGAGGATGGTGAGGTAATGTGGAAATCTGCAGTATATGGTAATACTTTCAATCTCTTTGACAAAATACCTGAGCAAATCCACATTGTTTTGGCTTATGGTGTCAGAAATGTTCATCCAAGGTGGGCTTGATCCGTTGTCTTGGCCTCAAAGCAACGAAGTATGAGGATTGCAGCAATATGGGGCAAAAGAAGTTGCTCACCTCTCATTGCTTCAGAAACTAAATGAAAGATGGTGATATATACAATTTCATGGAAGTTATGTATACTTTCAGAAGAATTGCATGAAATCTGTCTTATTAACATCTCGCCATGAAAGCAGAAAGATCTCAAGAAGCTCTATATATCTGCAGGAGACTGAAAATTACTAATGCTGATTTGGAGGAAAAATATGATGCTTTCCTCAATGGTATACCCACTGATCTATGATACTTGCTAGAACATGTATCATGTCAGTCATGTGTTGATGACAAACTAAATAAAACATAGTGGGCCATAAAATTGAAAATACTGGAAAATAAAAAGGAGTCTGGCAGCAGAGATGGGTGGCTGCAAAAAGAAAATCAAATCAGGTGTGGCTGGGACTTGCAACTAAAGACTAAAAGCATTATAAATTCACTATATTCATATATACATTAAAAAAGAGATTGAAAAAAGGAAAGTCAAAGGTACTTATAGAATCTTTGAAGTTTATCAGAAACCTAAACACCAAGGAAACAAATGGCCCAATTAAAAAATGGGCCTTGGAACTTAAAAGAAACTTTATCAAGGAAGAAATTCAAATGTCTAACAAATATCTTAAAAAATTCTCCACATCCTTAACCATCAGGGAAATACAAATCAAAACCTCCCTGAGATATCATCTCACCCTGGTCAGGATGGCAAAAAATCCACAATACAAATACCACCAAATGTTGGAGAGGATGTGGCAAGAAGGGAACTCTCCTACATTGCTGGTGGGAATGAAGACTTATACAAACACTCTGGTGAGCCATCTGGTGATTCTTAAAAAATTTAAAGATTGAAATGCCATATGACCCTGCTATTCTATTTTTGGGAATAATCCTCCATACAGCAAAAATTCACCTTGATAGCACAAGCAGGACCATGTTAATAGCAGCGCTGTTTACAATAGCAAAGTCATGGAATCAACCCAAATGCCCAATAGTTGATGAGTGGATAAGGAAAATATGGTACAATTATACAATGGAATACTACTCAGCCATCAAAAATGATGAATTAATGAAATTTGATAGGAAATGATTGGAATTAACAAAGATTATATTGAGTGAAATATCCCAGACACAGAAAGGTACTTGCATCAGATGGGGTATGATCTCACCAGACAGGGAGAGCATAAAGTCTGGCAGATAAAAGGTAACCATCCTGCAAATGGGAGACTGACTCCCCTCACCACAGTCTCCTACTCTTATTCAATCTACCTTTGAATCTACTCTTATAATAAGATTCTATTTTAACAGCCTTTTATCTCTGGCCAGGGGGTGACATCCAATACCCATCAGGATGGAGCCAAGGGCAGTGCAGGAGCAGCAAAACTGAAAAAAGAAACCAACACACCATAATTCAGAAAATCAGAAACTCTACATCAACCAACTGGAACCAGGCCACCCTAATCTCTCCCCATCCTAAAGCTCAGGGAAATTTTCAGAAGAGGGGGTGGTAAGAATGTAAGAGCCTAAAGATGGGGAGGAGCACTGATATGCAAGATACTCCATACAAGTTAGGGCCAAAGTAATCAAAATAGGACTTTGCATGTCCTGCACAATGACCAACATATCATTGAATCTCCGAAGTCTAGTATGGATCACAGGCACTAGGATCATTAGAGACAAGGGATTAACAGCCACAATAGTGTTCCTATTCTAAAGGGGAACACAAAAAAGAGGTCTAGACAATGCTGCTGAGTCCTTACACTTCATCAGAGAGGAGGACCCAGAGGGAAGTTCGACAGACACACTAAAGGATGCCCCAGGAATGGGGGGGGGCCACTGGGAGAAGGGGAAGGAAGGGAGAAAGAAAGGGGAAGGGGGAGAGGGAGTGGAGAGGGTCCAGGGAGGGGAGGAGGGAGGAAGGGGAATGGGCTACTTATCAACTTTGTATGAGTGGAAAAAAATAAAAAAAAATACATTTGAATTTTAAGATTATATTTATATACATATATACATAAATACATGTATATTTGTTGTCATTTAATAAATTGCACTTTTATTTAAAAAATAGAAACATATTAACCAATGAATCCATGAGTCTTCATTATCATTAAATAAAAGGATGAATAATAAATTTTAATTTTTTATACATTTATTCCAAAATAATGGGTTCTTTTCTTCTGCTATGTCTTTTTCATTATTGATATAAAAGTTTGCTGAACATTACTTTCTATAATTTATTAAATATTTATATTGTAACTAAATATATGTCATGCTATTTTAACATTTTGCTACTGTTAGTAGACACACGAGAACTCTAATAAAGAAATCATTTTTTTTCGACTCATCGTTTTAAAGGCTTGAGTCTATCGCTGACCATCTCATTTGGTCAGAGCCTGTGGTAAGGCACAGCATCATGGTGGAGGACTCCTGTGACAGAACAAAACTGCTATGATGTGGGAACCGGTTCCCACTCAAGCACTCATTCGCTCACTCACATGCACAGCTGCTGACTGTGATGAAAGCAGGTTCCAGTCATCCCCACCTCTGCCTCTACCCCCAGAGACTCAGCACGGGGCAGGGAGATTGTCAGAAGCAGATCTCTCTTTATTGGGGGGAGAAAAGGAACTTTTACAGACAAAGGCCACCAAGGCGCGAAACAGGCATCCAATTGTATCACAAGATCAAGACATCCTACAGGTGCTAATGGTCAAGTTCAATGCCTATCAGCACAGAGGACAGGTAGATACCTGAAAGCCAATTAAGGCTCTCTGTGAGGTGATCAGGTTATGCCCAAGACCCTTGCCCTCAGCGCCATCTTTCGTCCCATGTGCTCAGCCATGCCCTGGGGCAAATCCTAGGGGGGCCCAACACTATGACATCCAGATGTTAGAAATTTGAAGACTGGATGGAGGACAGCCAGGAAAATATATACTTTTTTTTTTTTTATTAAAAATTTAATTATACATTTTAAAAATTTTTTACCAGTTCCCTCCCTCCCCCCTCTTCCCCCTCCCCTTCCCCCAGTGCCTCCCCCCCAATTCCCAGATAGTCCTTTATTGTGTGTGCCTAACTCTCCACTGTGTCCTCCTCTCCGATGACATATAAGGACCCAGTGGCATTTCCATAAGCCCTTTCTCTTGTTCCCCTTAAGCATAAGATCACTACTATGGCTGTCAATCCCTTGCCTCCAGGGGTCTCGGTGCCCTTATCAGATGCTAGACTTTCAGCAGGGTGGCAGGATACAAAATAAATGTGCAAAAATCAGAGGCCTTCCTATATGCCCAGAATGAAAGAAGTGAAAAAGCCTTGAGAGAAACCATGCCATTTACTATAACCCCTAAAAAAATGAAATACCTTGGTATAAACCTAACTAAGGAGGTAAAAGACCTTTACAATGAAAACTTTAAAACCCTAAAGAAAGAAATTGCAGAAGACACCAGAAGGTGGAAAGACCTCCCTTGTTCCTGGATTGGCAGAATCAACATTGTAAAAATGACCATCCTACCAAAGGCAATATACAGATTCAATGCTATACCAATCAAAATCCCAAAGCAATTCTTCAAAGAAGTTGACCAAACAATCTCAAAGTTCATTTGGAGGCACAAAAGACCCAGGATAGCCAAAACAATCCTGAGTAACAAAAACACAGCTGGAGGTATTACCATACCAAACCTAAGTCTATACTGAAAATATATATTTTTCTAAACACGATGTTAAGGGTCCCTAACATATGAATTTAAGGACTTAACAACTGAAATTAAATAAATATGTCATTTTATCAGATAAACTCTGTAAAACAGCTAAGGTATTGATCTATGTCCAATGCTATTTTTGGAATGAATAAGCATGTAACCAATACATGAAAATTGAACAACTGTAAAAAGAAGAATCTTTTAAGTTTAAAAGGAGAGGCAAAGACTGGGAGAGAGAGGAAGAGAAGTGACAGCTATGTAAGGGACAGACATGAGACAGAGACTATGAATCAATGGAAAAAGGGACATAATATTTCATTCAGGGCTGAAAAAACGGCTTGGGGTTAAGAACTCTGTTTCGCAAGCAGAGACCTGAGTTTGGATTTATAGAACCCACGTAAAAATGGCAGGAAGAAGTCACCTCTTGCACACTACCTCCCCACACTTAAACAAATGTTCCCCTCAATGCCATACCCCCACTGAACCAATTACTTTAAACTGGAATTAACTTCCACATTTTGGAACAACTCCTAAATATCCATACAATTGATTATGCATTTATTAGGTCAGAATATTCATGAGATAAGCACTTCTCAAAAGCCCACAAGTTGACAGTCAAGCATTCAGCAAATAAACTGCTTAAGTCTTATGACACTTCACATTCAAAGAGAAACAGGATTACATTATATTGACAATGAACAAGGAAGATTTTTAAGACATAGTTATTAATGGTGAACCTAGTTTGCATTTTTTATTATTTATTATTTATTCAATTGTGCATTTATGCATGTATGCATGTGTGTGTATGTATGTGTGTGTGTGTATGTGTGTGTGTGTGTAGAACCACAGACGAATTCGGGAACTACTATGGACCTGCCTCCACCTCCTCCTTGTTTACTCTGCCCTGGGACTCACAGGCTCCGCCCTACCAGGACCAGAAATGCAGGCCGCCCCTGCTTCTGCCTGGCATCTATACCTGGGGTCTAGTATCCGAACTCAGGACCTTCTGCCTGCAAGGCAGAGGCTTAACCCCTGATCCACCTCTTCAGCCCTCTAGTTTACATTTTAGTCTTGTAAGAACTTGTCCAAAAATTTGTCTAGACTGCCAGTCTGTCAAAATGTTGAATTAATGAATGAACACTGCTTAAAATTCCTAAATTAGTGTTCATTTTCCATGATAATGATAGAGCACTGATGCAGCTACTTATCTTTTATTAAAATTAAATATTAAGGCAAAAATCTATCTAATTAGCTGTCACACTAATTCCAGCATTTATATTCATAATATTTCAAGAAATAATACTAATTCAAATTGGAAGGTTCTTAAGTACCTTTTTGGCCTCTGCCTGATAATCTCATGAGTAACCCTATCTGAAATATCTTTTAAAGTAATTATATGTATATTCATAAACATGTGTATGTATAGACATGTATGGATTAAATGAATAAGATATATAGACTAAAATGCTTTTATGTACATGTAATTATTTGCAACCATAAGTGATGTAGTAGCTGAGAACTATGAACTCATACCCAGCAGGTGCCATGGTTATGATCTTTGCTATATTCAGAGTAATGAAAGTTCTGTCTTGGGACTGAATCTGACTGCTCTGCAGAAGAAATTTTTCTTTCTGTTTTGTTCCATTGTGTTTTGTCTGGAACCATAATTCTTGGGGATGACACCATCTGCATTTGGGGTTGGTCTTCTTTCTTACTTCAACCTTGCTAGAAATATCCCTGCAGATACTACTAGAGGTGCGTCTCCTAGGTGATTCAAAATCTAATCAGATTAGCAATGAAGGTTCTGTGTCAAAACACCAAATTTTTAGATATGTAAAACATATTCTACATATAGCTTATAAAACCTGAAATTGACCGAAGATGATAAGAATTTCTTATCACCTTATATTTGTGTATAGAACAGAGAAATTAAATCACCTGAAAGTGTTTCTAACATGTGTACCCAAAATCCTAACAAAATCGATGCAAACAGCAAGAGGTTTAATTCACCAGTATGCTAGGGCCGCTCCATACGGGGATGAAGGAGACAACCATGAGCACAAAAGGCACAGACTTTTTATACAAATTTTTGTAGGGAGGTGTTGAGGTAGTGAGGTGTTACCAAATAATTGGCTTATACACTTAAATTTTAAACTCATTGGTGCAAGCTTAGGCGCAAAGGGCATGGGGCGGGGTTCGGTGGTGACAAGCATAGCAGCACGTACTCACGGCTTTACCCGGAAACCTGGAGACGAGTATGTTTCCTTGGAATTCCCAGGGTGGGGGGGAGTCCTAGTATCTGGCCTGGACACACAAGTCCTTTTCCTTTTTTGGGAATCCTTGGGTTGGGGTGAGGTAGCATGAGACTAGCTCATCACATTCTTGCTTGCCTAGGAAATTTCTTTCTCTACATTAACTCTTTCATTCCCCCATTTTCTTTTCTGGGAACTTTTTCAATCTTGAAATTAGAGCAGACTGTCTACCTCTGAGTCTCCATTTAGTGAGACCACGTGATATTGTTGTCTCTAAACCATAACCTGTACTGAGTTGATGTGTTCTCTAATGAAGGTAAGCAAGCGATTTAATATACAGGGGCCTATAGTGAAGGCAAGCAACAATAACACTAAGGGTCCTAACAGGGTGGAGATTAAAGTGGTGAGCCAGGGAGAACTATTAAACCAAAATTCAAACCATCCCTGTGATGGTTCCAATTGTCTTCTCTGGTTTTCCAGATTCTCTCTGACCTTAGCTAAAGAATTTTTTATAATGCCCATATTATTAATGTAATAACAACATTCTTCACCTAATGTGGCACAAAGTCCCCCTTTTTGTAGAAAGAGTAGATCTAGACCCCTCCTATTCTGTAACGCCACTTCTGCCAGTGAGTTAAGGGAGGTTTCCAATTGTCCTAAAGAATCTTCTAAGTACTGTATGTCCTGGTTAATAGCACTGTGTAGAGCCTGTATCTGGGCTGTCTGTGTCCCTAGAGCTGCAGGCCCCAGTCCGGTCCCTGCCAGCCCCAAGAGGGCTGCTACTGTCACTGTTATAACCACCTCCCTTTTTGTTCTATCTGTTCTATCTATAAAATGTTGGTATTGAGTCAAGAATTCAGAGTTAGTATGATAGATTATTCTGGGCATCACCAGTACTGGGAAGCAAGCATCCTTTGTTGTAAGCATGACTGTCCCAGACACACAGGTTGTCAGACCAGTCTCATTACAGGCCCACCATGCCCCTGCTGTTACAGGGGGGTAGTACATCTCCTGGGTGGCCTGTATGGTCAAGCTACAGGAGCCAACAGGTCTGGAAGTGTTGGTATCCCCAATGCAATACCCCATTCCAGTTACAGGGAGAGTAAGTCGGGGTTGGGTAGAGTTCCAGACACAGGAGGTTGTTTTAGGAGTTGAGTTAGAGGGAGAAAGCATCTGCTTGGGACTTATGGCATAGGCCTCATAGTAGGGAGGGGCCGCATCATAGCAAAGCCAGCAATCCCAGGTCAAATTGGCCTGGCTAGCGTTTAAGGTAAGGAAAATGGTCTGTAACATGGAGAAGAGCCCTGCAGGTCCGTCCTCTGTTTTGAGCATAAAGGTGGGATACCCTGAGGTCTCAGGAGGTTCCCTAGTCGGTCCAGAGTTTCTGGGTGAGCATGTGGGAGTAGGTGTAAGCATGTTGTGGGTTGGGATCTGGAGGGATGCGTCCCTGAATACCTGTTTGGGGCCCATGATGGATACTGTGGATTTAGTCTGTTTTCTTATCTGTACAAACCCTCCCCAGTCCTGTCCTGGCTCATTGTATCTAAAGCCCCATTGTTTTCCTGAGAGCCATCTTGCATCACCTGGCTCCCATATAGTGATGTTAAGATGTTCGCAATATGTTCCGGGGTGCGGCTGTCCCTTCCATGAAGTGCAGCCCTTGGGATACGGAGTAACAGAGATGAACCTGTCATTTCCTCCATCAGGCTTCCCATTTCCCACAGTCTCACAGCCCCAGTAGGTGCAATAGTGATTCCCGGGCTGTTTACAATATCCCTTCTCGTCAGCAGGGCAGCCATACCAAGGTATCGCATTCAAACAAGGTGATATGGGTACCAGAGCGCACATAGGAGTGATGAACGTGACCGGTTGGTTTCCATGGCTTGGGATCTCCTGGATAACTTGTGGCAGTCTCCTGGAGGCCATCACTCGGCTTAGTGTCCAACTAAATGGCTGGTGAGAGCTACCCTGCTTGGATGCTGACCTATAGGAGAGCATTAGCAAGGTTACAGTTATATACCAGTGAAGCCGGAGGCTTACTGCTTTGGAAGGCGCCCTGGGTCTGGCGGTGTGGAGAATTTTTGGCACCCATTCCATGGTGTATCTGGTTAGCTGTTGCGGTCCAAGGTTGGTTTCCTGGAGATCTTGAGCTTCAGCGGGTTGCCTGTTGGGTGCACTTGCCTATTTGAGGCGGCTGAAGCATTTCCAGGGGGTGCCAGTTTTACGTGGGAAGCGTGGATCCAGGCTGTTATACCATCCACCTTAACAGCCGTGGGGGTGGTCAGGAGCACGATGTAGGGTCCCTTCCAACGTGATTCCAACGAGTGCATCTGGTGGCAATGGACGAGGACTAAGTCTCCAACCTGGAACTGGTGGCTCCCTCCTAGAGTCCCAGGCTGATATGCTGCTGCCAGCTGTGTCCACAGATCCTTCTGTACAGCCTGTAGTCCTTTCAGCCTAAAGTATAGACTTTCATTGTTACCGGGAAGAAGGTTGGGGTCTCCTACCCTGGTTAGAGGGGCAGGGGCCCCATAGAGAATCTCAAAAGGGGTTAAGCCTAGCTGTTTGGAAGGGGTATTTCTAACTCTGAAGAGTGCCAGAGGCAGAAGAGCCACCCAGTCTGACCCGCCAATCTCCATGGACAATTTAGTCAAATTCTCTTTAAAAGTTCTATTCATTCTTTCTACCTGTCCTGAGCTCTGGGGTCTATAAGCACAATGAAGTTTCCAATCAAACCCCAAGTACCTGGTCAGTCCCTGACTTACCTGGGCAACAAAGGCAGGTCCCTTATCAGACCCTATTACCTTGGGGACACCGAACCGTGGGAAGATTTCTTCCAGGATCTTCTTGGTCACCGCCTCGGCTGTCTCCGTTTTTGTTGGGTAATCCTCTACCCATTCAGAGAATGTATCTACAAACACTAGCAGATACCGGTACCCGTATTTGGCAGGTTTAATTTCTATAAAATCAATTTCCCAATAGGCTCCTGGCTGGTTTCCTCTTAGGCACCTGCCCAACACCCCTTGCGTCCTTCCTGTGTTTACCATCTGGCAGGCTTTACACTCCTGTACAATTTCTCCGACGAGAGGGCCAGGTTTTGGTATTAAGAAATCAGTCATCGATAGGAGGGCCTTAATTTTTTTTCAGTTCCTAGGTGGGTTCATCGATGTATTTGGTCAATTGCAGCCCTAGCCTCTTTTCAGGGCAGAATAAGTTGTCCTTGCGCAGTCCTCCACACCCCTGACTCTTGATCAAACATTTTATCTATGTTTGACATTAAGTCTAAATCCTCTTCTGTATACTGTAAGGCATGAGAGGGTTCCTTCTCCTTTTCCTCGACTAACAGTGCATGTGCTGTCTGAGAAGCAACTCTTCGGGCCTCTTTGTCTGCCATATTATTTCCTTTTGCTATCGGGTGGTCTTCCTTCTGATGCCCTGGGCAGTGGATAATGCTTACTTTAGCGGGTAGATGAAGAGCTGTCAGTAATGCAAGGATCTCATTCTTATTTTTAATCTCTTTTCCTCCAGATGTTAGGAGGACCCTCTATTGGTATATGGCCCCATGTACATGAGCCATGGCAAAAGCATATCTGCTATCAGTATAGATGTTTATTCTTTTATCCTTTCCCATTTCTAATGCCTTAGTCAAGGCTATCAATTCTGCTCTCTGGGCCGAGGTGCCTTCTGGCAGGGCTTACGCCCATATCATTTTCTGTCCATCCACCACTGCCGCCCTGGCCTTTCACCATTTTCTAAGAAGCTGCTCCCATCGGTGTACCACGTCAACTCTGCATTTTGGAGGGGAATGTCCTTCAAGTCTTTCCGTCATCCATGAGCTTCAGCCAAGACTTGCTGGCAGTTTTGCTCCGGAGGATCCAGATCAGGATCCGGCAGGAGGGTGGCAGGATTTAGGCCCATGGCAGAGGCAAAGGTGACCCTTTTATTATTTAAAAGCAAAGTCTGATACTGAGTCATTCTAGCATTAGACAACCATTTGTCTGGGGGCTGACAGATAACCCCTTCTACTGCATGAGGGGTGGTTATAGTCAAGTCCTGGCCCAACGTGAGCTTGTCAGCATCCTTGACCAGAACTGCCACTGCAGCTATGATGTGCAAACATGCTGGCCATCCAGTGGCGACTGGATCCAATTTCTTTGACAAATAGGCCACTGGCCTTCTCCAGGGGCCCAATTTCTGGGTTAGGACTCCCTTAGCGATTCCTTGATTCTCAGCTATGTACAGGTAGAAAGGCTTAGTCACATCAGGCAGTCCCAAAGACTGGGTGGTCATTAAGGCATTTTTTATTTTATCAGAAGCCATTTGTTGTTCAGTGTCCCAGACGAATGGTTCCTTTTCCTTGGTGAGAGCATACAGAGGGGCTGCCATTTCCGCAAATCCTCGAATCCAGAGGCAGCAAAATCCAGCTGTCCCCAGGAATTCCTGGACTTGCTTAGGACTCTTGGGAGGTGGAATGTGGAATACTGTCTGTTTTCTAGCCACTGTCAGCCATCGCTTTCCTCCCTCCAGCCGATACCCAGGGTAACTGACCTCTTTTTGGCACAGCTGTGCCTTCTTTGCTGATGCTCTGTACCCGAGGTTTCCAAGTTCTCTCAGCAGTCTCTGGGTTTCTCTGAGGCATGACTGTTCATCAGGAGCCGTGAGAAGCAGGTCATCCACATACTGGATGAGCGTTACCTGTGAGTTGAGAGCTTTGAACATGGCCAAATCCTGGTGTAGAGCCTCGTCGAAGATGGTGGGTGAGTTCTTGAACCCTTGAGGCAACCATGTCCAAGTGAGCTGTCCTGTTGTGCCAGCCTCCGGATCTCTCCACTCAAAGGCAAAAATGTCCTGGCTCCATATGCTGAGGCAAAGGCAGAAAAAGGCATCCTTTAAATCAAGTACAGTGTACCAGATTCTGTCTGGAGGGAGAGAACTCAGGAGGTTATTGTGATTGGGCACAGTGGGATGGATTTCGGTCACCCATCTGTTGACTTCTCGGAGGTCCTGCACTGGTCGGTAGTCATTAGTTTCTGTTTTCTGCACCAGCAGGAGTGGAGTGTTCCACGGAGATTGGCATCGCTGCAGAACCCCCAAGTGCAGCAGTCTCTGGATATGAGGCTTAATACCCTCACGAGCTTCCTGGCTCATTGGATATTGTCATACCATAATGGGGGAAGCTGACGCCTTCAGTTCCACCTGGACAGGGGGCTGGTTCCTGGCCTTTCCCAGGCCCGCCGTTTCTGCCCATTCCTGAGGAAACTTCTGCAACCACCATTCCAGGTCTTTGTTTCTGGGTCCTGAAGGCTGAAAACGCCGGTATTCATCCTCCAATTTTAGTGTGAGAACCTGTAGGGGGTGTCCTTTTCCATCCCGAACCGTAGCTCCCTCAGGAGAGAAGTATATTTGTGCACCGATTTTTGAGAGTAGGTCTCTGCCCAGGAGTGGGTACGGACAGTCTGGGATGACTAAAAAAGAGTGGGATACCCGGTCCACCCCCAGATCTACTGTTCTTCGGGTAGTCCATGAATATTGTTTGTTGCCCATGGCTCCTTGGACCCAAGACTTCTTGTTCTGTCTAGGTCCCTCATCCTGGAGCAAAACCAAATGTTGTGCTTCAGTGTCCACCAGGAACTGGGTTGTTTTCCCCTCCACCTTTAAGATTACCCTGGGTTCAGGGAGGGGGTCTGAACCCTGACTCCCCTATTCGCTGTCTTCTCTCAGGGTTAATGCTTGCACTGTCTTTGGAGGCCCCGGCCTCTAGCACCTTGTAGTTTCCTGGGCCATTCTCGAGCCCAATGTCCTCTTTCTGTGCAATATGCACATTGGTCCTTTCCCCCAAGGTCCCCGCTTGTTGCTCATTCCCTCCCTTTTGTCCTCTCTTCTAGTCTCCTGTACTACTGTGGCCATGATTTTAGTCATTTTCTTGTCCTGATGTCTTTCCTGTTCCTTTTCTTTTCTCTCTTCCTCACTCTCTCTGTTATAATATACTTTCTCTGCTACTTGCACTACATCCCTCAGCGACTTGTCCTGTAATTCCTCTATCCTCTGTAGTTTCTTCCTGATGTCCTTAGTGGACTGGTCAATGAAAGCAACCATAACAGTGGCCTTGTGCTCAGGGGCCGTTGGGTCAAAGGGAGTAAACTGTCAGAAGGCCTCCATCAGCCTTTCCAGGAAGGCTGATGGGGACTCCTCTGGCCCTTGACTCACCTCTCTTACCTTTGCCAAAATGAGAGTAGGTCTCTGCCCAGGAGTGGGCTTTGCAGCCCCTCAGAGACCTGCCATTAGAGTCTGGCGGGAGACCATTAGTCGCTCCCTACTTTCAGGCGTGTTGTAGTCCCAACTGGGTCGGGTCAAGGGGGAGCCTGCCTCGATGTCGGCAGGCACTATGGAAGGTTTCCCATCTTCTCCTGGCACATGTTTCTGAGCTTCCAAGAGAACCCGTTGTCTTTCCTCTGTAGTAACGAGTGCCTGTAAAAGTTGCTGGCAATCCTCCCAAGTAGATTGGTGAGAATAGAGAACAGACTCAATGAGAGAAATTAAAGCCTCAGGATTCTCAGAGAAGGAGGGATTCTGATTCCTCCAATTATAAAGATCAGTGGAGGAGAAGGGCCAATATTGTAGGGGCTGATGGCCCTGAGCATCAGGGGGTCCGTAGGTCCGTAAGGGCAGGATTGTAGTATCTGGCCCCTCAGGGTCCGACATTGCACCATGGCAGCTGCGAGTCCCGGCTGCTGGTCCCTGCGGGGCCATGGCACCCTGGTCAGCTGGAGCCGGTATTGGCTGCTGAATATCAGCAAGTAGGGGTGCATAGGGGCCCCCACTAGGAGCGGGGTTTTGGGAGGGTAAGGAGGAAGAGGAGTATCCATGAGAAAGAGATCCTGCCCATCTGCCTGTAAAGGTTCAGACTTGTTCTTAGGAGAAGGCTCTGTTAGTGATTTTACCGGGCAAAGGGTCGACTGGGTTCCCTGAGGGGGAAGAAAAGGGTGGACCCACGGCGGGGGAGACTGAACCATGTCTTCCCAGACAGTGACGTAAGAGACTTGGTCTGGATGTCTGTGTGGTCCTGGTTGAAAAACCTTTTGTCTAACGGTCAATATCTGGTCCAAATAAAAGGAACCCTCTGGGGGCCACCCGGTTCCAAATGCTGGCCATTCGGATTGACAAAAGATCTGCCATTTCCCTTCTTAACTTCTACAGAGAGATTATGTCCCCTGGCCTTAACTTCAGACCAGTGATCCAGAGTCAGGGATAGAGGAGTAGAGAGAGTCTGTCCCATGTTAAGGTCCGTCCAAGGAGAAAGAAAGCATTAGTCTAAGAACAGTTTTAAGAATAGGATGAGGAGGGCAAAGAACACTGCCCAGCTAATGAGGCAGACCCACCAAGGATACGATTGCCACGTGTATTCAATGGTCCTGGACCCCAGTGGCAACTGCCTCAGGGTGGAGAGAGACTCGGTCTGATCCCTTCTCCCAGAATCTGGGACACCTTTCAGCTTTTTCGGTAGATCGTGACTCACCAATACCAAAGAAAACAAACCATACAGACACCAGACAAAAGACACCTAACAGAGGCTTACGAAAAACTTCACTGACTTACTGAGGGTCTTGGGGCATCCCCCGAGACCCTGACCTGAGGTGTACCAGCACCTATGCCCACCTCCTTGGTCTTCCAGAAGAGTCTAATTCCACTATACGCGATCTTGCTTGTGCAAGTTTTCGCTTTCAATAACCGGCAGCTGCCCAATTAAACAATCACCAGACACACAGAGAGACAAACGACTGGCCTGCTTGAGCAATTCCTCCAACCTGCTGCGAGGGGGATCTCCGGAGTGGGGTCATGAATCCCGGATGAGCCCCCAGATGTTGGGACAGAACTCCCTCTCGGAAGGCAACCCAACTCAGAAGGCCACACTGACAGCGAGATCGATGCAAACAGCAAGAGATTTAATTCACCAGCATTCTAGTGCGGTTCCATATGGGGATGAAGGAGGCGACCACAAGCACAAAAGGCACAGACTTTTTATACAATTTTTTGTAGGGAGGTGTTGAGGTAGTGAGGTGTTACCAAATAATTGGCTTATACACTTAAATTTTAAACTCATTAGTGAAAGTTTAGGCGTGAAGGGCATGGGGTGGGGTTCGGTGGTGACAAGCATAGCAGCACGTACTCACGGCTTTACCCGGAAACCTGGGGACGAGTGTGTTTCCTTGGAATTCCCAGGGTGGGGGGCAGTCCCAATATCTGGCCTGCACACACACGTCCTTTTCCTTTTTTGGGAATCCTTGGGTTGGGGTGAGGTAGCATGATTCTGAGACTAGCTCATCACATTCTTGCTTGCCTAGGAAATTTCTTTCTCTACATTAACTCTTTCACCCATCTTCTCATACCTAGATTGATTTCTATATTACAAAATGTATACATGTATGCTGCTGTTTGTCTGCTTGTTGCAGATAAATACATGACAAAATGACTTAAGAAGGAAAAAAGAATGTTTTTCTTGCTTATGATTTGTTATTATATTTCACTATTCCACTTTGCAGGAGAGAAGTAGGTATTGATGTGGAATTAAGAATATCTGGTGCCATAACATGAAGTGTTTTGAAGTTCAGAGAAATTGGTATCACAGAACTGGGGTGTTGTTGTGTGAGACTAAGAGAATCTGGTACCAAAAAGTGAAATTGCTTGTGAAGTTGAGAGAAGTTGGTACACAGCAGTATGTCCAACACTGTGATACAGCTAGTATAACTTTGGAACTGTATGTAGGGAGAAATACAGATTTTGGAACTTTGCTCTGGGAAAGGCTTTGTGTTTTGGAGATGGATCAAAACGTGCCTTTCTTGAGAGAGTTTGGACAAAAAAAAGGCCATTAGAAATAAAGGCATTAGAAACCCAGTTTGTGATGGTCCAGAGGTGAACAAAAGTGTGTTTGGAATTAGATGAGTGGCAAATGGAGCCACGTGTTGGTGGAGAGTTTAGTGAAGCGCCCTTGTTCTGAATGCTTGCCTCAAGTTAAACTGGAGTGCTTAGCAGAGGAAATTTCAAGGCAATGTAATCTTGACAATGCAATATGACTACTTTTTAGTGCTTTTCTTCAGAGTTTTGAAAAAAAAGCAAGGAATTGGGAAGAAGGAAGCAAAATTGTGAGATCTGAAGATGAAAAATGCAATGGCAAACTTAAAATTAAAAAGTTAAACCAGGAAGAAGTAAAGAGCTAAATATCTGCTGTTCAACAGAGAATCTCCATTTGCAAATCAAAGCCTGCTCTTCATTTAAATCAGAGGATAGGCCCTATGCTGAGAGCAAGATTATCAGAGAAGACTTGCACCCATAAGAATGCAAATGCCTTTTTTTTAAACATTTTTTATTATCTCCACTCATACAAACTTAATAGGTACACAGGTTCCCTCCCTCCCTCCTCCTCCCCCCAACCCCTATGCTCACTCTCCCCTCACCCCTCCCTCCCCACCCCCCAGGAGAATCCTTTAATGTGCATGCCAAACTCTCCTCTGGGTCCTCCTCTCTGATGATGTATAAGGACCCAGCTGCATTTCCCTGAACCCTTTCCTTTGTTCCCCTTAAGCATAGGAACACTACTGTGGGTGTCAATCCCTTGCCTCCAAGGATCTTGGTGCTTTTAGCAAATGCTAGACTTTGAGGGGTCAATAGTGTATTGGACATTGCGCAGGGCATGCAAAGTCCAATTATGATTGCTTCGGCCCTAACTTGTGTGGAGTATTTTGCATATCATTGCTCCTCCCATCCTTGTGCTCTTACACTCTTACTGCCCTCTCTTCCACAAATGTTCCTGAGCTTCAGGATGGGGAGAGATTAGGTTGGCCTAGTTCTAGGTGGTTGATATAGAGTCTCTGAAGTTCTGGATTATGATTTGTTGATTTTCTTTTGCGGTTTTGCTGCTCCTGCAATGCCCTTCACTCCATCCTGATGGGTATTGGATATCACCCCCTGGCCAGAGATAAAAAGCTGTTAAACTAGAGTCTTGTTATAAGAGTATATTCAAAGGTAGATGTAATAAAAGTAGGAAACCACAGTCAGGGAGAAGTCAATCACCCATTGCAAAATGGTTACTTATTATCTGTCAGACTATATGCCCTCCCCTTCTGGTGAGATCACACCCCTTCAGTTGTAAATGATCAGGAATGTAAGGAATGAATGTGTAGTTCCAAAGTGAGAGTCTGTTTCTCCCCCAAAGCCCAATAGAAAAAGAAATTTTTTTTCTACAGTCAGCCAGAGTAGCTGAATTAGCTGTGATTTCAGGGAGCCATACTCCAAACCAAGGTTATAATAACACTTAGCAAAGTAGTCCATGTGGTTTTGATTTTATGGGCATCAAATATGCAAGAGGGAAGAGATCATGGATTCATTCTTCAAGGTTTTCTGTTTAATTATGAACCAATCTTTCCTGGATATGAATCTATTATTATCTTTTGGAATTTTAAATTGGAAGGTTTTAATTTGTCTTTTGATATTACAGGAATCTTTGGGCATTGGACTTTTGGAATGTGTTGGGATTTCTGATGTAGTCTATGGAAGTTTTTATTGGACTGAACACAGTTTATTTTATGAGATGGTATGAAGAATTTCTCACAACAGAATAAAACGTAAATAGTAACTGTGGTAGGAATACTTTGAAATATATTATAAAGCTGATATATCTAGAGAAATCTGATAAATTTTTAGATGTACATTATCAAAATTGGATCAAGAGAAAACAAATGACTTAAACAGATGTATAACAAGTGATGAAATGTAAACATATTTAAGTTTCCAACAAAAAGAAAAGTTCCTATAATTTACTGCCTTATTCTGTCAATTTTTTATTGAATCGATGCCAGTGCTACATAAACTGTTGCTCAAATCTGAAGTTAAGGAGCACCATAAAACTCATTTCATAATAAGGGAAGAAAAATTACAGACTAATTCCCTTCATGAGTATAGATGCAAAATTTCTCAATAAAATTCTTACAATTAGAATTTGAAAACATATTAAGAAGTTCATAAACCATGACACAGCTGGCTTTATTCCACAGAGGCAATGGTCAATCAACATATGTGAATAAATAAATATAATTCATCTCATAAAAAGAAGTTAATCACAATAAAATCAGTAGATACAAAAAATATCTTTGACCAAGCACAGCAAGTCTACCTTATAAACTTTCCTTAAAGACTAGATATTTGAGCTGGAGGTATGTCTCAGGAGTTAAGTCTGTCTCACAAGCAAGCTGAATGTCCAGAGTTTGGATCCCAGGTCCCACATGAAAATGCCAGGCATAAATGGCGGTGGCCTGTACTTCTAGTTCCGGTGGGCAGAGCCAGGGAAATCCCAGAATGAAGCAATAAGGAGGTAAACACAATCCAGAATGATTACTGAAATTCCCTTGGTCATCCACAAGGATATACAGTGCTCTCTGATACACATACACATGAAATAAATATTTAAAAAACTAGAAATTTAAGGAATATATTATAATACCATAAAAATTTCATAAGGGAAACTTATAGTCCAAATTATATCATTGAGGCAAAATGAGATAATTTTTCTAAAATAAGGAATAAATCAAGATCTCCTTCTCTATTATTCAACATAGTGATTGATGTCCTTCTTATAACAATCAAGAAAATAATTACTTCTTCCATTCATATTTAAACTTCTTTTATTTCCATATAGACAAAGCCTCCATCTGAAAATTCAGATTGAATAATCACTTCTAAGATGCAATATGGTAAACAACCAACATAAACATTAAGTAGCTTTTCTGTATACCATTAAAAAGCTAGCAAAGAAGTCAGGGGAAAATATGAATCACCTTAGCTTAAAAAAGAAGCATATGCTTATTAATAAGCCCAAGAAAAGATCAGGAGATTCTCTACAATGAAACTTTACATCAATGAAGAAACTGGAAAGTGTAGATATCCCACACTTCTGTATAAATATTGTTAAAGGGACATATCACTAAAATGATCTACAGATTTATTGAAATTTCCATTGTAACTCCAATGATAATTTTTGTGGAACGAGAAAAATAATGATCCAAAAATAAAATATTTAAAAATCAAAAACATAAGAATCCTGAAATTTATTGGAAACTATAAAGACTTCAACAAGCTGCAAAAAGCCTAACCTGAAAGAGCAATGTTGCAATTATTACAATACTTGAATTCCAATTATACTACAGCAGTAAAAAAATAAACTTTTTTCTCAGATCAAAAATATGTTACTGGCTGAAAGTAGACAGGTAGATAAATTCAGTAGAATAGAGGCTGTTCAGATCTGCTGCTTTTGACAATGGCATATAAAACATATTGGAGAAATGACAACCTCTTTATCAAGTGGTCCTTAGAAAATTAGATTTTACACATCAAAAAGAATGAATTTATATCCATATATCCTATTTTGTAAAAATATTAGATCAAAACAGACTAATGATATTAATATAAATTATGAGACTTTGAAATAGGATAAAATATGTAGAAAATACTTCAAGACACAGATAAAGGGAAAAGTGCTAGTATTCTTCAAGACATAGATAAAGGAAAAAATGCTAGTATTCTGCCTTTTAAAAAACACCCATATGATACCAAAATATTGACTACTTTAAGGGGGCAAGATTTCAGGCAATGTCATCTATCCTTTTCAGATCAATCCAAAGGAGAAAGAATAATTTTTTTTAATTATTGATTTGGGAAGACAAACCACACATGTTTTCCTAGACTGATTCATGTACCTTTCTCATTTGGAAGAGCCCATTCTTTGGATCTTATATTCTCAATCAAATAATAAAAAACTTTACATTCTAGTGACAGATACATGAATTTAAATTCAAATTTAAATAAAAATTTGTTTCTACCTCTTGTTCTCTGGAATAGTTTTATTTGACCTCAGTCTATGTTCATCATATAACTCTTGTGAAAAAGAATTTGTTGGCTAACTTCTACATAATTCACATGCATTGACAGAAAATTATGGAACTTTTTTCTCAGATCAAAATTGAAGGATAGCAAAAAGTGGTCACCTATTGCCATGATAATTTTTATTGCAACTTGCAGATCTCATGAGTGGAGACTTATAATTATTTTTCTCCCCCTGGTAGCTTCTACAAAATTCCTTGGTACTATGTAAGGTATCCAGCAAGGAGGAAGTTCACAGACCAGCTCAAATTGATGTACTTTGCCCATGTTCTGTGAAAGACATAGGAAACAACCAACAGCTTTCTGGATGAACTCAAGACACATTTGTCACAATGGAACTCATTCCTATTACTGTTAACTAGAACAAGAACCTAAAAAGGGGAATAAATATATCAATAAGGAAAAAACAACCAATGAAACTATATGTAGGAAGACAGACAAAACTGCTCTGTAAATAGCTGCTGTTATACCCATATAATTGAAGAACACTTAACACTCAGCCTAGAGAAGTAAAGTATCTCAACACCCTGACAGGATGTAGCCTAGGGTAAAAGAAGAGCAGTGAAGTGGATAACAATGACCAGCCATTATGTAGAGTACAGGAAACTCAGCAGGATTCACCTAGAATCAGGCTAACCTAATCTCTTCCCCATCCTAAAGCCTTGGAAATCTTGAAGAAGAAGGGGCAGTGAGATCATAAGAAACTAAAAATGAGAAGTTTCACCCTTAGACAAGACATTCTATTCAAGATAGGACTGTTGCATCTAGGAACTCACTGTAATAAAACTTGTCCTTACCAGACCTGCATAATAACTGACATACCAATATTTTCCCATTGACTGTCTAGGATCTCAAGATAGATAAGAACATATAGTGGAGACCTTGGGGACTAAAGCTGGATGAGTGAAGGGAAATGCCCTTAAGAGTGGGGTGGCCTGCAAGAGTCAACTTTGTATGCTACAAGAAGCCTGAACCCTCAAAAAAGGAGACAAGCCAGAGGGAGCTCTGGGCTCTATAGAAACAGACAGGCAAGATGGTGGGAGGACATGTGATGGATTGATGAAAAGAAGGAAGGGGAATGGGAGGGAGGGGGAAGAAAGAAAACAAAGTATTCAATATGCTTGTAAAATTAGAAAAATAAAGGTAAATTTAAAAAAATAAAGAATATGAAAGGTAATCATATTGTATTCCTTTGAAAACTCTCTATTTTAGATAAAACATATAGTGTATAATTTTGCATAATTTGTTTTCTTTATTGAAAAATCTTCCCTCAAAAACAATCTGCAGCAATAATAATAACCTCAGATCTTTATTTCTGAAAAGGACCAGCATCTGTCTTTCCAAATGTGTAGGGATTAGAAAATTCAACTGATAAAGAGTTACAACTGCCAATATACATTTTGTCAATGAACAGATCAAGTGACATGTATTGAGAAGTGAAGTGCTTTAAAAAGCCACCTGCTTGACAATCTTTAGTTGTTACTTCCAAATTAATGTGACCATCTTATGCTACTCCTTCAAGGAGAGATAGGATATCTCGTTAACTTTGTAGAAATGTTTTATTTATTTAAGCAAGTAGGAGAGAGAGAGAGAAAGAGAGAGAGAATATGCATGCCACATTGCACAAAGGGAGGTCAAAGTATAAGTTTTCTTAGTCAGTTCCCTCTTCCATCATGTAGGCTTCTAGGTATTGAACTCAAGTTGTCAGGATTATGTGTTATCCTTTCCTGTTGAGCTTCCTCTCCATCCGCACATTCACTTTCAAAAATCTTTGCTAGTCTAAGAAATATGGATAACGTAGGCAAACATTATGTAGTATTTACAAGCTGTTGTCCAGAAAATAATTTCTTCAGAAATTTTGAATGAAAAATAAAAGAGGTTTATGAGGGGGAAGAAAAAAATAAGAGAGAACAATAGATGTTCAGTTGGGGCTTGAATCAAGGCAAAAATACTGCATGACTTCTCTCATCTATACAGTGTAGATTTACTTATATTTGCATTTATAGGGAACATGAAAACAGGGATGGAAATATGAAAGAGAGAACGAAGGCTCTTCCTCACTCCGCTCCACCAGTCGGGACACGACCTAGGTAAGCTTCGCCCACGCCCGCCCACCAGAACCCCAGGTCAGCCCAAGGGAACCAGCTCCTACCCCACCATTCAGCCGGAGCCACGCGCAGGGCCGAGGGACAAGGAGGACCTCCCCCTGCGCCCGGACCCCGCCTCAGCTCCTCTCGGGTTAAATAGCTCCATGCTGAGGCCCCCATCCTCCCTTCCCCAACCCGCTTCGCCGGCCTGGACGCGCGCGCGTGGTCCAGCTGGGCCTCATCCGTGACCCAGGAAAGCTCCGTCCCTGACCACCCCCAGAACCCCAGGCCAAATAATTCAGTTTAGTGAAATTGAAAGATCTTAAGAGTTAAAACGACAATGCCAAAGTCAAAGTGCAAATCCATGAGAAGCAACACTCAAGTAAACAACTTTCCCACTGAAGAAATTACTCTCATAATGTTAGACTCCAACCAGAACAAACCCACGGAAAAAGGCCAAGAAAGCCTGACCCAGGATAACGACTTTCAAAATATGATCATTACCATGTTCAATACTATGAAAGAGGAAATCCGGGAGGAATTACATAATCAAATCAATTAATTTGAAGAGGAACACAACAGAAATTTGGAGGAGTTGAGAAAAACAGTGCAAAAAACAAGAACTGGCATAGAGGAGTTAAAACAGACTCAAGCAGAGTTTGAAACTGAGATGCAAGACAAGTCATCTTCAACCCAGAACTCCACAGACAGTCTTATCAGCAGAACTAACATAGCAGAAAACAGAATTTCAGACCTTGAAGATAAAGTGGGAGTACTAACCAGCTCAATGGAAGAGGTTGTTAAAGCCTAAAAGATACTTGAGAGAAATATCCAAGAGATATGGGACACCCTGAAGAAGCCTAACATGCATATTCATGGAATACCAGAGCAAGAATCTCAAAATACCATCCCTGAGGAAATTTTTCAAACGATCATTAAGGAAAACTTTCCTCATCTAAAAAAAGAGAGGCCCATCCATATACAAGAGGCATTCCACACCCCAAACAGATACGACCAAAACAGAAGCATGCCACGGCAAATAATAGTTAAAACACTCCACATTCAAGATAAAGGACTGGTGCTGAGAGCTTCAAGGGAGAAAAAACAAGTCACTTTTAAAGGTAAACTTATTAAAATAACAAATGACTTCTCAGTCGAAACAGTAAAAGCAAGAAGAGCTTGGAGAGACATACTTCAAGTATTGAATGAGCAAAAACATTAACCCGGGCTGATTTACCCTGCAAAACTATCCATCATGATCGAGGGAGAAAGAAAAATCTTCCAGCACAAAGACAACTTGAAGGGATACATGTCCACCAAACCAGGCCTTCAAAAAATGCTAGAAATGATACTCAAGCGTGAATAAAAAAACAGGCATATACAGGAGAACAGAAGATAAGTATAACACTATTAAAAGCGAAGCAATGTACTTATAAAAACTACAAAACATAATAAATGTCTGGAATTAAAAAGTTTCTCCATTATAAAACTAAATGTTAATGGAATTAACTCACCGATCAAAAGACACAGATTACAAACTTGGATTAAAAATCACAATCCATCAATCTGCTGCCTGCAGGAAACCCATCTCACCACAAAAGATAGGCATGCCCTAAAAATAAAAGGCTGGTCAACAATTCTACAAGCAAATGGAAGCAGAAAACAGGCAGTGGTAGCCATTATGCTATCAGAAAAAGTGGACTTCAAACCAAAGAAAATTATAAGAGACACGGATGGATACTACATTTTAGTTACAGGTACAATTCACCAGGAAGACTTCACAATACTGAACACATATGCACCCAATACGGGCCGATCCACATTCATTAAGAAAACCCTACAGCGTCTAAAGCAAGAAATCCACCCCCAAACCATAATTCTTGGGGACTTCAACACTGCCCTCTCAACATGGGATACATCAACAGGTCAAAAGCTTAACAGAGACACTTTGGAACTTAATGAAACCCTTAAAGAAATGGACCTTGCAGATCTCTATCGAACTTTTCACCCACGTAACAAAGAACACACGTTTTTCTCAGCAGCACACGGAACTTTCTCCAAAATAGATCACATATTGGGCCACAAAACGAATCTACACATATACAAAAAAGTTAAATTCTAACCTGTGCCTTATCAGACCACCACGGCCTAAAGCTGGACATCCACAACACATCAAACAAGAGAAAATACACTAACTCCTGGAATCTTAATAATATGATGCTGAATGAGAACTGGATTCAGGAAGAAATTAAACAGGAAATTCAAGGTTTCCTGAAAGTGAATGATAATGAAAATACAACATACCAAAATCTCTGGGACACAATGAAAGCTGTTCTAAGAGGTAAGTTCATAGCTCTTAATGCCTACATCAAAAAAATGGAAACATCAGAAATAAACAATTTAACAATGCAGCTTAAAGCTTTAGAGAAACTAGAGCAATGTGATCCCAAAAGTAGTAGAAGAGAGGGGATTAGCAAAATAAGGGGAGAAATATCTGGAATCGAGATTAAGAAAACGGTAGAAAAAATCAACCAGTCAAAATCTGGTTCTTTTAAAAAATCAATAACATTGATACACCCCTAGCTAAATTAACCAAAAGCAGGAGAGAGAAAACCCAAATTAACAAAATTAGAAATGAACATGCAGTTATCATTACTGATACCCAAGAAATCCAGAGAATTATAACATCATATTTCAAAAACTTATACTCTGTGAAGTTTGACAACACAAAAGAGATGGATGAATTTCTAAGTAAACACAACTTACCTAAATTGAATCAGGAAGTTGTGAATTATTTAAATAGTCCTATAACATATAAGAAAACTGAGGAAGTAATCTCGAATCTTCCCACCAAAAAATGTCCTGGATCAGATGGATTCAGCACAGAGTTCTACCAGACATTTAAGGAGTTAATAACACCAATACTCCTTAAACTGTTCCATCAAATAGCAAAGGAAGGAACACTACCAAATTCCTTCTATGAAGCTAATTTCGTTTTAATCCCAAAACCTAATAAAGACTCACTTAGAAAAGAAAAATATAGGCTGATCTCTCTGATGAACACAGACACAAAGATTCTCAACAAAGTTTTAGCAAATCGGATTAAAAAACATATTAAAAAGATTATTCACGGGGACCAAGTAGGCTTCATCCCCGGCACACAAGGTTAGTTCAACATACGAAAATCAATAAATGTAATTCATCATGTAAACCAGTCCAAGTCCAAGACCACATGATACTCTCGATAGATGCAGAAAAAGCTTTTGACACGATCCAACAGCCTTTTATGATCAAAACGCTGGAGACAGTAGGAATGGAAGGAACCTTTATCAATATAATACAAGCTGTATACAACAAGCCCACAGCAAGGATTATGCTCAATGGGGAACAATTGGAAGCATTCCCACTCTGATCAGGAACTAGACAAGGCTGTCCACTCTCACCTCTTCTATTCAATATTGTACTTGAAGTCTTAGCTGAAGCCATAAGACAAGAAAGGGACATAAGAGGGATTCAAATCAGCAAGGAAGAAGTCAAGCTATCCCTATTTGCAGATGACATGATCTTATACCTATGTGATCCCAAAAACTCCACCAGGAAGCTCCTGGAACTAATTGAGAAGTTCAGCAGGGTGGCAGGATGTAAAATAAATGTGCAAAAATAAGAGGCCTTCCTATATGTCCAGAATGAAAGAAGTGAAAATGCCTTGAGAGAAACAATCCCATTTACTATAGCCCCTAAAAAAATGAAATACCTTGGTATAAACCTAACCAAGGAGGTAAAAGACCTTTACAGTGAAAACTTTAAAACCCTAAAGAAAGAAATTGCAGAAGACACCAGAAGGTCGAAAGACCTCCCATGTTCCTGGATTGGCAGAATCAACATCGAAAAAATGATCATCCTATCAAAGGCAATATACAGATTCAACACTATACCAATCAAAATCCCAAAGCAATTCTTTAAAGAAGTTGACCAAACAATCTCAAAGTTCATATGGAGGCACAAAAGACCCAGGATAGCAAAGACAATCCTGAGTAACAAAAACACTGCTGGAGGTATTACCATACCGAACCTTAGTCTATATTACAAATCCATAGTTATAAAAATAGCCTGGTACTGGCTGTAAAATAGACACACAGAACAATGGATAAGGATTGAAGACCCACATATAAGCCCGCAAAATTACAGCCATTTGGTCTTTGACAAAGGGGCCCAAAGAATCCAATGGAAAAAGAACAGCATCTTCAACAAATGGTGCTGGTAAAACTGGATCTCCACATGCAGAAGATTAAAGCTGGACCCATACTTGTCACCATGTACAAGACTTAATTCCAAATGGATCAAGGACCTTGATATCAGGCCAGAGACTATAAAAACCATAATTGAAAGGGTAGGGAACTCCCTTGAGCTGATTGGGCTAGGCCAACAGTTCCTAAACAGACATCCAATGACACATTCACAGCTACCAATTCTCAACAGCTGGGATCTTGTGAAATTAAAGAGCTTCTATTCAGATAAAGAGATTATAACACAAGCTAAAAGGCAACGCACAGAATGGGAGAAAATCTTCACTAACCACATATCTGATAGAGCTCTACTGTCCAGAGTTCACAAAGAACTTAGAAAACTAAACCTCAAGGAAACCATTGGCCCAATTAAAAAATGGGCCCTGGAACTTAAAATAAATTTACCAGCGATGAAATTGAAATGTCTAACCAATATCTTAAAAAATGCTCCACTTCCTTAGCCATCAGGGAAATGCAAATCAAAACTTCTCTGAGATATCATCTCACCCCGGTCAGGATGGCAAAAATCCACAATACAAACAACAACAAATGCTGGAGAGGATGTGGAGAGAGGGGAACTCTTCTACATTGCTGGTGGGAATGCAGGCTCATACAGCCACTCTGGCGAGCCGTCTGGAGATTCTTGAAGGAATTAAAGATTGAAATACCATATGACCCTGTGATTCCACTTTTGTGTATAACCCCCCATACAGCAGAGGTTCACTCGATAGCACAAGCACGACCATGTTCATAGCAGCACTGTTTACAATAGCAAAGACATGGAATCAACCCAAATGTCCAACAGTTGAGGAGTGGATAAGGAAAATGTGGTACATTTATACAATGGAGTACTACTCAGCCATCAAAAATGATGAATTACTGGAATTTGCTGGGAAATGGATGTCATTAGAAACAATTATATTAAGTGAAGTATCCCAAACCCAGAAAATTAAGCGCCGTATGTACTCCCTAATAGGTGGCTCCTAATACCAAACCCACCCAGCCCATCTTGAGGCACTCAAAGGTAAATCTATGTATTACCTACAATAATTGCAAGGATTATGAACAGGAGGGATGGGGTTGGAGGGCCACACCAGAAACAAGTAGAGAAGTGACCATGTTACAGTAGAGAAAATAGACCTCCACCAAGGACTGCAAGAAAGTAATGTGACACCCAGTTAAGTTCACAGACATTTGATCCTGATCATTTACAACTAAGGTCGTATGAACTCAGCAGAAGGGGAGGGCATATAGTCTGGCAGATTAAAAAGTAACCATTTTGCAAATGGATGATTGACCCCTCCCATTGGCAAATGCCATATGACCCTGCGATTCCACTTTTGGGTATAAGTATTACATCTACCCTTGAATGTGCTCTTATAATAAGAATCCAGTTTAACAGCTTTTTGTCTCTGGCCAGGGGGTGACATACAGTGCCCATCACGATGGAGTGAAGGGCATTACAGGAGCAACAAACCTGCAAAAGAAAGTCAACAAACCACTGTTCAGAACTTCAGAGACTCTATATCAACCACCTAGAACTAGGCCAGACTAATCTCTCCCCATCCTGAAGCTCAGGGACATTTGCGGAAGAGGGGGAGGTAAGAGTGTAAGAGCAAAAGGATGGGAGTAGCAATGATATGCAAGATACTCCACACAAGTTAGGGCCGAAGCAATCATAATTGGACATTGCATGCCTGGCACAATGTCCAACACACTATTGACCTCACAAAGTCTAGCGTCTGCTGAAGGCACCAAGATCTTTTGAGGCAAGGGATTGACAGCCACAGTAGTGTTCCTATGATTAAGGGTAACACAGGAAAGGGTTCAGGGAAAGTCCACTGGGTCCTTGTACATCATCGGAGAGGAGGGCCCAGAGGAGAGTCAGGCATGCACAAGAAAGGACTCTGGGAATTGGGGCGAGAGGCACGAGGGGATGGAGAGGGAGGGGTGAGGGGAGGGAGAGCAGGTGGTGAGGGGGGAGAAGGAGGGAGGGAGGGAACTGGTGTACCTATTAAGTTTGTATGAGCTGAAATAATAATAAAAAATATTATATAAAAAAATTAAAAAAAGAAAGGGAGAACAAAGGCTTAAAATGAAGGAAGGGGGTAACAAGAGCAAATAATATTGAAAGAAAGAATATCACCTATTCTGTCTCTCAAAGTGTCTAAATTTATTCACATGTACATATACATATATAACAAAATCAGGAAGAAAACTATTTATGAGAAAGGAAGGACAGCACCATGAGAGGAAAATGGGAGTTGGAAGATAGAGAGTGAATATAAGTACAATAATATATAATTATGAAATATAGAAAACCATTATTGCATCCTCACAGAATATTAAACAAAATGAAAGATAGTGGGATGAATTGATAAAGGTGAGGACAGAAGAAGGGAAGAGAAGAGGGGAGACAGGGGAAGGGGGAGCAGAGACTATTACTCATTGTGTTTGCTAAAATAATGTGCATATATATATATATATATATATAAAGAAACAAATAAAGATAATTTGCATGATCTCAATGAAAGAGACTAAAAACATTGTAATACTTATTCAGTAGGTTTTTTTTAATGGATCTTCAAAAAATGCATTTTCAACCGCAAAATGACTACTTAAATACACATCTTGTAATGTAGAACCATATTATTTTGGGTCATTTTGAAAAATTAAATCTATTGGGCTGGAGAGGTGGCTCAATGGGTTAAGCCTCTGCCTTGCAGGCAGAAGATCCGGAGTTCTGACCCTAGGCCCACATATAGATGCCAAGCGGAAGCGGGGGCAGCCTGCATTTCTGGTCCTGGTAGGGTGGAGCCTGTGAATCCCAGAGCAGAGTAAACAAGGAGGTGGAGGCGTCCATGGTGGTTCCTGAATTCGTCCGTGGTTCTACACACACACACACACACACACACACACACACACACACACATACACACGCATACATGCACAATTGAATAAATTTAAAAAATTAAAAAAAACCATTTTGTTGAGTGCTTCTTAGAAAATTTCTATGATTACATTAAATTCACCTTGGGAATTTTCATTTATACCTTTGTGGATTCATAGCTAGAATGATATTTGTTTAAAAAGCTTTTCTGGTCTGTAATGCAACACTGGTTGGTAGAAGGAACAATAATATAGCCATTGATTCACATTCAATATGTATATTGCTCTTATGTGTTTGTTTACTTATTTGGATTGATATCTATTACTGTAAAAGTAGAGTAGTACACAATGATTCTTAAGGTCAAGAACATTGTTGTAGGAGGAAGAATTGCCTCTGGATCTCATTGTAAGAATTTTAAACACAACAAAGTAGGGATAAATGTAAAGCCATTATCACATAATGAGTGTAAAATTTCGTTACCATTGTGTTTAAGTTTTTGTTTCTTATTTTTCACAGAATTCCATAAAATTTATCACAACTTCTTAAGTAATCCTACCTTCTTCATATTTAAATTCAGAGCACTGATATGAGCATTGTTATAGTGGTAATATTTTGCACTCCGAATTTTGTTTCATCATTGAATTGTAATTTATACTCTGAATGTAGTTGTAGTTGGAATTTAGTCAACATTTTCCATTGTATTTATTTAATAATTACTATTCATTTTTCACAAATATGTAGAGTCAATATGAAAAATATTATAGTTTTAGAAAATTCTGCCACCATTTAAATGGAGCTTGCAGTGACAAAGTATTTTATCATTTGTCAGTGCCTGAGCATTTATATTATAGCATGTATAACTTATCCAGAATGTGTTTAAAATAATGTTCATATTTGCAATAAAATAGTTGTTGTTGAAGTACAGAATATTAGAGCTAAGGTTTCTCCTGAAAAATTATGAATTCTATTTTATACAATAGAGATAATAAAAGTTTATGTCTACTAACCATTAATTCTACTTTTGGATTGATAACTTTTAAAATAATCTTTCAGCTTTCCATTATAACTTCTGCTTAGATTTTCTGCATTTTTCTACTGCCCACCCAGGATGCTCTCGGACACCCTGCTTCTCAGGTAAATCCCACCAGCAGCAAGGTCACCCACTAGTCCCATGTCCACCCACTGGCCAGCCTGAGCAGCACCCAGGCTGCCCCGGGCTTAGGTAGGCCACTAGGCCACACCCCAGGTTCCAGATGAAGTGTGCTGCCATCTCCATCAGCCCCTTTGCCACTCTCACCCTCAAAGAAGCTCACTTGTGGTCGAGGGAGGACACACTGCTCCTTGGAATTCAAAAAAGTCCAAAGGAAACTCAAGCAAAGCTCTAGGGGACAAAGGCCATGCATCTGAAGTCCTCTAATATCATTCTATCACATGGGAGAGGTTCTTCACATCCAGCCCAAAGATAAGTAAACCCATTTTTTACCATCCTGATCTTTTCAATTATTAATCACTGTAGATTAAATTTTCCATATAGCCACCCTCAAAACACATCCAACTTCAGGGGATATACCACTCACCCTCACATATCACCAAGGTATTAAATCATAAAAGTGCACTTCCATACTAATATTCACCACTGTCTACTAAACCTGACTTAACTGATGCACTAACAGTTTAATAGCTTCATCTAGGCAATAACAATAACAACAGACAAATGTACCCATCCAAGGCAAACACTAATAGTAACTGCCCGAGAGTAGTAATACCAATTAATCAGTTCAGTCAAAAACACACAGAAACTGAAAGGTCTTAAAAGACAAAACAACAATGCCCAAGTCAAAGTACAGATCCCTAAAAAACAAAACCCAAGAAGACCAATCTGTCACCGAAAGAATTAATTCCTAATGATAGATTCCAACCAGAACAAATTCACAGATAATAGCCAAGAAAGCCAGGACAAAGGTAATGACTTTCAAAGCATGATCATTACCATGATCAATACTATGAAAGAGGAAATCTGGGAGGAGTTAAATAACCGCATCAAGCACTTTGAACAGGAACACAACAGACACTTGGAGGAGTTGAGAAAAACAGTTCAAGAAACAAAAATAGGCATAGAGCAGTTAAAACAGTCTCAGGCAGAGTTTAAAATTGAACTAAAAAACAAGTTATCTTCAACTCAGAACTAAACAAAGAGTCCTATCAGCATAACTAATGAAGCAGAAAATAGAATTTCAGATCTTGAATACAAAGTGTAAGTATTAACTAGCTCAGTGGAAGAGGCTGTTAAAGCCAAAAAGATACTTGAGAGGAATAGTCAAGAGTTATCAGACACCCTGAAGAAGCCTATCATGCACATTAATGGAATACCAGAGCAAGTATCCCAAAATAACTCACCTGAGGAAACTTTTCAAATTATCATAAATGAAAACTTCCCTCGTCTAAAGAATGAGAGGCTTTTCCAAACACAAGAGGCATTCTGCACCCCAAACAGATATGACCAAAATAGAAACTCGCCACGGCAAATAATAGTCAAAACACTACACATTCAAGACAAAGAAAAGGTGCCAAGAGCTTCAAGGGAAAAAAAGAGTCACTTTTAAAGGTAATACTATTAAAATAACAAATGACTTCTCAATGGAAACAGTAAAAGCAAGAAGAGCTTGGAGAGATATACTTCATGTATTGAATAAGCAAAAATGTCAACCCAGGCTGATATACGCAACAAAACAATCCATCATGATCAAGGAAGAAAGAAAAGTTTTCCAGCAAAAAGATAACTTGAAGGCTTACATATATTACAAACCAGACCTTCAAAATTGTCAGAAATAATACTCAAGTTTGAAGAAAAAAACAAGCATATCCAGAAGGACTGAGGGAAGTATAATATCACCAAAACCTAAAAGCCAAATAATACACTAGCAAAAGCCATTAAACATAAATAATGTCTGGAATTAAAAATAATTTCTCCATTATAACATTAAATATCAATGTAATTAATTCACAAATCAAGAGACAGATTAAAAACTTGGATTAGAAATCACAACCCATCAATCTGCTGCATTCAGGGAACTCATCTCACCAAAAAAGATAGGCACATCCTAAAACTGAAAGGCTAATCCAAAATTCTGCAAGCTAATGGAATCAGAAAACAGGCAGGGGTAGCCATTATGCTATCAGACAAAGTGGACTTCAAACCAAAAAAAAAAAAAAAATAAATAAGAGACACAGATGGATACTACATTTCAGTCACAGGTACAATTCACCAGGAAGACTTCACAATACTGAACATATATGCAACTAATATGGGCCCTTCCACATTCATTAAGAAAACCCTATGGCTTCTAACACGAGAAATCAAGCCACAAATGATAATTCTTGGGGATTTCAACATCGCCCTCTCAACATGGGATAGAGCAACAGGTCAAAAACTTAACAGTGACACATTGGATCTTAATCAAACTCTTACTGAAATGGACCTTACTGATCTCTATCGAATTTTTCATCCACACACCAAAGAATACATATTTTTCTCAGCAGCACATGGAACTTTCTCCAAAACAGATACATATTGGGCCTCAAAACAAACCTCCACATATACAGGAAAGTTGAAATTCTTGCCTGTATCCTATCAGACCATTATGGGCTAAAGCTTGACATCCTCAACACAACAAACAACAGAAAATACACTAACACCTGGAAACTAAACACTATGATGCTGAATGAGAATTGGATTCAGGAAGAAATTAAAAAGGAAATTCAAGATTTCCCGGAAGTGAATGATAGTGAAAATACAGTATATCAAAATCTTTGGGACACAATGAAAGCTCTTCTAAGAGTTAAGTTCATAGCTCTTAATGCCTACATCAATAAAATAGAAACATCACAAATAAACAACTTTTCAATGCAGCTTAAAGCTTTAGAGACACTAGAGCAATCTGATCCCAAAACAAGTAGAAGAGAGGAGATTAGCAAACTAAGGGGAGAAATATCCGAAATTGAGTTAAGGAATACGATACAGAGAACCAATCAGTCAAAAAGCTGGTTCTTTGAAAAAATCAATAAGATTGATATACCCCTAGCAAAATTAACCAAAAGCAAGAGAGAGAAAAATACAAATTAAGAAAATTAAAAATGAAAATGGAGTTATCAATACTGATAACCAAGAAATTCAAAATATTATAATGTCATATTTCAAAAACTTACACTCTGTGAAATTTGACAACACAAAAGAAATGGATGAATTCCTAGGTAAGCATAACTTACAAAAATTGAATCAGGAAGTTGTGAATTATTTAAATAGTCCGATAATGTATGAGGAAATCAATGAAGTAATCTCGAATCTTCCCACCAAAAAATGTCCTAGACCAGATGGATTCAGCACAGAGTTCTACCAGACATTTAAGGAGCTAATAACACCGATACTCCTTAATCTGTTCCATCAAATAGCAAAGGAAGGAATACTTCCAAATTCCTTCTATGAAGCTAATACTGTCTTAGTTCTAAAACCTAATAAAGATACATTTAAAAAAGAACACAGATGCAAATGTTCTCAACAAAATTTTAGCAATTCAGATTCAAAAACATAGCAAAAAGATCATTCATGGGGATCAAGTAGGCTTTATCACAGGCACGCAAGGTTGGTTCAACATACACAAATCGATCAACATAATTCACCATATAAACCAGTCCAAAATTCAAGACCACATTGTGGGAACCCATGCCCACTCGTGCATTCATTCACTCACTCCAACACACAGATGCTGGCTGTGATGAAAGCAGGTTCCAACAATCCCCATCTCCGCCTCTACCCCCAGAGACTCTGCACAGGGCAGGGAGATTGTCAGAAGCAGATCTCACTTTATTGAGTGGAGAAAAGGAACTTTTATAGACAAAGGCCACAAAGGCGCAAAACAGGCATCCAATTGTTTCACAGGTCAACACATCCTACAGGTGCTAATGGTCAAGTTCAATGCCACTCAGCACAGGGGGCAGGTAGATACCTGAAAGCCAATTAGGGCTCTCTGTGAAGCCATCAGGGTCAAGCCCAAGACCCTTGCTCTCAGTGCCATCTTTAATCCCATGTGATTGGCCATGCCCTGGGGCAAATCCTTGGTGGGCCCAACATCACATGATACTCTCAAATGATGGAGAAAAAGCTTTTGACAAGATCCAACAGCCTTCTCTGATCAAAACCCTAGAGACAGTTGGAATGGTAGGAACCTTTATCAATATAATAAAAGCTGAATACCACAAGCCAACACAAGGATTATAGTCAATGAGGAAAAACTTGAAGCATTCCTGCTTCAATCAGGAACTAGACAAGGCTGTCTACTCTCACCACTTCTATTCCATATTGTAGTTGAAGTCTTAGCTGAAGCCATAAGACAAGAAATGGGCATAAAAGGGATTCAAATGGGCAAGGAAGAAGTCAAGTTATCTCTATTTGCAGATGACATGATCTTATACCTGAGTGATCCCAAAAACTCTACCATGAAACTCCTGGAACTAATACAGAAGTTCAACAGGGTGGCAGGATACAAAATAAAAGTACAAAATCAGTGGCCTTCTTATATGCCCAGAATGAAAGAAGTGAAAAAGCCTTGAGAAAAACAATCCCATTTACTATAGCCCCTAAGAAAATGAAATACCTTGGTATAAACCAAACCAAGGAAGTAAGAGCCATTTACAATGAAAACATTAAACCCCTAAAGAAAGAAATTGCAGAAGGCACCAGAAGATGGAAAGACCTCACATATTCCTGGGTTGGCAGAATCAATATCAAAAAAATGACCATCCTACCAAAGGCAATATACAGATTCAACACTATACCAATCAAAATCCTAAAGCAATTCTTTAAAGAAGTTGACCAAACAATCTCAAAATTCATAAGGAGGCACAAAAGACCCAGGATAGCAAAAACAATCCTGAGTAACAAAAACACTGCTGGAGGTATCACCATACCAAACCTTAATCTATACTACAAATCCATTGTAATAAAAACAGTCTGGTACTGGCTCCAAAACAGACACACAGATCAATGGATAAAGGTTGAAGACCCAGTTATAAGGCCTCTCAACTACAGCCATTTGATCTTTGACAAAGGAGCCCAAAAAAATCCAATGGAAAAAGAACAGCATCTTCAACAAATGTTGCTGGCAAAACTGGATATCCACATGCAGAAGATTAAAACTGGACCTGTGCTTGTCACCATGTATAAGACTTTATTTCAAATGGATCAAGGACCTCAATATAAGGCCAGAGACTATAAAAACCTTAGGTGAAAAACTCCCTCGAACTGATAGGACTAGGCCAACACTTACTAATCGGAAATCCAATAGCACAGTCAACACAACAACACTCTACAGATGGGATCTTATGAAATTAAGGAGCTTCTGTTCAGATAAAAGGATTGCAACTGGGGCACAAAGGCAACCCACAGAATGGGAGAAAATCTTCACTAACCACATATCTGATAGAGCTCTATTATTCAGAGTGCATGAAGAACTTAGAAAACTAAACACCAAAGAAACAAATGGCCTAATTAAAAAATAGGCCTTGGAACTTGAAAGAAATTTTACCAGGAAAGAAATTGAAATGTCTAACAAATATCTTAAAATATGCTCAACATCCTTAGCCATCAGGGAAATGCAAATCAAAACTTCCCTGAGATATCGTTTCACCCCTGCAGGATGGCAACAATCCACAGTACAAACAACACCAAATCCTGGAGAAGATTTGGAGAGAGGGGAACTCTCCTACATATCTTGTGGGAATGCAGGATTACACAATCATTCTGGTGAGCAGTCTGGTGATTCCTAAAAAAGTTAAAGATTGAAATGCCTTATGACTGTGCTAATCTACTTTTGGGAATATTCCCCCTATACCAAAAATTCACCTTGATGACACAAGGAAATCCATATTCATAGCAGTCCTGTTTACAATAGCAAATTCATGGAATCAACCCAATTGCCCAACATTTGACGAGTGGATAAAGAAAATGTAGTATATTTATTCAATGGACTACTACTCAGCCATCAAAAATGATGAATTAGTGAGATTTGCTGGGAAATGGATGAATTAGAAAAAATTATATTGAATGAAGTATCTCAGACACAGAAAATTAGACACTGAATGTACTCCCTAATAGGTGGATCCTAATACCGAACCCACTTTGTGACACATGCAAAGATCAATCTCTGTAATACCTACAGTAATTGCAAAGATTATAAACAGTAGGGAAGGGGAAGAAGAGACTTGCCAGAAACAAGGAAAGACGGGATCATGCTACAGCAGAGAAAATAGGTCACCATCAAGTATTGCAAGGAAGTAATGGGACATCTGGTTAAGCTCATAGACTTTCCTTCCTGGTCACTTGCAACTGATGAGGTTTTTTTCTCACCAGACAGGAAGGGCAAAGGGTCTGGAAGACTGAAGGTAACCATCAGGCAAATGGGAGACTAACTACCCTCACCGTGGTCTCCTACTCTTATTCCATCTACCTTTGAATTTACTCTTATAATAAGACTCTATTTTAACAGCCTTTTACCTCTGGCTAGGAGTTGACATCCAAATACCCATCAGGATAGAGCCAAGGGCGGTGCAGGAACAGCAAAACTGTAAGAAAAAAAAAAGCGTAATTCATCCCCATCCTAAAGCTCAGGGAAATTTGCGGAAGAGGGAGCAGTAAGATTGTAAGACTGTAAAGATAGGGAGGAGCAATGATATGCAAGATTCTACACACAAGTTAGGGCAGAAGTAATCATATTAGGACTTTGCATGACCTGTGCAATTACCAACATATCATTGACCTCCCAAAGGCTAGCATTGATCACAGGCACTAGGATCCTTAGAGGCAAGGGACTAACAGCCACAATAGTGTTCCTACACCAAAGGGGAATACAAGAAAGAGCTCTAGGCAATGCTGGTGAGACCTCACACCTCATCAGGGAGGAGGAACCACGGGGAAGTTTGACATGCACACTAAAGCATGCTTCAGGAACGGGGTGGGGACTGGGCACTGGGAGAAAGGGAGGGAAGGGGGGAAAGAAGGGGAAAAGTGGGGAAGGAGCAAGGGGATCCAGGGAAGGGTGGAGGAAAGGAAGGGAATGGGGTACCTATCAAGTTTGTATGAGTGAAAAAAAAACTTCTGCTTAGATTTAGAATAAATAAGCAACTACAGTGACATGTCAATTAACTACGAAACAGTTTTTAGTGTATGCTAATAATGAAACCTGTTTTTTAATAGACCTTTAATTTTTTAAGATCAATGTTTTAATTATTTTGCTTTGAATGATAAGTGAAAATAATGGCTTTTGCATATAGATAATGTTTGGCTCTTTTATGAGGTCTTTTAAATTTTATTTTGTGAAATTCTGTTTGTTTCTCAGGAAGGAGAGCTATTGCATTATAGTTGGGCAGTTGCCTTACAAATATTTAAAGCATAAAGGGTACTACAAGGATTTAGCATGCAATTCCTTCCCCTTCATTGTCTTATATGATAGGTAAATATTTTTTGAAATAACAATATGATAAATTACAATCAGTTTATCACTAAGTAGGCATGAAAACAAAGTTCATAATTTTCTAAATAATGTAGTTATCTTCATCCTTGTTTCTTATTTTTACTACATGACATTTGTATAAAGTCATAGAATGTCTAAATTTACTTTGAGTTCTATTTAATTACAGTATAAGTAGTATAACTTCCCAATTTTACTGTTTCCTTCTCCTTAAGCTTTGATATTTTATGCAATTAATCATCTTACAATATTCATTTCTAGGATGACTTTTAAATGTCTATGATATTTCAAAAAATGGAAATTGCCTAAAACTTGATTATTAGATCCAGCTCACATATGTGAGATACATACTGTCAAAAATTACTCAGTTTTATTTAGTCTGCTGAAAATGAGCTAATGATTCTTCACACAGAGAATGTTATAAGATGGTAGAATAATTAGATGCACTATTTTGTCAACTTGTTTCTTTGGTTTGGCTATCAAAAATGTTTCCTTTCATTGCTTTTTTGAAACTTTCTTTGATAGTCTTTGTGCATTCTGTTCTTTATTTCTCCATCCAGAGGAGTTCAATTTGAATGATTGCTGCTTTGGTTTGTAATTTCATTTATGTGCTTACTCTTCTCATTTGGAGCTTTGAATATCTAGGAGAGATAATTTTTAAAATCCTATATTCATTTGGGTTCGTTGAAATGCAACAACAATGCTCCTGCCTCCAGTGTAGAGAAAGGTACTTGAATGAAGGTAATATTAAATGCTTGACTGGTCAAATGCTTATTACCTTACTACTCGTAGGAAGGTAAATGTGACTTGAATTAAATTTGTTTTCCTCCTTTTTTATTTTTGTGCTATTGTGTGTGTAAGGCATTAATACATGGTAGATGAGCAACTTAACACTGAATTATATTCCCAGCATAATCAACAATTATTTTGTTAACCCTAAATTTATGTTGTCTTTGTACAGTTTATTGCAGAATAATGCATTGCACTAATGGTAAGTCTCTAAATTTTCCTTTGAAAGACTGTAAAAGATCTCTTTATGATTTTTCTGCGATTGAAAAATACTATCCTTATGGCAATAGAGTAATTATATGTTACTTCAATATAGAAAACTCTTTCACTATGTTTCTCAACACATTTCTATTAAACTATTAAATATAAAGTCTCAAACAATTTTCATTTTAAAATTCTCACAATTTATTCTCATCACCCGGTTTCCTACTCTTATTACATCTACCCTTGAATGTGCTATTACAACAAGACTCCAGTTTAACAGCTTTTTGTCTCTGGCCAGGGGGTGACATACAGTGCCCAGCAGAATGGAGTGAAGGGAATTGCAGGAGCAGCAAAACTGCAAAAGAAAATCAACAAACCACAATCCAGAACTTCAGAGGCTCTATATCAATCACATAGAACTAGGCCAGCCTAATCTCTCCCCATCCTGGAGCTCAGGGACATTTGCGGAAGAGGGGGCGGTAAGATTGTAAGAGCAAAAGGATGGGAGGAGCAACGATTTGCAAGATTCTCAACAATAGTTGGGGCCAAAGCAATCATAATGGGACTTTGCATGCCCTGCACAATGTCCAGCGCACTGTTGCCCTCATAAAGTCTAGCATCTGTTAAGGGCACCGAGACCCCTGGAGGCAAGGGATTGACAGCCATAGTAGTGATCTTATGCTTAAGGGGAACAAGAGAAAGGGCCTATGGAAATGCCACTGGGTCCTTATATGTCATCGGAGAGGAGGACCTAGTGGAGAGTTAGGCGTACACAATAAAGGACTCTCTGGGAATTGGGGGGGAGGCACTGGGGGAAGGGGAGGGGGAGGAGGGGGTTCGGGGGGAGGAGGGGGAGGGAGGGAACTGGTAAAAAATTTTAAAATGTATAATTAAATTTTTAATAAAAAAAGGAAAAAAAAAAAAAACATTTTCCTTCCAAGGAATCCGATTTTCAGTCTAAGTAACTCCATGGAGAATTTTCTACTATATTGTTACCCAGGGTGCAATTTCTGTAATAAGGTCATTAAGGGAGGAAATAAAAGGGCTTGTGGACCTCTAAAAAAAAAACAAAAAAAAACAATTTATTCTCATAAACGAAATTATTTCTGATGAAGCCGAATAATATTATGTATTTGTTCTACAGATTAAACATAGGGCTTGAAAGAGAGTTCAATGGTTAAAGATGCTTATAGTATAAGGCTGATGAACTAAATGTAATCCTTAGAAGTCTTGTACATGTGGAAGGACAATACAAACTCCATGACATTGCCATGTGTCCTCCACAATTGCGTCAAAACGCACAAGCGTTGCTCCAAAAATCATAACACGATAACATTAAAATGAAAATTAAAAAGACACAAATGTCTGTTAGAAACAAATCAAAAGTGCAGCACATAAACAGAAAATTATCAGAGTGAAGAGGAAATGAATAGTGCCATATTTGCATTGGCATTTAAAGTTAAAATTTTTAGTGTTCCAATACATTATATCAATGAAATTTACTGTCTCATTACATAAATAATTACAGGACAATACACTATAAATTTTTCAAAAAATCCATAGCATATGCATGCAAATAATTTTAATATTCAAAAGTGTTAGTTTTCATACTAACACAAAAATCAGAAGTATAATAATGAAAACAAACAGCATGCTTGGTTACTTGAAATTTCAGAATAAGTACTGTAACAAATGAGAATGGAACCTTTAGATCCAGCTTTGAATAATTATTTACTTTAGACAAGTTCCTGTGCAAATCCCTGAGCCTGTAGATGATTATTTAATTAGTGTGGAAAGACTCAGCCCTTAGCTGGCAGATTTACAAAATGGAATGAGAATAGAATCATTTTGGAAGACTGGCAAAGTTGGAATATATTTTTCTCTCTCAGTTCTTCCTATGAATATGGTATAGCCAGTTTCTTCTGCTTTAAATATTGGCAAGAACTTTCCTGCTATAATAGACTATAACCTGAAACCAGCATGAATAACAATCCTTGTTCCCCTAAATTGTTTTGGTTGAATATTTATCACTGCAACTATGGAGTAAGAAGAGAACTGCTAAAAAGGTTTTTTTTTTTTTTTTTTTTTTTGTAATAGAAGACTAATAGCATGTTGAGAGAAAAGAATGTGAAACAGAAGGTGAATAATGACTATATTCTACAAATAACTTCAATAAAATATAAGTTATATATAAAGAAAAAGTGAAGAATTCATAAAATATGACCAATATTAATGAACTTAAAATTTTTGTCAAAGTGTATAGGTTACATATTTGCATAAATGGAAATTCAGTTTTAAAATAAGGAAATGAAAAATATGCATGCATATCCAGCTGTGACTAAAGACTCTTAATAGTGGTTGGACTTCAAAATGATGATTTTTTTTGAGGGCACTGTAACAAAGACAAATCATTTTCAAGAAGAATCTTAACTTTCTTGTAGCTATTCTGCCTTGTTACTGAAAAAGTCATGACAAAATGGCTTAAGAGAAAATGGCTTACCATAGTCCAGTTGCAGTTCCTTGTCCATCTTGACAGGAGAGCAAACACCAAAACCAAGAACTGAGGGTTGATGCCACACCATATCCATGAAACAGCTGAGAGAAGAACAATCCTTACTTGCCAGAGCAGCATGTCTGGTAAAGTCTACAGAAGGATGCCCACATTCTTAAACAGTTTTCTCTGTTTTGTTCACCTGCTCAGGGTGAACCCAACATGGGCTCTACCTTCCTTGTGAGCTATGTAATCTCTTTCAGGTTTGCTCTGTGTGAATTAAATTATTCATTTATGAGAAATTTGTCTTAGAACACAAATCTGTTATATTCATCACTTTTTCCACTACAAAATCAAGAAATAATATATCATTAATATATAATACTCAATATTTTTATGTTTGTATGTTATGATTGAGGGGATTTATCCACAGTTGTCAAATAGAATGAAACACTGATATTGAAATATCATTTCATGACATCTGACAGTCACCTGCAGAACAATTAGTGTGAACTCTGTATCACTATTTAGCTTGTCCTACTCAAAGTAGTGTTGCTGCATCCAGAAATTCACTGCAACGAGACTTGTCCTCACCAGACTAGGACTATAGTTGACATAAAATACCCCCAATAGATTAGACAGGATCTCAGAAGTAATAAGTACAGAAAATGGAAACTTCAGGTTTAGGGATAGACAGGTGAAAGGAAATGCCTCTATAAGTGGGTCTATCCAAAGTTGGGCTACTTGATCTGCCACAGAGGGTTGCCTGGACCCCTACTAGAGCAAACAATACAAAGGGAAACCTGGTGCCCACTGAAGGAGGCAGACAGGGGGGTGGGAAGGAGTGGTAAACTGGTTGGTAAAGGGGAATGTAAGGTAGAAAGGGGAAGGGGAAAAAAAGGAAGGATGAAGAGGGCATTGATGGCCATCTATTGTGTGCTTATAAAACTATAAAAAAAGGCATCACTAAGGAATAACCAATGTATATGAAGCTATGAAGCTCATACCTTTCCTTATACCTTCAAACAGTGACTCAAAACAGATGCTCCCTTCTTTAAAATACTTTTGTCACACATTTCATTAGAGAGATGAGAGACGTAACTAATAAACATACTCCGTAGTAAAAATTCAATGAATGCAACTTATGACACAGTAAGGTAACTTGGGTGACCTTTCTAATTCTACTCAACATTGTGCTGGAGATCACTGACAGTGCAATTATGCAAATGATTCTGTGCTATTCAGTTATGGGTGTCAATTTGACAACGAAGTCCTGAAATATCTTATGGAAGATTGTCTAATTGATTAGGGAAGATCTAGCCCATGGTGGAAGAGATACAAAAGATACAATGAGGAACCTGGTTAAGTAAGTGACATACTTGAAATACTTTGTCAAATTGTGGTTTGTCAAGTGAGGTTTTTCCCTTAGCAATTCCTATAGATATGATGTGGCTAATCTTGGCAAATGGTGTTAGTTTAAACTTTCCCTCCAGGCTAAACTATAAACTGTCCTGGAGAATTGCAAGCAAGAATAAAATCTATTGGACAGCCTAAATTGTTCGGCTGTAATTTATTGGCAGCATGCTATAACAAATGAATGAATGTAGCAAGAAAATAAAGACAATCCACAAGATTTGATGTATTATATAGTATCAAAAGTAATTAAAAATACAGATTTTAAAAGTTCACTGATTCAAGCATGCATTCTATCCCTTCTTCTACTATATTTCTTAAATCCTGCACCTAGTGGATGATACAAATGTCCTATTTAGGTCTAAGAATGCTCCAGTTGCTTAAAAAAGCTTTTACAAGTCATGCTTGGGCACTGCAGTCATATGTGGAGATTTCCATACATTTTGAGCACAATCTCCTAAAATTATGACTGATAATATTGGATAGAGAATACCAAATTTTTATTTTAATGAGTACCTATTTTATATTAATATACCATATTGATAGACTATTTTTGGAGATACACAAAAAAGACTTCTGTGATTCAGTCTACTGATGATTCCTAATGCATGCATAGAAGTGTTTGTTTAGTCTATATTCAAAACAAGTACAACTGTACACAGAATCTAGAGTAAAGGGAAAATAAGGAGCTCTTCAATACAGCACATTACAAAGGAATAGCTCGAGAGTCACAGGGATTTTGTAAAGACACTAAATGGTGTCCTTTATAATGCTGATATACATTAATATAAATAATATATCATATCATATAATACAACATAATATATATAATGTGATATTGTATTATACATATTTCATAAAGTTGAAATAAGATGGTGAGATGAGTTTATGTTTTGGCTGGTCCCCAAAGTTAAGAAAATACATGCAAGATTACAAAATAAACAATATTTTATGTCAAATACATTCTAGCCACACTAATAACAATTCAATTTTAGTGTGTGAAAATTTTGGGATTCAGCTTTTACTTTTTTATTTTTAAATATGTTAAAAATTAATTATGTGTTATCAACACTCACTGCCTATCTCCCTATCCCCACCCACCATTTTCCCCTCCATCCAGTTTCCCTCCCACACTCACATCTCCTTGGCAGTACTATCAACTGGATCCCATCTAGGATGACTGCACTAGGTAGTGCCTGAGAACCTTCCAGGGAGTTTATGTTCCATGAGTGGGTAAACCAACCTTAGGGTATGTAGGGTCCCTCTCTTGTTCAGCACCAGTCCCATACCTTGTTTCAGAAATTTTGTGGGTGTTTTTTAGTGTTTAAAGTACTTTAATGATTGTTGAGAACTTGGCATTGATTTTGAATAGTCTAGTAAGCAAAGCAGACACTAAAAAGACTGATTTGGTGTCATGTATGAATACATATTTCTGAGAAGCCACCCTGAAGCAGTTCCTAAAATTAAACCTAGATGCTCTGCTCATACTCCAGATAGAAACAGTTCAGCACCAATTCCTGGTGAGATTTGCAAACTACCAATTTATTCATCTCAGCCTACATCACATGATAAAAATATATTAATAAGCACCTTCTAGGAATAGAAATAAAAGTAACAGCACTCCTGTACTTTTCTCACAGGATCATTTGGTAATTTCACTTCTTCCACCTACTAACCACATAAAACATATTTATATGAACCTATAGGATAGTGATATATGGTTTTTCATGTATTTGGACTATTGAAAGCGTAGGTAACTAAACACATTCTTGATATAGCCTGACTTAAAATGTGTTTACTTTCTCCTTATCTACTTATTTGCCTGAAGGGAATTTATATTTGAGAAACAATTTGAAGTTCTTATAGAAAGGATATAATTGTTACCTCTGGCCTGCTTATAAATATTAAGAAGATAAATACCATCATTGGGATCACATTTTCTATGCAAATATCTAAAATTTTTTATAACAATATTAGTGACTAATGAAATGGTACAAAATCTAACACACATATTATACATTTTCATATCTGTCTTACAGTAATATTCAGTGCTCTATTTTTTCCAACAGAATACGTCACCAAATATGTGGTTCTGGTATTTGGAGAGTAAATACCAGCAAAGTTTGTTTCTCATAGTTACAGCAAATATGATGTAGCTTTAGTCACAAATTCATGTCATTTATTTTAATTCATTGCTCCATCTAGCAGCCTTGTGGAAAAAATTGTACTTCCTATTATAACACTACTTCACATATTCAAGTAGATGGGAGAGTTACTGAAAATTCTGGTTACATGATAAATTGAAAATATCCTCAACAACAAGCAATGTCATGGTGTTCAGAAACCTACCCAAAATAATTTTGACAGTAATTTGAGTATTATATGTACTGAAGTTGTCTGAAATTTTAGAAATATCTTATGTAAGCAAAAATTAGTAAATGCTCTATTGGAGACTTTATATTAAAAAATCAGCACTAAAATTTCATGCATGACCTGAAGTTAAGATTTCTAAGTAAACATGGTGCTGCATGCCTGTAACTTCAGGTCTTGGAAGGCTGAAACAAGGAGGATAATAAATGCATAGTCAATCATGTTAAAAACCAATCTCAAAGAAAAAAGAAAAAGGAGAAAAGACTCTCTAATAAATTGCTTTTTGACATGCATCCATATACAAAGATGATTAGCCACTTTAAAAGAGTCTGATCTTAATGAAAACTATTTATAATATAGAATAATTTATTTAAAATTTAATGACAAATGTACATGGTTATTATTGTAAATTAAAGTCAGAGTGCAAAATTTTTAATTATTACTATTTTCCTTTTTTCTGTGTTAGACATGCTCTATTGTTTATTTTATGTATCTTCTAAAGAAAATATGGTTAAAGTTGATTTTTTGACATACTTGCTCTTGAAATATGAACAATACTATGTCAGAACTTATATGTCTATATTTTCTTTCCTATATTTAAGCCATTCATTTTAGCAGGGTGAAATTCTAACAAGGATCCACATAAGTTACTGCAAGTGGACTGCAATTTATGCTCACAGTCATGTCAGAGGGGAAAGGTATTTCTTTGTCTTTTACAATTATATAAGTATATATTTTACATACCATGTAATTGATATAAAATGTACATTTCAGTGATCATTAGTATATTCATCACTATGCCAAAACAACAATTTAATTCTAGATTGTTTTTACCATCCCACATGAAAATTCAATTTGTATTAGCAGTCAATCCTATTCTGATTATGTTCCCAGAATCATGAATCCAGGCAATGATTTTCTAAACTCCTTCCTGTCATGAATTTGCATAATCTACACATTATACATAGAGTCATATAATATATATTTTGTAACTGGCTTCATTCACATATAATATTTACATAATTTTCACACATCGAAACACATAGTATCAGTATTTCATTCTTTTTACTGTGAAATAACATTGAAATGTGTAAACAACACATTCTATTATCTGTAAATCAGTTAATGAACTTTCTTTTCCAGTTGTTTGCATCATGCTTTTATGTATCATACTGTTACTGAGATTTCTAAATATATCTTTCTTAGAAGCAAATACTATTTGTTCTGTAAGCTGTAACCTAGAGTAAATCGTTGCATCAAATGATAACCATTAAATCATTTTTTTCCAAATACATAGCTAGCATTCTTACAGGGATGTGAAAGAGTTGGTTTATTCATATCCTCTTCAAAGTTGTTTTTTATCTGCATTTTTATTTATTTATTCTAATGTGTGTGTGTGTGTGTGTGTGTGTGTAGAACCACGGGCGAATTCGGGAACCACCATGGACCACCTCCACCTCCTCCTTGTTTACTCTGCCCCAGGATTCACAGTCTCCGCCCTACCAGGACCAGAAACGTAGGGTGCCCACGCTTCCGCCCGGTGTCTATACGTGGGGTCTAGGATCTGAACTCAGGACCTTCTGCCTGCAAGGCAGAGGATTAACCCCTGAGCCACCTCTCCAGCCCCTTTATCTGCATTTTTAAATTAGCCATCTTAGTATGTATGAAAAGGTATATAATTGCAGTTTTAATTTCATTTCCCTAATGGTTATGATGCTGATATAATTAACCATTCCATTCTTTTATTAGTTTGTCCTTTTTATTGCTGAGTTATAAATATTTTTACAAATTCATTGTCAGATACATCACTTGAAATTATTTTATTATTACCTAGATTGTTTCTAAATTTTCTCTAATTTTATGGAACATAACTTTAACTCTAATTGTAGCCTATTTATTACTTTCTGTGTGCTTTTCATGTATTTCCTAAAATTATTTGTTAATTCATTCATAATCATTTGCTTCTATATTTTACTATGGAATTATAGTTTTAGAACCCCAGTTTAGGTTTCCTAATTACTTTATGTAGTACATCTTATATGAACCATTCTATTATCTATTTTCTGTTGGTCTAATAGAATATTTGAAGGTGATTTAACTACAGAGTAAGGAAATTTATTTGGCTTATCATTCTGGAAATGAAAATCTAAAATCAACAGTGAGGAGGTGGAGACAGCCATGGTGGTTCCTGAATTCGCCCGTGGTTGTACACATACATACACACATGCACAATTGAATAAATAAAAAAAAAAAACTAAAAAAAAAAGAAAAGTGGGACAAAAGCTAATGAGGTAAAACATGAAGAACTATTCCCATCCCTTAGGAAGGTAATTAGTTTTTCTTAAGTTTCAGATGAAGTTTTAAGTTTCTCACAACTTCACAACACTATTCATTTGAAACTCAAATTTCAATATGAATAGAAATTTTCAAATTGCAACATAGTTGTCATATTTGTTACTGCTATCAAATATTCAGCAGCAGTTTATATAATGTGCTTTATATAATGTTCAATTTTTAACTTAAAATAAATTCTGGTTTAAAATGATTAATCTGGAGAAATACTTAGAATATTCTCTCTATTGTTTCTTTCCTTAGGTCTTTATTTCCTTGATAATTGGTATGCGTACACAAAAGAGAATATGCAGAACTACTATCATTCTTAAAGTTCTCCTTATTTACCACTGTGATATGCCAAGTTTATTCTACACTTGTTTTTAACAGTGAGATTTTTGTGTGCAATAACATTTGTCTTTTTTACCTGGTTGTATTAGGCGTAGTTTGGATAGATCCCATCAAATCTGTCATGGGTATCCCAATCTTTTAAAATTACTTATTTTATTTCTCATTCTTTTAGCTGTTCTGTTTTGAAACATATCATGAAAATTGACAAATGCCCTAAATTGTGTTATTTTCTAAAATTCACAAATTTTATCAATTATTTCAGAGGAACTGAAATATAAGGTATTTTCATTACACTGTCCACCATACATTTTTCTGAAAACAAAATACTTCTGGAACAATAAAAACTAAACCTGTTATTCTTAGATGATACAAATCAAAAAGAGATAAAATCTGAATCTCACAATTTCTCATTACTTACCTCCTCTCTGTTCCTGTCTCCATGAAGATTTCAAAGACAAGTCAGCAGATTTAAAAAAGGGAATAAAAATCCACCTTTGGAATCCTGTTTTCTTTATTTCTGTACAACTCAATAACCCCTAATATTCCATCTTTTGTACTTATTTTAAATACAAAATATAAGTAGAATTATGCAATTTGCATTTTAAATGTCTGTGTCTTTTTAAAAACATATTCTCAGAATTCAAGCATATCACCATATATTTCAGTATTCAGTTCATTTTTAAGGCTTCAGAATTTCCATTAAACATATATGGCACTTTTTACCTATTCATCATTCAGCAGCTATTGATTTACTTCTATATTTTGGCTAAATATTTAGAAGTAGAATTGCTCTAAAATTTAATAGCTTTCTTTTTTAATTTCATTCTATAGTTTTCAATTTTTCATTCATTTCCCTTGCCCTTCATGTATTCCATGCCTTGGGTCAATGATTTCTCTGATGTCTTGCCCTTCATGGATTCATGTCTGTCGGTTCCATTCTTTGTCTCCTCTAATAAATCCTGCATTAACCCTCAAAAAATTCTCAAAATTGGTAACACTGGTAATTTTTGATGCTTTTAGTAAAATTGAATCCATAATGGGTATAAGTTACTGCCTCACTACAGAATTAATTTTTATTTCCTTTAAAAAATAGAGGTATGAATTACATTATCACACACCTATGGGGTATAAAGTTGTTTGTATGCCTTTTTCATTCATTCATTCATTCATTCATTCATTCATTCCATTTCTGAAACATATTATTCATATGAAACAATGTTCGTATTAGGCAAAAAACTGACCTTGAACTTGCTATACAATAGTGCAAACTGGGGTCAAATTCTTGACTGTCTTTTCTCAAACTCTCAATTTCTTGGGATTATTTTTTAATTATTTTGTAATAATTTTTTTCTCCAAATTATATTTTTTCCTAATCATACAAGCTCAGTAGGTTCTCCCATCTTCTCCCTCCCTCTCCTCTCCCCAGTCATCCCCTATTGCTCTCTTCCCCCTTTCACCCTTCTTTTTCCCTCTCCCATCCTTCCCCTCCCTCCCTCCCATACCTTGAATGGAGCATCCATTTATGTGAATGTCAAACCTCTCTCTGAGTCCTCAACCCTAGTAAAGGTTCAGGACTCAGTAGCGTAGCCATGTATCCCTTTTTGGACTCCCCATTAGTGTGGGAACTCTATTATTACCGTTTATTCCCTTGCCTCTAAGGATGCCACTACCTGTAGTCTTCTCTCCTGTGATCAATGCTAGACTTGGGGGTCTTTGACATGTCAGCCATTGTGCTGCTGGTCAGGCAAAGTCCAATCCTGGGTGCTGCAGCCCTAACTGGGTGGAATATTTTGCATATTGTTGGTCTGACCCATCCTTAGGCTCTTACAATCTTGCTGGCCCTCCCCCTTCCACACTGTTCCCTGAGCTTTAAGATGGGGAGAGATTTGGCTGGCCTGGTTCCATGTGAAAAAAATGTATGGACTTTGGTTTATTGAAGTATGGTTTGTTGTTTTCAGTTTTGCTTTTCCTACACTACCTTTGACTGCATCCTGATTGGTTTTGAAGCTCACGTCCTAACCAAAGATAAAGGACTATTTAAATGAAGATCTGAATGTAAGAGGAGACTCAAAAGTGGATGGAAGAATAGGAGTAGGACAGGGAAGTTGGGTGTGTGTGTGTGGGGTCAGGGTCCCATTTGCTGAATGGTTACTGTCTATCTGCCAGTCCCTATATCCTCCCTCATTCGTGAGATCAAACCTGTTCAGTCCCAAGAGACCAGGAAGGGAAGTGAGAGTAAGCTACACCAGATGTCTCACTACTTACATGCAATACATGACCATGGCCTATTTTTTCTACTGCAGTGTGATTCCCTATCTCCTTTCTCTTGAGATCCTGCTTCCCCTTCCCTCCTGTTTATAATCCTTTGTGATTACAGTGGGTATTGCAGAGATTGACCTTTGAATATGTCATTAAATAGGTTTGGAACTAGGATCCACTTATTAGAGAATACATATGGTGTCTAACTTTCCATGTCTGGGATACTTCACTCAATATAATGTCTTCTAATTCCATCCACTTCCAGGCAAATTTCATTAATTCATCTTTTTGATGGCTGAATAGTATTCCATTGTATATATGTACCACATTTTCCTTATCCACTCAACTGTTGGGCACATAGGTTGATTGCATGATTTTGCTATTGTAAATAGTGCTTCAATGAACATGGTTGTGCTTTTTCACTGCAGTGAATTGCTGCATTATGAGGTATTATTCCCCTATTGGTATAGCAGGGTCATATGGTATTTCAATCTTTAACTGTTCTAGAAATTATCATACTGTGTACTCTCACACATAGAATTTTCTGGGATTTTCTCTCTCTATTTCCAGTTGTTCTGGAAGCAAGAAGCTGTGTGCTCTTACTACTCAGGCTAGTAGGATTGCAACTTTCAAACTTGGCTGGGACCTGGCCTCTAGGTAACAGATACATAAATTTTTTTGTAGGACTTTTCTTTTATTTCCACTCATGCAAACATAACAGGTACACCGGTTCCCCCCTCCCTCCAACTCCCTATCCCCCTGTGCCCCCCTCCCCTCTTCCTTCCCTCCCCATCCCCCAGTGCCTCCCCATCCCATCCCCGGAGCATCCTTTAATGTGCATACCAAACTCTCCTCTGGGTCCTCCTCTCCGATGAGGTGCAAGGACCCAGTGGCATTTCCCAGAACCCTTTCCTGTGTTCCCATTAAGCATAGGAACACTACTGTGGCTGTCAATCCCTTGCCTCCAAGGATCTTAGTGCCTTTAGCAAATGTTAGACTTTGTGAAGTCAATAGTGTGTTGGACATTGCGCAGGTCGTGTAAAGTCCAAATATGATTGCTTCGGCCCTAACTTGTGTGGAGTATTTTGCATATCATTGCTCCTCCCATCCTTGTGCTCTTACAATCTTACCGCTCCCTGCCCCTTCTTCCTCAAATTTCCCTGTGCTTCAGGATGGGGAGAGATTAGGCTGGCCTAGTTCCAGGTGATTGATATAGAGTCTCTTTGGGCTTTCAATGAAAACTAGAGAAGGAACTTATCTTCAGAAGAAAACCCTATGCTAGAACTGAAGCTGCTTTGAAACTAGGGCAATCTGAACAGGCCTTCCTTCCTTCATGACATAAAGCCAAAGACCAGCAAGCTCAAGGGGATCTACAGCTTACATATATGGTCCAACGGACATTTACACTCTCCACAGAAGTGAACAGAATGCAGAATTCTAAACATAGCTCTTGTCATGTCTATTGCACAATGAAAAGTTACCATTCAAGTGATAAAACAGAAAAGTGTGAGTCACGGTCAAAAAAAAGTGACAGCAGAAGCCAACTGGAAGATGATTCAGATGTCACAATTAGCAAAATAACATTTAGAAATGTTTTGTATAAATGTTTAAGGGACTGAATGATGACCACAACAGAAAGGGAAACAGAAAGGCGAAAGAGGGACTCAGCAAAAAAGTATAATTAAAGGAAAAAAAAAAAGAAATGGAAATTCACAAACAGAAAAAGTCATACCACAAATAGAATAGTCATGGGATAGATTCAGAAACAAATCAGGCTTTGGAATGAAGTTGAACACAGTAAAAAAATGACCCTATGTGAGCAACAGAGAGAAAGGGATAGAGACAGACTAAAAAAAAAAAAAAGAAAAAGAAAAAGAAAAAGAAATTGTCATACTGATCACCTGAGTGGTTGTATAAGCCTGCATTCCCACCAACAATGTATGAGAGTTCCATTTTCTCCACATCCTCTCCAGCATTCGATGCCAAATTATGAGATTATAATCATCTACCACCACACTAAACCTGTCATATGTCTTGCTGTGAAAAAAATGTTTATTCAGCCCATTATCATGTTATTAATTTGGTTGTTAACATTATTGCTTTTGACCTATATGAATTTTTGTGTCTTTTGTATATTTTCAAAATCAATCCCTTGCCAACTATATTTTCTGCATGTGGTGTTTTGAAGTATTTATACTACTTTCCTACTTAATTGTTTCTTATGATACTGTGGATGATTTTAAGTTTATTGCTGCTTTATATAATAGCCATACTCACTTAGAAAGGAACACAAACTGGCAAGAATGTTGATGAATGAAGACTCAACACGAGGGGAAGTTATAGAACACATGAAATAAAAAGATATTTAAACACACATTTGGATAACCAATTGCTTTGTTACTGACATTAAGAACCGCTCCATGTCAGGGAACGTAGGCTTGATACTGTAAAATGAGCCAAATACCTTTGAAAAAGGAGATCATAGGCCTTAGGAGGGAACAAATTTCTTCATGCTAACTGTAAATAATTGACCTTAAGTTACCATCTAAAAACTTAACCTTTTCTTGTATCAGAGAAATACTAAACACTCAACCAAGAAATATCTTCTGCAATGGAGAATGAGCATGGCAGAGAACCATAGGAGGCCAAAGAGTAAAGTAACAACTATGGATAGCTCAGCTCTAATCAGAACATCTAAATCATCCCCTCCCATTCCAACACTCAGGAAACTGCATTACTGAGGCAATGAGGTTATATGAACCCCAGAGTGAGTGGAGGTACTGCCATATAGTAGTCCAGTTCATATCAAGACTAAGACACCCAAGAATTTCATGCAATTATGTCTACCTACCATCACAGAACATGGAGGATCTCAAGAGAAAAACTTACAATGTGAGAGACTGTTTGAAATAGGGTGAGTAAAGGGAAGGGGAGCTTCCTTACTTGATGTTTTATCGACTTATGGACTACCCATTCCTCCTGCGTATGAGGCCCATTGGATCATACATGGAAGAGGTTGTAGGAGCTGGAAGGAGACTGGCTAGAATGGAGAATGTGTAGGGTAGGATGGGAGGGAAGTTGGGAGTTAATAGTAGAGGATGAGAACAAAAAATTCATTATATTTGTATATGAAAGAATAAAATGTAAAAACTAAGAACTTTTACTTCAACATCAGTTCCATTACCATTTCTGTTCAACAAAATACTTAAAAACATGTTGCAAAAGCTTGACCATTTAGTGAATAGAGATCAGGGATTCTGCTAATCTTTTTTAAATAAAAGAGCATAATTTTATTCCTTTGTTTTATAATTTTTCTTGCTTCATATTTCTGTTCAACAAAATACTTAAAATGATATTCTGAGAAAGGAATCAAGAGAAAGATGAAATGTAAGAAGCAATATTATCTATTTTCCAATGACATAATCCCATATATAGAAATATAGATATATATAGAAATACATATATAAAGATAATCCTATGTATAGAAAGATTCAGAGACCCAAAATGCAAAAATTGGGAAGATATAAGATCGATATACAGAAGTCACTTATTACCCTACAAATTAGTATCAATTCATCTGAACAAAAAATTATAAAAATATTCTATTAATAACAGCGCAAGAAATAATAAATTATTTAGACACTAGAAAACATAAAAAACTGATAAATTAAATTATATGTCATTAATAATAAAAAGATAACCTACATTTATGTATATGTAACCATAATATTGCTGAAATAGCCATAATACCAATTACATATATATCAGTGTATTGTGTATGAAAATCACAGACTGATATTGTGAACCCAATTGCAATAGGGCTGAGCACGAAGGCTTAGCTTCAACTTCTCCTGCAGAAAGAACAAGAATAACAATTATATAAGCTGACATAGTCAAAACCCATGTCTTACTTAGATTTGGAGTTTGGGGGTTCAGATTTAAAACTATATGTTGTCTTTATTTTAAGGTGAGTGGTGCTGGAAACTTGTAAGGAAGAAACTAGATTCCTGGAGCACGTGAACTACATAATTTGCCCAGGAATGCATCTCACATTTCATACTCTTTCACTATAGATGGTATGTAATTACCCAGGTTGTACCTCGTCATGACAGTATGCTGCTGAGTTTTAGAGAACTTCTGCCACAATCTGTATTCAGTATACCGTCTGGATCACTAAAATATACTTTTCCTGATGAACCCCAGTGACAGAAGGATTTTCTAATCCAACTTTCACAAAAACTATGACAATAATCATTGATTGAAGATGAAGAGCTTATAAGACAAACTAATTGACAAAATCTTCAAAAATCTTACAAGAGAAAAGTGCTGAGTTCTATATGCTCTAACTCCAATACAATGAAAATGCAGTAGTGCCCAAGTGGAACTGAAGTTAATGTAACTTACCAAAAGTAACATCTCAAAGTACATATTCAAAATAGTAATTTATTATGAGAACAACTTCACAAAAACTTAGACAACTGATAAACCAGGTGTACAAATAAGTCTCAATGTGTAGCAACATTAAATATCTAAAAAAGGTTGAACATACTGTTTCCAAAGTAGCATGAAAGCTATTGAAATTCCTCAAGGAAAAGCACATTAATGGAAGTCTAACAACTTACTCAGTAATAACAAGGAAAAAAGATCAAGAAAAAGTTTAACGTAGTTAAGGCAAAAATGTATGAAATGAGTACTAAATTATAAAAAAAGATCTTGAAAGAAAAGTTGGAATCTGAGAAATGAAAATTTTAATAAATGAAATTTGAGTATGTGGCCCACTGATATTTGCCTGCATTGGCTTGAGCAACATGTGCCTAAGAATTTGCTGGAGCATGAATCATATTGCTGAAGTATTTAGGGCTTTAAAACATGGGTTCAAGGGTCACTCAGATCACAAAGACAAGTCCTTATCTCAGAAATAAAAAAAATTTCCACTAATATTAATGTTCAATTGTTTTATGAATCAAATCTTACTTATTTATATTTGAAGGAAAGACTTGGAATGGATTTTTGTCATCTTGGCGGGATAAGTAACTCAATTTCAGATATTTATGGGGAGGAATTTAATAATACTAAATAGTTCATGTATTTCCACTGATCCACTTTAATATCTTTTCTAGAACTGAGATTGTATTGAATGATGTTTATTTTTCTTTCTAAAGAAATGGAAAATTAAATCTACTTCAATTAAGGGACTTACATGAGTTATAATACCAAGTGAGTAGAAATTATTTAAATAAATTATTTTCTTTCCTAGAAAATAAATCGAAGATATAGGCTGTTGTTTATTAAAGAACAACCATAAAGATATTTTAAAAGAAGCATGAACACATTCCGAGATGCTTAGCTAAAAAATGCTAGAATTTCTTAAATTTTAAAGGAGATTTACGATTCAACATTTTCTTTGAATAGCGTTATCATATTCGTGCACAAAACATTTTGCAAAAGCTTGACCATTTAGTGAATAGAGACCAGGGATTCTGCTAATCCTTTTTTAATAAAAGGGCATAATTTTAGTCCTTTTTTATAATTTTTCTTGCTTCATATTTCAGTGGCTGTAATAAATACATGATGAAAACAATTTTGTAGAAGGGGGGATTATTATTCCAGTTTAAAGTTAGAGGCTATAGCAGTTCTTTTTCCATCTTATCCACCTGCCCATGTCAAGTAGATAATTTTCTATAGGCTTGCCTAGAATCTTATTTTAACTAAATATTCTTTCATGGCTGTGCTTAATTTCTTGTACCTTAATTGTCAAGTTGACACTAAAGCTAAATGCCACAATAAATAATTATCGTCTTTACTAAACCTACAGAGAACCATAACAAATTTAAGCTTGTTCTAAGTTATAAATATTATTTCTTGATTTTTAAAAATATTAAGTCTTTTGGGGCTTGAGAGGTGGCTCAGTGGTTAAGCCTCTGCCTTGCAGGCAGAAGGTCCTGAGTTCGGATCCTAGACCCCACGTATAGACGCCGGGCAGAAGCAGGGGCAGCCTGCGTTTCTGGTCCTGGTAAGGCAGAGCCTGAGAATTCCGGGGCAGAGTAAACAAGGAGGAGGTGGAGGCGTCCATGGTGGTTCCCGAATTCGTCTCTGGATCTACACACACACATACATACATACACATGCACACGCACAGTTGAATAAATAATATATAAAAAAATGAAGTCTTTCTACTGTCAGACTATTCATCAATTAAAATATGTATGTATAATGTTTCCTTATTTGCAATAAGTTCTACATGAGGGAGACACCAGATTAAGTTGAAGTGATTGTTCTTTCATATTATGCATGCATTTTTCTGTGTAGTTGAGTGCTCCAGGGTACAATGAGATACCCATCCAAACTCAGGAATGACTGAGTTATACTTTTGAATAAATGACAATAACAGAGAGTTGATTTGACTTTTTCAATAATTTGGTTTGAAATTAATTCGAGATATCCCTGAAATTATGAAGCATAAAGGAAGAGTACTCTACCTTCATAACAACATCCCTTCACACCAAGTCTGGGTTTGTCTTCTAAGATAAAACCAATTAAAATCTGGAAGAATATGGTTGCTTTCAAATTAGCAAAACTGGAAAATCGCAAGCAGCCCATTTCTCCAGTGCTCCTCATAGCAAACATATTTAAATATAGATGATACACTTTGCAGATTTCTCATTCCTTTTGCTCTTCCTCTTTTTCATCATCCTTTTCTGCTTCTTCATCTCTCTAGAGAAGATGTTTGTACTTTCGCCACTGAATCATTTCCTAAAAATAATGATAAAAAGAAATACAAACATACTTAAGCAACAGTAAGTCTGCTGTCTTCTTTGTAGGTTTGGTAAGCAACTTCGAAAAAAGTACCTAAACATCTTTTAAAAATTATATTCTAAAATAAACCTGTCTGTGGTTCAAATACCACTTTGCTACATTATAATTATTGCAAAACATTTTAATAGTTTTATTTTACAGGAATAATATTCTTGCCTCTAGATTCATTTTGTTATGTGAAATTAGGTATTTTGTTGAGATGAGCAAATTTTTGTTTATGTTGAATAATAGACTAATACAAGGAAAGTAAATGAATTTTCTACTTGCTTTCATATAAGCAGAAAAAGTCATTATGACTCTGTCTTAACTGCAAAAAATGAGAAAACGTCTTCTGCTAACAGTTCTTTGATTTATAAAGCTTTCCCCTGAGCATTCAAAGAAAAAGAATGTTATACAGTAATTGGATATTCTGTGACAAGTCATAATTTTTAATTAATTATAATTCTTAATGTAGAGAAAATGAAACCTAAGTGTGTTTGAATTCTGTTGCTGTGCCAAAGCTAATTGCTCCTCAAGAGATGCCAACCTTTATATGTGCTGGTAGTGTGCAAAGGACAACTGCTGACTTCAGTATCTTATTTTCCAGTGAGTTAACATTTTTCATGTAATTAGCCCCAGTGTTCATTTTACATTAACTAAATTGTATAATATGTTGTCTTTTAAAAGGAGCAAACAATAGGAAAGTGGGAACATAACATGAAGCACATTTAAAGGGATAGACTCATTATAGCAAGCACAGTTCAACAATAATTCCAGCTTAACCTTTACAAAAGCATATTTACCTTTGTATGTACTGTCTAAAATAAGTAGAAAACAATCTTAATATATTGTAGCTTAACATTTGTATAAGCAACTTACATGACTTATTAAAAGGAGGTAATTTGCATTGTTATTTGGATTGTATTTCATGCATGATATTCCCTAAGATTTAAAAAGTAATTTAAATTAAAGCAACTAAAATTGCCATGAAATTCTTATCTAGTTTCTTAACAACAGTGTCCCTAAGACAGCTAATATTCTAGAAGGTGTTTCAAGTGTCTGCTACATCATTTATTTCTCTAAGCTTCCTTTCTAAGTGTATAAACATTTATTAATATGTAAAATTATCAAAAACATACATACACAAGTATCACTGATTTTACTTTTATTCATTAAAGGGGTGGTAAGATTGTAAGAGCCTAAAGATGGGGAGGAGCAGCGATATGCAAGATACTACAAACAAGTTAGGGCCGAAGTAATAATAATAGGACTTCATATGACTTGTGCAATGACCAACATATCATTGACCCCTCAAAGTCTAGCATGGATCATAGGCACTAGGATCCTTAGAGGCAACGGATTAACAGCCACAATAGTGTTCCTATACTAAAGGGGAACACGAGAAAGAGCTCTAGGCAATATTACTGAGTCCTTACACCTCATTGGAGAGGAGAACCCAGAGGAAAGTTTGACATGCACACTAAAGGATGCTCCAGGAATAGGGTGGGGGCACTGGGAGAAAGGGAGGGAGGGGGTGAAAGGAAAGGGAAAAGGGGAAAGGGAGCAAGGGGATCCAGGGAGGAGGGGATGGAGGAGTATGGGGTACTTATCAACTTTGTATTTGTGGAAGAAATTAAAAAAATGTCTATGTGACATGATTTCTACAGTTTTGACCAACATTAACATAGCAATATTATATGATGTTTATTATAGTATGAAAGTTAAATGTTCCCAAATAGGCTAACATAATACAGCTGACTCAATTATGAGCATGCTAAATTTGTCAATGAATTAACTTATTGATAAGTTTGGAGATGAATAGCATATTAGGAAGTAGTGCCTGACTGGAGAACACAGGTTAATTATAGACAAAAGGGAGGAAATTTCCAGGTAATTTCAACTTTGATATCTTCATATATTACATATAATATGTGTGTTATTTTAATCAATAGGCCTATATTTTGGGAAGTTCTGGTGCCTCACTAACCGTCAACTCCTAAGAAGATAGTTAACTCTCATACTAGAGATTTTTTACAGTGGTCTGACTTCTAGGATCATCATTTTCTGACCCTTTGAGGTATCAACCTTCTAGTTCTAAGTTTTTAATTGAGTTGCAAGACAGCGAGTTTTAATATGGTTTTGCATACAACCTCCAATTTGGTTAGTGCTCTTCAATTACTCCCTCATCTACTCCATCTCCTCAACCTTTTGGAAGAACGAAAAGGATGAACTTAAGGTTTTATTTCTTTTTTAAACAGGATCAAGAGTTGTGTTTCTAGGACTTGTCCTTTTCATCCAGTGCATCTTAGAGTTAACACATCTAAATTTATTTTATTTTATGTAATATTAGTGCCTTAAACATATCATTTTCTATATTCTTTGAATTTTTTTCATTTTTCAAAAGTTGTTCTGTGTGCTGCTTAATCTCTTATTTCACTTATTTTTTACCTTATTTGAGTTTTGTTCAATCTGCTTTGATCTGCATAACTAAAGTTCCTTAGAAGACTAATAAATACTTAAATTTAACAAGATATACTTTTCTAATTCTTTATGAATCTAGATGTCTTTCCATAATCCTGCCTGATGCAAGTGTGAATTTAATCAAATTGTAATGAAAGGTAAAACAGTTACCATGTCTAATTATCATTGATGTAGATGTACATTACAAATGAGGACTCATGCTTGTTCAAGTCAGCAAACATATAATTAAATATTCTTTATGCATAACAAAGTATAGAAACATTTTCTTCATTTTTTGCTCTTTAATAAGAATATTCATTCTTTCCCTACATATACCCTGTAATGTAATCACCAGCTATCTACAAACATGAGCTTAAGTGGAAAAAAAATCAAAGATAAAGAATGACTAAATAATAAAAAGTCTAAACCCAAACAAGTCAAATTTTAGTAAAATGGATCGCAAATGCTGATTGCTTTCAAATTTAAATTACAGCTTTCAGATAATTTCCAATGAATTTCAACTTTCCAGAAGAGTAGCTTGGTGACTATAATGACCTTTTCTGACTTTAAATCAAAATATTTTATTAGCTGTTCCAGAAAGAACTAGCACATTTACTCCAACATAAAATACATCTGTTCAACAAAAATAAATGGGACTTAGATGAACTGATTTCTGCTATGTTCTTTGATTAAATTTCTCTTAATTTTGCACAATTTAAGATAATGTCTGTGAGCATTATTACCCTGACCAAATTACTGAAAAGTATTACTCTATTTATGAGGTTAAATAAGTTGCTTATCTATCTGTTTTGTTTATTTATTTACTGTGTGTATGCATGTTTGCTCATGTGAGCGTGTGTGCATGTGCGCACTTCACAAGGTACTGTGTATCCCTATGAAGGACCAAAGGTGACTTCAGGAATCATGCTATATTGCTTCTACCTCCTTTTGACATCAATCTAATAAACAAAGAATGTTATTCGTTTTTTCCCAAATGATCGATTCTGACTACCAAGTGAAAATTGGATGAGTACTCTATATGGAAGTGGAGAAGAATATTTCTTGAATATGCAATATCAATTACACCAATCTTAAGCCATTAGGTCATGGTTTAAATCTGAAACAACCCCCACAGTCATATTCTTTGAACTCTCAGTTTTAAATCAATAGGATAAGTTGGGAGATTCTAGAAACTTTTGGAATATAACTCGGCTTGACAAAACAATTGGTCATAGAGACAAGGGAAAGCAGATTAGGTTAAAAAAAGACTTTGAAGTCAAAAAATAAAGATTAGTTGGAAGAATTTGTGCAAAAAGAAAAGCAATTGATTATGATGGACTGTAATTAAAGGAGGAGATGAACATGAAAAAAAATCAAAGATCCAGGAGAGAAATATTAATGAGTTTGTGGTTTTGATGGAATAAAAAACTTCATGTCTGTGCAATAAAATATCTCTGATATATCACGTCACCTGTACTAGTCATTATTAAATGAACTGGATCATTTTTGGTGGTTTATCCAGTTCCACTAAGATCAACCTAATCCCTATTCATATCAAAGAAAATACCACATATACCAACAGAGATATAGAGATATGTAGTTCCTATTCTTCTAATCTATTGCTAAGCATGTAGAATGCTAGCAGGTAATTAAATGGAGGAGAGCTTAGAAGCATTAAAACCAAAAACAGGGGAAAGTTTAGGGATTCACCACAAAATCCTGGACCCTTAAACATTAGCTATAGAGTGAATATGCTATACTTAAAATTCAAAAACAAACAAACAAAGCAGCCACACAGGGGAATTAAATACAGTTTTTGGTTAACCTTTGCAATGTAAATATATAATAGGTGCCAATCATGAATACCCATACATCATGTGACATGCACTGAATTTACTGTTTTTCAGGCAAGATTCTCAATTCCAGTGGATTATATTATGGAAGTTTAGCGAAATAAAAGTGTTATTTATGGGTACTGAATTTATTGAATTTATTCAATGTAAATGTGTGAGATAGGTTCTTTAGCATTATTTCATAATTTCTCTGCAGCAAAAAATAATTCTGTGCGAATTGACTATTTCAAGTTCATTTTTCTAAAGTTCAGTACTGAAACACTTTAAGGGTTCACTGCCTCAGATTTGTTGTGCTTACAGTACAATTTAGGTGAATCTCAATTTCTGGATAAGAAACTAACAGCAATTAAAGTTTTAATGAGAACTTGGGAACCACTTCTGAATTCATGTCAGAAATCTTATACAAATAACAATCTTCATGTTCCAGTTTTCAGCATACTATGAAGATTTAAACAGACTTAGTATTTTGCCTTTGCTCAACTTTAAGGCATAAGCTGTAGTGTGGATGTAATCAACTTCTTAGAACATTGCCTTTTTCAAATGGACTGATATATTTAAATGAGTTGTGCAGTTGTCTAATTTATAATTTAAAACTTTAGTTGTGGGGTCAAGGAGATGGCTTGATGAATAAGCCTTTGCCTTGTCAAGCAAAAGAGTCTGAGTTTGGAACCCCATTACCTACACAAAATGTGGGGAAATTGTAGCCCTGGAAGGCAGCATGTGGGAAACCCCAGAAAAAAGCAATAAGGAGCTAGAGAAATCCAGGATGATTTCTGATATTACTTTTGTTTTTTAACAAGTATGCACACTCATTTGCACTCTTTCACACATACCTAGGAATACACACAAACACAAAATCATAGATACTGTTGTCAACTCAACAATTGAAGGCTTGAAGTCTGTGAACATTTGAATAGTTAGTGGTTGAGTTAAACCTTGAGCAATCCTGCAGGAGATTATTTACTTGATAAGGAAGGCTCAGTCTGTAATAGATGGATAGGCAGGTGATTAAGATGGAGAGAAGGTGGCATTCTTTGGATATACTTGGCCAGAAATTCTGTCTGGCAAGGGAAGTTTGTCACTCTTTCAAAATTCTGGTAAATTTGGTGTGGACAGTTCCCCTGGCCCTGGTTTTGATAAGGGTAAAGCTGGAGTAAGAACTGTGACCAGATAACCACAAGCCCAAACAAACCCCTTATTTCCATAAGCTGTTTCATTTTGAATTTATTTGCAGCATAGACAGTGCCTGTAACACACACAAATGCACACAAACTCATGTGGAACAAGAAAAAAAAACTCAAGTTATAATATGAAATAACATGTTTATATATGGCTGTTGTATTCGTTCTTTGTCATAACATAAATTTTATTAGTTTTGTATTGCACTATTAAGTATGATTTTACTATTTAGAATAAATTGCAAGAAGGATCTAGTAATTTGAAATTGTAAATGGGATAGCAGTATTATGCTAGGTGAAATTATAAAATTTTTATGTCTTTATTTAGGCTTTGGAAATATTTTACATATTTAGGTGGAAATAGCTATCTCAGTGATGGAGCCAAACCTCAATGTGATAGTGACAAAATTATGATCATCCTGCATTAGTCTCTTGAGTGCTTGAATAACAGTCATGTGCTGTTTCACTTGGTTTTTAGTGATGGTTTTTATTTGATGATTAAATATGATTTAAAAATTTGTGTTTGTAGCAAATTGACAAAGGACAGACTGGTGACTGTTACTTTTAAATTGAATTGACTTGGGCTGGAGAGGTGGCTCAGGTGTTAAGCCTCCGCCTTGCAGGCGAAAGGTCCTGAGTTCGGATCCCAGATCCCACGTATAGACGCCAGGCGGAAGCAGGGGCTGCCTGCACTTCTGGTCCTGGTAGGGCGGAGCCTGTGAATCCCGGGGCAGAAGGAGGTGGAGGTGTCCATGGTGGTTCGCGAATTCGTCCGTGGTTCTACACACACACACACACACACACATGTGCACAGTTGAATAAATAATAATAAAAAAATTTAAATTGAATTGACTTATTTACTGAATCACATTATTTCTTGTATATCACAGAATATTTATGGATAATATTAATATTTGAATCAATGTATTCAGTAAAGTACATTATTGAATATGTGTGGTAATAATGCAATTCACTGAGGGTGCCAGTGAAAACAAAGGTGAGGAAGATACTAGAAATTTTTTATTAATTTTTATTTATTTATTCAAGTGTGCGTGTGTGTGTGTGTGTGTATGGAGAACCACGGATGAATTTGGGAACCACCATGGACTGCCTCCACCTCCTCCTTGTTTACTCTGCCCCGGGATTGCTTCTGCCCGGCGTCTATAGGTGGGGTCTAGGGTCTGAACTCAGAACCTTCCGCCTGCAAGGCAGAGGCTTAACCCCTGAGCCATATCTCCAGCCGCAGATACTAGATATTTTTTATGTAAATGAACTGTGCTGTTTTATTTCACCTTCTAAACTTTTACTTTAATTTACACCTTTGGTTGGTTTTGATTCAGCATAAAATATATTATATGCATGTGATTTGCCTCAAGCTCATGAGGCCTCTGCCGTTTCCCCTCTTTCTCCTAGCTGGCCCGGCGGGGATTTGGCAACAGATGCAGTATAATTTCTATTGATACTCCACACAAGTTAGGGCCGAAGCAATCATAATTGGACTTTGCATGCCCTGCGCAATGTCCAACACACTATTGATCCCTCAAAGTCTAGCATTTGCTAAAAGCACCAAGATCCTTGGAGGCAAGGGATTGACAGCCAAAATAGTGTTCCTATGCTTAAGGGGAACAAAGGAAAGCGTTCAGGGAAATGCAGCTGGGTCCTTATACATCATCAGAGAGGAGGACACAGAGGAGAGTTTGGCATGCACATTAAAGGATGCTCCGGGGATGGGGGGGAGGCACTAGGGGATGGGAAGGGAGGAGTGAGGGGGTGGAGCAGGGGTTCCGGGGGGAGGAGGAGGGAGGGAGGGAACTGGTGTACCTACTAAGTTTGTATGAGCAGAAATAATAATAAAAAAATGTTAAAAAAAAGATCAATGACCACAAAGGTAAAGTCTGAGGGGATGGCCATCACCCAGGGCATTTCCATAAGGGGGGGTGTCCACTAGCTTCATTCGTTTGTTGCTTAGCATTAGATCTTGTAACATATGCCACTTCCCAGAGGACTTCCTGATAACAAACATTGGTGTGTTCCACACACTCATAGATGGGCAGATATGGCCTTGCTTTAATTGCTGATCCACTATTTTCCTTAGCGCCATCAGTTTTTCTTGGGGCAGAGGCCACTGCTCCACCCAGACCAGTTGGCCTGGTTTGCATTCGATCTAGGGGTTGTAAGGGGCAATGGCCTTTAGAATTGGGGGTGAACCCTAGGAACTTTTGGAGTTTCTCCTCGATAGTTATGAAAGCTAGAAAACTTGCTTTCAGGTACTGTCTCTATTGGCTCAGGAAACCCAGAGGCTTCCTCATGATCTAAAAGGTCCGCATAGAAAGCCTTGTTATCAGTGTTTAAAACTACTTGCACCTGTCCCAAGATGTCTTGTCCTAGTAAATTGGCAGTGAGCCCTGTGACCACAAGGGGTCGAACTTCTCCTTTGGAGCCATCATCATCCTGCCAAGTGACCCATGAGGCTGTTTCCTCCGATTGGGTATTTCCACCAACCCTCAGAACTTTCAGTTGAAGCATGAACTCACTTTATTGTATGCAGTGCAGCCGTTTATAAAGGCAAAAACCGCAAGGTGCAAAATGGGCAGCCAATCATATTAAAGGTCAGGGCAGCAAGCAGGCTTCAAGGACTAGGGTCAGCATTATGGAACTCTTAAGAACCAATCAAGGTTCCCTGTAATGCAAACAGGGTTACGCCCTGCACACTAGCTCCCAGCACCATCTTAGGCCCCATGTGCTCAGCTATGCCTTGTTCACTTCCTCCCAGTGCCATCTTAGGCTCCATGTGCTCGGCTATGCCTTGTTCACTTCCTCCCAGCACCATCTTGCCTGGGCCAGCCCAAAAAAAAAAAAAAAAAAAAAAAACTTTTCCCAGGATGAAATTAAAATATCTATCAAATAACTTTAAAATTTTTCCACCTTCCTTGCCTTTAGAGAAATGCAAATGAAAACTTTCCTGAGATATTAATTCACCCTGATCAGAATGGCTAAAATCCAAACACCAACTAAAGTAAATGCTGGACATGGTGGGGGAGGATGGGCGTTTTCATGCATTGCTGGTGGGAATGCAAACTTGTACAACCTCTCTGGAGATCCATATGGCAGTTTCTAAAAAAGGTAAAAATTAAAATACCATATTAAACAGCTTTATCTCTACTGGGAATATACTGGAGCAAAGCACAAAAAAATGTAGAAGCCATCCAAGTATGATTTCCAGTCACCCTTTGTCCTCCATAAGGACACACACACACACACACACACACACACACACTCACACACTCACATACATACAAAGTAAATATATAAATAAAATATTTTTAAAAAATTAGTTGACTGTAGTTGTATGAGCTTATATTTGATTCCTCAATTCTAATTATTTTGTGTATATCTGTTTTGAAGCAAATATCATGCTCTTTTTATTACTATGGGTTTGTAGTATATTTTAAGAACTGTTACAGTGATTCCTGTAGCAGAGCTTTTATCACTCAGGATTGTTTTTCTATCCCCGGCCTTTTGTTTTTCTGTATGAACTTTGGGATTGTTTTACCAATTTCTGTGAAAAATTGCTTTGATTTTTGATTCATTTTGCATTGAATCTGTATATTGCTTTTGATAGGATAATCATTTTAACAATTTTAATTCTAGTGATCAAGGACCATGGGAGTTCTTTCCATCTTCTGGTGTTTTCTGTAATCTTGTTTTTTGAGTTTTAAATTTTTAATTATATTTGTTTTTCACATCCTTGGTTAGATTTATTGGAAGTAATTTCATTTTTCAGGAACTACAATAAATGTATTGTATCTCTCAGGTTTCTCTTGTTATGTTCATCCTTGGTATATAGGAAATACACTGAGGTTTTATCATTAATTGTATAGCCTACCAATCAACTGAATCTATTTTTTAAAACCAGCAGTTTCCTGGTAGAATCTTTGGTGTTTTTCATGTATACAATCATGTCATCTGAAGAAAGGACAACCTGAATTCTTCTTTTCCAATTTGTATTACTTTTATTTCTCTCTTGTCTTATGGCTCCAGTTAACAAAATGTTAAATAGAAGAGGTGAGAGTGGTCATCATTGTCTAGTTCCTGATCCAAGTTGGAATGCTTCAAGTTTTTCAGCATTTACGGTGATTTTTGCTATAAGCTTTCTATAAATGTTCTTTATTATGCTGAGATATATTCCTTCTGTCCCTTTATTCACTGGGGCTTTTTTTCCCAAAAAGTTGTTGGATCTTGTCAAAAGCTTTTTTAGCACTTATAGAGAGAATCATCTAATTTTTATCTTTGCATTTGTTTATGTGATGAATAGTATTTATTGCTTTGCATATTTTGAATCAAACTTGTATTTCTGGAAGAATTGCTACCTAATCACAGTGGATGATCTTTCTGATATGTTTTCGAATCTGTTTTAAAAATTTTTGCTGAAGATCTTCACATCAGTATATATCAGTGAGATTTTACTGTAGTTTTATTTTTGTTGTGTCTTTTCCTGTTTTGGGGATCAGTGTTATATTGTCTTCTTAGAGCTTGGAAGTGATTTTTTCTTTTCTATTTTGTACAATAATTTAAGGTGTAGTGGTGTAAGTTTTTCTTTAAATGTCCAGCAGAAATGTATCCTGAATTCATGGGTACTTAGTTTTTTTGGCAGGGAGATCTGTAATTACTACTATAATTTCATCACTTGTTTAGGAATATTTATAAAATTTAATCCATCATGGCTTGAATTTGATGTTTTCTATGTAGTTCATTTATTTCTGCATGTCAATTTGGTTGAGTACAAATTTTTGAAGTATGACATTATGATTGTTGTATTTTCTTGGTATCTGTTTTTGATAGCTATTTTCATCACAAATATTGTTAATTTGGATTTTCTCTCTTTTGGTTTGAGTTAATTTGGCTAAATGTTTATCAATCTTGTTAATTTTAAAAAATTCTTTGCTTGATTAATTTTTCATATTGCTTTCTTGTCTCAATTTCTGTTATTTCTCTTCTGATCTTACTAATTATTGCCTGTGTCATGCTTTTGTGTTTGGCTTATTCTTTTCAAGTTTAAGTTGCATTTTTAATTTATTTACTTGTCATGATTCTAGTTTTCTGACATAGACATTGTTTGCTGTAAACTTCCTTTTATTACAATTTTCATCATATTCCAAAATTATTGATAGGTTGCATCTTTAACATCATTGAGCTCTTAGGATACTTGACTTTTTGTTTTTGCTTCTGTCTGGATCCATTCCTCATAACATATTGTTTATCTTCCAGGGATTGCATACCTTTTGTGGTTTACTTTGTTATGGATGTCTAGCTTTATTCAGATGGAGCACAAGATGCAATTTAAATTTTCCTGTACTTGTGCATACTTGATTTGTGGCCTAGTATGTGGTTGATTTTAGAGAAGTTTCCATGGGCTCCTGAAAAGAATGTATAATCCTTGGTGTTTTAATGTAATATTTGGTAGCTATCACAGGTCTGTTTGGTTGATTGTTTGATTTAATTCCAGTGTGACTCTGTTTATTTTTTGGCTTCTTAACTTATGTATCCCTGAGAATGTGGTTTTGAAATCATCTACTTTTATCATGTGTGTGCTGATTTCTTTTTGTTGTTATTGTTTTTTGCAAGTTTTACTTTTTGGTTAATGAATGTGGGTTAACTTATGTTTGAAGTTATATATTTTGAATTGGGAATATTTTTGGTGGATTGTTCTTTTAATTAATATGTAATTTCCTTTAGTTTCTCTTATGATTACCTTTGATTTTTAAATCATTTCATTAGATATTAGAATGGCGACTCTCTCTTGATTTCTAGTTGCATTTGCTTTGAGTAATTTTAACCATACTTTAACATGGATGTACCTATCTTTCAAAGACAGGTCCATTTCTTAGATGAAGCAAATTGATGGGTTTGGGCTTTTAATCAACTACTATCTAAGTCTATTTGTTCAGAATTTGAACCTATTGATTTTTAATGATTTAGTGTTTCTTGGTTCTTGTCATTGTTTGATTATAGTGATTTTTATGTTGACAGTTCTCTACTTGGTAGTTAAATTGACATTACTTTCCCATTCTATCATTTTAAGTGTATTTATCAACTTCTGTAGTCTTTTGGCATCAGTTATAATGACCCCATTTTATTAGTTTTTGTTTTCTGTCTTGGTTTTTATTAATTTGGCTAAGGCTTTATTAATCTTGTTGATTATTTAAAAGAACCAGCTCTTTCTTTGGTTGATTCTTTGTATCATTTTCCTTATCTCAATTTCAGATATTTTTCACCTCCCTGATTTTACTAATTTATGCTTATTTGCTGCTTTTAGGATTGAACTGCTCTTATCTTTCTAAAGCTTCAAGTTACACTGTTTAGTTGTTTACTTCTGATGTTTCCAGTTTGTGATATAGGCATTGAGTGCTATAAACTTCCCTTTCAGGACTGTCTTCAACATACCCCAAAGATTTTGATATGTTGTATTTTCATTATCATTTATTTCTTGGAATTTTTGAATTTCCCTTTTGTCTTCTGCCTGAACCCATTCCTGTTCAGTATCATGGTATTTAATTTCCAAGAATTTGTGTATTTTCTGCCATACGCTTTGTTATGGACATCTAGGTTTATTCCACATGTTGGTCAAATAGGGTACAGGGTATTATTTCAACTTTCATATATATATATATATATATATTTGCTTTGTGCCCCGATATTTGTTCTATTTTGGAAAGGTATCATAGGTTGCTCAGTAGAGTTTACATGGGTTCCATGGGTAGTTTGGTCAGGTCCATTTGTGTTGTGGTTTGATTAAGCTCCAGTGTATCTATATTCAGTTTTTCACTTGTTGACCTATACAATGGTGAGAATGAGGTGTTAAAGCCCACTACTATTATTGTGTTTGGGTTGATATGTCATTTTTAGTGTTGTAACATGTGTTTAATAAATGTGGCTGAGTATGTTAGGTGTGTATATGTTCAATATTATGAAGTCTTCCTGATGAATTGGTTCTTTGACTAATAGGTAGTATTCTTTTGTGTCTCTTATGATTGCTTTCGGTTTGAAGTCTATTTTGTTTGATATCAGAATTGTTACTCCTGCTTGTTTCTTTTTTCCATTAGCATGTCATAACTTTATTCAGCTTTTAACCAGAATTTTTGATCAGATATGCCTATCTTTCACAGTGAGATGTTTTTCCTAAAGGTAGCATATTGATGGTTTGTGATATTTCATCCATATGTTTTTACTCTATGTCTTTTGATTGCAGAGTTAATTCCATTAACATTTTAGGGTAGTAATTGAGAAATATGCTTGTAAGCTACTATCATTTACAGTGTTTTGTGGTTTTTATGTGTGTATTTATTTGCTAGGAAATTGTGTTGTTATTATTTTTCCCTTCTGTCCTTTTGGATATCTTTGTGTTTTTCTTTGAACTTGAGTATCTTCTCTTTCACTTTTTGTATGCCTGGTTTGGGGTTCATGTAAGTCTTTAGAGTGTCTTTATGGTGAATATTTTTCTTTCACTCTCAATGATGACTGATAGTTTTGATGAGTATATTAGTTTGGATTGGCTTTTGTGCTCATTCATGACTTGAAATATATCTTTCCAAAGTCTTCTGACTTTTACTGTTTCAATTTAAAATCATTTGTTGTATTTTAATATGTTACCATTAAATGTGACATGGTTTTTCACTATGAAGATTTTCTGTTGAATTTTGAATTATTGCTAGCTTATTTTTGGGTTCAAACTTAATCTGTGTATGAGTTTTTTTCAACTGCCTATTTTGTTTCTTCAGCTACCTTTTTCATTTTATCTAGGTCCCTGTTGTGCTCCTGTCATATTGATTAATATGGCTATTTAATTCCTCTCAGAATTCCTCTTTCATTGTTTTCATCATGGTAAAGATCATGCTTTGAAAATTCTTGTCTTGGTTATTAAATTCTTGACTAATATCTGAGGGGTTATTCTAGTTGGGATTCATTGTTATAGGGTCAGTTTTTTCTCTGGGGGAGCTATTGCCATGTTTTCTGTTGTTTCTTGTGAATTCATGGAGTGACTTAGTCATTTCGTGTTTGAGTTCTAGAATCTTTCATGATGAGTATTTATGACTATTGTGAGTCAGACAGAATTGCTGCACTTGGACTGTTTGTTACTGTTTACCTAATTCTTTAAGGTCTTACTCTAGGTTTCCCTGCTATTATTTCTTGGATAAGGTGACATGCTACCAAAAAAGTATGAAGGCCCTACTCTTTTTCTGAAGGTGACAGAGTTTAAGTCTAGATTTGCCTGGAATTTGGGATTACATGTCAAGAGTTGTTATGTGGGATATTATGAAATACAGTGGGTTTAGTATTAGGGGGATAGAGTTTAGAATATTATGACAACTATTAGCTCCATATTTATTAGGGTGAATATTAAGTGTCTTAATGTGTGGGAATGTGGGCTTTTGGTATGCTATGCTGAGGTCTGAAGCAGAGGTAACTGTCAACTGATATGAGAAGGAAAGTGAAAAGGGTTATTTATCTTAGAGTTGGATGTCAATATTCCTTTATTTTCAATAGTAGGAGCTTTACGTTCCTCAGTAGCAAGATCTTGGTGGTACCTGTGGACTCTATTAAAATCTTCATGGTTTTATTGTTGGTTGACTGAGGAGGGGTTTTGATTAAGGTTGCCTTGCACTGGTTCCCACGAGAGGGGAAATCCAATCTGCCAAAGCCTGCTTGTGTCCCAGAGCTGAAAGGGGTGGCCCAAGACCAGCCAGAAGCCCAGTGCTCTGTATTGGCCCCAGTCCAAAAATAACTCTAATCTGTTGAAGCCTCCTTATGACCCAAAGCCTAGGGGCATGGCCAAAGGGAAGCCTGAACTAGCCATCTGTTCTCACAAGAGAGAAAATCCAATCTTCCAATGTCTGATGGTATCCCAGAGCCTAGGAGAATGGCTAAGGACTAGCAAGGAGCCTAGTGCCCTGGGCAGGCCCAAGGCCTAAAAAGCTAAGTAGATGCAATTTTGTCAATTAAAAATAAGCCAATGATTGAAAGTAACAAATTAGTGTGAGAATGAACACACAAGAAAACCATTATTTGGGTGATGCATTTAAAATAAGTCATTATTAGATAAGTAGAGAAGCTGAAATTAACAAAATAGAGCCTTATTAAAAACTTGATTTAGTATTTTAATTATTAGCAGATTCATAATTGAAAGATGCTAAGGAAATTTAACCTTCTTGAAAATATTTTGTTTTTCTAAGTGATTTAGGCTCAGTACAAAATCAAAACTACCAAGAAAGGATTGATGAAGAGAAGGGAGGAAATGGGAGGGAGGGGGGATGGAGGGAAACCCATGTAAATACACAATATTGTTGTAAAAGTAGAAAAATAAAATAAAATAAGACACAAAATGTTCAATATATGCTTTATTACAAACACTATATAATCTTGAATTGTTTCAGTTCTGTATCCTAATATAGAATGAAATATGTAAATTAACTAGAGATTCAATAACCGAAATTAATGCTAGACAAAAACAAAGCAAAACTTAAAAACTAACAACAAAAACAAAGAAAATCTAAAGTCATAGCAGAGAAACCAAAAATTCTACAAAGAAATCTCTTGAAAACTAAAAAAAGTAGAATTTTTTTTCTGAATGAAAGCCTTCAAGGAAGTAATGCTGGATCATTGAACTCTTTGCATTTCATTTCACAGAAGATTTTCATTTTGATATCAGTAATAGAGGGAATAAATAAACAGTATATAGCAAATATCATAACACTGAATGAGTGCTAATAGTAGCCTTACCACACTGTGAATGCTATATTGTCTTTAAACTTCCTCTGATAAATATCTGAATTTAGTTTCATCAATCTTTTAGGTTGAGGGCAAAAGTTGGCTCTCTACCAAAGCAACACTCTATTTACCCCTAGTATTTTCCCCTTTTCAATCACTATAAGCTGGAATTCCACAGTATCTGAGTTTTCAAAGCTTTCACTAGAATGGTCCTTTAGGCCCTATGTGCAAGTTGTAAGGATTTCCTTGTTCAAATTCCCAAAGTTCTCCATATTTCCCTAAACAAACAGTTCCAAAGGTCCACCCGCCTCATCACAGCAATGACCATATTTCTTAATACCAAATTCTATCAGTTTCATTTTCAGGTACCAGATTTTCTCAGTCTCATAGCAACACCTCTTTTCTTGCTAAAAATTCCTGTCACAGTTAGTTTTTCAGCTGCTGTGAGACAATACTTATGCAACCATCTTAAGGGAGAAAAGGAGATATTTTTTATGGTTTCAGAGGACAGAGACAGTCAATTATAGTAGAAAAGGCATGGTAGAAGGCAGGAACTAGAAGCGGCTCAAGTCACATCCATCATGGGGGTTGAAAGAACAAGTTTCAGAATAATTGACCACACAACAAGGGGAAGTAGAAAGTGGATAAACTATCACAAAGTCTACCTCAGTGGCATGGCTTCCTCCAGCAAGGTTCCAACACTTAATGTTGCCATAACCTTCTAAAACAGAAGCTACGAATGCAAACACATGAGCCTAAGTGGAAAAACTCACATTTAAACTATGACAGATAGTAAATAAAATATATCCTCCTTTCTTCATTGCTGTCTGATTCTGAATGTTATTGCATCATACAAAAAAATAACTGCAACACCCTTTCATACCCAGTCACATCTTCTGTCTGTGTTAAGGAAACTCCATTTTACTTCCTCCTTTAGCTAAACAAAGTGGCATTATTTAATTGTAAGATTTCCTGAGATTCCAGATCTGCCATTTGGGTATTGTCGGCACACTAAAAATGTCAGAGACTGAAGGCTATGTATACTGGAATGTGTTCTATACTGAAATAAAAATATATTCCCTGTCTATAATATAGTCATGATATTGATGTATCGATATATTCTGTATATTCTTTACCTGATGACAGAGAAAAGAAATTTCTTATACCCATTACATTGCATCTGCTCACATACCAGCAAGCAAATGTGCCCCTATATTCCACTAAGAGAAGTTATTACCCTGAATTAAATGGTTATTGTGTCATCAGGAGAACCTGTATACTTAGAACCCCCACCCACTTTCATCCAATGGTTTTGTTTCACTAATTTTCAATTGTCTTTTAGATATAGCTAGTTTCCGTCAAATTCTATCTTTCTTCTGGGTCATAGTCATCAACATACTAATGAACTAAACTTGTTTTTCTCTTTATAGATGATCTATGACAACCCTGCAGTATTTACATATTCCTGTGTAAAGCTAAACTTCTCAATTGCCTATTTCTGAACTTTTCAAATTCTTCTTCCCTTAATATTTCTTAAACATATTCCAATCAGGATTTTGTTTCTCTGAATATAACTGTAACAAACAATATCACAAGTTTCATATTACTAAGTGTTTTCTTTATCTTATTTCACCTATCAGAGACACTCCTAGAATTTTTGCTTAGTTTCTGAATCTCTATACTCATTGCTTTCCTCTTGATCTCATTTTTCTCAGTCTTATTTGTCTCTCTCATGTATGTGATTCAAGACTCAAACTTCAAAATTCATCCCTTTCTGGAGTTTTTCTTTTCATGATTACTTTTTTTTTATTTTTGTTTTTCTGCTCATACAAACGTAATAGGAACCTTTGTCCCATCCACCCCTCCCTGGACCTCCCTGTTACTTCCCCGTTTTGTCCCTTACTTTCCCTCCTCCCTCCCTTTCTACCAGTGCCCCCTACCCCATCTCTGAAGCATCCTTCAATGAGTATATCAAACTTTCCTCTGGGTCCTCCTCTCTGATGAGGTGTAACGACTCAGTGGCAATTCTGAGAACTCTTTCTTCCTTTCATCTTTAGTATAGGAACACTATTGTGACTGTTAATCCCTTGCTTCTAAGGATCCTAGTGCCTTTAGTCCATGCTAGAATTTGAGGGGTCAATAATATGTTGGCCATTGAGCAGATCATGCAGAGTCCTGTTTCAATTGCTTCAGCCCTAACTCTGTGGAGTATTTTGCATATCATGACTCCTCCCATCCTTGTGCTCTTACAATCTTACTGCCCCCTCTTCTGCAAATTTCCCTGAGCTTCAGGATGGAAAGATTAGGCAGGCCTGATTCCAGGTGGTTGATATAGAGTCTCTGATGTTCTGAATTATGGTTTGTTGATGATTTTTTTTCAGTTTTTCTGTTCCTGCAATCCCCTTTGTTCCATCCTGAAGGGAATTGGATGTCACCCCCTGGCCAGAGATAAAACATGTTAAATTAGAGTCTTGTTATAAGAGTATATTCAAAGGTAGATGTAATAAAAGTAGGAGACGGTGGTGAGAGAGGGGTCAATCACCCATTTGCAAAATGGTTACCTTCTATCCGGCAGCCTATATGCCCTCCCCTTCTGGTAAGATTGCACCCCATCAGTTGGAAATGATCAGGAAGGAAAGTCTGTGAACTTTACTAGATGTCTCATTACTTACTTGCAGTCCTTGAAGGTGGCCTATTTTCTCTGCTGTAACATGGTCCCCTCTGTTTCTAGTGGGTCATTCCTTCCCCATCCCTCCTGTTTATAATCTTTACAATTACTGTAGGTATTACATAGATTTGTCTTTGACTGTCTCTAGGTGGGTTTGGTACTAGGATCCACCTATTAGAGAGTACATACGGCGCTTAATTTTCCATGTCTGGGATATTTCACTCAATATAATTGTTTCTAATTCTATCCATTTCCCGGCAAATTGCATTAATTCATCATTTTTGATGGCTGAATAGAATTCCATTGTATAAATGAACCACATTTTCCTTATCCACTCATCAACTCTTGAACATTTGGGCTGATTCCATGACTTTGTTATTGTAAACGGTGCTGCTATGAACATGGTCGTGCTTGTGCTATCGAGGTGAATTTTTTCTGTATGGGGGATTATTCCCAAAAGTGGTATAGCAGGGTGATATGGCATTTCATTCTTTAACTTCTTTAAGAATCGTCAGATGGCTCGCCAAAGTGGTTGTATGAGCCTGCATTCCCACCAGCAATGCTCGAGGAGAGTTCCCCTCTCTCCATATCCTCTCCAGCATTTGGTGTTGTTTGTATTGTGGATTTTTGCCATCCTGCCAGGAGTGAGATGATATCTCAGGGAAGTTTTGATTTGCATATCCCTGATGGCTAAGGATGTGGAGCATTTTTTAAGGTATTTGTTAGACATTTTAATTTCATCCTTGATAAAGTTTCTTTTAAGTTCCAAGGCTCATTTTTTAATTGGGCCATTTGTTTCCTAAGTGTTTCGTTTTATAAGTTCTTTGTGCACTCTGGATAATAGAGCTCTATCAAATATGTGGTTAGTGAAGATTTTCTCCCATTCTGTGAGATGCCTTTGTGCTCCAGTTACAATCTCTTTATCTGAACAGAAGCTCTTTAATTTCACAAGATGCCATCTGTTGAGTGTTGGTTGTAGTGACTGTGCTATTGGATGTCCGTTTAGGAACTATTGGCCTAGTCCTATCGGCTCGAGGTTGTTCCTTACCCTTTTAACTATGGTTTTTATAGTCTCTGGCCTCTTATCAAGGTCCTTGATCCATTTGGAATTAATTCTTGTACATGGTGACAACTACAGGTCCAGTTTTAATCTTCTGCATGTGGAGATCCAGTTTTGCCAGCACCATTTGTTGAAGATGCTGTACTTTTTCCATTGGATTTTTTGGGCCCTTTTGTCAAAGATCAAATGGCTGTAGTTGTGTGGGCTTATATCTGGGTCTTCAACTCTTATCCATTGATCTGTTTGTCTATTTTGGAGCTAATACCAGGCTGTTTTTGCAATTATGGATTTGTAGTATAGACTAAGGTTTGGTATGGAGATACCTCCAGCAGTGTTTTTGTTACTCTGGATTGTTTTTGCTATCCTGGATCTTTTCTGCCTCCATATGAATTTTGAGATTGTTTGGTCAATTTGAAGAAATGCTTTGGGATTTTAATTGGTATAGAGTTGAATCTGTATATTGCATTTGGTAGGATGGTCATTTTTATGATGTTGATTCTGCCAAACCAGAAACATGGGAGGTCTTTCCACCTTGTCTTTTAGTTCAGTTTTAAACTCTGCTGAGTCTGTTTTATCTGCTCTATGCCTGTTTTTGTTTCTTGAACTGTTTTTCTCAACTCCTCCAAGTGCCTGTTTTGTTCCTCTTCAAAGTGGTTGATGTGGTTATTTAATTCCTCCAGGATTTCCTCTTTCATAGTATTGAACATGGTAATGATCATGTTTTGAAAGTCTTTATCCTGGGTCGGGCTTTCTTGGCTTTTTTCCATCAGTTTGTTCTGGTTGGAGTCTATCATTATGGGATTAATTCCTTCAGTGGGAGAAATGTCTACTTGGGTGTTTTTTTCTCATATATTTGCACTTTGACTTGGGCATTGTAGTTTTAACTCTTAAGAGCTTCTTTCAATTTCTGTGCATTTTTCACTGAACTGAATTATTTGGCCTGGAGCAGCTCCTGCTCCAGCTGGCTAGTGAGAGGAGCTGGGCCCAGGGGGCTGCCTGGGTTTCTGGAAGTGGGTGGGGGCAGAACTTACCTAGGTCATGGTGAGTCCTGGCTGGACTGTGGTACCTGGTTGCCCGGGAAAGGGAGGATGTGACTGCGGCAAGGCGCTATTTAACCTGGGGAGCTGGGGCATGGCCCAAAGGGGGTCCTCCCCAGCCTGGCACGGCTCTGGCTGCAGCTGACTGGTGGGAGGACCTGGGTCCCATGGGCTGCCTGGGGTTCTGGTGTTGGGCAGGGGCGGAGCTTACGTAGGTTGCAGTGAGTCCAGACTGGACTGTGCTCGCCCCAGGCAGTTGGGGAAAGGCTTCATGATTTCTTACAGTTAGATAGCTTTATTGAATACCTTATAAACTGTCTAGATATCAAAAGTCATTCCAATTCTTCACACTAAAATTCCTATATATATAACTAAATTCCTTCCTTTTGTCTCCTTTTAGATTATATTAGCCCTCTTTTAAAATTATTTTTATTATTATTGATTCAATTGTGTGTGTGTTTGTGTGTGTGTGTGTGTTTGTGTGTGTGTGTGTGTTTGTGTGTGTGTGTGTGTGTGTAGAACCAAGGGCAAATTTGGGAACCACCATGGACCGCTTCCACCTCCTCCTTGTTTATTCTGCCCAGTGATTCACGGGCTCTGCCCTACCAGGACCAGAAACACAGGCTGTCCCTTCTTCTTCCTGCCGTGTATATGTGGGGTCTAGGATCCGAATTCAGACCCCTCTGCCTGCAAGCAGAGGCTTAATCCCTGAGCCACTTCTCTAGCTCCTATATTAGCCCTCTTAAACATAGATTTTTTTTTTAAAAAAAAAAAGTACACACTGAATTCTGTTATTTATTAACTCACCCAATAATTTTAGAGTAAAATTCTTCGAGGTCTTCTTGATCCTGACATTGAACCTTCAAAAATTGTCAAGATATTAGCTTGACAGTAACTAAAAATTAAATTAAATTAATTTAAATTTTAATATAATTAAAGTCCAAGACAAAACATATTACTACATAGATCATTGATCTACATTATCTAGTTCTCTGCTTGCTCAATGAACTTCTCTTGACTAGTCTTAACTAATTATTAGAAATGCCAAGCAGGTCTGGAGGCTATTGTTTTGGTTCTGCCTTCTCTCTGAAATGATATTTCACAAACATTCTCAAAATTTGTTATCTCATTTCTCTCATGTATTCCAGTGACATCAAACTAATGATGATGTCCCTGCTCATACTATAATAAGTAGTAACCCCATTGTCACTCAAAATAAGTTTTGCTGCTCCATCTACTCAATGTTACTCTTCTCTCTAGCAACACCATCTTGAATATTTTATAGTGTTCATTACTGCCCATCATCACAACTAGAATCTAAACTTCAGGAGGTTAATGCTATGTTTTTAATAGATTTAACCGTATTCTCACTAATAATGCCTGGTTTTTAGGATATCAATCATTATTTTTGAGTGAAAAATGCATCCAATTAAAGAGTAAACTAATCTTTTTTATTTTTTTATTATTTACTCAGTTGTGTGTGTGTGTGTATGTATGTGTGTGTGTGTAGAACCACGGGCGAATTGGGGAACCACCATGGGCCACCTCTACCTCCTCCTTGTTTACTCTGCCCTAGGATTCACAGGCTCCGCCCTACCAGGAACAGAAACACAGGCCATCCCTGCTTCCGCCTGGCATCTATACATGGTGTCTAGGATCTGAACTCAGGACAACAGTAAACTAATCTTATGAAGGAGATAATGATACAACTTATTTTTTAAAAGTTGAAGAAACTAGACCTCAGGCAGAATTGTTCATGGGTGTACAATAATAAATACAGTCACTTTTCATAGCTGATATTTTTGTCACTTTTCCTTACAGAGATATAAGGAAATATCTATTCACCTTAGATATACTTATGACTAAAGTGAAAATTCCACCTTAGTAGATCAATGAGATTACTTACAGAAGAATGGGTGCTTAGTTACTTACAGTAGCATGTGTGCTTCAAAGATAGCTGGACCACCAAAAAGCCACCCCAGCATCAGCAATGACTCTTGAAAGGTATATCTGTGGAAGTTTCTGCACAATATACAGGCAGGTTACGCAGCCAGAGAGTCACTCTTCCTTAGGACTGTTACTTATTTTATGAACTTGGCAAGGTTCCTTGTAGATCCTGAAATTTCCAGAAATGTCCTAAGTCTTATAATTTTCATCTATGTTTTCAGTTACATAAATATCTCTCCTCTTTCCAGGAAAGAATGTTTTAACTTGAAGAAAAAAAGCTATACAAATGGCATTTTTTCCTCTTCCTCTTACATTTTCACATATCTTTTAAATATATTCTGATTCATGAGGATTATGATAAATGTTTTATATTTTCCTCTTTTTATAAGTGAATGTTATTGAAACTGTCACTTGTTTTCAGGAATATAGCATGTTATAAACTTCTACAATTAACACTGTTTACCAGAGGAAAGAGAAGAAAAAAAAGAAAAGACAAGAGAAAAAGAAAAAGAAGGCAAAAAGGGAAAGGAAAGAAAAAACAAGAAAAAAAAAGAAAACAAACAAAGAAAAAACAGAGAAAAAAAGAAGAAAGAAGAAAAGAAGAAAAAGAAAGAAAAAAAGAAAGCAAAAGGAAGGAAATGAAAAGAAAGAAACAAGAAAAACGAAAAAAAAAAAAAAGAAAAAAAAAAAAAAAACAAAGAAAAGAAAAAAGAAAAAAACAGAACATAAAGAAAGAAAGAAAGAAGAAGAAAGAAAAAAAAGAAAGAAGAACTAAAGAAAGAAACAAAGAAGAAAGAAAGAACGAAAGAAACGAAAGAAGAAAGAAGAAAGAAAAGAAAGAAAAAGAAGAGTAGAAAAGAAATTTGAAAGAAGAATGAAAGGAAGAAATAATGAAGTTGGGGGGAGAGAGTTAGAAATAAATTTCCCTGTATGACTCAGAATGACAGCAGCAATAACCTGTAAGTATAAGGAAATATTTAGAAGGCAATTTGAGAGTCATAATAGATACTTTGTCATAGTTTGAATGTGAGTTGCCTCCACAAGATATTTGCTAATATCCTTAGACTACATTAAAATTTGGGAAGGTCTAGGCACCTTTAGGAAATGGAGCCTTACTACATCACAGAGTGGGCATGGAGAGATTTGGTGGCACAGCTATATATTCTCTTGTACTGTACTGTTTGCTTCCTCTGCTTCCATGATGACTGTTGTGAGCTGAAGGCTTCAGCCACTGTCTCTATGCCATGTCTTCTTTATTGAGATCCCTGTGTTAATTGATTGTATCCCTTCTGAATCCACAAGTCAAATAAATCTTCTCTTATTCCCTTAGGTCTTACATGAGTGTTGTCTCACTAAAACTGAGGTAAGTGACTACAGCAGAAATTGGTACCATGAGTAGGATGCTGTTTTGAGAATAAGAGAATTTGTTACCAAGTAATATGTCATTGCTGTGATGTGGCAGGTATGCTTTGGAAATGCTTTTGGAGGGTAAATATGGAGAAATTTGTAACATTGAGCTGGGATGGCCTTGGTTCCTTAGAGAGAGAAAATAAAGGACCATTCTTGCTTAAACTTTCAAAAGTCAATTCTTAGAGAGACACAGGCAGAGGAAGACAAGATTATCATGACTCAGAAGAAAACAAAGAAAATACTGTTTTAGAAATTGAAGTATTGATGACTGGAGTAATATTTTGGTATAGAGTTTGGTATAGAGTTTGGTCAGTTTGCCTTCAGAGCTTGCCTGATTTTTAATTAAAGTGTTTGGTAGAGAAAGTTTTAAAAAATATAGTATTGAAACTGTGACACAGTTCTTTTTAACACTTATTCAGATTTATAAGGAAAAAGAGCAGCAAATCAAGCAAAAGAAATAAATCTACGAAGTTCAATATGAAATTTAAAGGCAAACTGTCAATGACAAGATTACAAACAGTAAAATACAGGTTACTGTTAAAGTGATTAACACCATCAGGTAAGTAAAACCTTCATTGGATGAATGATGGCAATAATTTCAAGAAAGGCTCCCCCCATAAGAATCCAAATTCCTTTTGAACAAAAGTTCCAACCATCAGAGCTCCTTGTTTTCTAAACCAGCTGCCTAGAGGAGATTCTTCCTTGTGTCAGTACAAAAAACTGAACCAACTGTGATATATGGGGTCTAGTCTCTAATTTAAAATTGCAGGAGAACTTGGCAACATCAAAGTATCACATATTGGTTTTGGAGACATTGAATATACAATAGTTAGTGGGTCTCAATTCATACTCCCAACTTTCACAGAGGTGCTGAGTCCAGGTGGAATGCAGCAGAACTTAAAAACCAGAGAAAAGTACTAGAGAAGGCATTGCAAGACATGTAATCAAGGCCTGGATTGCCATTGATATAGAAATATGCTAGAGATGCCTGAGATGATGTAAGATATCTGCCAGGGAATGTTATATACCATAGGGAAAGCCAATACAACACATTAATAATGCATAATGTTGGAGGGGAAATGAAGGGTTTCAAATGGAGCCCTTTGAAACTCAAATGATTCCAGCAGGGAGCTTATATGATGAACTTGGTGTTGCTAGACTCATAGTTGAAGGATTTGGAGTTTGTCCTGGTAACTTTAAGTCTTCCTATGAACTGTTTCTAGATATTCCCCCATCCTTTCCTTTTGGAATGAGAAGGTTAACTCTGTGCCAATGTACACTGGAAATATACAATTTACATTCTTTTTATAGACAGTCACAATATATACCTTGAGTTTCAAAAGCTTCTGGACATTGGACTATTGAGATGCTTTGGGACCATTATAGTTTATGGCTATTAAAGTTTTATTGAATGTGGTTCATATTGATAATGTGGTTATGAGCTTATGGGGGCAAAGGAGTGTAATGTCATGATTTCTATGTGAGTTGTCCCAGGCTAATGTGTTCGAATTCTTTACTTATGTTAATGTTTGGGAAGGTCCTGGCAGTTTTAGGAAGAATAGCCTTGTTGCAGGAAGAAGCACAGGTTGTGGTCCTTGAGGTTAATGGTGGTAAATTCCTGCTTACTCTTGCAGTTTGCTGTTGAATTCCTCTGCATCTATGATGATTGCAGTAGCCTGAACCATCCTCTGCCTCCAAGCCATGTCATTTGCTATGACATTCCTATATGAGATAGCCATAATAGATTATATCCCTTCTGAAACCCTAAGCCAAATAAATATCCCTTTTCTTCTCTTCAGCTGTATATGAGCATTGTCTCACAGCAATAACAGAGTAGAATAACTACAGTATCCTTTTAATAGTCCTAGCAGGACTATTGATAATATTTCTTTCCAAGAAGACTTTTGTTGCCTTCTAGCACTCTGAAATTCATTCCACAAGGAAATAGCTTTTTGTACAGTTCCAGTGAGATTCCCCATGTCCTTTCATCAAAGTATGTAGTTTCTTGAACAACTAGACTTGTTTAAGGACTTCTTAGATCCCAGGGACTTTTCTGAACAACAACTAAGAAGACAGTAAACCTTTAATTCTGGCATTTTTACCCAGTAAACTTATGACTTCTGGGAATGAGTGTACTTTCACATCTGCTCAAGATGCTTTTGTTTAAACTCATGAGTTGCTATCTTACTGTTTTACAGATTTTTCTATAAGAAACACAAATATGAACATTATATAATAAATCATATTTTTAGAGATTGGGCATGGTCTCTGAGAGATTACTAGCATTCACAACATATATCTGTCAATTGTTTTTAGATACCTAAGGGGATACTGGCAAAAAAAGAACACTAGCAAGATGTATTGCAATTTAAAGTATCTAAGTTATATATATTTTAAGTATATTGCTTTGTGGGGCCTGCCAGGGATAACAGTCCAGAGGGATGGAGCAGGGCACTGGCTATTGGACATGGGGCAAAGATGGCGCGGGAGTGTGTCCTAGGCGTAACCCTCATCACACTTACACAGTCCTAATTGGCTTTAGGAGCCACAATAGACTTATGTTTAGTCTGACCTATGCAGAGTATGTGCTTCACTGACCATCAAGGTAATTGGCTGCCTGTTTCACAAGCTTTGATTCTTTGTCTATATAAGCTGACTTGTTAACCCCAATAAACTGAGATCTTGCTATGACAAACTCCCCGTCCGAGTCTCTGGAGGGCAGAGGCAGAGGTGCAGGCAGTCAGGCTTTACTTGTCTTCGTCATCACAGCCAGGAGCTGTGTGTTTGAGTGAGTGAATGAATGAGTGATGGAGTCTTGCCTTGACAGACTCCCTGCTGTGTCCAGAGTCCCCTGGATTTGGGTGGGGGTAAAGGGCCTGAAGCACCTTCACCTTTCTCTGCTCCGACGACTGGAGCCATCACAGTGTGTGCCTGGGAGAATCATCCCGACATCTGGTGTCCGTGAGGAGGCTTCTCAAATGGGCGGAGCTAAGACATTGGGTAAGGAAAACTTGTGGAAATTGGGGATTCATCGTGCAAGGATGAAGAGTGCCAGGAGACTGGGGTCGGTACTACAAAGCCAGGGTTTAAAAGTTACAAGCTCTGCTATTTCAGAAATGTGGCAAAGGCCCTTGAATTAGCAACTTGGATCCAATCCGACAATGTTTTTCGTCCACCACTGGACTCGGGTGAGAATCTATCAGGAAGCAGGAGGAACATTTGGGGTGTCCCTTCTCCAGGATTTTACTGCATTGTTTCTGCCCTTAAGGCAGTATTCGGTCCCAATCCAATCCAGGCTCCACCAGAGGCAAAGGCAAAGGGGGAGGGGGAGGAGCAGCCAGAGCAGCTTCTAGCTCCCTGCACAAATTCGGAGCCAACGCAGCAGAGTAGAGATTCTGCTGGGCCGCCTTGCCGGGGATGCAGGGAAGCAGGAGGAGGAAAACCTCCACGGGACCAGGGCTGCTGGACTGCAGGCTGGGGAAAGCAGTGGGGAACGTGCCAGTGACTTAGAGGAATTTACACTGGGCCACGGTGCCCCAGCGCTGGGCACCCAAGGAGATTGGAAAAAGTCCGCGGGGGAGAAAAACCAAACATGCCAGGCAGAAAGCGGTGCAGAGCTGAGAGAGGGGATGGAGCTACCGGAGCTCCTAGAACTGGCAGACAGTAAGAGCAAGACGCCCAGAGAGGGGTGGGGCTGCACATGCCTCGAGACCTGCAGGTTGGGGAGTGGCCAGAGATGGTACCTGGCACGGTCAGGTCCTTTCATCCAGAATTATCCCTACTCATGGGGGAGGGGCCATGCGCAATCCAGGGGCTGGAAAAAATGCAAGGGAGCACCTGCGAAGTGGGACTGGTCTGCAAAATGGGATTGGTCTGGGGAGCGGGACTGGTCTGGGGATTGCAACTGGGACTGGTTGCCAGTATCCAAACTTAGCTCTCCTCAAAAGGGAATGGGGAACAGGCAGGCTGGACAAGAGCTCTTCCCCATTCACCCTCACCAAAATTTCTTCCAAACCAGCGCTCGGGTACACTGGTCCCTATCAGGTTAAAGCAGGGAATCCGGAGCTGGAGCCCAAGTGTACTGAGAACCTAGATACAGAGAGCAGTATGGTATCCCTGGGAAGCAAAGAAATTAAAAAAAACAGTTCTACAGGATAGCCCAGATTCTCCTTAGGTCGAAAAACTTCTTCAAGATTTAGCTCATCAACCCTGCACAACAAAAGACTGGCTGGATGTGGCCAGAGCAGTGCTTTCCAATGCCACCTTCATTAAATGGACAACATGGAAAAAACTAGATAAAGGTCCCTCTGGAGTGCCAATAGCAGGCATTGTACAAAAAACTGGTGAGCCCCCACCCTCGCCCCCAGCACATACCAGGAAGAGGAAAGTGGCATCAATCACCATTACTCAGGGGGGGTTGAGGAAGGCTAGTGCAAATTCCTCAGTTCCTTGTGCAGGCAGATGGGGACTCTGTGTTTATCTAAGCTTGATTTAAAACAGCTTTTGCCCCTCATGAACTGAAAGGACCACAAAAACTGTCTGTTGTTCTGTGTACTTTGCCTGTGATAAAAATAGGACAACTGATCTAGGACTTAATTTGACAAAAGGAAACAAAAGTAAGAAAGAGCCACAAAACAAAGAAATCAAAACTTGACATTTGCCTAAGGAGATAGGTAAAAAATTAACAGGCATGCCCAAGCAGACCAACCCAAGACCCCTTCCGACAGGGGAGATATAAAAAAGATGCTTTAAATATGACAAGACTGGGCGCTTTGAGATGGTTGCAAGCTTTCATGTGGCCTATGTCTCAAACATGGGAATTTCCACTGGAGGAAAGATTGCCCCCTGAACCCCAGGGCCCAGGGGTTGATCACCCTGGTGGAGACCAATGAAATGGCCTGAAGCTCTTAGCCTTCCTCCGATGGGAAAAAGGAGTTTGCCTCTGATATCCAACAAAAGAAGGCCCAAAATGCCAGGTTGAGCATCTCATGAGAACCTTGGGTTTAACATGCAAATTGGGGGCCTTTTTGTTTCTAGACTAGGGAGCACAAAATTCCAGTGCTCAACTTCCTTCCTAGGCTTTTGTCAATCTTTGATTTTATTAGAATGTTAATGATCAAGAAAATGACAGGTTCATCAGTCACTCACAAAGTAACTACTGACATTCCTTATATGCTTAACAATGTTGCTTTTAGACATTCCCTCATTTAATAAAATAGACAGTTCACATGGTTTTAAACAGGTTTTAAGATATGATCATAGAGATTCACAGCTTCCAGAGAAATAAGGTTTTCAGTATGCAGATTAATTCTTAGTTTTTCACCAAACAAAGACAACAACTATTCCAGGTGAGGTAATAGGTTTTCTTTACTAACTTTTGCCTGTACCAACTGTAAGATTACTGAGCTTGTTTGGTTTATTGAGGATGCCAGACTGCTCTCACTCTCAATGCCCCATTTCAGCAGGAAGCAGCCAGAATGATCATTTATCCTTATCCCCTGAGCAGTCTGGATCCTCAAATAGGCTAGAGGTAAAATAGGCAGGTTTAGAACAGTCATATTGGAGTGGGTCTCTCAAGGTCTTTGAAGGTCTTTAAAATTCCAAAAAGATATCCCCCTCTAGTAGATGACCCCATACTCAACTAAATTAAAGGTCCAATTTTTAAAACAAAAAGGGGGAATAAGCCCACACCAATAGTTAGGGTTGGCATTATTTACCATCAACATTTTAAATTTTCAAAAAGTTGATCTGGGTTTGACCTAACATCTAATAAAAATTGTTCTTTTAATAACTATATTGCTTAAGTGTTTCCTCAGCACCTCTCTCAACAGCACTCCATCTACAAGATCAAGCTATAGACATCCATGCCAGGTCCCCCCAGAGACGTGATTCAAGTTTGGAGGCTTGTGAGGCCTTGGTCTAATGACAGACCAGGCAGGCCTGTATTGCCCGTGTGAGCTACATGCAACTTCCCCAAGCTACTGCCTGCCATGCTTGGTACTGATGCCAGCCTGCCTGACTGAGAAGACCAACTGGGACAGGTCAACAGCAAAAGCTCATGCTGGGACTTATGGAATATTGGACATATGTACAGTTCATTGTAAAATACCATCTCTATTAAAACAAAAAGGGGGATATGTTGGGCCTGCCCAGGGATAACAGTCTGGGAGGGAGTGAGCAGGGCATGGCTTAGCACATGGGGTCAAAGATGGCGCTGGGAGCTAGTGTCCTAGGCGTAACCCTGATCACATTGCACAGAGTCCTAATTGGCTTATAGGAGCCAATGTAGACTTATGTTTAGTCTGACCTATGCAGAGTATGTGTTTTACTGAACATCAAGGTGATTGGCTGCCTGTTTCGCACACTTCGATTCTTTGTCTTACATAAGCTGATTTGTTAACCCCAATAAACTGAGATCTTGCTCTGACAAACTCCCCGTCCATGGCCAAGTCTCTGGAGGGCAGAGGAGGAGGTGCGGGTGGTCAGGCTTTACTTATCTTCGTCATCACAGCCAGGAGCTGTGTGTTTGAGTGAGTGAATGAATGAGTGATGGAGTCTTGCCTTGACAGACTCCCTGCTGTGTCCGGAGTCCCCTGGATTTGGGTGGGGGTATAGGGCCTGCAGCATGTTCGCTTTTCTCCACCCCAGTGGCCTGGAGCCATCACAGTGTGTGCCTGGGAGAATCACCCCAGAAATGTTTTGTGAAGTTGCTTGCATATGAAATACTACCCTATCGATTCCTCCATTACTCATAGTTATTTTACATGAGCTATGTAGGTTCATGTTTTCACATGCATACACATTCACAATAAGTGTTTGGAAATTCGGTCAATATCATGAGACAGGTGTTTTCCTGAAAAATTTTGAACCTATATTTTTCAGGTTGCATTGATCTTTCAGTGAACCTGAGACATGCCAGTTTGCCTAAATTGACTTATCAGAAAACCTAATTAGTTTCCTGTTTCTTTTTCACCTCTTCTGAAATTGCAAGCACATGATGCCATTTTTAGAACTTTAAATGGAGCTTAGAGGTCTGAACTGAGGTTGTCATGTTTGCATACCAAGAACTACCTACTGAGCCAATCCTTAGCACTATCAGATTTCCTTCTGGGGTGCTGGTCCTGCCATAATCTATTTTTTTATTTCCTTGGCAAATGAGTGCTACTGGAGAGGATAGCAAATACATCATTTTTTTTCCATTGCAATTCTTCCCTTACATAATAATTATTGGTTTCAATTTGCAATTGAAGGCTGAGCTCTTGTTGCAACTTCAAAGAAATAGCTGTTAAGGGAAGTCTGCAAGAAATTGTCTAATTGATGAGGAAAGACCCAGCACATAGTCAATGGGCCAATCACAGCTCCTGAGGTGCATGGGATAGAGAATGTTGGTTCAGTAGTTTGACATATACTTGTATGAACTGTAACAAAATATAAGCAAAATCTCCATAGACCCTTAAATTGTTCAGTAGTGAGCTTATTAGAAACATACAGACAATAAACAGGCTAATTCTTTCTTAGAAACCAACTCAGCCTTCACCAAGTATCATATTGCCTAGAGCAAAGGTCATGCAACAGCAGTCAAAGAGTGTGATTCTGTCGATATGTGATAATTTCAGGGATCACAATAAAATCTCCAGTTCATCAAGCACTTTTGGGAGGATCTCCATCTCCATAAGGCAGATTCTATTAATTATTGAAGTAATTACACCCAATACCCATGGAGAAAGGATTACTCCTAAGAATGGTCTACACTCAAATGGCTGTCTTGCCTGTACCCATACCAAGGCCCATGCACTTGCCAGTACAACAAGGAAATACATCATCTCATACCATGAGTAATGGTGAAGCCATTAGGATATTATTACCATGAATGTTATGGTCTCAGATAGATCAACATCAGTTAAATGCCTTACCATTCAATATTGGGACTATGCAATTGTTTGTGTGTCCCTATTCCAGCACAAATCATGTTGTAAAGCTTTTTTTTTTTTGCAGACATGAAGAAAAATCTATTCACTCCAGATAGAGCACCAATGATACAACAAAGAAAGAATTTAATCCAAGTCTAGCTTATTGAACAAGTGGGTATTTTGTGATTTGTTACAAGAGTACAGATTAAGAGTTACATAGATGAGCATGTATGACTCAAAGGTAATTGCTTCACCACAATACCTACCCTGGAAAGTGAGCTTATTTTTAAATCTGCATGCTTGGATTGCCCTACAGGACTATAAACTATCAATGAAAAATTTTATTAAGTTTAATGTTATAAAAATTTTAGATATTTTCTGCTAGATAATCCTGTTGGCAATTCAAAAGTCTTCACAATAAAATTATATCTCCTGTTTTCAAACTGTACAAATTTAATATTGGTATTACTCCATGTAAATACCATGCATATAATATAATTTAATGGGCTGGAGAGATGTTTCAGGGATTAAGACTCTGCCTCACAAACAGAAAATGACTTAAGTAAAGATTCCAAATCCCAAGTAAAAATGCCAGGCAGAAATGGCTGCTATCTGCACTTCTGGCTGTGGAATGTGGAGCCTGGGAAATCCCAAAGTGAAGCACAAAGGAGTTTGAAGTGATCTACTATGGTTCCCAAAGTTACTCTTGAGCTTCTAGGAACACACACAATGCCCTCTGATACACACACGCACACACACACACACACACACACACACACACACACACACACACTCACACACACATATACGAGATGATTTAATAAAAATAGGAAATATAATTTATTGTTGCACTCCCACATATATGAATTACATAAAACTCAGATTTTCCTTCCCATAGATGCCTCATAAGCATAGTTGATACAGCATTGACTTTTTTCTTTTCCTCTGTAAAACTAAGACCTATTTGCTTTTCATTTTTATAATGTGTATATGTAGTTATGCTTTTTTCATTTTGTTGTATACATATTGCTCTTAAAATTAAGAAAAGACAAAATCATCTATATTCCAACAATAGAGGTTAGAAATTGAATTTTAGAGATTATGATGACTCATGAGTCCAGGAATTTAATTATTTTAGGTATATAAAAGTATTACAACATTGTGCATACATCTTCATTAACATATGCAAATATAAGTGCCACATATATTCAAACTAGGTGCACTATACTCACCCTTTTTTCCTGATGCCACTTTGCTGGTTAGAAAGGATAATTTTTATTTTATTGGGAAAAACGTGAAAACTCCCTCACAGGCATGCTCAGAGGGTTTTTCTCCCCAAGGAAATTCTAAAACCTAAGTTGACCATCAACATTAACTATCACAACTCTACCCCCTTGCAAACTTGATACATGTAAAATCACTTTTCTAAATAATTTATGAATTTTTTTCTTTTTTCTCTTTCTCCAACTCTCTTTTTAACCAACCGTGTCCAGTTAGTACTATCCATATATGTGGTTATGATTTCTACCACTGTGTTGGGCAAACTTCTCGTAGCCATAACCCAAAAGAAATGTGAGTGTCCATAACTCCACAGCAACTAACTTCCAATAATGTGTCAGCTAGTGGCAAGTATATAACTTTAAAAACACAACATTCCATCCTATGTCCCCATAGGCTCATGATGATCTCTTAATGCAAAATATGTTCTGTCTGACTTAAAACATAGTCTTTAACAGTTCCAACACTGTTCAAGAATAATGCAAGGATTCTTCTAAAACTTAATAGTCCATTGACCAGGAAGTAATGAAATGGTGTTGCTACAAAACTACTGAGGCAGAAATAGGAATTATATAGAACTCTTCATTAGAAAAGTAGGATAAGCATACTAGGAAGAAATTCTCCATTGATGGACAACACAGATGGCAATTCTGATACTTGTTTCTCAAAAGACAAAACAGTATCAAAAAACACAGTTTTCTAGATACTTTTCTGGACAGTTTTCTTCCTGGAAAGCTGAAGAACACAAATTGTGTAACCGAAATTAACACAACTGTGGCCACCAATCAATTCACCTTTTTCTTTTCAATCAATTCAAAAAGGGAACCAAGAGAGGTATACCCATCCTAAAAAGCATATATCCACTGAGAAAGACCTTAAATATTTGGATAACCTATCCCCTATGCGCACATTCTCAGTTTATGTCTTTTACTTTAACAAAACAAAAGTTAGATTTAAACTTCAATTGTTTCAATTTCACCCAAAATGCACATTAAGAAAAACTTTTTCTTTTACACATGCTTAGTTTTTTCACCCCCCCTATTTTTTAATTGATGGAGAACATAAATCCATATCCCTAGATGATAGCAGTACTTTCCTGGCTCTTCTTTTATTCAGTTAAGATTAAAAGATTGTTATAACTAGTGTGTCACTTTAACTTAGTCTCCAGTGAAATAAACCCAGACTGTTCTATTTTAATGTCTAATATTAATGTCGAAATATTTATATATGTTAAAATATAGTTCGCAACAAAAATTCCTTGTCTTATGACTAGATAAGATAGAAAACACAAATACAAGTGATTGAGGTCTGAGGGAATAGAGCAATGTACTTTAGACAGCCTAATTCCAGCTTGTCTTAAAATCAGATAAGCAAGAAGTTCACAATCAATACAAAGTAGTCAACTTCATCACTTGGCTCAATTTCTAAAGTATGTTGTTTGTTTGGGTAGGGGTTATCATTTTACAAGGACATTAATTTTACCATCAACTCTTGCATCAAGTGATGTCTTGGGCAGTAAAATAAATTGGCTGCCTTTACAAAGAAATCTAAGCAGGTTATGCAAGTTGATTCAGCACTTTCAACCTCACAGTATCAACCTATTCATCAATGTCATGTAGAACACACACCTAGTTAGTCAGAAGACATTTGACTAGACATTCTTCAAAACTGTCCTAGATACTTGTCTCTCCCAAAACATTTAAAAGCGTTTACTATGAAAAATATGAGATGAAACAGAAACCTATCACTGTCAAATCAGTCTTTTTTTTTGACCTAGGTATCTCAAGGACATCTTAAATATTTTTATTATAAAATGGGCAAATTATACAGAGAACCAGCCAGCTATTAATCTTACAAATGTTTAAGAAAAAGGAATAAGTCCTTATGAAATATATATAATTGCCTTCTTTAAATAAGTTTTATGAATCAAAATTCACCAACACTTTTTTCATCATAGTGATATTTTTCATAGAAAATAAGATAGACTAAGGATATTATTATCCATTGTGAAAAATAAAATAAAAATTAATAATCAAATATTAATTCAAACTAGCCTTTAAGTGTGATATCTTCTTCAGAATACTGTTTTTATGTTAAATTCATTTCTTTAAATAAAAATTCCTCTGTAACATACAACTGCTCTTTTATCAATATATAGACTTTTTCTAAAATTGCAACAAATATAGGAGAATATTAAAATTGGAATAAATGACGTGTAATTAAAGTGGATTAATCGATTACTTTTGTTGCTTGGGTATTTATTCTTGTCCTAACAGTATTCCAAGTAATCATTTGTACTTAATGGAATGCAGTGATACCATAATATTATTGATTTTGTGCTAGAAAGTTTGCTCTAGGTGTAATTTTTATGCATTACAGTTATAGAGAAAACAGATTGTTCAAATTTCATTTTGTTACATTGTACTAAAAAATCAATGCCTTGCCCATATTGTGGCATACTTTTTCACAGCTTAACTACTTTACAAAAATGCTTTTGACTAACAGAAATAAAATAATAAATTCTTCACCACCAATGAAAATTTATTTTTGGGAATACATACTTTTAATGTTTAAAATGACTGGCCTTCTGCCCTGGATCCAGACTGGTGCATACTCCCTGCTTCTCAGGTAAGGCCCTTAGACCACGCTCAGGGTCCCTAGTCACCTGCACACTCCACCAGCAGCCAGTCTTCTCTGGCACTGGGGAAGGCCCCCAGGCCATGCCCGAGGTTCTAGGTGGTCTGTGTGAACCACTAGTTACTCTGCACTTCTGTCCAGGACCTCAACCAGGGTGGACTCCCTTCTCTTCAGGTAAGGCCCCTAGACCATGCCCCAGGCCCCAGGTCACCTGCACACCCCACCAGTAGCAAGTCTGCTCTGGCACTAAGAAAGGTCTCTAAGCCATGCCCCAGGTTCCAGGTGATCTATACACCCCACTAGCCACTCTGCCCTTCTGCCCAGGACTCAGACCAGGCTGTGTTGCAGTCCAAGCTGCAACCTCGAATCCAGGGCTCCCCTCAACAAGGTGGGCAAGGCTTCAGTGAATGTCGACAGACACACAGCTCTCTGGGCTGAGTGAATCTGAACTCTTTATTGAATTTTTTCAGAGTTTATATACTTTAGAAAATCAAGAGTAAAGGCCAAGGGATGTGTCACTAAGCCCATAGGGAAAACATCAAAGAAAACCAGGATCAAATTCTTTACAGGATTATGTAAAACGCATTCATTCTAGGTAACAAAGGAAGAGCAGAGGTGACATATATTTTCTATGTTGGAACAGACATGATGTCTCTAGGTAGAGTTAAAGCAGGCATAAGGACTCTCAGTTGCTAAAAGCAAAGGGACAATCAATGTTTCAAAGTAGATTTTCCCTGGTTTATGTATACACATCAAATGTGTGGGGAAGGGACTGTAAACTAGCTAGTACTGAGAAAAACAACAACAACAAGAACAACAAAAGATCTAATAGCATACAGGAGGTGGATGGGAGGAATCCTCCTGCCAGAGGCAAAACTTAAATTACATAGGGAGAGTCCCTAGCACCCAGCAACTGCCCATTTAGATGTTAATGTTTCACTCCCCAGTCAGCAGGCTTTAGGCCAGAACCAGACAGTAACACTAAGGCAGGCAGTAACACTAAGGCCTGACAATTCCCATATTTTCCTTATTTTTCTAATTTATTTCAAATAATGCCATGTCCTTTTTCCAGAAGATGTTTCCTTGAAATGATATTCTGCCATGCTGGGACCTTGTCCACCAGAATGGTTGGATAAGGATGCTGCAAGACTGGACACCCTGCTCCTCAGAATTCAACATGGTCCAGAGAAAACCAAAGTGAAGATCTAGAGGACAAAAACCATATATCTGAAAGCCGCTAAAATCATCCCATTACATGGGAGAGAATCTTCACATACAGCTCAAAGATAAGTAAACCCTTTCTATCACCTTGTTCCTCTCAATTATTAGCCACTCTAGTTTAACATTTCCATATATCCACCAAAAACCCATAAAACTTCAGGGACTATACCATTCACCCTCAAATATTGCCAAGGATGTAAAACCAAGAAGTGCACTACCACATTAATCTTCATTCCCTGTCTACTAAACCTAATTTAATTGATACACTCATCTAGGAAATAACACCAATACCAGACAAGCATACCCGACTCCAAGGCAAATATTAACAATAACTTCTCAAGTGGAGGAATACTGTAAAATTCATTTCAATCAAAAACACACAGAAACAAAAAAGAAGGTCTTAAGAGTTAAAACAAAAATACCTAGGTCACAGTGCAAATCCATGAGAAACAAAAACCAGGACAACAAATCTCCTACCAAAAGAATTAACTCCATAATGATAGATTCCAACGAGAATCAACTCACAGAAAATAGCCAAGAAAGCCATACCCAAGATAATAATATTCAAAGTGTGATCTTTAATGTGATTAATGACATGAAAGAGGAAATCCAAGAGGAGTTAAGTAACCAGATTGACCAGTTTGAACAGGGACACAACAGGCACTTGGAAGAGATGAGAAAAACAGGCATAGAGCAGTTAAAACTCAAACTAAAAGACAAGTTATCTTCAACCCAGAACTCAAAAGAGAGTCTTATCAACAGGACTAATGAAGCAAAAAATAGAGCATCAGATCTTGAAGACAAAGTTGAAGAACTAACCAGTTTAATCAAAGAGGTCATTAAAGCCAAAAAATTACTTGAGAGGAAAATTCAAGAGTTATCAGCCACCTTGAAGAGGCCCAACACGCACATTCATGGAATACCAGAACAAGAATCCCAAAATACTACACCTGAAGAAATTTTTCAAATTATCATAAAGAAAAACTTTCCACATCTAAAGAAAGAAAGACACATTTATGTACAAGAGGTATTCCACACCCCAAACAAATATGACCAAAATAGAAACACCCACTGGCAAATAACAGTCAAAACACTACACATACAAGATAAAGAAAATGTGCTAAGAGCTTCAAGAGAAAAAAAGAGTCACTTTTAAAGGTAAATCTACTAAAATAACAAACGATCTTTCAGTGCAAACAGTAAAAGCCAGAAGAGCTTTGAAAGACATACTTTAAGTATCGAAGGGGCAAAAATGTCAACCCAGGATGACATACCCAGCAAAACTATCAGTCATGATTGAAGGTGAAAGAAATATTTTCTACTATAAAGACAACTTGAGGGCTTACATGATCACCTAACTAGGCCTTCAAAAAATACTAGAAAAGATACTCAAGGTTGAAGAAATGAACAAGCATATCCAGAAGTACAGAAGGATGTATAATACCACCAAAACCTCCAAGCTAAGTAATACATTTATGAAAACCACTAAACACAAAAAGTGTCAAGAATTAAAAGTCATTTGTCCATTATAACACTAAATGTCTATAGAATTAACTCACCAATCAAAAGACACACATTACAAATATGGAATGGAAATCACAACCCATCCGTCTGCTGTCTTCAGAAAACACATCTCACCACAAAAGACAGGCACATTCTAAAAGTAAAAGGCTAGTCTAAAATTCTGCAAACTGATGGAACCAGGAAAAAACAAAGGTACCAATTATGCTTTCTGGCAAAGTAGACTTCAAACCAAAAATAATCAGAAGAGACATAGGAGGATACTATATTTTAGTCACAAGTATAATTCAACAGAAAGACTTCACAATACTGAATATACACACACCTATAATGGGCTCCTCCAAACAAGAAATCAATTCCAAAACGATAATACTCATGGATTTCAATATTGCAATCTCAATGTGGGATAGATCAACAGGCCAAAAACTTAACAGAGAAACATTGGAACTTAATCAAACCCTTACTGAAATGGAACTTACAGATCTCTATCGAACTTTCCATCCATGCACCAAAGAATACACATTTTTCTCTACCGCCCACAGAACTTTCTCCAAAATAGATCACATACTGGGCCACAAAATGATTCTCACATGTATAGGAAAGTTGGAATTTTAGCCTGTACCCATGATGGTCCAAAGCATGACATCTGCAACACAACAAACAGCAGAAAATACAATAATCTTGGAAACTAAACACTATGACACTGAAGGAGAAGTGGGTTCAGGAAGAAATCAAAAATGAAATTCAAGAGATCCTAGAAGAGAAGGATAATGAAAATACAACATACCAAAATTTTGGGGAAAAAATGAAAGCCATCATATAAGGTAAGTTTATAGCTCTTAATGCTTATATCAAAAAAATAGAACCATCACAAATATATAACCTACAATGAAGCTTAAAGATTTAGAGACACAATAGCAATCTAATAACAAAAGTAGTAGAAGAGAGGAGATTAGCAAAATCAGGGGAGAAATATCTGAAATTGAAGTAAGGAAAATGATACAAAGAATCAACAACTCAAAAAACTGGTTCTTTGAAAAAAAACAATAAGATTGATACACCCCTTACAAAACTAACCAAAATCAAGAGAGAGAAAACCCAAATTAACAAAATTAGAAATTAAAATGGAGTTACCAAAACTGATACCCAAGAAATTCAGAACATTATAAGGTCATATTTCAAAAATTTATATCCCATGCAATTTGATAACACAAAAGAAATTGATGAATTCCTAAGTGAGCACAACTTACCTAAATTGAATCAGGAAGTTTTGAATTATTTAAATAGTCTTATAATGACATATGAGGAAATCAATAAAAAAATCTCAAATCTTCCTGCCAAAAAAATGTTATGGACCAGATGGATTCAGCACAGAATTCTACCAGACATATAAGGAACAAATAACATCAATACTTCTTAAACTATTCCATCAAATTGTGAAGGAAGAAACACTGCCAATTTCCTTCTATGAAGCTAATATCATACTAATCCCAAAACTTAATGAAGATACACTTAAAAAAGAAAACTATAGGCTGATCTCTTTGATGAAAACAGATGCAAATATTTTCAGCAAAATCTGAGCAAATCACATTAAAAAATATATCAGAAAGATCATTCACTGTGATCAAGTAGGCTTTATCTCAGGTTGGTTCAACATAAGAAAATCAATAAATGTTATCCATCATAAAACCAATCCAAAGTTCAAGACCACATGATACTTTGGATAGATGCAGAAAAAGCTTTTGACAAGATCCAAAATCCTTTTATGATCAAAACTCTAGAGACAGTTAGAATGGAAGATACATTTATCAACATAATAAAAGCTGTATATAAAAGCCAACAGCAAGAATTATACTCAATGGGGAAAAATTTGAAGCATTCCCACTTTGATCAAGAACTTGACAAGGGTGTCTATCTCACCACTTCTATTCAATATTGTACTTGAAGTCTTAGCTGGACCCATAAAAAAGAGAGGGAGATAATAGGGATTCATATCTTCAAGAAAGAAATCAAGATATCTCTATGTGCAGATGACATGATAATATACCTGAGTGATCATAAAAATTCCACCAGGAAATTCCTACAACTAATATAGAAGTTCAGCAGGGTGGCAGGTTACAAAATAAATGTTTGAATGTCAGTGGCCTTCCTATACACCCAGGATAAAAGAAATGAAAAAGCCCTAAGAGAAATAATCACACTTACTATAGACCATAAAAAATGAAATACCTTGCTATAAACCTAACAAAAGAAGTGAGAGAGCTTTATAATGAAAACTTTATAACTCCAAACAAAGAAATTACAGAAGACACCAGAAGGTGGAAGACCTCCCATGCTTCTGGATCAGCAGAATCGACATCATAAAAATGACCATCCTACCAAAAGCAATGTACAGATTCAAGGCTATACTAATAAATATCCCAAAGCAATTCTTTAAAGAAATTGACCAATCTCAAAATTCATATGGAAGCACAAAAACCCAGGATAACAAAAGCAATCCTGAATAACAAAAACACTGCTGCAGTATCACCATACTACATCTATACTACAAATCCATAGTAATGAAAACAGCCTAGTACTGGCTCCAAAATAGACCTGTAGATCAATGGATAAGTGTTGAAGACCTAGATATAAGCCCACACAATTACAACTATTGATCTTTGACAAAGGGGACCAAAGAATTCAATGGAAAAAGAACAGCATCTTCAACAAATTGTCCACATACAGAAGATTAAAACTGGACCTGTACTTATCACCATGCACAAAAATTACCTCCAAATGGATCGAGGATCTCAATATTAGGCCAGACAATGTAAAAACCCTAGTTGAAAGGGTAGGGAACTCCCTCGAGATGATTGGGCCAGGCCAACAGTTCCTAAACACAAATTAAATAGCACAGTCAGTAGAACCAACACTCAACAAATGGGGTCTTATGAAATTAAAAAGTTTCTATTCAGATAAAGAGATTGTAAACAGAACAAAAAAGCTACCCACAGAATGGGTGACAATCTTCACTAACCACATATCTGATAGAACTCTTATTATCCAGAGTGCACAAAGAACTTAAAAAACTAAACACCAAGGAGATAAATGGCCCAAGCTGGTGGGAATGCAGTCTAATACAACCACTCTGGTGAGCCATCTGGAGATTCCTGAAAAAGTTAAAAGATTGAAATGCCATATGACCCTGCTATTCCACTTTTGGGAATAATCCCCCATGCAGCAAAAGTTCACCTCGATAGCACAAGCATGATCATGTTCATAGCAGCACTGTTTACAATAGCAAAGACATGGAATCAACCCAAATGTCCAACAGTTGACGAGTGGATAAGAAAAATGTGGTACATTTATACAATGGAATACTACTCAGCCATCAAAAACATGAATTAACGTGATTTGCCAAGAAATATATGGAATTAGAAAAAAACGTATTGATTGATGTATCCCAGAAACAGAAAATTAGACACCATATGTACTCCTTAATAGGTGGATCCTAGTACCAAACCCACTTAATGACATATTAAAAAATAAATCACTGCAATTCCTACTGTAATCACAAAGATTATAAATAGGAACGAAGGGAAAGGAGGGCCCCTCCAAAAATAAGATGAAAGGGGATCATGCTTCAGTAGATAAAATAGGTCACCATCAAGCATTGCATGTAAGTTGTGAAACATCTGGTAAAGCTCATCCTCACTTCTCTTCCTGGTCACTTGCAACTGAGGAGGTTTGATTTACCAATCAGGGAGTGTATAGGAACTGACAGACAGATAGTACCCATCCTGTAAATGGGACACTGACTCACACCTTCATTGTGGTGTCCTACTCCTGTTCCATCTACCTTTGAATTTCCTCTTACAGTTAGATCTTCATTTAAACAGACTTTTATCTTTGGTTAAGAGGTGACCTTCAATACCAATCAGAATGCAGCCAAGGGCAGTGCAGGAACAACAAAACTGAAAACAACAACAAACCATAATTCAGAACTACAAACACCCTACATTAATCACCTGGAACCAGACCAGCAAAATCTTTCCACATCTAAAACCTCAGGGAAACTTGAGGAAGAGGGGATAGCAAGATTGTAAGAGCCTAAAGATGGAGAAGACCAATGATATTCAAAAAACTCCACACAAGTTAGGGCTACAGTAGCCATAATAGGTTTTTGCATGACCTGCACAGTGATGTTCCTATGCTAGGGGGTAGCCCAGGAAAGGGCTCTGGATTATGCCACTGAGTCCTTACCCTTTGGTGGGGTGTAGGACTCAAAGGGAGGTTTGGCATTCACACAAGGGAATGCTCCTGGGGGTGGGGGCAAGGGTGGTGGCATTGGTAGAGGGGGAGGGAAAAAGAGAGGAGGAGGATTGGAGCACCTATTGAGCTTGTATGAATGGAGAAAAAATTAAATTAAATTAAAAAAAAGCAACTGGTCATATCCAAAGAAAATTTTCAACCAAAGCTACTAAACACTGTAATTGGAGTAGAGTTAATGTCTTTGGTATAATTATTATTTTGCACTGATCTTTGACTAAATGTTCTAGAATCATAACAATTTACTTTATTACAATGTCCTAATTATGTAACGAAATATGGGTTAGAAGTGATTTAATTTTTATTTAGATAGATAAAACTTCTGTAAAAAAAAGAACATGGCCTCTGGATTAGGATATACAGGAAATGTCAAGTAGCTACCTAAAGAACTTTTTTTCTTTTGTTTCTACCCTACTTTGTTAAGCAGAGTTTACTTATGATTCATAACTCTTATAATGAGAATAATTTTAAGTTGTCAAGTTATAGGTACTGGACAATTATTTTTCAGTAATTAGTGATGTTGACTTCTGTGATATATTAATATTTGTTATCTTTAGGAATGAGCCTTTTGATTGTGTTTTGAGCAGTTCAGATTTCATGCAATAGTTCTTCATGACAGAGAAATAGATCATATTTTAAACAACCTTTATTACTGAAAGTAAACTTGCCTATGTCTCTTGCCACATTGAAAAGGCGGACAAAAATGAGCTTTACTTATAATTGAAGTTGTAATGTTCTTTTTTATTTTATCTATTTGAGATGAACAATCGTAACTGAATGGATACTTTGATAGCTTTGTCTCTTTCCAATACTAGATAATGCAATTAATTTCTATCTCTGTTTCCCATTGTTTCCATTTAATAGTTTATTATGTATGTGTGTGTCAATGTATATTTGCTATGGCAGGCTTATGACGATCAGAGGACAAATTCTGGAAATTGTTTTTTTCCTACTGTCATATTGGTATCAGGCAAAGAACTGAAGTAATTAGATTTGTGATATTAGTGCCTGCACCTGCTGAGCCATCATGTTGACCCAACATACGTTCATTCCCAAATCAAATTTTTAAACAATTAGAGCCGTAGAGATTGCTCTGGTGCTAAAACTTTGCCTTACAAATAGAAGATCCTGAGTTCAAACTCCAGGTCACATGTAAAAACACCAAGTGGAAATAACAGCAGATTGAACTTCCAGTCTGGGTGGATGAAGTCTGGGAAATCCCAGAGAAAAGCAAAAGGAGGTCAAAACAATCCAGGATGATTCCCAAAGTCATCTTTGGTTCTCCACAGAAACACACAGTGTCATCTGATACACACATATTTCCACATTTACACACACACACACACACACACACACAGAAACACACACACATGCGCGCATGCACGCACAAAATAAAGTTTTAAATTTTTTGAATAATTTTGTCAAATCACTTGTAGCTGAAGGGAGTTCGTCAAAGTTATTTACAGGAAAAGCTGTGATAACCATTTTTGACCTTGTCTTTCACCTTGAAAATCAGATCCTCACATCAGGAAATTAAGAATACTGGATTTTTCTAAGTAAACTGTGAAGGTAATCATGGAATTCGATGAGTTCAGGAGTAAAAAATGTTGTTGCTTCTTTCTTGAGGCTTTCTTCTAAAAGATGAATTATCACTCCTGCTTTGAGATGATTTCTTACTTGGTTCTGGCATCTTCCAGGAACTTGATGTGCAAAAATTGAACAAGTTCTTGGGGTTATTATTGCAATACATGGTCTGGAATCAACTTTAGATGTACCTTTGGTGTAAATTATGATAAACTGTACAGAATGATCAGAATTGTTTGACATCATGACTTTTGCCACAAAGAACATGACATATGCTGTCATGGGATTCACTGTTCATGATAGTATTGGTTGGGTCTCTAATGGTCTGACAAGGGATCTGGCACAGCAGTTTCCATAGGAGCATGGTTATACTTTTAAATAGTATTACTTTATAACATTTTATATAGTATTTATTATATAGTAAAATGATATATTAGTATACTATGTAGTATATAATATTTTTATGATTGTTGGTGGCCTGGGTTCACATAGAGGAAGACAATTTTTAACAGCTCCTGTCTTGTATTAATGCTTCAAGAAAATTGACATGAGGGCTAGAGAAGTGTTTCCGGGGTTAAGACTCTACCTTGAAAGCAGAAGAATCAGAGTTTGGATCCCAGATCCCATGTAAAAACACCAGACAGAAATGGCCACAACCTGCACTTCTGACTGTGGAAGGCAGAACCCGGGAAACCTCAGAATTAAAAACAAAAAGAGGTAGAGCAATACAAGATGATTCCCAAAATCACCCTTGGACCTTCATGAGCACACACGGTGTCCTCTGCTACATACATAAAGACACATACACACAGGAAGGAAGGAAGGAAGGAAAGAAGGAAGAAAGGAAGGAAAGAAGGAAGGAAGGAAGGAAGGAAGGAAGGAAGGAAGGAAGGAAGGAAGAAAGGAAGGAAGGAAGGAAGGAAGAAAGGAAGGAAGGAAGGAAGGAAGGAAGGAAGGAAGGAAGGAAGGAAGGAAGGAAGGAAGGAAGGAACGCAGTTCATAGTTATGATATTTGGAGGGCTAAGGAAAAATAACCTAAAACAAAGATTTTCTTTTGTCACTTTTCAAGTTAATGAATTGTCAATATGCTTATCATTAAGAAAAAGCAAAATGCTACATCTGGTCAAATGGGAAAATGTGCTTGCATATTATTTGCCTACCCTATACTATAACGTTTGCAATCAGGATAATGAATAAATTATAAAATTTAGATTTTTAAAAGAAATTCAGGACAGATATGGTGATAGCCTGCCATTCTGGCCTTGGAGCCTGGGAAATACAAGAGCAATTTGACAAGGAGGTAGAGTAATCCAGGATGATTCCTAATGTTACCATTGTAACTCTATAGGTATTGACACTCAAGTGTCCTATGGTACACAAAGACACACACCCACACACATACACAAAAAATAACTTCAAACAGAAATAAAAAAGGTATATGGATAGTTACTGCTGAAAATATAAAATAGAATGTGGATGATCTTTCATGGCATTGTGGTGCTTAACTGTAATGTCAATACTAGGGAGATGTGGTCCTGAGGGTGGAGGTTCATAGTGTGGAATCTGCTTTGGACCCATAGCAAGTTCTAGGCTGACCCGCATTATTAAATAATACCTGTTTCAAACACTAAACAAAGAAATAAAACAAAGATCCATCATTATATTGATTTTCTTGCAATTATCTTTGTAATATATTGAAATATATTGGACCCTACATGAAACATTGAATGGTCTGGTCAAAAATACCCTTATATTGCTCATTGATTAGTTGTAAGATATTTAACTGAGATCCTACAGAGCAGATGTGTGGCAGCAACATTGGTTAAGAATCCCTTTTTAAAAGAATTTATGTAAGTTATAGTTTCGTGTTTCTCATTTCTTTTAATTTTATTATCATAAAACTAGAGATAACAGAGATTACTAATTGTATGCTGGCATTTATATCCTTATTTTGAGATGCTATATTTTAATATATTCAGTGTGATTACCTTCAAACGTTCCCTCCTTAGTCTTATGCAACACTAACAATACAAAGGATTTTGTAAAATAGACAATTCAGAATACTGGAACTCTGTATAAAATCTACTGATCAGTGCTTTGAAATGATGTCTCATTGGATATTTTATATTAATTTTACCGTGTGTTATTTTTTGTTTTTTAACCTGTTTTTATTTTATTATATTCATTTATTTTTTCCAAATCATTCAAGCTTATCACATTATCAAATTCTTATCTTCTAGTAAACTTGATTAGTTTTCTTAGTACTTGGAGGATGAAGTGAAGTTTCACTTAAAAACATGTACTTGGAGCATCTATTAAATGAAAGATAGTATATTAATCATTTACAGTTCAGTACAGGAGATAATGGTTGTGCAATGTGCCCTTATGTAAGTAATATTAGTTTATTCCATCATCCCCTTATAATCTCTTAACTTTTTCTCTCTAAAATTCAAACCATTAAAATCCCTTCTCAATGGATATGGTCAACCTGCTTGTCAAACCCAAAAAACTGCAATGTATGTAGAATACTTTAGATCAGAACATTTTGGTATTAATTTCAGAAAGGGAATACTAATACTGACATGTAGCTTAATACAAGCTTAATAAGCTACCTCATACATTTTTTTAGGTGAAATGAGGATCCAAGTACACTACAGAAACAAGAGAATGAAAATTTACAGAGGCAAATATTTGGTAGCATCTTCTTTACACTTGGCTAAGAAGACTATAGCATTCAATTTCCTTGGCAATGTATCCTTATAATAAGTAAGAATACCTCAGGTCAACTGTTGTGAGAGATATTTCTAAAGATTTTTAAAAATTGTTATCATTTCATGCTCATTAAACCAATTCAGGTTGATTATTTAGCATCTCTGTGTATATATTTCATTGGTAAATAAACCACTATGCAACTAATACAAATGCTAACTTTACCTAGCAGTTTATTTCTCATTGTAAATTAATGAATTTTAATTGTGGTATATATGTAAACCTAAGTAACATAGGTATGTTTCCATGAGGTGGAAATTCTTAATGTTGCTAATAAACTGTCTTTGTAAGCATATAAGGCTGAGACCTTGATGCTGCTCTCTTTCTCACTGTATGCCTCCTTGGATTTAAATGTTAGAATATTCTCTCAAATAAAATAAACATCTATTATAAGTAGGCAGAAGCCATTTATATATATTTATTTGCTTTCAAACCAGTTTTCCAGATCGTATGAGCTCAAAAACAAGAGAAACCCCAACATGTCATGTATAATTGAAAAAGAGAAAAAAGATACTATAACTGTGCTATACAAAATTAGACCAAGAATATGAACTTAGTTATCACATAATGAGTCCATTCTATTTTGTGCAGGAGGCTAGGAAAAACAGACAAGATGTTTCCATTTTATCTATATTTGAGACAGATTCTGTTTTGAATATGTAGCCCTTGGCTGGAATTTAATGTTTTATATAGACAAGACTTACCTCAGACATGTAGCAATCATCCTACCTATTCCTTCCAAGTACTGGAATCATATGTATGCACTCCTATGTGAAGATAAAACTTACCATTTTCTTTTTCTCATATACCACTTAGAGACAGGTATAATTTTGTGCTCTTAGAAATGTAGTATTTGTGCTTTGCACACCCAGAACTATTGTTTTTTTTTTGTGCTAATAGTAGAGGAGAAAATGAGGAAATATGTTAATCATTATTCATAGAAATTCAACTCTGGTTAGTTCTTCCCCAACCTAACTTTTCCTCCAATTTATTATTTTCAATGACAGCAGTTGCCCAATTTAGGTCAATAATTACTTTTCATAACTACCCTACATCACTTAAATGCATACTTTCTAAAAGCTATCAATTTGATCCTTTTGGTATTCATGATGTTCTCCAATAAGAATTATATTATTATTGTATATTTTGTATGAAAAATCAATGTTTGTCAATATCATTCCATAAGGTATAGTATTATTGAAATAAAAGTTATTTCTCTATCATTCAGTCAAGTTTTTCTAAAATTAAACATAGTTCAATACACAAAATACCTCTATAAAAATGATGAGTACTATGATGCATAGATGAAAACTGAAATTGTACATAAAATAAATTTCTCAAAGTCATTAAGATGATTGAATATGGAATTCTCAAGGATTTAAATATATTCATGTTAATGATATTAAATTTGTACTGTCATAATTTTTAATGAAGAAAACTTAAGAGCAATGTTTTTTAAATGAGACAGTAGTGTAATAAACAAAGTCTAATAAATTTGACATAGAAATTCTCCAGAGAGAAGAGAGAATTAAAATAATTCCAACATGTTGATACAATCTTTGCAAATGCACTTCATTTTTATTTTGCAATGTTTGACAAAGAATAACTCAGGCTCATTAATAAAGTACTGTGAAAAATGATAAATAGTAGAACTTAGCTGTGCATATTAATGAACTGGAATGCCTGGATTCAGATCTTAACTCCACACCTTATTACGTTTTAACCTTTAGCAGGTTAATAAATTTCACTATGTCCTCAATTGAATAAGCGGAATTCAAATGAATTGGTGAATTTTTAATTTTAAAATGTTAGAAGATCTGTCATATGGTAAATGAACAACATTGTGTTCCACTTTGATTGTTGTTAACATGATCACATCGCCAAAAAGTAAAGGAATAAGAGGTTTATTTCATTTCATAATTCTGGTTACAATTCACAATCCAGCTTGGTAGGAGAGTTCGAACCAACACAAGAAGCCATGGTAATTGGGCATAATCACATACATAGGAATTGTTGAGAAAAGTGCATACATCCTCATTTGTCATATTGTTAGTCTGCCAACGTATGCTGGGGTGTGCCAAATCGCTAAATAGATTCTCTCCTTTTTATTCACCTGCTCAAGGAGTGATTCTGTCTTCTGTGGGATGGGTCTTCCCACATCCATGAAATAATCTTCAGGCTTGATTAAGGCTTGTAAAAGATGTGACCAAAGCACAACTTTCAATTATCAAGTTGACAAATACATCTATCTAGAACATGGTGGCAGTTACTTCATCTAAATATACATTTTTCTTTTGGTCACCATTGATATAAAAACTACATATTAAGAAAAACTGTTCAGGTAGACACTATTCCAAATTTATCTACTGATGTAACTATCGAGGACATTGTAAGAGGCAAACATCTTTGTAGAATTAGGCTAAGTAGCTGAGTCACATAGGAGAAAGATTAATATACTTGTACATAATAAAATTACAAAGAAGTCAAAGCTAAGAGCCCATATTTTTAAAATGTCTAAAAGAATTATACATGTAAACATAGCATATCTTATATTTCAGTGGCTTGTTAAATTCTCAGATTTAATATGTCTAAAGATAAACAATGCAAAGATTACTTTGATTATTTTTAGTATTTTAATGATTCAACTAAATCAAATATTCACCAACATGCTAATTAACTCTTAATTCCTTGGAAACCAGTAAAATGATTTCAGCCAAAATGACTATGCTTATTTTTCTGTACAAATATGAACAGAGCACCTCACTAGGCTGAGTGTCACTTACATCGTGCCTAGGTCATCAAAATGAACCTGAGATTGTTAGCTTTTATCCAAGTCTGCAAATACAACCTGAAAAAACATTCCTCTTGAGAATTATGATTTTATTCATAGTCTGAGAAATCTTTTGTTAGGCAATGATTTCTTCTAATATTTTACAGTTGAAGAAATGGTACTTTCACTGAGTAAAAACAATATTAAAAATACTATTTGTAATATAACAATTACAATATACAATAAAATGGCAGAAGCACTCCTTAAAATGAATCCTATGTACCAAGTAAATTTCATGAGATCATAATTAATTTTCAAAATTGTATCGACAAGGTTCTTAAAAATTATAATTTTAATAATATCCATTTTCTTCCTAAATTCACATTTGCTTTTCAATTTAGTCATGGAGCTATAATCTAATAGTATAATTTTATACTTGATCAAAATACTTTTCACCCTATTTAATATGAATATAAATAGTTATTTCTACTTAACATAATAATAATTCTAAGAGTTAAAATTGATTTTGGAAACTAGATCATTATCCAGTCTACTAGAAAAATTGTTAGTTGTTAGAAGAGATATGTAATAATTTTTGAAAATAATTATTAATCATCAAAGTAACTTTTAGGAAGTCTCCTTAAAACAATGAAGAGGGAATATTTTTAACAAAGCTGTTTATTCATAGGTGAATATAGCTGATTGCTTAAAATGATACAGGGTTCAGAATCAATAATTTCCATTTTTTTCTTTTGTAGACATAAAAAATGAGAGACCTCTAAGTTTACATGTATAAATAGATAGCAAAGAAAATATGTTTCTGAACAATGTGAAACACTTCCAGGTTACATGGTGAATGACCATTTTTTTCTGATTTTACTTTCATTAAAAATAAAGTTAGAATAAATTTTCTTGCACAAAAATTTGTCAGTTACTTTACTATTATTAATTTATATTGTAGTCTTTTCTCTTTTGTTAATGGAAATATTGTTGATATATTTCTACACTATTCCTTTGTTGAATACTCTAAATTCTGATGGAGTTGTCATAGTTAAGCACAGTTGTCAACTTGACTGTTGAGGGTTTGAGCTTTGGGAACATTTGTAGAGAATTAGTGGTTGAGTTAGGCCCAGAGCAAATCTGCAGGATACTGTCTAGCTGATAGGGAAGGCCCAGCCTATGGTGGGTGGGATTAGGCCCTGGAATAAATCACGGAGAGCTTGTTGAGAAAGTTGGCATCCTTTTGTTCACTAGGCCAGACATGCTGGTCTGGCAAGTAAGGACTGTCCATCTTTCAGCTGTTATGTGGTGATGGTGTGGTCATTTCCCTAGGCCCTGGTGTTGGTGTTTGGTCTCCCGTCAAGCTGGACTGTGAACTGTAACCAGAAATCATAAGAGAATAAATCCCTTGTTCCCTTAAGCTATATGATGGTTATTTATCAGCAACCATGCAGGTGGACTGCAACAGGAGTGTTCTAAGGCAATATCCCTTGTGAGTGAAATCTATGTCTTCAATTGAAAATTGAAGATCAAATTCTAGGGAGGAATAGAAAAAGAAATATCTCTCTTGTTATTTCTTCTTAGAATAAATTTTTTATGAAGAGAATTTATGTTAGGTATTATCTGTGATTTGATTTTTAGAAACAAAAGTCTGAAACAATACCTGTGGTCCACACATGCAGAAAGACATGAGTGCATGGGAATAGGGTTGAATGTGTAAATGGAAGGGAAAATCAGAAAAAATAGAAAGGGAGAGATAGAGTCATGAACAGAAACTCATTTTGTTTGCTATAAAAATAAAAAAAACCCCTCAATACCAGAGTACCTCTTGGAAAGTGTCCTTAAGTCTCCTAAGGTATATTTGCCTCATTCTGAAGATAGAATGTTAAATTGATTTCATTTGATTGAGGCGCTTTTTTACTGTGTACACCTGTGAATAAGCTTGAGACTTCAAAAGAATCCTAATTCTATCCATTCACATTTGAAAAAAGTCATTACAAACCCCTGTAGATTGATTTATTTTCACAATTTGTATAGCCCAGAATAGAAAATGAAATGTTATTTTTTTCTGCACAAATGGTAGCCTCTTCTCACACTATGCATCAGCAAGTTATAACAGTTTCTCATGATAATATACAAAATGACCAAGTTGCACATAGTGAAAGTAAATTATTAGAGATACAGAATGGACCTCTTGAGAATAAGAGAGAATAAGAAAAGAAATAGTTACTGAGACAGTACAGGAACTAGGCAGTATCTCTGGTTAAACAGACAATAAAGGGAATGAACACTATGTAGAAACAATTTGTTGGCATATACCCAAGTTAGTGAAGACAGATAAACAGACATAGCTTCCCTGTTAAAATGCATTTATGGAAAATCTTCCCCAAGTATATTCTAGATAAATGCAAAACTTTTGAAATCTGACTGAAACAAGGATCTGTCAACTTATTTGTCATTTTCCACACTCACTGATGTCATACGGGGGCATGGGTTCATGTTCTGTGCAAAACAACAATGCATAAGGTAGTAAAAAATGTAAAGCTTTATGCATTTATTTTAAAATGGTGAAAATAAGTCTGTACTGCATCCATGATTCTCAGATTCCAGAGACTGGTACATACCATGCCATACAACAATCCCGTAGACACGCCTTCTCTCTTTGAGACTCCCATCCTCAGGTAAGCCCATGCCCAGTGACCTCTGCATGAGATCCCAATGCATTCCTGACTCTTAGGACCCAGTAACCATGTATATCATGCCACCAAAGGGTTCCAGAGTCACCCATGCCCTGACTCCTCCCCATAATCATAGCTATAGGACACAGAGTCCAAAGGTGCACATCAACTTTATCTAGGTGAGAATCCTAAGATTTACACCAATCAACTCAATATCATTTTAAAACCCAGCCAAAAGATCCAGGAATCTATAAGAAATGACGGAGAAGAAAGTCTGTGAACCAAACTGTTACAAATAAGGGCACTTCGGAGCACCTCACAATTCAACACAGGACAGCTCTGTCACCCAACTAAAACAAAAGTAATTTATTATTTTCTCAAGTGATAGTTACTCCAGCTTAAGACCTCTAACATCAGACACAAGCCACATATACATACTTTAACCAGGTTTTAGTCATTCAACCTCACCTATTCCCCTAATAATCCCTAAATACTGAAGTATACCACTTAACTGTCATCACCTTCCTCCCAACTATTATACCCACCCTATTCTCCACATTTGCAGTTGTTCTCATACTTAAGCCTAACTTCACTTACCAAACCTGACACCCAATTTTTAAATATATCCACTAAAAATAGATCATAAGTCCTTTCATCCCCAACCTAGAGCAGGGCTTATAAATCAACACCAAGGGGACTACAATAACTATATCTTAGTAGTTCTAGACTGACTCTTAAATAGCATTATCATATCCACATACAGAACAGCTGTTACAACTTTCTCACTTTAACAACTCTATCTGATTCAAAAGAGTCAGAAAACACATACCAAAGAAAGAAAACAAAGACTAACACAAGATGACCAAGTCACATTATCATATGACAAAATGCAACAAAAAATAGGAAATCATGTCTCCTATTAAAGATATCAACCCTATAATGATAGATTCCCAACCAGAATGATTTCTTGAATATTAGCCAAAAAAAAACCAAGATAGTGGTTTCAAAGCTTGATTATTAATATGATAAAGGAATTTTGAGAACTCTGAGAGTATATAAATATTTGCATGAGCAAATATAGATGGGAAAATAATAAACACCTAAATGAGATGAAAAAGATATTATAAGACACAAAACAATACATACAACAGTAGAAAAAAATCCCAAGTCAAGAAAAAATTTGAAATGAAAACCAAGAAAAGTATAATCCAAAACTCTTCCTGAAGTCTGATCAACAGAATGTATGAAGCAGAAAATAGATTTTCAAAGCTAGGAGACAAGACTGCATAACAAAATCGTTTCAGTTAAAAATCTGAAAAAGTTAAAAAAATAAACAAAAGGAAAATTCAAGTTCTATTAGACACCTTTACATAAACCAAACCTGTACAAACATGGAATCCTAGAAGAAGAAATTAGCCACCATAGTTTGATAGCATTTTCTGGAACAAAGGACTGTATCTCCCTTCTGGATCCTTAAGCTGAATGTCTGCCAATCTCTCTTTAAGCTGTCTCCGACTTTGACTGGTGTCTCACAGCAACAGAAGTGAGTAACTGGTACAGAAATTGGTACTAGAAAAGTACAGTGTTATTGTGAGATTGTAAATTGATATCACAAAGTTTTTATGAGGTTGATGGAAGTTGATATTGTAAATAAAGAAGTATGGTTTTTGCTGAGATGTGGCTAGTATCTCTTTAAAAATATTTGCTGGGAGAAATATGGAGAACTTTTGGACTTTATGCTGGGAAAACTTCAGCGTCTCAGAGAAGGGGCCAAAAGAGCCATTTTAGTGAGAGGTTTTGATATTTATGCATTTAGAGATGCAAACATTGGAAATTCACCTCGTAATGGTCCAATAGGGAATGGAGACTGTGTTTGGAATTGGATGAAAAGCAAATGGACTAATACATGGGCAGAGAGCTTGACTAAGTTTTGCTCTCACGCTTCAAGATTGCCTGAAGTTAAGTTTGAGTGTTTTGCGGAAAAAATTTCATGGCAATGTAGTCTTAACAGTGTACAAATGTTCTTTTTAAACATTCTTATTCATGAAAAAGAGCAAGATATCAGGCAGAAAGATAAAAAAAAACTTTGAAGTTTGAAGAAAAATGTGAGCAGAAGTTTAAAGAGAATGTAGACAGTAAAATGGCAGCTACCATTCAAGAGATAAACTCCATTAGTGAAACAAAGCCTACTATAAATTTGGATCAGAGAAGAGGCCCTACCTTGCAAGAAAATTTTTCAGGGAAGATTCCAACCCCTAAGAATGCAAATTCTTTTGGAATGGAAGTGTTGAGGGACATAGTTCCTAAGGAAAATTCTGCAACTATTCTGAAGTAATTTCCCAAGAGAGATTCTGTGCATAATAAGCACAGAGAAACTGAACTGGCTTTGATTCAATGGTGCCAATATACACCTGGAGATGACAACAGAACTTGAAAAAGTCATCCATGTGGTTCTTGTTTTAGGGGCATCAAAGAAGCGAGAGGAAGAGGTCATGGATTAATTCTTCAAAGTTTCAGAGTATGGTGAGAATCTGGAAAGGTGTAGCAGGGTTAGGATTCTTAAAAAAGAACCTAGGAAGGACATTTCATGCTATGGAGCTAAAGGATGGTTTTCCACTAGAATTGAAGATCTCTGATATGCAAGCATCAGTGTGGGACATTGGCCAAGGACAGCTGTGTATCCTAGGAGTCAACCGAAGAGCATTATGTGTTCCAAAGGAAGCTTCACTAGAGTAATGGAACTGAAGCCCTTTGGAAATGAGATAACTTCAATGGGAAATTCAATTTTTAAACACAGTGTTGTGGGATTTGGAGTTCATCATGATGGTTTTCAGTTTTATTGTGAACTGGTTTTTCCTGGATATGTTCTGACTCCTTCCTCTTTTGAATGGGAATGTTTATTCTGGGATTATGTAACTTGTGTATTGATTTTACAGGAAATTTATGACTTTGAGCTTTTGGATTATGTTGGGACAAGTGATGAAATCTATGTGGAATTTTAAAGTTGGATTGACTATGGTTTTGTATAATGAGTTGGAAATGAGACTGTGGGAGTCAGGGGTGGAGTATCGTGTTTGGAATATGATTTGTCCCCCACAGGCTCACATGTTTATATCTTTAGTTGTGGCGAAGGTCATGGCACTTCAGGAAAATGAAGCCTTACTGGAAGAAGGCAGTAACAAGGGGTGGGGCTTTGAGGTTGATTAGTCACACCATACTTCTGGGAGAACTACTGAAGCTTGAAATTTTTCAATTCTCAGCTTCATTGATGGATATAACTTAGGACATGTCCAGCTTCTGCCAATCCACCTGAAAGAACTCTATCTCATCTTTGAAACCTTAAACTTAATAAATCTTTTCTTCTTTTAAGTTGTTTGATTTTGAGTACTGTCTCACTGCAACAGACAAGAATAAGTGTAACAAAGTCATAAGTTAAAACTTTCTACTCCTAAGGAAAATGATCCCAATACATGTTTGTATCTTTAGTTGTGGCGAAGGTCATGGCACTTCAGGAAAATTAAGCATTACTGGAAGAAGGCAGTAACAAGGGGTGGGGCTTTGAGGTTGATTAGTCACAAGCAGAAGATGCATACTACACAGCTGTCAGGTATGATCATAACAGAAACATCCCATGACATATAAGAGTCCAATCACTGCAGGTACAAGATAAAGAAAATGTTTTGAGACACTCAAGAGGGAAAAACCAAGTCACATTTAAAGTTGAGCCTGTTTGAATGATAGATGATTGTCCAATGGAGTTAAACCAAAAGGAAATGAATAAATATACTTGAACCATGAATTATCACAAATGCCAACCCAGGTTTCTTTATCCAGCAAAACTGTCACTCACGATTGAAGTTAAAAGAAAAGTTTTCCTTGATAAAGATAAATTGAAGGGCTACATGACAATTAAACCAGAATTGCAGACAAAACAAGAAAAAATACTCAAAATTAAAGATGATAAATACATCCAAGAAGATAGAAGGAAAAATAATGTGAGCCTGTCATGGTTTGCAATGTATCCCCCACAGTCTCATATGTCTGGCAATGTTATAGCACCTTGAGAGGTGGAGCCTTGCTGGAGGAAAGCAGTCACAGGGTTGGGCCTTGAGGTGAATTACTATCATCTTACCTTCAGTAGAATTCTGCTTTAAAGCAAGCATCTGTTAGCTCTCTGCCTCCAAGATGTCTGCAGTGACTTAGCCTCCTCTGGCTTTGGCCAGTCAGCCATAGCCTCTGCCATGATAAACTGCATCTTCCCTCTGGAACTGTAAGCTGAATAAATCTCCTTTTCTCCCTTTTGCTTGACTTTGAATGCTCTTTCACAGCAATAACTAAGAGTAGCCATTATGGAGCACTACTAAGCAAAGAAATACACATAAAAACACATAAAACTCAGGAAATGACACAAATCAGATAATATTTCTCAAATACAAACCTAAACATCAATTCACTGAACTACCTGATCAATAGACACGAGTTACAAGCTTAGATTAAAAATCGCATCCCATCAATTTGCTGTGTTTAAGATATACATTGCAACATGCAAGATAGGCATACTATGTCAGCATGAAAATCTAGTCAACAGTACTCCAAGACAGTGTAACTGGGAAACAAGTAGGAGTAGAAATTGTAATATCTGAAAAATAGACTTCAAACCAAAAAAGTCATAAGAGACACAGAAGGATACTACACACTCTTCATAAAAAATACAATTCATCAAGAAGACTTCATGATACTAAATGAATATGCACCCAGTATAGGGTCACCTGCATCTACTAAAAAAATTAAAATGTCTGAAACAACAAATCAATCTAATAATGATAACAGTATGGGGTTTCAGTGTCCTACTATCATAAGTGGATAGGTCAAAGGACTAAAAATTGAACAGAGACAGAGGATTTAAATCAAACCATAACTCAAGTGCACCTGATCAACATCTACCAAGCTTTTTATCCCAAAACCAAGGAATATACATCTTTTCAGCAGCCCATTACTTAATCACCTACTATGCAACAACACAAGCCTACAAATGTACAAGAAAATTGAAATTATATGCTTTACATTATCCAATAAAGCTAGACATCTATAACAAGACAAATAATTGTATGTATACAAATACTTGGAAACTAAACACCATGTTGGATCCAGATAAAAGGCAAAATGGAAATTTAAAACTTCTAGAACTTAATGATAATAAAAACAAAGCATATCAAAATCTGTGGGATATGATGAAGGTGTTGGTCCTAGGAAGAAAGTTTGTAGCACTCAATGTCAACATAAAAAATAAATAAAAACATCCTAATAAAATAATATAACAATGCATGTTAAAGCTTTGAAGAAATAAGAACAAACTAATCCCCAAACTAGTAGATAGATAGATAATAGCAATATCAGGGAAGAAATGTCTGAAATTGAGTTTAAAAAAAGCAATACAAAGAATAAATCAAAGAGCTGGTTTTTGAAAAAAAAAATTCAGAAAATTTTAAAGTCCCTAGCCAAAGTAACCAAAACTAAAGTGAGAAAACACAAGGAAATAAAATCAGAGACAAAAATTAAGCTATCACAATGGATATGAAGAAATTCGGACAGTGGGGAATGACCTTCAAAGACCTTCAAATACCTTTCCAGCATGACCCTGTTCTAAAACTGCCTAATTCCACCCTTTATTATTGGAGGCTCTTGAGCTCTTGGGATGAGAGCTGAAGACATCTCACTACTTGCTGCTGAGTTGGGGTGAAGGAACAGCAAATAGTCAATGGTTCTCATTTATGAGATGCTGGGATGGTTTAGAGTTGCCCTCCACTTATCATATTAAGTTTATCGATATTAATCTAGAAGAGGCAAAACAGATAAGTTAAACATACAAGACCAAACATAAGGATTAAACAATCTTAACCAAGAAGGCAGATGGGATCGAAAAAAGAGCTTAGTGGTTTTACTGTGGTACGGGGAAAATCTTGGAGATCTGTCACTTTGTCTGGAATAGTCACTGCATTTGTCTTGTGTCAGAATATCAGCAGGTCATCTACATACTGGAGGAGACCTGTCTCTTCCTGCAGTTGCAAATCTGCAAGGTTACGTTTTAAGACTTGTCCTAAACTATGTGACCTATCTGAATCTTTGGAGCAGAAAAGTCCTAGTTAGTTGTCCTTTCCCTTCTGGGCCCTCAAATGCAAAAATTATTTGCTTTCTGGGACCATAGGTATGAAAAGAATACTTCCCTAAAATATAATACTATGAACAAAGTGGAAGAAGGAGTTTTCTACACAAGAAGTATGTAAAGGTTCGGAACTACAGGGTGGATTGGCACTACTGATTCATAAGTATAATGTCCTGTACTTGTCTCCACTATTCACTGGGTTTTGTACTCCTAGGAGAGGGGTATTGCATGAGCTATCACACAGATTTACTAATCCTTGGGAACTTATGTTGTTGAGAATCTAAATCAGTATTTCCCTAGTTTTTCATTTTAAGGGGTACTGTTCCTGGCATGGAAATTTTTATGAGTCTCTGAGCATTACCTTTACAGGGGAGACTCTTATGACTCAACCCGTAGTTTGTGATGAGTCTCTTACCTGAGGGGGAGCATGTATTAAAATTTCCTCTGGAATAGCCTGATTAACTATAACATTAACAACTTTATCCCATGGATGGGAAGACACTAGTATAACAGTTCTAAAACCTTCTACTAAGTCTATCCCTTGGATATATATAGGGCATTCAAGCATGAAAATAAGGGATGCCTAAAGACCATCTCATTAAATTCCTAAGAGACTTCAGTAGGTACTTTGTTAGTGACCAGTAAATCTGTCACTCTCCTGATCTTAACAGTTTCAGTTAAATCATAGATTGACAAGGGCCTAAGAAGGAAGTTGAACATTGCAAATTGTACTTCCATATCTGTTAAAAGAGGAACAGATTAGCTTCCCACTGGCATGTTAACCTGAGGTTCTCTAAATGTTATATCAATCTATAATTTGGGCTCTTCTTTGATCTGTATCAGCAGTGAGTTTCCCTTTTCCCATAGGAAGGGAAACTGAAAGTCAAGGAACTCATCTTTGGTCCTCAATGGAGGAGCTTGACGTCTGATCCCTGGGGTTTAGGGGGCAATTCTCCTACTGGAGATTCCCACAGTTAGGACATAGGCCAGGTAGAAGTTTTTTGTACTTGGGACTGCTTTTTTGGAGGTACCAGTCTGGTTGCATTTAAAAGCATTTTTTTTTCCTTTCCTGTTGAAAGAGATTTCAGGTTGACTGTTGGGCATTCCTTGTTCCTAACTTTAACCTATTCCCTTAGGGCCATTATCACTTCAACTTTTTTTTTCTTTCTCAAATCTCTCTGTTTCCTCCCACTCAACTTACTAATTTTTATTAAAAAAAATTGCAGCTACTTTAACTGTATCATACAGGTTTTTTTCTGGACTAAAATCCAAATTTTCTAATTCCCTACATATACCAGGTGCTATGTGAGTGATGAACCTGTACTTGAAGATAATTTGGCCTTCTAGACTTTCTGGATTGACCATAGTATATTTCCTTAAATTTTCTGTAAATCTGTTGAAGAAGAGCTTAGGGGTTTCAGTTAGATCATGAATTATTCCTGTCAGTTTATTTTAATTTATGAACTTTTGCTTTGATCTCCTGAGTCCTTCAATAATCATACTGTAACAGTTGCTAACTATTGCTGTGAGAGAACACTCAAAGTCGATCAACTTAAGGGAGAGAGGGAGGTTTGTTCAGCTTATGGTTCCAGAGGGAAAGTACAGTCTCTTAAAGCAGAGGTGGCATGGCTGGCTGGCCAAAGCTGAAGGAAGCTAAGTCACCGCAGACATCTTGGAAGCTGAGAGCTGCAGACTGCTTGCAGCAAAGGCAGCTACTGGAGGTAGGGTGGGACTAATCTACCTCAAGGCCCACCCTTTGTGACTGCCTTCCTCCAGCCTGGCTCCCCCTCTCAAGGTGCCATGACCTTGCCAAATCCATGAGACTGTGGGGGACACATTTCAAACCATGACACTCCACCCCTGGCCCCCACAGGCTCATTGCCATCTCATTATATAACCCATACTCAGTTCAACTTTAAAAGTTTTCATAGACCACATCAGCAGTCCCAACAGTCCAAAAGTCCAAAATCAAAAGCCTCCTATAAAATCAAAAGACATGTTACATACTTCAACATACAATGGAATAGAATAAACGTTCCCATTCCAAAAGGAAGAAATGGGGGCATATCCAGGAAAGATTGGTCCATAACAAGACCGAAAACCAGTAGGACAAACCCCAAATCTTGTAGCTCCAAGTCCAACAGGTGAGCCTCTCCTTGAAATCATCTCGGGTTCAAAGGGCTTTGCTTTTACCCCTCCAATGCAGCTGCCCATAGAATATGTTGGTCTCTTGAGCTGATTCTTCCTAGGGACACCTTCCTTGGCAGGTGTCCCACGTTGTCTCTGGCATCTCTAACATCATTACTTCTCAGTGGCAAACCAGGCTTTAACTCCACAGCACAAACTGCCCTTCTTGGGCCTCTAAAGTGCAGGCTTATTGCCTCATGATGCCTGCATTCTGCCAATTTTTGAAATCTTGGAGGAGGACTCCGTGATCTCCTCCCTCTTGCATCACTGATGCCTCTAAAATCAGAACCACGTGGACAACTTTGCCAAAACTGGCCCCCTTGAATCACAGCTGATTCTGCTTCTCTATGTTGACCATCTCTTTCACTCCTGGGCAGTTACTTGGTAAGAGAAATCAACTCTTGCTTTGGAACTCCACCCTTTAGTTCCAGTCTTCTGAAAGGATTTGCATTCTTATGAGTGGGAGCCTTCCCTGAGGATCTTGCCCTTAAGCTAGGGCCTCTCCTATTATTCAAATTAAGAGCAGGCTTTGATTTACAAATGGAGCTAATCTCTTTGACAGCCATTTTGTTCTCTGCTTCTTACTGGTTCAACTCTTTAAGTTTGCCATTGTATTTTTCATCATTGGATCTTACAGTTTTTGCTTTTTCCTGCCTGATTCTTTGCTCTTTTTCATAACTCTGAAGACAACTAAAAAGTAGCCATATCACATTGTCAAGACTACATTGCTTTGAAATTTCCTCCGCCAAGCACTCCAGCTTAATTTCAGTCAAACTTTCAGGATGTGGGCAAACTTCACTAAACTCTCGGCCAACACATGGTTCCATGTGACACTCGTCCAGTTGCACACACAGTCTCTGTTCCCCTCTGGATCATCACAAGCTGGGCTTCCACTGTTCTGCATCTCGAACAGCATTGCTCTCCTCTGAGCTCTCACGAGAAAGGTCCCTTTGCCCAACCGCCAAGACACAAAGACTTTCCTAGCACATAGTCCCAAAGTTCTCCATATTTCTCCCAACAAACAGTTCCAAAGGCACACTAGGCAAATCACAGCATTGGCCATGCTTCTGGGTACCAACTTTTCTCAGCTTCACAAACAACTTCACTTTGTGGTACCAGCTGTTCTTAATCTCACAGCAATATCCTGCTACCCGGTACCAATTTCTGTAACATTTACTCTTAATTATTGCTGTGAGAGAACACTCAATGTCAATGAACTTAAGGGAGAAAGGAAGGTTTATTCAGCTTACAGTTCCAGAGGGAAAGTACAGTCTCTTAAAGCAGAGGGGGCATGGCTGGCTGGCCAAAGCTGGAAGAGGTTAAGTCACCACAAGTCTTGGAAGCTGAGAGCTGCAGACTGCTTGCAGCAAAGGCAGCTACTGGAGGTAGGATGGGACTAATCCACCTCAAGGCCCACCTCTTGTAACTGCCTGTCTCCAGCAAGGCTCCTCCTCTCAAGGTGCCATGACCTTACCAAATACATGAGACTGTGGGGGGACACATTTCAAACCATGACACATACTCTGGAAATATTTCCCATCCATTCTCCATTCTCATATTCACAGCCCATTTTGGATTGTATCGAGGGAGTGCACCATTTCCAATAGTAGGTAAGAGGGTGTTATTACTTTCCTTTTGATAATATTTTTCAATTGCCTGTTCTACAGCATTGAGAATTGCCTCCTTTTCTGAATTAGAAAGGGCTTGCCTTAGAAGTAGGATTTATGTTCTTGCAAGCCAAAGTTAATAACTGGCTAACAGTTTGAAAAATATCTATGAATTTATCTGGGTTTTCAAAAAACCTCTTTAAGTCATTTCTAATTTGTGTCAAGTCTGCCAGAAAATGGGAACATGGACCTGAATTGACCCAAATGTACCTCAGTCCTTTAGATTTGTCTTTACCAACAATCTGATTCTATTCTGATACTACTTAGACAATAAACCATCACTGCAGAACAACAGATCAAGCCTACTCAAACCCTGAGGTATTGTAGGACTCTTGCCTCAGTTTACCCCTAACTCACACATGCACACAGAGACAAAACATTCCCTTCCCCATTCCAAAAGAATCCTCTCCTCCCTCTCCCCCAAGATGCCTGCTTGGTGAGTTAAACAGAGATAGATCCCAGACTTTCTGCTACTGTGGTTGGTGGAATCTACCTTTCCTGACCTGACCTGCCAGATGGCTTGGCCAAAATGTTTTGTTTTCTAGGGATTGAAGTGGGAGAACAATATAAGAGGATTAAGGTAGATGCTTCTGGGGATGTGTTAAGTCCATGTTCTTGTGTTTTGGAGTTGAATATGCATGGAAGATTAAGGCAGATTTTATTAGAGGAGAGAAAGAAGGGAACTCATATACATGAATTCAATGAAGGTCAATAGAGCCAAGAAAACTCATAGACTACAGACATAGAATCTAGGAGAGGCAAGGGAACTGAAAGGATCTCATAGACATGGAGTCCAGAAGGGGAAAGCTAGCCAAAATAGGACTCACAGACACCAAATATGTATCTATGAGTGGCAAGGAAGCCACAAAGAACTCATGGACTCCAGACATAGAATCCATGAAGGGCAAGGAAGCCAAAGATGGCAGCAGGATCAGGGGTATTTATAAGGTTAAGCAGGCCTGGAAAAGTGATTTTCCCTATTGGTTAGCTCCTATTTCTGCAAATCTGATTGGAGTTTTTGGTCCCATATACTCATTGGTCTGTTCAAATCAGGGCCTAGCCCAGAAGACTTTGAAGCCTACAGTGGAACAGTTTCTTTTCAGGAACTTAACTTATCTGCAATGGAGCATTTATCTTCATTAACAGAGTGGTGAGAGAAGTTGATGACCTTATCTCTGGGAGAGATTAGAACCATTTCCTCCAGACTGATAAAGTATGTTACTTGAAGATAATCCCAGCTGTGGGGAATAACCTTCAAAACTTTCAAAGATCTCAGCATAGCCCTGTTCTAAAACTGCTTAAAGAGGAAGTTGGATTTCATATCTGAATGCCCTCCTTCTTTGGGGAGTCTGTTGCCTTGCATATTTCTCTTTTTTTTTTTTTCGGTGTGTGTGTGCATGCGAGAGTGCATGTGTGTGTTTGTGTGTGTGTGTGTGTGTGTGTGTGTGTGTATGATAAGTATGCATACAAGAGTGCATTTGAGTGTACCTATGGAGGCCCAACAGTGGCACTAGGAATCATACTGGAATGCCTTCCTTCCTCCTCTTTATTGCTTTGTTCTGGGCTTCCCATGCTCCAACTTCCAGAGCTTGAATTGCAGGATGCTGCCATTTCTGTCCTGCAATGTTACATGAGATCTGTTATCCAAAATTAGGTCTTTTTGCTTAGGAGGCAAAGACTTTAACATCTGAGTCATCTCCTCAGCCCCTGCTTCCTTCCACTCTTCCTGTTTTACTTTTACTTCAAATTGCTGTTTTAACACACTTGTTAACATTTTTCTGCCTTTTAAGTTTGCAGATAAAGAGGCCCCATTCCAAACTCCTAGATGGAAAGTCATTGAATTTTTTATATTCATTTATTATTTTTCTAAAATTCTCTTAATATATACACATTTAAAGTACATATTAAAGTGTATATATAAAATATTTTATATTTCATATAGAGTCACATTTTATTGTATTTGATCAGAAAATTATCATTTTATATGGTTGCTTCTATTTTTTTGTATGTGCAATAAATATCACAAAAAATCTCTCAAAATATTTTCTGCATGCAATATAATATTTTTAGCTATAGTCCTCATATTGTACTTTAGATTTCTAAGCATATTTACTCCTGATAATTGTAAATTTGGAGTTTTTGACTTATATTCCTTATTATTTCCCTGGAGGACTCCCTAACTCACTCACTCTCACTACTGCACATCTTATGATTAAATGTATTTGGTTTTTAAAGGAAATTTAAGTGTAGATGATATCATATGGTATTTATATTTCTGTGATTGGCATGTTTTCCATTGGATATATCCTTCAGGTTCATTCATATTGTTACAAATGAGAAATTTCAACACAATTAGATAGACAATCCTTTCCATCTTGTTACCCATGTCAAAAATGATTTCATTATGCATGCTTCATTCTATTTCTGTGACATTCATTATTTGACAAATAGTTTTTGAGCATCAACTATGTACCAGACACATTTCTGAGATTTGCAAACAATTTAGATGTTGGCATTTATGGAGCTTATATTCTAATAGAGAGATGGACAATGAATTAGAAGAATAATAAATTATTCTTCTATGTAAGGTAGACCGTAACACAGGATAGAAAAGTGATAGGTGCATAGACAAGAAGAAATCATGACGGCCACGCAACCTATTGTGAGGAACTCTGGTTCTGGCATTTCTGATTCTCTCTTCAGGGAAATTTAAAAAATCATGGTTATCATTATAAATGAAGTGTACCTGGTAAACTAATTATCTTAAGACCTATGCTCATGCCATAAAGGGTCACTGTATATAAGACACTGTATCATGTGCTGGTGTGAAAATATTAAACAGAATTGTCATAAATTTATTCATGGTGTAGTTGGCCAAACATACTTGTAAATTGGCATGAATCAAAGTACTGAGACACTGTTTATAGAAAGGACATTCAGGAATTTCTTAAACTTGACAAAGTCACCTTGACAATAATCCTACATATTTATTTGAGTAAAAGATTTTATTTTTAAGGAATAAAGAGATCTTTATTTTTGTGTGACTACAAGACTTTACAGTGGCCTGTAAAAAAATGGAAACAAACATTATCATAAATGTATCAGATGTTTTTCGTTACTAGGCCAGAGTTTTTTTTATATTCTGATGGTTGCCAAGTTTTGCTACCAAAGTGGATTCTTTGGCCCTCTAAAAGTTGTGTAATTAATAAATAATGAGAATAAGAACCAATGATTAGTTGCTAGATAGATAATTGGCTAAAAGGAGAAGAAAGACATAAGCTCACAAATCATATTCTCGATCTCTGGAGTTCAGGAAATCCCAGATGTACAAAGAAAAATCACAACTCTCACCCCAAAGAGACAAGAGGTAGTTGTTTCTAGAATTAAATATGAGAGACCATGGACAAGGAATATGGATTCAGGCTACCCATAATTACATGAATTTTGATATGGCAATCCTTTTTTGGTGGTTTTATAATCACAAAACAAAGAAAGCTATAAATTCAGACACTTTTAAAATACATTGGTAGAAAAATCATGTGGGTGTGCTGCTATAAGAAAGAAATCTTTGTTACAGGTTTTAGATTTTATCTAAGGAAGTTGTTACAATTTCAGTTGGTGGGGCCTAGAGGTCTGCTAATGAATCCATTTCAAATGGTTTCACCTGACAGTCATAGGATGTTAAGACTTACACAGAGAAAAGGTAAGGAGTGATTATCAAAGGGATGCAAACATCACTCAAGATAAATTATAATTATGTTCTGAACCTGCAACATTATAAACCCTGGACAGCTATTGAAATTCTCAGTCCAGATCTGCCTAGTCAGTAAGTGTAGCTTCTTGTCCAGAGTTTACATTCACAAAGACATAGTAAAAGATATTCAAGGAAGGATGGACTGATAAAGAGCAGGTTAATTCATGTACTTAGGAATAGTTGAAAATGAAGAGCCTACCCTTCATGGCACTCCATGTCTGGAGTCTGTGAGCTCTTTTCCAGCTCCTTGCCTCTCATGGATTTCATGCCCGGAGTCCATGAGTTCTCCAGGGCTCTCATGCCACTCATGGTACACTAAGTCTGGAATTCGTTAGTTCAGTTCTTTTCCCCCAGTAATAAACTTTGTCTTAATCCTCTATAAATGTTCTGGTTTCAAACTTTGACTCTGAACACAAGATCCTGGATGCCTACAGATTCCAGGAGAGTGACCTGCAACATTTGGCAAAGCCAGCCAGGAGCAACTCATCCAGATAGCTTTCTCTGACCCCCACTGAGATTCAGCAAATTGTGCTATGGAGGACACTGTACAGTGAGCAGACGGAGAGCCTTTTGATCTTGTTGGGGAGATTCCTTATGATTTTCCAATGGTCGGATTAAATGCTCTGGAATATCCTTTCAATAAACTCATGTATTTAAGGCTGAAGGAGCATATCAAAGGCATTCTGCTGCTGTAAAAACATCATTATCTATATTCAAAAAATTCAAAGTGTAAAAGATAGAGGAAAGAATTAAGTGTATTTGTGGAGGCACTTCTCCCTATTTAATTATTAAATAATGTTTGATCATGTCATTAGCATGTTTAATAAATTCTTGTCCTTGGGGATTACAGGCAATGCCTGTTATAGGAAAAATATCATATTTTTCAGTAAAATGAGCAAAGGCATGAGATGTATAAGCTGGTTCACTATCTGTTTTTAAAATCTGTGGAAAACCAAAAAAGGCAGAAGCTTGGAGAAAAAAAGACATGAAATGTTTAGTAGCTTTACCTGAAAGAGGTAACGCATAAATAAACAAGGAATATGTATTCACAAAAACATATACAATGTGTAATTTCCCAAAGGAGGGAACATATGTAACATCCATATGCCAAATATGGTAAGGGTGTAAATCTCTAGGCAAAACTGCATAAGAAGTCAAGTGCGATATTGATCTTCATGCAGGAGGGAAACTGACAATATGGCGAGCTTATTCCTTAGTTAAATAAAGAAAGCCCCAGCATTTTGATGAAAAAACACATAAGAGGCCTTTGTAGTAGCAGTATTGTCCATGGTCATAATTCCTAAAAGAAGAGTGTCTGCTCTTTGGCTTCCTTCTATAAGAGGATCCAGAAACCAACTTTAGGAAAAAAAGATTTTCGCATTTGCGAAATCAAAGCCTGAATTAAAAAGAACAATTAATGAACAGGATGGTTATGTGCAATAATACATGGAGTTTCTAGTTGTATAACAGCAAACACAGCATACCTTGAATCAGAAAAATATATATTAACAGGTCCTGGAAAATGTGACAAAGACAAATACTTCAAATAAAGTTGAAAAAAAATAAGAATAGCCCAAAAAGGGGGAAATTTTAGATAACTCTTATTTCTACTTGTTTTGGATTTCTTTCTAAACTTGGCCATGAGTGTTTAATTGACATAGCTTTGGAGGATACATCATTTCTCTTGCAGATTTAAATCTTATGAAATTACAGTTTACCATTTGATCTCTCTTGAAAAAGTATTAATTCCAATCAATCTTGGATATTAGATGTCATGTTTTCAGAGACAAACAAGATTAGCATAGCAAAGAAATTGCAAGTAAATAGGTAAATAGACATTTACATATTTAATTTAGAAAATTAATTTAGAAAAATATGAAACAACTTACTTTTTCCCCAAAATAGTAGGTTCCATAATGACAGTTTGCAAAAATGTCAGTAGTCCCTGTTGCCCAGGATGCGTGCAGTCCAGCCGGGACACATGGTGGCCTAAGTAAGCTCCACCCCGCCCACCACCAGAACCCCAGGCAACCCAAGGGAACCAGCTCCTCCCACCAGCCAGCCAGAGACAGAGATGCGCTGGGCCAGGGAGGACCCCCCTGGGCCACGCCCCTGCTCGCCAGGTTAAATAGCACCCCGCCATCGCCACCACCTCCCTTTCCCCACCAGAAGCCCTGGACACACACAGTCCAGCTGGGACTCACCATAACTTAGGTAAGCTCCACCCCCACCCAACTCCAAAACCCCAGACAAAATAATTCAGTTTTGTGAAAAACGCATAGAAATTGAAAGAAGATCTTAAGAGTTAAAACAACAATGCCTAAATCAAGGTGCAAATCCATGAGAAACAACACCCAAGTAAACAAATCTCCCACTGAAAGAATTAATCCCATAATGATAGACTCCAACCAGAACAAACTGATGGAAAAAAGCAAAGAATGCCTGACCCAGGATAAAGACTTTCAAAATATGATCAATACCATGTTTAATACTATGAAAGAGGAAATCCTGGAGGAATTAAATAACTGCATAAAGCACTTTGAAGAGGAACAAAACGGGCACTTGGAGGAGTTGAGAAAAACAGTTCAAGAAACAAAAACAGGCATAGAGCAGTTAAAACAGACTCAAGCAGAGTTTAAAACTGAATTAAAAGACAAGTTATCTTCAACCCAGAACTCAACAGAGAGTCTTATCAGCAGAACTAATGAAGCAGAAAACAGAATTTCAGACCTGGAAGACAAAGTGGGAGAATCAACCAGCTCAATGGAAGAGGTTGATAAAGCCAAAAAGACACTCGAGAGAAATATTCAAGAGTTATGGGACACCCCAAAGAAGCCTAACATGCGTATTCATGGAATACCGGAAGAAGAATCTCAAAATAACACACCTGAGGAAATTTTTCAAATGATCATCAAGGAAAACTTTCCTCATCTAAAAAAAGAGAGGCCCATGCATATACAAGAAGCATTCTGCACCCCAAACAGATAAGACCAAAACAAGAAGCTCCCCACGGCAAATAATAGTTAAAACACTCCACATTCAAGATAAAGAAATGGTGCTGAGAGCTTCAAGAGAGAAAAAACAAGTCACTTTTAAAGGTAAACCTATTAAAATAACAAACGATTTCTCAGTCAAAACAGTAAAAGCAAGAAAAGCTTGGAGAGATATATTTCAAGTATTGAATGAGCAAAAATGTCAACCCAGGCTGATTTACCCTGAAAAACTATCCGTCATGATCCTGGGAGAAAGAAAAAATCTTCAAGCACAAAGACAACTTGAAGGGATACATGTCCACCAAACCAGGCCTTCAAAAAATGCTACAAATGATACTCAAGCTTGAAGAAAAATACAGGCATATCCGGGAGAACAGAAGGGGAGTATAACACTATTAAAGTGAAGCAATATACTTACAAAAACTACTAAACATAATAAATGTCTGGAATTAAAAATAGTTTCTCCATTATAACACTAAATTTTAATGGAATTAACTCACCGATCAAGAGACACAGATTAAATGTTTCGATTAAAAATCACAATCCATCAATCTGCTGCCTGAAGGAAACCCATCTCACCACAAAAGATAGGCACTCCTAATACTAAAAGGCTGGTCAACAATTCTACAAGCTGGGCTGGAGAGGTGGCTCAGGGGTTACGCCTCTGCCTTGCAGGTGGAAGGTCCTGAGTTTGGATCACAGATCCCACGTATAGACACCAGGCAGAAGCGGGGGCGGCCTGCGCTTCTGGTCCAGGTAGGGCGGAGCCTATGAATCCCGGGGCAGAAGGAGGCGGAGGCGTCCATGGTGGTTCCCGAATTCGTCTGTGGTTCTACACACACACACACACACACACACACACACACACACACGCGCGCGCGCGCGCGCGCACGTGCATGCGCACATACATATGCTCACATGCACAATTGAATAAATAATAATAAAAAAATTAAAAAAAAACAATTCTACAAGCTAATGGAAGCAGAAAACAGGTAGGGGTAGCCATTATGCTATTGGACAAAGTGGACTTCAAATCAAAGAACATCATAACAGACAGGGATGGATACTATATTTTAGTCACACATACAATTCACCTGGAAAACTTCACAATACCGAACTCACATGCACCCAATCCGGCCCCTCCCACATTCATTAAGCAAACCCTACAACGACTGAAGAGAGAAATCAATCACAAAATGATAATTATTGGGGATTTCAATACTGCCCTCTCAACATGGGATAGATCTACAGGTAAAAAACTTAACAGAGACACTTTGGAGCTTAACCAAACCCTTACTGAAATGGACATTACAGATCTCTATCGTACTTTTCACCCACACACCAAAGAATACACATTTTTCTCAGCAGCACACGGAACTTTCTCGAAAATACATCACATATTGGGCCACAAAATGAATCTCCACATATACAGGAATGTTGAAATTATAGCCTGCATCTTATCAGACCACCATGGCTTAAAGATTGACATCCACAACACAACAAGCAACAGAAAATACACTAACTCCTGGAAACTTAACACTATGATCCTGAATGAGAATTGGATTCATGAAGAAATTACAAAGGAAAATCAAGACTTACTAAAAGTGAACAATAATGAAAATATAACTTACCAAAATCTCTGGGACACAATGAAAGCTGTCCTAACAGGTAAGTTCATAGCTCTTAATGCCTACATCAAAAAAATGGAAACATCAGAAATAAATAACAATGCAGCTAAAAGCTTTAGAGACACTAGAGCAATCTGATCCCAAAAGCAGTAGAAAGGAAGAGATTAGCAAAATAAGGGGAGAAATATCTGAAATTGAGATTAGGAAAATGATAGAGAAAATCAACCAGTCAAAAAGCTGGTTTTTTGAAAAAATTAATAAGATTGATACACCACTAACTAAATTAACCAAGAGAGAGAAAACCCAAATTAACAAAATTAGAAATGAAAATGGAGTTATCACTACTGATACCCAAGAAATGCAGAGAATTATACCATCATATTTCCAAAACTTATACTCGTTGAAATTTGAAAACACAAAAGACATGGATGAATTCCTAAGTAAAAACAACTTACATAAATTGAATCAGGAAGTTGTGAATTATTTAAATAGTCCTCTAACATATGAGGAAATTGAGGGAGTAATCACAAATCTTCCAACCAAACAATGTCCTGGACCAGATGGATTCAACACAGAGTTCTACCAGACTTTTAAGGAGCTAATAACAACAATACTCCTTAAACTCTTCCACCAAATAGCAAAGGAAGGAACACTACCAAATTCCTTCTATGATGCTAATATCATCTTAATCCCAAAACCTAACAAAGATACACTGAAAAAAGAAAACTATAGGCCAATCTCTCTGATGAACACAGATGCAAAGATTCTCAATAAAGTCTTGGCAAATCAGATTCAAAAATATATCGAAAAGATCATTCACAAGTATCCAGTAGGCTTTATCCCAGGCAAACAAGGTTGGTTCAACATACGCAAATCAATAAATGTAACTCACCATATAAACCAGTCCAATGCTCTAGACCACATGATACTCTCAATAGATGCATAAAAAGCTTTTGAAAAGATCCAACAGCCCTTTATGATCAAAAACCTAAAGAAGGTTGGAATGGAAGTAACCTTTATCAATATAATAAAAGCTGTATACAACAAGCCACAAGTGAGGATTATACTCAATGGGGAAAAACTTGAAGCATTCCACTTCGATCAGGAATTAGACAAGGCTGTTGACTGTCACCACTTCTATTCAATATTGAACTTGAAGTCTTAGCTAAAGCCATAAGAAAAGAAAGGGTCATAAAAGGGATTCAAATAGGCAAGGAAGAAGTCAAGCTATCCCTATTTGCAGATGACATGATTTTATATCTGAGTGATCCTGAAAACTCCACCAGGAAGATCCTGGAACTAATTGAGAAGTTCAGCAGGATAGCAGGATACAAAATAAAAGTACAAAAATCAGTGGCCTTCCTACTTGCCCAGAAAGAAAGAAGTGAAAAAGCCTGAGAGAAACAATCCCATTTACTATAGCCCCTAAAAAATGAAATACCTTGGTATAAACCTAACCAAGGAGGTAAAAGAAGTTTACAATGAAAACTAAAACCCTAAAGAAAGAAATTGCAGAAGACACTAGAATGTGGAAAGAACTCCCATATTCTTGGATTGGCAGAATCAACATCGTAAAAATGACCATCCTACCAAAGACAATATACAGATTCAACTCTATACCAATTAAAAATCCCAAAGCATTTCTTCAAAGAAGTTGACCAAACAATTTCAAAATTCATATGGAAGCACAAAAGACCCAGAATAGCAAAGACAATCCTGAGGAACAAAAACACTGCTGGAGGTATCACCATACCAAACCTTAGTCTATACTACAAATCCATAGTTAAAAAACAGCCTGATACTGGCTCCAAAATAGACATACAGATCAATGGATAAGGGTTGAAGACCGAGATATAAGCCAACAAAATTACAGCCATTTGATCTTTGACAAAGGGTCCCAAAAAATCCAATGGAAAAAGAACAGTATCTTCAACAAATGGTGCTGGCAAAACTGGATCTCCACATGCAGAAGATTAAAACTGGACCCCTACTTACCATCATGAACAAGATTTAATTCCAAATGGATTAAGGACCTTGATATAAGGCCAGAGACTATAAAAACCATAGGTGAAATGGTAGGGAACTCCCTCGAGCTGATCGGGCTATGCCAACAGTTCCTAAACAGACATCCAATGGCACAGTCACTGCTACCAACTCTCAACAGTTGGGATCTGGTGAAATTAAAGAGCTTCTGTTCAGATAAAGAGAGTGTAACACGAGCTCAAAGGCAACCCACAGAATGGGAGAAAATCTCCACTAAGTACATATCTGATAGAGCCCTATTATCCAGAGTGCACAAAGAGCTTAGAAATCTAAACACCAAGGATACTAATGGCCCAATTAAAAAATGGGCTCTGGAGCTTAAAAGAAACTTTACCAGGGGTGAAATTAAAATGTCCAACAAATATCTTAAAAAATGCTCCACTTCTTTAGCCACCAGAAATGCAAATCAAAACTTCCCTGAGATATCATCTTACCCTGGTCAGATGGCAAAAATCCACAATACAAACAATACCAAATGCTGGAGAGGATGTGGAGATAGGGGAACTATCCTTCATTGCTGGTGGGAATGCAGGCTCATACAACCACTCTGGCGAGACATCTGGAGATTCTTAAAGAGATTAAAGATTGAAATGCCATTTGATCCTGCAATTCCACTTTTGGGAATAACTCCACATACAGCAAAAATTCACCTTGATAGCACAAGCACGATCATGTTCATAGCAGCACTGTTTACAGTAGCAAAGTCATGGAATCAACCCAAATGTCCAAAGGTTGATGAGTGGATAAGGAAACTGTGGTACTTCTATACAATGGAGTACTAATCAACAATCAAAAATGATGAATTACTGCAATTTGCTGGGAAATGGATGTCAGAAACAATTATATTAAGTGAAGTATCCCAGACCCAGAAAATTAAGTGCCGTATGTACTACGAAATAAGTGGCTCCTAGTACCAAACCCAGCCCACATAGAGACACTCAAATATAAATCTCTGTAATACCTACAGTAACTGCTAGGATTATGAACAGAAGAGATGGAGTAGGAGGGCCACACCAGAAACAAGGAGAGAGGGGACCATGTTACAGCAGAGAAAATAGGCCTCCATCAAGGACTGCAAGTAAGTAACGAGACATCTGGTTAAGTTCACAGACTTTCGTTGCTGGTCATTTACAACTGAGGGGGTATGATCTCACCAGAAGGGGAAGGCATATAGTCTGGAAGATAAAAAGTAACCATTTTGCAAATGGGTGATTGACCCCTCCCTCACTGTGGTTTCGTGCTTTTATTACATCTACCTTTGAATATACTCTTATAACAAGACTCCAGTTTAACAGCTTTTTATCTCTGGCCAGGGGTTGAAACACAATACCCATCAGGATGGAGTGAAGGGCATTGCAGGAGCAGCAAATCTGCAAAACAGAATCAATGAACCATAATCCAGAACTTCAGAGACTCTATATCAACCACCTAGAACTAGGCCAGACTAATCTGTCTCCATCCTGAAGCTCAGGGAAATTTGTGGAAGAGGGGGTGGTAAGATTGTGAGAGCACAAGGATGGGAAGAGCAATGATATGCAGGATACTCCACACAAGTTAGGGACGGAGCAATCACAATTGGACTTTTGATGCCCTGCACAATGTCCCATACACTATTGACCCCACAAAGTCGAGCATTTGCTAAAGGCACCAAGATCCTTGGAGGCAAGGAATTGACAGCCGCAGTAGTGTTCCTATGCTTAAGGGGAACACAGGAGAGGTTTCAGGGAAATGCCACTGGGTCCTTGTACGTCATCAGAGAGGAGGGCCCAGAGGAGAGTATGGAATGCACATTAAAGAATTCTCTGGGGCTCCTGGGGGAGGCAGTGGGGGCTGGGGAGGGAGGGGTGAGGTGAGGGGGAGCAGGGGGATCAGGGGGAAGAGGAAGGAGGGAGGGAACCAGTGTAAATATTAAGTTTGTATGAGTGGAAATAATAATAATAATAATAATAAAATTCGACAAGCTAATGGAAGCAGAAAACAGGCAGGGGTAGCCATTATACTATCAGACAAAGTGGACTTCAAACCAAAAAAAATCATAAAAGACACAGATGGATACTACATTTTAGTCACAGGTACAATTGACCAGGAAGACTTCACAATACTGAACATATATGCACCCAATATGGCCCCCCCACACTTATTCAGCAAACCCTACAATGACTCAAGAGAGATATCAATCCCAAAATGATAATTCTTGGGGATTTACATACTGCCCTCTCAACATGGGATAGATCTACAGGTAAAAAACTTAACAGAGAAACTTTGGAGCTTAATCCAACTCTTACTGAAATGGACCTTACAGATCTCTATTGAACTTTTCATCCATGCACCAAGAATACACATTTTTCTTAGCAGCACATGGAACTTTCACCAAAATAGATCACATATTGGGTCACAAAACGAATCTCCACATATACAAGAAAGTTGAAATTCTAGCTTGCACCTTATCATACCACCACGGCTTAAAGCTTGACATCCTCAACACAACAAGCAACAGAAAATACACTAACTCCTGGAAACTTAACACTATGATCCTGAATGAGAATTGGATTCAGGAAGAAATTACAAAAGAAATTCAAGATTTCCTAAAAGTGAACGATAACGAAAATACAACTTACCAAAACTCTTGGACACAATGAAAGCTGTCCTAAGAGGTAAGTTCATAGCTCTTAATGCCTACATCAAAAAAATGGAAACATCAGAAATAAATAACTTAACAATGCAGCTAAAAGCTTTAGAGACACTAGAGCAATCTGATCCCAAAAGCAGTAGAAGGGAGGGGATTAGCAAAATAAGGGGAGAAAATCTGAAATTGTGATTAGGAAAATGATAGAGAAAATCAACCAGTCAAAAAGCTGGTTATTTGAAAAAATCAATAAGATTGATACACCCCTAGCTAAATTAAGCAAAAACAAGAGAGAGAAAGCCCAAATTAATAAAATTAGAAATGAAAATGGAGCTATCACTACTGATACCCAAGAAATCCAGATGATTAAACCATCATATTTCAAAAACTTATATACTGAGAAATTTGACAACACAAAAGAGATGGATGAATTCTTAAGTAAACACAACTTACCTTAATTGAATCAGGAAGTTGTGAATTATTTAAATAGTCCTCTAACATATGAGGAAATTGAGGGAGTAATCACAAATCTTCCAACCAATGTCCTGGACCAGATGGATTCAACACAGAGTTCTACCAGACTTTTAAGGAGCTAATAACAACAATACTCCTTAAACTGTTCCATCAAATAGCAAAGGAAGGAAAACTACAAAATTCCTTCTATGAACCTAGTATCGTCTTAATCACAAAACCTAATAAAAGTATACTTAAAAAAGAAAACTGTAGGCCAGTATCTGTGATGAACACAGAATTAAAGAATCTCAATAAAGTCTTAGCAAATCAGATTCAAAAACATATCAAAAAGATCATTCATGGAGATACAGTAGGCTTTATCCCAGGCAAACAAGGTTGGTTCAACAAACACAAATCAATAAACATAATTCTCCATATAAAACCACTCCAAAATTCAAGACCACATGATACTCTCAATAGATGCAGAAAAAGTTTTTGACAAGATCCAATAGCCCTTTATGATCAAAACACTAGCGATGGTTGGAATGGAAGGAACCTTTATCAATATAATAAAAGTTGTGTACAACAAGGCAACAGCAAGGATTATGCTCAATGGGGAAAAACTGGAAGCATTCCCACTATGATCAGGAACTAGACAAGGCTGTTCACTCTGACCACTTCTATTCAATATTGTATTTGAAGTCTTAGCCGAAGCCATAAGACAAGAAAAGGACATAAAACGGATTCAAATCATCAAGGCAGAAGTCAAGTTATCTCTATTTGCAGATGACATGATCCTATACCTGAGTGATCCCAAAAGCTGCACCAGGAAGCTCCTGGAACTAATACAGAAGTTCAGCAGAGTGGCAGGATACAGAATAAATGTACAAAAATCAGTGGCCTTCCTATATGCCCAGAATGAAAGAAGTGAAAAAGCCCTGAGAGAAACAATCCCATTTACTATAGCCCCTAAAAAATTAAATGCCTTGGGATAAACCTAACCAAGGAAGTAAGAGACCTCTACAATGAAAACTTTAAAACCCTAAAGAAAGAAATTGCAGAAGATGACAAAAGGTGGAAAGACCTCCCAAGTTCCTGGATTGGCAGAATCAACATCATAAAAATGACCATCCTACCAAAGGCAATACACAGATTCAGTGCTATACCAATTAAAATCCTGAAGCAATTCTTTAAAGAAATTGACCAAACAATCTCAAAATTCATATGGAGGCACAAAAGTCCCACGATAGCAAAAACAATCCTGAGTAACAAAAACACTGCTTGAGGTATCACCATACCAAACCTTAGTCTATACTACAAATCCATAATTTTAAAAACAGCCTGGTATTGGCTCCAAAATAGACACACAGATCAATGGATAAGGTTTGAAGATCTAGATATAAGACCACACAACTACAGCCATTTGATCTTTGACAAAGGGGCCCAAAGTATCCAATGGAAAAAGAACAGCATCTTCAACAAATGGTGCTGGCAAAACTGGATCTCCACATGCAGAAGATTAAACTGGACCCGCACTTGTCATCATGTACAAGAATTAACTCCAAATGGATCAAGGATCTCGATATAAGGCCAGAGACTATAAAAACCATAGTTGAAAGGGTAGGGAACTCCCTCAAGCTGATTGGGCTTCGCCAAAATTTCTGAACGGACATCCAATAGCACAGTCACTACAACCAACACTCAACAGATGGGATCTTGTGAAATTAAAGAGCTTCTGTTCAGATAAAGAGATTGTAACTTGAGCACACAGGCAACCCATAGAATGGGAGAAAATCTTCACTAACCACATATCTAATAGAGCTCTATTTTCCAGGGTGCACAAAGAACTTAGAAATTTTTTTTTGAGGATTAATGCAGAGTTTATTAGAACTCACAGATGTGAATCTGTGAGGCAAGAGAGCTGCCAAGAACTCACAGATTCCAGGCGCAGAATCCACGAGGGCTAATGGAAATGAAAAGGGCTGACCGACTCCAGCAGTCCCATGAGGGAAAGGAACTCTGGAAGGAACTCATGGAGTCCAGACATGGAGCCCCATGAAAGTCAAGGGAGCCAAAGATGGCGGCCAGGATCAGGGCTATTTATAGACTTAGACAGGTGGAGTTGAGGTGTGTGTGTGTGTGTGTGTGTGTGTGGGATCCACTTTTTCTCATTGGATAGCTCCAGTTTCTGCAAACTTGCTTGGAACTTTTGATCCTCTACATCTCATTGGTCTCTTCCTATTGAAGCTCAACCCAGTTGATCTTGTGGCCAACTTCAAGGCAGAGATTATCTGCAATGGAGAACTCATCTCCATATCCTTTCTTGAACAGAGGATTGCAGGAAGTTGCCAACCTATCTCTATGAAGAATTAGAGTCAGTTCGTGCAGATTAATAGAGTGTGTTTCTTCAGGGTAATCACAATAGTATAGGATGATCTTCGAAGACAGTCCCAATATGGCTGCTCTAAAACTGCCTACAGAGGACGGGAGGGGTCTCACTCTGCATGGCTAGACAAATCCTTATGGGCTTGAAGGGGAATCTTGTTCTGCATGGTTAGTGCCAATGCCCCTCCGTGACTACAATGAGGTGAGTCTGTCTGTAGAAGTCTGTTCTGCTCTCTTTTTATTTTTACTTTACTCTTTTGCATCTGTTATTGCATTTCTGTCCAGGTTTTTGCAGCCCAGATTCAAAGATTGAAATCTGGACACCACTGGATGGTTAAAATAAAATGTATTGAAAAGCGGGGAAAGGGGCACCTGATTGCTTGGGAGAATCAGGAGGAGCAAGAAGAAATCTCCGGCTGTTCCGGGAGTCAGGGGGAGGCAAGATGGCTCCAAGTCTTGCTCCAAAGACCCCGGGCTCTGGGTCTTATGAGCTTTTAGGGGATTGAAAATGGAAGCTTTCTATTGATTTCCCTCTGACCTTTGATTAGTGGTCCCTCGTGGGGCCGGGTCTGAAAGTCTGGCTGGGGGCTTTGTGGTGAGCTCCCCTGACAGGGTGTTTACCTCCTGACTGTGGTATAGGTAAGTGTTGTCTTTCACACAGGCTTGGGGTCTTTCTTAGTGTCATCTGGGCTCCCTCTGTTCTTGCTGCCTGTGGGAATCTACTCCCATCACCTTCAAGCACGTTTTAAAAAAATAAAACAACTTTAGTCATTCATTCAGAGAAAGAAAGAGAGAGAGAGAGAGAGAGAGAGAGTGCATGCATCAGAGGGCACATGTGTCCCTGTGGAGCACAAAGGGTGACTTCAGGAATCATCCTGGATTACTTCTACCTACTTCTTGCTTTGCTCTGGGATTTTCTAGTCTCTGCCCAACAGGGCTGGAAGTGTAGGGTGCCACCGTTCTTGTTTGATGTTTTCCGTAGGACCTGGGATCTGAATTCAGAACCTTCTGCTTGTAAGGCAGAGTCAACCTCTGAGCTGTTTCTCCAGCAAGAGAAACAGAGAGAGAGAGAGAGAGAAAGAGAGAAAGAGAGAGAGAGAGAGAGAGAGAGAGAGAGAGAGAGAGAGAGAGAGAGAATAATTTCTGTTAGGCTTTTTTAAAAAAATATTTTATTTATTTAAGCTTTTTTTTAAGACAGTGTAGACAGGCTAGGAAGGTCTTCGAAGGCTACCACAGGGATTGGCACCAATCCCCATTAAGATAAGGTTGCCAACTTCCCCCAACCCTTTGTTTATGAAAGATTATAGATATGATCTGCACTAATGCAGATGAGCTAAATCCCTCAAAAGAAACAGCTCCAGGCTCCCTGACCCCTCATGGGACTCCACATCAGGGTTTCATGAGTTCCTATCTGACTTTTCTCTCACCCCTCATAGATTCCATGTCTGGACTCCATGAATTCTTATCTGGCTTTTCTATGTCTGGAGTCCATGAATTCTTATCTGACTTTTCCATGTCTGGAGTCTATGAGTTCGCGAGGCTCTCTTGCCTCTCATAGATTCACCCCCAAGAGTTCCGATCTTTCTCTCCGCTAATAAACTCTGCCTTAATCCTAAAAAAGAAAGAAAAAAGAAACGTCTAGCCAGGGGGTCAATTAAACTGGACCCCTGAAAATGTTCCAGGTTCTTGTGTTCAGGAATAAAGATTGAAGATTGGAACCAGAACAGGCATAGGGGATTAAGACAGAGTTTATTAGAGGAGAGAAATAATGGAACTCATGGATGTGAATATAAAAGAGGCAAGATAGCCCAGGATTCACGGACTCCAGAAATGGAATCCATGAGGGGCAAGGAAGCCAAAGATGGCTGCCATGGTCAAGATTCTTTATAAAGTTAGACAGGCCCAGAAAAAGTGGCTTTTCCTCATTGGTCAGCTCCAGTTTCTGCAAACCTGATTGGAGTTTTTGGTCCCCTACATATCATTGGTGTGTTCATATGGGGGCAGACCTCATGGTCGAGCTGTTTCTTTTGAGGAATTTAGCTTATCTGCAGTTGTGAGCTTGTCTCCATATCCATATTAAAATCCATTCCTCTAGATCAGGAGGGTATACTCCTTCAGGATAATCTCAGCAGTAAGATTTTCCTAGCTTGGCCCTGTTCTGAAACTGCCTTACCATAAACAGATCAATCAGATATAGGGGACCAAAAGCCCAAATCAGGTTTACAGAAACTAAAACTAACCAATGAGGTGTAATGTATAAATGTAAGGTATTTACCCCCAAAATGCACCATGCTCCACAGACTAGATAGAAGTCTTTAATGGAGTTCCAGAACCATAGGGCAATTATGGGATGAGAGAGAGAAGAAAGAGAAAAGAAAAAAGAGTGTGAAGAAGGGAATAGAGGGTTTTACACCCCTAGGGCCAGTGTGTGGGCTGAGAGGCTAAGGTCCGGAGGTGATTTCTGGGCACTTTACCCAGCCCAGGAAGTGTGCCAGGATCAGTCTTTGACTTTGACCTTGCACTAAAGGTCAGGCAAGGACTTGCTCTGACAAGCACCAGCTATTCAAATAGAAGCTCTGCCCTTAAAAGTAGGGAGACCAAGGAGCGGGAATCCAGTCATGAGGGACGGCCACTTTTCCCGGGCTGTTTGCCCAAATTTTCAAACACCTCTGACTCTGCCCATCTTCAGAGGGCTTCCTCATCCCTTATGGACTCCATAACCAGGGGTTCCTTCTGGGTAGGTCCCTTCCCCCTCATAGTCTCAGTGTCCTATGAGGTCCTTTCTTTCTCTCACCAATAAATTCTGCTTTAATACTCTACAAGTGTTCTGGTTTCAATTATTGACTCTAGAATACAAGAACCTGGAGATAACCCCCCCACATACAACAAGGGAAGGATATACTGGTTATTCTTTGTGTTGCTATGTGGGAACACCCAAAGTCAATCGACTTAAGGGAGAAAGGGAGATTTATTCAGCTTAGGATTCCAGAGGGGAGGTAGAGTCTTTCATGGCAGAAGTGGCATGGCTGGCTGGCAGAAGCTGGAGATGGGCTAAGGCAAGTCCTGCATGGAGGATTTGAGCTGCAAGATTGCCTACTGCAAGAGCAGACCTCTTCAGAATTAGGGTTGAGCTGATCTACCTCAATGTCTGCTCAGTGTGACTGCTGTCCTCCTACAAAGCTCCACCTCTTAACAAGGTGTCATGACCTTCCCAAACAACTAAAGATTTGTGAGTCTGTGAGAGACAATGTACATTTCAAACTATGATGGAGGGGATGGAGCTGTTTCCCTTGGTGAAAGACTCTGATTGGTCCATTCTTGGGCTGTACCACACACATCCAAGTCTGGGTAACTCCAGGAAACCAGCCTGTTATTTGTCTGGACTGGTGGCACCTTCCTTTACTGCCAGCCTGACCAGGCATCTCCCACACTCTATGCCACTTTGGCACATACCTGCAACCCCAGCATTCCAGGAGGGTGGTGACTCAGAGAGGCCTGGACTACGTAGTGACACCCCAGATCATGATGAACAGAAAAGCAGTGGTCAAGGTAACATAGTGGTCCAGCAGACATGGTAAGGAGCCAAAGGTTCATTAGATTCATTAGAGAAATCCGAGGGAGTGCCAGGGGGGTGAGCGCAGAGTGTGTTCTTAGAATCTCCTTGAGAAAGAATGGGAGGCCCATCAGACATCTTGAGAGACAGAACAGTTTCTGTTGGGTGCTTCTAGAATAAGAATTAGGTAGTTATTTTCTATGCAGTCCAGGACAGGATATCAGGTTGAAAGGTCCTTGCAGGTCATCCCTCCCTGCTGGGATTACTCCAAAGGAACACAGTCTGCAATGCAGAAACTGCTTCCAATCCCCCCACAGATGAAGTCACCAGCTTCTTCCACCTCTGTTTAGATGGAGATGAGTGCCTCGAATACAAATAAGTTTCACCAAAGAAACAGCTCAGTCCCAAGTTGATCTCCAGCACAAACGAACCCATCAGACACACAAGAGACCAAAAGCCCCCATCAGATTTAAAGAAAATAAAACTAACCAACAAGGAAAAAACTCTTTTCCCCGGGCCTGTGTCCAGGGGTCCTTTCTTTTTCTCACCTTATAAATCTTGCTTTAATCTTCTCCACGTATTTGGGTGTCAGTCTTCCACTCTGGGAACACAAGAGCCTGAACAGACATTCCATGGTAACCTGAATATCTCCTAAGTAGTAGATGGCATAGCCCCAGCTGCCTTTGTCAAGACTGGCCAAATGTTACAGGAACAATCCTCCCAATGTTGCAGGGTTCTTGTGTTCTGGAGTTGAAGATTGAAACCAGACACATGTAGAGGATTAAGGTAGAGTTTATTAGAGAAGAGAGAGGCTGAAACTCATGATCTCCAGGCATGGAGTTCCATGAGGGGCTAGGGTGTCCTGGAGAACTCATAGAGCTAGAAATGGATTTATGGCACCCTAAGTGTCATGACGGGCAAGTGCCCCAGAGAACTCATGAAAATCGGGCAGCTAGAAAGAACTCATGGAATCCATGAGAAGCAGGCATGGAGCTAGAAATGGACTCATGGCACTAATGCCGTAAGGGGCAAGGGTACCACAGAGAACTCATGGACTCCAGGCATGGAATCCATGAGAGACAGGAAAAGAACAGAATTCATGGCACTCTGAGTGCTATGAGAGTCTAAGGCACCAAAGATGGCTTCCAGGATCAAGCATATTTATACATCTAGAAGGGGGGAGCTGGCTTTTTCTCATTGCCTAACTCCATTGGACCTAACCCAGTTGCTCTTAGGCCCAGGTAGGGCTACAGATCAGGATTATTGGATGTGCTTATCTCCATAATCCCTTCATAGGAGTTGGCCATCTTATCTCCAGGAGGATTGGAGTCAGTTCTTCAGCAGGGATGTTCCTTCAGGGAGATTCCAGCAGTGGGGGATGGCATTCAGGAATCCCAAAGATCTTCAAAGACCTTAGAGACATTAGAAACCCATCCCAGCATAGCTGCTCTAATCTTGCCTTAACCTGACACTGAGAAAACAGCACAGTCAAAGGGACTAGGCCCCACCCCTACCCCACACTTAAAGGGGTATAAATAGGGTCCATGGTCCACTCATGCCTGAAGCTTCCTGAATTCCCCATGCTATTTAAACAAATGTATAGTCATTGTCTCAGACATGAAACACTTGTCCTTTAGAATGAACATTTTTTTAGTAATTTCCCTCCATTGACTAATGAGAATTAAAACCAAATTGATCCCCACCATACAATGCAGACAAACAAAGTTGGGTATCCCTCCAGGAGAGATCATCCATGTGCTAGCCTGGCTACGCCCTTTGCAGAGTCATGGGTGATAATTTAACCATAGTGGGTTCAGCTGTTTTGTGACTTTTGATTGGATTCTAATCTGATCCCACCTAGACCATATGTTATCACCAATGGAAATGCAGAACTGGCCCAATCGAATCCCGTGGCTTTAAGAGATCTTAGGGATCTCGCCATGGGACTACAAATTTGAGCACAAAGGGTAATAGGTTTCCCACCTCTGGCCAACATTCCCTCAAACATTCAAATAGAGGTTAAAACATTCCCTCTCCCATTTCAAAGTGTTCTTCTCCTCCCTTTCCCCAAGGAACCTGCTCGGAGAAGTGAGTAGAGGACAGACCCAGATTTTCTTTACCTGAGCTGGTGGAATCTACCTTTCCTCTCTGAGTTCCTTCATGTCCCTTCATGGTCTCCAAATGATGCAAGAACAGTTTTCCTCTGTTCCAATGTCCCTTCTGGGTTACCAAATCTTACAAGATAGTCCCATCTCAGTCGCCAAATGAGGCGGGAACAATCTTGCCAAATGTTACCAGAATGACCGTTCCAACGTTGCAGGTTTCTTGTGTTCTGGAGTCAAAGATTGAAAACAGAACACGTGTAGAGCGCAACTAAGAGGCTTTATTAGAGAGAGAAAGAGAGAGAGAGAGACTGGTACCAGGGCTTACACACATTTAACCATAACACATAAAGTCCTATTATGATTGCTTCGGCCCTAACTGTGTGGAGAGTCTCGCATATCATTACTCCTCCCATCCTTGTGCTCTTACAATCTTACTGCCCCCTCTTCCACAAATTTCCGCAAACTTAGAACTTAGAAAATTAAACACCAAGGAAACAAATGGACCAATTAAAAATGGGCCTTGGAACTTAAAAGAAACTTTACCATGGATGAAATTAAAATGTCTAACAAATATCCTAAAAAATGCTCCACATCCTTAGCCATCAGAGAAACGCAAATCAAAACTTCCCTGAGCTATCATCTCACACCTGTCAGGATGGCAAAATCCACAATACAAACAACAACAAATACTGGAGAGGATTAAGAGAGATGGGAACTCTCCTACATTGCTGGTGGGAATGCAGGCTCATACAACTACTTTGGCGAGCTATCTGGAGATTCTTAAAGAAGTTAAAGATTGAAATGCCATATGACCCTGCTACACCACTTTTGTGAATAACTCCCCATACAGAAAATATTCATCTTGATAACACAAGCATGACCATTTTCATAGGAGCACGGTTTACAATAGCAAAGTCATGGAATCAGCCCAAATGTCCAACAGTTGACGAATGGAAAAGGAAAATGTGGTACATTTATAAAATGGAATACTACTCAGCCACCAAAAATGATGAATTAGTGCAATTTGCTGGGAAGTCGATGGAATTAGAAACAATTATATTGAATGAAGTGTCCCAGACACAGAAAATTAAGTGCCATATGTTCTCTCTAATTGGTGGCTTCTGGTACCAAACCCACTTAAAGACACTCAAAAATAAATCTCTGTAATATCTACAGTAATTGCAAAGATTATGAACAGGAGAGATGGGGAAGTAGGGACACATCAGTAACAAGGAGAGAGGGGACCATGTAACAGCAGAGATAATATGCCACCATCAAGGACTGCAAGTAAGTAATGAGACATCTGGTTAAATTCACAGACTTTCCTTCCTGATCATTTACAACGGATGGGGTATGATCTTACCAGAAAGGGAGGGCGTACAGTCTGGCAGATAGAAAGTAACCATTTCGCAAATGGGAGACTGACACCTCCCTCAACATGGTCTCCTACTTTCATTCCATCTAACTTTTAATATACTCTTATAACAAGACTCTAATTTAACAGGTTTTTATCTCTGGCCAGGGGGTGACATCCAATACCCATCAGGGTAGAGCCAAGGGCATTGCAGGAGTAGCAAAATTGAAAAAAAAAATCAACAAACTATCATCCAGAACATCAGGGACTCTATATCAATCACCTGGAACTAGGCTGGCCTATTCTCTCCCCATCCTGAAGCTCACGGAAATTTGCAGAAGAGGGGGCAGTAAGATTGTAAGAGCACAAGGATGGGAGGAGTAATGATATGCAAGACTCTCCACACAAGTTAGGGCCGAAGCAATCATAATAGGACTTTGCATGCCCTGTGCAATGTCCAACACACTGTTAACCTCACAAAGTCTAGCATCAGCTAAAGGCACCAAGATCCTTGGAGGCAAGGGATTGACAGCCACAGTAGTGTTCCTTTGCTTAAGGGGAACATGAGAAAGGGTTCAGGGAAATGACACTGGGTCCTTGTACGTCATTGGAGAGAAGGACCCAGAGGAGAGTTAGGCATACACAATAAAGGACTCTCTGGGAATTGGGGGGGAGGCGCTGGAGGATGGGTAGGGAGGGAGGGGAAGCAGGGGGTTCGGGGGGAGGAGGAGGGAGGGAGGGAACTGGTCTACCTATTAAGTTTGTATGAGCGGAAATAATAAAAAATGTATTAAAAAAACTACTGAAAAATGATGGATTAATGCAATTTGCCGGGAAATGGATGGAATTTGAAACAATTATATTGAGTGAAGTATCCCTGACACTAAAAGTTAAGCACCTTATGTACTCCCTAATAGGTGGATCCTAGTACCAAACCCACTTAGAGACACTCAAAGACAAATCTTTGTAATACCTACAGTAATTGTAAAGATTATAAACAGGAGGGATGGCGAAGGAGGGCCCCACCAGAAACAGAGGGGACCATGTTACAGCAAAGAATATAGGCCACCATCAAGGACTGCAAGTAAGTAATGAGACATCTGATTAAGTTCACAAACTTTCCTTCCTGATCATTTCCAACTGATGGGGTATGTTCTTACTAGAAGGGGCGGGCATATAGACTGCCAGATAGAAGGTAATCATTTTGCAGATGGGTGATTGACCCCTTTCTCACCACGTCTCCTACTTCTATTCCATCCACCTTTGAATATACTCTTATAACAAGACTCTAATTTAACAGGTTTTTAATCTCTGGCCATGGGGTGACATACAATACCTATAAGGATGGAACCAAGGGCATTGCAGGAACAGCAAAACTGAAAAAAAATCATCAACAAACCATAATTCTGAACATCAGAGAGTGTATATGAACCACCTGGAACTGGGCCATCCTAATCTCTCCCCATCCTAAAACTCAGGGAAGATTGTAAGAGCACAAGGATGGGAGGAGTAATGATATGCAAAATACTCCACACAAGTGAGTGCCGAAGCAATTGTAACAGGACTCTGCATGATCTGCGCAATGACCAACATATCATCGACTCCTCAAATTCTAGCATGGACTAAAGGCACTAAGATCCTTAGAAGCAAGGGATTAACAGTCACAATAGTGTTTCTGTACTTAAGGTGAACTCAAGAAAGAGTTCTAGGAATTGCCACTGAGTCCTTACACCTCATCAGAGAGGAGGACCCAGAGGAAAGTTTGATATTCTCATTAAAGGATGCTTCAGAGATGGGGGAGGGTGCACTGGGGGAAAGAGAGGGAGGGGGGAAAGGAAGGGACAAAGCATGGAGGGAACACGGAGGTCAAGGGAGGAGTTGAGGGAGGGAGGGGACAGGGGTTGCCATTATATTTGTATGAGCAGAAAAATTACACAAAAAAATGTCAGTAGTCTCTTTTCTGTCTCACCTAACATTCTATTTAAAATAATTGTGTACATGTGAATATGTGAATCCTAAAATTAATTAAGCATAGTAGATGAAAATAAGAGGAGTAATTTGCTAACCACGGTGGATTTACCACAAGTTTAAGGTATCTTAGTCTTCTGCAATTTTATTTTTAAAAATTCTGAAAGGAATTTGCTTTCATTACTTGTGGCTCAGTTATATCAAGGAAATAATGGATGTCTTTCCTGAATCTTTAAATGAGTAATTGTACTTTAAGGAAACTTTCCGAAGGGGTTTGTGCTCACCAGCTATATTCTAAGATAATGCCTAGAAATAAATGTATTAAGCTGAATGATCATGTGAAAAATTTATTTTAGCACCACTTCGTTTTGTATCTTAATGAGTTATACAGCAAATTTATTAGTCTTATATAACATTATATAAATTTGTACATTATCTTTTTTTCCTTTTGTATTGGTATTTTAAAACAACTCCTGGTATGTAGTCTAGGCTGTTCTTGAATTTACAAGTTCCTTGCTTGCACTTGCAATGTGCTGTAATTAGAGCCTCATTTTCCATCACACTAGGCTTCTCCTTGATCTTTTGAATGACATAATCATTCACTGACTACAATCCATATCAGCTATTCAGATGTATCATATTCTTGCTCCAGTCTTATCTTTCTCCCGTTTATTTGCCACCTTTCAGTCAAATGACTCTTCATAAAATATTAATCTGTTAGGTCTCTTATTCAATACTATTCAATGTCTTTTCTAAATAGAATGAAATATTGAACCATACATGTCCCACGTATGTGTCTTTTGCTTCTTTTCTTGCACTGTATGCTCATCTTGTTTTGGCTGTGTAAAGTGCATACAATCCAGCCTTTATTTTACATACTTTTAGTTTTTCTGATTATTCCTTCATCTCTCTATGTCATTATCTCATGGAAATTAAATATAATATGAAAAATTTTAACTTGCTCAGAATAATTTTCCTCTGACCATGAAGACTAAGACAAGTCTACATTTGAAATATTCCCATAGTATTTTCCATAATCCTATCATTGTATGTATGTATCATATTGAAATGGTCTGTGTGTATTTACCACAACTATTTGACATAAAAGCAAGAAACGTATTTGGTCAGTATTTTGATTCAATAATGTGCACATACTATGTTTCTTAAATTAAAAATTTTTTAAAAATTTGTTTACATTTTATAATGTTGATTAATTAGATTTAGCTTTTGAAAATTCCAATGCTACAGAGTAAATGATTATTTGCTTATAGACTTTCTTTTCTTCAAAAGAGAATGAGTCAAAGGAAGGAATAAGAGTATGAATTTTGAAAATTTAGGTGACAGAATATCACTATGTGCATATAAATGAAGTAGTAACCAGATTGCTAAGTATATTAGCAGTGATTGAGGCTCATAGAAAATGAATTAGAACAAGATAGTATATAGCCCTCCTATTCTCTGAAAGAAATTTGCCAGCATGCCATATAAGACCTTTCCCAAATTATCCTCTTCTGGTAAATGACAGTGCAATTTCTAGAATGAGTCACATAGTTTGTAATCTGACCAAAAGCATTATTTGATATTATCTGAATAAAACATTTACTGTTTTTGAATGTTCCTTTGGAAGCATTCTTAAGAATTTGCTTTTGTTACATTCTGTTTATGAACTTAATGAATTCCTGCCACCTTTATCCTGCAAGATAATTTTCTTTGCATTCAATCTAATATTTCTTTGTACTTCCCTATTAGTCACTAGCATCAGGATGTTACACTAACAGACCAAACCTTGTGGCTTCAGTTACTAGTCTTGTACTCACAGAATTAATTTATAGGCTACTTCACAAAGATATTGTTTCAAAGACTACTAACCAACATGCCAGTCCTTATCACTCTAGGCTATAGATCAATTAACTACAGATTGAGCCTTCAACATACCTAAGAATCAGGCAAAATTGTTATGACCAGGCTGTAGTCAAAGACAATGAAATCACTTTCTATGCGTGTGCCTACATTAGGTCAATTCCAAGGGATCCAAAGTCAAGATTACCTCCAGTAACTAAGAGACAACACATTATCTGAGCCTTAGAAAGTTTTGAGCATGAAATCAGATCCCAAAGAATCAGTCACAAAGCCTGCCCCAATGTAAGAGCATCCTTATGGACTACAGCTTCCAGAATTTCCTAATACTGGGCTAGCTTCCAAGATTTCAGTCCTTTTCCAGCACAAAGTCAGACAATGAAGATCTAGTCACCACTTTGACAAATGTGGAACCAATTTCCAAATAGCCATTGTGAAAAAAGAGATCTAGGTCCACCAATAACAAAATTAGCTACTGTGCCAGCTGACAGGTTGCAGACCCGCCCCAGAGCTAGCTCAAAATTTTATACTTCAAATAGTATCAACACACCCACAAATACATGTTGTAGGTATTTGCAGTGTCATGTCAGTCCTTTCAATTCCATTCTCCAAACCATCTCTTCTAGCACTACTTATGCCACTATAGTCTAACAGTCTAATACTTGTAATGGTTCCAATAAATCCAGGGATTTTTGTGCCCTTATTCTAACACAGCCTTCAAATCTTGGTAACAAGTCCAGCCATTAAAGACCTAGCATTTAGACTGGCATATACATGTCCAATTCTAAGATAATTTAAATAAATATAGGCCCCAAGCAGCTAACCCTAAAGCAATACTCCAGGATAGTCCAAACAGCTCTAGGCCAGGACTTGGGCTCCTAGAAATCATAACAAGAATCTTGCCTATCATTTGAATGGCTGCTATATTTAGACTGGTCTAATGCTGAGGAAGAACAAAAATCCAGGTCATTTCCAGCATACTCAAGATAGAACCTAATACCAGGTCAATACTTCTTAAGTTTCTAAGGATTTTGTTCTAAGGATAAAAATTAGGGCCATAAGATCTGTGGCAGTTTGTCTATATGTTGTTGGCAAATTTAGAAACATACAGCTTAGGGGAGCAAGAGGTTTTATTTTTGCTCAAGTTTCTCAGTAACACTTCATAATCTGGTTTGTCAGGAGAATTCATATCAACACTAGGGGCCAAGGGAACTGGCCATACATATCTGCAGGAAATACTGAAAAGCAACCTTATCTGGCAGAATGTAAGTCTGTCCTAACATATTGAAATATTCCAAACTACTGAACCAACTCCTATTTTATCCATCTGCCCAGGCAATGGTTCCACCCACTGTAGTCTGTGTCTTCCCATAACAAACAGATTCCTTCCTGCAACCTTGCTTAGAGTTTATCTTAGATACCACTTCACAAATGTACTCAGAGAATAGCCTTCAATTGTCAAATATATACCTTTATATAACTAGCACAGGACCCATAACTAACTGTTCCTATGATCTCAGGTTCCAGGGTCATCTCCATAGTTTCAGGTACTTCCCCATATTAAACCAACTCCTAATGATGCAGCACTTGACAATTTGTTGCATATCTGTTGCAAGTATTGTTCTATTATTTCTGTGGGACAATATAAATTCACAATTAAAGGGAAAAAATGAAAATTTTCCCAGAGGTGATATGTTCTGTTATGTCAGAAATCACATAACAAAAAACGTGGCTACAGGTAGATTCAGGAGACTGGTTCTGGTCACCACAGCCATTATGTAGACAGAGAAGCCAAAAAATTAACTAAGAGGAAGCTGGATTAGGCTACTTTAAGACTAGTCCCCAGTGAGTTATCTTCCTCTAGCAGGTCTCTACCTCCTGAAGGTACCACACCCTTCCCAAACATTAAAGCTAGCTAACTATTCAAATATATGAACCTATGGAGATTTAGTCTCAAATTATGACAACATCCAAGTATTACTTCAGTTTTAAAAAATATTTTTATTTCTTTATTTTATATTTGTGTGTGTGTAAACCTCTCTCTCTGTGTGTGTGTGTGTGTGTGTGTGTGTGTGTGTGTGTGTATCAGATGGCACTGTGTGACCTAGGGAATCATTCTGGATTGCTTCTACCTCCTTTTTGCTTTGCTCTGGGATTTTCCAAGTTCTGCCCACCAGAGCCAGAAGTGCAGGCCACCATTGTTTTTACATGGGACCTGGGATTCAAACTCAGGGCTTCTGCTTGTAAGACAGAGTCTTAACTCCTGAGCCATCTCTCTAACCCTAAATTACCACTTTAGAGTCTATGGGACAAAAACTTCCTCATGGATCCAAGCCCATTATCCTGGAAAAAGATACAAGGCCATTTTATGCATACATTATCAGTGGGTCTATTGCATTGGATTCAGACCTTAGGTCTAAATGCTCATATTCAGGAGTCATTACTGTCCACCTGACCATCTAGTGTCAGCCTCAATCTTTCAGGTTTTCAGCAGAAGCTTGGCAAAGGATTATGCCAGGTAACCTACTAAGAGTTTCTGAATGTTTGCAGTCCTAGCTAAGTATAGTGGCAAAGGCATGACTTTGAGACCAGTCTAGAATCCTTTAAAATAATAAATGAGTTAACAAAGAGAACAAAAGACATGAGAAGAAAAAAATGCAAGACAGAGTGAGGAAATGAATTAGAATGTAATTTTTTAATACAAAGCTTGCAAGGGTTGTTTTTCACCAATAAAAACATATGCAGACTTAAGATGAACTAATAAGTAAAATCTATTCCATACATAGGGAAAGCATAAAAAAGGAAGCCCTTCTTAAACCAATTAGCATAAACTATTTCAAAACCTGAAATATGAAACAAAAGTATTACTATACAATGAAAAATGAGTCTATTTAGCAAGATGAATTAACAATTGTAAATATGTATGCACAATTAAAATTGGTGTTTCTGAATGTAAGTAGAAAATAATAGCTCTATCATAAGAAATATATTCAACATTAAAATTTGGAACTTTTCCTTCCAAAATTAAGAATAAGCCAAGAATGTCCATTCTTTGGCTAGGAATATACCTTAGTTTATAGACTGCTTGCCTAATACGTACAAAGACCTCATACAACTGTAATCTCAACACTCAGGATGTGGAGGAAGGAGGATTAGATGTTAGTTCAAGATTTTCCTTAATTTTCAAGTGAGCTTGAGACCTGACTACTACATGAGACTCTATGTGTTTGTGTGTCCACTTTTGTACCTTTCGATTTCTTTTCAACACAATAGTGGAATTACTACTCAGACAATAAGGGAAAAGAAAGAAATAAAATGCATTGAGATTTGAAGCAAGAAATTAAATTGGACTAATAAGTAGTTTCCAAATGATATGACCATGTGTTTAGAAAAGATAGTAAACAAAGCTATTCAAATTAAAAAATAGACTAAAAAATGTTCCAAGAAACAAATAGAACAGAATCAATAGCTCTTTTAAGGACTAAATATCAAAAGCTATAAAAAAAGAAATTAAGAAAGCAATTCCATTTGTAATATCTACCAAAAAAGAATAAATATGCATTGTACAATTGATTATTCAGTGTCTACCCTAACCATAAATTATGCTTACCTAGAAAGTAAATACATGCGTGTATCAGTAGAAGAACAAACCAATAATGTAAACTTTCAATTTACTCAACATTCTCAAAGAATTGGACAGTGAAGTATTTAACAAACAGCACAAATAAAGGATCTCACTGTGGTGATTTTTTCTGGTTTAGAACAGAAGAAAAATTTATTGTTTACCTGTTAAAGAGTATTAGTTAGTATTTCCAGAAAAATTTTAATTTTCTTCTAAAATATTTAATTATTCTTCCCAGTGAAAAGACCACATCATTAAACTCAAAGAAATACTATCAAAAATAAATTAAGAGCTTTATTTAGTATAACTAATTGCTATGACAGTCTAATTTTGTCAAGATTTAGTAACTAGTATATTGTAAGTAATTTTGGTGATTTTTGAATCTGTTCAGCAAATAAGTTTTGCATAGTAAAGCAAAATTGAGTTGTCTAGATAATTACTAAAAATCATTGGTCTGTTTTTAATCTGTGATAAATTGTTTAATTAGGTATTTTATTGTATTCTATATATTCGTATTATAAAGTAAAGGTAATTTATTTTTCTTTATGAAATAATGCATATACATTTCTAGTTTTCAATGCTCACCATATTGTAAAATAAACTCTTCACATAACAAAATTGCTGTGTATCACTTAATATCTTTAGATACTTATTTATTCTCTCTCATCCTACCAAGATATTAAACTCTGCAGGTCAAAAATCACAACATGAAAGTCAGGAAATGGCTATTTATGCAACATACCTTTGAGACAAGTAGCATATTTGCAATGATGTTTGTCAGTCTTATAACACTACTTGAAATTATGTTTTAGATTTCCCTTCAAACACATATCCTCATTTCACTGTAGAATGTATTTATTCATATATAAATACTTGCTAATAGAACATTAGCTGAATATTTGAAGTGCAGACATGCACAAAACCTCATGAGTTTTCAGAATTTGAATAGTATATAATAGCAAATTAGGAATATTTATCATTGAAATGTTCAGCTTTGTTATACCTCTAAAAGGTCCCAGAACCTTCGCGCGTATTGACATCAGCTAAGAATTCAACGTAAGTGCCTGTTAGGGACAACTCATATTCAAAGCATGACAACTGAGTAATTAAATGTACATTTGGATCCATTTACATTTGTTCTCCTGATGATCTTTATTCTTCATAACTATGTTTTCAGATAGCTTGAGTCCTATGAATATATACATACATGCCTACATTTGCATATGTGTAAAAAGAAAGTTTGGTTGCACATGTGCATCCAGACCTAAGAAATCAGGAACCTTATTGTGAGCTTCATTCAATGTAGCAATATGTCGTTGAAATGTTTGTTTGGGTCTGATTGAAATATGACTACTTAAAAATACTACAGATTTGGTGTATTCATGGTTGTATTGGTTTTAACCTCTAGAGGGTAGAGTTTATTAATGTTAATACTCCGAACTGTTTTTCTCTTTTCTTTCCTGTCTTTTGTAGTATTTTCTGTTTGGAATGGAAGGAGAGGGGCACTTTGGACAATCAGTCAGTATTCATATACTTTTCAGTTGCTTATCTTTTGCACTTATATCAATTGAGGTAAAACTTATAGCCCAATTTCTAGAGAGAGAAGTCATCATTGACAGAGGCGGAAAGCTGCATTGTTCCATGATTTAAACACACATGTTTAGAAAGTGGTATATTGTATTAGCTCATCTGCAAAAGATGTAAGTAAGATTGGACCAATCCCATGTATAATGAAGGAGGAAGAAGTTCAAGTGGATTTCAAACGCACAAAGGTAACTAACTATTGGTGGTAAAACTCATCATAAAAAGAGACTCCTGATGCATAGGGTACATCTATTGAAATGCTGAGTATCCACAGAAGATACTTGCAACATGTAATAAGAGCTTTCCCTTATGTTAATCAATGAGACACATGCACAAAAAGGGACATAAGAATGGGAAGGAAGCTTTCTAGGAAAAAAAATAACTCTTAATTGAAGAAATAGGGCAAGGTAGAGCAATAGGGAGAAGAAAATAGCCATAACTTAGTGCATTTTCTAAAAAATAGAAATATTAACAAAACATTTCAGGTTTTTGTGTCAACATTATTAACATAAGGAAGATATTTTCTGAGATGTTTAGCTTAAATTCACCCCTACTTCTAAATAGAACATTTATCACAAAATGAAAGTAAAGTTGTAAGATAAGTCTAAGAAACTGATAACTGTAGACTAGGTTTCAAACTATTTCTTGTCTGTGGCACTGATTTCTTTCTCATTGAAAGTACAGTGTCAGCTCTTAATCTAAGATAATTCATTTTGCATAAAAGAAAACAACTTATTCTACTTTCAAGAACAATTTGTAATCAATATATTTTCTTTAATCAACTAAATCAATTTTACAGTCTAATAGTTTTAAGTATAAGCAAATTAGTCTGATAAATAAAAAGTTTTCAGAAATGAAGCCCACTGAATACAATGTGAATATTTTGGTAAATTATTTGTCTCTATAATGAGTCCTGAATGTGAGTACAAGGTAATATTAAAAGGCCAAGGGCCAGATTAGCAGAAGTAGCAGTCACAGCAGACACAGCCTGTGCCTTCTCCTGCCCACTCTATGTACCCCTCCACCAGCTCTGTGGTCTCTTTCCCCCTTCCTCCTCTACCTCCTCTTCCACCCCCTCCTCTGCCCACCAGAGAGGGGCTCCCCTGGCTTCCTACCTGCTCTTATTGTTCTGCCTCCCCTCCCTTGTCCTCCTGCCCTTCCTGTTTTTGCCTGCTCTTTTTTTTCCCTCAATCGCCTCTAGACTGCAATTTTTGGTTTTCATACCCACCAGAGACCAAAGACTTGACCCCTCCCTGTGACTCTGCTAGACATAGACACCGGTGTGATTGAAGGTGGATGAAACGTCATTCTCACCATTTGGCTACTTATGTATGTAAAGAAAGTTGGCAGTATCACTGGAAAGAAAGGAGAATATTTTAAGATGCCTGCAGAGAGTGGTGCCTGCATCAATATCTCAGGAGTCAAGAGAGAATTATCACTTTGGCTGGACCCACAAACACCATCTTCAAAGCTTTTGGTATAAGCATTGACAAACTGGAAGAAGATATTAGCAGCTCTATGACCAATAGCACAGCTGCCAGTAGACCCCTGGTTATGCTACGGCTGGTGGTCCTTTCTAGTTAGTGTGGCTCTCTCACTGGAAAAGGTGGTTGCAAGATCAAGGAAATCAGAGAGAGTACATGGGCTCAGATACAGGTGGCAGTGAATATGCTCCCTAACTTGACTGAGTGAACCATCACTACTGCTGGCATTCCACAATCCAACATTGAGTGTGTCAAACAGATCTGCTTGGTCATGTTAGAGTACCCTCTAAAGGGAATGACCATCCATTATCAGCCTAAGCCCTCAAATTCTCCAGTCATCTTTGCAGGTAATTAGGCCTATATCATTCAAGGATAGTATGCCATTCCCATTCCACAGCCAAATCTGACCAAGCTGCGTCAGTTGGCAATGTAACAGTCTCATTTTCCTATGACACATGACAATACCAGATTCAGTGGTTTGGATGCATCTGCTCAGATTACTTCTCATGAACTCACCATTCCAAACGATTTGATTGGCTGCATAATCAGGAATCAAGCCACAAAAATCAATGAGATCCATCAGATATCTGGGACAAAGATCAAAATTGTGAACACAGTGGAAGGATCTACTGATAGGAAGGTTACCATCACTGGTTCTGTTGCCAGCATTAGGCTGGCTCAATATCTTATCAATGTAATGTTTTTCTCAGGGATGGGTGGCATTAGAGCAGCTAGACCAGTACAGAGTCATCCATAATCCCTTTCTGCTGTTCACAGCCACCACGCTACCACCATCTGTGTAGTTTCTAAACAGCCAGTGATTCCAGGTTTTAAATAGTTTGTAAATTTTCAGTTTATATATTCATGATTTTTTAAATAAAGTGTTTTAATTCCCTTCTTGCTCATCGGTTAATGCTGAGATCCATATTTAATTTTATAAGTCCCCATTTTGTTTTGGCCTCATGAATTTTTGTCATGGAAATATATGAGTGGAATGGTAATACATTTCACTTTAGTTCTATAAGGTCAGGAATTTTTTAAAAAAAATAAAAGATGGACTGGAGCTTTTTCTTTGTGAATAATAAAAAAGGTAAAGGACTAGAGAGGTTTGTGTGAACTTAACAGTTATGTAGTCAGAAAAAGAATTCTAATAATAGCTTTCATTGTGATCTATAGTATATTCATGTCAATGAAATTCCATTGTGAGAGGCACACCAGTTCACTGCAACTTCTTGAGTGTGTGTGTGTGTGTATATATATATATATATATATATATATATATATTTAGTATCTATTAGAGAGAGAGAGAAAAACCCTCTTTGTAAATCTCAAACCGACATAACATTAATACATGTTTTCTCTTTTAACCCATTCAAAATATTTTATCCAGAAAGAGAAACTAAAAGTAAAGAATTTGTATGTATGATAAACTTTGGCTTCCAAATGTAATTTAAGCTCTTTTTACTATGTTATATTTCCCCAATATATTAGACTTAAGAATACACACAACTATTTAAAGGATTAGCGTATTTAGTGCACTATATATTATGGTGTTTTATCACTCCCAGACAGCACACAGGCTTCATTTATCACAGACTTCATTCCTTCTTGCTAGTTTATATTCTACTTCACTCTTTGTAATAACAAACTGTTTTGGATTGAAGACATTTGAATATGAAATCTTTTAAACTTTTCTGAAATAAATAAAAGAACTTTATGAAAAGACCACCATCTTTGATGAGAAAAGAGAGATTATTTTAATAATATTATCATATAAATATTCATGTTTGATTTGTGCCTAGAAACTGCTTCAAAACATAAAATTATGGAGTATATTTATACCTATACATATGTAAATCAGCCTTCAAAACCACTAAATATTTTTTCTTTTACTAAGCTAAAATGATATATAGTAAAGATCAGTGAAGATGTTACATATGGGTTCAAGAACTAAATCCTTAGTTAATTATACACAAAGTGTGTCAAAAAAGCCATAACTTATGTACTTAGGTTAATGAAGTTGTCATCTATATCTCAAGATTTTTCAATCCAGATTAGTGATTCTTTGAAACAGCTGAATTCAGATACAGCTCAAATAGTAATAGGATAAGCAGTCAGGAAATGTATATTTAGTTTAAAGTGTCTATCCTTTTTCAAGGCAACAATAGACATTGGGGATATAGGAACTTATGACACATAGACATAGCTGTTTTGTTCATGTTGCTTGGTTTCCTCATGGATCTTTCACTTCCTAAAATAATGTAAAATTAAACTATCAAGATAGAACAGTATATATTTTATAGTTATTGAAAACTATCTGCAAAATACAAAATATGTTATAGGGAATTATTGAAATACAGAAGAATTAAAAAGTAGAGGGCCTTTCACTTTTAAACTTTTCTGAAATAAATAAAAGAATTTTATGAGAAGACCACCATCTTTTTGATGGATAAGGAATGAATATTGCAAAGTGGCCTTTCCTCCTAAATTGATGATTGTTTTAACATCTAACCAATATCCAATGAAATTGCTGCTTATTTGGGTAAAATTATCTAAAGTTCATTTATAATTATGAACAAATAATTACATAACATAATGCCAATCAAATACATTACAAAGATATAACAAAGAGTAGAAAGATCAATGAAATAGGCTAGAAAGCAAACAAAAGGAAATGTTCATTGATAGATTTAATTATGGATCAATGAGGGACCACAAGATTGGGGGGTAAAGAAAAATATATTTTCCAATGTAACTGTGATGATTGGTCAGCCATTTGGAATCATTGTTTACATTCTCATTTCACACCTTATTTACAAAATAGAAACCTAGATGTTTCAATCAATTCAATGCAAATCATTAAACTAACTTTAGAAAAGAGAAAATGAAAACACATTAAAAAAGACAAAAAGAAGTAAGACATGAATGCTAAACTTCTAAATAGGAAACACTTTCTAGAAATGAAAAAAGACAAGCAGACAAAATATTAATGAATAAGAATCTATTCAGTATACAAAAATTGAAATACCTGCTTCTTAGGAAACATAAAATATCAAAGTATGAAAATGTGGTAAAACATTTTTTTAAAGTATAAATCTAAAAATATATGTAGAAAAATAGGTAGGAGGCTTAAATTCAAATGTTTGTAAATCTTTCTCATTAGTTCTCAAAGAATTGTAAAATCACAGTTTTATTTGGAATAGTTTTCCCCCACACCACACAAATACTGGGGTTTGTGCTCATGACTTTGAATGTGCTAAACAAAAAATATTCTATCAATGAACTTCAGTCGCAGTTCTAACAAAAGTGTACTACATTAAAATATGTAAGTCTAGTAATAAGGATGCAGTAAAAATGAATGCACATTTTTTATTAATATAAAATATGAGTAAAAAAAGAAAAACTCTCAAACATTATATTTAAAGTTTTTATTTTACAATGTTTTTTTATTCTGTGGAAGGTGAAGAATAGTTAGAGGATTTTGATACTTTAATTAACTAAATGTTAAGAAATTATTTGTTAAAAATTAATAAAATTCATAAAGTTCATAAATCCTCTAACTGTTTCAGCTCCACTCTTCATTAGCAATGATATGTAACATAAACATTAGGATAATATCAGTTGCTACTCTTCAGGGTATGTGAAGCATGAATGAATTACTGCAAGCCCTTACAACAGTGTCTGTCATATAATAGGTCTTCAGTACTTTCAAATTCACATGTGCCATGTTAAAGGTATGTCCCTGCTTCTACATTGGTATGGGCCATATTTGTCAGTATCATGTCAACTGATATGCTGTATGAAATGAAACAATTTTAATAAATATTTTTATTTAAAAATATATAAACGGAAACAGACTTCAAGGTATTTTGTCAAAAAACCTCTAAATTAAAAAAACCTCTAAATGTTTTTGTTTGCCATTTTCAATATTCTAACAACTTTTGAATGAAATACATTTGTTGAACTTGACTAAGATAACAATTAACAAATCTATTGCTGATTACATTAAGATAACTTGGCAAAGATATTCTCTAAGCCACTATATTTATTAGGAGCTTTACACTAAGTACACTATTAACTGAAAAAAATCCAATGAAAATAGAATGATGCACATCAGCGCATTATTCATGCAAAGAAGTAAATTATGTCATTTTTAATACAATTAATTTTTAATACATATAATAGGTTACTATTATATGAAAAATCTAGAATGTTTTTAAAGCCATCACAGTATTTTACTATTTAGACCAGAGAGAAAAGAATGAGGAGAAGTGAGGTTAATGTGATGGAACTACATTACATGAACACATGAAATTTTCTTATTTAAACCAATTATTTTTAAAACTTATTTATGCTAATTTAGAATGAAAAATATGAATTATGACATTAATATGCACAAGCAATTGATATAACTTAGAAAAACTGGTGTAGTATCTAATACTAAACATTAAGTATTCATGATGCCATAGGTAATTTACTGAGTAATTGAAAGACATTGTTTCATCAAACAATTTTCTTTTTTTAAAATTTTTTAAATTATTTATTCAATTGTGCATGTGTGTGTGTGTGTGTGTGTGTGTGTGTGTGTGTGTGTGTGTGTAGAACCACGGACGAATTCGGGAACACCATGGACCACCTCCACCTCCTCCTGTTTACTCTGCCCCAGGATTCACAGGCTCCACCCTACCAGGACCAGAAACACAGGCGCCCCGCTTCCGCCCGGCGTCTGTACGTGGGCTCTAGGGTCTAGGATCCGAACTCGGGACCTTCCGCCTGCAAGGCGGAGGCTTAACCCCTGAGCCACCTCTCCAGCCCCCAAACAATTTTCTTTTAGTTTTTTTTTTTTTTTTTTTTTTTTTTTAAACAGGGTATTACATAGCTGAGGCTGGTCTTCAGGCTGTCAGTAAACTACTTATCTTCTTGCGTTCCCATTCAAAGTGTTGAGTTTCCAAACTTGTACCACTACATCTAGCCCTGTAGAAATGTTTTTTAACTGTAATAATTGAGAAGTGATATTTGTTAATACAATCAGACCTCAATAATATTAGATTTGCATAGTAATAAAAGAAGAAGAATATACCTTCAATGTCACTAGGTGATTGCTATTTTTGTTGTTTCATTAGTGTTTGAAATGTGTATTTTCTGTATTTTGATGAACTATAACTTTCTGTGTTAAACAACTTTCATTGAGAAAAAAATCTTTTGAATCCAGTGCTGGATAGTCTTCTAATTGGATGAATTCTGTAGACTCTAGAAGTAGCTAGTAGAGTGACAAAAATTCCTATTTTCATTATTTCCCTGCTATCTGCAGCTAATTCAGAGGCTGTTTCTAAGATACTATCCTATTTGCAATATATAACCAGAAAATATATGTATATTTATAATAAGGAACAGTAAATAGAAAATAATTAGCATATAAGTTTTGTGTATTATCAGGGATAAGTCTTACTTGGCTCTGTTTCTGACCCTTTTTTGGACATATTATATTATCATTAATTCATGTCCAACTATACCTAGTTATCACATCTGGGAAAATGAAATGATTATTCTAATATCCCAAAGACAATAAGGAAACATATTATGGAAGTATTTTTTAAGATACAGTATATAATTAATAAACATGTTATTCATAAAAGTAACTAAAATTGTCAAGTGCATGAAGTTCATTCTAAATGTTTCATCCATTATGTACAGCTGTATAAAATGTGTGATTTGTTTATATTTACATTAGTAATAATCATGCATATTCATGTATATTCAATATTAAGAATATATAATTCTATTTCATTGATGAAATTATTAATTCTCAACCAATTTTGGTTACTTTGATTTCACTTGAAGTACTTCTTTAAGTTATTACCTTACACAGAAACAAATTATAATTTCCTTGTGAATATTAGTTTACATAAATATTTTGCTGTTTTCTTGTGGTCTGGATTTTTTCTCCAAAATACTTTTTCTCCAAAATACTAGTTACTAAAATCTTTACTTTTATGAGCTAAAGATCACTGTTCATATTTTATGTTTCTGTTGAATATGTGGTAATTATTTACTTGCTAAGACTATATGAGTTTAGCTATAGTTCAACTAAGATGAAAGGAGAAATCTTGTATTGGTGAACCAAAATGACAAGCGACCATTTTACATGACATGAAAAGATTGATAGAGAATGTCATAAAGATAATGAAAAAGAAAGGACTTCTTCCAACAGATAGACCAATACCATAGAAGTACACATATTTATTCCATTTTTAAGAAAATCAGAAACTAATTGAGAAACCTCTGTATTCTAGGTAACTACAAATAAAATTTATTAGGGACTCTAACTATACTTCCCACACGTGTTACAGATTCCAGTTTATCCTTGTGGATTGATGGAAATAGATAAGGATACTACAAATGAAGCTGACAAAAACTTACAAGCCAATAATTAACAATGTACCATGAAACTGAATTCATGACCAAAACGAAGTCATCATATTTCACAATTTTAAGCTGCAACACAAAGCTACAGCAAAAAAGTGTTATAGTTTTACAAAATAAGTTTATGTACCAGTTCAATGTAAGGATTTCAGATATAAAAATCAAACATATGCATCCAATTAATGTTCGCAAAGGAACAAAGAATAATGAGAAAGTATAATACTAAATAAATGTTGATAGAAACTGAGTGAAATTAAAAAAATTGATTTGACACTTTTCTTACCATACATACATTCAATATAACCTCATAATACACACAAGATTTAAATTTAAGATCTACCACCAAAATATACCTTAAAAATAGAAATAAGGTAGATGATTTGAATTTGACATCACATTTAGAGCTAAAAAAGAAGAAATAATGATTGGATTTATATAAACATAAAAAATTCCTTCTTAGCATGAATACAATTGCCACAATGGAAATGCATATTATAGAAAAATATTCATGAACCACACATCAGACAATGAGTCATTAATATTATGAAAGTGTTACCAACATTTATACACTGAAACTTAATCATGTGAGTGACAGTATATATTTTAATGGTTATATTCCTTAAGTGGTAATTACATATTGTGAGCGGACACTTCATGGATGGGATGAGATCCCAAGATCATTCGATGGACCAAGATCAAGAATGGAATACTTCTCTTCCATTTTTTCTGGTATGGGTGTGTGTTATTCAGAGTTCTCTGAAGAACCAGAATCTTTAGAATGTAATATAGGTATAATTTATTAAATTAAGTTATAATAAAAATGATGTTCTTCACCATAACCCCCGTAGCTGCTTTGTTCTTTACTGGAATTTTCCACAAAGCCAAAAGATCCCAAGGTTTCAAGTCTTTACTTTTTTAGAGGGTTGAAAATGCTGGGTTCTGAATTTGGTAAAGAACAGCTAGGCTCTGATGCAGTGATGAACAGGGAACAGTAGTAAGGCCTAGATGCCAGGCTCCAAAGGAAGCAGGGATAGCAGCAAGGTGGAAAGGATCAAGCTCTGAGTCAGTCAAGGATAGAGGTAGCAGCAGCACAGCAACAATGAAAGCCATGATGCTCTAAAAGTGAACAACTCTCACAGAGTGGATTCCACAGCATGTTGACACAAGATAAGAGAAGAGTAAGACCCTCCTCCTTGCACTTCCTATTATCTGCTCCACCACTGGAAAGTACCAACCATTATGGGCTGGGTTTTCCACAGGAATTAATTAAGTACTTGGAGACTTGTTCAGGGTCCTGTTCTAACCATTAACCTTCCACAGCTGTGCCCTAAACAGTCTACAACTGTCAAGTTGGTGCTGAAATGTAACCCTAACAAGGTACATAACTTAAATTTGACATCCTGTGCTCAGAGACCAAATAAACTAATGCCTTTAGTTTGGATTTCCTATGATCTAGAACAGGGAGAAAAAGTATTCTCCATAAATTTTCTCATCTGATGTTATTTTCAAAAAGCCAAATGAGAGTGAACATTGAAAATATAGTAGCATCTCTCTAGTCTGGGCCCTACTTCCACCATTGATCCACCACATGACCCTGTCTTGCACAATTGAAAAGGAAATCAGGTAAGCTCCATGTTCCTCTCCTCCCTGAGCCTGGCTATCACCAAGGATCTGCCACTTGGCCTGGCCTGAACACACTATAAAAGACATACAGGTAGGCTTATGCACTAGTAACCTCTATCTCTCACCTAACCTTACCCAATCTCCTCACTACCTAACCAAACCTAGCCTTCATACCACACACCTCCACTCCCCCTGTGGTGATAATTAAAATAGCCTCCATTAAGTTAATAGTGCCACAGAAACCTCAGGTTATGAACCAACAGACTAACACCAGACGACTGAAGACATCATGAATCTCACCATTCAACAAAAGAGAATCTTCATATGTAACCTTAAGGAAGTATCGATTTTATTTTCCTTTTAATATCAATCTACAGTCACAAACAGCTTAAGGTTTGTATACAGTGTACACAAAATCCCATACATTAAACTCCTTCTGGATTGAATTTATTTACTCTCTCACACTATTAACAATCTGTAAGCTGCCATATCCAACACAACTCCAACCCCTGGCTAACACACACACATACACACACACACACACATCCTCTTTTTAAAGTTGGTCCAATACTCAATCCAAAACTCACCTAACAAACCCTGACACTCATCAATTAACTTCTCAGCTATAACTAGACCAAAAAAAACCCTGTCATGCCCTCTTAACTAAAGCTGGACTTGCATACTCCTTAGTTACTACAATAACCTTACCCACAAAACAGAACCCTTGACTGACCCCTTTTACACCCATACGAGTAATCACATCTGTCCACAGGTGGCAATTCCATCAGTCTCAGAAGAGTAAGAATTGTTTACTAAAGAAAGAAAACTCCCTTTCCCCACTCCTCCGCCTGGGACATTCGCACGGTCCAGCCAGGCCTCACCGTGACCTAGGTAAGCTCCGCCCCCGCCCACCCCCTGGCTCCTCTACTCTTGTGCGGGAGAGTTTGTGGAAGAAAAGAAACTTTTAAACAGACCCAAAGACAGAAATGTTTATGTCCTTGAGCCTGGTGGCTAGAGACTGAAAAACATCTTCCCTCTCAAGGTCCCTGTGAGAGGGCCAGATGCCAAACCATCCATACTCAGATATCAGACTAAAGTTGGTTCCAGGAATCTTCAGTACATGGTCTCAGTCTTCAGTACATGCAGATGTCGCTTGAGCCCACTCACCCCCTCCCAATTCTCCTCTCAAGGTCTAATATGTACAGCTATGCCTTTGTACTAACTAACATGATAGCCAATTATTTTGTAACATGATGTAACCTCCCTGTGAGGAGGGTATAAAAAGTGTATGCTTCTTGATCTCGGGGTCGTCTCTCCCTCTAGTGTATGGGGCGACCCCAGCATGCTGGAATAAAATCCTCTTGCTTTTGCATTGAACCTGTGTCCATGAGTATTCTACCGGGGTCCACTTCCTGGTGGCCTTTGGCCTTCGGCCCTTTAGGTCTAACATTTGGTTCCCTGACCAGGAAACAGTGTGCCCTCCCAGACCTCACTGGGACCGGGATCAGAGGTCAGCTCAAGCAGGTTTGTGTGTCTGTTTTACTTTCTGTTTGGAGTGTTTACTTGGTGTGTTTCTTTTTCTATTTGACTTGTGTTCAATGTGTCTATGTTTGCCTTTTCTTGTTACAAACAGTTAGGTTCATTTGTGAAGTTCTAGAAAACTTAGATCCGCCTTTTGTCTGAGGCTATCTGGTGCCTGGTTAGCTTTACTGGTTTGCCTGTCATGGAGCACTGTTTGTGGAGTCTCTGGGAGTCTCATTTGTGGAGCTCATTTGTGGAGACCCGAAAGGGGCTCATTTGTGGAGCTCATTTGTGGAGACCTGAAGGGATCCTTCTTCAGCCTGCAGCAGCCCGTACAAGGCCACCAGCAGGGACTGCTGCCGGGACAGGATTGTGGCATTCTCCACCAAGACACTTTTGTCTAATTTGTTTCATTGTGGGTATTACTATTGTCTTTATTGTGCTTGCACTGACGCCTTTTCTCTTCCCTGACTGATTTCAATATGGGACAGACTATTTCTATCCCATCTCTGACTCTAAATCACTGGACTGAAGTTTTCTGCCACTCAGAGTGGCCAGCCTTCCAGACCACCTTCCAGACCATGGCCACCTGAAGGGTCCTTCCATCTAGACAAGCTAAGTGTTAACATTAAGGAAAAAAATTCATCACTCCCTGTTCTGATGAATGGCTCACTTTCAAGGCCAACAAATATGTGTTTTAAACTGTCTTCTTTTTAATTTACCTAATAACACCTCTATTTTAATTTCTAAAGCAACTAAGGAAAGAAAGCCTCTGCCCCCATGTACTGGAGGGGCCAGAAGAATTGTCTGTCGTTTTTTGTGCTGTGTCTATGATGATCTCATTTTAAGAGTTACTTTAAGTGTTTTGACTTGCTTAGTTATCTGGGTTTCCCATAGTATGAAGTGTGTTTTATATTTCAAAATAACAAAGCTATGGCCACTTCAAATTATTGTGTGCTTATAATTACATTTTGTTTTTTTTGACTCTATTATTTGGCATGCTCAATTTAAATGCACATGCACACTTAAGAATGAATTATTTTGATAACATTAAAAGGCCTGGGTACGTACTAACTAAAATATTTTGTTTTATCTTGATTTTTATGAAGCTTCACAAAAGATGGTATTGTGTTTTTACCTAGGATCTGATAACATCACTTTTGTAATTCCTTTAAAAGTTTGTTTTTACATGTGTAATACTAACATATCTAGCAACCAGAAAGGAAAACTGATCTCTGGGAAATTCATTGGAATTTCTTCATTCTCCTGGTATGTATCAGCTCCCTTCCTTGGGGACAAGTCTGCTTTCTTATTCCAGGAGTACTCCTGTGTTCTGCTACAATCTTGGTAACTTAATTTGGATATAATGTTTTTAAGATGAGTTCTACTGTTATTGCCTCTTTCATAGGACATTCTCTTAAAGGATATCTAATGTGAAAACATTAGGGAACTATCAAGTAAATATATATATATATATATATATATATGGTACTTAGATGTACAAAAGGTTTAAAAGAAGGTTTATGGGATGAGTTATGTTACTAAAAATGTTAAAATATGTTATAAAGGTTTACAGAATTTTGTGAAGGTTTATAAAATGTTAAGTTTATAAAAAGACTAAAAATTAGAGATGATGGTTAAAGAAAATGTCATGCATTATGCTTCTTCCATATTATAAAAGAAAAAAACATTGAGCCTCAGAAATTAGAAATTAAGAATTAAGCTTCATGTATTCAAATGTATTTCAATTGTTTGTTCTAATTAAATAAGAATTTGGTTACTAGTACCTGCAGCAGCCCTGGCAGAGCCCTCATCCACTCCCTGGGAAGTGGGTTCCCAAAGAGCAGGGCTCTGCTCAGCATCTGACCAACAGGAGGAGCCAAGGCCCCACCTGATGATGCCTCCTCAGCTGCAGCTTGGAGCAGACTCAAGGCCTGTTGTTAAATCAATCCCTGCTCACCTTTTGGAGCAGGCTTCTCCCAAAAGGGGAAGAAAAGGGCACTTTAAAAATCCGTCTTTAACCTCTGTGTGAATGTGTGAATGAATGTCTCCCTAAGATCTTTTAAAGCCATGGGATTCGATTGGGCCAGTTCTGCATTTCCATGGTGATAACATACGGTCTAGGGTGGGATCTGATTAGAATCCGGTCACAAATCACGAAATAGCTGAACCCACTATGGACAAGTTATCACCCATGACTCTGCAAAGAGTATGGCCATACTGGTACTTGAATGATCTCTCCTGGAGGGATTCCCATCCTTTGTCTGTCTGCGTCGCATGGTGGGGATCAATGTGACTTTAGCTCTTGTTAGTCAATGGAAGGGAATTCCTAGAAATGTTTGCCCTGAAGGAAAATGCTTCAAGTCTGAGACAATGACTATGCTGTTTAAATAGCATAGAGAATACAGGAAGCTTCAGACATGTGTGGACCATGGACTCTCCCCTTTTAGTGTCATCGAGTGGGGTTCTGGTGGCGTCAGGTGGAGCATTGGCCTCCCCCGACCACGCCACGGGCAGGGCAATGGATGCCTTTGCTGACAACACTTCGTATATAGTGATTGGCAAAACTCTGCTGAGCCATACATCCTCAAGTCCAGGTTCACTAAACTGAAGCCAAAAGAGAGATCTCCCCTTCCCGTGTCCAGGAACTCTCGGGAAAAATAATAATAAATGCTTAGTCCTACCAATCTAAAAGAGAGTCAACTTGTATATTCTTGGACAGGTCCTGTACACATCTTAGACAAGAGATAACCCCAAGAAGATCTTTAAGTTATAATACCATCCAACTAGACAAACAATGGCAAACAAATGACAGAAAGTTAAGAGACTATAAAGATTTGTACCAAAAGTACCAGCTAGTATCTCAGAAAAAGCTTTATCTCACAATAGAAATGCCCTCCAGAGACTAAGGTGGAACAAGAATTTCATCTAGTTTCCACATCAGCCATACTCCCATCTGAAGGACAGGGTCCTCATCTATTAGGGGAAAATAGGCCCCCTCTGGAGGATAACATCCTCATCTGCAAGGGAGAGGTTGGTATACTGTGATTAAGTATTCCACTGTCAGGAAGCTTTCATTTCTGTTTTAGAGGTAGAATCCTTTGTTTCTGTTTGTCCTAGAACTTTAAAATAGGGCAGGTGATCTAGGACTTAATATAAAAAAAGAAAAAAAAGAGAAAGAACCAAGAAACAAAGAAATCAGAACTTGACATTTGCCTAGGAGGACAGGCATGCCCAAGCAGATCAACCCAGGACCCCTTCTGACAGGGGAAAGATGAAAAGGATGCTATGACTATGACCAGATTGGGCGCTTTGAGACGGTTGCAAGCACAGGAAGTTTTCGTATGGCCTATGTCCCAACAATGGAAATTTCCACTGGAGGAAAGATTGCCCCCTGAACCCCAGGGCCCAGAGGTCGAGCACCTTGGTGGAGATCAATGAAATGGCTTGAAGCCCCTAGCTTCCCTCCGATGGGAAAAAGGAGTTTGCCTCTGATAACCAGTGAAAGCCCAAAATGCCAGGTTGAACATCTCATGAAAACCTTGGGTTTAGCAGGCAAATGGGAAGCCTCTTTGTTTCTATGTTAATGGACAAGGGAGCACAAAATTTTAGTGCTCAACTTCCTTCCTAGGCTTTGATCAATCTTTGATTTTACTAAAATGTTAATGATCAGGGAAGTGACAGGTTCACCAGTTACAAAGTAACTACTGAGATTCCTTACATACTCAATAGTAATTTTTTTGGGGGGGGCACTCCTTTATTTACATGCCTGAATGCCAAATATTCTAGGCTTAGGCTTAATAGAATAAAATATTCTAACACTGTTATAAAGTCAATCAGGCGGTTCTGGTTTTAGATGCACCAAAGTCTTAAGATATAGGTGGGTAATGAAGAGACCTAGAACCCAATTTTGGTTTTCTTTTAGTTACGTTTAAGTATGTTTCTCCACGTATATATACTTTTCTTATGAGGCCCAATGGAGCTCTCGTGTGATCTAATCAGAAAAATGGTCATTAGCTCTAACTATACACAGCCTAAGAGTTTAAAATATGGCCCCACATGCCTAGCTGAACAATGTCTCTGCTCGACTAGAGTTGCCCACCCCCTGTTTCTCCTCTTACCTAAAGGTCCATGCGCTGTCCCCAGGTGTTATGGGTAAAACAGGATCCAATTCAAACTGCTCATGGAAAGACAGGGGTGGGAGGGGCCAATCCCTGCACGCCAACACTGTTGGCTGTCAGCCAATCATGTAACTCCTAAGTTAAAAACCCCCTCCCTTTGCCAATAAGCTAGAGCTGAAATCAGACATGTTTAATAAGTTCTGCCCTCACCCTAAAAGTTTGCCTTATAAACTCAGTGCTTGACAGAGGAAAAATACAATGACAAACTTAAGGAGTTAGACCAGGAAAAACAACAAAACTCCAAATGTTAGACTAGTTCTGACTACAAATCTATGTTGGCTTTTCATTTAAATCTGAGGAATGGTCTTGCCCTAAAGATGAAATAATGCTTACAGACCTATAGAACTTCCATGTCAGGAGAATATGTCCCCTACATGTGTCATCTTAAAAGGATTTGTGACAGGTTTTATGGAATCAGCGTTAACACCCTACAAACATGATTTTCTTTACTAATTTTGTTTGTACCCACTGTAAGATTATTGAGCTTGTTTGGTTTATTGAGGATGCCAGGCTGCTCTCACACTCAGCACCCCATTTCAGCAGGAAGCAGCCAGAATGATCGTCAACCCTTATCCCCTGAGCAGTCTGGATCCTCAAATAGGCTAGAGGTAAAATAGGCAGGTTTAGAGCACCATGCTGGGATGGGTCTCTCAAGGTCTTTAAAGGTCTTTAGAATTCCTGAAGGCCATCCACCACTGCTGGGATCACCATGAAAGAACACTCCTGCTAAAGAAATAAAAATGTGGACGGGAAACAACCCAGGGATGGTTTAAAGGCTGGTTCGATTCCTCTCCATGGCTAACTACTCTACTTTCTATTTTACTGGGGCCCCTAATTATACTTCTATTACTTCTTACATTTGGGCCCTGCATTTTAAATCGCTTGCTTGCTTTTATTAGAGAACACATTAACACAGTACAAGTAATGCTATTGAGACAACAGTACCAACCTATGCCTCAATTGGACCAGGAAACATCCTCCCAATTTTAAGATTAAAATTCCACCAAAAGAAAAAGGGGAGAATGTGGAAGAAAAGAAATTTTTAAACAGACTCAAAGACAGAAATGTTTATGTCCTTGAGCCTGGTGGTCAGCAGTTTTCAGAGTTCTGAAAACAACAGGTGGGTAGAGACTGAAAAACATCTTCCCTCTCAAGGTCCCTGTGAGAGGGCCAGATGCCAAACCATCCAGACTCAGATATCAGACCAAAATTGGTTCCAAGAATTTTCCCCCTATTCAAGGTCTCAGTCTTCAGTACATGCAGATGTCGCTTGAGCCCACTCACCCCCTCCCAGTTCCCCTCTCAAGGTATAATATGTACAGCTATGCCTTTGTACTGACTAATATGATAGCCAATTATTTTGTAACATGACGTAACCTCCCTGTGAGGAGGGTATTAAAAAGTGTATGCTTCTTGAGCTTGGGGTCGTCTCTCCCTCTAGTGTATGGGGCGACCCCAGCATGCTGGAATAAAATCCTCTTGCTTTTGCATCAAACCTGTGTCCGTGAGTATTCTGCGGGGGTCCACTTCCTGGTGGCCTTTGGCCTTCGGCCTTTTAGGTCTAACAAGTTCAGGCCTCTTGTGGTATACCAAAGTGCCTCCTTTGGGGCCATTCCACTGATAGGGACATTTCCTTTCACTCACCCAAAGTTTCCACTGTATATTCTTGTCTTTCTTGAGTTCCTCAATAGTCTATATAGTCTTGTTGGTATTTCAGTCATTTTGCAGGTAAGGTATGGACAAACCTCATTGCAGTGAGTTTCTAGATGCAGCAGTACTACTTTAAATGGAACAACTTATCCAACAGTGAACTTTCCCATCTTTAGGTTTTTACATTTTCACTGACCCCCTATTCCACAAAGTTCCCAAAGTCTTAGGATGGAGAGAAATTAGGTTGAACTGATTCTGGATGTCCTCACTGGTACTCTGAATTATGGCTGGCCATTGCTGTCTGCTTCACTGTTCTTCTGGCCTAGGCTGCATCCTGTCAGAGTGTTGAGATTCTCTACTTCTGTGGTAGAAGACTCTAGGCAGAATTTTAAGTATTCTTCAAATCAGTGGGTATGGTAGCATCTATTTTCAGAGCAGTTTGATGTATTGTTTTCCTTCTTATAGGTTCATTGGCTGTTTTTCCATATTGAACTATTTTCCTCCTCTTACTAGGTTCTTGTTCTAGTTAAAAATAACAGGAATGTGTTCCATTCTGACAAACAGGCCTTGAGTTCAGTCAGAAAACAGTTGGTTGTCTCCTTGATATTCACACCATTATTCCATTGGTGGATGATTTTTATTGCATCTTGCAAATCTCATAAGTTGAAGAGGCTTGTGATTATTTCTCTTCCCCAGTAGCGTCTACAGCATTTCTTGGTACTGTGTAATATATCCAGAAAGAAGTTCTTAGATCAGTTCCAATTGAGGCATTATGCCCATGTGCTGTGATCCACAGGTGTTGTATCTTCAGTATACAGTATATTGGCTTCAGTAATAGAAAACTTACTGACAGTTTTCTGAAGAGCAACTAAGAGCAATGTCAAAAGTCTATAATATTCAGGGGCTTTTTAGACCTCTCTGACCAACATTTTATCAGGAAGATGCACATGTCTGTTAATTCTAGTATAATTTTGTCACTGTGTTCTAAATGGATCAGCACATGACTTTTTAAATCCCTGTTTTCATCATTCTCTGCTTTTCTGCATAGGCACTGCTAATTGTTGTTCCTGTCTTTAAAAGATATTTTTTTTTGTTTTTGGAATATTAGTGGCATAGGAGTTTCCATTGGAGTTACTTCCCACAATCTTAGGGTTTTTATATAAGTAGCCATGTTGCTCCATTTCCCATTCCCTCATTCCCCACTATATATATTTTTCCAATTATACTCGTCCTTATGCTACTTGTCATGGTATCCTAAGTCTCCCCTTTAAAAGGTTTCACTCTATCTATTCCTTCCCATATTCCTATTCATTGGTCCCTTCCAAATTTTCTGGATCTTACAATAATTCCAACTCAAACATATTGACAAGGATATCAGTGCTAGCATCTACATATAAGAGAGAACATGTGGTGCTTAACTTTCTGCATTGAGATTCCTAGCACAATATTAAAATTTTCAGTTTCATCCATTTACCAGCAATTCAATAATCTCATCTTTCCGATGTCTGAGTAATATTCCATTGTGTATATATACCAGTTTTATTATCCATTGCTCCTTTGATGAGCATGTTGGTTTCTTCCATTTTCTTGCTATTGTGATACAGCTGCAGCGAATATAGATGAACAAGTATCTTTATAATAAAATATACAGAATTTTGGGAATACAGTTGGGTAATATGGAAGGTCTGTATTTTTTCCAATTTTTTGACTTTGTTGATTTTTTATTAGACTTTTTTTGCCTAATCATACAAGCTTAACAGGCTCAACCCCCTGCTCTCCCTCCCCTTTCCCCTCTCCCAACATTCCCCATTGCATTCTCACCCCCTTCCCTGCTCCTTCTCATCTTCCCTCCATCTCTCCCAATCTCCCAGCATGTCACAGCTTCCTCCCTTCCATTTCCCAGAGCATCTATTTATGTGGATGCTGGAACTCCCACTCAGTGCTCTACACTAGTGAGTGTTCAGGACTCTGTGGCATAGCCTGGAACACCTTCTTGGGCTGCCCTTTAGCATGGGAACTATAATTTGATGGTTTAACCCCTCGTTTCTAAGGATTCTACTCCCTGCATTCTTCCCTGTGATCCATGCTAGATTTTGGCACAGAGAGGGGTGGATCACTGACATGTCAGCAATTGTGCAGGTCAGGCAAATGTCCAATCATGTTGTGGCTATATCTTGGCTGCTACAGCCCTGACTTGTGTGGAGTATCTTGCATATTGTTGGTCCTTCCCATCTTTAGGCTCTTAAAATCTTGCCACCCTCTCTTTAGCAAGGTTCCCTGAGCTTTAGGATTGGACAGATTTGGCTAGTCGGGTTCCAGGTGAATAATGTAGGGTCTTTGGTGTTCTGAATTATGGTTTGTTATTGTTTTCAGTTTTGCTGTTCCTGCACTGCCCTTGGCTGCATCCTGAATGATATCAAAGGTCACCTCCTAACCATAGATAAAAGACTTTAAATGAAAAATATTAATATAAGAGACTCAAAGTGTAGATGGAAAAATATGAGTAGGACATAGCAGTGTGAGAGGTCAATCTCTTCTCCCATTTTCTGGTTGGTTACATCTAAATACTAGTCCATATTTGCTCCCTTACTGGGGAGATCAAACTTGTTCAGTCCCAAGTGATCAGGAAGGGAAGTGAGAGTGAGCTGTATCAGATGTCTGAGTGCTTACATGCAATACATGATCATGGGCAAATTTCCTACTGAAGCATGTTCCCATATCTCCTTTCTTTTTAGGTCATCTTCCCCTTTTATACCTATTTATAATCTTTTGTGATAAGAGTGAGTAATACAAAGATTTCCTTTTGAGTATGTCATTAAGTGGGCTTGGAACTAGGTTCCACTTATTAGGGAGTACATACAGTGTCAAACTTTCTATGTCTGGGATACTTCACTCAATATAATTTCTTCTAATTCCATCCATTTCCCAACAAATTTCATTAATTCATCTTTTTGATGGTTTAATAGTATTCCATTGTATAAAGTACAACATTTTCATTATCCATTTGTCAACTGTTGGGCATTTGGGTTCATTTCATGACTTTGCACTTTGGGGGATTATTCCCAGCAGTGGTATAGCAGAGTCACATGACATTTCAGTCCTTAACTTTTTTAGAAAATGCTACGCTGATGGCCAGAGTGGTTGTATAAGCCTGCATTTCCATTAGCAACATATGAGAGTTCCCTTCTCTCCACATTCTCTCCAGCATTTGGTGCTGTGTGTATTGAATATTTTCACCATCTTGACATGGTAAGATGATATTTCAGGGTAGTTTTCATTTGCATTTCCCTCATGGGTAGGGATTTGGAACAGTTTTGAACTTATTTGTTAGAGATTTCAATTTTGTCCCTGGAAAGTTTCTTTTGAGTTCTAAGGCCCATTTTCTAATTGTGTTATTTATCTCCTTGGTGTTTAGTTTTTTAAGTATTTTGTGTACTCTGGATAATAGAGCTTTATCAGATAAATGGTTAGTGAAGATTTTCTCCCACTCTGTTGGTTGCCTTTTTGCTGGATTTACAATCACTTTATCTGAATAGAAGCTCTCTAATTCCATAAGATCCCATTTGTTGAGCTTTGGTTCTAGTGCTGGTGCTATTGGTTTTCTGTTTAGGAAATGTTGGGCTAGCCCAAACTGCTAAAGGGAGTTCTCTACCCTTTCAACTAGGATTTTTACAATCTTCTGTCCAATATTAAGAACCATGACCCATTTGATTTGATTTTTTGTTCGTGGTGACAAGCATGGGTCCAGTTTTAATCTTCTGTATGTGGTTATCCAGTATTGCCAGCACCATTTGTTGAAGATGTTCTTCTTTTTCTATTTAGTTTTTTTAGGGGGGTCCATTGTCAAAGATCAAACGGCTTTAATTTTGCAGGCTTGTATCTGGGTCTTCAACACCTATCTATTGATTTATGTTTCTATTTTGGAGGCAGTAGCAGGCTGTCTTTACTACTGTGGATTTGTAGTATACATTAAAGTTTGGTATGGTGATACCTCCACTGGTATTTTTGTTACTCAGGATTGTTTTCGCTATCCTGGGCCTTTTGTGCTTCTATATAAATTTTGAGAGAATTTGGTAAGTTATTTAAAGAATTGCTTTGGGATTTTCATTGGCACACCATTAAATCTGTGTATCGCTTTTGGTAGAATGGTTATTTTTATGATGTTAATTCCACCAATGCAGGACCATTTCTACCTTCTGGTGTCTTCTACAGATTCTTTTTTTAGTGTTTTAAGTTTTCATTATAAAAGTCTCTCACTTTTTTGGTTAGATTTATACCAAGTTATTTCATTTTCTTAGGTGCTATAATATATGGGATTGTTACTCTTAGGACTTTTTCATTTTTTCATCCTTGGTATATAGGAAGGTCACAGATTTTTACACATTTATTTTGTAACCTGCCACTCTGCTGAACTTATGTATTAGTTCCAGGAGTTTCCTAGTGGAAATTTTAGGATCACTCAGGTATATTATCATGTCTTCTACAAATTGAGACTTTTCAGATTTGAATCCCTCTTATCTCCTTCTCATCTTATGGCTCTAACTAAGGCTTCAAGTGACAATATTGATTAGAAGTGGTGAAATAGAATAGCCTAGTCTAGTTCCTGACTGAAGCGGGAATGTTTCAAATTTTTTCTCTTTTAGCATAATCCTTGCTCTTGGCTTGTTGTATACAGCTTTTATTATGCTGATATTAGTTCTTTCCATTCTAACTGTCTCTAGGATTTTGACCATAGAAGGATGCTGTATTTGTCCCAACCTTTTTCTGCATCTATCAAGAGTGTAATTTTGTAGGGGCCTCAGTCTAGGTGACATCAATAATCTGGCAAGCTTAGACAAAGATGTTTTGATGGAGGAAATCAGGAGGGGGTGGCTCAGGATGTTTTGAAGGAGGAAGTCAGGAGGGCATAGCTCAGGATGTTTTGAAGAAATTTTGCTACATACAGCCTGCATGCTGGCTTGAACTTTAAGATGATTGGTTGCCTGTTTCCCCACCCTGGAATTGCCCTTGTGGTTTCTACCTTTATAAGATTGCTATGGACTTGCAATAAATGAGTTCCTGCTTGACTCGACTCCCTGCCACTTCTGATTGTCCTCAGGAAGGATGGCTGGGAGCAGGCAGACAGCACACTCACCTTTCCCCTATCCCCTTTTGGAGGACACTCAGGGCCTGCCAGCAGGACGGAGCTGCTATCCCTGGGGACCGCTCCACATCTGGTGGCCAACGTGGGGTATGAAGAATTCATGGAGTGTTGAAGAATTTGATTGGGGCCAAGCGGTTTACAAGGTGAGTGAGACCCCAAGAGATGGGTAACACAACTAATAAGCCTAAAGACCCAGCGCTTAAAGCACTGAGATATATGCTTAAGAGTAGAGGGTCCTCTGTTCTTTAAAAAAAATGAACAACTTCCCCTCACACTGTAAGGAGCCCAAATACATTCCTAAGGCTGCTGGCCTAGAGGAATTTTAGAATGAGGCTATGGTTTTAGCACCTTGGATCGCCCCAGAAAATATATGGGAATCAGACCTAAGGATAAAGGTACTTTTCCTTGCTAGATGTTTTTCACAATTAATATATGGTCTAATAAATAATATTAATGTGAGGTCTCGTTTTAAATAGGATTTTCCTAAATGTTAATCTGCCCTTGATAAAGCTTTCAAGGGTAATTTTAAGACAGTTGCTGGTAAATTGTACAATTGCTGGTAAAATGTTGTTCATGTGCTTGTATGTTTGTAGGTTCTGTGTTTACATGTTGTGTGTCTTGTATTTCAACAAAAAAATTTATAGCCACTTCAAATTTTTTTCATTTCTGTCACATGCCATTTTTAAATACATATATGCATATTCAAAAATAAGAACAAATAATTTTGATCTGTTTTCTGACAGCCTTTATGTAATTAATCTCCTTCCTGGGCTTCTAAATTCTCACATTTGCCTGGATAAAAACACCATCATGCTCTTAAAGATTTAAACCCAAACTCTCCTCATGGAGAGAAACACCTGATCTTCTTACAACATCTTAGGGGACATCAAGGACTACCTGGGTTTTTATCTCAAGGTAATGCCAAAACAGATAAAATGGCCTCTGCTCATATTTTATCCACAAATTTAGAAGGGGCCCAAGGTGTGCATGACCTCACTCATATTAATTGGAGAGGGCTTCACAAGAAATTCCCTCAAATTCCTATCAAAGACCTAAAGAAAACTGTGTGCACCTACAAGTCTTGCCAGCCATTCTCACAGATGCTACCATTACAACAACTAAGTATAAATCTCCATAGACTGAGGCCCAATTCTCTATGGCAGACTAATATCACACATTATTTTCCATTTGGTAATCTTAAATATGTTTTTGTATCTATTGACATATTCTTCCAGGCCTGTTGGGCTCCAGCTCACACAGGAGAAAGGTCTAAACATGCTTGATCTCATTTTTTACAATGTTTTGCTACACTAGGACTACCACAAAAAATAAAAACTAATAATCGGCCATGCTTTATAAACAAAAGCCTACAGGACTTCTTCACATTATAGGGGATTCAACACACTACAGGAATTCTTTACAGCCCACAGGGCCAAGCTATTGTAGAACACAATCATCAAAATATTAAGGCCCAATTATGAAAACAAAAAGGGGAATAAACTCCCACCAACAATTAAATAACATTCTAAATTTTCAAAAAAATCAAATAGAGTCCCACTTCCAAAAACTTTGGGGGTGACAAGACCAGAAATCTGAATTACAGTTAAGAGGGAAAGACCCCATTATAGGGCAATGGAGGGGCCTAGACCCATTATTAGTAATGGGTCAAGGATTCGGGTGTGTCTACACTATGGGAGACTCAAACCCCATATGGATGTCTGCTAGAAATCTTAAATTCTATTGTCAGGGAGAAGATGACTCCAACCAACCAGAGTCAGACACTGCCAAAGACTAATAAGGACAAAAAGAAAGAATGGTGGCTATATAACAGGCTCAGCAGGCTCTTCATTAATACTCATAAAAGGGTGAAAAAAAGGAAAAAAAAAAAAACCTAGCCAGATCCATGGGCAACATCGCCCTTGAGATAGATTTTATTACAGGCCATGGCAAATGAAGGATGGACCATCACATTGATCCTCATCTGAGGGGCCATTGTTGTGGGGCTTACCTTGATCCTGTTCCTTTTCTGACCTAATCCATTGACTTGGAGGGATCAACTCAACCCTCTGAGAGAGACTGAAATCATCTTGGCAGTGTTCCTCACCTGGACTTATTGCTATGCTCATGGATCATCAGAGAAGGACTGGTGATGCTCTTGCTACTGCTACTGGTAGAACTTATGGGGAAAGGAAATTGCTTTGGAGCTATGTACCTAATCCCAGTATGCTACAACCAATGGGTTGGGACTTAGTCCCCTACCCATGGCCTGCATTGCTGGGCTTGCTTTGTTAAGATGTAACATAAGAAAGATAATACAGAACAATCATACTATACAACAAAAGATGATTATGCTTGCACAGATCCTAGAGGAAATACCTGTTAGAAGCCCTCAGGATCCTTGGATACAGTTGGCCCTCCAAGAGGTTGCTCGGGTTCCTTGATAGAGAGGACTACCCTAAGGGTGTAGCTACCTTCATGAGGTGCTCCCCTGGGATTCGCTCGAGAAATAACCCTTTGAGCCTACCTCATTACAAAACAAAAAGGGGGACATGTGGGGGCCACAGTATAGGTGACCTCAATAATCTGGCAAGCTTAGACAAAGATTTTATTTTATTTTTTTAATTTTTTTATTTTTTATTCAATTGTGCATGTGTGTGCACGTACACGCGTGTGTGTGTGTGTGTGTGTGTGTGTGTGTGTGTGTGTGTGTGTGTGTGTGCGTGTGTAGAACCACAGGCAAATTCGGGAACCATCATGGACCACCTCCATCTCCTTGTTTACTCTGCCCCGGAATTCACAGGTTTTGCCCTACCAGGACGAGAAATGCAGGCCACCTCTGCTTCCGCCCGGCGTCTATACATGGGGTCTAGGATCCGAATTCAGGACCTTCTGCCTGCAAGGCAGAGGCTTAACCCCTGAGCCACCTCTCCAGCCCCAGATTTTTTTTTCACAAAAATGTTTTGATGGAGGAAGTCAGGAGGGCGTAGCTCAGGATGTTTTGAAGAAATTTTGCTACATACAGCCCGTGGCCTGGCTTGACCTTTAAGATGATTGGTTGCTCTTTTCCCTACCCTGGAATTCCTCTCACGGTTTCTACCTTTATAAAATGGCTATGGACTTGTAATAAATGAGTTCCTGCTTGATTAGACTCCCTGTCGTGTCTGATTGTCCTTGGGTAGGAGGGCTGGGAGTGGGGGGACAGCACACTCACCTTTCCCTGATCCCCCTTGTGGAGGACCCGTGGGACCTGCCTGCAGGATGTAGCTGCCATACCCCAGACCCCCACATAATTTGGTCTTGGACTTTCGATTGATTTATATGATTGATTGCATTTATTTATTTGTATATATTGAAACAACCTTGTTTGCCTGTGATAAAACCTACTTGATTACAATGAATGATTTTTTTGGTATGTTTTTGAATCTAATTTGCTATGACTTTGTTGAGAATCTTTGCATTTGTGAGACTGGCCTATACTTTTAAGTGTACCCTTATTAGTTTTTGTGGTTAGTATGATACTAGCTTCGTAGAAAGAATTTGGAAGTTTTCCTTCCTTCACTATTTCATGGAGTACTTTAAGGAGCAGTGTTATTAGCTGTTCCTTAAATGTCTGGTTGAATTTTGTGCTGAATCCATATGGTCCAGAACATTAGTTGGTGGGAATGTTCGAGACTTTTTTCTTCAAATTCCTTATTTGCTATAGGGCCACTTAAATAATTCAAAACTTCCTGATTCAATTCAGGTAAGTCCTGCTTACTCATAAATTCATCTATTTCCTTGGGGTTATAATCTTTCAAGAGTATAAATTTTTGTAATATGACCGTATAATTTTCTGAATTTCTTGTATATCAGTTATGATTACTCAATTTCCACCTCTAATTTTCCTAATTTGTGTTTTTGCTCTCTGATTTTGGTGAATTTTATTGTTTTTTTCAGAGTAACAGCCTTTTTTTTGACTGTATTATATTTTAATGACATCTGCATGATCATCATGTGGAAGAAAAGAAATTTTTAAACAGACCCAAAGGCAGAAATGTTTATGTCCTTGAGCTTGGTGGTCAGCAGTTTTCAGAGTTCTGAAAACAACAGGTGGCTAGAGACTGAAAAACACCTCCCCTCTCAAGGTCCCTGTGAGAGGGCCAGATGCCAAACCATCCAGACATCCAGACTCAGATATCAGACCAAAGTTGATTCCAGGAATCTTCCCCCCTTTTCAAGGTCTCAGTCTTCAGTACATGCAGATGTCACTTGAGCCCACTCACCCCCTCCCAATTCCCCTTTCAAGGTCTAATATGTATAGCTATGCCTTTGTACTAACTAATATGATAGCCAATTATTTTGTAACATGATGTAACCTCCCTGCGAGGAGGATATAAAAAGTGTATGCTTCTTGAGCTCGGGGTCATCTCTCCCTCTAGTGTATGGGGCGACCCCAGCACACTGGAATAAAATTGTCTTGCTTTTACATCGAACTTGTGTCCGTGAGTATTCTGCGGGGGTCCACTTCCTGGTGGCCTTTGGGCTTAGGCCCTTTAGGTCTAACAATCACCCAGGCGACTATGTACGGATAGGAGGGAGCTTCAGTTCTTGGTTTCCTCCTCCTTGGACAGAGTCTTGATGATCTCTTCCTTCTTGTCCTGGAGGCGCTCCTCATGGCGCTTGCGTGCTTCCTTGGTCTTAGACCTGCAGAGTTCGGCCTGGTCAGCCAGGAGCTTCTTGCGGGCCTTGTCTGCCTTCAGCTTGTAGATGTGTTCCATGAGAATGCGCTTGTTTTTGAACACATTTCCCTTCACCTTCAAGTACAGGCTGTGATACATATGGTGGTAAATCTTCTTGGATTCACGGTATCTCCTGAGCAGCCTGCGAAGGATCCTCATTCTCCTCATCCAGGTCACTTTCTCTGGCATTCAAGCATTAGCAGTACCCTTCCGCTTACCTATGCCCATATGCCTGCCCTTCTGGGGAGCCAAAGTATTTTTCTGGCATCGAGCATGGGAGTGGACAGTCACAGGCTTTCAGATGATCAGTCCATCTTTGATCAGCTTCCAGATCTGCTGACGGGTGTTAGCATTGGCGATCTCATTGGTCTCATTGGGGTCCAACCAGACCTTCTTTTTGCCACAGTGGAGGACGTTCGAGAGAAGCCTCTTCTGAAGCCTGAGCATACTCATGGCTGCGGCAGTCGCAGCAAAAAGGCAAGAAACAGCTTTTTATCTGGTTGTTCTAGTAACTTAATTGTGTGACTCAAGAGCATGAACTTTGTAGAAGAGAAGTTGTGTTATAATTATGAAAAGTTGGACAAATCTACAAGCACATATTTCCATTATCCTTTTTCTTAATAGTACATGGCTGTCTTTTTAAAACAATAACCATTGTTTCTTACATGTTCTTAGTAATAAAGATAATATTGTTTATAATTTTTTCTCCCACATTTTACTTATAAGCTCAATAGGTACCCTGTCCTCTCCCTCTCTTCTCCCCTCCAAAGTTGTTCCCCCTTGCAGTCTCCCCCCTTCCTTTCACCCCCCTCCCCACTCCCTCCCTCTCTCCCAGAGCCTTTCCCTTCTGTAGCTCACATCCCCTGGAGCATTTTTTGTGTGAACTCCAAACCTTCCTCTGAGTCCTCCAATCTAGTGAGGATTTAAGACTCAGTGGCATAGCCCAGAGCCCATTTAGTATGGGAACTTTATTATGACTGTTTAAACCCTTGCCTCTAAGGATGTTATTGCCTGGAGACTTTTCCCCTGTGACCCATGCTAGACTCTGGGAGGTCATTGACATGTCAGCCATTGTGCAGGTCAGGCAAAGTCCAATTCTGGCTGCTGCAGCTGTAACTTGTGTGGAGTATCTTGCATACCATTAGTTCTCCCCGTCTTTAAGTTCTTACACTCTTGTCACCACTTTTGGATGGGGAGAGATTTGTCTGGTCTGGTACCAGGTGATTAATGTAAGGTCTTTGGTGTTATGAATTATGGTTTGTTGTTGGTTCCAGTTTTGCTTTTCCTGCATCACCCTTGGCTACATCCTGATTGGTATTGAAAGTCACCGTGTAAACAAAGGTTAAAGACTGTTTAAGTGAACATCTTAATATAAGAGGAGACTCAAAGGTAGATGGAAGAATAAGAGTAGGACACAGCAGCAGAAGGCAAGGGGCAGTATCCTATTTACCAGATGGTTGCCATCTTCCTCCCATTCCCTATATCTTTCCTGATTGGTGAGAACAAACCTATTCAGCTGCAAGTGGCCAGGAAAGAAAGTGAGAATGAGCTGCACCAGATGTCTCAATACTTACATGCAATACTTGACCATGCTCAATTTTCTCTAATGAAGCATGATCCTCTATCTCCTTTTTTTTTTTTTTTGAGGTCCTCCTTCTCCTTCCCTCCTGTCTATATTCCTTTCTGATTACAGTAGGTATTAAAGAGTTTTACCTTTGAACATGTCATTAAGTGATTTTGGAACTACAATCCACTTATTACGGAGTATATACAGTGCACAAAAGGCCCAGGATAGCAAAAACAATCCTGAGAAATAAAAACACTGCTGGAGGTATCACCATACCAAACCTTAATCTATACTACAAATCCATAGTAATAAAAACAGCCTGGTACTGTCTATAAAATAGATATGTACATCAATTGATAAGGATTGAATACCCAGATGTAAACCCACACAATTATAGCCATTTGATCTTTGACAGAGGACCAAAAAATTCAATGGAAAAAGAACAGCATCTTCAACAAATGGTGCTAACAAAACTGGAATATCCACGTGAATAAGATTAAAATGGGACCCTTACTTGTCAACATGCAAAAAAAATTAATTCTAAATGGATCACCTACCTTAATATTAAGCCAGAGACTTTAAAAACTCTAGATGAAAGCATAGAGAACTCCCTAGAGCTGTTTTGGCTAAGCCAACAGTTCCTAAACAGAAATCCAATAGCATCAGCACTGGACCCACACTCAACTTATGGGATCTTATGAAATTAAAAAACTTCTGTTCAGATAAAGAGATTGTAAACCCAGCGAAAAAGCAACCAACAAAATGGGAGAAAATCTTCACTAACCACAAATCTGATAGAGCTCTATTATCCAGAATGCACAAAGAACATAAAAAACTAAACACTAAAGAGATAAATGGCCCAATTGAAAAATGGGTCTCAGAACTCGAAAGAAACTTTTTCAGGGATGAAACTAAATATCTAACTAATATTTTAAAAAAATGCTCCACATTCCTAGCCATCAGGAAAATGCAAATCAAAACTATCCTGAGATATCATCTCACCCCAGTCACACCAAATGCTGGAGAGAATGTGGTGAGAAGGGAACTCTCATACATTGATGGTGAGAATGCAGGCTTATACAACCACTCTTCCCATCAGTGTAGCATTTTCTGAAAAGTTAAGGATTGAAATGCCATATGTCATGGTATGAAATGTGTCCCCCATAGTCTCATGTGTTTGGGAAGGTCATGGCACCTTGAGAGGTAGAGCCTTGCTAGAGCAAAGCAGTCACAAGGGGTGGGCCTTGAGGTGGATTAGTCCAACCCTACTTCCAGGAGAATTCTGTATTTGCAGCAAGTAGTCTGGCAGCTCTCAACCTTCAAGATGTCTGTAGTGACATATCCTCCTCCAGCTTTGGCCAACCAGCCTTGCCACCTCTGCTTTGAGAGACTGTTTCTCCCTCCTGGAACCATAAGCTGAATAAATCTCCCTTTATCCCTTAAGTTGTTTGACTTCAGGTGCTATCTCACAGCAATAGTTAAGAGTAACTGTTACACCATATGACCCTGATATACCACTATTGGGAATAATCCCCCAGAATGTGCAAATTCACTACAGTGACATAAGCACAATCATGTACATTGTAGCCCTATTTTCAATAGCAAAGTCATAGACCGAACGCAAATGCCCAACAGTTGATGAATGGATAATGAAAATGTGGCACATTTATAAAATGGCATATTCCTCAGCCATCAAAAAGGATGAATTAACGAAATTTTCCAGGAAATGGATGGAATTAGAAAAATTACATTTTGCGAGGTGTCCCAGACACACAAAGTTAGACACCATATATATTTATACAACTTTAAGTTCAATTAGTCTGATTTCCAAATACAAGACAAATATTATGTATGCCATTTTGAAATATACTAACAATTTTTCTGTCCTTCACCATTCAAATTTTCTTCTGTCCTCATTAGTTTTAATTCATACATAATGCTGTCTAAAAGAAAGTTGGTTAGAACTAACTATTATCTCACATTGGAGTACAATATTCACATTTCTGGAGTTCTTTTTAAAACTGAAAAGTTTCTTGCTTATTCGTGTCTAGTTATAATTAGTCTGAAATTCTAACTGAAAATAGTTACATAATTATTAGATCCATGGAATGAAAAATTACAAATACTGGACATATTCAATAGTTATTTTTTCATAAAAGAGCATGAATAGTTAAGGGAAAAAGATTTTTTCATTTATATCTACATTGAAATATATTTGTATCTGAGTTCTATCTATTGGAAAATGATAAACTAAAATAGCTTTTCAATTAAAATCTATTTAAGAAGTATTGATTTTTCAAGGCAGTAAACATTAATGTCTAAATGATAGATGACATTATTGGATATAATATTGAATAATACAAAGGACATAACCTTTGTCTCTCTGCCCTTATTTCTTGATCATCATTTATTGGAAAATGGTCATTTTACAATGCAAAGCAAGGCTCAATAGTTAAAAAAAAGGCTTAAAATTTTGAGTTTCTTGGTTCTAAGGTATAATTTTAATTTTGACTATGTCTTTCTTGACCTGAAAAAAGTTATTTTATATTAAATCTTGAAGCTATATGAAGATGTAAGATTTATTTATTTGCTCCTTTTATAGAGTTAGGATGGAAACAAGATCTTTATTACTTCTAAGTCAAGTGTTCTACCTCAGATCTACATCTATAATAATATATTCAAATATTTTTAACTGGAATTTACAATATTGCTTTCTCTGTTAATCATCTGAATCATAAATATTCAAGTCGGAATTAGAAGATACATGAAGAGTTTGTTTGACTTGTTAGGCAATTTTTTCTCTCTTCAAACATGATTATGCATTAATCCAAAACGCAGTTGAAAACATTAGAAATTTTCTTTCTGCTGCTTAGCAAATAGCTGAATAAGTCTGTGAAAGATTTGTGGAAGTTCTGAATTTAATCTCTAGCAGAATAACATCTGTGACATTTCTGGATGTGTTATTGCAAGGTTGTAAGTTTTAGTGATTACAGGACATAACCTAAATCAATGAAGTTATTGGTGTGGTTTTGTGTCCTGATAAAATGGACATGTAGCAACTATCAAGAGAAATCAGTAATCTAAATATATATGTAACATCACCTGAATATTTAAATGGTACCCCAAATTTTTCTTTTCTATTTTTTTATTATTATTATACCAACGTAACGTGTATACCGGTCCCCTACCTCCCTCTACCTCCCACTGACTCCTCTGTTCCCCCCTCTTCTTGCCCCTCTCTCCCCATCCCCCATTGCCTCCCCCCAGTGGCTCCCTCCTAATTGATGGAGCATCCTTTACTGTGCATGCCAAACTCTCCTCTGGGTCCTCCTCTCCAATGAGGTGCAAGGATCCAGGGGTATTTCTCAGAACCCTTTCCTTTGTTCCAAGGATCCTAGTGCCTTTAGTCCATGCTAGACTTTGTGGGGTCAATAATGTGCTGGACATAGCGCTGGTCATGCAAAGTCCTATTATGATTGCTTCAACTCTAACTTGTGTGGAGTATCTTGCATATCATTACTCTTCCCATCCTTGTGCTCTTACAATCTTACTACCCCCTCTTCTGCAAATTTCCCTGGGCTTCAGGATGGGGAGAGATTAGGCTGCCTTAGTTCCTGGTAGTTGATATAGAGTCTCTGATGTTCTGAAATATGGTTTGTTGAATTTTTTTTTAGTTTCACTGCTCTTGCAGTGCCCTTGGCTCCATCCTGATGGGTATTGGATGTCATACCTTGGAGTCTTGATAGTGGCCTATTTGCTCTGCTGTAACATGGTCCGCTCTGTTTCTGGTGGGGCCCTCTTTCCCCTTCCCTCCTGTTTATAATCTTTGCAATTACTGTAGGTATTACAGAGATTTGTCGTTGAGTGTCTCTAAGTGGGTTTGGTACTAGGATCCACCTATTAGGGAGTACATACGGTGCTTAATTTTCCATGTCTGGGATACTTCACTTGATATAATTGTTTCTAATTCCATCCATTTCCTGGCAAATTCGAGTAATTCATCATTTTTGATGGCTGAGTAGTACTCCATTGTATAAATGTACCACATTTTCCTTATCCACTCATCAACTGTTGGACATTTGGGTTGATTCCATAACTTTGCTACTGTAAACAGTGCTGCTATGAACATGGTCGTGCTTCTGCTATGGAGGTGAATTTTTGCTGTATGGGGAGTTATTCCCAAAAGTGGGATAGCAGGGTCATATGGCATTTCAATCTTTAATTTCTTTAAGAATCACCAGATGGCTCACCAGAGTGGTTGAATGAGCCTGCATTCCCACCAGCAATGTAGGAGAGTTCCTCTCTCTCTGCATCCTCTACAGCATTTGGTGTTGTTTGTGTTGTGGATTTTTACCATCCTGACAGGGGTGAGATGATATCTCAGGGAAATTCTGATTTGCATTTCCCTGATGGCTAAGGATGTGGAGCATTTTTAAAGATATTTGTTAGACATTTTAATTTCGTCCTTGGTAAAGTTTCTTTTAAGTTCCAAGGCCCATTTTTTAATTGGGCCGTTTGTTTCCTTGGTGTTTAGTTTAATAAGTTCTTTGTGCATTCTGGATAATAGAGCTCCATCAGATATTGGTTAGTGAAGATTTTCTCCCATTCTGTGGATTGCCTTTGTGCTCCAGTTATGATCTCTTTATCTGAGCAGAAGCTCTTTCATTTCACAAGATCCCATCTGTTGAGTGTTGGATTGTAGTGACTGTGCTATTGGATGTCTGTTTAGAAACTCTTGGCCTAGCCCACTCAGCTCGAGGGAGTTCCCTATCCTTTCAACTAAGGTTTTTATAGTCTCTGGCCTTATATTGAGGTCTTTGATCCATTTGGAATTAAGTCTTGTACATGGTGACAAGTACGGGTCCAGTTTTAATCTTCTGCATGTGGATATCCAGTTTTGCCAGCACCATATGTTGAAGATGCTGTTCTTGGTACTGCAAAATTAAAGCATTAGAAATTCTATGGAAAATACATAAACATATATATGTACATTAATACTTACATGTATGTATAAATATACACACAAAACTTTGTGTTAGTCTTCTTCAGTCTTCTAGGTTGCAACTTATTTAAAATGTAGTTTGAATACAATGCATCGAGTATATTATTACAAAAAGTCATTGTTTTGAGGTGGTAGTAATTTTCATGCTTTGCATAAGCCTGATGCATACATTTTTTCAGATATGTTGCAGTGTATTTCAGAGAATGTTTTATTTGATAAATGATTCCTGCTGGTTGATAACTAGTATCTCTTTTTTACCTGTGAAACAACTTTAACATTATGCAACAAGTCATATTAGTAGCTAATATGCTAATAATAAGCATTTATTAGTGCTAGGTTTAAATAGCTGAAAAATATCAAATAGGGACTGATCCATTCTAATTTTGTGAAGGTTTTCATTCTAGTAAGAATTTAAGGGGTATATTACACCAAATTCTACTGACTTTGAAGTAGATCAGAAGGAAGAGAGATGGAGAAATAAATGTTGTAAATATCATAGAAGGAAAATAAACAATATGTTTCTAACACCTCTGTGCTCTATTCCCTGTCTTTATCTGAACATAAGACTCTATTCTTATATCTTCAAGTTGTTTTCTTCTTCCAATTGCCAACTTTCTTAAGTGATATCAATAACCATAACTCCTTGAACTCAAAGTCCTCATCCATCTACTGCTCTATCTCTTCCATCCCAAACACACACACACACACACACACACACACACACACACACACAGAGGAGGTATTCACTTTTGTCATTTCATACCATTTTAGAAACTATTCAAAGTCCTCATCCATCTACTGCTCTCTCACTTCCATCACACACACACACACACACACACACACACACACACACACACACACACAGAAGGAGGTATTCACTTTTGTCATTCCATACCATTTTAGAAACTATTCAACATATACAAGCTGCAGATGCCTGCAATACTCCACCAAAACTTTTCATGAAACTTTTACCAGACATCTGTATCATTGTTGTACATAATGCAGTTGCTCTAGACTGGACCAGTAAATATTTGCCAATACTGGCAACATGTACATAGATCTTCAAAGTACTCTCCTCTCTTACATTCTGTGAAAACACACTTCTAAATTATTCCTCTTCCCATTAATCCTCTTCCAGTCTACCAATCTTTAAGTGAGTAAAGTTTCTCAATACTCTATTTTTTCAACCTATACTTTTGTGTGTGTGTGTGTGTGTGTGTGTGTGTATGTGTGTGTGTGTGTGTGTGTGTGTGTGTGTGTGTGTGTGTGTGTGTGTGTGTGAGGGCATTGTATGTAGCTTTGGAGGTCGAAGGGTGACTTAAGGAGTCAGAATGGATTGTTTATACCTTCTTTTTGTTTCCTTTTGGGATTTCCCAGGCTCTGCCTTCCAGAGCAGGAAGTGCTGGCCTGCTGTCTTTTCTGCCTGGATATGTTAGCTGCGATCCAGGACCTGAGCATAGGTCTTTCTGTTTGTAAGGCAGAGTTTTAAACTTTGAGTCATTTATTCAGGCCAAATCCTATGTTCTCCTTATGTTTACTTTTATTTCCTTAGTCATGTCATGTAATCTCATGGATTAGTATGCTATTTTACCCTCTGATGCATCTCAAATTCGTACCTCAGCTTCAGAAATTCATCCTTATTAGTACATACAGGTGTATGAACTGCAACACTCTTCAATAAATTTTGTGAACCTCTAGTAGATAGTAATAAAACTTAATCATCCATTTCCAAGCTATTTTTTCCAATTATCATCCCTATTTTTGAACTGACATTATTCTATGCTTCCAGTAAATAGAGCCATAAGGCTAATTCTTATATCCATTCTTACATCATTCATCTCACATTAATCATAATCACATTAAATACATCTCATTGATTCTATGTTTGAATTATTATTTACTTTTATGGGTTTCTACACTGAAAGAAGTTTAGATTAAACTAATATGCTTAAGTGACTATCACTATAGTCCTTAATAAATATTTATATGTTCTTTCCTTTCTGTGCATGCCTTTCCCATATATATGTTGAAGGCTAACACACTATACCTAATTAAAATAACAAATAATTTTATATCTCTTCTCATTCATATGTGAAGGCTGAGGGTAAATATGATAGTAGACTAACCAACTCAAATTCCATTTCTTGCCTAATATATCTACTGAAAAATGCAAAGAGTTATCATTAGTACATATTTGAGAATCTCTTCAATGTTGGCAAGAGCCTCAAGGATATTCATATCATTTTACTAGCTTTTCATTTTCTTGGTCTTGGAAGCTTTTTATTGGTGGGGGTGGTGGAAGAATGAAGAAAAAAGTTTTTATTATTATTATTTCTGCTCATACAAACTTAACAGGTACACCGGTCACCTCCCTCCCTCCATCTCCTCCCAACTCCCTACTTCCCCCTCCCCTCCTTCTCCATCCCCCAGTGCCTCTCCCCCCCAATCCCTGGAGAATCCTTTAATGTGCATGCCAAACTCTCCTCTGGGTCCTCCTCTCCGATGAAGTGCAAGGACTCAGGGGCATTTCCCAAAACCCTTTTCTATGTTCCCCTTAAGCTTAGGAACACTACTGTGACTATCAGTCCCTAGCCTCCAAGGATCCTAATGCCTTTAGTCCATGCTAGACTTTGTGGGGTCAATAATGTGTTGGACATAGTGCTGGTCATGCAAAGTCCTATTATGATTGCTTCAGCACTAACTTGTGTGGAGTATCTTGCATATCATTACTCTTCCAGTCCTTGTGCTCTTACAATCTTACCGCCCCCTCTTCTGCAAATTTCCCTGAGCTTCAGGATGGGGAGAGATTAGGCTGGCCCAGTTCCAGGTGGTTGATATAGAGTCTCTGATGTTCTGATTATTGTTTGTTGATATTTTTTTCGGTTTTGTGGCTCCAGCAAGGCCCTTGGCTCCATCCTGATGGGTAGGATGTCACCCACTGGCCAGAAATAAAAAGCTGTTAAATTAGAGTCTTGTTATAAGAGCACATTCAAAGGTAGATGGAATGAATGTAGGAGACTGCAGTGAGAGAGGGGTCAATCACCCATTTGCAAAATGGTTACTTTCTATCAGGCAGCCTATATGCCCTCCCCTTGTGGTGAGATCATACCCCCATCTGTTGCAAATGATCAGGAAGGAAAGTCTGTGAACTTAACCAGATGTCTCATTACTTGCAGTCCTTGATGGTGGACTGTTTTCTTTGCTATAACATGGTCCCTTCTCTCCTTGTTTCTGGTGGGGCCATCCTTCCCCATCTCTCCTGTTTATAATCTTTACAATTATTGTAGGTATTACAAAGATTTGTTTTGGAACGTCTCTAAATGGGTTTGGTACTAGGATGCACCTATTAGGGGGTACATACGGCACTTAATTTTACATGTCTGGGATACTTCACTCAAGACAATTGCTTCTGATTCCATCCATTTCCTGGCAATTTGCATTAATTCATCATTTTTGATGGCTGAGTAGTATTCCATTGTATAAATGTACCACATTTTTCTTATCCATTTGTCAACTGTTGGAAATTTGGGCTGATTCCATGACTTTGCTATTGTAAACAGTGCTGCTATGAACATGGTCGTGCTTCTGCTATGGAGGTGATTTTTTTGCTGTATGGGGGGTTATTCCCAAAAGTGGAATAGTAGGGTCATATGGCATTTCAATCTTTAATTTCTATGAGAATCGCCAGATGACTCGCCAGAGTGGTTGTATGAGTCTGCACTCCCACCAGCAATGTAGGAGAGTTCCCCTCTCTCCACATTCTCTCCAGCACTTGATGTTGTTTGTATTGTGGATTTTTACCATCCTGACAGGGGTGAGATGATATCTCAGGGAAGTTTTGATTTGCATTTCCCTGATGGCTAAGCATGTGAGCATTTATTAGAACATTTGTTAAACATTTTTATTTCATCCTTGGTAAAGTTTCTTTTAAATTCCAGTTGACGAGTGGATAAGGAAACTGTGGTACATCTATACAATGGAGTACTACTCAGCCATCAAAAATGACGAATTACTGGAATTTGCCGGGAAATGGATGTCATTAGAAACAATTATATTAAGTGAAGTATCCCAGACCCAGAAAATTAAGCGCCATATGTACTCCCTAATAGGTAGCTCCTAATACCAAACCCACCCAGCCTATCTTGAGACACTCATAGGTAAATCTATGTATTACCTACAATAATTGCAAGGATTATGAACAGGAGGGATGGGGTTGGAGGGCCACACCAGAAACAAGGGGAGAAATGACCATGTTACAGTAGAGAAAATAGACCTCCATCAAGGACTGCAAGAAAGTAATGTGACAGTTAAGTTCACAGACATGTTCTTGATCATTTACAACTAAGGGGATATGAACTCACCAGAAGGGGAGGGCATATAGTCTGGCAGATTAAAAAGTAACCATTTTGCAAATGGGTGATTGACCCCTCCCATTGCCAAATGCCATATGACCCTGCGATTCCACTTTTGGGTATAAGTATTACATCTACCCTTGAATGTGCTCTTATAATAAGACTCCAGTTTAACAGCTTTTTGTCTCTGGCCAGGGGGTGACATACAGTGCCCATCACGATGGAGTGAAGGGCATTACAGGAGGAGCAAAACTACAAAAGAAAATCAACAAACCACTATCCAGAACTTCAGAGACTCTATATCAACTACCTAGAACTAGGCCAGACTAATCTCTCCCCATCCTGAAGCTCAGGGAAATTTGCGGAAGAGAAGGCAGTAAGAATGTAAGAGCAAAAGGATGGGAGGAGCAATGATTTGCAAGGTACTCCACACAAGTTAGGGCCGAAGCAATCATAATTGGACATTGCATGCCTGGCACAATGTCCAACACACTATTGAACTCACAAAGTCTAGCATCTGCTAAAGGCACCAAGATCCTTGGAGGCAAGAGACTGAGAGCCACAGTAGTGTTCCTATACTTAAGGGGAACACAGGAAAGGGTTCAGGGAAAGTCCACTGGGTCCTTGTACATCATCGGAGAGGAGGGCCCAGAGGAAAGTCAGGCATGCACAAGAAAGGACTCTGGGAATTGGAGCGGGAGGCACGAGGGGATGGGGGGGAAGGGTGAGGGGAGGGGGAGCAGGGGGTTCGGGGAGAGGAAAAGGAAGGGAGGGAACTGGTGTACCTATTAAGTTTGTACGAGCTGAAATAATAATAAAAAATGTATTATAAAAAAATAAAAATAAACTCCAAGGCCCATTTTTTAATTGGCCCATTTTTTTCCTTGGTGTTTAGTTTTCTAAGTTCTTTGTGCATTCTCGATAATAGATCTCTGTAAGATATGTGGTTTGTGAAGATTAAGAAAATTTCAATATGTCGGGGCCCAAAAAATCCAATGGGAAAAGAACAGTATCTTCAACAATTGGTGCTGGCAAAACTGGATCTCCTAATGCAAAAGATTAAAACTGGACCCGTAATAGTCACCATGTACAAGACTTAATTCCAAATAGAACGAGGACCTTGATATAAGGCCAGAGACCATAAAAACAATAGTTGAAAGGATAGGGAACTCGCTCGAGCTGATTGGGCTAGGCCAACAGTTCCTAAACAGACATCCAATGGCACAGTCATTACTACCAACTCTTAACAGTTGGGATCTTGTGAAATGAAAGAGCTTCTGTTCAGATAAAGAGATTGTATCATGAGCTCAAAGGCAACCCACAGAATGGGAGAAAATCTTCACTAACCACATATCTGACAGAGCTCTACTACCCAGAGTGCACAAAGAACTTAGAAAACTAAACACCAAGGAAACTAATGGCCCAATTAAAAAATGGGCCTTGGAACTTAAAAGAAACTTTACCAGGGATGAAATTAAAATGTCTAACAAATATCTTAGAAATGCTCCACTTCCTTAGCCATCAGGGAAATGCAAATCAAAACTTTCCTGAGATATCATGTCACCCCGGTTAGGATGGCAAAAATCCACAATACAAACAACACCAAATGCTGGAGAGGATGCGGAGAGAGGGGAACTCTCCTACATTGCTGGTGGGAATGGAGGCTCATATAACCACTCTGGCGAGCTGTCTGGAGATTCTTAAAGAAATTAAAGATTGAAATGCCATATGACCCTGCTATTCCACTTCTGGGAATAACCCCACATACAGCAAAATTCACCTCGATAGCACAAGCACGACCATGTTCATAGCAGCACTGTTTACAATAGCAAAGTCATGGAATCCACCCAAATGTCCAACAGTTGATGAGTGGATAAGGAAACTGTGGTACATCTATACAATGGAGTACAACTCAGCCATCAAAAATGATGAATTACTCGAATTTGCCGAGAAATGGATGTCATTATAAACAAGTATATTAAGTGAAATATAGACCCAGAAAATTAAGCACCATATATACTCCCTAATAGGTGGATCCTAGTACCAAACCCACCCAGCCCACCTAGAGACACTCAAAGATAAATCTCTGTAATACCTACAGTAATTGCAAGGATTATGAACAGGAGGGATGGGAGGAGGGCCACACCAGAAATAAGGAGAGAGGGGACCATGTTACAGCAGAGAAAATAGGCCTCCATCAAGGACTGCAAGTAAGTAATGAGACATCTGGTTAAGTTCACAGACTTTCGTTCCTGATCTTTTACAACTGAGGGGGTATGATCTCACCAGAAGGGGAGGGCATATAGTCTGACAGGTAAAAAAGTAACCATTTTGCAAATGGGGGATTGACCCCTCCCTCACTGTGGTTTCTTACTTTTATTACATCTACCTTGGAATGGGCTCTTATAACAAGACTCTAGTTTGAGAGCTTTTTGTCTCTGGCCAAGGGGTGACATTCAATATCCATCAGGATGGAGTGAAGGGCATTTCAGGAGCAGCAAAACTGCAAAAGAAAATCAACAAACCATAATCCAGAACTTCAGAGACTCTATATCAACTACCTAGAAGTAGGCCAGCCTAATCTCTCCCCATCCTGAAGCTCAGGGAAATTTGCGGAAGAGGGGGGGCTAAGATTGTAAGAGCACAAGGATGGGAGGAGCAAAGATATGCAAGATACTACACACAAGTTAGGGCTGAAGCAATCACAACTGGACTTTGCATGCCCTGTGCAGTGTCCAACACACTATTGACCCTACAAAGTCTAGCATTTGCTAAAGGCACCAAGATCCTTGGAGGCAAAGGATTGAAGGCCACAGTAGTGTTCCTATGCTTAAAGGGAACACAGGAAAGGATTCAGGGAAATGCCACTGGGTCCTTGTATGTCATCGGAGAGGAGCGCCCAGAGGAGAGACTGGCAGGCACATTAAAGGATTCTCCAGAGATTGGGGGGGGAGGCACTGGAGGATGGGAAGGGAAGGGAGAGGGGAGGGGGAGCAGGTGGTTCAGGGGGAGGAGGAGGGAAGGAACCGGTGTACCCACTAAGTTTGTATGAGCGGAAATAATAATAAAAAATGTTTAATAAAAAAAAGGAAAAAAAGAAAATTTCAATATGTTTGGCCTTTGAAGAATATTTCAGCTGATTGATAGTGGATTACTTATTTAGGGGTATTAATGGTATGCAGCATAGTATGCTGAAAAGGGGAGACCTTAGAGCAGTAGCTAAAAATTCATCATTTTTTTTAACAATTTTCTTTAGACGACTCTCTAAGTTAAGTGTTATTTCTGCTGTGAACATTGTATTGCTTTTATTGGTATAATTAAACTTATATTATTACAAAAGCCGGACTAATTTATCATCTAGTCAGTAATCTATGAAAATTTTCAGTTTGGTTGACATAAGTGGAAAATTGAGTATGAGTACATCTTTGTTTCCATTATATGATTACAAATGCACTATTCTTGGTGTTTTAGGGGATATTGCTATTATTTTTAACATTTTAAGTTTTTGTGTGAGTGAAAAAGAGAGAGTGCTGAGGAAGATAGGACCCTGATGCAAGGGATGAAGTTAGAGAACAGCTTTAAAATGATATTTTTCCCCTTCTAGACTCTGATGATCACACTGTTTGACATTTTTGCAGGCAGGAACCTTTCTTTCCTACTAATCAATTCCTCTAGCTCTTTCTTTCCTTTTAATAATTAATGCATGAATAAAAGTCATTTTCTAAGTGATTGCCATATGTAACTTATTTTCTTGGACATTCAGAGCAAATACTTTAAGTTCTGTTTTCTCAGACTTTTGATAAGTACTTTTAAAATTAATATGTATTGTACATTTAAGGAAAAGATTTGGACTGTAAATGTTAGAGCAAGAATGTTGACCTAAATAGTCTGAATTCATAAAACATCATCTTTTTTGTTTGCAAAGTTTAATGAGTAGAAAATGAGAAGCTCTAATTGTTAGGAACATGTTTAACCAAGTAAGCTAATGGATTATGAGAGCTCCACTTATATTCAAATGTTTGTTATTGTATTATTAGGAGAACTCAAATCTTTTATTACAAATTATGTTTGTTCCATATATAAAGCTAATAGTCTATAGAAATGAAATAAAAATGTTACAATCATGTCATTTCTTTATACATGTTCATAGACATTTCTTCCACAGATAATTCATATATAATTTAAATGTATCATATATGTTTTAATACACTACTTAATTTTTGACAGCTTAATTTATAATTTTTATTTTACTCAGCCCCAAATATGGTCTTCATATAGATAAGTATTTGGCTATAATTGCAATGGGGATAAGTAACAGCAATTTCATCAATATTGCCAAACAATTCTAAGTTACCTCCAACTTTTAATTTTAAAGTCTTGGCTATCTCAAATATTGTTATCTTTACATCGTTGGTATATAATAGAGCTTACTGATCTTAAATTGACTATGATTATATCTATCAAATCCATAATGCTGTTTTTGAATATCTTATAATTTATTTCCCTTAATAACATTCTGAGATAAGAATTATTTTAATATAGAAATATAGAAATAACAAGACTTTACTTTTTACAATGTTTGCATTTTGAAATATTAGAGGCAATACATAGACAAAGCATTTCAAAGTATGAGATTTTTTTTCTTTAAAAGTACTTCATCTTCCTTTCCATCTACAGAAACTAACAAGGAGTAAAACACTGAAATATGAAGCAAAAGGTGCACATTTGTTCAATTAGCTTTCAGACATTACTTAATACTCACATGGCCACAGATAAAATACAGTATATTATGAGAGCTTAATTCAAGATCAGTTGAGATCCTTCCATAGTCCTCAAACACTTAACTCATCCTATATTAAAATGATAAAGAGGAGAAAGAGCTACTATTATTCTTCAGGTTTCAGAAGGATATTTTTTTCCTGTTTTTATTACTTCAAAGTAGGCACTTTCCTGGGTCCTTCTTTGTTTTTTCCTTCTGTCTTATATCATTGCTTTTGGGACTTTTATATTTAGGAATCTTTATTGAACAGGCATAAGCAACCACATCATTTTCAAATCAATAGACCGTGGCATTAATATTATTTCTGATTCAGTGATCAAAGAACACTGAATATTTAAAAATACTTTGTTTGACTGGTACTCATACAAATATAAAGCATGTATACACCTGTTACCCTAGCATTCAGGAAGCTGAGGTAAGAAGATTGGAGGTTTGACAACAGCCCATTTTTCACAAAATTACCATGTCTAAAACAATAACAACATCTAAACAACACACTTTCTTAAAAATATAAATGTTGGGTTCAGGGTGTATGTCAGTGGCAGTGAATTCAACCTTTAAATCCACAAAAAGATAATTCTCTTCTCGTGTTCTCAAATACATTTGTAGGTGGGTTATGCTTGTGTATCAAATTCTAAATATACATTAATGAGCTGAACTCCACTCAAGCATCTGTGAGAAATATGTTCTTCAGGTGATTGGCTGTACAGCAAACTATGCATATTTCAATATAGAATCAATGTCCTGATTGGATTTAAATGCATTTTAATTAAGAAGTGGAGAGAAGATATGTACGATTAAACACAAAACATAAGGGTCCTCAATGGAACTATGTGAAACAATTAAATATTTTGTTTTTGTCTGTTATTGTCCGCACTATCTGCTACTTCCTTTTGACTAACTTTTAACTTTGAACTTATCAACATTTAACTAAAATGCATGTTTCTTAGCTTTCTCTGATATTCTAAACTGGATATTCATTCTTGGATAAATCTTTACATTCTGTTGATAATATTATTCCTTATATTTGAGACAAAGGCATAGATGAACAAAAGGAAGTTAGCAAAACTTTAGCTTTATTCACCTATAGTTTGAACAAACAAACAGCACAAAATAAATACAAATGCCTATCTGCCTTATGCTCCTTTTATTATTATTATATATTTGTTACATCAAAAATCAAATAACATAATAAAGGAAAAAATAGCATTTAAAGGCAGAAAGCAAGCAAAAAACCAGGCTTACCTATAGCAGATTTATTGTGACCATGATGCAAGAGTTTACAATAAGCATGAGTAATATATTAAGGGAACTAAAAAAAGTATATTTAAGAACAGATTGACATCGAGAGCTGGGAATATGGGAAATCGATATTAAATCAAAAGAAACACCAGGAGTTCAAAATACTGTAAATGTGATGAATGATTTTCCTAAGCAAAAGCAATAAGATATAACAGCAAGATTCATATTCTTCCTAAGTTTTATGGCATATTCTCCAAAATAAAATGCAGTTTGGTTCATAGCACATATGTTTAAGATATTACAAAATGTAGATAATACACAAAATATGTTGTTATACTACCATGGAATCAAATTGAAAATCAGTAGCAGAAATATAGCTGAAACATATCAATATCATTGGAGAATAAGCAAAAATAAATTAGAAGCCACTAAAAATGTTAATACATGTTCCTAGTTATAGCACTTGAGAGACCAAGGCAGGAGAATTGTGAAGATGAGTTCAACCTGGACAATGAGGCAAGATCAAGGCCATCCTGAATTATACAAAGAGAAGAACCTGTCTCAAAGCAAAACTTTAAATATTCAATGTAAATCAAAATATGAAACATTTTGCTTGGTATATGCTTTTGTGCCAAGCTCAACTAATTTTAAAAGAGTGCATTTGGCATTTAAACTCCATTCACCTCTCCCACCTGGGCCCAGCTGACACTGTGGTTCCACACCATGACCTGTGCACTTTTTCTTTTTTAAACATTATTTATTTTTTGCTTGTGTACTTATTTATTTACTATGTGTGTGTGTGTGTGTGTATCAGAAGGCACTATATGTCCTTGTGGTGCTCCAAGGGTGACTATAGGAATCACCCTGGATTGTTTCTACTGCATTTTTCTCTGCTCTGGGATTTTCCCTGCTCTGCCTACCAAAGCTGGTAATGCATGTTCCACATGGTGTTTCTATGTGGGATCTGGAATTTTTATTCAGGGCTTTCTGCTGCAAGGCAAAGTCTTAATACATGAGCCATCTCACACCTGGATCCAATTGCCATCATGGCTCTTCCCCATGCTTTGCAAACTGGTAACCTCCATCTCCCCTCCAACCTCACCCAACCCCCTCATTACTGAAATAAACCAAGCATTCACTCAGTATCCCTTTAAGGCTAATTAGTAAAAAATCCTCCAATAATATAATAGAAACCACAGGCCAGTTACCAGCAGACCAATACCATACAACTGAGACATTCAGAATCTCTCCATTCAACAGAAGAGAATCTTCTCACCTAACACATTTTATTTTCCTTTTAACCTCAATTGATCGACACCACAGCTTAAGATTTATATAAAGCATACACAAATCCACATATAACTATTCTTTGAGGGTCTTAAAATTTTACCTTCTCATACCACTAACACTTTAAAAGCTGTTATATCCCACTCAAATGCAACCCATGGTTACCATAGTCACTCTACTTTATCTTCTTAAAGCAGTTTCTGATACTACTTTAACTCACCTAACAAGTCCTGACACCCAATCTTAAACTCCTCAACTAAAATTAGACCAAAACCCTGCCACCACCAGCCCCCTAGCCTATATTGACCTCTTTCACACCCACACAATGAGTTAGTATAATTGTCAATGGATGGTAATTCTATTATTTTCAAAAGAATAAGAGGCATACCAAAGAAAGAAATCTGAGACCAAACACAAAATGCCCAAGTCATATCATAAATCCAGAAAATACAACAAAACTCAGGACAAATAATCCCTTACAAAAAATTACAACCCCCATAATGATAGATCCCAACCAGAATAACTTCTCAGAAATTACTCAAGAAATCAAAAACCAAGATAACGATCTGTAAAGCTTTATTATTACTATGACCAAAGCAATGCAAAGGAAATTCTGAGAGGAAATGAATAACCACCTAAGCAAAGTATAAACAGGAAAATAATAAGCACCTGGTTCAGCTGAAAAGGGCAGTTGAAGAAAAATATATAAGCATAGAGCAGTTGAAAAAAATCTCATTGGGAGAGTAAACTTGAAATTAAACACAAGCTAAGAACAATCCAAAACTCAACAGAGAGCCTCACCAACAGAATTAATGAAGGAGAAAATAGAATATCAGAACTAGAAGACAAGGTGATAGAAAAAATTGTTCCATTAAAAAGGCTGAAAAAGCTAAAAATAAAATATGTGAGAGAAATATTGAAGAGCTATGGGACTCCTTAAAGTAGCCAAACATACATAATCATGGAATCCTGTAGGAGGAACAGACAATGATTGAGCTACAGAAGCTTCCATCCCCCATACAGAGAGATTCCTTGGACTCCTCCATCCTGCTAAGCATACAAATCTCCTGAGACTACACCTTCTCCAGAGCAAAGACAGTTGGTGCTGTTAAACTGTCTGGCTGAGAGGACCAATCTGGACAGGACAACTCAACAAAGGCTCACGCTGGGACTTATGGGATGTTGGGAAAGGTATATAAGCAGCCTGGTACTTATATGAGCCTGCAAGCCTAATAGCCTATGAGCCTGAGAGCCTGCTTTGTCTGTCGCCTGACTCCCGGAGTCTGTGCTGTTGACTCTGCGCCAACTTATCCCCGCCCCCAAGGGTCTCCATGGGCCCCTATTACACTGTTACACTGTTACAGAATTCCAGACCAATAAATTTAAAAAAATCATGCCAGAGAGATTTTCACACTATCATTAATGAAAAATTTTCCATATCTAAAGAAAGAGATTCTTGTCCAACTACAAGAGGCATATTGCACACCAGTCAGATATGACAAAAATAGAAACTCACCATAGGAAGTAATAATCAAACATGGCAATTACAAGACAAAGAGAATATTTTGAGATTTTCAGGACTGAAAATACCAAGTCAAATTTAAAGATCAGCCACATGGAATATTAGCTGATTTTGCAATTGAAACAGGAAAATCCAGAAGAGCATGGAGAGATGTGCTTCAAGTTATGAATGATCACAAATGCCAGCATGTGCTGCTATACCCATCAAAGTTAAAAGTCATGAGGGTGAAGAAAAATTTTGCACTATTAAGTATAATTTGAAATCCTACATGAATGCTAAACCAGGCCTATAGAAGATGATAGAAAAAAATAAAAGTAAAAAGAAAAAGGCTCAAGAGGATAGAAGGGAAAATAATATCAACACAACTGCTAAGCCAGGAAATACAATTCACAAATAAAAAAACTCCGAAAATGACAAGAATCAGCAAACATTTCTCAATTATAACCCTAAATGGCAATGGATTTAACTCTCCAATGAAGAGACATATTATAGAAACATGAATTAAAATCATAAACCATTAATCTGTTGCCTTCAAGAAACAAATCTCACCATGAATAATAGACACAATCTCATGGAGTAAACCTGGATCAGGATACTCCAAGGTGATGGAACAAGGAAACAAGATGAAGCATCAGTTTTGATATCTGACAAAATAGACAACAAGCCAAAACAAATTATAAGAGACACAGAAAACCAGTACATATTAGTCAAAAGAACAATCCATCAAGAAAACTTCAGAATTCTGAACATATACACCTTCATTATAGGTTTATCCATATTCACTAAACAAATGTTGATTTCTGAAACATCAAATTGGCATAAACACAATAATGTTAACATCCCCCTCTCACCAATGAGTAGGTCAACAGGACAAAACTTGAACAAATATGGGAGCAGAATCAAACTATTAACCAAATGGACCTGACCAATCACAGCTGAACTTTCCAACCTAATATTAAGTAATCACATAGTTTTTCAGCAACCCATGGAACTTTATCTGAAATAGACTACTTATTGGACCACAAAGCAAGCTTACACATATACAGAAAAGAACATATCATCATCCTGAACTTTATCAGTCCAAGATGGAATAAATTTAAACATCCACAGTGAGTTAAATGACATAAAATTCACAAACTCCTGGAAACTAAACACCATGACACTGAATGAGGAATAGTTTCAGGAAAAAGTCAAAATAGAAATTAAAAAATGTCTAGGTGTCAATGATAATGAAAACACAATACATCAAAATCAATGCGACACAATGAAGACTGTCCTATAAGAAAATCTTACAGCCCTCAATCCTTACATCAAAAATAGGAACATCACAAGTAAATAACAATGTAGCTTAAAGCTTAAAGGAACAAGAGCCATCTAATTTCAAAACATAGTACATGAGCAGAGATTAGTAAACCAGAGAAGAAAAATATAAAATTGAGATAAAGAAAATGATATAAAGAAACAACAAAACAAAGAGCTGGTCCTTTGTAAAAATAAACAAACTAATGAACACTTAGACAATTTAAATAAAACCAGAGCGAAAATCCTAATTAATAAAGTTAGAGATGAAAAAGGCATTATCACAACTGATCATAACGAAATCCAGAGAATTAAAATGTCATACTTAAAAAACTTATTCTTCACATAATTTGACAATCAGAAACAAATGGATGAATTTCTGCGTACACACAACTTAATAAAATTGAAACAGAATAAATTGAATTATTTCTATAGTCCTATAAGTAGTAATGAAGTTAAAGAAGAAATTACAAATCTTCCTATCAAAAAAATCACAGGACTGTTTGGGTTCAGAGCAGAATTCTACCATATATTTAAAGAACAACTAACACCATTACTCTTTAGACTATTAAAAAATAGTTAACAAAGGAAAACATCCATACTATTTCTATGTAGCCAATGTTATACTGATCTCAAAACCAAATAAAGACACAATACAAAAGAATCTGTAGGCCAATTTCATTGATAAAGACAGATGCAAAGATCAACACCAAACTTTTACTAAACTGGATTCAAAATCATTTAAAAAACTCATTTACTATTATCAGTTAGTATTTATTTCAGATGCATAAGTTTGAAACAACATTAGCAAATCAATAAAAGTAATTCATCATATGAACAAATGCAACACTAAAACCACAAGATTCTCTCAACAGAGAAAAAGCACTTGACAAAATTGAACATCCACTTATGGTAAAAGCTCTAGAGACAATAAGGATAGAATCAACAAGCCAATAACAAGGGTTATTCTAAATAGTGAAAAACTTAAAGTATTCCCACATCAAGCAGAAACTAAATAAGTCTATCTCTATTCTGGCCACCTCACTGATATTTTAAACCAGTTTCATCCAGTTTGTACCCAAAGATATCCAGTGTCTCTCATTCTATGGGTATAATAACAGCTACCACAGAGCAGTTTGGTATATTGTCTTCCTACCTATAAATTTATTGACTGTCATCCCTATTGATCTATTTCCTTCTTTTTTAAGGTTCTTGTCCTAGTTTACAGTAACAGGGATGGATACCATTCTGACACTGGGTTTTGTACCCGATCAGAAAGCTGTTGGTTGTCTCCTTGGTAGTCATGCCACTATTACACTGGTTGCCATGGTGATTTATATTGCAATTTACAGATCACATGCCTTTGATGGGGCTTGTGATTATTTCTCTCCCCCAGTACCTTCTGCATTGTTCCTTGGTATTGTGTAAGCTATCCAGCATGAAGAAGTCCAGTTGACATATTTTGCTCATGTTCTGTGATCCATTTGTGTTGCATCGTCACTAATAGGTTCTTACTGACATTTTTTGGAGAGAAACGAAGAGCAATGACAAAAGCCTATAGTATTTGGGGGTATTAAAGACCTCTCTGACCATGATTGTATTAGGAGGAATTATATTCCTATAACTTCTAGTATAATTTTGTCCCCGTGTTCTGTGTGGATAAGCTCCATGCTTTTCCCCCCTGTTTTCTTCATTCTATGCTCCTCTGCATAGGGACTATCCATTCTTGTCCCTTAGATAAAAAGAGTTCTCAGAGCTCAACCAAGTTTCACCCTATTACAATAGAAGAATAGTGAGGCAGAAAAGCACATGAGGCGAGAGTACAACTTGGAATACTCAGCCCTAATCAGCCCATTAAAATCTTATCCCAGAACAATACTCAGTGAACCTTGAGGAAGAGGGGGCAGTAAAATTACAAGAGTCTAAAGGTGGGATGAGGTACTCTTGATTAACACACTCCAGCCAAGACAAGGCTGCTTCACTCAGAAGATCACTGGGATGAAAACATCTACCACTAGATCTATACAATGTCTGACTTACCAACATTCCCCTAAGGACCAAGTAGGATCTTATAAGAAAGAGCTGCTCTCAGTGAATGTCTCATGGATAGGTTCTGGATAAGGGAAGAGGAACTTCCCATCTTACGACTTCACCTACTGAACACTCAGATAAAGTTCAACAAAAATCTGACTCTTTTACAAATATAGGCATTCCAAATAGAATCCTGTGATACTCACAAGGGAAAGGACAGGAGGGACAGACAGAACAGGAAGGATAAAGTGAGGGGAAGGTGGGAGAAGAGAGTTTATATGGGGAGGGTGAAAGAGGAGGGGATTAGGGCAATGATTTAAACTCATCTTGTTCACAAATAATTAAATTTTAAAAATGTGTTGAATATATAACAGTTTTAATTATGAATGTATTTACCTCAAAATAAATACCTGAAATCTATAATGTTTACTTCTAGCTTAAAAAACTAAAATGGAAGAATAAGTTGCACTTCATTAAGCATAAGAAAAATCAATAAAAAGGAAATATTTCAAACAGTCATTTCATAAATTCCTTCTTTGAAAAAAGGTAGGTTGATCTAGGCAGACCAAGGTTGATCTAGAGAGATGGTACCAATTTTATTAACAACAAAAATGGAAAATGACCATCACTACTGATTCAATTAACACTGAAATTATAATAGATAGCATGAAAAGCTGTATGCCCAACATATGAGAACCTAGATTAAATGCATTCATTCTTTGCTGGGGCAAATCCCCCAGGCACACACTGTGACGGCTCCAGGCCGTTGGGGCAGAGAAAGGCAAATATGCTGCAGGCCCTTTACCCTCACCCAAATCCAGGGGCCTCCGGACACAGCAGGGAGTCTGTCAAAGCGACACTCCATCACTCACTCATTCATTCACTCAGTTACACAGCTCCTGGCTGTAACGACAAAGATAAGTAAAGCCTAACCGCCCGCACCTCCGCCTCTGTCCTCCAGAGACTCAGCCACAGATGGGGAGTTTGTCAAAGCAAGATCTCAGTTTATTGGGGGAACAAATCAGCTTATATAGACAAAGAATCCAAGCGCACAAAACGAGCAGCCAATTACCTTGATGGTCAGTATAGCACATACTCTGCATAGGTCAGACTAAACATAAATCTATGTTGGCTCCTATAAGCCAATTAGGACTCTGCGTAATGTGATCAGGGTTATGCCTAGGACACCAGCTCCCAGCGCCATCTTTGGCCCCATGTGCTAAGCTATGCCCTGCTCACTCCCTCCCAGACTGTTATCCTTGGGCAGGCCCAACAGTTCTTTGAAAGATGCTATCTACCAAAACACATAATCTAAATAATTTCACAATAATTATTGAAAATGCAATTGGTCAAGATTAATTATTGTAAAATCCTAACATATATTCATGGAAGGCATTATTGATCTCTATACTAACTTCCAGAAGGTAAAAATAGAATAATATCTATGTATTATAAAGCCAGCGTTATCTATACACAAAAATCATGTAAAGATATTACAAGAACGGAAAAAACTACATATCAATGTGTCCACAAAAAATATAAAAGTTTTAGTGACGTATTTGTAAATTATAACTAGTGTCATGGCTTGAAATGTGTCCTGCACAGTCTCGTGTTTTGCAAGGTAGTGGAACCTTGAGAAGGGGAGCCTTGCTGGAGGAAGGCAGTCACAAGGGGTGGGCCTTGAGGTGGATTCGTCCCATCCTACCTCTAGGAGAAGTTAACCTTTGCAGCAAGCAGTTTTGCAGCTCTCAGTCTCCAAGATGTCTGCAGTGACATAGCCTGCTTCCAGCTTTGGCCAGCCAGCAATGCTGCCTCTACCATTAGAAGATTGTACCTCCCCTCCAGAACAGAAAGCTAAATAAATCTCCCTTTCTCCCTTGAGTTGCTTGACTTTGGGTACGCTCTCATAGCAGGAGTTAAGAGTAACCATTACAACTAATATATTAAAGGAATTATATATAATATCTGATCTGAATTTATTCAAATTTACAAACCTGATTCAATGTTTGATGTTAAATTATTAGAATCCACCAAACAGTGCAAAGTAAATCATGTCATCATATCCACAGACATTAACAATCATATTACAAAATTTTATACCCATCAGTAATGAAACTTTGACACAGTTGTAGAAATAGTAAATTATCCTCACTATTAAAAAGGAAATGAATCAAATCTGGTATCCATTGCCATACTTAATATTGAGAAGTAAATGTTTTTTAACTACAAACAATGTGAAGGAAAGAATATCAATTCTCAATTTTCTTTTCAACATTAGAGTGGGTGAATTAATTCAAAAAGAAAAAAAGAAAGAATCATACTGATTATGTAGGAATTATTAAAATTAACTGGCATTATTTATTGATGTCATAATTATCTATTTAGCAAATCCCAAAGAATGGAATAAACAAATCAAAGAAATTGAATATTGGCATTCATAACAGTACTTCAAGATTCATGATTAGCATTAAAATTCATTCATTTCCTGTATAGCAACAAAAACATAATTTGAACAAAATTGAAATCAGAAATTTTAAAAAACACACAAAGCATTTACAATGGTACCAAAAATGAAAATAATTTTGTGTACTCTAAAAATTATATGCATGATTGTTTGAGGAAATAAATCTAATTGAAGAAATCAAATGTCTAAGTACACAGATATTCCATGTTTATGCATAGAATAATCTTATAATTGCACTTCTTTCCAAATTATTTTATGTACTCAAAATTAACCAATTTAGAATTGTGAAAAACACTTTTGATTGTGTTATTAAACTAATTCTAAAACGATTGTTTTTAAAACTAAAGTGCCTGATTACCTTGTTTGACACTGAAGAGGGCTGCCAGTCACTTTCCAGTGTTGTAGACTACAAACCTACACGCACACTCATATAAAGCTACAGCAAAGATCTCAAGAGGCACTATCTCCATGACAGAAGACTGAAGGCAATGTCAGACAGGAGAAGAGCCACTTTTTTATTCAATGACTTACCTACTAATAAGTTATTCATTCCCAACAACTGCTCAGCAATTGATAGTTCAGGCACCCTAGTTGAAATGTAGTTGACCATGTACTTCATAAGAAATGAAAGTAAAGTTACTAACTCTAACAGTAAACAATTTAATGGGGATTGGGAATGGGTAGTAAAGGTTTAAAAAGACACAGATATTTGGTATTCATGTATAAAACTACTGAAGAATAAAATAAACACATTAATAAATATTAAAAGGGAAAATCATTTTGTTTGGAAACAACTAAAGCTTCCTTCAGCAAGTACTATGTTTATGTTATATCTACTAGAAGAGATATTATTTAACAATAAAGATAGACATATTATAAAGCCATAGATTGATGTGGAACACTGGAATGCATATTTCGAAATTGAAGAAGTAAATATTAAATGACTGAATAATACATTATATAAACTGTATTGTACTTAGGAAGAAACATCTGTGAAGACAGTAGAAAATTTAGTGGTTACAAGTGTTGGCATGGGAGTGAGAAATGAAGGTGTCAATAGGTTTTAGCAGTTACCCTGCATGTTGCTGATAAAAATCATGACAATAAAGCTTAAGAGCACAAGAGATTTTATTTTTCTCTTAATATAGTTTTCTTACAGTTCATCATCAACTTTGGCAAGAGAGTACACAGCAACACCAGGAGCCAAGGGAACTGGCTATACAATATCCACATGACCACGGAGAAAGGGACAATTCTCACTTACTACATAAGCATGCCTTGCCAAGTACACTTGAGAAAGCCAACTTCCTCAACCAATTGTCTCTATTTTGTTCACCTTCTCAGGGCCTAGTCCTACCCATCATGGGCTGGATCTTCCCCATCAAGTAGACATTTTCCTACAGGTTCATTCAAGGGCCTGCTCTAACCATCAGTTCTTCACAGTTGTGCCCAAACAACCTGTAACTCTCAAGTTGATACCTGAATCTACTCATCACATAGTTTGAGCATAGTAGATGTTTAGAATTGTGGAAGTATTCTCTATGATATTATAAGTTTAGGTTTATAACATGATATATTAGCCAAAACGAATCCATTATATTTTTCAGAATGAACCATACTGTGATCATTAAACTCTATTATGTATAAAATAAATAATCAAAGTTGACACGTGTTTTATATTAATACCAGGTATGGATAAGAATAGACATTTTAGAAATATTATGTACTACTGCCTTCATTTTCTGCAGACTTAACACTGTTAAAATAATTCAACTTCCTTGATTTTTTAATGTTTTTTAGAAGGTTAGCTATGGTTTTGTCCTAGAATTTTTGAGTGGGTAATTTTTGATCATTTGTTCTTATCTTCAATCCAGCATCCAATTTAATGCTAATATTTACACTTAATCAGCCTCATGCTTTAACTGTTTGCATTCTTCTACAAACCAATGTGATAAATCTTGCCAATTGTAAAATCCAGGCATACACTTTATAAAAATCAATAGTGGTTTGCACTCTGTGTTTATTTTTCTCTGTTTACAAACTTTAAATGATTACTAAGTACACTAAAAATGCCATTTACTTAACTAGCTCTTTACATGCTCTCTACCTTCCAGGGAACTTGTCCCTCCCACAACCCATGAGTTATGTCCTCTCTACCAATTTGACAATTTTCAGGATGCTTGGCTAGAGCTTAACTCAATTGTCAATTCCTTACAAATGCTCCCAGAGCTGAAGCCTTCAGTTGCCATGCTGACATGTGTAGGTAGCTATGTGCCACACCATGTTTTAAAAATACATGTCTCCATTGTTTATTTAGATAATACTTGAAAATAAACTCTTTCAAAGAGTTTATATACAAATCTGGGATTTGTATCAAAATGAAATGCTCTGCAATCTATTCAAAGTAAAAGAAATACAATACAGGCACTCTCAGGCTCATATTATAAATACCTTATCTCAAATTGACTATGGAAAGAGGCATTACAAAATTGATACAGACAGTAGCATATAGTTAAAATGTAAAAATCTAATTTTTACTTTACACACACAAATAAAACTAAAACTGGAGAGATATTATACTTAACAGTATTCAGATTTCTCCAGGCTTTATTTTGAGCTACAGTATATATAGAAGGCCTATGAGGCAAATACTAATTAACACTACATGGAATTTGTTTTAACCAGAAGGTTAATAATGAAATCAAAGTTTATTATCAAAGGTTACAAAGATAATTTGCAGCAACCTTACAAATAGAAATGAAGCCTTTCAAATTCTGAGCCAAAGTATTAAGCATATGGTTTTACATCACAGCCTTAACTGAAACAAAATACTGAATCAGTAAGATTAGTAAGAAATTTAAATATTCAATAATAATTTTCTGAGTCAAGATTAATGAACAGAAAAAGTGGATCCAAAAGCTGATGATCTTCCTTTTTGTTCGTCATATTTGTTAAGGAGTGAAATAAGTAAAGGTGTATTTGGACAAAAATACTGTCTGACAATGGAAGTTTGCCTATTCCTCAGCTGTTCTGTGAATATGGTGTGGTCCACTCCCTTAGCCCCTAGTGTTGGTGTGGATGGTCTCTCCTGACAAGTTGGATTAAGAACTGCAACCAGACAACTATAAACTAAGAATAAAACATCTTGTACCCATAAGCTAATTGGTCATGAATTTATCAGCAACATTCTAAATAATTGCAACACATGTTTTCTGGGACATAGGTCAAATTCAAAATTATTGGATCGATGGAGACTTCAGTTATCTTGGTATTAGATAATCACGAGTATTCAGACTAATCCATTAAATCATGACCCAATTGATTGTGCCAGCTCCTTCTTACTTTAATGAATGTTTACAAAAAGCAAATATTTGTATCAAATAAGATTTTTCCTTGAACCAGATTCAGACCAAGAACCAATGTGCTTTTCAGAATATTTTCTTAAGCTAAAAGCATACATTTGCCCATGAAATAATGAGTGTAATTGGAGCCTGTAATAATGTTTTGTTTGTACTTTTGTGTATGTGTGCATCCACACATACATGCACAGATGTATACACTCATATACTCACTCAAATAAAAGACAAACAAAATTAATTACATTGAGTATCAGTTGCATGAATGTCAATGAATAATATAAGGAAAATACATTCTCATAATAAACACATAATAAATTTTTATACACTGTAAAGCCAACTGTTTTCACTGACCCTGAGCCTCTATTTCATTCAATAAAAAATATATTATGAAGCCCCTTACATAACCTTTCAGGGTTTTTCTCTTTCTTTTATTTATAGATTCCTATAAAGTACTCACACTACTCTGTAATTTCTTATTTTCAGCTGGTGGCAATATTTTTCAGCACCCTTCCTTATCATATAAGAAGTAGTGACTCCCATTGATTTTAATGATGTATTATTATATACTTCTGTCCTAAATTTAGCAAATCAGTCACTTTCAGACAAATATCAATTTTTCATCTTTTTTAAAAGTGTTTTAATTTTTAAAAAATTTTTAATGTTTTAAATTTTTTCTGCTTTTACAAGGATATTGGGTATTCATCCCAGGTTCCTTCCCTCCCATACATTTCCTTTACCATTACCTCCAATTCCCACTCATCCTTCTGGCTGTATGCTTCTATGGACCCCCAGGTTCACGTAAGCTTTTCTACTATTGTGGAGGCTAATGTGGTTGTAGCATATCAAGTTACCTCTTTCAAGGACACCCAACTGATATGTGCACTGTCCTTCACCCATCTAGCTTCAGATCCAAAGGTTTCCACTGTAAGTTCCCACTCAATGGGTATAGCAACAGCTGCCTACATAGCAGTTTGATGTACTGTCTTCCTATCTATAAGTTTATGGGCTGCCTTCACTATTGACTTTTTTCCTTCCCTTTTTTATATATTCTTGCTCTGGTTTACAGTAACACGTATGTGTACCCTTCTGACAAGCATGTCTTGAATGCAAACATAAAGCTGTTGGTTATCTACATGACACTCATGCCACTATTACAGTGGCAGTCACCTGTTGCCACAGTGATTTATATTGCAACTTGGAGATCTCATGCCATTGATGTGGCTTGTGATTATTTCTCTCTCCCAGATGTTTCTACAGTATACTCTGCTACTATGTAAACTTTCTGGTAAGGAGAAAGTCCTCAGTCCAGTTCCAGTTATATATTTGCCCATATTATTTGATCCATTTATGTTGCATCTTCAGTAATAGGAACATAATGACAGCTTTTGGAAAGCAATCAAAAGTAATGGCAAAAACTTATAATTTGGGGGGCTTTAAGACCTCTCTGATCACATTTTATCATGAAGTGCCACATTCCTGTTACTCATAGCATAATTTTGGCTCTGTGTTCTAGGTGGATCAGCTCCAGCCCCCACCCCAATTTCTTCATTCTGCTCCTCTGCATAGGGACTGCCCATTCTTGTTCCTTTCTTTAAGGGACTATTTTTTTTTTTACATATTACTCACATAGGGCATTCCTTTGGGGTTACTTGCCATAATCTTTAGGTTTTTCTGAAAGTTCTTTTTTCCCTCCTATCTCCCATGTCCCACCTATGTCCCATTCCCTCATTCCCCACTATGTATTTTTCCGACTTAATCCCTCCCTCACCCTAGTCCTGGGATCTTAAAACTACCCTTTAAAAATTTTCACTCTAACCATCCCTTCCCACTTTTACAATCTTAAGTCTTTTACAAATTTTCTGGCTGTTACAGTGCTTTCAATCCAAATACATTGCCAAGGAGATCAGTTCAATTGTCCACATATAAAAAAGAACATGCGGTGCTGAACTTTCTGTGTTTGAGATACCTCCCTCAGTATTAAAGTTTCCAGTTCCATCCATTTATCAGAAAATTGCATAATCTCATCCTTTCTGATTGCTGAATTCCATTGTGTAAATGTGCCACATTTTTTATTATTCATTCATCTGTTGATGTTCAAATTAGCTGATTCCATTTTTTCACTTTTGTGAATAGAGCTGCAATGAACATAGATGAACAAGTGGCTTTGTAATGAGATGTAGTCTTTTGGGAATATCCAAAGGAATGGTATAGCTGGATGATATGGTAGTTTCATTTGAAACTTTCTGAGGAGCCTCCTCACTGATCGCCACAGAAGCTGCATCTGTTTACACTGCCATCAGCAGTAAGTGTCCCTTTTTCTCCATAGCCTCACCAGCAATCTGTGTTGTTTGTTCTTGATCTTAGTCATTTTGAATGGGGTAAGATGGTATAGCAGGGTTGTTTTGATTTGCATTTCTCTGATAATCAAGGAAGTTGAACATCTTTTACAGTATTTGTTTGACATTTATATCTGGGTGAAAACCTAGTATAGTTCCAGGGCCCATTTTTTAATTGAAATGTTTGCTGTTTTGGTATTTAATTTTCTGGGTTTTTTATATACTCTGGAGATTATTTATTTGTCAGACTCTTAGCTGGCGAAGGTTTTCTCCTATTCTATGGGTTGTCCTTTTGCACAATTACCAATATCTTTTGTAGAAGAGAAACTTTTCAGTTTCACGAATTCCCATTTGTTGATTATTGTTCTTAGTTCCTGGGCATTTGTTTTCAGCTTAGAAAATCTTTACCTAAGCCTATCAATTCACATGTACTTTCTACTATTTCTTCTAATAATTTCAGAGTTTTCAGTTCAATATCTAGATCATTGATCCCTTTGGAGGTGACTTTTGTGTAAGGAGAGAGGCAACAGTGCATTTTTATTCTTCTACATGTGGATGTCCAATTGTGATAGTAAATCTTAAGTTTCAACTTGACCACAAAATAGGCTGTCAGATTACCTGAAGAGATTATCCAGATCAATAAATTATAATACAAAGACCAGTCCTAGATCTGATTGGAACTTCTTTGTATCAGACCAGAAAAAAGGAACCATAGAACAGAAGACTTAGAAGATAAAATCTTCAGGAATCCTCCAGTCTTCAGCTGTCAATGTATGCAGTGACTTACTCTGCCACCAGTTTCAGCGACCAGCCATGTAGCCTCCACCATGAAAGACTGTTTCTCCCCTCTGGAACCATAAGATTAAATCTCCCTTTTTCCCTTAAGTTCCTTGACTTTGAATGCTCTCTTAGAGCAACAATTAAGATTAACTACCACACAATTTTCCCAACACCACTTGTTCAAAATACTTTCCTTGCTCATGGATTGGTATGATCAATATTGTGAAAATGACCATCCTACTCAAAGCTATATACAGATTCAATGCATTTCCATTTAAAATCCCAATGCAATTCTTCACAGAACTAGAAAAATATCTCAAAAGTCATATGGAAAAACAAAAAAGTACCATGATCAGGCCAGATTTTAAACTATATTACAGAGCTGTAGTAATAAAGACTGCTTGGTACTGGCACAAAACATATATCTATCACTGGATCACAACACAGGACCTACACATACAGCCATCTAATTTTTGAGAAAGGTGTCAAGCATGTACATTGGGGGCTTTTTTGTTTCAACAGATATGAAATTGGTGCATTTTTAACATAAGCTTCTTTATTTTTATTATAACTAATACCTACTCTAATCAAAATTGAACAGCAAATTCGGGAGGTGGGAAGAAAGCATGTTAACATCCTAAACTAATTTCAATTTCTAAAATTTTTCTCAGTAGTTCTAAAATCAGTTTGATTGATTATTGACAGAATTTGTGCAAAAGTAATTGAAAATGTGAATTATATCTACCATGTGTAATGTATACTGATTACAAATGGCTATAAGTAAGTTATAGAAGGAAGGTATTTCATCTGGAAATCACAGATGAAAAATTCAGAGGATTTTGAAAAGATGCAATTTCATATTACTGCCAAACTGAAGCAAGCCACTTTTTAACTGTTACGTGCCACAAAACTGTTATTATAAAAGGGCCAAAAAATCCAATGGAAAAAGAACAGCATCTTCAACAAATGGTGCTGGCAAAACTGGATGTCCACATGCAGAAGACTGAAACTGGACCCATACTTGTTACCATGTACAAAAATTAATTTCAAATGGATCAAAGACCTTAATATAAGGCCACATACTATAAAATCTCTAGTTCAAAGGATCGGAAACTCCCTCGACATGATTGGACTAGGCCAACAATTCCTAAACAGTAATCCAATAGCACAGTCACTAGAACCAGCACTCGACAAATAGGTTCTTACAAAATTAAAGAGCTTCTGTTCAGATAAAAAGATTTTAAACCAAGCACAAAGGCAACCGATAGAATGGGAGAAATTCTTCCCTAACCACATACTGATAGAGCTCTATTATCCAGGGTGCACAAAGAACTTAGAAAACTAAACACCAAGAAAATAAATGGCCTGGGAACTCAAAAGAAACTTTTTCAGTGACAAAATTGAAATGTCTAACAAATATCTTAAAAAATGCTCCACATACTTAGCCATCAGGGAAATGCAAATCAAAAACTCCCTGAGACATTATCTTACCCCTGTAAGGATGGCAAAAATCCACAATACAAACAACACCAAATGCTGGAGAGGATATGGACAAAAGGGAACTCTCCTAAATTGCTGGTGGGAATGCAGTCTTATGCAACCACTCTGGTGAACAGTGTGGCGATTTTTTAAAAAAGTTAAAGATCGAAATGCCATATGACCCTGCTATTCCACTTTTGGAAATAGTCCCCCATAAAGCAAAAATTCATCTCAATGACACAAGCACAACCATGTTCATTGCAGCACTATTTACAAAAGCAAATTCATGGAATCAACCCAAATGCCCAACAGTAGATGAGTAGATAAGGAAGATGTGGTACATTTATACAATGGAATACTACTCATCCATCAAAAAGATGAATTAATGAAATTTTCTGGGGAATGGATGGAATTAGAAAAAATTGTATTGAGTGAAGTAGCCCAGACACAGAAAATTAAGCACCATATATACTTCCTAATAAGTGGATCCAAGTACCAAACCCACTTAGTGACACATTCAAAGATAAATCTCTGTAATACCTACAGTAATTGCAAAAATTATAAACAGGAGGGAAGGGGAAGGAGGGCCCCTCCAGAAATAAAGAGATAAGGGATCATGCTACAGTAGAGAAAATTGGTCACCATTAAGTATTGCAAGTAAGTATTGAGACATCTGGTTAAGCTCACTCACTTTCCTTCCTGGTCACTTGAGTCTGTGGAGATTTGATCTCACCAGTCAGGGAAGGTATAGAGTCTGAATGATAGATGGTAACCATCTTGCAAATGTGAAACTAACACCCTCTGACTGGTATCTCCTACTCCTATTCCATCTACCTTTGAATCTACTCTTATAGTAAGATTCCATTTAAACAGCCTTTCATCTCTGGTTAGGAGGTGACTTAAAATACCAATCAGGATTGAGCCAAGGGCAGTGCAGGAACAAGAAAACTGAAAACAACAACAAACTATAATTCTGAACATCCGAGATCTTATATTAATCACCTGGAATCAGATAAGCCAAATCTCTTCCCATCCTAAAGCTCAGGGAAATTTGCAGAAAAGGGAGCAGTAAGATTTTAAGAGTCTAAAGATGGGAAGGAGCAATGATACGCAAGATACTACACAGAAGTTAGGGCTACAATAGCCATAATAAGACTTTGCATGACCTGCGCAATGGCTGACATGTCAATGATCCCCCAAAGTCTAGCATGGATCACAGGCACTAAGATCCTTAGAGGCAAAGGATTAACAGTCAAAATAGTATTCCCATACTAAAGGGAAGCCCAAGAAAGGGCTCTGGGTAATGCCACTGAGTCTTTACACCTCATTAGAATGGAAGACGCAGGGGATAGAGAGGGGGGAGCACTGGGAGAAAGGGAGGGAGGGGAGTGAAAGGAAGGGGAAAAGGGGGGAGGTAACAAGAGGGTTCAGGGAAGGCTGGAGGGAGGGAGGGGACTGGGGTAACTATTAAGTTTGTAGGAGTAGGAAAAATAAAATAAAATAAAATAAAATGTTTTAATATCAAAAAAGATTGTGAAATCTTTATTAAAGAAAGTAAAAAACTAATCCAAAAAGTTTTTCAAGTATTTACATGCTTTCAAAATAAACTTAATACATATAAAGTAAAGTAGTGTTTCTTTTGCTTGGGAATGAGAAAAATACAACAAACCCAAAGGAAAAGAAAGGGAAAGAAAAGGAAAATTAGTTTAATACAAAATAGAAATTATATAGCATTTTGTAAAGTCTAGTTTTCCCTCAATGGATCAAGCCTGCTGTTATTTTTAGTTCCTGTCTAAAGTTTGACAATTGTGTGATTTATGGTAAAAAGTACAATTACTATCCCAAATACTTGGAGAGAGAGGGGAGAGAAAGAGAGAGAACTTTAGGTAATATGAGATGCTGCTATTTATTGTAATAAAAACATTTACAATAATTAAATCTTTTGGAAAATATAAGTGAAAGATCATGGGGGAAAATAGATATCTAAACTGAAAGTTTGACTTCCTCCATCTTACCTTATAGAATAAATAACAATAATCACAAAAGAATTGTCTTGGATATAAAATAAATAAAAAAATACAAAGTACAGAATGTAAAATTCATTTTCACTTCCATTTTGTTTTGTGACAGTTTTGGGGATTGAAGTTAGTGCAATTCATATGCTATTCAAGCCACAAAACTGTGCTATATGTCCAGACACAACACATCTACTTGAGGAATTTTTTTTCTTCTGGTTAGTGTATTACTATGAATTGAAATAATTTCACAATTATTATTATAAAACTAGATTATAATGAATATTCTCATGAACATATCTTTGGATATACTGTAGTGATAGAGTCCAAGAATGCAATTTCTGAGTCAAAATGAATATGAATTTTTAAATTAGTGATGGAATTTTTCAATTGATTTCTAAATAGATCTAGTGTATCAAAAATATGAGTTCACTATTATTATTTATGCTTGCCCCAAAATTGAAAACATCATTTATTTCCTTTGTTTTAACATGGTAAAATTTTATTTCAGTAAACTTTCAAGTATCTCTCTTTCCCCACCAGCCCGGGATGAGCGCAGTCCAGCAAGGACTCACAACGACTTAGGACCCAGCTCTTCCCACCAGCCAATGGAGTCACGCCCCAGCTGCCCAACTTAAAGAGCACCCTGCCACCACCTCCTCCCTTTCCCCACCCGATCGGGATGACTGCAGTCCAGCCAGGACACACGGTTACCTAGGTAAACTCCCTCCACTCAACCCCAAACCTCAGGCCAAATAATTCAGTTCAGTGAAAAACGCACAGAAAAGAACGTCTTAAGAGTTAAAATGACAATGAACAAGTCAAAGTGCAAATCCATGAGAAACAACACCCAAGAAAACAAATCTCCCACTGAAGGAATTAATCCCAAAATGATAGACTCCAACCAGAACAAACCCACGGAAAATAGCCAAGAATGCCTGACCCGGGATAAAGACTTTTAAAACATGATCATTACCATGTTCAATACTATGAAAGAGGAAATCTGGGAGGAATTAAATAACTGCATCAATCACTTTGAAGAGAAATACAACAGACACTTGGTGTTGAGAAAAACAGTACAAGAAACAAAAACAGGCACAGAGCAGTTAAAACAGACTCAAACAGAGTTTAAAACTGAACTAAAAGACAAGGTATCTTCAACCCAGAACTCAACAGAGAGTCTAATCTGCAGAACTAACGAAGCAGAAAATAGAATTTCAGACCTTGAAGACAAAGTGGGAGAATTAACCAGCTCAATGGAAGAGGTTTTTAAAGCCAAAAAAATACTAGAGAGAAATATTCAAGAGATATGGGACACCCTGAAGAAGCCTAACATGTGTATTCATGGAATACCAGAGAAAGAATCTCAAAATACCACACCTGAGGAAATTTTTCAAACGATCATCAAGGAAAACTTTCCTCATCTAAAAAAAGAGAGGTCCAGCCATATACAAGAAGCATTCCGCACCCCAACCAGATATGACCAAAATAGAAACTCGCCATGGCAAATAATAGTTGAAACACTTCACATTCAAGATGAAGAAATGGTGCTAAGAGCCTCAAGGGAAAAAAAAAAACAAGTCACTTTTAAAAGTAAACCTATTAAAATAAAAAATGACTTCTCAATGGAAACAGTAAAAGCAAGAAGAGCTTGGAGAGATATACTTCAAGTATTGAAGGAGCAAAAACATCAACCCAGGCTGATATAGCCCGCAAAATTATCCACCATGATTGAGGGAGAAAGACAAGTTTTCGGGCACAAAGACAACTTGAAGGGATACATGTCTACCAAACCAGGCCTTCAAAAAATGCTAGAAATGATACTCAAGCTTGAAGAAACAAACAGACATGTCCAAGAGAACAGAAAGGAAGTATAATATTACCAAAACCTAAAAGAGAAACAATACACTTACAAAAGTCACTAAACATAATAAATGTCCGGAATTAAAAATAGTTTCTCCATTATAAATTTAAATGTTAATAGGATTAACTCACAGATCAAGAGACACAGATTACAAACTTGAATTAAAAAATCACAAACCATCAATCTGCTGCCTGCAGGAAACCCATCTCACCACAAAAGATAGGCACATCCTAAAAATAAAAGGCTGATCAAAAATTCTGCAAGCTAATGGAACCAAAAAACAGGCAGGGGTAACGATTATACTTTTGGACAAAGTGGACTTCAAACCCAAAAAAATCATAAGAGACACAGATGGATACTACATTTTAGCCACAGGTACAATTCACCAGGAAGACTTCACAATACTGAACATATATGCACCCAATACGGGCCCCTCCACATTCATTAAGAAAACCTTACAGCGTCTAAAGTGAGAAATCAACCCCCAAACGATAATTCTTGGGGACTTCAACACCGCCCTCTCAACATGGGATAGATCAACAGGCCAAAAGCTTACCAGAGACACTTTGGAACTTAATCAAACCCTTAAAGAAATGGATCTTACAGATCTCTATCGAACTTTTCACCCAAGCACCAAAGAATACACATTTTTCTCAGCAGCATATGGAATGTTCTCCAAATTAGATCACATATTGGGCCACAAATCAAATCTCTACATATATAGGAGGGTTGAAATTCTAGCCTGTGTCCTATCAGACCACCACAGCTTAAAGCTGGACATTCACAACACAACAAACAGGAGAAAATATTCTAACTCCTGGAAACTTAACTTTATGATTCTGAAGGAGAACTGGATTCAGGAAGAAATTAAAAAAGAAATTCAAGATTTCCTGAAAGTGAACGATAATGAAAATACAACATACCAAAATCTCTGGGACACAATGAAAGCTGTCCTAAGAGGTAAGTTCATAGCTTTTAATGCCTACATCAAAAAAATGGAAAAATCAGTAATAAATAACTTAACAATACAGCTTAATGCTTTAGAGAAACTAGAGCAATCTGATCCCAAAAGTAGTAGAAGAAAGGAGATTAGCAACATAAGGGTAGAAATATCTGAAATCGAGATTAGGAAAACAATACAGAAAACCAACCAGTCAAAAAGCTGGTTCTTTGAAAAAATCAATAAGTTTGATACACCCCTAGCTAAGTTAACCAAAAGCAAGAGAGAGAAAGCCCAAATTAACAAAATTAGAAATAAAATGGAGTTATCGCTACTGATACCCAAGAAATCCAGAGAATTATAACATCATATTTCAAAAACTTATACTCTGTGAAGTTTGACAACACAAAAGAGATGGATGAATTTCTAAGTAAACACACCTTACCTAAATTGAATCAGGAAGTTGTGAGTTATTTAAATAGTCCTATAACATATGAAGAAATTGAAGAAGTAGTCTCGAATCTTCCCACCAAAAATTGTCCTGGACAAGATGGATACAGCACAGAGTTCTATCAGACATTTAAGGAATTAATAAGACCAATAACCCTTAAACTGTTCCATCAAATAGCAAAAGAAGGAACACTACCAAATTCCTTCTATGAAGCTAATTTCGTTTTAATCACAAAACCTAATAAAGATTCACTTAGAAAAGTAATCTATAGGCCAATCTCTCTGATGAACATAGATGCAAAGATTCTCAACAAAGTCTTAGCAAATCGGATTCAAAAACATATGAAAAAGATCATTCAAGGGCACCAAGTAGGCTTCATCCCCAGCACACAAGGTTGGTTCAATGTACGCAAATCAATAAATGTAATTCATGATATATATCAGTCCAAAGTCCAAGACCACATGATACTCTCAATAGATGCAGAAAAAGCTTTTGACAAGATCCAACAGCCTTTTATGATCAAAACCCTAGAGACAGTAGGAATGGAAGGAACATTTATCAATATAATACAAGCTGTATACAACAAGCCCACAGCAAGGATTATACTCAAAGGGGAAAAACTGGAAGCATTCCCACTTCGATCAGGAACTAGACAAGGCTGTCCACTCTCACTCCTTCTATTCAATATTGTACTTGAAGTCTTAGCCGAAGCCATAAGACAAGAAAGGGACATAAGAGGGATTGAAATCGGCAAGGAAAAAGTCAAGCTATCTCTATTTGCAGATAACATGATCTTATACCTGAGTGATCCCAAAAACTCCACCAGGAAGCTCCTGGAACTAATTGAGAAGTTCAGCAGGGTGGTAGGTTACAAAATAAATGTACAAAAATCAGTGGCCTTCCTATATGCCCAGAAGGAAAGAAGTGAAAAAGCCCTGAGAGGAACCATCCCATTTACTATAGCCCCTAAAAAAATGAAATACCTTGGTATAAACCTAACCAAGGAGGTAAAAGACTTTTATAATGAAAACTTTAAAACCCTAACGAAAGAAATTGCAGAAGACACCAGAAGATGGAAAGACCTCCCATGTTCCTGCATTAGCAGAATCAACATCGTAAAAATAACCATTTTACCAAAGGCAATATAAAAATTCAATGCTATACCAATTAAAATCCCAAAGCAATTCTTTGAAGAAGTTGACCAAACAATCTCAAAATTCATATGGAGGCACAAAAGACCCAGGATAGCAAAGACAATCCTGAGGAACAAAAACACTGCTGGAGGTATCACCATACCAAACCTTAGTCTATACTACAAATCCATAGTTAAAAAAGCGGCCTGGTATTGGCTCCAAAATAGACACACAGATCAATGGATAAGGGTTGAAGACCCAGATATAAGACCACAAAATTACAGCCATTTGGTCTTTGCAAAGGGGCCCAAAGAATTCAATGGAAAAAGAACAGTATCTTCAACAAATGGTGCTGGCAAAAGTGGATCTCCACATGCAGAAGATTAAAACTCGTCCCATACTTGTCACCATGTACAAGAATTAACCCAAAGGGATTAAGGACCTTGATGTAAGGCCAGAGACTATAAAAAACATAGGTGAAAGGGTAGGGAACACCCTCGAGCTGATTGGGCTAGGCCAACAGTTCCTAAGCAGACATCCAATGGCACAGTCACTGCTACCAACTCTCAATAGTTGGGATATTGTGAAATTAAAGAGCTTCCATTCAGATAAAGAGATCGTAACATGAGCTCAAAGACAACCCACAGAATGGGAGAAAATCTTCACTAACCACATATCTGATAGAGCTCTATTATCCAGAGTGCACAAAGAACTTAGAAAACTAAACACCAAGGAAAGTAATGGCCCAATTAAAAAATGGGCCATGGAACTTAAAAGAAACTTTACCAGGGATGAAATTAAAATGTCTAAAAATATCTTAAAAAATGGTCCACTTACTTAGCCGTCAGGGAAATGCAAATCAAAACTTCCCTGAGATATCATCTCACCCCAGTCATGATGGCAAAAATCCACAATACAACAACAACAAATGCTTGAGAGGATGTGGAGAGAGGGGAACTCTCCTATATTGCTGGTGGGAATGCAAGCTCTTACAACCACTCTGGTAAGCTGTCTGGAGATTCTTAAAGACATTAAAGATTGAAATGACATATGACCCTGCTATTTCACTTTTGGGAATAACCCCCCATACAGCAGAGGTTCATCTCGATAGCACAAGCACGACCATGTTCATAGCAGCACTGCTTACAATAGCAAAGTCATGGAATCAACCCAAATGTCCAACAGTTGACAAGTGGATAAGGAAAATGTGGTACATCTATACAATGGAGTACTACTCAGCCATCAAAAATGATGAATTACTGGAATTTGCCGGGAAATGGATGTCATTAGAAACAATTATATTAAGTGAAGTATCCCAGACCCAGAAAATTAAACACCGTATGTACTCCCTAATGGGTGGCTCCTAGTACCAATCCCACCCAGCCCACCTTGAGTCACTCAAAGATAAATCTATGTAATACCTACAGTATTTGCAAGGATTATGAACAGGAGGATCGTGTTGGAGGGCCTCACCAAAAACCAGGAGAGAGGGGACCATGTTACTGCAGAGAAAATAGGCCTCCATCAAGAACTGTAAGTATGTAATGAGACACCTGGTTAAGTTCACAGATTTTTGTTCCTGATCATTTACAAATGAGGGGGTATGATCTCACCAGAAGGGGAGGGCATATAGTCTGGCAGATAAAAAGTAACCATTTTGCAAATGGGTGATTGACCCCTCCCTCACTGAGGTTTCTTACTTTTATTACATCTACCTTTGAAGATACTCTTATAACAAGACTCCAGTTTAACAGCTTTTTATCTCTAGCCAGGGGGTGACATCCAATACCCATCAGGATGGAGTGAAGGGCATTGCAGGAGCAGCAAAACTGCAAAAGAAAATCAACAAACCATAATCCACAACTTCAGAGACTCTATATCAACCACCTAGAACTAGGCCAGCCTAATCTCTCTCCATCCTGAAGCTCAGGGAAATTTGCAGAAGATGGGGCAGTAAGATTGTAAGAGCACAAGGATGGGAGGAGCATTGATTTTGAAGATACTCCACACAAGTTAGGGCCGAAGCAATCATAATTGGACTTTACATGACCTGTGCAATGCCCAACACACTATTGACCTCACAAAGTCTAGCATTTGCTAAAGGCACCAAGATCCTTGGAGGCAAGTGTTTGACAGCCACAGTAGTGTTCCTATGCTTAAAGGGAACACAGGAAAGGATTCAGGGAAATGCCACTGGGTCCTTGTACGTCATTGAAAAGGAGGGCCCAGAGGAGGGTCTGGCATGCACATTAAAGGAATCTCTGAGGATTGGTGGGGTGAGGCACTGGGGATGGGAAGGGAGGGGTGAGTGGAGGGAGTGCAGGGGGGTCAGGAGGATTAGGAGGGAGGGAGGGAACCGGTGTACCTGCTAAGTTTGTATGAGCAGAAATAATGATAAAAATGTTTTAAAAAATATATAAGTTATATACTTCTAACATACAATGTAACAGAATAAACATTCCCATTCCAAAAGAAAGGAATGGGGGCATATCCAGGAAAGATCAGTCCATAACAAGACCGAAAACCAGCAGGATAAACTCCAAATCTTGTATCCCCAAGTCCAACAGGTGAGCCTCTCCTTGAAATCATCTCAGTTCAAAAGGGCTTTGGCTCCACCCCTCCAATGCAGCTGCCCATAGAATACCTTGGTCTCCTGAGCTGACTCCTCCCAGGGTATATAGCTTTCTTTGGCAGGTGTCCCACGTTGTGTCTGGAACCTCTAACATCTTTACTTCTCAATGGCAAACCAGGCTTTAACTCCACAGCACAAACTACCCTTCTTGGGCCTCTAAACTGCAAGTTTTTTGCCTCATGATGCCTGGATGCTGCCAATTTTTGAAGTCTTGGAGGAGGACTCTGTGATCTCCTCCTTCTTGCATCACCGATGCCTCTAAAACCAGAACCATGTAGAATACTTTGCTAAGACTGGCCTCCTTGAATCACAGCTGATGCTGCTTCTCTATGCTGACCATCTCTTTCACTCCTGGGCAGTTGCTTGGTAAAAGAAACCAACTCTTGCTTTGAACTCTCCCCTTTAGCTCCATTCTTCTGAAAGGATTTGCATTCTTATGAGTGGGAGCCTTCCCTGAGGATCTTGCTTTCAAGCTAGAGCCTCTCCATTTATTCAAATTAAGAGCAGGCTTTGATTTACAAATGGAGGTAATCTCTTCAACAGCCATTTTGTTCTCTGCTTCTTACTGGTTCAACTCTTTAAGTTTACCATTGTAGTTTTTATCATTCGATCTTACAGTTTTTGCTTCTTCCTGCCTGATTCTTTGCTCCTTTTCATAATTCTGAAGACAACTAAAAAGTAGCCATATCACATTGTCAAGACTACATTGCTTTGAAATTTCCTCTGCCAAGCACTCCAGCTTAATTTCAGGCAAACTTTTAGGACGAGGGCAAAACTTCACAAAACTCTCAGCCAACACATGGCTCCACATGTCACTCGTCCAGTTGCAAACACAGTCTCTGTTCCCCTCTGGACCATCACAAGCTGGGCTTCCACTCTCGGCATCTCTCGCAGAATTGCTCTTCTCTGAACTCTCACAAGACAGGTCCCTTTGGCCCAACCGCCAAGACGCAAAGCCTTTTCCAGCACAAAGTCCCAAAGTTCTCCGTATTTCTCCCAATAAACAGTTCCAAAGGCACACTAGCCACATCACAGCAGTGGCCAAACTGCTGAGTACCAACTTCTCTCAACTTCACAAACAACTTCACTTTGTGGTACCAGCTGTTCTTAATCTCATAGCAATACCTCACTCCTGGTACCAATTTCTGTAATGGTTACTCTTAACTATTGCTGTGAGAGAGCACTCAAAGTCAATCAACTTTAGGGAGAAAAGGAGATTTATTCAGCTTATGGTTCCAGAAGGAAGGTACAGCGTCTCAAAACAGAGGTGGCATAGCTGGCTAGCCAAAGCTGGAGGAGGCCAAATCACTCAGACATCTTGGAATCTGAGAGCTGCATACTGCTTGCTGCAAAGGCAGACTTCTCCTGGAGGTAGGGTGTAAATAATCTACCTCAAGGCCCACCCCTTGTGACTCCCTTCCTCCAGCAAGGTTCCACCTCTCAAGGTGTCATGACCTTATCAAACACATGAGACTGTGGGGGAGACATTTGAAACCATGACAGTGAGTTAATTCAATTGCCATTTAGATTTATAATTGAGGAATTACTTTTGATACAGTTTTTATCCCAGGCATACAACATGTGTTCAACATACACAGATCAATAAATGCAATCATTCATATAAATCAAACCAAATTTCAAGACCACATGACATTCATGATAGATTCGGAAAAAGCTTTTGACAGATCCAAAAGCCTTTTCTCATCACAATTCCACATATAGTTGGAATGGACATAACTTATAACAACACAATAAAACCTGCATAGGACAAAACAACAGTAAAGATTATACTGAACAGAGAGAAATTTGAAGCATTCCTGCTTCACTCAGGAAAAAGTCAAGGCTATTAAATTTTACAATTTCTAGTCAATATTGTATTTGAAATCTTAGCTAGATCCATGAGACGAGAGAAGGATATAAAAGGAATTCAAATCAGAAAAGAAGTCATGATATTTCTATTTGCAAACAGCATGATCGTATACCTGACAGGTCCTAAATTCTCCAAGAGCTAACTCCTGGAACTAATACATAAGTATAGCAGAGTGGTAGGTTACAAAATAAATATGCAAAAATCAGTGGCCTTCCTATACACCAAGGATGAAAAAATGAAAAAATCCTACTAGAAACAATCTCATTTACTGTAGCCCCTAAAAAAATGAAATACCTTGACATAAATCTAACCAAAAAAGTGAGAGACCTTCTTCAGGAGAAGTCTGCCTTTGCAGCAAGCAGTCTGCAGTTCTCAGCTTCCAAGATGTCTGAGTGACTTAGCCTCCTCCAGCTTTGGCTAGTCAGCCATGCCACCTCTACTTTGAGAGACTGTACCTTCCCTCTGGAACTGTAAGCTGAATAAATCTCCTTTTCTCCCTAAAGTTGATTGACTTTAAGTGCTCTCTCACAGCAATATTTAAGAGCAACCATTTCAGAAATTGGTACCAGGAGTGGGGTATTAATGTGAGATTAAGAACAGCTGGTACCACAAATGTAAATCCTTAAAGAATGAAATTACAGCAGACATCAGTAGGTGGGAAAGACTTCCTGTGCTTCTGCAGCTTACTACTGCCTTCAAAATGAACATACAGATCAATGGATAAGTGTTAAAGGTCCACATATAAGCCAACACAACTCTAGTCATTTGACCTTTGACCTTGGGGGCAAAAAATTCAATGGAAAAGGAACAACATATGCAACAATTGGTGCTGGTAAAACTGGATAGCTACATGCAGAAGATTAAAATTGTACTCTAACTTGTCAACACACAAAATTCAACCCCAAATGGATCAAGGACCTTAATATTGGGCCAGAGACTATTAAAAAAACTAGTTGAAAAGGTAGGAGACTCCCTCGACCTGATTAAAGTTGGACAACAGTTCCTAAACAGAATCCCAATTGCTTCAACATTGGAATCAACACTCAACAAATGGGATCATATGAAATTAAAGAGCTGCTGTTCAGATAAAGAGATTGTAAACTGAACAAAAAGGCAACTCACAGAATGGTAAAAAAAAAACTTCACTAACCACATATCTGATAGAGCTCTATTTTCCAGAGTGTTCAAAGAACTTAGAAAACTAAACTCCAAGTAAATAAATAGCACAATTAGAAAATGGGCCTCAGAACTCAAAAGGAACTCGTACAGGGTTGAAATTGAAATGTTTAACAAATATCTTTAAAAAATGCTCCACATCCCTAAAAATCAGGTAAATTCAAACCAAAAGTACCCTGAGATATCATCTCACCCTGGTCAGGATGGCAAAAGTCCACAATACAAAGAACACAAAATGCTGCAGAGAATGTGGAGAGAAGAGAACACTCATACATTGGTGGGGGGAATGTAAGCTTTTACAACCACTCTGGCTATCATTATGTCATTTTCAAAAATGTTAAGGATTGAGATACCATATGACCCTGCTGCATCACTAGTGAGAATAAGCTCTCAAAAGGCTGCAATTCACTACAGTGATATGAACACACCCATGTTCATTGCAGGTGTATTTCCAATAAAAAAGTCATGTAATCAATCCAAATTCCCAATAGTTGACAAATTTCTAATGAAAATGTGGTATATTTATACAATGGAATACTATTCAGCCATCAAATACAATGAATTAATGAAATTTGCCAGGAAATGGATGCAATTAGCAGAAATTATATTGAGTGAAGTATCACAGACTCAGAAAGTTAGACATTGTATGTATTCCTAATAAGTGGATCCTAGTTCCAACCCCCCTTAATGATATATTCAAAGGTAAATCTCTGTAATGTCAAATGTAATCACAAACATTATAAACAGGAGGGAAGGAAAAGGAAAACCCTCATAAAAAAAGAGATAGGGAATCAGGCTTCAATAGAGAAATTAATGCAAGTTCATGTGTTGCATATAAGTAGCAAGACATCTGGTGCAGCTCACTCTCCCTTCCCTTCCTGGTCACCTGGGACTGAACAGTTTTGACCTACCCAGGCCTAGCGGATATATGGACTGGCAGTTAGAAGGTAAACAACTATCAAATGGGACACTGACACTCCCCCACTGTTGTGTCCTATTCCTATTTTTCCATTTATCTTTGAGTCTCTTCTTTTATTAAAATCTTCATTTACACAGTATTTTATCTATGGTTAGGAGATGACCTTTGATGCCATTTGGGATGCAACCAAAGGCAATGCAGGAACAGTAAAACTGAAAACAACAACAAACTATAATTCAGAACACCAAAGACCCTAAGTTATTCACCTGGAACCAGATTAGCTATATCTCTCCCCATCCTAAAACTCAGGAAACTTGTGAAAGAGGAGGTGGCAATATTATAAGAGCCTAATGATGGGGAGTTCTCATTATATGCAAGATACTCTACACAAGTAAGGGCTGCAGCAGCCAAGATATAGCCACAATGTGATTGGACTTTACCTGATTTGCACAGTGGCTGACATGTCAATGACCCCCCAAAATCTAGCATGGATTAAAGGAGAGAAGGCTTCAGGAATTGGAATACTTAGAGACAAAGGATTAAACAGTCGTAATAGAGTTACAATGTTAGTAGGCATCCCAATAAGGGGCCCTGCGCTATGCCACTGAGTCCTGAAACCTCACTTGTGTAGATGACTCACAGGGAAGTTAGGTGCCTACATATATGCTCTGGGTATTGGGAGGGAGTAAGCAGGAGGCCCTGGGAAAGAGGCAGTGAAGAAGGTAAGAGGAACGGAGAAAGGAGGGTGGGTACCTATTGAGCTTATGTGATTAGGAAAAAAGTGTAAAAAAAAAGAAACCGAAAAAAAAGACAATATACTAGAAAGTGGAAAGACTTTCCTTGCTCATGATGAATTGGTAGGATCAATATTGTAAAAATGAGAAGCAATATGCAGATTCAATGCAATACTAATTAAAATCCCAATGCAATTCTTCACAGAGGTGGAAATAATCTCAAAATTCTTATGTAATAACTAAAAAACACTATTAGCTCAAACAATTTTGGACAATAAGAAGACTTCTGGAGGTATCACCATACCTAACTTCAGGATATATTACAAAGCTATAGTAATAAAAACAGCTTCATACAGTGCAAAAAGAGGTACATCGACCAATAAATCAGAACAGAGGACCCAGATATAAACACCCACATATATGGCCACTTAATTTTTTTTAACATTAAAAGAGATTTATTATGTTGGCATACACTAGAGGAATTTTGTAAATAAAGGCAGAAATCAAAAAAGGAAAAAGAAGTTAGTTGACTCAAAAGGCAGAGGGATTAATGATATGTTGAAATTGCCTACCCCAGTTCTCCAGTGTTCCCTCCAAAGCACAGTTTGTAAAGAACAATGTGCACAGGCCAAGCTCTGACCTTGGCCTTTGCCTTAGAGCTGTGTTTGGGAGGCTGCCTCAGTTTCTCCAAAAACAGTCTCCAGATGCTGGTGTTTCAATTCTGAGCATCCAGAGCCCAGGATTGAGGTCAAGTTCTCAGTTTTGGGACCCCACAAAGGAGAGAGACTAGTAACAGGTAGGAAGAAGGGCCTAAAACTCAGAGAGCCTCCCATAGTCAGACACTTTTGCTACGGGTTGGCTGCCCTCTAAAGAGCCCTGGGAGACTCTAGTGGGAAACTTTGCTTTACACAAAGTCTGTAAAGAGCTCAATGGCAGGTTAAGACCAGCTCTCTAAGTAAGTCACCTGTCAAGAGTCTGACATGCCAACAGCCATTTAATTTTTAATTATTTTATTTGTTTATTTGTGTGTGTGTGTGCATGTGCATGCGTATGTGCGTGTGTGTGTGTGTGTGTGTGTGTACCAGAGGACACTGTGTTCCTATGGAGGCACAAGGGTAACTTTGGGAATCATCCTGCGTTGCTTCTACCTCCTATTGCTTCACACTGGGATTTCCCAGGCTCTGCCCACCATGGTTGGAAGTGCAGGCTGCCTCTGTTTCAACCTGGCATTTGTTTCATTGGACCTAGGATCCAAACATGGGACCTTCTGCTTCTGAGGCAGAGTCTTAAATCCTGAACCATTTCTTCAGCACTGAAAACCATTTAATTTTGGATGAATGTGCCAAGCATGCATGATGGGGAAAGACAAGACTTCCAAGCAGTATAGGGAAAATTGCACATATAAATGTAGAAGAATAAAAACCCACTGTTGCCTCTCTCCTTACATAAAAGTCAACACAAAATGTATCAAAGACCTCAATATTAGGCCATAAACTCTAAAATTATCAAAACAAGAGTAAGAAGTACATTTGAACTAACAGGCCTACGAAAAGATTTTCTAAGCAGAACAACAAATGCTCAGAAACTAACAAAAATAATCACAACTGGGACTTCATTAAATTAAAAAGCATTTGTTGTCCAAATGAAACTGTTAATTCTGCAAGACAACAACCCACAAAATGGGAGAATATCTTTATTAGCCATGAATCTACCAAAGAAATAATCTCTAGTGTATATAAAGAAATCAGAAAATTAAACACCAGACACCAAACACTTCAATTAAGAAATGGGCCCCTCCCTTCCACTGGCCCTGAACACACGTTCAGGTACTCCCCACCAGAACCCAGGTCACCCGCTCCTCCCAGCCTCTGCCATCATCCAGCCCGAACGGCGCCAAAGTTACCCAGGGCTTGAGTGGACTACTGGCCATGCCAAAGGTCCCAGGTGAAGCCCGCCAATCATCCTTAGCCTCTAGCCCCTACCCTTGGCCCTGAATGCATGCTGGCTCACTCGCAGGGTCCAAGTAAGGCACCCTGTTTCCCAGGTACTCCCCACCAGAACCTAGGTCACCCAATCCTCTCAGCCCCTCCCAGTATCCAGCCTGAACAGTCAGGGCTTGGGTGGACTACTGGCCATGCTCCAGGTCCCAGGTGAAGCCTGCCTATCATCCTTAACCCCTCCTCCCCTTCCACCTGCTGTGAATGTAGGCTCGCTCGCTAGCAGACCAAGTAACACACCCCCGTCTACTAAAACTGATTTAATCAATGTACTAACAGTCTAATAGCCTCATCTTGGAAATAACAATAACAACAGACAAATGCACCCAACTCCAAGGCAACCACTAGTAATAACTGCCAGAGAGCAGTTATACCAACTAACTCAGTTCAGTCAAAAACACATAGAAACTGTAGAGACTCAAGAAACAAAACAACAATGCCCAAGTCAAAGGGTAGATCCATGACAAACAGAACTCAAGAAAACAAATCTCCCACTGCAAGAATTAACCTCATAGTGACACATTCCAACCAGAAGAAACTCACAGAAAATAGCCAAGAAAGCCAAGCCCAAGAAATGGCTTTCAAATCATGGTCACTACCCTGATCAATACTATGAAAGAGGAAATCCAGGAGGAGTTAAATACCCGCATCAACACTTTGAACAGGAACACAACAAACACCTGGAGGAGTTGAGAAAAACAGTTCAAGAAAAAAAATAGCCATAGAGCAGTGAAAATAGTCTCAGGCAGAGTTTAAAATTGAACTAAAAGACAAGTTATCCTCAACCCAGAACTCAACAGAGGGTCTTACCAATAGAACTATCGAGGCAGAAAATAGAATTTCAGATCTTGAAGACAAAGTGGGAGTATTAACCAGCTCAATGGAAGAGGTTGTTAAAGCCAAAAATATACTTGAGAGGAATATTCAAGAGTCATGGGAAACCCTGAAGAAGCCTAACATGTGCATTCATGGAATACCAGAGCAAGAATCCCAAAATATCACATGTATCAGTTACTCTTAAATATTGCTGTGAGAGAGCACCCAAAGTCAAGCAACTTAAGGGAGAAAGGGAGGTTTATTCAGCTTATGGTTCCAGAAGGAAGGTACAGCCTCTCGAAGCAGAGGTGGCATGGCTGGTTGGCCAAAGGTAGAGGAGGATAAGTCACTACAGACATCTTGGAATCTGAGAGCTGCAGACTGCAGCAAAAGCAGACTTCTCCTGGAGGTATGGTGGGACTAATCCACCTCAAGGCCCACCACTTGTGACTGCCTTCCTCCAGCAAGTCTCCACCTCTCAAGGTGCCATGAACTTGCCAAACACATGAGAATGTGGGGGACACATTTCAAACCATGACATTCCACCCCTGGCTCTGACAGGATCATTGCCATCTCATTATATAAACCATACTCAGCCCAACTTTAAAAGTCTTCATAGACTACATCAGCAGTCCCAAAAGTCCAAAAGTCCAAAATCAAAAGCCTCCTGTAAAATCAAAAGACATGTGACATACTTCCAGCATACAATGACACAAAATAAACATTCCCATTCTAAAAGGAAGAAATGGGGGCATATCCAGTAAAGATTGGTCAATAACAAGACCGAAAACCAGCAGGACAAACCCCAAATCTTGTAGCTCCAAGTCCAACAGGTGAGCCTCTCCTTGAAATCATCTCAGTTCCAAAGGGCTTTGGTTCTACCCCTCCAATGCAGCTGCCCGTAGAATACATTGGTCTCTTGAGCTGATTCTTCCTGGGGTATACAGCCCTCCTTGCAGGTGTCCCAAGTTGTCTCTGGCATCTCTAACATCTTTACTTCTCAGTGGCAAACCAGGTTTTAACTCCACAGCACAAACTGCCCTTCTTGGTCCTCAAAACTGCAGGCTTCTTGCCTCATGATGCCTGGATTCTGCCAATTTTTGAAATCTTGGAGGAGGACTCTGTGATCTCCTCCCTCTTGCATCACTGATGCTTCTAAAACCAGAACGACATGGACGACTTTGCCAAGACTGGCCTCCTTGAATCACAGCTGATGCTGCTTCTCTATGTTGACCATCTCTTTCACTCCTGGGCAGTTGCTTGGTAAGAGAAACCAACTCTTGCTTTGGAACTCCACCCTTTAGCTCCAGTTTTCTGAAAGGATTTACATTCTTGAGTGGGAGCCTTCCCTGAGGATCTTGCCCTCAAGCTAGGACCTCTCCTATTATTCAAATTAAGAGCAGGTTTTGATTTACAAATGGAGGTAATCTCTTCAACAGCCATTTTGTTCTCTGCTTCTTACTGGTGCAACTCTTTAAGTTTGCAGTTGTATTTTTCATCATTGGATCTTATAGTTCTTGCTTCTTTCTGCCTGATTCTTTGCTATTTTTCATAACTCTGAAGACAACAAAAAAGTAGCCATATCACATTGTCAAGACTACATTGCCTTGAAATTTCTTCCGCAATACACTCCAGCTAATTTCCGGCAAACTTTCAGGATGAGGGGAAAACTTCACAAAACTCTCAGCCAACACATGGCTCCACGTGTCACTCGTCCCATTGCAAACACAGTCTCTGTTCCCCTCTGGACCATCACAAGCTGGGCTTCCACTGTCTGCATCTCTCACAGAATTGCTCTTCTCTGAGCTCTCATAAGAAAGATCTCTTTGGCCCAACTGCCAAGACGCAAATCCTTTTCCAGCACAAAGTTCCAAAGTTCTCCATATTTCTCCCAACAAACAGTTCCAAAGGCACACTAGCCACATCACAGCATTGGCCATACTGCTGAGTACCAACTTCTCTCAGCTTCACAAACAACTTCACTTTGTGGTACCAGCTGTTCTTAATCTCATAGCAATACCTCACTATCTGGTACCAATTTCTGTAGCAGGTACTCTTAACTATTGCTGTGAGACAGCACCCAAAGTCAATCAACTTAAGGAAGAAAGGGAGGTTTATTCAGCTTACAGTTCCAAAGGGAAGGTACAGTCTCTCAAAGCAGAGTTTACATGGCTGGCTTTCCAAAGCTGGAGGAGGCTAAGTCACCGCAGACATCTTTGAAGCTAAGAGCTACAGACTGTTTGCTGCAAAGGCAGACTTCTCCTGGAGGTAGGGTGGGCCTAATCCACATCAAGACCCAAGCCTTGTGACTGCCTTCCTCCAGCAAGGCTCCGCCCTTCAAAGTGCCATGTCCTTGCAAAACACATTAGACTGTGGGGGAAACATTTCAAACCATGACACCACACCTGAGAAAATTTTTCAATTAATCATAAATGAAAAATTCCCTCATCTAAAGAAAGAGAGATCCATCCAAATACAAGAGGCATTCTGCACCCCAAACAGATATGACCAAAATAGAAACTCACCACGGCAAATAATAGCTAAAACATTGCACATTCAAGAAAAAGAAATGGTGCTGAGAGCTTCAAGGGAAAAAAAGTTAGTCACTTTTAAAGGTCAACCTATTAAAATAACAAATAACTTCTCAACAGAAACAACAAAAGCGAGAAGAGCTTGGAGTGACATACTTCAAGTATTGAATGACCAAAAATGTTAACCCAGGCTGATATACCCAGCAAAACTATCCATCATGATCAAGGGAGAAAGAAGAGTTTTCCAGCACAAAGACGACTTGATGGCTTACATGTCTACCAAACCAGGGTTTCAAAAATTTTTCATTTCTAATTTTGTTAATTTGGGCTTTCTCTGTCTTCCTTTGGGTTAATTTGGCTAGGGGTGTATCAATCTTATTGATTTTTTCAAAAAACCAGCTTTTTGACTGGTTGATTTTTCTGAATCATTTCCCTAATCTTGATTTCAGATATTTCTCCCCTTATTTTGCTAATCTCCTCCCTTCTAATGCTTTTGGGATCAGAATGTTCTAGTGTCTCTAAAGCTTTTAGCTGCATTGTTAAGTTATTTATTTCTGATGTTTCCGTTATTTTGATGTAGGCATTAAGAGCTATGAACTTAACTCTTAGAACAGCTTTCATTGTGTCCCAGAGATTTTGGTAAGTTGTATTTTCATTATCGTTCACTTTCAGGAAATCTTGAATTTCCTTAGTAATTTCTTCCTGAATCCAATTCTCATTCAGCATCATAGTGTTAATTTTCCAGGAATTAGTGTAGTTTCTGTTGTTTGTTGTGTTGTGGATGTCAAGTTTTAGGCCATGATGGTCTGATAAGGTACAGGCTAGAATTTCAACTTTCCTGTATATGTGGAGATTGGTTTTCTGGCCCAATATGTGATCTATTTTGGAGAAAGTTCCATGTTCTGCTGAGAAAAATGTGCATTCTTTTGTGCGTATATGAGAAGTTCGATAGAGATCTGTAAGGTCCATTTCAGTAAGGGTTGATTAAGCTCCAAAGTGTCTCTTTTAATTTTTTTATGTGTCGATCTATCCCATGTTGAGAGGGTGGTGTTGAAATCCCCAAGGATTATCATTTTGGGATGGATTTCTCATTTTAGACATTGTAGGGTTTCCTTAATGAATGTGGGGGAGCTGTATATATATGTTCAGTATTGTGAAGTCTTCCTGGTGAATTGTACCTGTGACTAAAATGTAGCATCCATCTGTGTGTCTTATGATTTTTTTTGGTTTGAAGTCCAACATGTCTGATAGCATAATGACTACCCCTGCCTGTTTTCTGCTTCCATTAGCTTGTAGAATTTTTGACCAGCCTTCCATTTCTAGGATGTGCCTATCTTTTGTGGTGAGATGGGTTTCCTGCAGGCAGCAGATTGATGGATTTTGATTTTTAATCCAAATTTGTAATCTGTGTCTCTTGATCAGTGAGTTAATTCCATTAATATTTGGTGTTACAATGGAGAAACAATTTTTAATTACGGACATTTATTATGTTTAGTGGCTTTTGTATTTGTTTCACTTTTAGTTGTGTTATACTTCCCTTCTATTCTCCTGGAAATGTCTGTTTGTTTCTTGAAGCTTGAGTATCATTTCTAGCATTTTTTGAAGGTCTGGTTTAGTGGACATGTATCACTTCAAGTTGCCTTTGTGCTGGAAGATTTTTTTTTCTCCCTCGATTGTGATGGATAGTTTTGCGGGATATATCAGCCAGGATTGACATTTTTGCTCATTCAATACTTGAAGTATGTCTCTCCCATCTCTTCTTGCTTTTACTGTTTTGACTGAGAAGTCATTTGTTATTTTAATAGGTTTACCTATAAAAGTGACTTGTTTTTTTTTTTTTCCCTTGAAGCTCTCAGCACCATTTCTTTATCTTGAATGTGGAGTGTTGTAACTATCATTTGCCGTGGCAAGTTTCTATTTTGGTCATATCTGTTTGTGGTACAGAATGCCTCTTGTATATGGATGGGCCTCTCTTTTTTTAGATGAGGAAAGTTTTCCTTGATGATCGTTTGAAAAATTTCCTCAGGTGTGGTATTTTGAGATTCTTGCTCTGGTGTTCCCTCAATATGCATTGTAGGCTTCTTCACGGTGTTCCATAACTCTTGAATATTTCTCTTGAGTATCTTTTTGGCTTTAACAACCTCTTCCATTGAGCTGGTTAATACTTCCACTTTGTCTTCAAGGTCTGAAATTCTACTTTCTGCTTTGTTAGTTCTGCTGATAAAACTCTGTTGAATTATTGGTTGAAAATAAGTTGTCTTTTAGTTCAGTTTTAAACTCTGTTTGAGTCTGTTTTACCTGCTCTATAAAGGTATTTGTTTCTTGAACTGTTTTTCTCAACTACTCCAAGTGTCTGTTGTGTTCCTCTTCAAAACGCTTGATACAGTTATTTATTGTATTTTATTTTTTTTAGAAAGAAGTACTGGAGCTCCTCCCACCAGCCAGCTGGAGCAGAGCCACGCAGGGCCGGGGAGGAGGACCCCCTGCACCCAGGCCCACCCAGCTCCCCCAGGTTAAATAGCGCCCTGCCACTACCCCATCCTCCTTTTCCCCACTCCGCAGCCCGGGAGGCACGGTCCAGCTGGGACTCACTGAGACCTAGGTAAGCTCAGTCGCCACCCACCCCCAGAACCCCAGGCCAAATTATTCAGTTCAGTGAAAAATGCACAGAATTTGAAAGAAGATCTTAAGAGTTAAAACGACAATGCCCAAGTCAAAGTGCAAATCCATGAGAAACAACACTCAAGTAAACAAATCTCCCACTGAAGGAATTAATCCCATGATGCATGATGTTAGACTCCAACCAGAACAAACCCATGGATAATGGCCAAGAAAGTCTGACCCAGGATAATGACTTTCAAAACGTGATCATTAACATGTTCGATAATATGAAAGTGGAAATCCAGGAGGAATTAAATAACCAAATCAATCACTTTGAAGAGGAACATCAGACACTTGGAGGAGTTGAGAAAAACAGTTCAAGAAACAAAAACAGGCATACAGCAGTTAAAACAGACTCAAGCAGAGTTTAAAACTGAGCTAAAAGACAAGTTATCTTCAACCCAGAACTCCACAGAGTCTTATCAGCAGAACTAATGAAGCATAAAACAGAATTTCAGACCTTGAAGATAAAGTGGAAGTATTAACCAGCTCAATGGAAGAGGTTGTTAAAGCCAAAAAGATACTTGAGAGAAATATCCAAGAGATATGGGACACCCTGAAGAACCTAACATGCGTATTCATGGAATACCAGTGCAAGAATCTCAAAAAACCACACCTGAGGAAATTTTTCAAACGATCATCAAGGAAAACTTTCCTCATCTAAAAAAAGAGAGGCCTATACCTATACAAGAGGCATTCTGCACCCCAAACAGATATGATGAAAATAGAAGCTCGCCACGGCAAATGATAGTTAACACACACCACATTCAAGATAAAGAAATAGTGAAGAGAGCTCAAGGGAAATAAAACCAAGTCACTTCTAAAGGTAAACCTATTAAAATAACAAATGACTTCTCAGTTAAAACAATAAAAGCAAGAAGAGCTTGGAGAGACATACTTCAAGTATTGAATGAGCAAAAATGTCAATCCTGGCTGATATACCCTGCAAAACTATCTGTCATGATCAAGGGAGAAAGAAAACTGTTCCAGCACAAAGACAACTTGAAGGGATACATGTTCACCAAACCAGGCCTTCAAAAAATGCTAGAAATGATACTCAAGTTTGAAGAAAAAAAGAGGCATATCCGGGAGAACAGAAGGGAAGTATAACACCATTAAAAGTGAAGCAATATACTTATAAAAACTACTAAACATAATAAATGTCTGGAATTAAAAATAGTTTCTTAATTACAACATTAAATGTTAATGGAATGAATTCATTGATCAAGAGACACAGATCACAAATTTGGATTAAAAATCACAATCCATCAATCTGCTGCCTGAAGGAAACCCATCTCACCACAAAAGGAAGGCATGTCCTAAAAATAAAAGACGGTCAACAATTCTACAAGCTAATGGAAATAGAAAACAGGGAGGGGTAGCCATATATGCACCCAATACGGCCCCTCTCACATTCCTTAAGCAAACCCTATAATGTCTAAAGAGAGAAATCAATCCCCAAACGATAATTCTTGGGGATTTCAATACCGCCCTATCAACATGGGATAGATCTACATGTAAAAAACTTAACAAAGACACTTTGGAGCTTAATAAAACCCTTACTGAAATGGACCTTACAGATATCTATCATACTTTTCATCCAGGCACCAAAGAATACACATTTTTCTCAGGAGCACACGGAACTTTCTCCAAAATAGATCATATATTGGGCCAGAAAACCAATCTCCACATATACAGGAAAGTTGAAATTCTAGCCTGAACCTTATCAGAACACCACGGCCTGAAGCTTGACATCCACAACACAACAAGCAAAAGAAACTACACTAACTCCTGGAAACTTAACACTATGATGCTGAATGAGAACTGGATTCAGGAAGAAATTACTAAGGAAATTCAAGATTTCCTGAAAGTGAACAATAATGAAAATACAACTTACCAAAATCTCTGGGACACAATGAAAGCTGTTCTAAGAGTTAAGTTCATAGCTCTTAAAGCCTACATCAAAATAACGGAAACATCAGAAATAAATAACTTAACAAAGCAGCTAGAGCAATCTGATCCCAAAAGCAGTAGAAGGGAGGGGATTAGCAAAATAAGGGGAGAAATATATGAAATCGAGATTAGGAAAATGATTTAGAAAATCAACCAGTCAAAAACCTGGTTTTTTGAAAAAATCAATAAGATTGATACACCCCTAGCCAAATTAACCCAAAGGAAGACAGAGAAAGCCCAAATTAACAAAATTAGAAATGAAAATGGAGTTATCACTACTGATAACCAAGAAATCCAGAGAATTATAACATCATATTTCAAAAATTTGTACTCTGTGAAGTTTGACAACACAAAAGAGATGGGTGAATTTCTATGTAAACACAACTTACCTAAATTGAATCAGGAAGTTGTGAATTATTTAAATAGTCCTATAACATAAAAGGAAATTGAGGAAGTAATCTCAAATCTTCCCACCAAAAAATGTCCTGGACCAGATAGATTCAGTGCAGAGTTCTACCAGACATTTAAGGAGACAATAACACCAATACTCCTTAAACTGTTCCACCAAATAGCAAAGGAAGGAACACTACCAAATACCTTCTATGAAGCTAATATCATCTTAATCCCAAAACCTAATAAAGACACACTTAAAAAAGAAAACTATAGGCCAATCTCTCTGATGAGCACAGATGCAAGCATTCTCAATAAAGTCTTAGCAAATCGGATTCAAAAACATATCAAAAAGATCATTCATGGGGACACGTAGGCTTTATCCCAGTTACAAAAGGTGGGTTCAACATATGCAAATCAATAAACGTAATTCACCATATAAACCAGTCCAACGTTCAAGACCACATGATACTCTCAATAGATGCAAAAAAAGCTTTTGGCAAGATCCAACAGCTCTTTAAGATCAAAATCCTAGAGAGTGTTGGAATGGAAGGAACCTTTATCAATATAATAAAAGCTGTATACAACAAGCCAACAGCAAGGATTATACTGAATGGGGAAAAACTTTAAGCATTCACACTTCGATCAGGAACTAGACAAGGCTGTCCACTGTCTCACTTCTTTTCAATATTGTACTTGAAGTCTTAGATGAAGCCATAAGACAAGACAGGGTCATAAAAGGGATTCAAATCAGCAAGAAAGTAGTTAAGTTATCTGTATTTGCAGATGACATGATCCTATACCTGAGAGATCCCAGGATAGCAAAGACAATCCTGAGTAACAAAAACACTGCTGTAGGTATCAACATACCAAACTTAGTCTATACTACAAATCCATAGTTATAAAAACAGCCTGGTACTGGCTCCAAAGTAGACAAACAGATCAATGGATAAGGGTTGAAGACCCAGATATAAGACCACAAAATTACAGACATTTGGTCTTTGACAAAGGGGTCCAAAAAATCCATTAAAAAAAAGTATCTACAACAAATAGTGCTCGCAAAACTGGATCTCCACAGGCAGAAGATTAAAATTGGACCAGTACTTGTCACCATGTACAAGACTTAATTCTAAATGGATTAAGGACCCTGATATAAGGCCAGAGACTATAAAAACCAAAGGTTAAAGGGTAGGGAACTCCCTCGAGTTGATCGGGCTAGGCCAACTGTTCCTAAACAGACATCCAATGGCACAGTCACTGCTACCAACTCTCAATAGTTGGGAACTGGTGAAATTAAAGAGCTTCTGTTCAGATAAAGAGACTGTAACATGAGCTCAAAGGCAACCCACAGAATGGGAGAAAATCTCCATGGACCACATATCTGATAGAGCTCTATTATCCGGAGTGCACAAAGAATTTAGAAAACTAAACACCAAGGAAACTAATTGCCCAATTAAAAAATGGGCTCTGGAGCTTAAAAGAAACTTTACTAGGGATGAAATTGAAATGTCCAACAAATATCTTAAAAAATGTTCCACTTCCTTAGCCATCCGAGAAATGCAAATCAAAACTTCCCTGAGATATCATCTCACCTTGGTCAAGATGGCAAAAATCCACAATACAAACAACAACAAATGCTGGAGAGGATGTGGAGAGAGGGGAACTCTCCTACATTGCTGGTGGGAATGCAGGCTCATACAAACACTCAGGCGAGCCGTCTGGAGATTCTTAAAGAAATTAAAGACTGAAATGCCATTTGACCCTGCAATTCAACTTTTGGGAATAACCCCACGTACATCAAAAACTCACCTCGATAGCAGAAGCACAACCATGTTCATAGCAGCACTGTTTACAATAGCAAAGTCATGGAATCAACCCAAGTGTCCAACAGTTGACGAGTTTATAAAGAAACTGTGGAATATCTATACAATGGAGTATTACTCCGCCATCAAAAATGATGAATTACTGGAATTTGCTGGGAAATGGATGTTATTAGAAACAATTATATTAAATGAAGTATCCCAGACCCAGAAAATTAAGCACCATATGTACTCCCTAATAGTTGGCTCCTAGTACCAATCGCACCCAGCCCACCTAGAGACACTCAAAGATAAATCTCTATAATACCTACAGTAATTGCTAGGATTATGAACAGGAGAGATTGGGTAGGAGGGCCACATCAGAAACAAGGAGAGAGGGGACAATGTTGCAGCAGAGAAATTAGGCCTCCATCAAGGACTGCAAGTAAGTAATGAGACATCTGGTTAAGTTCACAGACTTTCGTTCCTGATCATTTACAACTGAGGTTGTACGATCTCACCAGAAGGGGAAGGAATATAGTCTGGCAGAAAATAAGTAACCATTTTGAAAATGAGTGATTGAACCCTCCCTCACTGTGGTTTCCTACTTTTATTACATCTACCTTGGAATGGGCTTTCATAACAAGACTCTAGTTTAAGAGCTTTTTGTCTCTGGCCAAGGGGTGACATCCAATACCCATCAGGATGGAGTGAAGGGCATTGCAGAAGCAGCAAAACTGCAAAAGAAAAATCAATGAACCATAATCCAGAAATCAGACTCTGTATCAACCACCTAGAACTAGGCCAGCCTAATCTCTCAGGGAAAGCTCAGGGAAATTTGTGGAAGAGGGGGCGGTAAGATTGTAAGAGCACAAGGATGAGAGGAGCAATGATATGCAAGATACTCCACACAAGTTTGGGCTGAAGCAATCATAATTGGACTTTGCATGCCTTGTGCAATGTCAAACACACTATTGACCCCACAAATTCTAGCATTTGATAAAGGCACCAAGATCCATGGAGGCAAGGAATTGACAGCCATAGTAGTGTTCCTATGCTTAAGGGGAACACAAGAAAGGTTTCAGGGAAATGCACTGGTTCCTTGTACGTCATCAGAGAGGAGGGCCCAAAGGAGAGTCTGGCATGCACATTAAAGGGTTTCTGGGGTTTGGGGAGGGAGGAACTGGGGCATAGGGAGGGAGGGGTGAGGGGATAGGGAGGGGGGGTCGGGGTGAGCAGGAGGAAGGGAGGGAACCGGTGTACCTGCTCAGTTTGTATGAGCAGAAATAATAATAAAAATGTTAAAAAAAGAAAGAGGTACTATAATTTATTTTAGATTTGAAAGTTTTTTTTTTATTTCCACTCATACAGACTTAACAGGTACACCCGTCCCCTCCCTTCCTCCGGTCCTCAGTGCCCTGTGCCCCCCTCCTCTCCCCCTCCCTTCTCATCCTCCAGTGCCTCCCCCTTCCATCCCCGGAGCATCCTTAAATGTGCATGCCCAACTCTCCTCTGGGTCCTACTCTCCAATGAGGTACAAGGACCCAGTGGCATTTCCCAGAACCCTTTCCTGTGTCCCACTTAAGCATAGGAACACTACTGTGCCTGTCAATCCCTTGCCTCCAAGGATCCTAGTGCCTTCAATCCATGCTAGACTTTGTGGGGTCAATAGTGTTTTGGACATTGCACAAGGCATTCAAAGTCCAATTATGATTGCTTCGGCCCTAACTTGTGTGGAGTATCTTGCATATCATTCTTCCTCCCATCCTTGTGCTCTTACAATCTTACCTTCCCCTCCTCTGCAAATTTCCTTGAGTTTCAGGATGGGGAGAGATTAGGCTGGCCTAGTTCCAGGTGTTTGATATAGACTGTCTGAAGTTCTGAATTATGGTTGTTGGTTTTTTTTTCAGTTTTGCTTCTCCTGCAATGCCCTTCACTCCATCCTGATGGGTATTGGATGTCACCCCCTGGCCAGAGATAAAAAGCTGTTAAACTAGTGTCTTGTTATAAGAGTATCTTCAAAGGTAGATGTAATAAAAGTAGGAAACCGCAGTGAGGGAGGGGTCAGTCACCCATTTGCAAAATGGTTATTTTTTATCTGCCAGATTATATGCCCTCCACTTCTGGTGATATCATACCCCATCAGTTGTAAATGATCAGGAACGAAAGTCTGTGAACTTAACCAGATGTCTCATTGCTTACTTGCAGTCCTTGATGGTAGCTTATTTTCTCTGCTGTAACATGGTCCCCTCTCTCCTGTTTGTGGTGTGGCCCTCCTCCCCCATCCTTCCTGTTCATAATCCTTATAATTACTTATAATTATAATTACTGTAGATATTACAGAGATTTATCCTTGATTTATCCTGTAAGTGGGTTTGGTACTAGGAGCCTCCTATTAGGGAGTACATGCGGCACTTAATTTTCTGGGTCTGGGATACTTCACTCAATATAATTGTTTCTAATTCCATCCTTTTCCCAGCAAATTCCATTAAGACATCATTTTTGATGGCTGAGTAGTACTCTATTGTATAGATGTACCACAGTTTCCTTATCCACTCGTCAACAGTTGGACATTTGGTTTGACTTTGATATTGTAAACAGTGCTGCTATGAACATGGTAGTGCTGTTTGTGCCATCGAGGTGAATTTTTGCTGTATGTGGGGTTATTCCCAAAAGTGGAATAGCAGTATCATATGGCATTTCAATCTTTAATGTCTTTAAAAATCTCCAGACGGCTCACCAGAGTGGCTGTATGAGCCTGCATTCCCACCAGCAATGTAGGAGAGTTCCCTTCTCTCCACATCCTCGCCAGCATTTGGTTTAGTTTGTATTGTGGGTTTTTGCCATCCTGACAGGGGTGAGATGATATCTCAGGGAAGTTTTGATTTGCATTTCTCGGATGGCTAAGGACGTGGAACATTTTTTAAGATATTTTTAGACATTTTAATTTCATCCCTGGTAAATTTTCTTTTAAGTTCCAGGGCCCATGTTTTAATTGGGCCTTTTGTTTCCTTTGTGTTTAATTTTCTATGTTCTTTACGCACTCTGCATAATAGAGCTCTATCAGATATGTGCTTAGTGAGGATTTTCTCCCATTCTGTGAGTTGCATTTGTGCTCGAGTTACAATCTCTTTATCTGTACATAAGCTCTTAAATTTTACAAGATCCCATCTGTTGAGAGTTGGTAGGAGTGACTGCCATTTGATGTCTGTTTAGGAACTGTTGGCCTAGCCCAATTAGCTTGAGGGAGTTCCCTATGCTTTCACCTATGATTTTTATAGTCTCTGGCCTTATATCAAGATCCTTAATCCATTTGGTGATGCGGTTATTTAATTGCTCCCAGATTTCCTCTTTCATAGTATTGAACATGGTAATGATCATGTTTTGAAAGTTATCTTTGGTCCGGCTTTCTTGGGTATTTTCCATTGGTTTGTTCTGGTTGGAGTCTATCATTATGGGATTAATTCCTTCAGTGGGAGATTTGTTTACTTGAGTGTTGTTTTTCATGGATTTGCACTTTGACTTTGGCTTTGTCGTTTTAACGCTTAAGACCTTCTTTCAATTTCTGTGCTGTTTTTCAATGAACTGAATTATTTGTCCTGGGGTTTTGGGGTTGGCCAGGGGTAGAGCTTACTTAGGTCGTGGTGAGTCCCGGCTGGACTATGCGTGTCCCGGGCATCTGGTGGGGAAAAGGAGGATGTTGTGGGTGTCTGATGGGGAAAAGGAGGATGTGGTGGCGGCAGGGTGCTATTAAACCTGGGGAACTGAGATGTGACTCAGGGTAGTCCTCCCTGGCCTGGCACAGGTCCAGCTCTGGCTGGCTGGTGGGAGGAGCTGAGGCACTTGGGCTTCCTGGGGTCCTGGGGTTGGGCGGGGGCGGAGCTTACCTAGGTGTAGGTGAATCCTTGCAGGACTGCATGTCCTGGGCAGCTGGTGGGGAAAGGCTGGACTTATTTTTATAAAATCATAAAAATTGATTTCAAAAAGCCAACTTTTGCCATGTAAAAATGGTAACTGAAATATATACATATATGTATATGTAAGTTCTAGAATACAGAGTACAAATATCACATATTCAAAAACCATTTAAAACTATTATGTTCCAGCTGCTAATATGCCTAAAATACAAAAGTGAATAAATTTTTCATTTGTTGATGAATACTACAGAATATGTAGATAATGCAAAGATATTACAATGTAAAAGATGAATTTTTAATATTTATGTATTATTTTCAGTACAAATGTTAATAAGGAGAATCCATTCATCAGAAGTTTATTTGACATCTCCCTAGGTCAATTAAAGATTAAAAAGACAGAAAATTACAAAGAAAGAGTTCAATATAAAAGAGAAAAAAACTTAAAAACTACCAAAGATTTTGAAAACCAGTTATGTGGAACAATTCCATCGTTTGTTAGGCTACACAGTAAATACATCTTCTTTAATTTCAAAGAAGGAAGAAAAATATGTTGATAGTTCACAGTGTTGAAGCTGTCCATTGATATGGTTTCCTTTTCAAAACCAGTCAAAAATTACAAGGCAGGAAACAATTGAAGATGTATGAAAGTCAAAGTTTATTTTAAAATGAAATTGAGTTATTTAAAGAAAGTTAATGGCTCATTTGCTCTAGTTCCTGACTGTAAGAAGATTCCAGCAACTACAGAGAGAGGGGGGATCAAAGAATATTTGTTTAAACCTTGGAAATAAGATGCAGGGAAAAGAGAGAAAAAAAGTGTGGAAAATTATGATACTAATTGATGGAATCTCTAGCTCCTGCTTCTGTCTACACTGATTTAAAAGTACTAGCAAGAAGAAAGTAGGGGGAATTGAAAAATAATGGGGGAGAGATAGAGATAGAGAGAGAGAGAGAGAGAGAGAGAGAGAGAGAGAAAGAGAGAGAGAGAGAAAGAGAGAGATCAGTACTCAGCTATTACCATTTAGAAAAGAGGCTTTAGGATGAAGCTTTTGGAAAGGAAGCCTAGAAGCTTAAATCACTTAGGATCTTCTTCCTACTATCTTATCAGTGTGCCTAAATGATAACCAGATTTCTTAGTGGCTAGAACCTTGACCAAAGTGATTGACAAATATAGTTGAGTTTACTTAAGAAAAGAAACCATGGCAGTTGTGCTCTGGAATTCAGATTTTATTCTGGTGTTGCCAGGAAACAGAAGATGGGGTTTGAATTTGGCTAATCTCCATCTATTAGACCCTCACTAAAGGGTAGGCAATGAGAATGTAATTATGAAGAGATTCTGTCCTTTTTAAAGCACCTGATTAGAGATCTATAACAACTATCTTTTCATATAAGTCTGTCTCCTCTCTATCGTTCTTTTTCTTGCCCTCCATCTCTCCATTCCCACTTGACTCCTCCTGCTTATCTTCCCTATACATCTGTCTTCTTCTCCATCTCATTAGAAAGAACGATTTTGTGTTTAATATACTATGTGGTACCATGGAAGTATCTGGCCCGTTATGAAGACAATGTTATTTTCCGATGTCAAAAGAATAGTATCTAATTGCTGTCTCTAGGCCTGTGTGGAGACCTAAAACATCAGGTTCTGTGTCTCCCCTTTTAAGAGTTAACCCAAAATGGCCAGTCAGTAAACTGGTCAGGATGACCCTGGTCACCTACCTCCCATCCAAGGAAATATAAATCAAGTGAAGTCTTGTAAGGAATATGAGGACTCATTAAGAACATTGAACTTCTTCATACCTGAAATTTCTCCCTTGAGACAGGCTATTTCTGCAGCGCATATCTCATATAATATCATGGTACAAATCATAGATTTTCTTTTGTTACTTACTAAAGTATAATTTTTCACTTTTCTTCTTAAAAAAGTTTTTTTTTAGACAGAGGTGAAAAAATAAAGAGCCAGAGACAATGTAAATATATATACACTACATGCACATACCTTTGTGTGCATGCTTTTTTCAGATAGTGGCCAAGACTTGGACATGGGAATTTCATTCTTTGTGTTTGAAGTTCCACACTCTTAAATCATGTGACTGATTTTCTGCTATGTGGCTGCTTTTCCCAATTCTGCTTTGTCAGTAGCTGCTGAGGAATTTACAGTTTGCTTACTCTGTTTTACCTTTCTCACACTAATTAAATTATCCTTAATTTCCTTCAGATTTAGTTTCAAATTATTTTATTAACAAGGCTAAGAACCCAAAATGTGGGGGTTTACCAACTCAGCAGCACTTTGTCTTCAAGATCTTAAATTCTATTTTCTGCTTCATTAGTTCTGCTGTTAAGACTCTCTGTTGAGTTCTAGATTGAGGATAACTTGTCTTTTAGTTCAGTTTTAAACTCTGCCTGAGAGTGTTTTAACTGCTCTATGCCTATTTTTGTTTCTTGAACTGTTTTTCTCAACTCCTCCAGGTTTTGTTGTGTTCCTGTTCAAAGTGGTTGATGAAGGTATTTAACTCCTCCCGGATTTCCTCTTTCATAGTATTGATCATGGTAATGACCATGCTTTGAAAGCTGTTTCTTGGGCCTGGCTTTCTTGGCTATTTTCTGTGAGTTTCTTCTGGTTGGAATGTGTCACTATGAGGTTAATTCTTGCAGTGGGAGATTTGTTTTCTTGAGTTCTGTTTGTCATGGATCTACCCTTTGACTTGGGCATTGTTGTTTTGTTTCTTGAGTCTCTACAGTTTCTATGTGTTTTTGACTGAACTGAGTTAGTTGGTATAACTGCTCTCTGGCAGTTATTACTAGTGGTTGCCTTGGAGTTGGGTGCATTTGTCTGTTGTTATTGTTATTTCCAAGATGAGGCTATTAGACTGTTAGTACATTGATTAAATCAGTTTTAGTAGACGGGGGTGTGTTACTTGGTCTGCTAGCGAGTAAGCCTACATTCACAGCAGGTGGAAGGGGAGGAGGGGTTAAGGATGATAGGCAGGCTTCACCTGGGACCTGGAGCATGGCCAGTAGTCCACCCAAGCCCTGGCCAGCTTTGGCGCTGTTCAGGCTGGATACTGGGAGGGGCTGGGAGGATTGGGTGACCTAGGTTCTGGTGGGGAGTACCTGGGAAGCAGGGTGCCTTACCTGGACTCCATGAGCAAGTGAGCATGCGTTCAGGGTCAAGGGAAGGGGGGAGGGCCCAAGGATGATTGGCAGGCTTCACCTGGGACCTGTGGCGTGGCCAGTATTCCTCCCAAGGCCTGGCCAGCTTTGGCGCTGTTCATGCTAGATGGCGTCAGGGGTTGGGAGGAGTGGGTGACCTGGGTTCTGGTGGGGAGTACCTGGATTGCATGAGCGGGTATTCAGGGCCAGTGGAAGGGGGGATCCTATTTCTTAGTTGAGGTTCATAGATTCATAGCTAATAAAGATATTCTCCCATTCTGTGGGTTGTTGTTTTGCAGAATTAACAGTTTCATTTGGACAACAGATGCTTTTTAATTTAATGAAGTCCCATTTGTGATTATTTTTCTTAGTTCTGGGCATTTGTTGTTCTGCTTAGAAAATCTTTTTGTAGGCCTGTTAGTTCAAATGTACTTCTTACTCTTGTTTTGATAATTTTAGAGTTTAGGGCCTAATATCGAGGTCTTTGATACATTTTATGTTGACTTTTGTGTAAGGAGAGAGGCAACAGTGGGTTTTTATTCTTCTACATTTATATGTGCAATTCTCCCTATACCGGTTGAAGGTGTTGTCTTTTCCCTAACATGCATGCTTGGCACCTTTGTCCAAAATTAAATGTGACATGACATTTTCTTTGTAGTAAAAAGAGTACACAAGCAAATGAAGACATGTCTATTCTCTCAGTGGATTACAGGTGTACCTTTTGATAAGACTACCATTCTGTTATTCACTAGCTGTGTGTGTTCAACAAGATATTTAAACTTCTGAGGTTCAGCTTCATCCTTAAAATGAACATAAAGTATTTCCTAGTCTTGAGAGGGCAATCAAAAAATATTTGCATGTATACTGTTTTGAGTTTGGCTTATATTAATTGTCTAGTAAATACATATATGGTAAAATGTATTGGCCCTATTTGCAACATTGTTTGGATTATAATATAGATAGGACCTGAATTTCTGGAACTTTCATCTAATTAACCTACTTCTAGTAATTGAGTTAAGAAAATATTCATATTTTATAAACTTTTAGTCAATAAACATGATTCTTTTTTATTATTATTTATTCAATTGTGCGTGTATGCGTGTGTGTGTATGTAGGTGTGTGTGTGTACAACCACGGACGAAATCAGGAACCACCAAGAACTACCTCCACCTCCTCCTTGTTTACTCTGCCCCGGTAATCACAGGTTCCGCCCTACCAGGACCAGAAATACAGGCCGACCCCATTTCCGCCTGGCGTCTATAGGTGGGGTCTAGGATCTGAACTCAGGACCTTCTTCCTGCAAGACAGAGGCTTAACCCTTGAGCCACCTCTCCAGAACAATATATATGATTATTAAAACAGTACTCAAGAATGCTAAAAATGTAAACATCTAACAGTTGCAAATATATACAAGTATAGTTATTGATTATGAATTCAACAGAAGTATGAGTTTTCAATCACTTGACAAAAGAAAATCTTCAATTTGAGATTCTGAGGTTAAAGGTCACATAAAGATCATTCATTTAACATGTGTGACTCACTGGTTTGGTTCCCAGAACCATAAAAAAGGAAATAATAGTTGAAAAGTGAGTCAAATATTTTACATGAATTAAACTTACTAAAATTTCTGGGAAAGAAAAGATTGATAAAATAATTGCAATTGCTTTAAATAGGAGATATTATTGAGTAGGAGATAGTATTAATGTATTAAGGTAAAATTTTAAAGAAACATATGTATTTTATAATAAAATCCCCATGAAAAATATGTATATTTATCTACCTACCTATCTATCTATATTTATAAAATCAAGTATTTGCTGAAATTTACTTTTACATAAGTGTGCTTTATTTTATTATTTTTATTTTTTTATTATTATTATTTATTCAACTGTGTGCATGTGCGTATGTATGTGCGCGCGCATGTGCGTGTGTCTGTGTGTGTCTGTGTATGTGTAGAACCACGGACGAATTCGCGAACCACCATGGACGCCTCCACCTCCTTCTGCCCCGGGATTCGCAGGCTCTGCCCTACCAGGACCAGAAACGCAGGCCGCCCCTGCTTCCGCCTGGCGTCTATATGTGGGATCTGGGATCCGAACTCAGGACCTTCCGCCTGCAAGGCAGAGGCTTAACCCCTGAGCCACCTCTCCAGCCCATAAGTGTGCTTTAATAAACTCACTTTTCCAGGCTTGGGTCGCAACCACTCATAAGTGCATGTTGTAGTTTCGCTATCTTTGGCAACTGATTGAAAATCAAATATGTAATAAATCTAAAATATTTGTTTTTATTTTCGAGACACGGTTTTTTATAGCTCATGCTGGTTGTGACCTCACTATGCAGGCAAGGTATCTTTGAACTCCTGGTCCATCTCTCTTTACTTCCTAAGTGCTTGAATTGCAAGAATGTATAATCAAAAATTCAGACTCTCTCTTCTGGCAAAGATAATACAACATACAAAATGGCCTTTTTCAACTTTTGACTTAGGAATAGTTAAAAATATATAAATTGAAATATTTTTGAAAGTTCAGGTAGGAGAACCGCAACAAAGTGTCTAACAAAAATGTGTAATATTTCTTGGGATGTATTTAATTTCTATTTTTACTAATATGGCATAATATTTTGCTAGAGTGAAGATCCCTATTACTGATATACATTCTGAAATTTAGGTCCAGACTGTGTGGTCGTCATAACTTAGATAAGGTTACCACCAGCCTGCCACGTCAAAACCAAGATTGAAGGACCCTATCTGACTCTGGCCTTCACTGCACTTTCTGCAAGACTTAGAAAGGATGTCTTTAGCCAGCCTGCCTTGTCATAGCCAAAGTCCCAGGACCCTGCCCAACTCTGCCCTTCCTTTGTTGTGCCCTGCCCACAGCTTTGGTAAAGTTAGCTTGCCAGTTGAGAGTCAAGTGCCTAGGACCCTGCCCATCTCTGCCCTATCCTGATGCGCTGTGCCTACAGGTGAGGCAAGGTTGCCCTCAGCCTACTGTGTCAGAGGTGAGTTCCCAAGATTCCTGCTTATTATACTCTCCTCTACTATGCTGTATCCACACATCAAGAAACCTCTATCCCCCCAGCCCCCTCTGCTACTCTCACACACTCATACACAAAATATGTCTGAGAGAAGACCCCACGGAAAACCAAACTACAAGAGTAAGGAGAGAAAAGACTTCTGATTAATAATACAATATAGCAGTAATTTTAGAAAACTTCTTTGAGAAACATTTGCATTCTTAAAAACAGAACAAAGGGATCACTGCATTTTGTCTCAAGTAGATTGACCTACATCTAAAAAAGTAACAGACTCATTGAATATCATCATTCAAGTAGTAAATCGCAGTGTCTAACACAGAAGACAATCATCCTTCCATAAAATGAGTACCCAGGGTCTTCAGCTGGAATTTCCATCAAAACTACCCTTCCTAAAAACAGTATACACAAACAGAAACCTTAAATCATGAAGGAGACACAAACAATATAACAATACGCATCAAAGGAAATAAAGAGCAATCTAATTCCAAATGCCAACATCACAGAAGTAAAACAGAAAAAAAAAAACATGGAGTCAAGAAAACATGTATCCTCTGCAAAACACAAATCAAAGGTTTCAACTCTCACAGAGGACAGACCTTTGGGTAGGTATCCAGGACAACAATAAGCAGGAAAATGAATTGTGAAGATTGATTATAACTATGTTCAAACAGCTCCAAAAGAACAAAGACAATTGCCTAAACAAATATGACGAACCTAGTAAACTTAGGATAGAAATCCAAGAAAACACAAACAAACAAAGATGGAAGTAGAAAGATATTTGAGGACCCGAGAAGAGATCTGGAAACACTGAAAAAAATGCTAAATGACCTGCAAACAAACATGGAAAAACTGAAAAATCTCATGCTGAAATAACTTTGGAACTAAAAAATTCAAACAGTGAAGTAAGAAATATAATATAGTCTCAGAAACAGAACTGATCATGTAGAAAACAGAGTATTAGATTTTGAAGACAAAAGAGAATAAATGGGTAAATTAATCAAAGAAATAAATAAAATGAAAAACATGCTTGAATGGAACATTCAGGAACTGGGACAAAAACTAAAGTCTCAGCATACTGATCACAGGTTTCCCAGAAACAGACACACAAGAGGAAGATCCATTTTGCATAATTAATGAGATTATAGAGCAAATTTTCAGCGAACCAAGAAAAGAGATACCTATCTTGATTAAAAAAGCATATAGAACATCAAATACACAGGAAAGAAGAGGAAGCACCCCCATGACATATGAAAAGACACACATCATATATGCACATAAAAGATAAGATCTGAAGAGCTGTAACACAGAAGAACAAAGTAACCTACAGAGGTAAATCCATCAAAATAACAATTGACTTCTCAGTGCAAACTGTAAAACTCAGAAGGGCTTGAAGAGACATAATAAAAGCTGTAAATGAATGCAAATGCCAACCCAGACTACTATATCCAGCAAAACTCTTGGTGATAATACAAGGTGAAAGAAAAAAATATTCCATGACAGAAACAGGGCAAAAGACTATGTGGCTACCAATCCAGGGATACAGAGAATACTGGACGGAATGTACAAAATAGGAAAGAAAGATAAACACATCAATGACTTTAAGTGAAATAAATAATATTAGTAGAAGAACTGAATGAAGGACTACAAAAAACAAACATCAAAAAAGTCAGGAAACATTAAACACCATTCAATAATAACTTTAAATCTACCCAATCAAAGCTTGTAGCTTAGATCAAATATCATAACCCATCAATTCTCTGCCTCTAGCAAACACACCTCAACATGAAAGATACTTTATCAGAATGAAAGGATGTTGAAAGGTGTTCTAATCAAATAGAAACATTAAATGAGCAGGAGTTGTCATATTAGCAGACAAAGTATATTTCAAACTTAAACAAACCATAAGAAATTAAAAACAAGTATTACCTCTTGCTTGAGGGAACATTTCAACAGGATGATACTATAATCCTAAAATATGTACACCAATGACAGGAGCACTCAAAATCATTAAACAAATATTACAGCAGGCAAAACAACTAATCAACCCAAATAGAGTGATAGCAGGAGATTTCAATATCCTCACTCACAGATTGATGGGTCAAAACACAGCAGAGACACATTACCATTAAATGAAACCATAAATCAAATGCACTTCACAGATATCTATAGAACATTTCACCCAAATACTAAAAAATACATATTCTTCTCAGAAGCCTATGGAACATTCTCAAAAATAGACCATATGCTAAGACACAAAACAAACCTAAAAAACACATAAAAATTGAAATCATATGCTATATACTCTCTGACCATTATGGAATACTGGACACACAAAAATATTAAATGTTATTGGCTCTATCTCTTCTCTCTAAGCAATTAACAGATCAGTTAAAGAATATATGCTGTTTCAGTTCCCCAGCAGGTTGCATATAAATGACCATGAAAAGCTTAAGGGATTGACTGCTTACAGCTCTCAGTCCAGCTTGACAGTAGGGCTCATGCCAACACCAGGGCTGAGGGAACTGCTCACACCATCTCTGTAAAATGTCTAAGACAGGGATGATCCTTACTTGCCAAACCAGCATATCTTGCCAAGTATACGTAAAGATTCCGACTTCCTCAACTCAGTATTTTATTCATCTGTTCAGGGCCTCATCCCACCCACCATAAACTGGGCCTTCCCCATCAGCTAGACAATCTCCTACAGGTTTGCTCAATCGTTAATTCTCTACAAATGTTCCCAAAGCTCAAACCTTCAACTGTCAAGTTTACAACTGTGCCTAACTATGACATATGGTGAGTACACGTTTGAATAAATTTCTTATTCTATCAGTTCATGACATCATAATATCATTTTCTATACACTGCTACATTGTGAACTGAGCCTTTAGCCCATAAGTTTTTGAAGGCAAACATCTCATATCTAAAGGATAACACCAATATTCTATAATCAAATTCTACAAATGTGAGCTGCTTGTGTGCCTCTCTGTGAAATTCTATTGCTTCTTCATTGGTAGTTTAAAATCTACAATATTAAAACTATATATACTAAGGAAATTATGACATGCTGCAAGTCAGGTTTTTTTTCATCTTCTCCTAATCTGGTGCCATTGAAGACCTTTATAATAAAATAGTATAATAGATAGCATTCTAAATCATGAGTAAAAAGACATCATTCTACATCACAAATTTGCCACTTGTTAGACAACCATCAATTTAAAACACAAGTAAAAGGAGATGTTAGCTATGTCATGTGTCTACAACAGGTATGTATTGTGATTATCAAATGAAAGGACATGCTTTTACATGTTTAATGCAAACTATTAATTAATCAGCATTATGGCTAGGAATTCTGGCACAACCTACAATTACAGAAATTGGAGGTAGATGCAGAAAATCTCTAAATCTGAAGACAACATTTACTATACTATAAGTTCTAGATTAGCCAGGATCTCAACAAAAGAAAAAAAATAAATGTGAGGTTGTGAATACTCCAGTGATTTTTATTCATTTTATAACCAGATCATTTTCTGAGCAAATTCCCCATCTCACTAATTGGGGAAAATTATCAAAAATTGATACTGAATAATTATCTACTCAATAATTACTGACAGGTAGCAAATAAATATAAATGAATTTTGTCAATTTTCATTCTTATTCTGTCAGATCAGTAATTCAGAAAGAAAACAGAAATCCTTTCTTATTCTCTGTTAATCATTCCTCTATCACTCCTATCCCCTAATACATATTCAAAATACTAGTTCTGGAACAAAGAGTCAACACGGTTTTCTCATATTGTGATTATCTGCCTATATTTATTGCAGTTTTTGTTAGATTAGGAACAAATCATAGTCTTATTGAAGTGCTGACAATTCTTTTTGTCTATATTGCACAAATGTCATTGCTAACCCTTACATTTAAAATAAGACTCAATAATTTATTAGAGACACACAAACATTGAACAACATCATAAACAGAGGATGTACAGTTGATGAATTTAGTACAAAGAGAAACATGGTAAGCAGCATGCCAAAGAACAACAAAAAGAATTTTATCATCTAGATTTTACATTACCTGAGATACTGACTGCTGGTTCAATCCCCAGTTTTGTTACTGGCACAACACACTGCCTTGAGGAAATTATTTAACCTCTTTGTGTGCCTGAATCTCTGTGAAGACAATGAAGGAAAATCACAAGTCAATGTATATGTGACAATTAGGGCTCTTAGAAATATATCATTATGGTGGCAGATAGACAGAAACATACTTTAAAAATTTAAATGTGTTTTGCAATGTTTTATGTTTACATGAGAACATCATGTTGAAATTTTGATACATAGTTATCTTTGTTACCCTTTTAAAGGAAGGCAAACATTGTAATAAATATCATGCTGTTGAAGCTAAGTAAGTCATTTGCTTCTCTTCAAGAACACATACATTGGCCTTCTATCATTCTTTCTTCCTATAGCATAGAAGGGATTTATCCAGACTTGTGAAGAAATTGAAAGTTATTCCACGTTCTTTATAAAGCACAAGTGAACCTTCTTAGACTCCATCTGGCCTATATTCATTAATTGTGGCTGCTATAGAACATAATAAATGTTGACCATTTGAGGTCATATATCAATGGTCAATTATTGATTGACTATAGTATGCCAGATTTTTAATATAGATTTTATGTAATGCTCATAACTGTCATGCACAGTTAGTAGTAATTTAATTTATAAGTGAAAGCAGAATTAAATATATATTCAGATTTAACCCCTGGTTCCTAATTAGTATATGCCTTACATTATCATCTTTGCTGTGATAAAATATTCTCACAAAAATAACTTAAGGAGAAATAGATTATTCCACTCTTAATTCAAGGTAGAATTTATCCTGATGGGGAAGACAAGGCAGCAGAACCTTGAAGCTGTTGGTAGGTCACATTGCACACAAAGTGTGGAAGGAGAGTGAACAGTGAAGGCTTGTGTTCAATTCACTTTCTCATTCTTATACCATCCAGGATCCAAACCCAAGAAAAGGTGCATTTCTTCAGACACCAGTTACAATAAGCAAAGTAGTTCTGCACAGGTATTTCACTGGGGTCTGTTTCCTGGATGATTGTAGATCTCATAATTTGGTAAGTGAGATTAACCATCATAATATAACATACTGGTTCTTTTTCTAGATTTTGGCTAATAAGAATAAATTCTTTCTCTTAATATCTCACAGCACTGTTATTTATTTTTTAAAGGAAATTTATAATACCTAACTTGGAATATCCAGTCTCACTCTTTTATTAACATGTTTTTAAAATTCTTGTCATAGTTTGATACAGGTGTCAATTTAACAGCTGAGAGTTTGATATCTGGGTACAATTGTGAGAAATTAGTCATTGAGTTAAACATCCAGTAATCCTACAGCAGATAGTGTAGTAGATGAAGAAGGGGTTGAGGAGGTTGATATCCCTCTGCATAATTGTTCAGATATGCTGAGCTAGCATGTAAGAATTGTCCTTCTCTAAGTCGTTATGTGGATAGGGTGTGGCCAGTTCCCTTAGTCCTTGAAATAGAGTATCATAAGCCAGAATACAACCCTTTGTTCCCTTAAAAGTGTTTGGTTGTGAATTTATTGAAAACAGTTCTAAGCAACAGCAACAACCTTTTTGCTAAAATCAGAGTTTGGAATACTTCTTAGATATGTTTAGATCAATGACCAAGTATTCATAATATCAAGAATGTGGGAAGACTTAATTTTTCATACTGGACAAGTTGTCTTTAGCTAATTTTTTAAAATAATAACAAGAAAAATATAGTCAATGAAAATTCCTTCATAGAAAGGAGAGTCCATGTTTAGAAGAAATTTTATAGCATATCTATTGTTCATAAAAGTTTCAACACAGCTACAGATTGTTAATTTCAAAGACACCCTGTAGGTATGTACACTCAGCTTATCAGACCTGAATTTTGGCACAGAACATACTTTACTGAAATCATCATGCATATTTTCTCCAAATACTTGGAAATGCAGAAAAGAATCATTAATCAAGAATGCATGGATAATATTAGCAGATGAAATTTTGAAATTACTATTAATATTTTTAGATTGTTAATGGAACTTTTAGTAAATTATAATCCCCTGCCATTGTTGTCTAATATTCTAGAATTGAAAATAAATCAGAATGTTTGTATATAAAACTTAAATTTTCATTAAATTTAATATTTAAAAAATAAAACCAAAATATGTTTCATTGTTGAGAATTGCAAGCTTAAAAGAGTTGTATAATAATAAATACTTTGTTACTGATTTATATGATTTATCAATTGGATTGTATGTTTGCTTTATCAGTAAGATTTTTTTTCTTGAAGATTTAGCACTTTTTTAAGTCTGATAGAGATTTCTTTTAAAAAGCAGAATATCAAGATGAGATGGAACATATTGTGTAGAACAGGATAAAGATGAAATTTGAAGTTTGAATTTAAAAATAAATAAGTACAGGGTCTGTGAGTCCAAGTTTGTAGTGTTTAAGTTTGAGTATTGAAACAAGTGAAATGCGGGGCCTTCAAGCCCAAACAAATGTGCTGTGAAAAGATAAGAATGTGAATGACAGGATGGGCCTGCATGCCCATAAGTGGAGTGACATGTGTTGTGTTAATCTGTTTGAAACATTGATAGATGACCTACCTGTGGAACTCCCCCTGTGTGGTATTGAACCTTGTGTGCAGTGTATTGATAAGCAATAAAGATGGTACTTAAGGAGCAGGCCTAGGCCACACCTGCAATTCTGTAGGGAGATAAGAGCAGTTAGACGCTCTATCACTGTAGAGTCTGGAGCTTCGGTCCCCGAAGCCTATTGGAGAGCTGAAGCCCAGCTTGGCAAAGTACTCTGAGGGCCAACCCAGATGGTGACCGTTCAGCATCCGGCACCTCTGGCTCTGACCCACTGAGGAAACCTTGAGAGGATGGCAGCCTCCAGAGTCTCCTAGGTGTGAGCCCAGGAACCTGTCTCTGTGGGAACCTTGGAACTGGTAAGAGAGACTCTGCATCTGTTTCTTGCTAGCCTTGATATAGTGAAAGTGTATGGGTGGAGACTGCTCGGCACACATATTTAAAATGATAAAAAATGGATTCACACACAGATCAATTCCTGAAACCACAGTGGCTCGTTTTATCTTCTGCCCATGTATAAAATCTTTGAGAACTGAACCTGTTAAAACTTGACATGTATTACCAGGAAAAATAAGTATAAAATGAGCAACTATTCAATAAAAGGATATCTGAAATGCACAGACCCAAACAAAATATATTTTGCTGTAATATAAAATGAAAGAAGCATCCATACAGAGTAGGGACATCATGTACATGATTCCATATTTCTTACCTATAATAGTTTAATATTTTCATTTATATTTACTGTGTTGCATTGAAGCATACCAGGAGGAGCTGCTCAATTTTTACTCACCATCATTTTATTAGTATCAGCAGATTTCCATGTGAAGATTTACTTGCTATTCATTATCAGAATTCATCTATTTGTAGTGAGATTACAGCAATCATTTATGAATTGTTAGCCTCATTCAGACTTAAGCTTATAAATCAAAGAACAGAGAAGGTCTAAACAATTTAGTTAGCACATTCCCATGGCTAAAATAATTGATTCAGTGATAAGCAAATGAACTAAGGTGCAAGATCTATGATGCTTCCTGGAACTGTAAAAGATCTCTTTATATTTAAAGTTTTAGTGGTAAAGATCTACATGCTATTATTTTTGCTTACATTAGAGGTAAGGTTTGACTAAGGAAAGAGATGACATATTAAGAAAATAAAAATGTCACATTTTTGCTCATATTGATTGAAGTCTTGATGTCATCATGGGTGACATCTTAAAATACTTCATCTTCCTCATTATTATCCCAAGTAGTCTATTTTAGGTTTATTCTACTTTGACTCATCAACTGCACCCAAACAACAACACTTATTTTCTTTTTACTTCTTATTTATATATTTTATTTGAGATAGAAGAAGGAAGAGAAAGAGGATAAGATAAGTGTAATGTAGTAATATCGTGCATGCATAACAACTTATAGGTGGAAGTGAATGGAAAATTTTCACATGTAACTTCACTCCTTCTACCCTGTGGGCTTCCAGGGAACCAAATTCGATCTCCAGTTTTGCAAGTAAACACCTTACCCACTGAACTCTCTTACTAGTTCCCAAACATTCTTTTTCATTGTTTGGACTTCTGACCTTATTTATTTTGAGTATGTCAATTTTGAGAAATAGAAAGCAAGATGCAGCCATTCTTCTCATACTCACAGAATCATAATAAGAGAGAAGATTTCTATAAAGAGATCAATTATTCCTGTTACCTATCAGGAAGCAGTATCATAATTCTTTGAATACTCAGGATGGACTAGAGATATGGCTTATGGATAAAGACTTTGTTTTTGAAGCAAAAGTACCTGAGTTCAAATCTCAGATCTCCTGTGAAATTTCTGGGTGAATGTGGGGGTTGTCAGGCTTAAAGCATGATCTCTGGAGCATGACACATTAGCATCTGAAATGGACAGTTGTTATGTGGATTCCTTCCTCTGGGAGTTGAGTTTACCTCCTGTCTATTTCAGATTGCTTTGTTCTTCTCAAAACTGGTGAGGTTAAAACTTCCCCTTATAGCTCCTTCCTTGTACGTTTGAGATATGTTAATGCATGGACCAGGTAACTCTGCTTTGAGATATTCATTATCCATCCTTTTTAACAACTAAATGTCATGCCTACTTTTAACTCTATGTGGAGACATAATGTCTGTCCCACACAGCAAGTAGATGTCACTCCTGCCTTTTCTTTGCTAGCCCAGAATGTATGCATACATTTTACATAATCCTGCAAAGAATTTGCCCTGCTCTTCTTTGATTGTTTTCCTATAAATTCTCATGTATGCTCTAATAACTTTGGCTTAGATAATGGAGGACATCCTAGGCTTCCTCTGACCAGATGGCTGATCAATTCCTACTGCTCCCACTTCTTTTTCCTGCATGTAAGTCTGGGTTTATGCTGGTTCATAGGGCTGGACAGGTGAAAATGGTAGTGGTCTGTGTATCTGTCTGTGGAAAGTAGTACCTGGAAAACCTTGAAGCAAATAATAAGAATAATCCATGACACTCCACAGGAACATATATTTGGGTCAGTTTCACATGACCCCCCTACATACCCACCCACACATACACCACCCACAAACAAAAAGAACAATCAGGGAATAGATTCATTCCTTATCATAAGGGTTCTCAAAATAATGGTATTTTTTCTGAAGCTATCTTCAGTTGGTCAGATTTATGACCTATGGTCTTTGCATAGGTTAGGCTGACTAACCATGTCAGTTTTAAATTTGTAGCCTATTCAAATACAATCTAATATGCCTAGAACTTGAAAGTGTAAAACTATCTGTCTTGACTGACAAAATGGATTTGCTTCATGATTTTCTTTTTAATATCCTGACATATAAAATGGTAAAATTCTTTGCTCAGAAATCTGCTCCATTTATGGGAAATGGAAAAACTATAAGCCCATGAAAGAATAGCGTAACTTAGTGGCTTATCTTAACCATGTGAAGCAAAGAAAAATCACAGCTATTTCCCCAAATGCATAACAAATAACAGTCCTTCAAATGCTTCAAAATTCCTTTTATACTGATAGAATAAAGACTACCAGGAAGTAAATGGCACTTACATGTCAAGATTCAGATTTTGCCAATATGAGTGATATTTATTTCCTTTGGTCTAGACCGAATATTCTAAAAGAAATTCTCTTCTGGGAATGAAAGCTAGATTGACATAAGTGATAACTTGGGAACACTTTCATGTTCGATATGTGTTCATTCTTCCTTATACTATTTTGCTCATTTTCAACCATTTCTAGTCAGTTTGGACTTTTGTTATACTTTGAACTTGTATTCATCGTCATGGTCACAATCCCCTTTTTCCCCCTTTAAATATCTTTCCCTTTGTGCATTCTGATATTTATCTTATCTCATTATTTAAACCTTCAATTACTTACCTTACACAATTCATTCTTTAAGAATGAAATTAGTGAAATATTTATTTTCATGCCAGTTTGATAGTGATGTTAGAACTATGGTAACAGTAATCAGAACAGACTCAGCAACAAATCATTATTAAATTCATTAAAGTATTCAAATTACATTGATAAAACAGAAAAAGTTACATTTATTCATGTGCCCACATCGGGAAGATAAGCAATTATGTATTCTGGATCCTATCATGAAAGTAAGACTTAAACCGAAGGCCAGGGACCTTTCACAGCTCAGTAGATGAAACTTTCTCACAGACCCAATTTCTTGAATTAGATTCTCAGGAGCCTACATGGTGGGAGGTTAGAACTGAAAAGTCTCCTTTAACCAATAACTATGCATGTGTGGCCTCTCTCTCTTTCTCTCTCTCTCTCTCTTTCTCTCTCTCTCTCTCTCAATCTCTCTCTCTCTATATATATATGTATCTTCCCTCAATCACAAGTAATATATTTTAAAAATAAGCAAAAAGCCAAATGCATGCATAACTAAGTAGTCCTGGTCAAAGTGTCGTCCTACTTTTCTTCAATCCATCATTGTCTTGACACCAGTCTTTCCTGCAAGGTTTTAAAATCCCTTCCTCCTCTGGCTGGCAACAGGCTACAAATTTTTCTTTCTCCCAACCTGAGCATTCTCAGGAAATTTCATTTTGGGATGTCTTGCTTCAAAGTTCAGATAGTAAGACTGAGTAAATAGGGGCTTCTTTAGGATATTTTTATCCTTATCACTCTGGTACCAAAGTGTCACAGTGTGATTTTGTTTGTTTTGTTTCTACTTATTTTCCATTTTTCCTCTTTATTACTTGATATTTTCATACACAAATTGAATTAATTTAAGTCTTTCCCTTCCAACCATCTACTGTCCCATATTCTTGATCTCATACCTTCCCTCCAGTTCTCCATTCCAGCCATGTTTGTCTTCTCTCATGTCCCAAGGCTCTATTCCAGATTCTTGTACTAGGATGTGCCTTCCTTTCTGTGGTGACACAATCAATCAACCAGTAGGCAAATCGATAATTGTAGAACTTCCTTTGTCTTATCTAGCACCTACTCCAACTGTTTTTCCTGAGATCCTTCCTTGTCCATAGGGGAATGTGGATATATTAGCTATTGTACAGATCTTATTTCTACTTCTTTATTCACACACACACACACACACACACACACACACACACACACCAATTTAGACCACAAACATGTTAATTATAGCAACTATAATTGCACTAAATCAATGGGTTTTATTAACCAGATATTCCTTACTTTCCAAGGGGAAATGAAGAGTTTGCTGTTACTTCTGCAAAATAAAAATTCAGGTTCTCTCTCTGTCTCTCTCTCTTGCTTTATCACACATACACATCCATCATTATGTCTATCTACAATTATATTAGCTGGTAAGCATTCCTTTCAAAACATACTAATAAAATATTACGGTGCCTTAAATATGCGAGAATTTCTTTGTTTTATATAAAAAAGAAATGCATAAATAATCTCTGATTAGGAATAGGATTCACTGCTTTAAATTTCACCATTTACCATTATCCTAAGACTTTGACTTTGGGCCACCAGAGGATATTTGATTTGTAAACTGTAACAAGATATTTTCCAAAGGAAAAAAATATTGGTTTTGCTATTAATGGTAAACAAAAATTTTTGTGATCACATTGAAAGAAAAAACAGTTTGGTTTCTTGATTCTCTCTTCACTCTTGGATCATTTTCTCCTTATTCTGTCAATATGTGGCTCACATATTGGTTTTCTAACAAGAAGAAGAAGCATTATCCTTGATTAAATTAGCTAATTAATGTGAATAACAGTGAAAAGAAATATAAAACTGGTAGTTCATCCTAGATATCAGGGGAGAAAAGCATATCTTATTTTCTCATTTAATTCTACCTCTAGAAATTAAAGTAAAATTCAAGGAAGAACTCTGTGAAAAGAAGTGTATGTCAAATTAGATTGAGTATAAAATGGATAAACAAGACATATTCCCAGGTTTATTTAAATTTCTGAGAAGACAAGACTGATATTTAGAAATCCAATCATTAGTCTTCATTAGTTTAGGTTATTGTGATATCTAAGACTCTGAAAAACTTAGTAAATTATATGATGTCTCTATATATGATCATTCAGAATGTAAGCATTTATTGCTTTTATCTAATCCTTTTTCTTGCTTTTTATTATTTTGACTAACAGTAAGAACTATATGAAAAGACAGATAAATTTTTTCTCATGTATAACTGTGCATTATACTATCTAATTTGATTTCTATATCTATATCAATAGGTGATATATATAAGTTACTTATAAATAACTTCTTTCATATTATCTAATGGTTCTTGAATGAATTTTAGCAATAGAATTTGACAAAATTTGAGCTGAACTTCAAAAATGAATGGGATAATTAAAATTGTTGTCATATACATATTACAAAATTGTGTACATGGAATGCCATAATAAACTTCATAGTGATGGACTGGGAAAATAGTTCAGATCATAAGAAGAGCACTTGTTCGGTATGCATAAACATCAAGTTTCAATTGCTGTCATTCTGGGGGAAAAGACTAATAAGCATTAGATACAAGGAAAACAGGACATTATAAGAATAAGAAACCATTCAAAAGGTTGTGCAACTACAAAAGACCTTGAATTTTTGATCCTCATGTATTTTTATATATTTCTTTCTGAATATTTAATGATATTTAAATAGCTAAACTAGGTTTTTTTGAAGTACTGAGTTTAAACACAGTATCCTTTCCATGTCAGGCAATCAATTTGCAAATAAATTTACCATAGACATTTATATTGGTCATTTGACACAAAGTCTTTATGAGTTGGCTAATTCCAAATCATGATCATCCTGACATGGTTTTCAAAATAACTGAAAATCACTGGTGTGTGAAACTGGGCTCAGGTAGCTAAGACATGTTCTTCTGGCAAAATGCACACAACTCTAAGGCCTCTTCACTGAAATGGTATAATGACTTTACTCAAAAGTGATGTGTTAGAGTAAAAAGATGTCAGGCAACAATTGCCAATCAAAGATGGAAAGTAACATCTCTAGCAACCTGAGATTGCCTCAAAATATAAAGCACTACATGAAATCAAAAGACATTACATCTCTACTACTTTTTGCACTCACTAAAATGACCGAAGATAAATTCCTTCATGGTAACTAGTGTTGTCTCTTTATGACAATTTATGGTCTGACATTAATTGACTCTTTTTATAATTGACATTTCAAATACTTCACCTTCAGAATAACTAGCTATTTCATCTGTTCCTGATAGATTACTAAGAGTAGGCGATCAGGAAATACTGGAATACAAGCTCTATATTAGAATAATGAAAAGGACAATATTTTAGTTTGGGATATTTTCAAAAGAATGTAATTCTCACATATTTTAATGAGTGATAAAGCATTTAGAATGATTAATATGAAATTAATAATGATCACAACCACTGCTTTAAAATACGATTTGTTTCTTTTCTTACAAAAGAGCACTAACAGCACACTAAGAGTGATATAAGATTATGACAGGGTGCTTTTATTGGTGTCTAAATAGCTTATAATGTCCTTCAGCATTTCATATCTATCAGAGAAAAATAAAGTTATATGGTAGAATATTAAATCTTGAAGGAGAAGTTTTGTTTTGTTTCAATTAACTCAAAATTCCTTAAAAAACAATGGATGACATGAATATTTTGCAAACTACACAGCAGAAATAACATATGGATAGAATTAATCAATGCACTCACTTATTGAACAGATATTTTAGTACCTTATGTGCATTTTCAGAGCATTATGCACACTAATTTGACTCTATGGCTGTAATATGACATGATGTTGATCTCCCTGGAAAGAGAAAATGAGGACAGGGATAAAGTAGCAGATGGCTGGTTATAGAAGGTTGTTAACAGCTATAACAGTTACTCTTAACTATTGCTGTGAGAGGGCACCCGAACGTAATCAAATTAAGGGAGAAAGGGAGATTTATTTAGCTTAAAATTCCAGAAGGGAAATACAGTCTTTCATGGCAGAGGAAGCATGGCTGGCTAGATGAAGCTAGAGAAAGGCTAAGTCACCCACATGGAGAAGTTGAGAGCTACCAGACTACTTGCTGCAAAGGCAGACTCCTTCTGGAGGTAGGGTGGGACTAATTCATCTCATGTCATACCCCTTTTGATCACCTTCCTCCAGCAAGGCTCTATCTCTAGAAGGTGCTATGACCTTCTCAAACACATGAGACTGTGAGGGACACATTTAAAACCATGAAACTCCACTCCCGTCCCTTGCAGACTCATTGCCATCTCATTATGCAAACCATATCACTCCAACTTTAAAAGTCTTCATAGACTATATCAATAACCTAAACCCAGTCCGAAAGTCCAAAGTCTCCTGCAAAATCGAAAGACAAGTTACATACTTCCAACATATAATGTCACAGGATAATTATTCCATTCCAAAAGGAAGGAATGGGGATATATCCAGGAAAGATAGCTTCATACTAAGACAGAAAAACCTGAGCAGGACAAACTCCAAGATCTAAACTCCAAACTGTAGCTCTAAGTCCAACACATAAGACTGTCCTTGAAATCATCTTAGTTCCAAAGAGCTTGTGTTTTTCCCCTCTAACACAGCTGTCCATAGAACACAACATTCTCTTTGGCTGACTTCTCCCAGGGTACACAGCTCTCCTTGGCAGATGCCCCACATTGTCTCTGGCATCTCTAACATCTTTACTTCCCAATGGAAAAACAGGCTTTAACTCCATAGCACAAACCGTACTTTTTGGGCCTCTAAACTGCACACTTTCTCCACACACTTCCTGAATTCCATCATTCTCTGATACCTTGGAGAAAGATTTCACAACCTCCTCTCGGTTTCATCCTTAATGCCTCTAAAATAAGAACCACATGGAAGACTTTTGCCAAGACTGGCTCCCTTGAATCACAGCTGATTCAGTTTCTCTGTTCTGACTGTGGTAAAAAATCTTTTTAATTCCTGAGCAATTGCTTTACTGGAGAAACAGATCCTTGCTTTGGAACTCCAACCTTTAGTTCAATTCTTCCAAAAGGATTTGCATTCTTATGTGTGGGAGCCTTTTCAGATGATCTTTCCCTCAATTTAAGGCTTTTCCTACTATCCAAATTGAGAGAAGGCTTTGATTTCTAATGGAGTTAATCTCTTTAGTGGCTGTTTTCTTCTCTACTTCTTCCTGGTTCATCTCTTGAAGTTTGCCATTTCATTTTTCATCATCAGATCTTACAGTTACTGCTTTTTCCTGCCTAATTCCTTGTTTTTTTTCATAACTTTAAAAATAACTAAAAAGTAGCCATATCATATTGCCGAGACTACATTGATTTGAAATTTCCTCCACCACACACTCCAGTTTAACTTCAGACAAGCTTTCAGAATGAGGGCAAAACTTCACTAAACTATCCACCAAAACATCATTCCAAGAATCACTATTCCAGTTTTAAAAACATTCTCTGTTCCCCTCTGGATCATCACAAGCTCCCACTGACTGTGTCTCTCATGGCATTGCTCTCTTCTGAGCTCTCAAGAGAAAGACATATTTGGTTCCATCACCAAGACACAATGACTTTACCAGGACAAAGTCCCAAAGTTCTCCATATTTCTCCCAACAAACAGTTCCAAAGGCAAACTAGCCACATCTTAAGATTGGCCATTCTTATGGGTAGCAAGTTCTTTCAGCTTCACAAGCAGCTTCACGTTGTGGTACCAGATGCTCTTTTTTTTTATTAAAAATTTAATTATACATTTTAAAATTTTTTACCAGTTCCCTCCCTCCCCCCTCCTCCCCCTCCCCTTCCCCCAGTGCCTCCCCCCCAATTCCCAGAGAGTCCTTTATTGTGTACGCCTAACTCTCCACTGGGTCCTCACAGCAATACCCCACTCCTGGTACCAATTTCTGTAATGATTACTCTTAAGTATTGCTTTGAAAGAGTACCCAAAGTCAATCAACCTAAGGGAGAAAGGGAGATTTATTTAGCTTATGGTTCCAGAGGAGAGATATAGTCTTTCATGGCAGAGATGGCAAGACTGGCTGGCTGAAGCTAGAGACAGGATAAGTCACATACTTCTGGGAGTTTCAGAGCTATCATATTACTTGATGCAAGGGCAGACTCCTCCTGGATGTAGAGTGGGACTAATCCACCTTAAGTCTCACCCCTTGTGACTGCCTTCCTCTAACAAGGCTCTACATCTCAAAGGTACCATGAACTTCCCAAACACATGAGACTATGAGAGACTCATTTCAAACCATGACTATAGCAATATAGGAAATGTGCTATGACACAACTCAGACCTGAGTCATTTTAAGCCTTTCTTGTCCTTGCAGCCAAAAATGTTTAAAATTCTGATACAACAGAATGCCAGAATACAAAACCTAACACACAATACAAATCTCTCAAGCAGACAGCACAATGGCAAAGCTGTAATTCATGGTGAATATTTTGACTCAAAAATTTGTACAGCACAGGTAAAGAAATATTAATGGTAATTAGTGATAAACATCAAATTAAAAATGATTAGCACAGAATGATATATGAAAATGGATTTTTCAGTTAAAGTAGCATGACTGTTTATATTCATACAAATTCACTTTTAGCAGAAACTCAGCTGAGATAACTGAATGCCTCAATGCAAGGACATCATGATTCCCAACACAGTAAAAATTAGCAGTTTCTTAAAAAGAAGAATCCAAATAAGACTAGGGTAAAAGTTATTATATAGATCGCATGGCTGTCATAGCTCAAAATTATTTATGAAAATTTATAAAGTGTGCATAAAAATGAAATGAACAAAATAATTCAAAAATGTTTATCTTTTTCACAACATGCAAGCATATCATTTGGATAAAGGTGATTACACAATTATTTCTTTTTTAAATACTTACTTATTTACTGGAGAAAAAGAGAGAGAAATGGAAATAAAGAAAGTAAGCACATGCATACCTGTTATGACACAAAGATGGAGGTCAGAGAACAATTTTAGTATAATTTTTCTCCATTCAGCATATGATCTCTTAGGTATTGAACATGAGTCACCTGGTTTCTAACAGATAAGTTACACATTAAGTTACATCACATGTGCTTTTGTTACACAGTGAGTAATGAACTATGTTGTCTTCCCTGATTGTGTTAGAAAAAATTGTGATGCCTAAGGACATCCAAATCCAGGCACGGATTTGTCTGCTATAGGGTTTCTATTTCTCTGAGTATATTAGATATTATTTGTGATTCTATGCACAGTTTGGAAATTTTTTGTGCCTGTCTTTTGACCCAGCATGTACTTTTTGGCATTATTGTCACAAAATCCTGAATACCAATAATTGTATTTTCATAAATGTTTTCTCTGATATTGAAGATACTTGAATTTGTTTCTTTAAGGAATGATTAAAGGGACAAGAAATCAGTATATCTAAGAGACATCTGCATTTTTAGGTTCACTAAAACACTTCACATAAGCCAAGAGTTGGAATAAATCAACCTGTGTGTTTCTTATGAGATGAATGAATAAAAAAATATGATGTGCATTCATGGAAACATAGTGTTTGGGATTAAAAAAATGAAAGAAATCCTTGCCAGTTGGAGAAAATTTGGATGAAGCTGAGGAGCATTAAGATAAGTAAAACCAGTCGGTATAGGAACAAAAATAATCCATTTATATGTGAATATACAAAAGTGAAATTTACAAAAACAGTAAGTGGTGAAAGAATAGTATACATGGCAAAATTTTTGACAGCACAAAGGTTTTTAAAGAGGATTATTTTCTAGGGATGTATTGTATAACATGATGAACTCACACAATGGCACATTCACATGATCTGAGCATTCAAAGAGTGGAGTCAAGAGTATTTGTGCAAGTTTGTGGCCTGGTTAGTCAAGCATAGCAAGTTCCAGACTGGCTTGAGCTACATAGCAAGGTTATGCGTAAATAAATAAAAGCTCTTTGATAAATGTTTCAAACTCAAAAATTGCTGAAAAAGCAGACCTTAAATGTCTTATTACTGAAAACATGAAAGATTATATATATATATAGATAGATAGATAGATAGATAGATAGATAGATATTAGATGAATTAATCATTCCACAATGTACAAATATTTACAATGGCATATAATTTTTACCAAAATGGCATATAATTTTATATTTTTACCAAATGGCATATAATTTTACAAAAATGGCATATAATTTTATATTTTTGAAGACTTAACATACTTCACAAACCTACAACTCAATCTAGGAATACTATCTTTTCTTTTGTCTTTCTCGTACTCTTTCAATTATTTCCCTTTTGTTTTCTCATTAGATTGTCATACATATATGTACGAATTACTATTCTCCTTTGCTGGATACACCACGCAAACTCAAACAACTTAAAGGAGAAAGTGAGATTTATACCGGTTATGGTTCCAGAGGGTAGATAGAGTTCTTCATAGCAGAAAAGATATGACTTACTGGCAGATACCAGAGGTGGTATAAATCACATTCATCAAGGGTGCTAAGAGCTAAAAAACTGGCACCTCCAAGAGCAGTAAGGCTCCATGTTTTAAAAGTTCCATTACCTATGCAAACAGATAGTCAAACACATGAATCTGTGGGGAGCAACTCATATTTCAAACTATGACATTCCAATGCTGGCCTACACAGGACCATTGATATCTCACCATGCAACATTAAATGTCCCACAGACTGCATCAGTAGTGCCAACACAGTCCAAATGTTCAAAGTCCAAAGCATCCTGCATAACTAGAAAAGAAGTTACCTACAATGGCACAGAATGAACATTTCCATTCCAAAAGAGAATAATTGGGACATACCCAGGATAGATGTGTGTAGGAGGAACAGACAATGATTGTGCCACAGAGGCTCTGATCCCCATACAGAGAGGCTCCTTGGACTCCTCCCTCCTGCTAAGCATACAAATCTTGCAAGACTACGACAAATCTCGTGAGACTATGCTTTCTCCAGAGCAAAGACAGTTGGTGCTGAAGTTAAACCGCCTGACTGAGAGGACCAATCCGGACAGGACAACTCAGCAAAGGCTTATGTTGGGACTTATGGGATGTTGGGTGGGTATATAAGCAGCCTGATATTTACAATAAACGAGCCTGCAAATGAGCCTGCAAGCCCCAGAGTCTGACAGCCTGCTTTGCCACTTGACTGACTCCCAGAGTCTGTGCTATTGACTCCACGCCAGCTTATCCCCACCCCCAAGGGTCTCTGTGGGCCCCTGAGATACTGTTACACTGTTACAGATGTGTCCATGAGAAGACTGAAAATCAATGATACAAATTCCAAATTCTGAGTTGCAAGTGCAGCTGATGAACTTCCTCTTGAAATCATCTCTATTCCAAAGTGTGTTGGTCCCACCCCATCTAAACTCATCATTCCCTGACACATACTACCTGGCATTTTCCATTCTCTGAATCCCTTGAGGAGAGATCCATGAATTCCACCCTCTTGCATCATTTGATGCATCTAAAACCAGGACCGCATGGATGTCTTTGCCAAGTTCTTTTCAATTGTCAGGTTTGAAACTGGCCACCATGACTAACAGCTGGTTAAGCTTTACATTTGCTGACTGTAAGCAAAAATCTCTTTTAGGTTTTTGCTTTTGAGGAGTAGGCAATTCCCTTGAAGCTATTACCTCAACTCTTCCTTTCAAAAGAATATATACATTATTGGTGGGAAATTTCCCTGAGCATCTTACCTTCTGGGTGCAGCCTCTCCTATAATCCAAATGCTCAGCAGGCTTCCTTTCACTAATTGAGCTAATCTGTTTAACAATAGCTGCTATTTTGCTGTCTGTGTTCTTTGCAGGCTTACCCTCACATTTTTGCTCATCAAACTTCACAGTTTTTACTTCATTCTGCCTTTTTCCTTATTCCTTTTCCTTATAACTCTGAACAAGAGCACTATAAAGTAGCCATGCCACATTGTCAAGACTATATTTTCTTGAAACTTCTCCCACCAGACAGTTGAATTTAACTTGTGGTAACCTTAAAGGACAAAGGCAAAACAATTACTCTCTCTGCCAACACATCAATCCACTTGCCCCCATCCAAATACAGACTCTATTCCTATCTTGCCCATCACAATTTTGGATTATACTGTTTGTATCTCCAATAGCATCAATTTCTTCTGAGCTTTAGCCAGGGTTTCCTAGCACAAAGTCATAAGGTTTTCCATATTTGTCCCATCAAACATTTTAACAGATTTATAAGCCACATCATATTGATGGTCATATTTCTCTACTTCAGGGTACCAATTTTATCAGCTTCACAAATTCTTCACTTTCTAGTACCGTGTCCTCTTACTCTCATAAGCAAAACCCTACTTCTCTGATACCTATTTCTCACAATTTCATAACACTTCATATCTTGGTACCAGATTCTCTTTATCTTACAGCAATTCCTCAGTCCTCAGTACTAATTTTTGTATGAGTTACTCTTCTGTTGCTGGTGTGAGACACAACTGAAGCTCAAATAACTTGAAGGGAGACAGGAAAATTTATTGAGCTTACAGTTCCAGGGGGGGAGACACAGTCCTTTATGAGAGGGAGGTTATGCCTGGCTGGAATAACCTGAAGGTGGTTTAATTCACTGCAGATATGCTGGAGGCTGAGAACTCTTGCAAGCTCAAGAACAAACTTCTCCTTGAAGTAGGGTGGAGATAATCCTCCTCCAGGCCCACCTCCTGTGAATGAATTTCTCCAGATAGGTTCCAACTCTTAAAAATACCAGGATATTTTCAAACAATACTTCAAACAAATGAGGTTTGTGTAGATACCAGACTATAAATAACAATAAAGTTTGTAAAAGAAAATTTTCAGAATCAAGTAACAAATAAATTTCCAAAACTTTTGTTCAAATTATCTATTATTATTTTATTATTCATACATTAAACTTTTAGCCTACAAAAGTTGTTTTATATAATTTTTGATAAATATGTCAATTTTATGTGACTTACCAAGTGGTGTTTCACAAAATACATGCTTATTTAGATACATATGCATATGTCTATCTATATAGCATTTGATTGTTTATATTTCTTCATACTTTACACACAATCTAAGATAAACAATTTATTGGTAAGCACATGAAAGATGTACAAAGATAGCATTTTTGATATTGCATCAGCTGACTACAGGACTGGATTTACTTCTGAATATTCAGAACTTCAGAGAAAATGTCATAATATACTGAAAATTTGGATAATTGATCTTTAATCTTGTAAGTAGAGTACATCCATTCTTATTGTCTCTACTTGTCCCACAGCAGTTAAACTTTTTAGAAGAAATGAAACTAAAGCCATGACAGATATATTAGTTGCTATTATTTTTTCTTTTATTTCTGTGAGATAATACTCACACATATACAATTTAAGGTAAGAAATTCCAGAGGAGATACAATCCATTATGGGAGGAATCTCATAGCAAGATATCATGGCTGGTGACAGAAGTAGTAGAACTCTTTAGGTCACTACTGCCATCAGGAAGACAGTGAAGCAAGGGCTAAGTAAGGAAATAGGACTTGGCTACCATACTTCAAGCGTTGTCCCCTGTGATGTACATTCCTCTAGTAAACCTGTAATTGCACTCTACCTCATAAAGTTCAGTTAAGGATTCAAACACATGAGCCTACAGAGAATAGCACACATGCAACCCATGACAACAGGTAATTTTAATAGAATTCTCCAGTTACTAGGAATAAGTCGTTCTCATTGCTATGGACCAGGGCTTTATCATTTGAATATTATCATTCCTGCATAGTATTTCCTTCAGAAGTCCTAATATCCATGACCCATAGTACAATATCAGGGAAAATTTTTTCTTAAGAATATCTACTTTTAAAATGGTATAGTAAATTGAAACAACTATTTTACCACATAATAACAAAAATATTCTTTGATCAATTGCTAATGAGAAATGAGATGACATCTTGAAGTTTCAAGGGAACATTGACTTAATGATGCAAATTGAATATTTATTTTGTTTATTTTGTTTTCATATCTTAGAATCTGTTTCTTTAATCAAAATGGCTTTTGAAAATTGTTTCTGAAAATAGTTGTTTTATTCTCATTAGGTGAAATAGACTCTTTACTATTCTGATATATTATAATTCTTTTGAACAAATTCTGGAATTCTCACTTCTTTTTTCTGAAGTTGTGAGTATGGTAAGCAGTATGATATAGGCAACAATAACCAAGATTAAGCCATACCATTTGAATAACATATTTCTCTATCAGGCCAGTATATTCTTTGCAGTTATCTATTCTCTGTAATTACATTTAGTAGGAACTAATTAAAACAAAGTTATTTATGGTTAAGCAGGACTTTATTTGTTATTGAAGTTGTACAAACTTATAGAAACATGTTTCTTAAATTTGTGGTTATAAAATACTATTTCAATCTCCATTTGCACAATGACTACCATTCACCTGTTTCAATGTTTGTGACTTTCCTTCACTTTTTACAAAATTGCAATCAATTCTATAACTATCAACATTTCTTCCTTTATGTGTTTAATTTCTACTTATCATAAAAAAGGAAATAGAATTTAAATGCAGCAGGTGAACATTATAAAAGAAGTGAATGCTTTTTTTTAGGGAATAAAATGATCAAAACTATGCTTCATAGTATAGAAAAAGGAACATTTATTCAAATATGCAAAAATTCACACTTTATTCTATTTTCTTTTTCAAAGTTACAACATGGAGAAAGAAAATTGAAAACTCACATTTTGTGAAAAATTATACATATACATGTGTGTCAGCTTTGAAGTATGAGTTTTTCCTCACAGTTTCTCATATTTGAATCTTTAATTGTTTGGAATGGTCATGGCACTTTTAGGAGATGGAGTTTTGCTGGACGAAGGCATGTGACAGTATGTGGGTTTTGGGGATAGCCACTTGTAAAGGTTACTCTTTACTATTGCTGTGAGACAACTCTCAAAGTCAATCAACTTAATGGCCAAAGCTGGAGGAGGCTAAGTCAATGCAGACATCTTAGCTAAGAGCTGCAGACTGCTTGCTGCAAAAGCAGACTTCTCCTGGAGGTAAGGTGGGTGCCTTCCTCCAGCAAGGCTTCACCTCTCAAGATGCCATGACCTTGCCAAACACATGAGACTGTGGGGGACACATTTCAAACCATGACATCACTCTCATGTTGCTTCAGTTAGCTAGTCTTCTCTTAAATTTGGAAAAAATTCTTCCATACTCCATGACCAATATGACTTGGGCCTCTTCAAGCTTCTTCTACCTGCCATGCCTTTTCTGCCATGAAGGACTCTATTTCCCCTATGGAACTATAATCTGAATAAGTCTCATTCTATTTCCTTGAGTTTTTTAAGATTCCGTGGTGTCACATAGGAAAAGAGAAGAGAATCTGATACAGAAATTAATACCAAAAAGTGGGGTGTTGCTTGTCAAACTAAAAGAAACTAATATCAGAAAGTAAATCTGAAAAAAGTTTGTACCCAGAAATGGAAAAGTATGGCCATTGATGTCATGAGACTGATATGTCTTTGGAATTGTTTGTTGGGAGAAATATGGAGAACTTTTTGACTTTGAGTGGGAAATGCCTTTGCATCTCGGAGATGGGCTGGAATTTTGGTGAGATCATGAAGGATAGTAATGCTATTAGATACATAAGCAGTAGAAACCTAGCTTGGCATGGTCCAAAATGGAGCAGAGACTGTGTTGGGAAATGGAACAGTGTTGGAGTGACATGCTGGCAGAGAGTTTGGTCAAGTTCATTCTGAAACCTTTCCTGAAGCTAAATTCAAGTGTTTCACAGACAGAGTTCGAAGGCAATGTGTTGTGCCAGTGTGGTCTGTCCACACTTTAGTGTTTTTATTCAAAGCTATGAGAAAAAAGAACAAGGAATAATGCAGAAATGGTTAAAAACTGTGAGGCCTGATGATAAAAGTGCCATGGCAATCTTAAAGAGTTGAGTACAGAGATTACAGATAGCAAAATAGTAACTACTGTTAAAAAGATAAACTCAATTACTCAATCAAAGTCTGCTCTCAAGTTGGTTAATAGAAGAGGCTGCATGCTGAGGGCAATATCTTCAGGGATGACTTCCACCCATAACAATACAAACATTTTTAGAAGGGAAGAGATGAAAGTCAGAGTTCCAAGGTAATTACCTGTTCCTCTAAAGCAAAGGTCCAAGAGAGAATTTTCTCAGGGTCACTACAAAGAAGTTTCATCATCTGTGATTCAAGGAGGCCAGTTTATAATCCAAGGTTACAGTAGAACTTAGTACCATTGTCCATGTTGTCTTAGCTTTAGAGGAATCAAAGATGCAGCAGGACTTGGCTTCCTTCTAAAAGATTTCAGAGAATGGGGAAAGCCAGGCAGTGTGTGACAAGATTGGCAGACCAAGGATTAGGCTTACAGTCTAGAGGCCCTGAGAGGACAGTTTGTGCTGTGGAGTTCAATCCTGGTTTGCCATTGAGAAGTAAAAGTGTTACAGATGCCAGAACCAATGTGGGATATCTGCCAAGTTAAGTTGTATAATGGGAGGAGCCAGCCCAAGAGAAGTTGTGTCCTTCAGGCAGCTGTGTTAGAATACCTTTGGGACTGAATTGCCTTCAAAAGCAGCTCATCTGCTGGATTTGGAGCTAAAGGATTTTGAGTTTGTCCTGCTGATTGTGGATCTTCTTACATACGTATCTTTTCTGGATATACCCTCTTTTCTATTGTTTGGAATATTTTTATAGTGTCTCCTTAGTTTAATCATGGTATAAACACTAGAGGAGTTTACCACTCTGCATTGTTCTTATGTATTCCATGTTATTTTATGAACATCCATATCCCAAGTACAAGAGGAGGAATAGTATGCCTAATCTGAAAGTCATTTTGCTGCATAAAATAGAATGGGAATGCTTCATTTGTGTCATTGTATGTTGGAAGTATATAACTTGTTTTTTTTTTTTTTTTTTTTTTTGATTTTACAGGGGGAATTGGCCTTTGAACTTTTGGAATGCGATGGGACTACTGATGCAATCTAGGGGACTTTTGAAGTTGAATGAGTACAATTTTCATCATAAAGTAGCCACAAGACCATGAGAGATAGGGCTGGAGCATTATGGTTTGAAATGTGAGCTGTTCCCCACAGGTCCATGTGTTTGAATCTTTAATTGTTTGGGAAGGTCATGGAACATTTAGGAGATGGAGCCTTGCAGGATGAAGGCATGTGACAAGAGATGAATCCTGGGATGGATAACCCTGATTTGCTTCAGTTAATCTGCTCTTAGAGGTGTATTGTGCTCTCTCAGTTTCCATGGTGGCTGTGATCTAGGTTTCTGCCAGCTTCTGTCACCTACCATTTCTTTTCCACCATGAAGGACTGTGTCTCCCCCTGGAACTGTAAGTTGAATAAATCTCCCTTAAGTTGAATAAATCTCTCCTCTAAGTCTTATTTGTGTCACATAGCAACAGAGAAAAGTCACTGGAACAATGTGAATATTTTGTTATAGTGTCTCCTTAGTGTAATCATGGTATAAACACTACAGGAGTTTACCACTCTGCATTGTTCTTATGTATTCCATGTTATTATGTGAACATCCATATCCCAAGCACAAGAGGAGGAACAGTATGCTTAAACTGAAAGTCATTTTCCAGCATACAATTTGATTTTGCTCAAAGGCTCTAAAATGGATGACAGAGATGACCATTATTTTTAATGGCTAAATTTATACATTTATTGCAGATATTTCAGATATTTTTGCATAGGACTTCTCTAGTACACTTATTTTCAAGGGAATGTTACATTAATGAATCTCACAGAAAAGGCAATGATTGGAAAGTAAAATTTGGATTTTTTTTTCAGTTTTATTGCTACTGCACTGCTCTTGGCTCCATCTGATGAGTATTGAATGTCACCCATTGCCAGAGATAAAAGGCTGTTAAAATAGAGTCTAATTATAAAAGTAGATTCAAAGGTACATGGAATAAGAGTAAGAGACTGCGGTGAGGGGGCGTCACTCTCCCATTTGCAGGATGGTTACCTTCTGTCTGCCAGACACTATGCCCTCCCTTTCTGGTGAAATCATACCCCATCAGATGCAAGTGACCAGGAAGGAAAGTCTGTGAGTTTAACCAGATGTCTCATTACTTACTTGTAGTACTTGATGGTGGCTAATTTTCTCTGCTATAGCATGATCCCCTCTCTCCTTGTTTTTGGTGGGGACCTACTTCCCCTTCCCTCCCTGCTTATAATCTTTGCAGTTACTGTAGGTATTACAGAGATTTATCTTTGAGTGTGTCTCTAAGTGGTTTGGCGCTAGGATCCACATATTAGGGAGTACATAAAGCACTTAATTTTCTGTGTCTGGGACACTTCACTCAATATAATTTTTTCTAATTCCATCCATTTCACAGAAAATTTCATTAATTCATCATTTTTGATGGCTGAGTACTATTCCATTGTATAAATGTACCACATTTTCCTTATCCACTCATCAACGGTTGGACATTTGGGTTGATTCCATGACTTTGCTATTGTAAACAGTGCTGCTATGAACATGGTTGTGCTTGTGTTATCCAGGTGAATTTTTGCTGAATGGGGGATTATTCCCCAAAGTGGAATAGCAGGATCATACGGCACTTCAATCTTTAGCTTTTTTAAAAATCGCCACACTGTTAACCACAGTGGTTGCATAAGCCTGCACTCCCACCAGCAAATTAGGAGAGTTCCCTTTTCTCCATACCCTCTCCAACATTTGGTGTTGTTTGTATTGTGGATTTTTGCCATCCTGACTGGTGTGAGATGATGTCTCAGGGAGGTTTTTATTTGCATTTCCCTGATGGCAAAGGATGTGGAACATTTTTAAAGATATTTGTTAGACATTTCAATTTCATCCCTGGTAAAGTTCCTTTTAAGTTCCAAGGCCCATTTTTTTTAATTGGGCCATTTGTTTCCTTGGTGTTTAGTTTTCTAAGTTCTTTGTGTACTCTGGATAATAGAGCTCTATCAGATATGTGGTTAGTGAAGATTTTCTCCCATTCTGTGTGTTGCCTTTGTGCTTGAGTTACAATCTCTTTATCTGGACAGAAGCTCTTTAATTTCATAAGAACTCATCTGTTGAGTGTTGGTTGTAGTGACTGTGCTATTGGATTTTGGTTTAGGAACTGTTGGCCTAGCCCAATCACCTCGAGGGAGTTCCCTCCCCTTTCAACTAAGGTTTATATAGTCTGTAGGCTTATCTTGTGGTCCTTGAATCATTTGGAATTAAGTCTTGTACATGGTGACAAATACAGGTCAAGTTTAATCTTTTGTATGTGGACATCCAGTTTTGCCAACATCATTTGTTGAAGATGCTGTTCTTTTTCCATTGGATTTTTTGGGCCCTTTCTCAAAGATCAAATGGCTGTAATTGTGTGCGCTTATATCTGGGTCTTCAACCCTTAATCATTGATCTGTGTGCCTATTTTGGAGCAAGAACCAAACTGTTTTCATAACTATGGATTTGTAGTGTAGAATAAGGTTTGATATGGTGATACCTCCAGCAGTGTTTTTGTTACTCAGGATTGTTTTTGCTATCCTGGGTCTTTTGTGCCTCCATATGAATTATGAGATTGTTTGGTCAACCTCTTTAAAGAATTGCTTTGGGATTTTGATTGATAAAAAACTCTACATCAACCACCTGGAACCAGGCCAGCCTAATCTCTCCCCATCCCAAAGCTCAGAGAAATTTGTGGAAGAGGGGGCAGTAAGATTGTAAAAGCCTAAAGATGGGAAGCAGCAACGATATGCAAGATACTCCAAACAAGTTAGGGCCAAAGTAATCATAATAGGACTTTGCATGACCTGAGCTATGACCAACATATCATTGAACCCCCAAAGCCTAGCATGGATCACAGGCACTAGGATCCTTAGAGGCAAAAGATTAGCAGCCGCAATAGTGTTCCTATACTAAAGGGGAACACAAAAAAAGCTCTAGGCAACGCTACTGAGTCCTTACACCTCATCAGAGAGGAGGACCCAGAGCGAAGTTTGACATGCACACTAAAGGATGCTCGAGGGATGGGGGGAGGGGGCAATGGGAGAAAGGGAAGGAGGGGGGAAAGGAAGGGGAAAAAGGGGAGGGAAGAAGGGGATCCAAGGAGGGGTGGAGGGAGGGAGGGGAATGGGGTATTACTGACATTGTATGAGTGGAAGAAATAAAGAAAAAGAAAGTAAAAATTTGGCCTTCATTTTTAAGTCAGAGCATAGGGAAGGCATAAAATGAGGGAGAACAAATTGTGAAAAAAAGGGAATTTGTTCTTCAAATTTCAAATGCAACCAGGCAGTGATGAAATAATCACAAATACCCTTGTTACTGACTTTTCCTATGGTCATTCACTTTGGCATATATTCAGTATGCCTCTAATGCACAAAGAAAATGTCTTATTTTATTCATTATAATCATGCAAACAAACAAGGAATAGAATTAAGAAATATGGCCCTTCCCACACTCAACCGCCTGGGACTCGCGAGTGGTCCAGCCAGGGCCTCACCACGACCTAGGTAAGCTCCGCCCCCGCCCACCCCCCAGAACCCCAGGCAGTCCAAGGGACCCAGCTCCTCCTACCATCCAGATGGAGACGCGCAGGGCCTGGGAGGAGGACACCCCCCCTGAGCCCGGCCCCGCCCCAGCTCCCCCAGGTTAAATAGCTCCCTGGGGACTCACCATCCTCCCTTCCTCCACTCTGCCGCCCAGACACACATGGTACAGCCAGGCCTCACCGCAACCTAGGTAAGCTCCGTCCCTGCCACCCCAGAACCCCAGGGCAAATAATTCAGTTTAGTGAAAAATGCACAGAAATTGAAAGAAGATCTTAAGAGTTAAAACGACAATGCCCAAGTCAAAGTGCAAATCCATGAGAGACAACACCCAAGTAAACAAATCTCCCACTGAAGGAATTAATCCCATAATGTTAGACTCCAACCAGAACAAACTGATGGAAAAAAGCCAAGAATGCCTGACCCAGGATAACGACTTTCAAAATATGATCATTACCATGTTCAATACTATGAAAGAGGAAATCCGGGAGGAATTAAATAATCGAATCAATTGCTTTGAAGAGGAACACAACAGACACTTGGAGGAATTGAGGAAAACAGTGCAAGAAACCAAAACTGGCATAAAGCAGTTAAAACAGATTCAAGCAGAGTTTAAAACTGAGCTAAAAGACAAGTTATCTTCAACCCAGAACTCATCAGGGAGTCTTATCAGCAGAACTAAGGAAGCAGAAAACAGAATTTCAGACCTTGAAGATAAAGTGGGAGTATTAACCAGCTCAATGGAAGAAGTTGTTAAAGCCAAAAAGATACTTGAGAGAAATATCCAGGAGATATGGGACACCCCGAAGAAGCCTAACATGCGTATTCATGGAATACTAGAGCAAGAATCTCAAAATACCACCCCTGAGAAAATTTTTCAAACGATCATCAAGGAAAACTTTCCTCATCTAAAAAAAGAGAGGCCTATACATATATAAGAGGCATTCCGCACCCCAAACAGATATGACCAAAACAGAAGCTCGCCATGGCAAATAATAATTAAAACACTCCACATTCAAGATAAAGAACTGATGCTGAGAGTTTCAAGGGAGAAAAAACAAATCACTTTTAAAGGTAAACCTAATAAAAAAAAGCAAGAAGAGCTTGGAGAGACATACTTCAAGTATTGAATTAGCAAAAATGTCAACCCAGGCTGATTTACCCTGCAAAACTATCAGTCATGATCGAGGGAGAAAGAAAAATCTTCCAGTACAAAGACAACTTGAAGGGATACATGTCCACTAAACCAGGCCTTCAAAAATTGCTAGAAATGATACTCAAGCTTGAAGAAAAAAATAGGTATATCCAGGAGAACAGAAGGCAAGTATAACACCATTAAAAGTGAAGCAATATACTTATAAAAACTACTAAACATAATAAATGTCTGGAATTAAAAATAGTTTCTCCATTATAACACTAAATGTTAATGGAATTAACTCATCGATCAAGAGACACAGATTACAAATTTGGATTAAAAATCACAATCCATCAATCTGCTGCCTTCAGAAAACCCATCACACCACAAAAGATAGGCATGCCCTAAAAATAAAAGGCTGGTCAACAATTCTACAAGAAAATGGAAGCAGAAAACAGGCAGGGGTAGCCATTATGATATCAGACAAAGTAGACTTCAAACCAAAGAAAATAATAAGACACACAGATGGATACTATATTTTAGTCACAGGTACAATTCACCAGGAAGACTTCACAATACTGAACATAAATGCACCCAATACAGGCCCCTCCACATTCATTAAGAAAACACTACAGCATCTAAAGCAAGAAATCAATCCCCAAAGGATAATTCTTGGGGACTTCAACACCGCCCTCTCAACATGGGATAGATCAACAGGTCAAAAGCTTAACATAGACACTTTGGAACTTAATCAAACCCTTAAAGAAATGGACCTTACAGATCTCTATCGAACTTTTCACTCATGAACCAAGGAATACACATGTTTCTCAGCAGCACACGGATCTATTTCTCCAAAATAAATCACATATTGGGCCACAAAACGAATCTACACATGTACAAAAAAGTTGAAATTCTAACCTGTGCCCTATCATACCACCACGGCCTAAAGTTGGACATCCACAACACATCAAACAAAAGAAAATACACTAACTCCTGGAAACTTAACAATATGATGCTGAATGAGAACTGGATTCAGGAAGAAATTAAAAAGGAAATTCAAGATTTCCTGAAAGCAAATGATAATGAAAATACAACTTACCAAAATCTCTGGGACACAATGAAAGCCGTTCTAAGAGGTAAGTTCATAGCTCTTAATGCCTACATCAAAAAAATGGAAACATCAGAAATAAACAACTTAACAATGCAGCTTAAAGCTTTAGAGAAACTAGAGCAATCTGATCCCAAAAGTAGTAGAAGAGAGGAGATTAGCAAAATAAGGGGAGAAATATCTGAAATCGAGATTAAGAAAACATTAGAAAAAATCAACCAGTCAAAAAGCTGGTTCTTTGAAAAAATCAATAAGATTGATACACCCCTAGCTAAATTAACCAAGAGGAAGAGAGAGAAAACCCAAATTAACAATATTAGAAATGAACATGGAGTTATCACTACTGATACCCAAGAAATTTGCGGAAGAGGGGGCGGTAAGAGTGTAAGAGCAAAAGGATGGGAGGAGCAATGATTTGCAAGACACTCCACACAAGTTAGGGCCGAAGCAATCATAATTGGACTTTGTATGCCCTGTGCAATGTCCAACACACTATTGACCTCACAAAGTCTAGCACCTGCTAAAGCACCAAGATCCTTGGAAGCAAGGGATTGACAGCCACAGTAGTGTTCCTATGCTTAAGGGGAACACAGGAATGGGTTCAGGGAAATGCCACTGGGTCCTTGTACGTCATTGGAGAGGAGGGCCCAGAGGAGAATCAGGCATGCACATTAAAGGACTCTCTGGGAATTGGGGCAGGAGGCACTGGGGGATTGGGAGGGAGGAGTGAGGGGAGGAGGAGCAGGGGGTTCGGGGGGAGGAGGAGGGAGGAGGGAACCGGTGTACCTATTAAGTTTGTATGAGCAGAAATTATAATAAAAATATTAAAAATGAATTAAGAAATATGTACAATGATAAATCTATGAAGGCAATAATGTTTCTTTTTTATTTAATGTTTTCAAAGTGGAAAGAGATAGATAATTTCCTTTGTTTTATCATCGTGATAAATGTTACATTATCATGTACATTAAAAGCTCATTAAATGGCTTTTGTTTAGAAATTATTTTTATTGGTTTTGCACATTTGCTCATGGGAGAATGATTTAAGTAAGTATTGATTAGTTAAATTTGGGTAAAGGAAAACTGACTTGCTCTGTTATATGCTTGCATTTTTCCTTACTGTAAAGTAGGCCACTGAAAGTTTGAAAATATATTAGCTCCCTACCCAGTTGTATTTATGGTAGGTTGTGCATAGGTTTAAATGTATAAATGATTAGAATACAGAGGCCAGATTTTAAACTGTAAGATTCCTAAATTCTTTTCAGTACTTTGATAGCTTTCCTCTCCCTTTATCATAGGACAGTTTTAAATTTTTCAGAAAGTCAACAGATGGCAGCAATAGACTTATAGACTGGCAGAGAAATTTTATTAGCACAAGCAATTATGTCCAAGTAGAAATTAAATATCTAGAGGCAAAACTGACATTTAAAAGCCTAACAACACTAGGAAAACTTTAAAATCTTTTTCAAGGCAAAAATTAATACACAAAGAAACCCAAAAATTCCTTTTCATTTTTAAAGACCTAGCTGAGCTTTGGTTCTGTGGTTATAATTGCCTACCCATGCATTCATATAAGATGGACCAAAAATATGATAGTATCCCCTTTTTTTCATATTTGCCATAAAGCAACCACCAGGAAATGCAAGATTTCAATAATTCTCACATTTCCATTTAGGTCAAAACATCAAACAGTATTTGAGTTAGCTTTCAGTTACTTTCCCTAAAGCCAAGTAGTTCTATATTTGCCAGAAATTCACATTACACTGTGAACCTTGAAAATCCAACTTAAGGCACAAAACGATTACTGATACTTTCAATATACTCCAAGAGCAACTGTGTGTAGAATTAAAAATAGTAAAATAATTCCTATTATACATTATAAAGTTTCATCTCAGTTGCAGTCAGTGAGTCTCAGCTGAAATATAACTTCAAGAGAAAAGAAATCACCTCTCCCAAACACTTTAAAAACATTTCCAGTGAATTTTTTTTGAGATTTTTTAAATTTATTTTTTCCACTCATATAAACTCAATAAGTACCCCATTACCCTCCCTCCCTCCACCCCTCCCTGTATCCCTTTGCTCCCTCACCCTTTTCCTTTTCCATTTCCTCCTCCCACATTTTCTCCCATTGTCCCCCCCCCCCATCCCTGGAGCATCCTTTAGTGTGTATGTCAAACTTCCCTCTGGGTCCTCCTCTCTGATGAGGTATAAGGACTCAGTAGCATTGCCTAGAGCTATTTTTTGTGTTCCCCTTTAGTATAGGAATACTATTGTGGCTAACTAATTCCTTATCTCTAAGGATTCTAGTGCCTGTGATCCATGCTAGACTTTGAGGGGTCAATGATATTATGTATCTGTCTACTTTCAAAATCAGAATTTCTTAAATACCTGTGTCTTTTTTCCTTGCTGTATTGTCAGGGTACACACATAGTTAGAACCCAGAAGTCAAAGTCAGGTCAAACAACCTGATTACATTTGAATATCATTAAGAACTTTCACTACATTTGATGCACATTCTAGAAGCTTTGGAAACTCATGAAAAGAAAGAAAAGTTGTCTATCCTAGGATTGACATTGATCAGTCAAATGCATACTTGTTAAAGAACAGACTCAAAATAAGATTGAGGTACATCTTAATATGATGGAAATAAATATGCTATTATAAAGAGCTAAGAAATATTTAAGATAGACTAGCTATTTGGAAAAACTATCAATGATCAAGCCAATGTTTAGAAAATAGTAGGCACTTGTTGATAAAAAAAATTAAAGAAAAACCTATGAAGTGTTTAAAAACCAAAGATTAAAGCAACATAGGATACCCAGAATTCAAGGACAATAACAGGCTCGCTGAATGTTCCAGACTAAGAAATACAAAAAGAAAACAATGGTATCTTAGAAGAAATTCACAAGAATAGTGTTAAATTTCTTTATATTTTTTCCTTTAGCAATTTCATGCATGTATATAATAGTTTCTAATTACTCTCACCCTTGCTTATGCAACCTCTCTTATCTCCCTCTTTTCCAGATTCACTGATTAGAAACATTTAAGGTCATATATGTACATGTATGTGTATGATGTCTGAATGTATATGAGTGGGGATGTGGTTGTGAAAACATACATTTCAAGTTTAAAGGACTGCCTTTCATTCTTATTCTGCAACTTCCAATTTTATTTGAGATCAGGTCTGTTTACCACTGCTGTGTAAGCCAGGCTAGTTGGCCCAAAGCTTACTTCTGGAGCATCTCTAGTCTGTTTCCTCTTTCCATGAGGTGCTTAGGGATTATAGATGCTCATACCATTTAATCTTGATTTTATATAGGATATGAACTCTTATTTTAACATTCACTAGAATGTGACTTTGCCATTGAACCATGTTCCCAACTCATGAGAAATGCTTTTAAATATCAAAGCCATTGACTAGAACACAATCCTAACTAGATGCAAAACACCTTTGGTGATGTGAGAAAACACAATAGTCACCAATAGTGTGCTGATACAATGATATTATTTTACATCTTCTGCTTTGTAAATTTCTATGTGAATTTTGTTTGCTCACTTTCTTGTTTGTATTTGTTCTGTGTTGTTTAAGGGGAATTAGATGTTCTAAAGTAACACAATGGCAGAGAAATCAAATTAGTCACTTAATCATGAATGCATCTTTAAAAGCAAAGCAGAACTAAAGGTGAGTATTAGGAAATTTGACTATGTACTTCCTTTTAATATCATAAATAAATACAAGAATATAATTGAAATAAGAGAACATGGATATTAGGATACACACATTTATCCAAAAAATTTAACTATCTTTTGTAGTGAAAACCTTAATTCCACCAGTATCTAAGTACTTAGATACTGAACTTTTCACATGTATACACCAAGGTCATTTCAGTGCATTCATGATGTGTTCAATATTTCATTGAATGTACTATTTTCAGAAATTTATATATTTGGTTAATAGCCTTCGTGATTTCTTAGCAGGGTTTATTCCCAATCAAAATTTCATCAATAGAAGACTTATTTCAACACATAAATGATTTTTTTGTATTTTTGCATGTAACTGAAAAGGAATAAGAAATAATGAAATTGTTTCAGTTTTTTTCCCCAGACTCAGCAACAGTAACAATTAGATTAGTATCATGCCCAGATCTCCATCTTTTTTGAAGAATTCAAGTTTTTCAAGGTCTGCCTAACCAAATTTCTGAGACAGTTTTTAGAGCATTTCTTGTGTATGCATAAAAGTTATTACATACACTACCTTTTTTTTAAAATGTTGAGTCTGAGAGTTTCCAATGTTACTATCATAGCTACTGCAGTACAGTGGTCTGTCAAACTTCTTTCAAGATCCAACTCCCTGCTCAGGCTATTAGGCCTACTTTTTTTTTTAAAACCAAATGCATGCTCACTCCAAAACAGTCTGTGCTTTTGCCATCATTGTACCCTAGTCTGTGTGTTCATAACAGATTTCAGAAAAACAAGCCCTTTAGAAATCATTCCATTTTTATAGCAGGCAGTCATGTTGAAAATTGAGTATACATATATGGATAATGATGTGGATGAAATAGTGTATACAGATGTTATAGTTCATTTAAAATTCATGACCTTTCTCCTTGAACACAGAGTTAGTGCTTTAGACATTTAGTTTTGTATCTCAGGTACTATCCCTCCTGACTCTTCATGCAAATGCATCCCTAGAAATCATGCCATTAACTCTGAAAGACCTAGACACGATAGTTTCCTGGATTGCATACTGCTTTAATGCATTGAGCTAACATGAAAATTGAAAGATTTCATTTTCACATCTCTAATATGCCTTTCTTTGACTTTGAGTGAAAGCTTATATGTAAAACAATTTCAAAATATGGCATGAAAAGTTACAATACAGAAAATCACTTTTTTGGTGGTTATAGCACAATGTAGAAGTGTTGGAAAGTATAATTAAGGGAATTTGTCATTAAAATTTACAGGAATTACATAAGTGAGTACATTTACTAAAAATATGAGGATTCACAATTTATATAAAATTGAACTTATTCAAAATGTCTTCATTAATTTTGTGCAGGACTGATATACTTTAAAAGACAATTCGGGAAAATATTTTATTAGATACAGGAATATTATATGAACTACACCTTGCCTTTTCAATGAATGGACTTGCTAATTATGAAAAGAATAAGAACAAGAACATATCATGCCTTCTTTTCAAGTGACATAATACCCAGCTATTTATTTATAATGAATGAGTGGATTTCTTTAAAGATTAATTGATAAAACTTATTAACTGATTGTATTGGTGAAAACTTGACATTCTCTAAATCTTCATTACTTTCTGTTCTGTAGTGTGAAAATAATTAATTGCTCCTTGTTTGTTGAAGTTTAAGTGTGTTGAGACAAGATGGTAATGGATGGATGAAAATAAAGATAAAGGGCAAAATTTGGGCATAATATATTCATCAATACACATTCTGGGCATATAGGAAGGCCACTAATTTTTGTACATTTATTTTCTATCCTTCCACCCTGCTGAACTCCTTCCTGTATTAGTTCCAGGAGCTTCCTGGTGGAGTTTTTGGGATGACTCAAGTATATGCTCATGTCATCTGCAAATAGAGATTACTTGACGTCTTCCTTGCCAATTTGAATCCCTTTTATCTCCCTTTCTTGTCTGATGCCCTCAGCTCAGACTTCAAGTAAAATATGGAATAGATATGGTAAGAGTAGACAGCCTTGCCTAGTTCCTGATTGAAGTGGGAATGTTTCAAGTTTTTCCCAATTGAGTATAGTCCTTACTGTAGGCTTATTGTATACAGCTTTTATTATACTGAAAAAGGTTCCTTCCATTCCAACTGTCTCTAGAGTTTTGATCATAAAGGGCTGTTGGATCTTGTCAAAACCTTTTTCTGCATCTATCGAGAGTATCATGTGGTCTTGAATTTTGGACTGGTTTATATGGTGAATTACGTTTATTGATTTGCATATGTTGAACCAACCTTGTGTGCCTGGGATAAACCCTACTTGATCATCATGAATGATCTTTTTGATATGTTTTTGAATCAGATTTGCTAAGACTTTGTTGAGAATCTTTGCATCTGTGTTCATCAAAGAGATTGGCCTATAGTTTTCTTTTTTAAGTGTATCTTTATTAGGATTTGGGATTAAGACAGTATTAGCTTCTTGGAAAAATCTGGTAGTGTTTCTTCCTTTGCTGTTTGATGGAACAGTTTAATGAGTATTGGTGTTATTAGCTCCTTAAATGTCTGGTAGAACTCTGTGCTGAATCCATCTAGTCCAGGACATTTTTTGGTGGGAAGATTTGAGATTGCTTCATCAATTTCCTCATATGTTTTAGGGCTGTGTAAATAATTCAAAACATCTCATTTTTTATGTGAGGGAAGTTTTCATTTATGATAGTTTGAAAAATTTGCTCAGGTGTGGTATTTTGGGATTCTTGTTCTGGTATTCCATGAATGTGCATGTTATGCTTCTTCCAGGTGTCCAATAACTCTTGAATATTCCTTTCAAGTATCTTTTTGGCTTTGACAAACTCTTCCATTGAGCTGGATAATACTCTGTTATGGTTGCATTTTGATGTCAACTTGACAGATGCAGACTGTTTGGGGGCAGCTGTGTAAGGTTAAGGGTTAGAATGGCCCCTGAACAAGCCTGTATATACTTGATTCTGTGGAGAAACCAGCCCAGTGTGGGTGGTATTTTCCAGTGGTGGACCAGATAATAGGAGGTGCAAGAAGGAGGGACTTGCTCTTCCCTGATCCAGTGTCAACTTGCTGTGGAGTCCACTCTTCATGCACGTTGTTTGCCTTGGAGCATCGTGGCCTTCTGTTTTGTTGCTGCTGCCTCCATCCTTGGCTGACTTGGAACTTTCTCTTTTCCACCTCGTTGGAGCCTAGTCTCTGGGCCTTGCTGCTGTTCGCTGTTTATCGCTGACGTCAGAGCCCAGCTGTTCTTCACTGACATCAGAACCCAGCATCTTTGACACTCCATAGGAGCAAAGGCTTGAGAACTTCTTGGGATCTTTGGACTTTGTGGGACATCCAAGCCAGGAAGGAGGCTGCTGTGGGTGGCTACCTTGAAGGACACTATTTTTCCTGTGAGTTTGTTTTTAATAAACTTGTTTATATATATATATATATATATATATATATATATGTATGTATGTATACATATATTGCATTCTATAGATTCTGTTTTTTCAGAGAACCCTGACTAATACAGATCTTCGTGCCAGGAGTGGTTCTGAAGGAATAGAATTTTTAGATGAATTTCTTTAGTAAGATTGAGCTTATCTGGACCTGGGTTTCCAACACAATGAAACCTCCAGCTACTAAAGACTGCCTTAGTGATATGAAGATCAGCAAAACTCCGTGGTGTGAACTTATCAAAGAACTGATAAAAGTGGGGGTGTTGGATAGTCCTGATTCACCTATTGTGAGGAGCATGGTATTTTGTGATTCTGTATATAATACTTTTGATAATCTAAGGAAAAATAAGGAAAATAATGAGGCTGGTTGGTTGCTTTTATCATCTCTAGATAAAGTACAAAATGAGAAGGAAAGTCTCAGAGATGAAATTACCAAGCTCAAGAGGAGCATAGAAAATCTAAAGGCTTCTAAGTGTGCTTTGGAAGCATCTCTGGATAAAATAGAGAAGGAAAAGGAGACCTCAGAGATGAAAATAATCAGCTTCAGATGCATGTAAACAACTTGGAAGCTTCTAAGTGTGTTCTGGAAGAGAGTCTTCTCTCCAATAGTAATAGCGCTCGAACTGCTGAAAATCGAACTCAAGCATTAATTATTAGATTGGCAGATTTGCAATGTAAATTAAAGTCCCAGCCTCAGAAGGTGTCTGCATTTAAAGTCAGGGCACTGAGTGGAAAGGACTGGGATCCTGAAAACTAGGATGTTGATGTGTGGGAAGACTCAGAGGAGGCTCAGGCCAGTAAAGCCTCGAATTCTGATGGGCCTCTTTCATCTGGGGAAGTGGTCTTACCACCTTTGGTAGAGAATGAATCCCCACTCCCACCTCCCACAGCATCTCAGTCTCAGCCTTTGCCTGAGGAAACTAACCCTTCTTTGGTGAGGAGGGGGTAAGGATTTTCCCTCCGGATAATGCTGATATTGGAGAAGGCCCACCTGTGGTTGTCTCTAGGTCGATTACCAGACTCAGGTCTAAGCAGGCCCCTAGAGGTGACATAGAAAGTGTGGTACATGAGGAGGTTCACTATACTCCTAGGGAACTTCATGAGTTTTGTAACACATTCAAACAGCAATCTGGAGAATACCCCTGGGAATGGATTTTAAGGCTGTGGGATACTGGTGGAAGGAGTATAAAACTGGATCAAACTGAGTTTATTGAAATGGGCCCATTGAGTAGAGATTCTAGGAGTAATGCTGCAGCTCATAGAGTTAAAAGTGGTTCCAAGAGTTTATTTGAGTAGGTGGCTGAAACATTTATTAGCGTTTGGCCTTCTGAAAATGAACTGAAGATACCAGATATTCCTTGGTTTAGTGTTGATGATGTGATTAAAAGTCTCAGGGAAATTGGTATGGTTGACTGGATTTGTTTAAAATCTAACTCTCAGTGGCAGAATCCAGATGATATGCCTTTCACCAAGACTGCATTATATAAATTGGTGAGAGGGGCACCAGAAAATTTGAAGGGCACCACCATTTCTCTTCTTCTTGCACCATCATTAACAATGGGTGATGCAGCTGTGCAATTAGAAGAGTTAAATCTAATGGGCCTAGGTGGATCTAGGAGCAACAGGGCCCAAATGGCAGCATTGAATCTCCAGTGGCAAAGTGAGCATACCAACCACCATGCACAGCATAGAAATAACAGTATTCATGGTGGTTTGACTCACTTATATCTTTGGTATTGGTTAATTAATCATGGCGTTCCCAAGAATAAAATCGATAAGAAGCCTACTAAGTTTTTATATGATTTTTATAAGCAAAAACTGTCTAAGGTAAATGAAGGAAGGGCTGCTTTGAATCACAGTAGTAGAGAATCATGACCTGTCAATCAGTTTCCAGGTCTAGGTCTGTTCGTAGATCCAGAACCCCTTGAATGAAGGGGAGGCCGGGTCACCTTGAGGAAGGACTTAGGCACAATAACGAAGACCTTTACTGTTAATATTTCTCCTGTCTTTCCTCAAAGGGACCTATGGCCTTTTACAAGAGAGACTGTCCATTGGGGTAAAGGAAATGATCAGACATTTCAGGGCCTACTGGAGCAGGCCCTGCCGTCATTGGCAGACAACTACTTTCACTTCGAGAGGCAGCTTTTGGCCTGTTATTGGGCCCTGGTGGAAACTGAACACTTGACAATGGGTCAGCAAGTTACCGTGAGACCTGAGTTGCCCACCATGAGACCTGAGTTGCCCATCATGAGTTTGGTATGGTCTGACCCAGCAAATCATAAAGTTGGATGGGCATAGCAGCAATCTATTATCAAATGGAAGTGGTACATATGAGACAGAGCCCAAGCAGGCCCTGAAAGGGCAAGTGAATTACATGAAGAAGTTGCCCAAATGCCTATGGTTCCTCAGCCTGTTGTGATACCTGTCTCTAAATATGCACCTATGGCCTCCTAGGATGTGCCTATGATTGGGTAACTGAAGAAGAAAATACTAGGGCTTGGTTCACAGATGGTTCTGGTCACTATTCAGGTGCCACCCAGATGTAGACAGCTGCAGCACTACAACCCCTTTCTGCAACAACCCTGAAGGACACTGGTGAAGGGAATTCTTCACAGTGGGCAGAACTTTGGGCAGTGCATATGGTTGTGAACTTTGCTTGGAAGGAAGAATGGCCAGATGTGTGACTATATTTTGACTAATGGACTGTAGCCAATGGTTTGGCTGGATGGTCAGGGACTTGGAGAGAACATAATTGGAAAATTGGTGAGAAAGACATTTGGGGAAGAAGCATGTGGATAGATCTCTTCAAATGGACAAAGGATACAAAGATATTTGTATCCCATGTAAATACTCATCAGAAAGTAACTTCAGCAGAAGAGTCATTTAATAATCAGGTGGACAAGATAACTCATTCTGTGGACAGCCAACCTGTTTCTCCAGCCATCCCAATCATTGCCAAATGGGCCCATGAAAAAAGTGGGCATGGTGGTAGAAATGGAGGTTATGCATGGGCTCAACAACATGGACTTCCACTCACCAAGGTTGACCTGGCGACAGCTGTTGCTGAGTTTCAAATCTGCCAGCAGCAGAGACCAACACTGAGTCTCCAATATGGAGCCATTCCTCGGGGTGAACAACCAGCAACATGGTGGCAGGTTGATTACATTGGACCACTTCCAAGATGGAAAGGGCAGTGCTTTGTCCTTACTTGTGGCACTACCGATTCAGGGGGGAGGCCCTAGCCCAGCTCCCAGCTATGGGCAAGCCTGGGCATGTACAGATATGCCCTGGACATGTCCCAACAGAGGACCATGCAGGCGGAGGATGAACAACCAATGGGAAGTGGCTGTCTAACCTGCACCTGCAATGGACACCTAGTAAACAGTTAAATGACTAGTGGCTGTCCCCCCAGAGGAGGGATGGCAACAACTGATTGGACCCTGACCCTATATAAGCCTAAACACCATTAATGACTCTGAATCAGCTGCAGCCTGCCTCTGCTTGCTTCTCACCTAATTCCCAGGGTTTAGTGGTGACCCCATTGCCTGCTCACCCATTTGCCTCAAGGCCCTCTCTTCCCCTTGGCTGGCCCGGCTGGGTTTATGGCAACACTTATTGGGATAGATACTTAGTCTGGGTATGGATTTGCCTTTCCTACACATTCTGCTTCTGCTATAACTATCATTCGTGGATTCACAAAATGTCTTGTGCACCGCCATGGTATTCCATGTATTGCTTCTGACCAGGGAACACATTTTTCAGCTAAGGAAATGAGACAATGGACTTATGTTCATGGAATTCATTGGTCTTACCATGTTCCCCACCATCCTGAAGCAGCTGGTTTGATAGAATGGTGGAACTACCTTTTATAGGCACAATTATGGTGCCATGTAGGTAGTAATAGTTTGGAAGGTTGGGGTAGAGTACTTAAGGATGCAGTATATGCTTTGAATAAGCACCCAATATATGGTTCTGTATCTCCTACAGCCAGAATTCACTGGTCCAGGAACCAAGGGGTGGAGGCTAGAATGGTGTCTCTTACTGTCACACCTAGTAACCCATTAGGAAAATTTTTGCTTCCTGTCCCTGCAACTCTGTACTCTGCTGGCTTAGAAGTTTTGGTTCCAGAGCAGGGGATGCTTTTGCCAGGAGTTCTGATAAGCATTCCATTGAACTAGAATTAAAGCTTCCTCCTGGCTATTTTGGGCTCCTGATGCCTTTGAATCAACAGAGTAAAAAAGAAATAAGTCTGTTAGGAGGTGTGATTGATCTAGACTATCAAGGGGAAATTTGATTGCTTCTGCACAATGGAGGCAAGGAAGAGTATAAATGTAGTGCAGGAGATCCAATTGGGTGACTCTTGGTGTTACCATGTCCTGTGATTAAGGTTAATGGCAAATTACAACACACCAATGCAGCCAGGATGATGGAAGGACCAGATCCTTCAGGAATGAAGGTATGGGTGACACCCCCAGGAAAAGAAACAAGACCTGCTGAGGTACTTGCTGAGGGTACAGGAAATATGGAATGGGTAGTAGTAAAGGAAGGTAGTTCTAAATACCAATTAAGACCACGTGACCAGTTACAAAGATGTGGCTTGTAACTACCAGAACACTTCTGGTCTACTTGTAAAGTACAAATGGAACTGTCCAGAATTTTTTTATATGAGCAATAGTGAACTATAGAATGTGATGTATATATTTTTATATAATGCTTTTTAAATTTTTTTAACTATTTATTGTGATATATTTTATTATTTATTCTGTGATAAATTATTTAGCTTGTGCTGATATTATATTAAAGTTCATTATGTATATCATATTTTGTAATATATATTTTATATTTTTATGTTTTTAAATATATTTTATATTTGAGAGATTTCAAATTTTTATGTCAGAATTTGAGAATTTTTTATATTGAATTGAATGTCTTTTATGAATATGTCTATGGAAATATGGGTTGGAAGATCATAGTGCAATCATTATGTGTTTATGTCAAGTTCACAAGGGATGGAATGTTATGGTTGCATTTCAATGTCAACTTGACAGATGCAGACTGTTTGGGGGCAGCTGTGGAAGCTTAGGGATTAGAATGGCCCCTGAACAAGCCTGTAGATACTTGATTCTGTGGAGAACCCAGTCCATAGTGGGTGGTACTTTCCAGTGGTGGACCGGATAATAGGAGGTGCAAGAAGGAGGGACTTGCTCTCCCCTGATCCAGTGTCAACTTACTGTGGAGTCCACTCTGCATGCATGTTGTTTGTCTTGGAGCGTCGTGGCCTTCTTTGTTGTTGCTGCTGCCTCCATCCTTGACTGACTTGGAGCTTCCTCTTTTCCACCTTGTTGTTGTTGTTCCCGTTGCCTTTGGCGCCTGGTCTCTGGGCCTTTCTGCTGTTCACTATTCATCGCTGATGTAGGAGTCCAGCTGTTCTTCACTGACATCAGAACCCAGCATCTTTGACCCTCCAGAGGAGCAAAGGCTTGAGACCTTCTTGGGATCTTTGGGCTTTGTGGGACATTCCAGCCAGGAAGGAGGCTGCTGTGGGTGGCTACCTTGAAGGACACTATTTTTACTGTGTTTGTTTCTAACAAACTTGTTTATATATATATATATATATATATATATATATATATATATATATATATATATATGACATTCATAGATTCTGTTTCTTCAGAGAACCCTGACTATTACATACTCCCACTTGGTCTTCAAGGTCTGAATTTTATTTTCTGCTTTGTTTGTTCTGCTGAGAAGACTCTCTGTTGAGTTCTGGGTTGAGGATAACTTGTCTTTTAGTTCAGTTTTAAACTCTGCTTGAGTCTGTTTTAACTGCTCTATGCCTATTTTTGTTTCTTGAACTGTTTTTCTCAACTCCTCCAAGAGTCTGTTGCATTCCACTTCATAGTGGTTGATGCAGTTATTTAACTCCTCCTGGATTTCTTCTTTCATAGTATTTATCATGGTAATGATCATGCTTTGAAAGTTGTTATCTTGGGCCTGGCTTTCTTGGCTATTTTCTGTGAATTTGTTCTTGTTGGAATCTGTCGCTATGGGGTTAATTTCTAGTAGTTTATTTTGACTCTGTATATAATTGTTCCCCCTCTTAACATTACATTAGTCATGAAATAATAATAATAGCAATAATAATAATAATAGTTTTGGAGAACATAAAAGATTGCCTGCTACAAATAATACATGTATAATCGTTTGTACCAAATGTTAAATATTCAAGTATAAATTAATGCATATTAAATAAAAGGCAAATAAAAATATAAAGAAATCGGTGTCTCCAAAATGGCGGCAGCGATGGACGTGGATACCCCCAGCAGCACCAACAGCGGCGCGGGCAAGAAGCACTTTGAATTGAAAAAGTGGAATGTAGTAGCCCACTGGGCCTGGGACATTGTGGTTGATAATTGTGCCATCTGCCGGAACCACATTATGGATCTTTGCATAGAGTGCCAAGCCAACCAAGCGTCTGCCACTTCTGAGGAGTGTACCATCGCGTGGGGAGTCTGTAATCACACGTTTCATTTTCACTGTATCTCTCGCTGGCTCAAAACACGGCAGGTGTTGTCCATTGGACAACAGAGAGTGGAAATTCCAAAAGTATGGGCACTAGAAAAAAAATCCTTCCATCAAGCTTAACTGTTTTTGTTATTCGTTAGTGATGTGTGCTCCTGTTAATTATAAATTAGATAGAACGCATCTTTTCCCTTTTGTCTTTTCATTTTACTATTCCTGCAGTCATATTGTATTTTATGTCAAATAAAGTCCAGTTCAATTCTAGAATGGTTGCAATCTTGTGTATATGTAGGAGGGCGAGTCCCTCTCCAGCGCTGGTATGCTGGGCTTGCAAAGACAAGTGCGCCCAGCCAGAGAGGAGTTGTCTTGCAAGTGCATCGCTTGGCGACAGAGAATCTGACAGAACAAGGGTGAGTGTGGCCCACGGAACCCAGAAGGACCATCAGCTCCGACCACCTCCTGAGAAACAGCAGTGGACAGCTGACAGCTCAGCCTTTACCTAAGTGCATCTTGACAAGTCTGCCCCAAGCGTCCCTCCTCTCACGAAGGCTCCAAAGGACTGTATCACATGTGGGCTAGAAAAGGCTTTGTAAGGTGTTAGCTCTGCTGGTGTGTGACGTGTGGCTGTCCCTCAGCTAAGAAAAACTACCTGTAAGAAGACCCTAACATGTAATCTTTGCCGGCGGTAGAGTAGTTTGAGATTCATGTTTAAAGTCCATGTTTAGCAGTTGTGCTGCATGCCCGCAACTGAAGCCACTTGGGAAGTTGGGGTGTAGGGTGGAGGATCTCTTGAGCCTGGAGTTTAAGACCAGCGTGGGTAACATAGACCTTGTCTCCAAAACTAAAACTTCTGGCAGGGAGTAAAGCTCACAAGCAGAATGTTTGCCTTAATCCCTGAGTTTGGGTCCAGATTAAAAAAAAAGTAATAAAAGTTCAAATAGAATGGTAATAGTTCAGTTTCCTTTAAACATCTTGGGCAAAGTGGGACCGGCCCATTCTGATACTAATTCAATGCTACGGAAGACTTTTACTGGGAAACTAGCTTTTGCAGTGATTTTCCCATGATTAGTAATTTTCAGGCGTTCCAGAAACCTTTCAAGGGTTCATGGAGTTCAGCTTCAAGTCCAAGTGAGACTTTTTCTTAGTTTACCTCAATGAAAGTGTGGATGAAGAATCAGCATAAGACTCTTCTGCTAAGTCAAACAAAGTGTATGACATGTTGCTATCTTTTTGTTTTGAAAATTAATGTAATAAAAATACTTATCACATGAAAAAAATATAAAGAAATCATTTTGCATAAAAGTTTCAGTTGGTATGTCATTTTTACTTCTTTTTAAAAAATGTTTTACTTATTCAAGAATTAGAGAAAGTGGATTGAGAGGGAGTGAGAAAGAGATAGCATATACTGTACACATGTATTCATATACTGTGTTGGTTTGTAGGCTTCCTAGAGTAGAACTCATGTTACCAAAGTTTTGAATAGGCCCTGTTGCAGTCTGCCTGCATGGGTGCTGATAAATGACCATCACACAGCTTAAGGGAACAAGGAGTTTACTTTCTTATGATAGTCCGGTTACAGTTCATAGATCAATTCGACAGGAGAGCACACACCAACACCAGGGCTAAGGGAACTGGCTACCATAACGGCTGAGAGATGGACAATCCTCACTTGCCAGACCAGCATGTCTGGCCAAGTATACAGAAAGATGCTGGTCTCTCAACCAGCTCTGTGATTTATCTAGGGCCTAATCCCACCCACCATGGGTTGGTTCTTCCCCAGCAGCTAGACAATCTCCTTCAGGTTTGCTCTGGGCTTAACTCAACCATCAACTCTCTGCAACTGTGCCCAGAGCTCAAAACCTCAACAATCAAGTTGACACCTCTGCCTAACTATGACACTCCACTCCTTGTCAGCTTGACACAAAAACAATAGCACTTTTAAACTGTAACCTTTCCTTGTCCCCACAGATGTTAAAATATAAATACATTCCATGAACAAATTTAAAATGTTCTCTCATTAAAACTTCAGTTCCAATATTTTAAAAGTTCAAAGTTTCTTAACCTTAAAACGCTTAAATCAGAATAAATTAAATACTTTAAAACAGATAAAACATTAAAACAGAAGGATCTTAAAACAATAAGAAAACATTAAAAAGATCAAAGTCCAGCAAATCACTGCAGCCTGTACTTCAATGTCCATCTTCTGCTGCTCATCACATAGTCAAGGCGGCTCAAAGATTCGAGGCATTCCCAGTCCCTGTTTGCAGCTTAATATTGTAAAAGCAGAGTTCCTCTGAACCAGGCTGAATCTCCACTCGAAATAGTCCTTAGCAGCAGCCCCACAGTTCTGGCATCTCAAACATAATTCTGGGTTCTCCTCTGCAGTTTTAAGCTTCACCTTCGCTCGCAAGAATTTTACCCTTGCCACTCGGTGCAAAGCTTTTGCTGCTTTCCACGAACCCCTCAGTAGTTCGCCCAAACCAGTATCACCTGAGGGATGCTGCCAGATTCTGGAGCAAGTTTGAAATGTAGCTTGGTCCATTGGAGCTACAGCTGCACCAAATCTTGTGCTCTGATGCTGGAAAAGCCTATTTCAGGCAGCTAAACTTCCAAAGGAATCTGGATTTTCAAACCATAAACTTGCCATACAGTGGTATTCACCTCCTCCACCGTCACAGTGCAAGTCTCTAGGTTTTCCTTCACTGATACTCATTTCTCCAACAGCAACAGATATTCTGCTGCCTGCCCTTTGCACATCCAAACCTTTAAGGCTGCCAACACAGCTCTCCTCTGTCAAGCAAACCAGTCCATCGTCTTTATATTCAGCTTTACCAAAGTCCTTGTTCCCCTCATCACAAATTGGGCCTGAACAATCTCTCTCAGCAGTTGGCCCACTAAACTCTGAAGAACGGTATTTGTAAATCCACAAAGTGAAAATTCTCAAGCATTTTCAACTTTGTCCAGCGAAACTGTTCAAAAGACACAAAACCCACAGTCAGATTTATCAGCAACAACCCACTTCCTGGGTAACAAATTCTGTTGCAGTCTGCCTGCATGGGTGCTGATAAATGACCATCACACAGCTTAAGGGAACAAGGAGTTTACTTTCTTATGATAGTCTGGTTACAGTTCATAATCCAGCTCAACAGGAGAGCACACACCAACACCAGGGCTAAGGGAACTGGCCACCATAACGGCTGAGAGATGGACAATCCTTACTTGTCAGACCAGCATGTCTGGCCAAGTATACAGAAGGATGCCAACTCTCTCAACCAGCTCTCTCTGATTTATCCAGGGCCTAATCCTACCCACCATGGGCTGGGTCTTCCCCAGCAGCTAGACAATCTCCTTCAGGTTTGCTCTGGACTTAACTCAACCATCAACTCTCTGCAACTGTGCCCACAGCTCAAACCCTTAACAATCAAGTTGAAACCTGTGCCTAACTATGACAGGCCCCTTATCAACTGAGCTGTCTCCTCAGTCCTCATATTTATTTTTGTATATTTAATTTTTTTCTAAGAAATGTAAAAGTATTGCATTAACATTTTTGAAGGAATTCCTTGGTTGTTGACACTTGATATAATTTATTTACTTTAAATATATAATTTCAAATGACAGCAATTACTTAAAGAGAGTATATGGAAGGTTTTACTTAAATATGAAAATTTTTAATCTAGTTCCATTTCGTTACTTCTCTGAACTGTGATCGTCGTACATTTTAAAAATTTTCTCCTTATTTTTGTAACATTTATATACAAACAGAGTGAATTTATGTATTGACAACCAACCTCTTCCCCCAACATGTCCAATTATCCATGCTAGTCATTGCTGTTCTGATCCCATGTCCTTCTGATGGTGAGGTCAACTGGACCTTTTTCAGGATGGTTGCAATAGCAAGTGTCTCTGGCATCTGTTGTGTCACGAGTGGTCCAGTATTGGCAAGCCTACCAGTGGAGAAGTTTTCCTCTCTAGGTCAGCACTTGCCCCAAAGATTCTGTCTGGGTTGTGATTTATCTCCTGCCATCTTCCTCCATCCATGGAGAACTGTTGATATGGCAGTTCTTGTGTAATTCTAGTGGAGGTAGATCTTACTACAGTGAGCTCTTGAGCTCTGTACCCATTTTTAATGGAGTATATGACAGGCATTACCTCTCCTCACTCATAGGTTCTTACAGTCTTACAGGACCCTTGCCCCATATCATATAAGGTTCCCTGAAATTTCTTATGGGTGTGATTTCAATGGCCTCTTTAGGGCTGAGCAGCTCAGTCATTTATTCGCTGCACTCTGTTCAGCTCTAGTTATTTGCATTAAATATCTTCCATCTCATCAGGATACTACTTGGTTAAGCACTGACTGCTTCTCTTATTTAAGGGTATAATGATAAGTGTTTAGATGGGAGTTTAAAATCAAACAGTTATAGTTAACACTAAGTAATCTGTTACCATCTAGGGTACATGGTATCTCCTTTCATAGGCATTTCAATGTGTGTACAATACCAGGTATGTGTTCCACTGTATATGTTTTTAAAAGATCCTTACATAAATACAATTGATTATTCTTTCTCATGGCTCATCAATTTTTTTTTCTGCTCATACAAACATAATAGGAACCCCTGTCCCCTCCCTCCCTCCAACCCTCCCTGGACCTCTCTGTTCCCTCCCCGCTTTGTCGCTTCCTTTCCCCCTTCCCTCCCTTTACCCCAGTGCCCCCCCCCACCTCTCTGAAGCAGCAGCCTATATTTCCGGCCCAGGTGGTTGGAGCCTGGAAAATCCCTGAAGAGGTAGAAGCAATCCAACATGATTCCCCATGTCACCGTGGTCCTCCCTAGGTGCACATATGCCCTCTGATAAACACACACACACACACACACACACACACACACACACACACACACACACACATACATGCGTGCACACACACAGGTACACTCACACACTTTGCTTCCTCCCTCCTTTTCCCCCAGTGCCCCCTCTCCCCATCTCTGAAGCATCCTTTAATGAGTATATCAAACTTTCCTCTGAGTCCTTCTCTCTCATGAGATGTAAGGACTCAGTGGCTATTGCTAGAACTAAAGGAATGAATTAAGAAAGTTTAAAGAGAATCATATAATCCCTATAGATTTGTGACACAACTGTATTTCTTTTATGCATGTGCATTCTTGACTGGAAACTTTATATATATAACTGGGCTTATTCTTTTTTTTGTTGATAGTTTTATACATGTATACAATGGACTTAAGTAATTTCCACATAATTATTATTCACTATCCCTCCTGCTATTGTTTTTTATTTCCTGCTCATACAAATATAATAGGAACACCTGTACCCTTCCTCCCTCTACCCCTCCATGGACCTCCCTGTTCCCTCCCTGCTTTGTCCCTTCCTTTGCTCCCTCCCTCCCTTTCCCCCAGTGCCCCCTCTCCCCATCTCTGAAGCATCATTTAATGAGTATATCAAACTTTCCTCTGAGTCCTTCTCTCTCATGAGATGTAAGGACTCAGTGGCTATTGCTAGAACTCTTTCTTGTGTTCCCCTTAAGTAAAGGAACACTATCATGACTGTTAACCCCTTGCTTCTAAGGATCCTAGTGCCTTTAGTCCATGCTAGAATTTGAGGGGTCAATGATATGTTGGTCATTGCACAGATCATGCAGAGTCCTGTTACAATTGCTTCGGCCCTAACTTGTGTGGAGTATTTTGCATATCATTACTCCTACCATCCTTGTGCTCTTACAATCTTACTGCCCCCTCTTCTGCAAATTTCCCTGAGCTTCAGGATGGGGAGAGATTAGGCAGGCTTGATTCCAGGTGGTTGACATAGTGTCTCTGATGTTCTGAATTATGGTTTGTTGATGGTTTTTTTTTTTTTTGTAGTTTTGCTGTTCCTGCAATGCCCTTGGTTCCATCCTGATGGGTATTGGATATCACCCCATGGTCAGAGATTAAAAACCTGTTAAATTAGAGTCTTGTTATAAGAGTATATTCAAAAGTAGATGGAATAGAAGTAGGAGACCGTGGTGAGAGAGGGGTCAATCAAAAAATGTTTACCTTCTGTCTGGCAGCCTATATGAACTCTCCTTCTAGGACGATCGTACCCCATCAGTTGGAAACGATGAGGAAGGAAAGTCTCTGACCTTAATCAGATGTCTCATTACTTACTTGCAGCCCTTGATGGTGGCCTATTTTCTCTGCTGTAACATGGTCCCCTGTGTTTCTGGTGGGTCCCTCCTTCCCCATCCCTCCTGTTTATAATCTTTGCAATTACTGTAGGTATTACAGAGATTTGTCTTTGAGTGTCTCTAAGTGGGTTTGGCACTAGGATCCACCTATTAGGGAGTACAAACCGTCCTTAATTTTCTGTGTCTGGGATACTTCACTCAATGTAACTGTTTATAATTCCATCCATTTCCCAGCAAATTGCATTAATTCATCGTTTTTGATGGCTGAGTAGTATTCCATCGTATAAATGTACCACATTTTCCTTATCCACTTGTTAAGTGTTGGACATTTGCACTGATTCTATGACTGACTTTGCTATTGTAAACAGTGCTGCTATGAACATGGTCACGCTTATGCTATCGAGGTGAATTTTTGCTGTATGGGTGCTTATTCCCAGAAGTGGTATAGCAGGGTCATAGGGCATTTCGATCTTTAACTTCTTTAAGAATCGCCAGATGGCTCACCAGAGTGATTGTATGAGCCTGCATTCCCACCAATAGTGTAGGAGAGTTCCCTTCTATCCACTTCCTCTCCAGCATGTGGTGTAGTTTGTATTGTGAATTTTTGCCATCCTGACTGGGGTGAGATGATATCTCAGGGAAGTTTTGATTTGCATTTCCCTGATGGATAAGGATGTGGAGCATTTTTTAAGATATTTGTTAGACATTTTAATTTCATCTCTAGTAAAGTTTCTTTTAATTTCAAGGGCCCATTTTTTAATTGGGGCATTTGTTTCTTTAGTGTTTAGTTTTCTAAGTTCTTTGTGCGCTCTGGATAATAGAGCTCTATCAGATATGTGGTTAGTGAAGATTTTTTCCCATTCTGTGGGTTGCCTTTGAGCTCGTGTTACAATCTCTTTATCTGAACAGAAGCTCTTTAATTTCACAAGATCCCATCTGTTGAAGGTTGGTTGCAATGACTATGCTATTGGATGTCTATTCAGGAACTGTTGGCCTAGCCCAATCAGCTCGAGGGAGTTCCCTACCCTTTCAACTATGGTTTCCATTGTCTCTGACCTTATATAGAGGTTCTTGGTACATTTGGAGTTAATTCTTGTACATGGTGACAAGTACGGGTCCCGTTTTAATCATCTTCATGTGGAGATCCAGTATTGCCAGCACCATTTGTTGAAGATGCTGTTCTTTTTCAATTGGATTTTTTGGGCCCCTTTGTCAAAAATCAAATGGCTGTAGTTGTGTGGGCTAATATATGGGTCTTCAACCCTTATCCATTGATCTGTGTGTCTATTTTGGAGCCAGTACCAGGCTGTTTTTACAATTATGGATTTGTAGTATAAAATAAGGTTTAGTTTGGTGATACCTGCAGCCGTGTTTTTGTTACTCAGGATTGTTTTGCTATCCTGGGTCTTTTGTGCCTCCATATGAATTTTGGGATTGTTTGGTCAACTTCTTTAAAGAATTGCTTTGAGATTTTAATTGGTGTAACATTGAATCTGTATAGTGCCTTTGGTAGAATGGTCATTTTTATGATGTTGATTCTGCCAATCCCGGAACATGGGAGGTCTTTCCACCTTCTGGTGTCTTCTGCAATTTCTTTCTTCAGGGTTTTAAAGTTTTCATTATAGAGGTCTCTCACTTCCATGGTTAGGGTTATCCCAAGGTATTTTATGTTTTCAGGAGCTATAGTAAAGGGGATTGTTTCTCTCAGTGCTTTTTAGTTTCTTTCATTCTGGGCATATAGGAAGGCCACTGATTTTTTACATTTATTTTGTATCCTGCCACCCTGCTGAACTTGTGTATTAGTTCCAGGAGCTTCCTAGTGTAGTTTTTGGGATCTCTCAGGTATAGGATCATGTCATCTGCAAATAGGGATAGCTTGACTTCTTCCTTGCCAATTTGAACCCTTTTATGGTCTGTTCTTGTCTTATGGCTTCAGCTAAGACTTCAAGTACAATAATGAATAGAAGAGGCGAGAGTGGACAGCCTTGTCTAGTTCCTGATCCAAGTGGGAAAGCTTCAAGTTTTTCCCCATTAAGTATAATCTTTGATGTTGTCTTGTTATATATAGCATTTATTATATTGATAAAGGTTCCTTCCATTCCAACCTTCTCTAGAGTTTTGATTATAAAGGGCTGTTGGATCTTGTCAAACACTTTTTCTGCATCTATCGAGAGTATCATTTGTTCTTGAACACAGATACAAAGATCCTCAACAAAGTCTTACCAAATCAGATTTCAAAAATATATCAAAAAGATCATCCATGGGGACCAAGTAGGCTTTATCACAGGCACACGAGGTTGGTACAACATAAGCAAATCTATAAACGTAATTCACCATATAAACCAGTGCAAAGTCCAAGATCACATGATACTCTCGATAGACGCAACAGCCTTTTATGATCAAAACCCTAGAGATAGTCAGAATGGAATGAACATTTATCAATATAATAAAAGCTGTATACAACAAGCCAACTTCAAGGAATATCCTAAATGGGGAAAAATTTGAAGCATTACCGCTTCGATCAGGAACTAGAAAAGGCTGTCCACTCTTACCACTTCTATTCAATATTGTACTTGAAATCTTAGCTGAAGTCATAAGACAAGAAAGGGACATAAGAGGGATTCAAATCAGCAAGGAAGAAGTTAAGCTATCTCTATTTGCAGATGACATGATCTTATTCCTGAGGGATCCCAAAAACTCTACCAGGAAACTCCTGGAACTAATACACAAGTTCAGCAGGGTGGCAGGGTACAAAATAAGTGTACAAAATCAGTGGCCTTCCTATATACCCAGAATGAAAGAAGTGAAAAAGCCCTAAAAGAAATAATCCCATTTACTATAGCCCCTAAAAAAAATAAAATAACTTGGTATAAACCTAACCAAGGAAGTAAGAGACCTTTATGATGAAAACTTTAAAGCCCTAAAGAAAGAAATTGCAGAAGACACCAGAAGATGGAAAGACCTCCCATGTTCCGGGATTGGTAGAATCAACATCGTAAAAATGACCATCTTACCAAAGGCAATATACAAACACAATGCTATACCAATTAAAATCCCAAAGCAATCCTTTAAAGAGGTTGACCAAACAATCTCAAAATTCATATGGAGGCACAAAAGATCCAGGATAGCAAAGACAATCCTGAGTAACAAAAACACTGATGGAGGTTTCACCATACCAAACCTTAGTCTATGCTACAAATACATAGTTATAAAAACAGCCTGGTACTGGCTCCAAAATAGACAGACAGATCAATGGATAAGGATTGAAAACCCAGATATAAGCCCATACAACTACAGCCACTTGATCTTTGACAAAGGGGCCCAAAAAATCCAATGGAAAAAGAATAGCATCTTCAACAAATTGTGCTAGCAAAACTGGATCTCCACATGAAGAAGATTAAAACTGGATCCGTACTTGTCACCATGTATAAGAATTAATTCCAAATGGATCAAGGACATCGATATAAGGCCAGAGACTATGAAAACCATAGTTGAAAGGGTAGGGTACTCCCTCAAGTTGATTGGGCTAGGCCAACAGTTCCTGAATGGACATCCAATAGCATAGTCATTGCAACCAACCTTCAACAGATGGGATCTTGTGAAATTAAAGAGCTTCTGTTCAGATAAAGAGATTGTAACTTGAGCACAAAGGCAACACACAGAATGGGAGAAAATCTTCACTTACCACATATCTGATAGAGCTCTATTATCCAGAATGCACAAAGAACGTAGAAAACTAAACACCAAGGAAAAAAATGGGCCAATTAAAAAATGGGCCCTTGAAATTAAAAGAAACTTTACCAGGGATAAAATTAAAATGTCTAACAAATATCTTTAAAAATGCTCCACATCCTTATCCATCAGGGAAATGCCAATCAAAACTTCCCTGAGATATCATCTCACCCCAGTCAGGATGGCAAAAATCCACAATATAAACAAAACCAAATGCTGGAGAGGATGTGGAGAGAAGGGAACTCTCCTACATTGATGGTGGGAATGCAGGCTCATACAGCCACTCTGCAGAGCCGTCTGGAGATTCTTAAAGAAATTAAAGATTGAAATGTCCTATTACCCTGGTATTCCACTTTTGGGAATAACCTCCCATACAGCAAAAATTCACCTTGATAGCACAAGCGCGACCATGTTCATAGCAGCACTGTTTACAATAGCAATGTTATGGAATCAACACAAATGTCCAACAGTTGACGAATGGATAAGGAAAATGTGGTACATCTATACAATGGCATACTACTCAGCCATCAAAAATGATATCCTAATGGGATTTACCAGGAAATGGAGGGAATTAGAAACAATTATATTAAGTGAATTATCCAAGACACTGAAAATTTAGTACCGTATGTACTCCATAATGGGTGGCTCCTCGTACCAAACCCACTTAGAGACACTCAAGGATAAATCTCTGCAGTACCTACAGTAATTTCAAATATTATGAATAGGGGGAATGTGTTAGGAGGGCCACACCAGAAACAAAGAGAGAGGGGACCATTTTATAGCAAAGAAAATAGGCCACCATCAAGGACTGCAAGTAAGTAAATGAGACATCTGGTTAAGTTCACAGACTTTCCTTCCTGATCATTTGCAACTGATGGTATATGATCTCACCAGAAGGGGAGGACATATAGTCTGGCAGATAAAATGTAACCATTTTGCAAATGGGTGACTGACCCCTCCCTCACTATGGTTTCCTACTTTTATTACATCTACCTTTGAATATACTCTTATAACAAGACTCTAGTGTAACAGCTTTTTATCTCTGGCCAGGGGGTGAAATCTAATACCCATCAGGGTGGAGTGAAGGACATTGCAGGAGCAGCAAAACTGAAAAAAATCAACAAACCATAATCCAGACATTCAGAGACTCTATATCAACCACCTGGAATTAGGCCAGCCTAATTTATCCCCATCCTGAAGTTCAGGTAATTTTGTGGAAGAGGGGGTGGTGAGATTGTAAGAGCACAAGGATGGGAGGAGCAATGATATGCAAGATACTCCTCACAAGTTAGGGCCAAAGCAATCATAATTGGACTTTGCATTCCCTGCACTAAATGCAACACACTATTGACCCCACAAAGTCTATCATTTGCTAAAGGCACTAGGATCCTTGGAGGCAAGAGATTGACAGCCACAGTAGTGTTCCTATGCTTAAGGGGAACACAGGAAAGGGTTCTGGGAAATGCCACTGGGTCCTTGCACCTGTTCGGAGAGGAGGACCCAGAGGAGAGTTTGGCATGCACATTAAAGGATGCTCCAGGGATGGGCGGAGGAGGCACTGTGAATGGGGAGGGAGCGAGGAGGGGAGGAGGGCACAGGGATGTGGGATTTTAGAGGGAGGGAGTTGACCGGTGTCCCTGTTAAGTTTGTTTTTTTTTTTTTTTTGACAAGTATATATTTTTTTTTATTTCAGCTCATACAAACTTATTAGGTACACCAGTTCCCTCCCTCCCTCCTCCTCCCCCCATACCCCCTTCTGCCCCTCAACCACCCCTCTCCCTCCCCATCCCCTAGTGCCTCCCGCCCCAATTCCCAGAGAGTCCTTTCTTGTGCATGTCTGATTTTCCTCTGGGCCCTCCTCTCCGATGACCTACAAGGACCCAGTGGCCTTTCCCTGAACCCTTTCCCGTGCTCCCCTTAGGTATAGGAACACTGCTGTGGCTGCCAATCCTTTGCCTCCAAGGATCTTGGTGCCTTTAGCAGATGCTAGACTTTGTGAAGTCAACAGTGTGTTGGACAATGTGCAGGGCATGCAAAGTCCAATTATGATTGCTTCAGCCCTAACTAGTATAGAGTATCTTACATATCATTGCTCCTCCCATCCTTTTGCTCTTACACTCTTACTGCCTCCTCTTCCGCAAATTTCCCTGAGCTTCAAGATGGGGAGAGACTAAGCTGGCCTAGTTCTAGGTGGTTGATATAGAGTCTCTGAAGTTCTGGATTATGGTTTGTTGATTTTTTTTTTTTTTTGCAGTTTTGCTGCTCCTGCAATGCCCTTCACTCCATCCTGGTGGGCATTGTATGTTACCCCCTGGCCAGAGACAAAAAGCTGTTAGAGTCTTGTGATAAAAGCACATTCAAAGGTAGATGTAATAAAAGTGGGAAACCACAGTAAGGGAGGGGTCAATCACCCATTTGCAAAATGGTTACTTTTTATCTGCCAGACTATATGCCCTCCTCTTCTGGTGAGATCACACCCCCTCAGTAGTAAATGTTCAGGAACAAAAGTCTGTGAACTTAATCAGATGTCTCATTACTTATTTGGGTCCTTGGTGGAGGCCTATTTTCCCTGCTGTAACATGGTCCCTTCTCTCCTTGTTTCTGGTGTGGCCCTCCTACCCCATCCCTCCTGTTCATAATCCTTGGAATTACTGTCTCTAGGTGGGCTGGGTGGGTTTGATACTAGGAGCCACCTATTAGGGAGTACTTACGGTGCTTAATTTTCTGGGTCTTGGATACTTCACTTAAAATAATTGTTTCTAATGACATCCATTTCCCGGCAAATTCCAGTAATTCATCATTTTTGATGGCTGAGTAGTACTCCATTGTATAGATGTATCACAGTTTCCTTATCCACTCGTCAACTGTTGGACATTTGGGCTGATTCCATGACGTTGCTATTGTAAACAGTGCTGCTATGAACATGGTCGTGCTTGTGCTGTCGAGGTGAACCTCTGCTGTATGGGGGCTTATTCCCAAAAGTGGAATAGCAGGGTCATATGGCATTTCAATCTTTAATTTCTTTTTTAAATTTTTTTTTATTATTATTATTATTTATTCAACTGTGTGTATGTGCGCGCGCGTGTCTGTGTGTGTGTGTATGTGTGTGTCTGTGTATATGTAGAACCAGGGACGAATTCGCGATCCACCATGGACGCCTCCACCTCCTTCTGCCCCGGGATTCACAGGCTCCGCCCTACCAGGACCAGAAGCGCAGGCCGCCCCCGCTTCCGTCTGGCGTCTATACGTGGGATCTGGGATCCGAACTCGGGACCTTCCGCCTGCAAGGCGGAGGCTTAACCCCTGAGCCACCTCTCCAGCCCTCAATCTTTAATTTCTTTAAGAATCTCCAGACGGCTCGCCAGAGTGGCTTTATGAGCCTGCATTCCCACCAGCAATGTAGAAGAGTTCCCCTCTCTCCACATCCTCTCCAACATTTGTTGTTGTTTGTATTGTGGATTTTTGCCATCCTGACCGGGGTGAGATGATATCTCAGGGAAGTTTTGATTGGCATTTCCCTGATGGCTAAGGAAGTGGAGCATTTTTTCAGATATTTGTTAGACATTTTAATTTCATCCCTGGTAAAGTTTCTTTTAAGTTCCAGGCCCCATTTTTTAATTGGGCCATTGGTTTCCTTGATGTTTAGTTTTCTAAGTTCTTTGTGCACTCTGGACAGCAGAGTTCTATCAGATGAGTGGTTAGTGAAGATTTTCTCCAATTCTGTGGGTTACCTTTGAGCTCGTGTTATAATCTGTTTATCTGAACAGAAGCCCTTTAATGTCACAAGATCCCAACTGTTGAGAGTTGGTAGCAGTGACTGAGCCATTGGATGTCTGTTTAGGAATTGTTGGCCTAGCCCAATCAGCTCGAGGGAGTTCCTTATCCTTTCAACTATGGTTTTTATAGTCTCTGGCCTGATGTCAAGGTCCTTGATCGATTTGGAATTAAGTCTTGTACATGGTGACAAGTACGGGTCCAGCTTTAATCTTCTGCATGTGGAGATCCAGTTTTGCCAGCACCATTTGTTGAAGATGCTGTTCTTTTTCCATTGGATTCTTTGGGCCCTTTTGTCAAAGACCAAATGGCTGTAACTTTGTGGGCTTATATCTGGGTCTTCAATCTTTATCCATTGATCTGTGTGTCTATTTTGGAGCGAGTACAAGGCTGTTTTTATAACTATAGATTTGTAGTATAGACTAAGGTTTGGTATGGTAATACCTCCAGCTGTTTTTTTGTTACTCAGGAACGTTTTCGCTATCCTGGGTCTTTTGTACCTCCATATGAACTTTGAGATAGTTTGGTCAACTTCTTTGAAGAATTGCTTTAGAATTTTGATTGGTATAGCATTGAATCTGTATATTGCTTTGGTAGAATGGTTGATTCTGACAACCCAGGAACAAGGGAGGTCGTTCCACCTTCTGGTGTCTTCTGCTATTTCTTTCTTTAGGGTTTTAAAGTTTTCATTGTAAAGTTCTTTTACTTCCTTGGTTAGGTTTATACCAAGGTATTTCATTTGTTTAGGGGCTATAGTAAATGGGACTGTTTCTCTCAAGGCTTTTTCACTTCTTTCATTCTGGGCATATAGGAAGGCCTCTGATTTTTGCACATTTATTTTGTATCTTGCCACCCTGTTGAACTTCTCAATTAGTTCCAGGAGCTTCCTGGTGGAGTTTTTGGGATCACTCAGGTATAAGATCATGTCATCTGCAAATAGGGATAGTTTGATTTCTTCCTTGCCAATTTGAATCCCTCTTATGTCCATTTCTTGTCTTATGGCTTCAGCTAAGACTTCAAGTACAATATTGAATAGAAGTGGTGAGAGTGGACAGCCTTGTCTAGTTCCTGATCGAAGTGGGAATGCTTCCAATTGTTCCCCATTGAGCATAATCCTTGCTGAGGGCTTGTTGTATATAGCTTTTACTATATTGATAAAGGTTCCTTCCATTTCTACTGTCTCTAGGGTTTTGATCATAAAAGGCTGTTGGATCTTGTCAAAAGCTTTTTCTGCATCTATCGAGAGTATCATGTGGTCTTGGACTTTGGACTGGTTTACATGATGAATTACATTTATTGATTTGCGTATGTTCAACCAACCTTGTGTTCTGGGGATAAAGCCTACTTGGTCTCCGTGAATGATCTTTTTAGTATGTTTTTGAATCCGATTTGCTAAGACTTTGTTGAGAATCTTTGCATCTGTGTTCATCAGGGAGATCGGCCTATAGTTTTCTTTTTTAAGTGAATCTTTATTAGGTTTTGGGATTAAGACGATATTAGCTTCATAGAAGGAATTTGGTAGTGTTCCTTCCTTTGCTATTTGATGGAAAAATTTAAGAAGTATTGGTGTTATTAACTCCTTAAATGTCTGGTTGAACTCTGTGCTGAATCCATCTGGTCCAGGACATTTTTTGGTGGGAAGATTCGAGATTACTTCTTCAATTTCCTTATATGTTAGGACTATTTAAATAATTCACAACTTCCTGATTCAATTCAGGTAGGTTGTGTTTACTTAGAAATTCATCCATCTCTTTTGTGTTGTCAAACTTCAGAGAGTATAAGTTTTTGAAATATGATGTTATAATTCTCTGGATTTCTTGGGTATCAGTAGTGATAACCCCATGTTCATTTCTAATTTTGTTAATTTGGGTTTTCTCTCTCTTGATTTTGGTTAATTTAGCTAGGGGTGTATGAATCTTATTGATTTTTTCAAAGAACCAGCTTTTTGACTGGTTGATTTTTTCTAACGTTTTCTTAATCTTGATTTCAGGTATTTCTCCCCTTATTTTGCTAATCTCCTCTCTTCTACTACCTTTGGGATCAGATTGCTCTAGTTTCTCTAAAGCTTTAAGCTGCATTGTTAAGTTGTTTATTTCTGATGTTTCCATTTTTTTGATGTAGACATTAAGAGCTATGAACTTACCTCTTAGAACAGCTTTCATTGTGTCCCAGAGATTTTGGTAAATTGTATTTTCGTTATCGTTCACTTTCAGGAAATCTTGAATTTCCTTTTTAATTTCCTCCTGAATCCAGTTCTCATTCAGCATCATATTTTTAAGTTTCCAGTAGTTAGTGTATTTTCTCTTGTTTGATGTGTCGTGGATGTCCATCTTTAGGCCGTGGTGGTCTGATAGGGCACAGGTTAGAATTTCAACTTTCTTGTATATGTGTAGATTCATTTTATGGCCCAATATGTGATCTATTTTGGAGAAAGTTCCGTGTGCTGCTGAGAAAAATGTGTATTCTTTGGTGCGTGGGTGAAAAATTCGATAGAGATCTGTAAGGTCCATTTCTTTCAGGGTTTGATTAAATTCCAAAGTATCTCTGGTAAGCTTTTGACCTGTTGATCTATCCAATGTTGAGAGGGCGGTGTTGAAGTCCCCAAGAATTATCGTTTGGGGGTTGATTTCTTGCTTTAGACGCTGTAGGGTTTTCTTAATGAATGTGGAGGGGCCCGTATTGGGTGCATATATGTTCAGTATTGTGAAGTCATCCTGGTGAATTGTACCTGTGACTAAAATGTAGTATCCTCCGTGTCTCTTATAATTTTCTTTGGTTTGAAATCCACTTTGTCTGGTAGCATAATGGCTTCCCCTGCCTGTTTTCTGCTTCCATTTGCTTGTACAATTGTTGACCAGCCTTTTATTTTTCGAGCGTGCCTATCTTTTGTGATGAGATGGGTTTCCTGCAGGCAGCAGATTGATGGATTGTGATTTTTAATCCAAGTTTGTAATCTGTGTCTCTTGATCGGTGAATTAATTCCATTAACATTTAGTGTTATAATGGAGAAACTATTAATTCCAGACATTTATTATGTTTAGTAGTTTTTATAAGTATATTGCTTCGCTTTTAATGGTGTTATAGTTGCCTTCTGTTCTCCTGGATATGCCTGTTTTTTTCTTCACGCTTGAGTATCATTTCTAGCATTCTTTGAAGGCCTGGTTTGGTGGACATGTATCCCTTCAAGTTGTCTTTGTGCTGGAAAATTTTTCTTTCTCCCTCAATCATGACTGATAGTTTTGCAGGTTAAATCAGCCTGGGTTGACATTTTTTCTCATTCAATACTTGAAGTATGTCTCTCCAAGCTCTTCTTGCTTTTACTGTTTCGACTGAGAAGTCATTTATTATTTTAATAGGTTTACCTTTAAAAGTGACTTGTTTTTTCTCCCTTGAAGCTCTCAGGACCAGTTCTTTATCTTGAATGTGGAATATTTTACCTATTATTTGCCGTGGCGTGCTTCTCTTTTGGTCGTATCTGTTTGGGGTGCGGAATGCCTCTTGTATATGGATGGGCCTCTCTTTTTTTAGATGAGGAAAGTTTTCCTTGATGATCGTTTGAAAAATTTTCTCAGGGGTGGTATTTTGAGATTCTTGCTCTGGTATTCCATGAATACGCATGTTAGGCTTCTTCAGGGTGTCCCATATCTCCTGGATATTTCTCTCAAGTATCTTTTTGGCTTTAAGAAGCTCTTCCATTGAGCTGGTTAATACTCCCACTTTATTTTCAAGGTCTGAAATTCTGTTTTCTGCTTCGTTAGTTCTGTTGATAAGACTCTCTGTGGCGTTCTGGGTTGAAGATAACTTGTCTTTTAACTCAGTTTTAAACTCTGCTTGAGTTTGTTTTAACTGCTCTATGCCACTTTTTGTTTCTTGCACTCTTTTTCTCAACTCCTCCAGATGTCTGTTGTGTTCCTCTTCAAAGCGATTGATTCGATTATGTAATTCCTCCCAGATTTCCTCTTTCATAGTATTGAACATGGTATTATCATATTTTGAAAGTCTTTATCCTGGGTGAGGCTTTCTTGGCCTTTTTCCATGGGTTTGTTCTGGTTGGAGTCTAACATTATGGGATTAATTCCTCCAGTGGGAAATTTGTTTACTTGAGTGTTGCTTCTCATGGATTTGCACTTTGACTTTGGCATTGTCATTTTAACTCTTAAGATCTCTTAATTTCACTAAACTGAATTATTTGGCCTGGGGTCCTGTTGGGCAGGCGCGGACTGAGACTTACCTAGGTCGAGGGGTGCAGGCCCGGCTGGACCACGCGCATCCCGACCAGTGGAACGGGGTGGGGTAAAGGGAGGATGGGGTTGTCGTCGTGGAGCTATTTAACCTGAGGGCAGTAGGGCGGGGCCTGGGTGCAGGGGATGTCCTCCTCTTCCCTCAGCCCCGCGTGGGGCTCCGGCTGGATGGTGGGAGTCGGAGCCGGGTCCCTGTGGGCTGACCTGGGGTCCTGCTTCGTGGTGCGTGGGCAGAGACTTACCTAGGGCACGGGGTGAGGCCCGGTTGGACCGCGAGCGTATCCCCACCGACAGAGTGGGGTGGGGTGTAAAGGGCCCCTGTTAAGTTTGTATGAGAGTAAATTTTTAAAAAAATATTTAGTGTTATAATTGAGAAACTATTTTTAATTCCAGACATTTATTCTGTTTAGTGGCTTTTGTAAGTATATTGTTTTGCTTTTAGTGGTGTTATACTCCCCTTCTGTTCCCCTGGATATGCCTGTTTTTTTCTTCAACTTGAATATCATTTCTAGAATTTTTTGAAGGCCTAGTTTGGTGGACATGTATCCCTTCAAGTTGTCTTTGTACTGGAAGATTTTTCTTTCTCCCTTCATCATGACGGATAGTTTTGCAGGGTAAATCAGCCTGGGTTGACATTTTTGCTCATTCAATACTTGAAGTATGTCTCTCCAACTCTTCTTGCGTTTACTGTTTCGAGTGAGAAGTCATTTGTTATTTTAATAGGTTTACCTTTAAAAGTGACTTGTTTTTTTTTTCCCTTGAAACTCTCAGCACCATTTCTTTATCTTGAATGTGGTGAATTTCTATTTTGGTCATATCTGTTTGTGGTGTGGATTGCCTCTTGTATATCGATGGGCCTCTCTTTTTTTAGATGAGGAAAGTTTTCCTTGATGACCGTTTGAAAAATTTCCTCACGTGTGGTATTTTGAGATTCTTTCTCTGGTATTCCATGAATATGCATGTTAGGTTTCTTCAGGGTGTCACATAACTCTTGAATATTTCTCTCGAGTATCTTTTTGGCTTGAACAACCTCTTCATTGAGCTGGTTAATTCTCCCACTTTGTCTTCAAGGTCTGAAATTCTGTTTTCTGCTTCGTTAGTTCTGCTGATAAGACTCCCTGATGAGTTCTGGGTTGAAGATAACTTGTCTTGTAGCTCAGTTTTAAACTCTGCTTGAGTCTGTTTTAACTGCTCTATGTCTGTTTTTATTTCTTGAACTGTTTTTTTCAACTCCTCCAAGTGCCTGTTGTGTTCTTCTTCAAAGTGGTTGATGCAGTTATTTAATTCCTCCTGGATTTTCTCTTTCATAATATTGAACAAGGTAATGACCATGTTTTGAAAGTCGTTATCCTGAGTCAGGCTTTCTTGGCTATTTTCCATGGGTTTGTTCTGGTTGGAGTCTATCATTATAGGACTAATTCCTTCAGTGGGAAATTTGTTTCCTTGGTGTTGTTTCTCATGGATTTGCCCTTTGACTTTGGCATTGTTGTTTTAACTCTTAAGACGTTCTTTCAATTTCTGTGTGTTTTTCACTGAACTGAATTATTTGGCCTGAGGTTTTGGGGTTGGGTGTGGCAGAGCTTACCTAGGTCATGGTGAGTCCTGGCTGGACTGCGTGCATCCCGCGTGTCTGGTGGGGAAAGGGAGGATGTGGCAGTGGTGGGACGCTATTCAACCTGGGGAGCTCGGGCATGGCCCAGTGGGGGTCCTCCCTGCCCTGGCGCAGCTCAGGCTCCTGCAGGCTGGTTGGAGGAGCTGGGTTCCTTGGCCTGCCTGGGGTTCTGGGAGTGAGCAGGGGCGGAGCTTTTCTAGGTCGCGGTGAGTCCTGGCTGGACTGTGCAGCCCGGGCAGTGGGTGGGGAAAGGGCTCATCAAATTTTATTTATGCAGTAAATGTGCAAGTGACAAGATAGGCTATAGTAAACTGTCACAATATAAATAAGCATGAATGTAATTAGTAGAAGCTTAGTGGACGATCCATGTATTAACAGAAAAGTGCTTTGATATATAGTAATTTTCTTTTCTCAAAATGCTATTACTGCTCAATTCTTTCACAAATTTTTATTGTAAGTAAGAAGTCTTTTCTGACATTTCATTTATTGGAAAGTCTAGAGACTTTAGAAATCATGTTAGTTGAACTCATGTTGTCAAGAACAAATATTTTGCAGGATGCTATTGTAAGCATTGTGAGGAACTTGAGGAATAAAAGACTTATAATAAGGGAATGTCAAGTACCTTAAAGGAAGATTATTTAAATTCTGTAATTATAGTTATAATAGTGGTAAACAATCCAACACAAATTAGTTAGCTTGAAAATTATATATATATATATATATCATTAGCATTTGCTCCTATCTTCTTTCATCTTGGGAAAAAAGTAACTCCCCCCCAAAAAAATACAAAGACCCCTGACTTCCACCTCACCACTTAGTTACAATTTTTCATGTAGCTTTGCAAGAGATTCATTGACATTTCCTTCATCTATTCTTTCTTGCATTGCACCTTTAATGTTACAATACCTTCAAGGGTCCATCTTCAGATCATTTCATTCCTAGTTCTATATAGTCTATATATGTATGTTCACATCTAAAACAGGAAACAATGACTACATTCTACTGCTTTCTAAATCCATTTTTTGCATTCCCTTGTAAAATTGAAGACTGAACAATTATTAACCAGTTACTACTCCATAGATAATAATCTTTGCTATGGAAGCACCTCTGAGTAACAATGCACAAAAGCAAAACAAAAGAAAATACAATATCATCTACTGACTCAATTTCTTTATTTTATTTCATGTCATAAAGTTTAGAAGACTTGAAAGCTTGATATCAGCTTTATTCTTCTTTTGTTTCAGAACATATGTAGTTACTTGGTTTTCTACTTATTGTTTGTCCCTAAAGGTTAGAGACCATGTTTTACTCATTTTCTTTTCTTTTTTTTTTATTTTTTTTATTATTCAATTGTGTGTGTATGCGTGTGTGCTCACGTGTGTGTGTGTGTGGGTGTGTGTGTAGAACCACTGGCGAATTCGGGAACCACCATGGACCACATCCACCTCCTCCTTGTTTGCTCTGCCCCAGGATTCACAGGCTCCGCCCTATCAGGATCAGAAATGCAGGCTGCCCCTGCTTCCACCTGGCGTCTATACGTGGGGTCTAGGATACGAACTCAGGACCTTCCGCCTGCAAGGCAGAGCTTTAACAGAGCTTTAACCCCTGAGCCACCTCTCCAGCCCCACTCATTTTCTTATAGTTGAGATAGTTGAGAAATCTGAACAGACTGCTAATTAATGTTTATTCAAGAAAATTATGAAATTTTAAATGTTCAAATTAATAATAGATTCTTAATAGATAAATAGATCCTTTAGCAATCTACCATGTGAAACTGTACTTTGGTAAAACGTGTACTCAAAGAACAAAGCATAAAAGTTTTTTTTTAAAACTTCAAAACCAAATTCAAACATACACTACTAAATTAAATCGTGAATAAATTAGGTTTCTGACTGGCTATTGTTTTAACCTCACTGTCTTCGACCAATGTTGTTTTATCAATAACAGATCTAACATTTCTGAGTTGTGCCTTCTTTCATCTAACTTGATTATCCTTATATGTTCTACTCCCACCACTATTTCCAGATATAAAAATTACAGATGTGGGGCTGGAGAGGTGGCTCAGGGGTTAAGCCTCTGCCTTGCAGGTGGAAGGTCCTGAGTTCGGATCCTAGAGCCCACGTATAGAGGCCAGGCAGAAGCGGGGGCGGCCTGCGTTTCTGGTCCTGGTAGGGTGGAACCTGTGAATCCTGGGACAGAGTAAACAAGGAGGAAGTGGAGGTGGTCCATGGTGGTTCCTGAATTTGCCCGTGGTTCTACACTCATAAACACACATGCACACATGCACACACAGACAATTGAATAAATAATAATAATAATAAAAATTCAAAAAAATTACAGATGTACCTTAGACTTAGTGGTATAATCAAGGCCAGACTGGTCTACATAGCAAGACACCTTCTCAAAAGAAATGAAATAATTAATTTAAATACTGGAGTTAAATATACATATTGAATACATGTTGTTCCATATATTTTTCTGTGTTCCTCTCTCTCTCTCTCTCTCTCTGTCTCTCTCTCTCTCTCTCTCTCTCCCCCTGTCCTGGTTTACTTGTTTCTGTTGCTCATTTTTCTTCCTTGGAATCATTTCTAAAAATAAACTGCACAAAAGTCTATAGCTTAAGCTTTGCTTTTTGGAACAAAGTAGGCTCAGACAGGTCTAACATCACAGCAAAAAAAAACTTTCTGAAAAGACTGAAACCATAAGTTGAAGTTCAGCTGTCAAGTTATATCATTCTACTTTACTAGTTTCTAACTCATAGACCTGAAGATTTTATAGAAAAACACTTGAGATATCTAGTTTTAAAGGTAGAAATTCTACCTATACTATGACTTTTAATAAATAGCTCATATTTCTTTCTGTATAACATTTTACTCATAATTCATACAATTTCCACAATCTTGGCATAACCACTGAGTATCAGGTATTTTAAGAATTCATTCTATGCATTTCCTAAGTGTTTGTCATATGTCAGGCATTATGCTAATACTTGAAAAACAGTGATGAGCACTAAATTCAGGGTGCCTGTTTCCATGTATCTTATAAAAACCAAGCCAAATTACTGAACTTAATCTCAGTGACCTTTGTCCTTATAATTCATGGAATGATAATGACAGTCTCCAAAGTAAATGACAGTTGCTGAGGACAGCAATACACTAGTAAGGAGCTGCTCAGAAGATAGGGCTGATTTTGTTCAGGAGTGAAATCTCATTACTTCAGGAGAAAGAAGGAATTGGTATTCATAAGCATCATAGTTTCTTAAAGTGAAAAGTAGGAGAGGGGGAAAAGAGGAAACAACACTTAAGTAGTTGCTAATGCCATCTTAAGATGTAAAAATAGCAATCCCTGGCATGTGATAGTCCCAATTTCCCCAGGAGGAAACTAATGCAAATGTATAAATAAAAGCTAAACAAATTGATAATAATGTTGCCAATCACATAAAAGTAATAGAAATGAACTCTGATTGAGGAATTTTGTTCATTGCCAGAATAAGTTCCATCTTTTGTCATAGAAGAGTGTGTTTATTTTGAAAATACTAGGTTCTTTTCAGGAGTTTTGAGAGGAAGCAAATCTGATAACCCTTTCCACTCTGAAGCTTTAACTGCCATTTATTTAGTTATGAGAAAAGAATTAGATCTGAAGTGGTCAGGACTTATGTTTCTTCTTTAATCCCAATGATGTTCCCCACTTACATTCCAGTAAGAAAATAAGTGTTCTGTATGATATGACTAATATAGATTCACCTCCTTACAAAACTGATATTCTTTTGTTTTTACTATGCTTTCATTAGAGAAAGAACCTGAGCAGAAAAAAATAAAATATTGTTTTCAAAAATTTGGTCAAAGAAGAATATTAAAACTACTGGAAAAAGAGGCTGAAGGCAAAATACTCAAAATGAATAAGAATATTGTTATATCACAATTGTGGGATGACGACTGTGAGAAAGACACCTGACAATACACAACAGTAGCATAATGTAGATAGTTTTTAGCCAACCATCAGAACAAGTGATAGACAGAATGCAGGAAAACCAACAGCAGACATGGGATATTACAGGCTTCAAAAAATATGTCTCTGAATCTGTATGGCTAAACAATGATCCTCCCACATAATGGAGTTTAATTCATACAAGCCCTGGTTTTTGTTATGAGGACACAGTTTATATGTGCATAAAAGTGGAGTTACAATAATATAGTCATTTGGGAAATTATTTTTACAGTCAAAAGAGGAAGAAAGGAAAACACACAGACAATATGCTTCATAAAAAAGCTGCCTGAAGGCAGATAGTGACAGCTGGAAATTCTTGGTACACTAGTATATGCCCAAAGGTATCAAGGTAATGGACAATAAAATTCACTTGGTGCAGCAACCCTGAAGAGGGCAATACCTAATCTTGATTCTCCCCTAACTGTTCACATTTGTTTTGCCACACATCATATAAAGAGATTGCTTTTGACACATATTATTTCCATACAAAAAGTGTGTGTGTCTGCATTTTCTTTTATTTTGTCTCTTGCATTTAGGTGTGACTCATCGATAAGATATACAATATTATTGTTACAACAGCCTCTTCCTCAGGCGAACTTGGAAGCCAGAAATGCATTCTATAAATAGTGGCAAACAAAATTTTCTATTTTCAGTGTGTTACTATATGAAAGGTTTGAATTCCAAATGCATTAATATTTGGCTTATTGCATTCACATGAGAAATTACATTCTTTGTTATTTAATTTGTTGTGTTTTCTCAAAATTGTATACCTTATTAATTGTTTTTCAAATATTGTCTTAAAATTGCAAAGTGTTTTCAAAAATACCTTATTTGTTCCTCAGCAAGGTAAGAGTAATTGTTTTCTCTTTTATATATGTGAAAACAGGTTTATAGATGTAACATGAAAATGACTGAATGTGTAATAAGTAATAGATCTAGGGAAAAACCCAGGAACTATGTGATTCATAGTTCATATCTATTTAAAAAATAACTGATACATGTTCTTATTGAATGGTGGTAGAACATTAGTCAATTCAACACTATAATGAAATACCTGCAGAGGGCAACCTTTATAAATAAAAAAGTTTATTTAGCTTCCATATCCAGAATGTCAAAGGTTCACATATGGTGATAGTCTTCTTTCTGACACCATCCTAAAAATGGCGCAAAACATTCCATACCATGAGACAGGGATCACAAATGCATAACTGTTTATCTGTTGTCTCCCTCTTTATAGAGCCTTAAGTACTGAATAAAGGAAATCTTATCCATATGAATTTATCTCATATCAATAATTTTCAAGAGGCCCGTGTTAAAACACAATAGTTGGATTTAAATTCAATTTTCTTAATATTTCACAATGGAAATTAAAGTTGAAGACCTAAATCTGAAAGGGCACTAAAGTTATATCATACCACAATACATATCATTTATTCAGAAACAAACATATATTTTCCAAGTGACATTATCATGAAGAACACAAGGAAGCTGACAGTTGAAAGATAATTTGAGGATATTAGTTTAAGTAAAAAATTTCCAAATGCATCTGGCACTGAAGTAGATTGCATTCTACTATTAGATTACTGAATATTAAACACTGCTTCTTGCTTGACCATTTAAGACACATTATTAACTTAAAGGAAGAGCCAAGAAGAGCATTGTAACAAATAGGAAGAAACTAATAACAGTCACTGTTTTATAGCACAAAATAACTGTCAACTTATATTAAGCATATGCTATGTGGTTGTTAATGTGCTAAATTATATTTTAAATGTGCTAAATTATACATTATATGTTAACATTAAAGTTAATAATAAATTTATTTACCATTCATTTTAGCAAAGAGATGGAGAAACCAAACTTGGAATGTTAGGAACTTTAGCTTAGGTTATGCAGTTCGTAGATATACATAGGATGTGAAATGAGGCAGATTTCAAATACTCACATAATACTTCAGGGTGAGTATTTATTTCTTAGTTTCATAACTGAAAGAAATGGAATCTCAGACGCAAGAGTGTCATTTGCTTCCAATCCATGTACATCATCAAGGTCAACATATAAAATATATCTTGTCATTCTTTGTACTGGAGAAAATCTTGACTCAATATGTAGAGATAAGCTAAAAAGAAAAACATGATGAATATCCAAATCGTCAACAAAGCAATAAATCCTATGTAAAAAATTGGGCAAATCATATGGAATGGGCCGTGCATTCAAGGTATTTATATTTGTATTTTATTTAAAGTGGTCACAGTATGTTTCAATTAGAAGGTGGTTTGGGTATAAAGGGAATGAGATTTCATGTGATATTGATATCTGGATAAAAGGAAGAATAATCTCCAAATGGAGCATATGACTGTGTCGGGACCCTGAGGCAGGAATTTTAGTGGAAGAATAGTCAATAATACTGAAGTCACCAATCTGTTAGAAAATATCTAGTCTGTAGTTAGCGTTTCCTATACTGAACTAGATAGAAAATAATTTTAGGCTGGTAGTCATACAGTTTTAACCACTATTCAGCCCTATAATTGCAGCTTAAAAACACCAATAGGCAATGTGAAATTGACTACAATTAGATGTGTTCAAAAATTTTTATTTGCAGACACTGAAATATGAATTTTACATGAATTTCATCACTAAATATGTTTTTGTGTTTCTTTCCTTTTTTTGCAACCATTTTAAAACATAAAAACTGTTCTGAGCTCTACTAAAGGAAGCTTGATTGGATGTAGCCTGAATACAGTGTTTTGCTGACATTCAGTTGAGGGGCTAAGCACAGAGAGACGGCGTAAAGTTAATGGAAACCGAGATGACTGGAAGGAAATAGTATATGTCTGGCCTAGCAAGTTCCTGGTAAGGACTAGGTTTATTAACACATATCACAACTAATAAAAAAATCAAGCTCAAAGTTTCACTATGGTATAAGTTAGTCCACAGATAATTATAAATTCAGCATCCCATTAATGAGTGCATTTGATGGATGTTGTTAATGTAGTCTAAAATTAAGAAAATAAAATATTAGAATTGGTAGTTTTCCTTAAAATCATAATGAAAAATAATGTGAAAACTAACTTCCCTATATATTCACATCAAGCATTAGGCTGAAGCACCTACAGTAATTCAAATTATAGATTCCAGCTTTCTAGTAATGATCATACATTAATGATTTCTTTTTTAATACATTTTTATTATTATTTCAGCTCATACAAACTTAATAGGTACACTAGTTCCCTCCCTCCCTCCTCCTCCCCCCGAACCCCCTGCTCCCCCTTCCCTCACCCCTCCCTCCCCATCCCCCCCGTGCCTCCCGCCCCAATTCCCAGAGTCCTTTCTTGTAAATGCCACTGGGTCCTTGTACGTCATCGGAGAGGAGGGCCCAGAGGAGAGTCAGGCATTAATGATTTCTTAAGAATCAATATTATATCAGTAAAAATGTTAGTAGGAAATAATAGATTTAAAAAGAAGGCATTTTACATAGTCATAGAATGGGGAAAGTGTGGGTAGCTAATAAGTTCTTTCTATTTCTCAAACAGCCAGAGGTAAGATGAGAAATGAATTTCAGTAATTTTTGCTACTAATCTTTGGTTGAAATGCTTTCATGCAATTCCCATACAACTATCACACAAAACCATTTATATGCTTGTGGGCAAAAAACATGTTTCTCACGAAAAACTGATTGTTGCCATCTAGACAGAACAGTGAAATCTAAGCAATACCGTAAAGGTTCTGAATTCTAAAAGGTAAATCTCAGTTTTCCTCAAATTAGCATATTAATTACTGAGACTGGAGAGACAGCCTGACTTGTTAAAGATTTTGTCTCTCAAGCAAAAAAGACATGAGTTTGGATTCCTAGATCCCATGTCTAAATGCTAGGAAGAAATTTCTGTAACCTATATTTATAAACATGGGGTGTGAAGCCTGAGAACACCCGAATGTCAGGTGAGTTTGAACCTAATCCCATGTGATTTTTTAATGATTTATTATTTTTATTTTTCTACTTTTACAAGGTTATTGAGTATTCATCCCAGCATCCTTTCTTCCTCCTTTCCTCCCATCCCTTCCCTTCCTTTCATCATTCCCTCCCACTCCCACTCATCTTTCTCTCTGTATGCTTCTATGGACCTAGGTTCACTCTAGCTTGTCTACTCCTGTGGGGGTTCAGGCCTCCACAGCATAAAAAGTTACTTCTCTTCAGGACACTCCACTGATATGTGCATTTCCCTTTACTTACCAATTTTAGACCCAAAGGTTTCCACTGTGTGTTCCCATTCTATGCGTATAATAACAGCTACCTGCAGAGCAATACCAAGGAATACAAGCTGCTGGGGAAGAGAAATAAACACAAGTTCCATCAATGGAATGAGATCTATAATTTGCAGTATAAATCATCATGGAAACAGGTAACCACCAGTATAATAGTGACATGAGCACCAAGGAAAAGCCAACAGCTCTCTGATTAAACTCAAGACTTACTTCTCAGAATAGTACCCATCCCTGTTATTGTTAACTAGAACAAGAACATAAAAAATGGTAAGGAAATACATCAGTAGTGAATACAGCCAATAAACCTACGGGTAGGAAGATACTACATGAAACTGCTCTGTAGGCAGCTGTTATTATATGCATAGAATGGGAACTCACAGTGGAAACAACTTCTATTTTACATATCAGATAATCTAAAGCTGAAGACATCTGTATGGACATTGTTCACAATTTATTACGGTGTCATCAGTAGAGAAATCATCAGACCTAAAGTAATTTGTGGAGGAAAAAGAACGTATCTTCAGTGCTTATATCCTGGCTACTCAAAAAGTCACCACAAAATTGATGAAGTGACAGTTCTTGCAATTTAGCCATTCATCTCCCAGATCTCCCAGAAAGGACAATTCAGTCTTTTAAAGATGACTTCTGAATTTAAGCTCTATTAGAAAAAATCATTAAGAAATATTTTCATATGATCTGTGAATCATTTTCAGTAGTATGGAATGAAAATGATTTGCTTAAAAGAACCACCAGTATAATAGTGGCATGCATCACAAAATATACCCAAAATACATCTACCTTCCATTAAGAGAGACATAAATAAAAACATTGTAACATTCTTTTCAGAAATTTCTTGGGGATTCGTATTAAAAATGTACATTGTTAATATGACTGGTTTTGAAATCACTTAGGAGTTCTTTTTTTGTAATCTGTCAGGGCATTTCCAGAAAGATTTAACTGAGGAGATATAGTCTACCCTGATTGTAGATAGCACCATCCCATAGGCTACCCACAAAAGACAAAATTTAAACTAGCTGCAATGTAACCAACTGCCTCCTGCTTCTCTAAAACAGAGTATGTTTCTCTCTGCCATAACTTCCCTCCCATGGTGCAATATTTCTTCAAAGTATTACCCCAAACTCTTTGTTCAAGTTGCTTTTATTAGATATTCTGTAATAGCAATGAGAAAAGTGACTAATACAGCATGTATCATCCACAAATATGCTAAATCACTCATGTTAGTAAAGAGATATATTGCACATAAAGGTTTATGTCATGATCTGTATTCATATATATTACATTTGGTGCCTTCACTTTTTTTAACAAAAAATAAGGCAGAATATTGAATGGGGTATAAACATTACTGATGACAGATATATTTGTGGCATTTGCCTCTATGGACATACACTACATCCAGTAATTAGGAATATGTTGGGAGAAAACATACACACTTAATTAGCTAATAAAATTGGCATTGGGCACATGACCTTAGATAGTTTTTTTTAATCACACTGTCAGTACCAATGAGTACCCAAGGCAATTTCAAACTGAAATAAGTGTGCTTTAGCAATAACTGTTTCAGAAGACTGTGACTTTATGTAATTTGATATTTATATCTTGCAACAATTATGTTAACAGCAAGTTGTTCTTACCTTGGCTAGACAGCATGTCATGGGTATCATCCATTTTGTCAGAGAGACTTTCTAGAGATATTAGTAGGCTTGTCAAGGCCATTTGAATGATCAACTTTTGACCTCTCTGGAAGAAGTTATCAGTGAACCAAATTATTTCTAAAATCACTCGTGTTGGCTCAGAGAAAGGTTTAAGGCTAAGGGCCAAGAATTTATGATGTGATTCCCATTTTAGGAAATAAATCTCTAATTCTTAAATGGCATGCCTGCCATCTTATTTCAAATAGTCATTGGCCAATTGCCTGGTACACTTTCATTAAGAACATAAAAAAGTATTGATACCACTACCTGAATAGCTTTGATTTTGACAGCCTTATATTATGGTTCTATTGTAATAGCAAGATGAGGCCCATTATTTTCTCCCACCTTAATATTTTCTCTTCATCACAAAGATACTAGTGTTAAAATACTTAGTTTTAAAAATGATGCTTATTTAGGCGATTTCTTTAGGAAATTTTTGAAGTCTTCCAGAAAATTTTAAAGGCTGGGAAGATGGTTCACTACATAAAATTCTTGCCTTACAAACTTCAAACCATGAGTTCAGCTCTTCCAAAGTCACCTAAAATCAGGACACAGTAATATAGGTGAGCATATATAATTCCTGTGCTGTACAGAAGGTAGGAGCAAAGACATGAGGACCTCCAGAAGATAATAAGCCAATCAACTTGGATTACTCAAAAGAGAAGGATTCTTTTTTGTAAACAAGGTGGAAAAATAAGGACTGATACCAAAAATTTACATTCTGGTATCCACCTGTGCACCATTTGTTCAACTACACCCTACACTTGTATGTACACACATATACAATCATATATCTCACACACACACACACATGCACACACACACACACATGCACACACACACACACACACATGCACACACACACACACACAAATTTGAAACATTTAATAATGAATGATTGAAATGTTTTTCACCAAAGTAATCTATTTTAAATATTTCAGTATCAACTTTTGTCTGACAAAGGCATTATTCAACATACATTCAATTATCTTTAATATACTGTCCAGCATGAAATTTTTCAGTGGTCCCTGACATATAGCAAAAAATAATCACAAAATTTGATCTGTTTTGTTTTATGAACACACGCACGCACACCCCCCCCCCCCACACACACACACACACACACGCACATCTGTCTCTGTATCTGTAGCTATATAAGTAAGTGTCAACAAATGGATTTTTAAATGACTCATACACAGAATTATTATTATTTTATTTTTTCCCCAATCATACAAGCTAAATAGGTACCATGGCCCTCCCCCTCCCTCCACTCCCCCTGTAACCCTTCTATTTATAATCTTTGTGATCACAGTAGGTATTACAGAGATTTGTCTTTGAATATGTCATTAAGTGGGTTTGGTTCTAGGATCCACCTATTAGGGTGTATATATGGTGTTTAATTCAATATTTTTTCTAATTCCATACATTTTCTGGCAAATATCATTAATTCATCTTTTTTGATGGCTGAGTAATATTCCATTGTATAAATATACCACATTTTCCCTATCCATTCATCAACTAGTGGGCATTTGTGTTGATTCCATGACTTTGCCATTGTAAATACTGCTATTAAGAACATGGTTGTGCTTGTGTCATTGTAGTGAATTTTTGTATTATGGGGGATTATTCCCAGAAGTGGTATAGCAGGGTCATATGGCATTGCAATCTTTAACTTGTTTAGAAATTGCCTAACTGATCACTAGCTGTATACGCTTGCATTCCCACCAGCTATGCATGAAGAGTTCCCTTCTTCCTACACATCCTCTACAGCATTTGGTGTTGTGTGTAGTGTGGATTTTTGCCATCCTGACCTGGGTAAGAGGATATGTCAGATTGGATTTGATTTGCATTTCCCTGATGGCTAAGGATGTGGAGCATTTTTAAAGATATTTGCTAGACATTTCAATTTCATCCCTGGAAAAGTGTCTTTTGAGTTCTGAGGCTCATTTTTTAATTGGCCATTGATCTCCTTGATGATTAGATAATAGATAATAGAGTTCTATCAGTTATGTGGTTAGTGAAGATTTTCTCCCATTCTGTGAATTGATCTTTTCCTCAGTTTATAATCTCTATATCTGAACAGAAGCTCTTTAATTTCATAAGATCTCACTTGTTGTGCATTGGTTGTAGGGACTGTGTTATTGGATTTCCCTTTAGGAACTGTTGGGCAAGCCCAATCAGCTTGAGGAGGTTTCCTTCACTTCAACTAGGGTTTTCATAGTCTTTGGCTAATATTGAGGTCCATGATCCATTAGGAATTAATTTTTGTGCATGGTGACAAGTCTGGATCCAGTATTAATCTTCTGCATGTGGACATCCAGTTTTGCCGGCACCATTTGTTGAAGACACTGTTCTTTTTCCATTGAATTTTTTGGGCTCCTTTGTCAAAGATCAAATGACTGCAATTGGTTGGGCTTACATCTGGGTCTTCAACCCTTATCGACTGATCTAAATGTCTATTTTGAAGCCAGTACACATTTGCTTTTATTACTATGGATTTGTAGTAGAGATTAAGGATTGGTATAGTGATACCTCCAGCAGTGCTTTGTTACTCAAGATTGTTTTTGCTAACCTGGGCCTTTGGTGCCTCCGTATGAATTTTGAGATTGTTTGGTCAATTTCTTTAAAGACTTGCTTTGGGATTTTGATTGGTATAACATTGAATCTGTATATTGCCTTTGGGAGGATGGTCATTATATGATGTTCATTTTGGCAATTCAGGAACATGGCAGGTCTTTCCACCTTCTGGTGTCTTTCTTTAAGGTTTTCATGTTTTCATTGTAAAGGTCTCTTACTTCCTTGGTTAGGTTTACACCAAAGTATTTCATTTTTTTTAGGGACTAATGGGATTGTTTCTCTCAAAGCTTCTACACTTCTTTCATTTTGAGCATATAGAAGAGCCACTGATTTTTGTACATTTATTTTGTATCCTGCTATCCTGCTGAACTTCTGTATTAGTTCCAGGAATTTTCTGGTGGAATTTTTAGGATCACTCAGGTATATGATCATGTCATCTGCAAATAGAGATAACTTGACTTCTTCATTGCTGATATGAATCCCTTTTATCTCCCCTTCGTTTCTTATGGCTTCAGCTAAGACTTCAAGTACAATATTGAATAGAAGTGGTAAGAGTGGACAGTCTTGTCTAATTCTTGATTGAAGCAGGAATGATTCAAGTTTTTCCCATTGAGTATAATCTTTGCTGTTGGATTGTTGTACACAGCTTTTCTTATTTTGATAAAGGTTCCTTCCATTCCAACTGTCTCTAGGGTTTTGATCATAAAAGGCTGCTGGATCTTGTCAAAAGCTTTTTCTTCATCTATTGAGAGTATGACATGGTCTTGAATTTTGGACTGGTTATATGGTGAATTATGTTTATTGATTTGCTTATGTTGAAAAAACCTTGTGTGTCTGGGATAAAGACTACTTGATACACATGAAAATCTTTTTCATATGTTTTTGAATCCGGTTTTCTAAGACTTTTTTGGGAATCTTTGCATCTGTGTTAATCAAAGAGATTGACCTATAGTTTTCTTTTTTAAGTGTATCTTTATTAGGTTTTGGGATTAAGACATTATTAGCTTCATTGAAAGAATTTGGTAGTGTTCCTTTCTTTGCTACTTGATGGAAAAGTTTAAGGAGTATTAGTGTTATTGGTTCCTTAAATGTCTGGTAGAAATCTGTGCTGAATCCATCTGGTCCAGAACATTTTTGTGAGATTAATTCATTGATTTCCTCATATGTTATAAGACTGTTTTAAATAATTCAAAACATCCTGATTCAATTTAGGTAAGCTGTACTTACTTAGGAATTCATCCATTTCTTTTGTGTTGTCAAATTTCACAGAATATAATTTTTGGAAATATGATGTTAAAATACTCTGAATTTCTTGGGTATCAGTAGTGATAACTCCATTTTCATTTCTAATTTTGTTAACTTGGGCTTTTTCTCTCTTGCTTTTGGTTAATTTAGCTAGGGGTTCATCAATCTTATTGATTTTTTCCAAAGAATCAGCTTTTTGACTGGTTGATTCTCTGTATCATTTTCCTAATATCAATTTCTGATATTCCTCTCCTTATTTACTTAATCTTCTCTCTTCTATTGCTTTTGGGATTGGATTGTTCTAATATCTCTAAAGCTTTAAGCTCCATTGTTATTTATTTCTGATGTTTCCATTTTTTTGATGTAGACATTAAAAGCTAAAAATTTATCTCTTAGGACAGCTTTCATTGTGTCCCAAAGATTTTGATATGTTGTATTTTCATTATCATTTGCTTTCAGGAAATCTTGAATTTCCTTTGTAATTTCGTCCTGAATCCAATTCACGTTCAGCATCATAGTGTTTAGTTTCCAGGAGTTAGTGTATTTTCTGTTATTTGTTGTGTTTCAGATGTCAAGCTTTAGTCCATGGTGGTCTGATAAGGTATAGGCTAGAATTTCAACTTTCCTGTATATGTGGAGATTTGATTTGTGGCCCAGTATGTGGTCTATTTTGGAGAAAATTCAGTGTGCTGCTGAGAAAAATGTGTATTCTTTGGTGCTTGGATGAAAAGTTTGATAGAGATCTGTAATGTCCATTAAGTTCCCAAGTGTCTCTGTTAAGTTTTGAACTGTTGATCTATCCCAAGTTGAGAAGGTGGTATTGAAATCCCCAAGAATTATCATTTGGGCATTGATTTTTATCTTTAGGCACTGTAGGGTTTGCTTAATGAATGTGGAAGTGCCCATATTAAGTGCATATATGTTCAGTATTGTGAAGTCTTCTTGGTAAATTGTATCTCTGACTAAAATGTAGTATCCGTCTGGGTCTTTTATGATTTTTTTTGATGTGAAGTCCACTTTGTCTGATAACATAATGACTACCCCTGCCTGTTTCCTGGTTCCATTAGCTTGCAAAATTTTTGACCAACCTTTTAGTTTTAGGATGTGCCTATCTTTTGTGGTAGAATGAGTTTCCTAAAGGCATCAGATTGATGGATTGTGATTTTTAATTCAAGTTTGTAATCTGTGTCTCTTGATCAGTGAGTTAATTCCATTGATGTTTAATGTTATAATGGAGAAATTATTTTTAATTCCAGACATTTTTCATTTTTAGTGGCTTTTGTAAGTGTAGTATTTGGCTTTTAGGTTTTGGTGGTATTATACTTCCTTTCTGTCCTCCTGGATACGCTTGGTTTTTTTTTTAAGCTTGAGTGTCCTTTCTAGCATTTTTTGAAGGCCTGGTTTGGTGAACATGTATCCATTCAAGTTGTCTTTGTGGTGAAAACTTTTCATTCTCTCTCGAACATGACAGATAGTTTTGCCGGGTATATCAGCCTGGATTGACAATTTTGCTCATTTAATACTTGAAGTATGTCTCTCCATGCTCTTCTTCTTTTACTGTCCATTGAGAAGTCATTTGTTATTTTAATAGGTTTACCTTTAAAAGTGACTTGTTATTTTTCCCCTTGACGCTCTCAGCACCTTTTCTTTTATTGAATGTGGAGTATTTTGAGTATTATTTGCAGTGGTAATTTTCTATTTTGGTCATATGTTTGGGGTGCGGAATGGCTCTTGTATTTGGATGGGCCTCTCGTTCTTTAGATGAGGGAAGTTTTCATTTATGATAATTTGAAAAATGTCCTCAGGTGTGGTATTTTGGGATTCTTGCTTTGGTATTCTATGAATGCACATGTTAGACTTCTACAGGATGTCACATAACTTCTGAATGTTCCCCTCAAGTATCTTTTTGGCTTTGACAACCTCTTCTATTGAGCTGGTTAATTCTTCTACTTTGTCTTTAACATCGGAAATTCTATTTTCTGCTTCATTGGTTCTGCTGATAAGACTCTCTGTTGAGTTCTGGGTTGAAGATAACTTGTCTTTTAGTTCTATTTGAAATGCTGCTTGAGCCCACCATCCAGCCCAAGCTGCGCAGGGCCTGGGAGGAGGACACCCCACTGTGCCCGACCCCGCCCCAGCTCCCCCAGGTTAAATAGCACCCTACCTACGTCCCATCCTCCCTTCCCCCACTCCGCCGCCCGGGAGGCGGGCATGGTCCAGCCAGCCCTCACCTTAACCTAGGTAAGCTCCGCCCCCACCCACCCCCAGAACCCCAGGCAGCCCAAGGGACCCAGCTCCTCACACCATCCAGCTCAAACCACTCAGGGCCTGAGAGGTGGACACCACCCTGCGACCGGGCTCCGCCCCAGCTGCCCCAGGTTAAATAGCACCCCGCTGATGCCCCATCCTCCCTTCCCCACTCCGCCACGCCGAACGTGCACCGTCCAGCCTGGACTCACCTCGACCTATATAAGCTCCGGCCCTGCCCACCCCCAGAACCCCAGGCCAAATAATTCAGTTTAGTGAAAAACGAACAGAAATTGAAAGAAGATCTTAAGAGTTAAAAATGACAATGCCAAAGTCAAAGTGCAAATCCATGAGAAACAACACCCAAGTAAACAAATCTCCCACTGAAGGAAATAATTCCATAATGTTAGACTCCAACCAGAATAAACCCACGGAAAATGGCCAAGAAAGCCTGACCCAGGATAACGACTTTCAAAATATGATCATTACCATGTTCAATACTATGAAAGAGAAATCTGGGAGGAATTACATAATCGAATCAATCGCTTTGAGAAGGAACACAACAGACACATGGAGGAGTTGAGGAAAACAGTGCAAGAAACAAAAACTGGCATAGAGCAGTTAAAACAGACTCAAGCAGAGTTTGAAACTGAGCTAAAAGACAAGTTATCTTCAACCCAGAACTCCACAGAGTCTTATCAGCAGAACTAATGAAGCAGAAAACAGAATTTCAGACCTTGAAGATAAAGTGGGAGTATTAACCAGCTCACTGGAAGAGCTTGTTAAAGCCAAAAAGATACTTGAGAGAAATATTCAGGAGATATGGGACACCCTGAAGAAGCCTAACATGCGTATTCATGGAATACCAGAGCAAGAATCCCAAAATACCATGCCTGAGGAAATTTTTCAAATGATCATCAAGGAAAACTTTCCTCATCTAAAAAAAGAGAGGCCCATCCATATACAAGAGGCATTCCGCACCCCAAACAGATATGACCAAAACAAAAGCTGGCCATGGAAAATAATAGTTAAGGCACTCCACATTCAAGATAAAGAACTGGTGCTGAGAGCTTCAAGGGAGAAAAACCAAATCACTTTTAAAGGTAAACCTATTAAAATAACAAATGATGTCTCACTCGAAACAGTAAAAGCAAAAAGAGGTTGGAGAGACATACTTCAAGTATTGAATGAGCAAAATGTCAACCCAGGCTGATTTACTCTGCAACACTATCAGTCATGATCGTGGGAGAAAGAAAAATCTTCCAGCACAAAGACAATTGAAGGGATACATGTCCATCAAACCAGGCCTTCAAAAAATGCTAGAAATGATACACAAGATTGAAGAAAAAAACAGGCATATCCAGCAGAACAGAAGGCAACTATAACACCATTAAAAGCGAAGCAATATACTTATAAAAACTACTAAAAATAATAAATGTCTGGAATTAAGAATAGTTTCTCCATCATAAAACTAAATGTTAATGGAATTAACTCACTGATCAAGAGACACAGATTACAAATTAGGATTAAAAATCACAATCCATCAATCTCTTGCCTGCAGGAACGCCATCTCACCACAAAAGATAGGCATGCCCTAAAAATAAAAGGCTGGTCAAGAATTCTACAAGAGAATAGAAACAGAAAAGAGACAGGGGTAGCCATTATGATATCAGACAACGTGGACTTCAAACCAAAGAAAATTCTAAGAGACACAGATGGATACTACATTTTAGTCACAGGTACAATTCACCAGGATGACTTCACAATACTGAACATATATGCACCCAATACGGGCCCCTCTACATTCATTAAGATAACCCTACGGCGTCTAAAGCAAGAAATCAACCCCCACACGATAATTCTTGGGGACTTCAACACAGCCCTCTCAACATGGGATAGATCAACAGGTCAAAAGCTTAACAGAGACACTCTGGAACTTAATCAAACCCTTAAAGAAATGGACCTTATAGACCTCTATCAAAATTTTCACCCACGCACCAAAGAATACACATTTTTCTCAGCAGCACATGGAACTTCTCCAAAATAGATCACATATTGGGACACAAAATGAATCTACACATATACAAAAAAGTTGAAATTCTAACCTGTGCACTATCAAACCACCACGGCCTAAAGCTGTACATCCACAACACAACAAATGACAGAAAATACACTAACTCCTGGAAACTTAACACTATGATGCTGAATGAGAACTGGATTCAGGAGGAAATTAAAAAGGAAATTCAAGATTTCCTGAAAGCAAATGATAAAGAAAATACAACTTGCCAAAATCTCTGGGACACAATGAAAACTGTTCTAAGAGGTAAGTTCATAGTTCTTAATGCCTACATCAAAAAAATGGAAACATCAGAAATAAGCAACTTAACAACGCAGATTAAAACTTTAGAGAAACTAGAGCAATCTGATGCCAAAAGTAGTAGAAAAGAGGAGATTAGCAAAATAAGGGGAGAAATACCTGAAATCGAGATTAAGAAAACGATAGAAAAAATCAACCAGTCAAAAAGCTGGTTCTTTGAAAAAATCAATAAGATTGATACACCCGTAGCTAAATTAACCAAATGCAAGAGAGAGAAAACCCAAATTAACAAAATTAGAAATGAACATGGAGTTATCACTACTGATACCCAAGAAATCCAGAGAATTATAACATCATATTTCAAAAACTTATACTCTGTGAAGTTTGACAACACAAAAGAGATGGATGAATTTCTATGTAAACACAACTTACCTAAATTGAATCAGGAAGTTGTGAATTATTTAAATAGTCCTATAACATATAAGGAAATTGAGGAAGTAATCTCAAACCTTCCCAACAAAAAAGGTCTTGGACCAGATGGATTCAGCACAGAGTTCTACCGGACATTTAAGGAGTTAATAACACCAATACTCCTTAAACTGTTCCATCAAATAGCAAAGGAAGGAGCACAACCAAATTCCTTCTATGAAGCTAATATCATTTTAATCCCAAAAACTAATAAAGATTCACTTAAAAAAGAAAACTATAGGCCGATCTCTCTGATGAACACAGATGCAGAGATTCTCAACAAAGTCTTAGCAAATCGGATTCAAAAACATATCAAAAAGATTATTCACGGGGACCAAGTAGGCTTCATCCCTGGCACACAAGGTTGGTTCAACATACGCAAATCAATAAATGTAATTCATCATGTAAACCAGTCCAAATTCCAAAACCACATGATACTCTAGAAAGATGCATAAAAAGCTCTTGACGAGATCCAACAGCCTTTTATGATCAAAATGTTAGAGACAGTAGGAATGGAAGGAACTTTTATCAATATAATAAAAGCTGTATACAACAAGCCCACAGCAAGGATTATGCTCAATGGGGAACAACTGGAAGCATTCCCACTATGATCAGGAACTAGACAAGGCTGTCCACTCTCACCACTTCTATTCAATATTGTACTTGAAGTCTTAGCCGAACCCATAAGACAAGAAAGGGACATAAGAGGGATTCAAATCGGCAAGGAAGAAGTCAAACTATCCCTATTTGCAGATGACATGATCTTATACCTGAGTGATCCCAAAAACTCCACCAGGAAGCTCATGGAACTAATTGAGAAGTTCAGCAGGGTGGCAGGATACAAAATAAATGTGCAAAATTCAGAGGCCTTCCTATATGCCCAGAATGAAAGAAGTGAAAAAGCCTTGAGAGAAACAATCCCATTTACTATAGCCCCTAAAAGAATGAAAGACCTTGGTATAAGCATAACCAAGGTAATAAGAGTCCTTTATGATGAAAACATTAAAACCCTAAAGAAAGAAATTGCAGAAGACACCAGAAGGTGGAAAGACCTCCCATGTTCCTGGATTGGCAGAATCAACATCGTATAAATGACCATCCTACCAAAGCAATATAGAAATTCAATGCTATACCAATTAAAATCCCAAAACAATTCTTTAAAGAAGTTGACCAAACAATCTCAAAATTCATATGGAGGCACAAATGACAAGGATAGCAAAGACAATCCTGAGTAACAAAAACACTGCTGGAGGTATTACCATACCAAACCTAAGTCGACACTATAAATCCATAGTTATAAAAACAGCCTGGTACTGGCTCCAAAATAGACACACAGATAAATGGATAAGGATTGAAGACCCAGATATAAGCCCACACAATTATAGCCATTTGGTCTTTGACAAAGGGGCCCAAAGAATCCAATGGAAAAAGAACAGCATCTTCAATGAATGGTGCTGGCAAAACTGGATCTCCACATGCAGAAGATTAAAGCTGGACCCGTACTTGTCACCATGTACAAGACTTAATTCCAAATCGATCAAGGACCTTGATACAAGGTCAAAGAATATAAAAACCATAGTTGAAAGGATAGGGAACTCCCTCGAGCTGATTGGGCTAGGCCAACATTTCCTAAACAGACATCCAATGGCACAGTCACTGCTACCAACTCTCAACAGTTGGGATCTTGTGAAATTAAAGAGCTTCTGTTCAGATAAAGAGATTGTAAAACGTGCTCAAAGGCAACCCACAGAATGGGAGAAAATCTTCACTAACCACATATCTGATAGAGCTCTACTGTTCAGAGTGCACAGAGAACTTAGAAAACTAAACACCAAGGAAAGAAATTGCCCAATTAAAAAATTGGCCCTGGAACTTAAAAGAAATTTTACCAGGGGTGAAATTAAAATGTCTAACAAATATCGTCAAAAATGCTCCACTTCTTTAGCCATCAGGGAAATGCAAATCAAAACTTCCCTGAGATATCATCTCACCCCGGTCAGGATGGCAAAAAATCCACAATACAAACAACAACAAATGCTGGAGAGGATGTGGAGAGAGGGGAACTCTCCTACATTGCTGGTGGGAATGCAGGCTCACACAGCCACTCTGGCGAGCCATCTGGAGATTCTTAAAGAAATTAAAGATTGAAATGCCATATGACCCTGCTATTCCACTTTTGGGAATAACCCCCCATACAGCAGAGGTTCACCTCGATAGCACAAGCACGACCATGTTCATAGCAGCACTGTTTACCATAGCTAAGTCATGGAATCAACCCAAATGTCCAACAGTTGACGAGTGGATAAGGAAACTGTGGTACATCTATACAATGGAGTACTACTCAGCCATCAAAAATGATGAATTACTGGAATTTGCCGGGAAAAGGATGTCATTAGAAACAATTATATTAAGTGAAGTATCCCAAACCCAGAAAATTAAGCGCCATATGTACTCCCTAATAGGTGGCTCCTAGTAACAAACCCACCCAGCCCACCTTGAGACACTCATAGGTAAATTTATGTACTACCTACAATAATTGCAAGGATTATGAACAGGTGGGATGGGGTTGGAAGGCCACACCAGAAACAGGGAGAGAAATCAGCATGTTGCAGTAGAGAAAATAGGCCTCCATCAAGGACTGCCAGTAAGTAATGTGACACCTGGTTATGTTCACAGACGTTCGTTCCTGATCATTTACAACTAAAGGGGTATGTATGATCTCACCAGAAGGGGAGGGCATATAGTCTGGCAGATAAAAAGTAACCATTTTGCAAAGGGGTGATTGACCCCTCCTTTACTGAGGTTTCCTACTTTTATTACATCTGCCCTTGAATTTGATCTTATAATAAGACTCCAGTTTTACAGCTTTTTGTCTCTGGCCAGGGGGTGACATACATTGCCCATCAGGATGGAGTGAAGGGCATTGCAGGAGCAGCAAAACTGCAAAAGAAAATCAACAAACCACAATCCAGAACTTCCAAGACTCTATATCAACCACCTAGAACTAGGCCAGACTAATCTCTCCCCATCCTGAAGCTCAGGGACATTTGTGGAAGAGGGAGCGGTAAGAGTGTGAGAGCAAAAGGATGGGAGGAGCAATGATTTGCAAGATACTCCACACAAGTTAGGGCCAAAGCAATCATAATTGGACTTTGTATGCCCTGTGCAATGTCCAACACACTATTGACCTCACAAAGTCTAGCATCTGCTAAAGGCACCAAGATCCTTGGAGGCAAGGGATTAGCAGCCACAGTAGTGTTCCTATGCTTAAGGGGAACATGGGAAAGGGTTCAGAGAAATGCCACTGGGTACTTGTACGTCATCGGAGAGGAGGGCCCAGAGGAGGGTCAGTCATGCACAAGAAAGGACTCTCTGGGTATTGTGGCGTGAGGCACTTGGGGATGAGGAGGGAGGGGTGATTGGAGGGGGAGCAGCGGGCTTGGGGGGAGGAGGAGGGAGGGAGGGAACTGGTGTACCTATTAAGTTTGTATGAGCTGAAATAATAATAAAAATGTATAAAAAATGAAAAAAAATAATGCTGCTTGAGACTTTTTTTCTATTTTAAGGATACTGTAAGTTATTCTTTCTTTATGTATACATTTTTTATTATTATTTCCGCTCATACAAACTTAATAGGTACACCGGTTGCCTCCCTCCCTCCTCTTCCCCTCGAATTTCCTGCTTTCCCAGCCACTACTGTGGCTGTCAATCCCTTGCCTTCAAGGATCTTGGTGCCTTTAACAGATGCTAGACTTTGTGAGGTGCTTGAAACTGTTTTAACTGCTCTATGCCTATTTTTGTTTCTTGAACTCTTTTTCTCAACTCCTCCAGGTATCTCTTATGTTCCTGTTCAAAGTGGTTGATGTGGTTATTTAACTCCTCCGGGATTTCCTCTTTCATAGTATTGATCATGGTAATGATCATGTTTTGAAAGTTATTATCTTGAGCATGGCTTTCTTGGATATTTTCTGTGAATTTGTTCTGGTTGGAATCTATCATTATGGAGTTAATTCTTTTGGTGGGTGATTTGTTTTTTTGGGTTTTGTTTCTCAGGGATCTGTGCTTTGACTTGGACATTGTTGTTTTGTCTCTTAAGACCTTTTAGTTTCTGTGTGTTTTAGACTTAACTGATTTAATCGATATTTCTACTCTCAGGCAGTTATTACTAGTGTTTGCCTTGGAGTTGGGTAGTTTTTCTGTTGTTATTATTATTTCCTAGATGAGGCTATTAGACTGTTAGTACATCAATTAAGTTAGGTTTAGTAAACAGGGAGTAAATATTAGTATGGTAGTATACTTTTACAATTTATTGCCTTGGTGGTATGTGAAGTTGAGTTATATAATCCCTGAAGTTATATATATTTTGGGGGTGGCTATATGGAAATCTATAGTGATTAATAATTGAAAGAGGCTGGATGGTTAAAAAAAAGTGATTTACTTATCTTTGGGCTGGATGTGAAGAATCTCTCCCATATGATAGGGTGATTTTAGAGAGCCTTTGTCCCCTAGAGCTTTGCTTGAGTTTCTTTTGGACTCTGTTGAATTCTGAGGAGCAATGTGTCCTCCCTGCACCACAAGTGAGTGTCCCGGTGGGCCAGAGGAGCAGAGGGGATGATGGTGATGGAAGAGCTCTTCACTTGGGACCTGGGGCATGGCCTAGTGGCCCACCCAATTTCAAGACAGCCTGCGTATTGCTCAGCATTGTTGGTGGGAGGAGCTGGGACGAGTGGGTGACCTGGGGGCTGGTGGAACTTACCTGGGAAGGAGGACCATGAGCGAGTGTCTTGTTCCGCGTGGGCACGAGGGGCAGATTTAATCTTATTCTTAAATCAGCACTCAATAGAGGCTGTCATCAGCTGTTTTTTGGAGTAATAAGTTCCTGAATCCAATTGGATTAAAGTAAAAAATTTCAGTTCAACCTTTAAGCTACTAACTGCTATGTGGATTTGTTCCTTTTTAAGATTCCTTCAATGTGCAGCTGGACATACATTGTACTGACCACCAATGTGAGGAATAGACTGTTACCTTTTCTACAAGCTTAATAGATTGTTGAGCATTTGCTTTCCAGAAAATGAAGATGGTTTTTATGTTTCCTTAATTTCTATACACAGAGTAATAAATATGATATAATGTTTAATTTTTCCTTCCATGTAGATATTCAATAGTTTTCCTTAATATTTTATGTCTTCTATTTTTGGACATGGTTTCTTTCTGTCCACACCAGCATTGAATTCAATGTAATCAATCTTCCTCTTTGTCCCTCTTGCTGGGATTGTTGAATTGTAGGCATGAATTTCCACACTTGGTGAATGATTCTTTTAACATAGCCTTTCTCTTTATGCTTTCTTTATTGATTGTTTCTGTCTCAAACTTATTACTGGACTGCATTTTTTAAAATACTTCTGTGACAGAACCCATGTCTTTTAAGTGTTATGTGTTGGATATATTTGTGTATCTGTCAAATATTACCCAATCTAAATTTCTTTTTTGTCTATTCTTTTTACTATTTAAATTTTATTCAACATGCTCATATGCATAAACTCAAAGTACTAATTCAATATTCTCATAGTTTAGTAAACTTCCTGGAAAACTCATTAAAATTATGATTCCTTGTGTCAAGGTTGAAGGATTTGGATTCTAATATAGGCTAGGTCTCAAAAATTTTCATTGTAACAGGCACCCTCAAATATTTTTATAAAAATGTAGGCATTTGAGAAGCCATAAATTTTAAAAGGTAATCATGATAATGTGAATTGAACTGTGACGAGGATGATGTGAAGTTTTAATAAATTTAGACTTGATTAGAAATGCAAATTTACTAGGTTATTTGAGAGTGTTTACTTTACGTGTCATAGCACACATGCATATTATGTCAGGAGACTACCTTGAGTATCAATGCTTGCCCTCCAGTTCTTTGAGACAAAGTCACCTGTTTGTTGTTGCATATGCTGGTATAGATCATGTTTGACCTTGCTGGTATTCTCCTGCCTCTGCTGACCATCTTGCAACAGAACCAAGGGATTACAAACTCATACTACGCTGTTCAACTTTACTTGGGTTTTAGAATCAATTTAGATTCTCATTCTTGTGTGGCAAGCACTTTATCCAATGACTGACTCCTGAGTCCCAAGGAGCATCTTTTTTATCATTTGTAAATTAAACATATCCCCCAAAAGACTTGTTTTTTAATATTCAGAGCAGGTGTTTGGGGCATTAATTGGTGTGGAGGCTGTTCATAATTTCATGGCATTCAGTGGGAATGAAGTAAGAAATGTTTGGAGGAAGTATGGCACTGGGAATATGTTCATGAACAATGGATGTTGTTCTGTGCTACTTCATATCACTTTCTGTATTATTTCTTCCATAAAGTGATGAACTCTGCTACCTCATTCCTTTTTATGGTGATATTTTCCTTGTCTTTGGACCCATAACAACATATTCGATTTCTAAGGACTAAAACTTTTGAATAGGTAAGCCAAAAGAAATCCTCCATTAAATCATTTATGTTGGGTACCTGTAAGAGCAATGAAAAGTGGTTAACACAAATATAAAATCAAGTCATTAAATGACATAAATTGAAATATGCATTGAAAATCTGTTTTTCTTGTTCTGACTTCACATGTTGATGAAATAAAGCAAAATAAAACAAATAATTTTCCTTTAACACCAAGACTGCATCATGTTTCTACTTATTAGTAATTTGACTAGAAATTACAATACATTAGTAATATAGAAGAGCTATGCTTCAGTAAAATATACTTATCTCAGTAAACTCAACAGGACAAATTCTCATTATCTGTTGATTATCAATGGCAATTTTTCCCATGAGAAATCATACTAGTCCTAGTATGTACAGCATTCAAAAAGTGATGAACAATCTGTTATTTAACTTTCAGGGGACTATGTGATTTATTTAATTTTTATTACATCCTTTGATACATTTTAATTTTATGAAGTGAAGTGGTCCAATTGAAGGATGCCTTGACTTTCACAAATGACTTTTTTAAGCAGAAATATTTTCAGATACCATTAAATGCTTCTAAATCATTGGTAAAAGGTGGTGTTGTAAATAGTTGGAAGACATCACTATAATTTAGTGGGTGTGTTCAGTGTTTATTCTTTATGGAGAAGTTATTATTGTGCAATTAGAGTGAAATTTATCTGTTCTTTATGAGCTTTACTAAAATATGCTATTCACTGCCAAGTTAACTGGAAAAAGAAAGCAATGACTTCATTGGATTTTCAATGGATATTACTAAAAATGAACAGGCTAGAATAGTCTTGTATCATACAATGTATTATGATACCATCAACACATATTTTTGGTGCCTGGTCTTAACAGTTCACTCTTACCAAATCTATATCCATTATTATGTAATTTGTTCTTATTTTTATGGAAATAAAAAATTGTATTTTGTCATATAACTAGCAGGATAATATCTTGTAAATATTTTACAGTAACATGGTTCGATTTCAAACCTAGAATTTTAGAGCAGAGACTTTTGCAAAATTACTTAAACAAGCACTAAAATATAACAGCTGTATTACATTTTCAAGGTTAAAAATCATCAAGATTTTTAACTAAACATAATTAACAAACATGAAAGCGTATAAACATCACAAAACCATTTGAGTTATTATTGCAAATATTTGGGCAAAAGCAAATGTTAAAATCAAGAACTTAAAAACTACTCTTGTTTTCTGGTATGTTTAATCCTCAAAGGAGATCAGATGGAAAGAGTCACTTAACCAGAGAATCTGGTAGCTATTATAAGATATTGTAGTTAAGTTTACCTTCATTTGTGGAATCTGATTAAGACAAACTTTTCCTGTGGAGAAAAAGCATGCAAATTCACTAATTACAATAACTTGATTATTCAATTTCTACACTGCATGCTGGTAAAATAAACATACGAAAGAAATTTGGAAAACATTTGAGGAAAACTAAACTGACTTAGAATTAGATAAAAACATTTATGAAGAGTATTTGAAACTCAAATCATTTTTTTCAAGGGACAGGAAAAGTATTATTGTCACTAAATGAGATAAATCTTGATTCTTGTGTTCATTGAAATTAATCTCACGTGTTCATCTGTTCTGTCATACACAATAACAATATTTTGTTTTGTCTTTTCTGCTTTGGTCTCCAGAAATCTTTCTGTCCACCCATCTATTTCACTGTTTTTAAAATGCCATAAGATGATCTAAAGCAAACTTTCCAGCGAATGTAATGTAAATCAAAGAAAAACAACTAAATATTCTCCTTCCCTCATTTATTTTGAGGGAGTGAGGTTGAGACAGAATCTGGTTATGTAGAACAAGGTGCCCTCAAATTTATTATGCAACAAGGGCTGACCTTTCACTATATTATCATCCTGTGTTCATCTGTTCTGTCATACACAATAACAATATTTTGTTTTGTCTTTTCTGCTTTGGTCTCCAGAAATCTTTCTGTCCACCCATCTATTTCACTGTTTTTAAAATGCCATAAGATGATCTAAAGCAAACTTTCCAGCGAATGTAATGTAAATCAAAGAAAAACAACTAAATATTCTCCTTCCCTCATTTATTTTGAGGGAGTGAGGTTGAGACAGAATCTGGTTATGTAGAACAAGGTGCCCTCAAATTTATTATGCAACAAGGGCTGACCTTTCACTATATTATCATCCTGTCTACTGCTCTATGATTTTGAAATTATAGGTTTGCAAAACCACAGCTGACTTTTCCTTCTCTTCTATCACACTACACTGAAATTATAACACCCAGGTCAGTATATCAGATAATGAATGCATTTCTGTGAAACGAAATGGATACTAAGCATGATTGTTTGAGGATATTGTTTCCTTGTGGTTATTTAGCTGTGACTTTTATTTAAATTTTGGATTTTGTGGGCTAATATTTAATGATAACATTCCTCTTATAAGGCATCGTATGTGTATTTTATACATATATTATCACACATCACAAACATTCTATGAGTTACATATTAAAATTGTTCTATTTCATTGCTAAGAATCCCATTTAATCTTACTATAATTTCTTGAATTAAAGGATCTACATCCAAAATTATCTATAAATGTCCTTTACCCAAAATGTAATGAGTTCCCAGCATTTTTCAGTCTTTACACAGTGAAAGGTACATTTCTAGTACATAAAGTATGAGCTCTCCTTTAATCTAGCATCTGTGCTTTTCTGAATGAATGTCAAAATTGTAATTGAAAGCCCTTGAAATAATCAAGCAAACTAAATCATGCGAAAGCATTGCTATTTATGGGACTCCTAATGATGATATGAATTGAGGTGGAGTTTCTTTTTTAGTATTTTATCTTCATGATTGTTGTAGTAAGATCCAATATCAACTTGACAGATGAAGGCTCAGGACTCTGAGAACATTTGTAAATGATTAGGTTTTAACAAGCCCCCCTCCAGAATAAGCATGAAGGACAGTAATTATGGGGAGGCTCAGCCTGTGGAGGGTGGGGATGGTCCCTGGGGAGGTGAGAAAAATGGAAGGAGCAAGTTAAGAAAGCTGGCATCATTTGGTATACTTGTCATGACATGCTCGTCTTGCAAGTAAGAATTGATTTTACCTTAGCAGATCTGTAAGTATGTGGATATGGTTCCAATCCTTCAGTTCCTGGTGTTGTTAGAGAATTTTCTGACCTGCTGGATTAAGAATAGTCACTGATGAGCATAAGAAAAAGCTAAAAGTGTTCACAAATCTCCACAACTCTCTGCAAGTCTGGTAAAGACAGACGTTAATGGGGAAGAAAAGGAGGGTGTTTTCCTTGATGGTATACCCACTGATCTGTGATACTTATTGGAACATGAATCACGTCAGGCATATATCATCAAAGACAAAGTGAATGAAACACAGTGAGCTTCACAAATTTCAAGATTCGAAAGTAGGAGAAAGCCTGGCAAAGTAGAGGAAGTGTTATAAGTGGAAAAGAGGAAGGATGTGATTGAGGCCTGAGGAGTGAAAATATACATTCACTATATTCAGTTATTCAATATTAAAATAATAAAAGAATTAAAAGTCCTTTATTCCCCTATAAGCCATGAATTATCAGCAACATGAAGAGTAATAGCAAAAATTCTGTTAAAGACAAAGCAAACATATGAATTTAAGTTTTTGCCAATTTTTCTATCCAGGATTGAAATAGAACATATGGGCTTAGGATATGGCTCAATGGTTAAATCGCTTGCTACACAAAAGAAAGTGGCAGAGAATCTGAATTCCCATAAAATGCTGGGTGGGTGTGGTGACACAACTGTAATTTGAGCTGTAGAAGATGTTGACTGAAAATTCATAGACCAGGTTGACTAGTGAAAAGAGTTCTGTTGTGACTAGTACTGTCTTTGAACTCTAAGTTTGACTCAGAAACACAGACTGAAAAAAATATACTGCAATAAAAATCAAGGGTGACTCCCATGATCAACCTCGTAACCCTACGCACATATTCACAAACATGCAAGCACACATATCTGCATATATGTCCCCTAGATACATACAAATATATGCATGTGGATAACCACAACATACATACATGAGAATGGAACAAAAAATAGAAATCAAACATATTAATATAATAAGAGTTAAGCTTTATTTATCAAGATCCTTCCTCCTTTTTTATTTAGCTTAGACGAGGTTTCAGAAAGGATGCTAGATCAAATTTGAGATAATTTGAGCCTACCAGGAATTAAGCATTATCAATGCAAACTTACCTATTGCCTGGTGACATCCCCAGTGCTCTTTCAACTTTCCTTCTGGTACCAAAAACAATTTTGCATATCAAATTTCTCTGTAATATTCATACTTACTTGTAATTTTTAAGAACATTTGTTCATGTTTTCTGTGTTCTAATTTCTTCATCTTCAAAATGAGCACAAAATACACAATATATGCTACGTATATTATATGCATATTTGCATAATATATTATATGCATAATATATAGTAATAATATGCATAATTATAGCATTACATCTCCTACTACACAGATATTCAATAAATTAAGTCAATATGATATCTCCCTGAATGTTGCCTAGAAGATTATATTCAATATTTTAGAGAAGCTTATCAAAATTTTTCAATACATTTAATAAAATAAATCTAAAAAGTACTCTGTACAATTTAAACCATAGAGTAGCTCTGTATTTACAGCATTATTCTTCTTTTCTACCTCTTCAATCTTAGTCAAGATGCTCTTTAAAAAGAATAAAGACATAAAATTCTCTCTTGAGCCTAAGAGTTCAGGGACATAAAGTATATTATATCCTGTAATTGCTGTGAGATATATTTTGTCCAGTTTCTAATCAAATTATGTGCCTCATATCTCAAGATAAGGTCCTCTCAGGTCCTTATTAAACAGACATGTTGAGACTTTTGATCTCTTATAGGTGGAGTCTGTATCCATATCAAGTCTGAAGAAGCCTTAGCAAGTGGAAATCCTATATCACAGCATCTATAGACTCAGAAATACAAAAAAAACTGGCACTGTAAGGGCCCAAATTTGTATTAAAACTCCTACTGCTGCTTCATTTGGCTTATGTACACATAGAGAAAAGGTTAACAAGACTAAGCAGAAGTAATGCTGAGAAGAATGCTAAATTCTTATCTTTTTTAAGAAGTCTAACATCTGTGTCATTTCAGGTATCCAACCTAGTAGTGCTTCCTTTGATCCACACAAAGTTTCGTAGAAAGCTATCAAGTTGAACAGGTTAATCTAAATTCTACAAAATCGTGTTATGTCTCCAAAAGTCTTAATTGTATGTGGGGGGTGTGTGTGTGTGTGTGTGTGTGTGTGTGTGTGTGTGTTAGAAGGGTTAATTTTCCTTATTTAAAGTTAGACCTTTGCAAAAAATGGAATGACTCTTTGTATCTGAGTTTTATGTAAGTCTGAGAAGCTCATGTGTGGTGTGATTTGAGACTTTGAACAAAAAAATACCCTTCTTTGTGATGGACTCTGTAACTCATTCTTCTTTTCTCTTTGCCATCAGTCCAGTCTGAACAACTAGGCAGTGTGGATCCAGAGTGAAATCATGTTTTCCTCTCATGATTCATGAGTGTCTCTATTCTTAGGGAACACCCCAGCTTAACACACCCTTAGTTTAATCACTATATGAAACTGAGTTTCGCCTTTGAAAACAGAAGTTTGTTGCCCTCAAGGGTTTCCTTCAGGGAAATGGTTTAAATTTGTATCTAAAATTTTATTGATTATTAGTAATCCAACAGCTAAATCTCCAGTTTCAGGTTTAGGTCACATTTCATGTAGCACACAAAGACATTCAAGGTAAGAGACAAGGCAAAAGAAAAGAAATTCAATGTTAGTTTGAGGTTTGTTATTTGTGAAACTGAGTGTTCAGTAACACTATTGTGGAGTGATTTCCTCCCAATTGAAACATTCCTGTTTATAGGAGTAGAAAGGCTCATAAAATTCAGGAAGATCAGGAAACTTAGAAGATTCATGAGACCTTTCCCTGAGGTTATATAAGCAGTAAACAGTTACTGGGAAGAGGAGACTGCACAGAAGATGGTCTGCAGAGAGTCCTAAGAATGCAACTTCTATGATCTGTTCCATATATTAGGGTGTGATTTGTGTTGATGCAGTCACCATGCTCAGGGTCTTAACCATTCCTCCTCACACCACACCAATGAGGTAAAAGCTAAAAACTGCACTACCACACTTATCTTCAACCCCTCTCTACCAAATATTCCCGAATTGATATTCTAACAGTATAATAGCTATGAAATAACACCAAGGAATGCAAGACAGACACATCCAATACCTAGGCAAACAACAGCAATAAATATCCAAATGTAGTTATTCTAACTCATATTAGTCAAAAACACACACCAAGAAAAAAACTAGAAATCAAACACAAAATGCTCAAGTCACAACATAAATCCATGAGCAACACCAAAAACCAAGACCAAAAAAAAAAAAAAAAAAAAAACTTTCAAAAAGTATCAACTCCATAATGATGGATTCCAATGTAATACCTTGGAAAAGAACCAAGATAGCCAAACCCAAGATAATGATTTTCAAAGCCTAATTTTTACTATGATTAAAACAGTGGGAGGCTGGAGAGGTAGCTCAGGGGTTAAGCCTCTGCCTTGCAGGTGGAAAGTCCTGAGTTCCGATCCTAGACCCCACGTATAGACGCCGGGCAGAAGCGGGGGCCGCCTGCGTTTCTGGTCCTGGTAGGGCGGAGCCTGTGATCTCCGGGCAGAGTAAACAAGGAGGAGGTGAAGACAGTCCGTGGTGGTTCCCGAATTCGCCCGTGGTTCTACATACACACGCATACACCCACACACACACATACACACACACACACACACACACACACGCACAATTGAATAAATAAAAAAATTTAAAAAAACAGTGGAAGAGGAAATCTGACAGGAGTTAAATAATTGCATAAACGAATATGAACAGGCACACAAAAATTATTGGATAAGATGAGAAAGGCAACTGAAGAAACAAAACTAGGCAGAGAACAGTTGAAAAATATCAAAGATTAAACTTGAACTACAAAAAAAAAAACCTATTTTCAATCTAGAACTCAACAGAGAACCTTTTCTGCAGAGCAAACTAAGCAGAGAATATAATATCAGGACAAGAAGACAAAATGGCCAAACAAATTAGTTCAATCAAAGAGGCTGAAAAAACCACTAAGATTCATGAGGAGAATATTTTAGAATTATGGGATACTTTCATGGAATACCAGAACAAGAAACACAAAATACCACACTGGAGGAGATTTATCAAATTATCATAAATGAAAACTTTCCACATCTAAAGAATGAGATGTCCATCCAAATACAAAAAGCATATCACACTCCAAACATATGACCAGAATGGAAACTCGACACCACATATAATAGTAAAAACACTACAGATGTATGACAAAGAGTATGTGTTGAGAGGTTCAAGAGAAAAAATAGTCACACATTTAAAGGTAAGCCTATTAAAATAACAAGTGATTTTTCAATGGAAACAGTGAAAGCCAGAAGACCTTGAGAGACATACTTCATTTCATGAATGAACACAAATGCCAATCTAGGTTGATACAGACCCATCAAAACTGCCAGTCATGATTGAAAGCAAAAGAAAAATTTCTACCATAAGTACAAGCTGAAGGGTTATATGAATACCAAAGAAGGTCTACAAAAGATGCTAGAAAAGATACTCAGGCTTGAGGAAGAGAACAAAAGGGAAATATAATACCAACACAACTTCTAAGCAAAATAATGCACATATAAAGTCACAAAACACAAAAAACTGACATAAAGCAAGAATCATTTCTCAATTAAAACCATAAAGGTCAATGGAATTAACTCATCAATTAAATGACACAAGCTACAAACACGGATTAGAAATCTCAACCCATCGGTCTGGAGAGGTGGCTCAGGGGTTAAGCCTCTGCCTTGCAGGCAGAAGATCCTGAGTTCGGATCCTAGACCCCACGTATAGACGCCGGGCAGAAGCGGGAACGGCCTGCGTTTCCGGTCCTGGTAGGGCAGAGCCTGAGAATCCCAGGGCAGAGTAAACAAGGAGGAGGCGGTCCATGGTGGTTCCCGAATTCGTCCATGGTTCTACACACACATACACGCACACACATACATACACGCGCACAATTGAATAAATAATAAAAAAAATAAGAAAAAAAGAAATCTCAACCCATCAATTTGCTGCCTTTAGGAAACACATCTCACCATGAAAGACAAGCACATTCTCAGTAAAAGGGTGATGAAAAATACTTCAAGCTCACGGAAGAAGGAAAAAGTAAACAGGTGTAAAAATTATGGTATCTAACAAAATAGACTTCATACCATATCTTACAAATCTTAAGAGACACAGAAGGATACTACATACAGTCAAAAGAAAAATTCATCAGGAAGATTTCATGGTACTGAAATATACATATCTAATATAGGCTGAATAGACCAATTTCATTTAACAAACACTTTTTCTAAAACAATAAATATACCCCAAATGATAATAGTAGGGGACTTTAATATCCCCATCTCAACACTGGAAAAATCAACAGGCCAAAAACTGAATAAATATACTCAGGAACTGAATCAAACCATTATCTAAATGGACCTGACTGATCTCTACCAAACATTGCATGTAAACACCAAGGAATACACATTCTTCTCAGCAACCCAAAAATAGGCTACATATTGGGCCACACAAAATGAATCAGAACATATTCAAGAAAGTTGAAATTATAGCCTGTACCTTATCATATCAAAGTTGAAAGAAACTAGACATCCAAACCTAAAGAACAAAATTAGAGATGAAAATGGAGTTGTTACAACTGACACCAAGGAAATATATAGAATTATAAGGTAATATTTCAAAACCTTGTATACCACAAAATTTGATGATCAGGAAGAAATGGATAAATTTCTAAATATGTACAACCTACATAAATTGGATCAGAAAGAATTGAATTATTTAAATAGTCCTATAACAAATGATGAAAGTAAAGATGTAATTATGAATTTTCCCACCAAAAAAAATCCAGGAGTGGATAGATTCAGTGGAAAATTCTACCAGATATTCAAAGAACAACTATTACCACTACTCTTTAAAATATTCTATGAAAAAGCAAAGGAAGGGACACTTCCAAATTCTTATGTAGCTAAAATTATACTGATCCCAAAACCTAATAATGACACAATTAAAAAATAAAACTATAGACCAATCTTATTGATAAATACAGACGCAAAGATTCCTGACAAAATCTTAGAAAATAGAATTCAAAAACCTCTCAAAAAGAGCATTCACTAAGCTCAAGTAGAATTTATCCCAGGTACACAAGGTTTATTCAAAATACACAAATCAATAAATGTGATTTATCATATAAGCAAATCCAAAGGCCAAAACCACATCTCAATAAATTCATAGAAAACTTTTTTTAAATTTTTTTATTATTATTATTATTTATTCAACTGTGTGTATGTGTGCACGCTCGTCTGTGTGCGTGTGTGTATGTGTGTGTCTGTGTATGTGTAGAACCACGGATGAATTCGCGAACCACCATGGAGGCCTCCACCTCCTTCTGCCCTGGGATTCACAGGCTCCGCCCTATCAGGACCAGAAGCACAGGCCGCCCCCGCTTCCACCTGGCATCTATACGTGGGATCTGGGATCCGAACTCGGGACCTTCCGCCTGCAAGGTGGAGGCTTAACCCCTGAGCCACCTCTCCAGCCCCATAAACTTTTGACAAGATCCAACATGCTTTTATGATTAAAACCCTGCAGATAATTGGAACTGAAGGTACATAAAGAAGCTATATATAACAAGCCTATAGCAAGTACTATTCTAATTGGGGAAAAACTTGAAGCATTCCTACTTTGATCAAGAATGACGCTAAACTGTCCACTCTCACCACTTCTAGTCAATGTTGTACTTGAAGTCTTAGCTAGAGGTGTAAGACAAACAAGGGAGATAAAAGGATATGAGTGAGAAAAGAAGTCAAGATATCCCTATGTGTAGATGACATGATGATATACCTGAGAGATTCTAAAAACTCTACCAGGAAACTGTTGGAACTAATATATAAGTTCGGCAGAGTTGCAGGTTAAAAAATTAATGTTCAAAAATCAATGATTTTCCTATACACCAAGGATGAAAAAACAATAATATTCTAAGAGAAACGATATCATTTACCTTAGCCCTTAAAAAAGCAGATACCTTGGTATAAGTCTAACCAAGCAAGTAAGAGACCTATACAAGGGAAAGTTGAAGAACCTTCAGAAAGAAATTACAGAAAGTGGAAATACCTCCAATATTCCCATATAGGCAGAATTAACATCATAAACATGACCATTTGACCAAAAGCAATATACAGATTCAATGCTGTGCCAATCAGAATTCCAAGGCAATTCATCTGCTGAAGGTATCTCCATAACGAATCTCAATATAAATTACAAATTTGTAGTAATAAAAATGGCATGGTTCTGGCTCTAAAATAGTCACATTGATCAATATATAAGGGTTGAAGACCCAGACATACACCCGTATAATTACAGTCATTAGATACATACAGATACAATCATCATAGGGGCTCAGAAAACTCAATGGAAAACGAACAGCACCTTCAACAAATGGTATTGGCAAAACAGGTTATCTGCATGCACAAAATGAAAACTGAACCTTTACTTTTCACCATGCATGGAAATCAACTCAAAATGGATCAAGGACATTGCTATTAAACCAGAGAATATATAAACTTTAGAAGAAAGAATAAGGAATTTCCTCAAGCTGATTGGCTTTCGCCAACATTTTCTAAACAAGACTACAAAAGTGTAAGAAATAGAACAAAGACTCAACTAACAGGGTCTTGTAAAATTAAAGGTCTTTTGTTCAGTCAAAAAAGACAACCGCAAAAAAGAAAACACGGATTACAGGAGAAATTCTTTACTAACCACGCATCTGATAGAGGCCTAATATCCAGAGTGCAAAAAAAAAAAAAAAAAAAAAAAAAAAAAAAAAAAAAAAACCTGAAAACATTAAACACCAAGACATAAAAAGCCCAATTAAAAAATGGGTTGCAGAACTTAAAAGAAACTTTTCCAGGGACAAAATTTAAATTTCTAATACACACTTTAAAAACATTCCACTTACCACCGCACTGCTAGACCTCCATCCCAGAAACACTGCAACTCAGAATTCAATAGAGACCAAAGGTAACTCAAGCAAAGTTCTAAGGGTCAAAGGCCATACATCTGAAGACCTCTACAATCATCCTATCACATGGGAGAGATTCTTCAAATCCAGCCCAAAGATAAGTAAACCTCCTTTTTTAACCTTACTGTTCCTTTCTAGTATTAATCACTATAGATTAACTTTTCCACACAGCCACCTGAAAAACATATACATCTTCAAGGAGTACACATTTCACCCTCACATATCACCAAGATACTAAATCGTAAAAGTGCACTAGCAAACTAATATTCACCCCCTGTCTACTTAACCTGACTTAACTGATGTACTAACAGCCCAATAGCCTCATCGAGGAAATAACAATAACAAAAGACAAACGTACCCAACACCAAGGCAAGCATTAGTAATAACTGCCCAAGTGTAATAATACCAACTAAATCAGTTCAGTCAAAAACACACAGAAACTGAAAGGTCCTAAAAGACAAAACAACAATGCCCAAGTCAAAGTGCAAATCCATGAGTAACAAAACCCAAGAAGACCAATCTCCCACCAAAAGAATTAACCCCATAATGATGGATTCCAACCAAAACAAATTCACAGAAAATAGCCAAGAAAGCCAGACCCAAGATAACGACTATCAAACTATGATCATTACCATGATTAATACTATGAAAGAGGAAATCCAAGAGGAGTTAAACAACCACATCAACCACTTTGAACAGGAACACAACAGGCACTTGGAAGAGTTGAGAAAAACAGTTCAAGAAACAAAAATAGGCATAGGGCAGTTAAAACAGTCTCAGGCAGAATTTAAAATAGAACTAAAAGACAAGTTATCTTCAACTCTAAACTCAACAGAGAGTCTTATCAGCAGAACTAATGAAGCAGAAAATAGAATTTCAGATCTTGAAGACAAAGTTGGAGAATTAATCAGCTCAATGGAAGAGATTGATAAAGTCAAAAAGATACTTGAGAGGAACATTCAAGAGGTATGGGACGCCCTGAAGAAGCATAACAGTGCATTCATGGAATATCAGAGCAAGAATCACAAAATACCACACCTGAGGAAATTTTTCAAATTATCATAAATGAAAACGTCCCTAAACTGAAGAATAAGAGGTCGATCCAAACACAAGAAGCATTTTGCACTCCAAACAGATATGACCAAAATAGAAAATCAGCATGGCAAATAATAGTCAAAACACTCCACATTCAAGACAAAGAAAAGGAAAAGCAAGTCAATTTTACAGACAAACCTATTAATATAACAAATGATTTCTCAATGAAAACAGTAAAAGCAAGAAGACCTTGGAGAGACATACTTCAAGTATTAAATGAGCAAAAATGTGAACCCAGACTAATATACCCGGCAAAAGCATCTGTCACGATCGAGTGAGAAAGAAAAATTTTCCACCATAAAGACAACTTGAAGGGATACATGTCTACCAAACCAGGCCTTCAAAAAATGCTAGAAATTATAAACAAACTTGAAGAAAAAAACAAGGGTATTGAGGAGGACAGAAGGGAAGTATAATACCACAAAAACATAAATGTCAAACAATAAGCTTACAAAATTCACTAAACATAAAAAATGTCCAGAATTAAAAATAATTTCTCCATTATAACATTAAACATCAATGGTATTAACTCACTTGTAGGCAGAAGGTCCTGAGTTCGGATCGTAGACCCCACGTATAAACGCCAGGCAGAAGCGGGGGCGGCCTGCATTTCTGGTCCTGGTAGGACAGAGCCTGTGAATCCCCGGGCAGAGTAAACAAGGCGGAGGTGGAGGCGGTCCATGGTGGTTCCCGAATTCGTCCGTGGTTCTTCACACACACACACACACACACACATGCACACATGCGCACACATGCACAATTGAATGAATAATAAAAAATAAAAATAAATAAAAATTAAAAAAAAGGAATTTGTTCTTAAAAAAAAAAAAGTTGAGTGAAGCATTCCCACTTTAAACAGGAACTAGACAAGGCTGTCCACTCTCACCACTTCTGTTCAATATTGTACTTGAAGTCTTAGCTGAAGCCATAAGACATAAAAGAGATTCAAATCAGGAAGGAAGAAGTCAAGCTATCCCTATTTGCATATGACATGTTCTTATACCTCACGGATCGCAAAAACTCCACCAGGAAGCTCCTGGAACTAATTGAGAGGTTTAGCAGAGTATCAGGATACAAAATAAATGTACAAAAGTCAGTGGCCTTCCTATATGCCCAGAATGAACAAAGCAAAAAACCCTTGAGAGAAACAATCCCATTTACTATAGTGCCTAAAAAAATGAAAGACATTGGTATAAACCTAACCAAGGAGGTAAAAGACCTATACAATGAAAACTTTGAAACCCTAAAGAAAGAAATTGCAGAAGACACCAGAAGGTGGAAAGACCTCCCATGTTCCTGGATTGGCAGAATCAACATCGTAAAAATGACCATCCTACCAAAGGCAATATAAATTTCAATGTTTACCAATTAAAATCCCAAAGCAATTCTTTAAAGAAGTTGACCAAACAATCTGAAAATTCATATGGAGGCACAAAAGACCCATGATAGCAAAGACAATCCTGAGTAACAAAAACATGGCTGTAGGTATCACCATACCAAACCTTAGTCCATACTACAAATCCATAGTTATAAAAACAGCCTGGTACTGGCTCCAAAATAGACACACAGATCAATGGATAATGATTGAAGACCCAGATATAAGACCACAAAATTACAGCCATTTGGTCTTTGACAAAGGGGACCAAAAAATCCAATGGGAAAAGAACAGTATCTTCAACAAATGGTGCTGGCAAAACTGGATCTCCACATGCAGAAGATTAAAACTGGAACCGTACTTGTCACCATGTTCAAGACTTAATTCCAAATGGATCAAGGACCTTGATATAAGGCCAGAGACTATAAAAACCAAAGGTTAAAGGGTAGGGAACTCCCTCGAGATGATTGGGCTAGGCCAACATTTCCTAAACAGACATCCAATGGCACAGTCACTGCTACCAACTCTCAAAAGTTGGGATCTTGTGAAATTAAAGATCTTCTGTTCAGATAAAGAAGTTGTAACACGAGCTCAAAGGCAACCCACGAAATGGGAGAAAATCGTCACTAACCACATATCTGATAAAGCTCTATTATCCAGAGTGTAGAAAGAACTTAGATAACAAAACACCAAGGAAACCAATGGACCAATTGAAAAATGGGCCCTGAAACTTAAAAGAAATTTTACCAGGGATAAAATTAAAATGTCTAACAAATATCTTAAAAAATGCTCCACATCCTTAGCCATCAGAGAAATGCAAATCAAAACTTCCCTGAGATATCATCTCACCCCGGTCAGGATGGCAAAAATCCACAAAACAAACAACACCAAATGCTGGAGAGGATGTGGAGAGAGAGGAACTTTCCTACATTGCTGGTGGGAATGCAGGCTCATACAGCCACTCTGGCGAAACGTCTAGAGATTCTTAAAGAAATTAAAGATTGAAATGCCATATGACCCTGCAATTCCACTTTAGGGAATCACCCCCTCCCATACAGCAAAAATTCACCTCAATCACACAAGCACAACTATGTTCATAGCAGCACTGTTTACAATAGCTAAGTCATGGAATCAACCCAAATATCCAACAGATGACAAGTGGATGAGGAAAATGTGGTACATCTATACAATGGAGTACTACTCAGGCATCAAAAATGATGAATTAATGGAATTTGCTGGGATGTGGATGAAATTAGAAACAATTATACTGAGTGAAGAATCCCAGACACAGAAAATTAAGCACCATATGTACTCCCTAATAGGTGGCTCCTAGTACCAAACCCGCTTAGAGACATTTAAGGATAATTCTACTTAATAACTACAGTAATTGTAAAGATTATGAAAAGGAGTTATGGGGAAAGAGAGACACACCAGTAACAAGGAGAGAGTGGACAGTGTTATAGCAGAGCAAATAGGCCATCATCAAGGAGAGCAAGTAAGTAATGAGACATCTGGTTAAGCACACAGACTTTTTTTCCTGATCATTTACAATGGATGGGGTATGATCTTACCAGAAGGGGAAGGCATATAGTCTGGCAGATAGAAAGTAACCATTTTGCAAATGGGCAATTGACCCCTCTCTCATCAAGGTTTCCTACTTTTATTACAATTAACTTTGAATATACTCTTATAACAAGATTCTAGTTTAACAGATTTTTATCTCTGGCCAGGGGGTGACATCCAATACCCATCAGAATGAAGTGAAGGGCATTGCAGGAGCAGCAAAACTGAAAAAAAAAAAAACAACAAACGATAATCTAGAATATCAGAGACTGTATATCAACCACCTGGAACTAGGCCAGCTTAATCTCTCCCCATCATGAAGCTCAGGGAAATTTGTGGAAGAGGGGGTGGTAAGATTGTAAGAGCAAAAGGATGGAAGGAGTAATGATATGCTAGATACTCCACACAAGTTAGGGCCGAAGCAATCATATTTGGACTTTACATGCCCTGCGCAATGTCCAACACACTATTGTCCCTACAAAATCTAGCGTTTGCTAAAGGCACTAGGATCCTTGGCGACAAGGGATTGACATCCACAGTAGTGTTCCTATGCTTAAAGGGAACACAGGAAACTGTTCTGTGTAATGCCACCGTGTCCTTTTACCTCATCAGAGAGGAGGACCCAGAGGAGAGTTTGGCATGCTCATTAAAGGATACTCCGGGGATGGGAGGGGGAGCCACTAGGGGATGGGGACGGAAGAGGGAGGGGAGGGGGCCCAGGGGTGTGCGGGGGTGGAGGGAGGGAAGGGGCCAGTGTACTGTTAAGTTTTTATGAGTGGAAATAAAAAAAAAGAAAAAAAATCAGTGGCCTTCCTGTATGCCCAGAATGAAAGAAGTGAAAAAGCCCTGAGAGAAACAATCCCATTTACTATAGCCTCTAAAAAAATGAAATACCTTGGTATAAACCTAAACAAGGAAGTAAGAGACCTTTACAATGAAAACTTTAAAACCCTAAAGAAAGAAATAGCAGAAGACACCAGAAGGTGCAAACACCTCTCATGTTCCTAGATTGGCAGAATCAACATCATAAAAATGACCATCCTACCAAAGGCAATATACAAATTCAATGTTATATCAATTAAAATCCCAAAGCAATTCTTTAAATAAGTTGACCAAACAATCTCAAAATTCATATGGAGGCACAGAAGACCCAGGATATCAAAAACAATCCTGAGTAACACAAACACTGCTGGAGGTATCACCATACCAAACCTTAGTCTATACTACAAATCCATAGTTGTAAAAACAGCCTGGTATTGCCTCCAAAATAGACACACAGATCAATGGATAAGGGTTGAAGACCCAGATATAAGCCCACAAAATTACAGCCATTTGATCTTTGACAAAGGGGCCTAAATTTCCAATGGAAAAAGAACAACATCTTCAACAAATGATTCTGGCAAAATTGGATCTCCACATGCAGAAGATTAAAACTGGATGCGTACTTGTCACCATGTACAAGAATTAATTCCAAATGGATCAAGGACCTTGATATAAGGCCAGAGAGTATATAAACCACAGGTGAAAGGGTAGGGAAGTCCCTCAAGCTGATTGGGCTAGGTCAACAGTTCCTAAACAGACATCCAACAGCACAGTCACTGCTACCAACTCTCAACAGATGGGATCCTATGAAATTAAATAGCTTCTGTTCAGATAAAGAGATTGTAACATGAGCACAAAGGCAACTCACAGATTGGGAGAAAAATCTTCACTACCACATATATGATAGAACTCTATTATCCAGAGTGCACAAAGAACTTAGAAAACTAAACACCAAGGAAACAAATGGCCCAATTAAAAAATGGGCCCTGTAACTTAAAAGAAATTTTACCAGGTATGAAATTAAAATGTCTAACAAATATCTTGAAAAATGCTCCACTTCGTTAGCCATCAGGGAAATGCAAATCAAAACTTCCCTGAGATATCATCTCACCCTGGTCAGGATGGCAAAAATCCACAATACAAACAACGACAAATGCTGGAGAGGATGTGGAGAGAGGGGAACTCTCCTACAATGCTGGTGGGAATGCATGCTCATACAGCCACTCTGGTGAGCCGTCTGGAGATTCTTAAAGAAATTAAAGATTGAAATGCCATATGACCCTGCTATTCCACTTTTGGGAATAACTCCCCATACAGCAAAAATTCACCTCGATAGCACAAGCACAACTATGTTCATAGCAGCACTGTTTACAATAGCTAAGTCATGGAATCAACCCAAATGTCCAACAGATGACAAGTGCATAAGGAAACTGTGGTACATCTATACAATGGAGTACTACTCAGGCATCAAAAATGATGAATTAATGGAATTTGCCGGGAAATGGATGCAATTAGAAACAATTATATTGACTGAAGTATCCCAGACACAGAAAATAAAGCACCATATGTACTCCCTAATAGGTGGCTCCTAGTACCAAACCCACTTAGAGACATTTAAGCATAATTCTCCTTAATAACTACAGTAATTCCAAAGATTATGAACAGGAGGAATAGGGAAGGAGGGCCACACTAGATACAAGGAGAGAGGGTACCATGTTACAGCAGAGAAAATAGGCCACCTTCAAGGAATGCAAGTAAGTAATGAGACATCTGTTTAAGTTCACAGACTTTCCTTCCTGATAATTTACAACGGATGGGGCATGATCTTACCAGAAGGGGAGGGCATATGGTCTGGCAGATAGAAAGTAACCATTTTGCAAATGGGTGATTGACCCCTCCCTAACTGTGGTTTCCTACTTTTATTACAATTAACTTTGAATATACTCTTATAACAAGATTCTAGTTTAACATGTTTTTATCTTTGGCCGGGGGTGACATCCAATACCCATCAGAATGAAATGAAGAGCATTGCAGGAGCAGCAAAACTGAAAAAAAAAAAAAAAACAACAAACCATAATCCAGAACATCAGAGATGCTATATCAACCACCTGGAACTAGGCCAGCTTAATCTCTCCCCATCCTGAAGCTTAGGGACATTTGCAGAAGAGGGGGCAGTAAGATTGTAAGAGCACAAGGATGGGAGGAGTCATGATATGAAAGATACTCCACACAAGTTATGGCCTAAGCAATCACAATTGGACTTTGCATGCCCTGCGCATTGTCCAACACACTATTGACCCCACAAAGTCTAGCACTAGGATCCTTAGAGTCAAGGGTCTTGACAGCTACAGTAGTGTTCCTATGCTTAATGGGAGCACAGGAAAGGGTTCTGGGGAATGCCACTGGGTCCTTGTACCTCATTGGAGAAGAGGACCCACAGAAGAGTTTGGCATGCACATTAAAGGATGCTCTGGGGATGGGAGGGAGAGGTCCTGGGTGATGGGGACTGAGGAGGAGTGGGGTGTTGAAGGGAGTGAGGGTACCAGTGTAATTGTTAAGTTTTTATGAGTAGAAATAAAAAAAAATAAAATCGGTCCACTTTTCTGGCCACCAGGGAAATGCAAATCAAAACTACCCTGAGATATCATCTCACCTTGGTCAGAATGGTGAAAGTCCAATATACCCACAACAAATATTGGAGAGGATTTGGAGAGAAATGAACCCTCATGAATTGCTCTGGGAATGCAGACTTGTACAACCACTCTGGAGCTCAGCATTTCATTTTCTTTAAAAAGTTAAGAATTTCAGTGCCATATGTTCCAGCTATACCACTGGGAATAGTCCTACAAAATGAATAATTTCACTAGAGTTACATGAGTACATCCATGTTCATTTCAGCAGTATTCACAATAGCAAAATTATGGAATCAAAGTAAACTAAATGTCCAACAGTTTATGAATGGATTATGAAAATATGGCACATGTGTACAATAGAGTACTACTTAGAAATAAAAAATGAATTAATGAAATTTTCTGGTAAATGGAAGGAACTGGAAGAACTTATACTGATCAAAGTATCCCAAACATAGAAATTGAGATGACACATATTCTCCCTTATAAGTAGAACCCAGTTCAAAACCTTCATAATGATATACTTAAGGGAAAATCTCTGTAACACTTAATTATAATCACGAATTATTATAACTAGAAGAATAGGGGAAAGAAGACACCGAGGAATGGAGATAAAGGAGCACAGTTCAATAGAGAAATTAGGCAATGGTCATGAATGACTTGTTAGTAGCGAGACATCTGATACTGCCCACTCTCACTTTCATTCCTGTTCACTTGTGTTTGAATGGGTTTAAAGTGCTGGGCATGTGTTCCCCATCATGAATGGGATAGGTGTTGATAGTTAAATGGTAGCCATTTGATAACCTGGAGGCTGACCCCGTGCACTACTATATCATACTCCTATTCTTCCTTCTACTTTTAAACCTTTTCTTATATAAAGACCTTTTTTTAAGCAGTCTTTTCATCTTTGGTTAGAAGAATACCTGAACACTCAAGTACAATGCAGCCTAGTGCAGCGCAAGACGAGCAAAACTAAAAACTAAAAACAACAGCTAACCATAATGCCAAATACCAATGACCCTACAATTTTCACCTGGAACTAGACCAGACAAATCTCTTCCCATCCTAAAGTTCAGGGAATCTTGGCAGAAGAGGGAATGGCAAGACTGTAAATGCCTAAAGATAGGGAGGCCTATTGTTGGCCAAGACATTCCACCCAAGACTGTGCTGTAATAACCAGGAACTCACTGTTATGAAATATGACCTTACTAGACCTGTACAATGGCTGATATGTCAACAACCCCAATAGACTAGTGAAGATCTCAGTGGAGATGGTTTCAGGCAGTACTATCCTTAGAGACAAGGGGTTAGACAGGCATAGGGGAGATCTCATATTAGTAGGCAGCCTTATGAGGGGCCCCCAGGTCTGTCACAGTGATCTGAACCCACATTAGAATAGACTATTCAAAGGGCATTCTGGGGCATATACAAGCTGATTACAGGAGAGTGGGAAGTTGCAGGTGAGAAAGAGCAAGAAAGAGGAGGGAAGAGGGAAGAGGATCATAAAGGAGGAATGAAAGAATGGCTTAGAGAACAGAAGGGAGGAAGGGACAGGATGGGAAGCGGGAAGGAGGAGCAAGGATATCTATTCATTGAGTTAGGTATTTACTAATATAACTAGGTAAAGTAAAAAAAAAGTAATAAAACAGAATATTAAAGTATAGTGAATGAGAAGGAAACTGGATTTTTTTCTAGCTGTAAGTGGTAATCATGGTAAGTCAAATCTCACCTATTAAATTGTCCAATAATACCTTCCTACCAAATACACATTGACAATAAATAGAAAAAACCTGAGTAATATTAGCAATAACACTTTAGAAATATTAAAAATCAGCCTGGGAAAAGTTAAAAATGAGAAAAATCATTCTGTTCGGAGTATAGCAAAAACAATTTCTTATTGTGAAAGACTTACTTATACTTAGAAATATGCATCCCCCTTTCTGCCCTGGATCTGGACCAAGGCAGACTCCCTGCCATTCAGGAGGTGACCTTCAATACCAATCAGGATGCAGCCAAAGACAGTGCAGGAAAAGTAAAACTGAAAACAAAAAAACATAATTCAGAACACCAAAGACCCTACATTAATCACCTGGAACCAGACCAGTTAAATCTCTCCCCATCCTAAAGCTCAGGGAACCTTGCAGAAGAGGGGGCAGCAAGATTGTAGGAGCCTAAAGATGGAGAGTACCAATGATATGCAAGATGCTCCTGCACATAAGTTAGGGCTGCAGCAGTCTGAATTGGACTTTGCCTAACCTGCGAAATGGTTGACATGTCAAAGACCCCCCAAAGTCTAGCATGCATCAGAGGGGAGAAGGCTCCAGGTAGTAGGGTCCATAGAGGCAAGAGATTAAACAATCATAATAGAGTTCCCATGCTAACAGGGAGCCCAAAAAGGGGCACTGAGCTATGCCGTTGAGACCTGAACCCTCATTCGGGAGGAGGAATCAGAGGGAGTTTTGACATTCACACAAAAGGATGCTCCAGGGGATGGAAGGGAGGAAGGGGGAAGAACTGGGAGAGAGGTGTCATAGTTAGACACAGGTGTCAACTTGATGGTAGAGGGTTTGAGCTCTGGGCACATTTGTAGAGAATTAGTAGTTGAGTTAAGCCCAGAGAGGACCTGAAGGATATTGTCTACTTGATAGGGCAGACCCAGCCCATGGTGGGTGGGACTAGGCCCTGAACAGGTGAATAAAATACTGAGAGTTTGTTGAGGAAGTTGACATCCTTGTATATAATTGACCAGACATGCTGGTCTGTCAAGTAAGAATTGTCCCTCTTTCAGCCATTATGTAGAGATGGTGTGGCCAGTTCCTTTAGCCCTGGTGTTGGTGCATGCTCTCTCATCAAGGTGTGGTGAGAAATGTAACCAGTAATCATAAGAGAAAAGAAATCCCTTGTTCCCTTAAGTCATTTGATGGTCATTTATCACCAGCCATGTAGCCTAACTGAAACAAGGGGGAAGGAGGGAAGGGGGTGAAAGGAAGGTGAGATGGGAGGACGGTGCATGGGGCAATGACTGGGGAGGGGAGGAGGGAGAGAGGGGACTGGGGTACCTACTGAGCTTGTATGATTAAGAAAAAAATAAATGTGGGAGAAAAATTATATAATTCTAATAAACTTGGAAGATCAGATTTTTAAAAAAAATTTTATTATTTATTATTTATTCAATTGTGCATGTATGCATATGTGTATGTATGTGTGTGTACAGAACCACGGACGAATTCGGGAACCACCATGGATTTTAACAAAAACAAATGAGTCACATTTCTTTTCTTTTGATAGAGTTATAAGAAATAGATTCAGTAGAACAGAGAGATGGTTCAGGGTTTAAGACTTTGCCCTGCAAGTAGAACCTGAATTTGCATCCCTGATCTGTGTAAAAAAAACACCAAGGGGAAAGAGATGCAGCCTGCTTTTTAGACTCTGGAAGGTGTAGCCTGTGAAATCCCAGACTGAAGCAAAGGGGAGATAAACCTATCCAGAATGATACCCGAAATCACCCTTGGACTTCCACAGTCACACACAGTGCCCGCTCATAAAACAGAGCTCCCTTCCCCACCCCACTCCACCGGCCGGGAAGCCGTGCGGTCCAGCTCCTATCCCACCATCTAGCTGGAGCTGCGAGCAGGGCCGAGGGACGAGGAGGACCTCCCCCTGCGCCTGGGCCCCGCCCCCGCTCCCCTCGGGTTAAATAGCTCCACGACGACGCCCCCATCTTCCCTTCCCCACCCCGCTCCGCAAGGCCGGGATGCGCGCACGGTCCAGCCGGGCCTCACCCCTTGACCTAGGTAAGCTCCGTCCCTGCCCACCCCCAGAACCCCAGGCCAAATAATTCAGTTTAGTGAAATTGAAAGATCTTAAGAGTTAAAACGACAATGCCAAAGTCAAAGTGCAAATCCATGAGAAGCAACACTCAGGTAAACAAATTTCCCATTGAAGGAATTAATCCCATAATGTTAGACTCCAACCAGAACAAACCCACAGAAAATGGCCAAGAAAGCCTGACCCAGGATAACGACTTTCAAAATATGATCATTACCATGTTCAATACTATGAAAGAGGAAATCTGGGAAGAATTACATAATCGAATCAATCGCTTTGAAGAGGAACACAACAGACACTTGGAGTTGAGAAAAACAGTGCAAGAAACAAAAACTGGCATAGAGCAGTTAAAACAGACTCAAGCAGAGTTTAAAACTGAGCTACAAGACAAGTTATCTTCAACCCAGAACTTCACAGAGTCTTATCAACAGAACTAACGAAGCAGAAAACAGAATTTCAGACCTTGAAGATAAAGTGGGAGTACTAACCAGCACAATGGAAGAGGTTGTTAAAGCCAAAAAGATGCTTGAGAGAAATATCCAAGAGATATGGGACACCCTGAAGAAGCCTAACATGCGTATTCATGGAATACCAGAGCAAGAATCTCAAAATACCACGCCTGAGGAAATTTTTCAAATGATCATCAAGGAAAACTTTCCTCATTTAAAAAAAGAGAGGCCCATCCATATACAAGAGGCATTCCATACCCCAAACAGATACGACCAAAACAGAAGCTCGCCACGGCAAATAATAGTTAAAACACTCCACATTCAAGATAAAGAACTAGTGCTGAGAGCTTCAAGGGAGAAAAAACAAGTCACTTTTAAAGGTAAACCTATTAAAATAACAAATGACTTCTCAGTCGAAACAGTAAAAGCAAGAAGAGCTTGGAGAGACATACTTCAAGTATTGAATGAGCAAAAATGTCAACCCAGGCTGATTTACCCTGCAAAACTATCCGTCATGATCGAGGGAGAAAGAAAAATTTTCCAGCACAAAGACAACTTGAAGGGGTATATGTCCACCAAACCAGGCCTTCAAAAAATGCTAGAAATGATACTCAAGCGTGAATAAAAAAACAGGCATATCCAGGAGAACAGAAGACAAGTATAACACCATTAAAAGCGAAGCAATATACTCATAAAAAAACAGAAAGAGAAAAAAACACACAGGAAGGAAGGAAGGAAGGAAGGATGGAAGGAAGGAAGGAAGGAAGGAAGGAAGGAAGGAAGGAAGGAAGGAAGGAAGGAAGGAAGGAAGGAAAGAAAGAAATAGGTAAATTAATTTCTTTTTTTCTCCAATCTCTCCAGGACCCCAAGTTATGATTCTTTTCATTTTAACTGTACTGTATTTCTGGCAGGCAAATTTTGAGGGATTCCTACATGTAAATAAAAACAAAAAAACAGTTGCTGGAAGTTGTTGGGCCCACCCAGGATTTGCCCCAGGGCATGGCCGAGCACATGGGACTAAAAATGGTGCTGAGGGCAAGGTCTTGGGCATAACCTGGTCACTTCACAGAGAGCCCTAATGGGCTTTCAGGTATCTACCTGTCCTCTGTGATGATTGACATTGAACTTGACCATTAGCACCTGTGGGATGTCTTGACCTTGTGATACAATTGGATGCCAGTTTTATGCCTTGGTGGCCTTTGTCTATAAAAGTTCCTTTTCTCCCCCCAATAAAGAGAGATCTGCTTCTGACAATCTTCCTGTCCCGCGCTGAGTCTCTGAGGGGTAGAGGCGGAGGTGGGGACGACTGGAACCTGCTTTCATCACAGCCAGCAGCTGTGTGTGTGTGTGAGTGAGTGAATGAGTGTGTGTGTGGGAACCGGTTCCCACAGAAAGTGACTGTATTTATATAGAATAGTTTCAGATAAAAGACACTAAATGAATGTGGAATGGGTGATGGAGAAGCAGTAGATACAGTTTGAATACAAAGGGTAAAGAGACAATTGACAGAGGCAATAGGAAGTTTTTAGTTATCAAGATTAGCCTGAGAGGGTGAAGTTCTTGTATGCAAGAGAATGCATCCTTTATGCTGTGAGACCAGAGTGGACCAAAAATTAAGCAGATATAGTTAGGTATGTATTATAATAAAATTTGGGGGGTGATAAAGGAAAGTTGTTGGAATTCTCAACTGAGCAACACTATTTTTCTACTGAATTATAATGACTTTGATGTCTACTGAAATTGAGGGACACAAAGCAGTTTTAAGGGAGAATAGTAAAGCTTGCCACCAGCTGCTATGGGAAGAATGAACAGAAGCTCTCTACTCATAAGTAAAAGAGACCCACTAGACCTGGGAAAATTAGCTAAACTTAGATACAACAAAATCAGGGTGTTATTTCTGTACTGTAGTAACTGCAAAACTGACACAAGTTCTCTACTTATTTACTTCCAGAGAATGTGAATTTGCAATTCCTTGCCTGGAAAAGTACAGTCACTTTCCCCTCTTCTTAAATGATGGCTGGAGTTTGTGATTTTTTTTATTTGGCATACATTCTACCTAACTATGTTTGAGTTTTGCTTTATGAGACCTTTGGAAAGTTTTCATAGTCCATTCTGGAACCTTGCTACAATTATGTGAACATGTGTGGTAGATGATGTGAGAGAGACAGTTCTATAGCCACCCACTCTCCATTATTCCAGGGGAGGAGAGCCAACTAATCCCTAGAAGCAGATGAAATTATTTACCCAAATCTAAGTTGAGGAAGTCAGCCAAACCAGAAAAAATCCCATCTGATCGAGACTCAATTGGCAACACTTAAAAAATCATAAGCTGAAAAATGGTTATTTTTAACAGTTCGTGAGTTTGCAGGTGTATTTTTTTAACTCAATGATAATAAATTGTTTAGGAATTATGTGATTTCCTACCACCTATCAGTTTTGAAACAAATTTGGTAGATGAGTAGGTAAATGAATTCATTCAGACTTTTTGACTATTCTAGATGTGGATGACAGGAGAAAAAGGACATATGAATTATAAACATTTTGGAGTGTTTGTAATGTGATTATATGGTATCCAGACAAGAACAAGAACAAAGGAAATAGAGTTAAGGAATGGCTAATCGGATAAAATTGGGAATGTGGGAACGAGTTTAGGGATCATAGTCTTTTTTTAATTCAATTGTGCATGTGTGCATGCATGTGTGTGTGTGTGTGTGTGTGTGTGTGTGTGTGTGTGTGTGTGCATGTGCGTGTGTGTGTGTGTGCGTGTGTGTGTGTGTGTGTTTGTGTGTGTTTGTGTAGAACCACGGGCGAATTCGGGAACCACCATGGACCAACTCCACCTCCTCCTTGCTTACTCTGTCCCGGGATTCACAGGCTCCCCCCTACTAGGACCAGAAACGCAGGCCACCCCCGCTTCCGCCCAGTGTGTATACATGGGGTCTAGGATCTGAACTCAGGACCTTCCGCCTGCAAGGCAGAGGCATAACCTCTGAGCCACCTCTCCAGCCGTGGAGATCATAGTCTTAATATATGCCTTGGACTTTCAAACTTGCCCTGCATATAAGGGAAAGAAAATTTTTGTCCTCTTAAATCTAAGCTGAACATTAATTGCTAACTTTCACTTTAACTATTGTCAAGTGGTTAATTTGATGCATATGTATGATAGTTAATCCTGGGTGTCAACTTGACGCACCTGGCATTAACTAAGATCAGCTGAAACCACTTGAACAGATTATCTGGATGAATAATTTGCAATAAGAAAACCAGCTTTAGATCTGATTGAAACCACCCTAGATCTCATTGGAAGCTCCCAATAGCAGGCCAGATAAAAGGAACTATAGAACAGGAGACTGAGAAGAAATCAGATACTCGGGGAATCATCCAGCCCACTAGCCTACTGGATGTTTGCAGTGATATAGCCTTTCACCAGCTATGTAGTCTCCACCATGAAAGACTGTTTCTCCCCTCTGGAACCATAAGTTAAATAAATCTCCCTTTCTCCATAAAGTTGATTGACTTCAAATGCTCTTTCACAGCAATAGTTAAGGGTAACCATTACAGTGTCTGAAAACTGAAACAAATATTTGTGAAAGATTATTTATGAATGCAACTCACATGAAGAATTAATAAAATACTAAATGTATTTAAGCTAGAATATTATGATGGCAATATTTATTTGAACGTATTAATTAGTCGCAGCTTACTTAGCATAACTACTTTATGAAAATGGGGGAGGCCATTTTATGAAGTTCTTTCATCTGTACATGAAAGAGAAGAAAAAAATTGTAATTTATTGCCCATATCCTTCTGAAAACCTTATGACTTCTGAAATAAGTTGAATTCAAGAGTTTTTACACAACCTCAGTTGTAAAGTGATAAGCACATTTATATATTTGTTTGCTACATAAAGTTTTTCCCCAGAATCACTGAATATTGTGTGCTATATTTGCAAAATGAACCTTCAACACTGGAAAGGAATGTAATTTCCACTTGATGCACCACAATATTTTCTCTGCTAATGACCAGTCCTATCTTCTCTCTGACATATTGCTGAATATGCAAACTTCTTTCCTGCGTACAAAACAGAAAATGGGTTTGATAGTCACAAAATCTACCTCCCAGTAACTAGTTGACTTTTGTATTGTGAGTAACCCAGATGCATGCTTATTGATAAAGTCCTCCACATAGATACTGCACCAATTAATTTTCATTTCTTCTAGAAATAGATGAGAAACACTCTCTCTTTCTGTAACAAATAATGTGCCTTGTATTACTCATCAAACCTCTGTATCAGTTCTTCTGTCTCAGAACAGAAAAGAGAGATTGAGATTGTATTTGAAATTGTGAGGTTTTTTAGAGAAAGACAATAGTAATATTCAAATATAGTTCTCAAATCTTAAAACAAGGAAATATAATTTCCAAATATCATGACAATAAACTTCCCTTAGAACATGTATCAACCTGTAAGCTTTCATGAAATATATAGTTTACTCGGCCTCTCTTCTACAGATACCAGTTCAATATTTATACAAGAAAAATGGAATTGAGATCATGGCTATCAATCCTCAGATGAGCTTTAATTCAGTGGGTAGCTGTGGCATGGTCATGATCACACATAATATCTTGTTTCCTTTGTTTCACTAATTTGAAGAATGAAACTCATGAACAACAAGAGTGTCAGTTTAGAGATAAATTCTATTACAAGATTATAGGTGGAAGATTAGAATAACGAACACAGAACAACTGTAATGAAGATCAGTTCACCAGAATTGGGGAACCTTTAAGATTCTAGGTGAGTATTGGATGTCATCCACTGTGGAGCCAAGGGCATTGCAGGAGCAGCAAAACTGAAAAAAAAATCAGCAAACCATAATCCAGAACATCAGAGACGCTATATCAACCACCTGGAACTGGGCCAGCCTAATCTCTCCCCATCCTGAAGCTCAGGGAAATTTGTTGAAGAGGGGGTGGTAAGACTGTAAGAGCACAAGGATGGGAGGAGTAAAGATATGCAAGATACTCCATACAAGTTAGGGACGAAGCAATCATAATAGGACTTAGCATGACCTGCGCAATGTCCAACACATTATTGACCCCACAGATTTCTAGTATGGACTAAAGGCACTAGGATCCTAGGAGGCTAGGTTTGACAGCCACAGTAGTGTTCCTATGCTTAAGGGGAACACAGGAAAGGATTCTGGGAAATGCCACTGGGTCCTCACACCTCATCGGAGAGTAGGACCCAGAGGAGAGTTTGGCATGCACATTAAAGGATGCTCTGGGGATGGGGGGGAGACACTGGAGGATGGGGGGAGTAGAGGGGTCGGGGGGTGGAGGAAGCGAGGGGACTGGTGGACCTGTTAAGTTTGCATGATTGGAAATTAAAAAAAAAGATTTTAGGTAAGAATTATTAACTGAACAATCCATTTGGCTTATCCACAAGACTTCTGCATGTCTCCAATCAATTCTTCATAGATAGCCGCTAGGAAGGATGCTCATTTAGGAGAAAAAAAATCCAGACCAGGAAATAGAACTACCTTCTGGTATTTCTGGTATTTGGGAAGGACAGAATAAGTGTTAGAATAGCTAGTTTCAGGGATCCCTGCCACAAAAATGTCTAAGCAGTTTCTGTCTCCCATTCTCATTGTGTCTGGAAGTAGATGCCATGATTCTTAAATAAGCCAACATGATTTCATTTGTTTGTTAGTATAAATAAGCTACTCCTGTCCTTTGCTATGGTTTTGGGATAGCAGCTTTCCCAGACAGCAGTTTTGTGTAAATGCCTACTAAAAGATTCAACAAAGCAAGGGCTATAGATGCTCTTAATTTTGGGGAGATCCTGCCCTCAAGGAAAAAGGCCTCCTATAGATATATACTCTTCAAAAAGAATTGTAGATCTGCTTCACTACTCATAAGTGAACACTTGTTCAAGCTATTCTTAAACACAGAAAAGAAAAGCAAAAGAAGGAAATATTTAGGAAGTACCCAAAAACTTTGTTAAAAACTTCAGAACATCAGGTGAGCTTGAATCTAACCCCACATAAACTTTTAATGATTTTTTTATTTTTCTACTTTTACAAGGATATTGAGTATTCATCCCCCTCCCTCCCATCCCCTCCTTTCCTTTCACCATTCCCTCCCACTCCCAATCATCCTTCTCCCTGTATGCTTCTATGGACTGTGGGTTCACTCTAGCTTGTCTAATACTGTGGGGGCTTAGGCCTCCTTGGTATACCAAACACCTCTATTCTGGCTACCCCAATATATGTGTGTTTCTTTTCACTCATCCTATAGGTTTATTGGATGTCTTCCCTGTTGATCGATTTCCTTCTCCTTTTTTAGGCTCTTGTTCTAGTTTACAGTAACAGGATGGGTACCATTCTGACAAGCAGGTCTTATTGGTTTTCTTCTTAGTATTCATATCACTATTAGGCTTGTGATCAGCTGTTAGCATGGTGAGTTATACTGTAACTTACAGATCTCATGTAACTTACAGACATTCATGGGGCTTGTGACTATTTCTCTTCCACAGCAGCTTCTACAATATTCCTTGGTACTGTGTAAGCTATTTAGCAAAGAGAAAGTCCTCGGACCAATTCCAGTTGATATATTTTGCCCATGTGCTGTGATGCATTTGTGTTGCATCTTCAGTAATAAGGTCTTACTGAACGTTTCTGTAGCCAAACCAAGAGCAATAGCAAAATTCTATAATGTTTGGGAGCCTTTAAGACCTCTATGACTAACATTTATCAGGATGTGACATATTCCTGTTGTTTCTAGCATAATTTCATCCCTGGATCAGTTTGAGGCTTTCCCCCACCCCCACCCCTGTTTTCCTCCCTCTGTGCTCCTCTGCATAGGGACTGCCCATTCTTGTTTATTTCTTTAAAAGAAGTGATGTTTATTGGCATAAAACTAGCATAGGATGTTCATTTGGGGTTACTTCTCACAATCGTAGGATTTTTCTATAATTCTCTCTTATCTCCTATCTCCCATCACCTCATTGCTACATGTTTTTCCCAATTATTCCTTCCCTCACCCTTCCTCTAGGATCCTAAATCTCCCTTTAAAAGGTCTCACTCTAGCCACCCCTTCCCATCTTCTCATTCAAGGATATCAGTTCAGTCATCAGCATATAAGAAAGTACATCTATTTCATAGATTTAAAAAATTCCGTGTGATTATTTTTAAAACAAGCTTATGAATTAGACATCAGTGACAGCAGTTTATTGATGAGAAAAGTGGAGCTATGAAATGACTAATAAGCCATTCGCAATGATACAGAGAATGTAGAGACAAATAGGAATTCAAAAATGTGATCACTGACTGAAATTGAAGATAATGTCTTATTCACTATCTCTGAACTGCACACATGTGCTTGTATACACATGCCTGTTTCTAAACATGCATTATATTTATTTGTTTAACCATTAGTTTCTACTGCGCAAAAGTCACATATATAAGTGCAACAAAATTAGATTTCTAAATGCAGTCATTTCCTATTTAGCTACTGTGATCTTTATAGAAGTTCATAATTTTTGTGGGCTTTGCATTCCTTATCTGTTAAAGGAAGGGTACGGTGTAATTTTTAGGATGTCTTGTCACCTTAAAATACCTAAGCTTTTATTTCTCTGGATAATTCAAAGCCCTGTTTGGACTGTAATGTAGACATCTGACACTTTGAGAATGTATTCTCCTAAAACAAAGTATAATGTGAGACAGTGATTGTTCATCTTCACTAACAGTATTTGAAAATTTGTGTCTTGCATCCTGTTGTCCTTCATACATGATTTAGTACTGGTCAATAACTGTCAAACTCAACACTCTTAAAATATCTCAGTCTGCTCATCTGTTTCAGAATGCATCAAAATTTTGATGTGTATTGCCAACTGTGTATTTCTAATACATTTGGGAGGCAAGTCATTGTAGAGTTTCTGCTTACAAAACCACTCCTCGGAGAGAGATTTCTGCTTTCGGCAAGACAGCTTATGCTTCAATGCATTGCCTTGAAAAATGCCCTCCTCTACATCAAAAGATGTATTCTGAGTAGAAATTTGGACATTTGAGGAAAGAAATTTCATATGAACACTCAGTGAAATACAGAGAAATGTTTGATGAGAAAAAGCACTGAGTTCCAACACACTACTACCTAGATGTTTGATATTGGATGTAACATCTGACCTAGTAGACTTCAATTTTTCCTTTGTGAATTGATCCTTCAAAGACAAAGCAATCTTTTAGTGCAAAATGAGTGCACATGAATGATCCTGCAATCTTTTAAATTTCCCCAAACTATTCCTGGGTCTCTCATCTACTCAATTCTCTAAAACCTCTGCATTCTATTTCTCCAAGTAAACATCAAAGAACAACATTTGCAGACATCCTGTACTACATCTCCCCATGGTTCGTCATCTGTTTTAATATACTCTCAATTGCTGTTGGGTACAGTGGTAAAATTTAACTCCAGAATAAAAACAACTGCTCTACTTTTCACTAAATGTGATTTAAGGACTTATGTCATTCAACTCTCCTTTTCCTTATAACAGTTAGTGTTAATTGTCAACTTGACCTCAGGAGGTAGGACTGTAGGCACAAATGAGATACATTTTTTTAGATTAAAGCAAGTCACAGAGCAAGCTTATAGATGATTATGTTGATTACTTTGAAAAAGGTGGGAAGATCCAGCCTATAGTAGAAGAAACTACTTGCTGCACAGGTGGATGAAGATATAAAGAACGAATTAAGTGTTGTTAATCAAGCAACTATGTATGTATTGGCTCTTTCCCTCTGTTCTTGCTGAGGATGTGATGTGACCAGTTCTTTTAGCTCTTGCTAATGTAATGCCCCCTCATTGATCATGTGAAACCTGTAATTGTTAGCCTAGTAAAATCCTTTTGTTCCCTATATTGTTTGAGTCATGTGTTTTGTTGCAGCACAGATTAAAAAAGTAAACATGTCCTTCATCATCACATATGTATCTTCTTGCTTTGACAGTTTATATCAACTTATAAACAACTTCTCAAGTTCTAGGAGTTCTTTTCTTTTTATAAAATTGAGTTCATTGTGTATATGTTACAGGTTACATATGATTAATATAATTAAACATGTTAATGTTTCCAATTGTTAATTTATGTTTCATTTTTACTATAATAGCAAACAACTCTTGTTTAGCAGGAATCTTAAATGCAATTTTTTTTCAGCTCTAGCACTCATGCGTATTAGATGTCTAGAATAATTTTCCATACAATAGTGCTGCATCATAACCTCTGACATACATCTCATTTTTCTCCTAATTATACCACTAATAGCTTCTGTACAGTGTGTAATTACTCTCTCTGTATATGTACATATATATATAAATCATATATATATTATTCTTTTATACTATACTCTTGTCTAATGTATTACTTATTTAAAGAGATTGCATTTATAAATTTGAAATCAAAAGTGGGAGGAATGAGAGAAGAGGGAGAGAAAGAGAGAGAGAAGGAGAGAAGAGGGTGTCATACACAGGCATGGCATGATATGGCATATGGATAGAAGTTGAGGGTGTTTTTTGGAAATCAGCTTTCTCTTTCTACCATGTGGACTTCTGGTGGCTGAATTCATTTTTCCAATTTCTGCCTCCCCCTTCAAGTGCATTTGCTCTTCCATTTATCACCAGTATTAACATACCTGTGCCTAATGAAGAAACAGCAGCTTGCAAACTGTTAAAATAGATTTGCATGAATAAGAACTAAAATGAGAAAAACCCTTGTTAAGTATATCATAGAACCGACTGCGGCTTGGCCTGCTCCCCCCCCCCCCCCCCGCCCCGGACGACCCCAGCCCCCTCCGCCACACTGCTCCGCCCCCGCCCAAGGTGAGTGAGAGAGAGAGAGAGAGAGAGAGAGAGAGAGACCAGCCCAGCCCCCACCCACCCCGGAGCCCCACGCGTCCTGGCGGCGAGCACCCAGGCCGACTGCAGCTTGGCCTGCGCCCCCCCCCCGGCCCGGACGACCCCAGCCCCCTCCACGCCGCCCCGCCCCCACCCGCCGCCCACATCCCGCCGCCCTCCGCCTGCCACCCAAGGTAAGTGAGAGAGAGAGAGAGACCAGCCCAGCCCCCAACCACCCCGGAGCCCCACGCGTCCCAGCAGCGAGCACCCAGGCTGACTGCAGCTTAGCCCGCCCCGGACCCAAGCCCCTCGCACCCTCCTGCCCCATGCGCCTAGCCACTCCCCTGGATCCCAGGTGAAGAATTCTGCCATTGAGCCAAGGAGCAAAAGAGCCCAGCCCAGCCCCACCCCGCCCCCACCCTGGAGCCGTCCGACCAGCAGCACCGCACTGCGCAGCCCGCTTTGCCCCGGGCCTGCCCCTCTCCGCGCCCACATTCCCAGATCGCAGGTGAAGAACTCTGCCATCAACATCAGACCCTCTGCCTCTCTGGCCCACCGGGGACCTAGGCACGTGGTCCGCGGAAGACACACTTCTACTCAGAATTCAATAGAGCCCAAAGGAAACTCAAGCAAAATTCTAAGGAACAAAGGGAGCACAGGCCATACATCTGGACTCCACTACAATCCTTATATCACGTGGGCGAGTTTCTTCTCATCCAGCCCAAAGATAAGTAAACTTTTTCTTTTCACCTTACTGATCCTTTAAAGTATCAAAGCTGTAGATCAACTTTCTCATACAGCCACGCCACAACATACATACCTATCTAACAAACCAGGCCTTCAAAAAATCCTAGAACTGATACTCAAGCTTGAAGAAAAGAACAAGCGTATCCAGGAGGGCAGAAGGGAAGTATAATACCACCGAAACATAAATATCAAACAACATGCTTAAAAAATCTACTAAACATAAAAAAATGTCCAGTATTAAAAATAATTTCTCCATTATAACATTAAATGTCAATGGGATTAATTCACCAATTAAGAGACATAGATTACAAACTTGGATTAAAAACCACAGTCCAACAATCTGCTGCCTTCAGGAAGCTCATCTCACCACAAAAGATAGGCACATCCTAAGAATGAAAGGCTGGTCCAAAATCTTACAAGCTAATGGAACCAGGAAACAGGCAGGGGTAGCAATTATGCTTTCAGACAAAGTGGACTTCAAACCAAAGAAAATCATAAGAGACACAAATGGATACTACATTTTAGTCACAGGTACAATTCACCAGGAAGACTTCACAATACTAAACATATATGCACCCAATACAGGCCCCTCCACATTCATTAAGAAAACCCTACAGCACCTAAAGCAAGATATCAACCCTCAAAAGATAATTCTTGGGGACTTCAACACCGCCCTCTCAACATGGGATAGATCAACAGGTCAAAAGCTTAACAGAGACACTTTGGAACTTAATCAAACCCTTAAAGAAATGGACCTTACAGATCTCTATCGAACCTTTCACCCACGCACAAAAGAATACACATTTTTCTCAGCAGCACACGGAACTTTCCCAAAATAGATCACATATTGGGCCACAAAACGAATCTGCACATACACAAAAAAGTTGAAGTTCTAACCTGTGCCCTATCAGACCACCATGGCCTAAAGCTGGACATCCACAACACAACAAACAAGAGAAAATACACTAACTCCTGGAAACTTAACACTATGATGCTGAATGAGAACTGGATTCAGGAAGAAATTACTAAGGAAATTCAAGATTTCCTGAAAGTGAACGATAACGAAAATACAACTTACCAAAATCTCTGGGACACAATGAAAGCTGTCCTAACAGTTAAGTTCATAGCTCTTAATGCCTACATCAAAAAAATGGAAACATCACAAATAAATAACTTAACAATGCAGCTTAAGGCTTTAGAGAAACTTGAGCAATCTCATCCCAAAAGTAGTAGAAGAGGGGAGATTAGCAAAATAAGGGGAGAAATATCTGAAATCGAGACTAAGAAAACGATAGAAAAAATCAACCAGTCAAAAAGCTGGTTCTTTGAAAAAATCAATAAGATTCATACACCCCTAGCTAAATTAACCAAAAGCAAGAGAGAGAAAACCCAAATTAACAAAATTAGAAATGAACATGGAGTTATCACTACTGATACCCTAGAAATCCAGAAAATTATAACATCATATTTCAAAAACTTATACTCAGTGAAGTTTGACAACACAGAAGAGATGGATGAATTTCTAAGTAAACACATCTTACCTAAATTGGATCAGGAAGTTGTGAATTACTTAAATGGCCCTATAACATATAAGGAAATTGAAGAAGTAATCTCAAATCTTCCCACCAAAATATGTCCTGGACCAGATGGATTCAGCACAGAATTCTACCAGACATTTAAGTAGTCAATAACGCCAATACTCCTTAAACTGTTCCATCAAATAGCAAAGGAAGGAACACTACCAAATTCCTTCTATGAAGCTAATATCGTCTTAATCCCAAAACCTAATAAAGATTCACTTAAAAAAGAAAACTATAGGCCGATCTCCCTGATGAACACAGATGCAAAGATTCTCAACAAAGTCTTAGCAAATCAGATTCAAAAACATATCAAAAAGATCATTCACAGGGACCAAGTAGGCTTCATCCCCGGCACGCAAGGTTGGTTCAACATACGAAAATCAATAAATGTAATTCATCATGTAAACCAGTCCAAAGTCCAAGACCACATGATACTCTCGATAGATGCAGAAAAAGCCTTTGACAAGATCCAACAGCCTTTTATGATCAAAACGCTAGAGACAGTAGGAATGGAAGGAACCTTTATCAATATAATAAAAGCTGTATACAACAACCCCACAGCAAGGATTATGCTCAATGGGGAACAATTGGAAGCATTCCCACTTCGATCAGGAACTAGACAAGGCCGTGCACTCTCAACACTTCTATTCAATATTGTACTTGAAGTCTTAGCTGAAGCCATAAGACAAGAAAGGGACATAAAAGGGATTCAAATCGGCAAGGAAGAAGTCAAGCTATCCCTATTTGCAGATGACATGATCTTATACCTGAGTGATCCCAAAAACTCCACCATGAAGCTCCTGGAACTAATTGAGAAGTTCAGCAGGGTGGCAGGATATAAAATAAATGTGCAAAAATCAGAGGCCTTCTTATATGCCCAGAATGAAAGAAGTGAAAAAGCCTTGAGAGAAACAATCCCATTTACTGTAGCCCCTAAAAAAATGAAATACCTTGGTATAAACCTAACCAAGGAGGTAAAAGACCTTTACAATGAAAACTTTAAAACCCTAAAGAAAGAAATTGCTGAAGACATCAGAAGGTGGAAAGACCTCCCATGCTCCTAGATTGGCAGAATCAACATCGTAAAAATGACCATCCTACCTAAGGCAATATACAAATTCAATGCTATACCAATTAAAATCCCAAAGCAATTCTTTAAAGAAGTGGATCAATTAATCTCAAAATTCATATGGAGCCACAAAAGACCCAGAATAGCAAAGACAATCCTGAATAAAAAAAACACTGCTGGAGGTATTACCATACTGAACCTTAGTCTATACTACAAATCCATAGTTATAAAAACAGCCTGGTACTGGCTCCAAAATAGACACACAGACCAATGGATAAGGGTTGAGGACCCAGATATAAGCCCACAAAAATACAGCCATTTGATCTTTGACAAAGGGGCCCAAAGAATCCAATGGAAAAAGAACAGCATCTTCAACAAATGGTACTGGCAAAACTGGATCTCCACATGCAGAAGATTAAAGCTGGACCCGTACTTGTCACCATGTACAAGACTTAATTCCAAATGGATCAAAGACCTTGATATAAGGCCAGAGACTATAAAAGCCATAGTTGAAAGGATAGGGAACTCCCTTGAGCTGATTGGGATAGGCCAACATTTGCTAAACAGACATCCAATGGCACATTCACTGCTACCAACTCTCAACAGTTGGGATCTTGAGATTTTAAAGAGCTTCTGTTCAGATAAAGAGATTGTAAAACGCGCTCAAAGGCAACCCACAGAATGGGAGAAAATCTTCACTAACCACATATCTGATAAAGCTCTACTGTCCAGAGTGCACAAAGAACTTAGAAAATTAAACACCAAGGAAACGAATGGCCCAATTAAAAAATGGGCCCTGGAACTTAAAAGAAATTTTACCAGAGATGAAATTAAAATGTCTAACAAATATCTTAAAAAATGCTCCACTTCTTTAGCTATCAGGGAAATGCAAATCAAAACTTCCCTGAGATACCATCTCACCCCGGTCAGGATGGCAAAAATCCACAATACAAACAACAACAAGTGCTGGAGAGGATGTGGAGAGAGAGGAACTCTCCTACATTGCTGGTGGGAATGCAGACTCATACAGCCATTCTGGCGAGCTGTCTGGAGATTCTTAAAGAAATTAAAGATTGAAATGCCATATGACCCTACTATTCCACTTTTGGGAATAACTCCCCATGCAGCAGAGGTTCGCCTCGATAGCACCAGCACAACTATGTTCATAGCAGCACTGTTTACAATAGCAAAATCATGCAATCAACCTAAATGTCCAACAGTTGACGAGTGGATAAGGAAACTGTGGTACATCTATACAATGGAGTACTACTCAGCCATCAAAAATGATGAATTACTGGAGTTTGCTGGGAAATGGATGTCATTAGAAACAATTATATTAAGTGAAGTATCCCAATCCCAGAAAGTTAAGCACCGTATGTACTCCCTAATAGGTGGCTCCTAGTACCAAACTCACCCAGCCCACATTGAGACACTCAAGGGTAAATCTATGTAATATGGTAATTGCAAGGATTGTGAACAGGAGGGATGGGGTTGGAGAGCCACACCAGACACAAGGAGAGAGGGGAACATGTTACAGCAGAGAAAATCGACCTCCAAGGAATGCAAGTAAGTAATGTGACACCTGGTTAAGTTCACAGACATTCGTTCCTGATCATGTACAACTGAGGGGGTATGATCTCAACAGAAGGAGAGAGCATATAGTCTGGCAGATGAAAAGAGATCATTTTGCAAATGGATGACTGATCCCTCCCTCACCGAGGTTTCCTGCTTTTATTACATCTATCCTTGAATGTGCTATTATAACAAGACTCCAGTTTAGCAGTTTTTTGTCTCTGACCAGGGGGTGACATACAGTGCCCATCAGGATGGAGTGAAGGACATAGCAGGAGCAGCAAAACTGCAAAAGAAAATCAACAAACCACAATCCAGAACTTCCCAGACTCTATATCATCCACATAGAACTAAGCCAGCCTAGTCTCCCCCCATCCTGAAGCTCAGGGACATCTGCGGAAGAGGGGGCTGTAAGATTGTAAGAGCAAAAGGATGGGGGGAGCAATGATTTGAAGAGTCTCCACACTAGATAGGGCTGAAGCAATCATAATAGGACTTTGCATGCCCTGCACCATGTCTGTCACACTATTGACCTCACAAAGTCTAACATCGGCTAAAAGCACCAAGATCCTTGGAGGCAAGGGGATTGATGGCCACAGTAGTGTTCCTATGCTTAAGGGGAACACGAGAAAGGGTTCAGGGAAATGCCACTGGGTCCTTTTGCGTCATCAGAAAGGAGGACCAAGAGGAGAGTTAGGCATATGCAATAAAGGACTCTCTGGGAATTGGGGGGGGAGGTACTGGGAGATGGGGAGGGAGGGTGGGGGAGCAGAGGGTTCAGGGAGAGGAGGAGGGAGGAGGGAACTGGTCTACCTATCAAGTTTGTACGAGCGGAAATAATAATAAAAATGTTATAAAAAAAGAACTAAAATGAACTATATGAAGATTTCAGGAAACATACTAGGAAAATCAAAGTATGAAAAATATGACAACAAAACCTAAGAAAGAAACTTTTAGTTTCCTTTTAATATGTTGTTTTCTTCAATGTCTATTTAACAGTGCTCCCAAATAACAGTAAGAATTTGCTAGATGCTCATAGATAAAACTGTTATTTATTTCTTTTACAAAATATATTTTACTTGAGAGAGAGAAAGAGAGAGAGAAAGTACATGTATGTTATAATACATAAATTAAAGTCAGAGAACAGAAGATATTTTTGTAAATCAATTTTCTCCTTCCTCCATGTGGGGTTTAGGGATCAAACTCAGATTGCCCAGTTTTCTACCAGGTACCTTATCCACTGAGATATCTGAACTATCTTGCTTGTCTGTTAGAAAAGCCATTTCTAAAACTCTAAACTGCCCAGTTGAATTATATGCTAAGATTTCAGTTAAAGCAGCTGTATCATAATTAATATGACTGTTCCTAATTTTGCCTCATTATTTTAAATTTATATCAAATGCAGTAGGCCGTGAAAGTTCACTAACATTTTTTCTTTTTCTGTTTAAAATACATTTATATGACAATTCAAAACAAAATTAATCAGAATGGAATTTATATGGTACTTCAATAACTCAACTTGCTGTTCAGTATTGGTTTTGCAATTTATTTTAAGTGAGATGAAGGTAAAGGAACATTTTGGATTCAAAATAAGTAGAAAAGAAAATAAGCAATGAAAAAATTGGGAAAGAAAGAAAAATATAAAGTTCAATTCACTATTAAAACGACATTACATTGTTCCAGATATGGAAAAGTTGAGCCAGATTCCTGCCCAAATTTTGACTTTACTCTTGATGACGACTGTGAATCATAAACTTTTGAATAAGAAAAAGGAATAGAGATTTAATAAGTGAGCCAATTTTCTAATTTAAACATGGAACAACAAAAATTAAGCTTAAATAGCATTGTTAACAAGAACTTTCTACTAGAACTGAAAAATATTGGCGTTTTAAAACATAATATCATTCTCCAAATCTGGTTTGGACAAGTTGCACCCTTTTCTATTGTTATTAAATAAAATACCACCAGGGGGCAATACCTCAAAGCCTCACTAACTCTCATAAAAAACAAACAAACAAACAAAAAAAAACACTAATTCTTAAGATTCGTTCAGGCTACAGCCATTAGCTTTCTCAAAAATGTCCACAGAGCAAATAAACCTACACACTGCCTTACAGTCCACTATTAGGCACTATCCACTGATTTCTAAAAATTGCATAAGGCTTTATGTGTCTCACAGCAGATTCTGAATCCTGACTGTTGGTATCATTTGGAATGCTTGAGAATAGCAGTAAATACGCCTTCGGAATATCTCAGGATGGGACCAATATTTAAAACTTTCCTCAGGGAAATTGTCACACATGAAAAAGTAGTGCAAGCTAGTTACAGAGTTACAAGAAGTTAAAGAGGAATTTGAGTGTTTCCGAGATATGTAAGAGCCCTCTCTCTATTATGCAATCCATAACCCAGTCATTTCAGGTGATTTTCTCTTAAGAGGACATTTGAAACATCTTTTTGTGACAACTCATCCTTTTTTTTAGTTTGATACGTAAGATTAAACTGTGAATCTCTATATACATTTCATTTTTTTATTCTCATTTAGGAAATTGAATGCTTTTAAAAGGGGACAATGCTGTTTTATTTTCTTTAATGAATTACTGCTAGGCAACCTTTAACAGAATACACATTACACAGTATCATTTGAACTCTGTGCTGCACATGTTACTCTACCGCAAGAAGCAGAGATGCAAAACTTCAGGTGAACAGTGATCAAGTTAACAAGCAGTACCTGATCTGTCATCAATTCAGTTTATACTTCATGGATGCCAAAAGAATAAAATGTTTTGCAACTCAGAGTAAGTGAAAGTCTTTATGGAAGCTAGACATTAATCTTAATAATTACTAAAAAGAAAATTTGAAAGACAGACTTCTACACCTAGGAAAAGGTAATATTCATACAGACTGGACAAAGATGAGAGTATGGTTTAGTTAGGTTCCCTGCTTTAGCTGTAGAACATAGTCTAGGTGAAAGAGGCTTTGTAGTCAAACCAACATTGTCAAAAATCCTGATTTTTAGACTCATCTGTGCAGCAGTAGCAAAATGACTTCTGTTAGCCTTTATTTTCCATTGTCTGGTAGTGATGGTAATGGATACAGAACAGCTGCGTGTATGAAACTGTGGCCTTGAATAGGGAGAAAATTCCTTACTGAGGATTTGTCAGGAAAAGACAGCTAAAAGCCAGCATTTCAAAATCTGGGATGTTCCTAGCTGCTACAATTGCCATGGTGGCTGGCAAATGCTGGCTCCCTTGATAAATCCAGGGTGATTTTGAGATCACATTCAACTCACTGCTTTGTGCTCTCACTTGGTTGCTATTCACAGTCCCCTCACAAACCACCTTTCATGGACTTTAATCAAGATGCATCAGGGAAACCACAACCAGATAACTCTGAAAAGTCAGTGAAATAAAGTCATGTTAAAATGTTAATGGGGTCATGTTCTGCATTTGAACATCTCTTAGAATTCTTTAGCAAACAGATTTTCAATTAACATTTCACAGTCGGATCAGGATGGGCCTGTGTAACAGAATACTTGTGACCTTTTTTCATCTTAAAGGAAGGAACATAGCAGTTTAAAATAGGAAATATAAATCATATTATATTTAAATTATAAGTTATCTTAGCATTGCTAACCTGCATCTGTGTTATCTGTACAAACTACTAATGAGCAAAGAACACATGTAATTTGTTTTGCATTCTGATCAAGATCAGGAATTACCACCAAAAAATGTAAATCAAAATTAAATCAACTTTTTGCCCAAGCATGAAAAATTTAAAAAAAAATAAGCAATGCTGGTTAGAACTTGAAACTTTCTGGACTATTAAAAATGTGTTTAAGAAGCTTACAAAATATTCATGACTTTTGATGCAGCAATGCTATTCTATGAATTTCTACGAAGCAGAAATATAAGGAATGCTTTATTAAGGTTCAAGTATTGTTCTTGGTGTTGGTTATAGTACAAAATCATGGGTTAGCTACAGGATTTATATCAAGAGATTAGTTAAAATGTATACAACATCATCTAATAAAGCACTACATAGCTACTGAATATAATATTAAGAATATTCCCTGGCCTTAAAAATTATGTTCACAATATGCAGATAAAATAAAACATGGTATGATATTATTGTCATCAAAAATAAAACAATATATAGTTCAAGCTCTTATGGAAGGCAGGAAGTATATATTGCCAAATATGTATTTGAAAGATGAAATAAATTACAATATATTGTTTTATTATTTATATTAATAAATATTACAGAATATTTTATTAAGCTAAAATTGAAATAGGAGAGTTTTCATATACATATATATTGAGTGATAAACTGACACCCTTGTGAGCTCCATCATTAGTAGATATATATTTTACCATACCAATTTCATCTGTCTCTTTCCCCTAAAAGGTACTACAAGGTCAGCAAGATGTCTCAGTGTATAAGGGCACATGCACACAGTCCTGATGACCTGAGTTGGATCCTTGCAGTCTACTCTGAAAGGAAATAATTCTCAAACATTATTCTCTGACATTCTACCATGTTGCATATGCATCTACACATACACAAATCATACACTCATAACACAAATCTATATATCCACTTAGCAATAATAAAACAATTACAAAAAGAATAAAACAAGAAATTCCAATTTTCTTTTCATATTTGCTTTCTCACAATCATCCACTGAAAATATAGTTTTGCACACACACACACACACACACACACACACACACACACATGTTGCTGAATCAAAATGTTACTGCTGTATTATTATATATGGAAAGTCATTTTCATTGTTATCATAATTACCATCATCACTTGAGAAAATCTACTTGCATGATCTTATAAATTGCTTTATCCTTCTATACATGCTGCCTTGAAACCTTGTGAAAAAAAATCTGCACATCTTTCTCCTATGCACAGGAGAAAATAAATTACTTCTATTAAGAAATATTAATTTTATAAGTCTCCATACAAAATTATCTTTGGCTTTATTTTGCTGCATTGTTTTTAAGACTATTTCCAAAATGCCTTCACTGCAAAGAGAACTACCAATTCAAAGGATGTGGTTCTTTATTATCTACAACTTGTTTCACAACACTCACTAATTACCAGTGTTCCAAGAAAAGAATCAGCCTGATTAAGTCTTTGCAGTTTAGTTGGTCAAAATTGACTTGCATAAATTTTATATTTTCTATACCTTAATAAGTATGCAAATACACTTTGAAATGTTTCTAATTTATGCTTCCTGAACTACTGTTGAAGCAAAGACTTTCTCTTTGTATTCATTTATAAATTTTACTTTTGTAGTCATAAGCTCTCTGCACATTTATTTAGCTACATTCTCAGTAGTAACATTTTATATATGACCATATTATATAATCAGTCCTGCTATACTGTATTCAAAGTACAGAATTTGAGACATCTTAATATTTGTATATATTCTTGGCTCAACAAAATATTTAGATAGCATTTTTTGCTTAATATATGTGGCATAATGCAGCTGCAAACATATTACTTTCATAATTTAAGTTCTGCTATTTTAGTGTTTAATTTTGGTTGCTGTCCTCACTGGTTTGAGGATGCACAGAAATTTATACAAAGAATGAGGTAGCTGCTGCTACAAGTGAATTGATGTGGTCACATATTTGGAGATGATTTGGAAGAGGGATTTGTCAACAATTGGCTAAAGAAGTTAAAGAAAGTAGAATTATTTAAACAGAGCTCTGATCAGAGTTCAGATGACTAGATTGCTGAAAATAGTGTACATAGTTTCAGAAGAAATGAATGTTCCAGTGGAAAATAGATTAGAGTCTGTTGTATAACAAATGAAACACAGAATTATGTCCACCTCCAAATCTTTGCTAGTGTGATACTTGTAAAAATAATGGAACTTTATTATCAACCCTAGAGAAGAGAAACTTTATATGGCTTACAGGAAAATGAATGTGATTATGCATAGTCATATTGTGATGGTTAATATTGGGTGTCAACTTGACCTAATCAATGCACATATTAGATAAATTAAGCCTATCATAGAAAGACAGTATTATTTTTTCTAATTTGTGAATGTTCAATTTTATGTAGATACATATGAAGACCAATGACACGATAGTAGAAACAATTTACTCTAGGGTAACTCATATTACTAAAGAGATAGAAGAAGGAAGGAAAGGAGAGACCATGAGGAAATGGTATGAATTATATGTAAAGACCATTATATGCTTGTATGGAAATAACCTTATACTATCCAGTACTAAATAAACAAAACTATAATATGCTAGCATCTAGCATAGAAAATTTTAACCTGGTATTAAAACTATACTGTGGGTATTGGTGGCTCCTATTATACAGATTTCAAGATAAACTAACAGGAAACAGAACACAAAGATTTGAGGATTTACAAATTGACCAAAAATGAGCATGTCTAAGTACACAGCAGAAAAGAGCACATTAATCACTACTTATATCATTACCAATAAGTTGATTGCCTTGTATTAGTAAAATAGGAATGATAAGGCCACTGATATCAACAAACTTGGAGACATAGAAATACAAATTTGTATGAAGGATATCCTAATTCAGAAACTTTTGGGAAAGATCTTTGGGAGAATGTACTTGCTCAGCCAATAAGACATTCAAAATCTGCTAACATCAGTGTTGAAAGAGCAGTGTACAGCTCTTGCTTACAGTAAACCTTGGCATTTTCGGCATGATGCTTGTTTTGCTGACATACATAATACATCATACATACAGAATCCTTGATGGAGTGATGTATAATAATTTGAGGATGATGTAAAATATGTAACAGAGAACAAAGTTAGCCATGGTATAAATATGAGTATTCTACTGAGGGAAGCTCCAGGCAGTGAGTGAGGAGAGTCTGTCTATAACTATGGCCATGTGAATTGCAATGCTTTAGGAAAAATTCTGATAAAGTCCTGAGAAGTTCATATCCTAGACTGTGCACACCAGATGCTGAACTTGAGTTTAGGGATTTAGTGTTTGCCCTTGTGCATTTCTATCTTATTTTGGCCTAATTCCTCGCCATTATAGCCCCATTCCTTGATTTTAGATTTTGTGTTTCCTCCAACGTTATGTATTATAAGCTGATAAGACAGCTAACTTCTTTTGATTTTTTACACAATTCAGAGAAAACCAGATCTTCATCTTGGCAAAGCTTTCAAATAAGAATTTTTCAACAATTCTGAAATAATTAAAACACTAAGACTTGAGATGGATTGAATTTTTTTTTGTAAGGTGAGCTAGACAATTAGGGTCCTTGATCTTGAACATATCACAAAGGCCACTGTGTAAAATAATAACAATAATAATAATAATAAAAATGCCTTGATACTTCACTAAGATTTTCTACACATAGATACACACACACACTCACACACACATACAAACATACACACAGTGTGTGTGTGGGAGTGTATGTGAGTGTGCTTCAGAAGCAACCGAGAAACTGTTCATCAGATAGAGGATGATCATAAAGTACATACTCATGCAATCCTTAAGACACTGCCTTTCCAATTCTACAAGATAACAATCTAATAATCCAATTGCTGAAGCAAATGTAGAACAGAACTTCTCTCTGAACTTTCTATTCAACATAAATCTTACCCCAGTTTCTACAATGTTTTAAGGCCTTATGAAACACTCAATACTTTGTTGAGATTCTTACAGTTCCCATCTACATCCCCAAACTATTATTTCCGTTTCTACATTGTTTCTCACATCATGTCACCATGTATATCACTTAAACATTAAACTGAAAGTCAATATCATATAAATTATTTGAAGGGAAATGAGAGACACCAAAGACACTATTGATTGGCAAGATAAATTTCACAGTGAGCCTAAGAATTACTGAACTCTCATAAGATAAAAATTCATCTAACAACAACAATAGCAACAAAAAACTCTGATGAAAATGTTAAGATGCTTAGATAAAGGAGTATTGAGTCCTCATCTGACTTAGTTTAAAGAATCTATGCTTTCAACTCACAAATGTAGCCAGAGAGAAGCCAAGAATGTTTCTTTCCTACAAGCATGATATCCTGAGTGTTTAATCACTTTCTTTTTTAAATTATTAAAGAAGACAAAGACAAATAATCCAAGTAAGAATTTGATTCCAAACCCTGCATGTACGATATATTATAGTCTGAGTTTGGTGTCTGTTACTAGCTTAAAGCACTAACATGTACCTCCTTATTTAGTCACCAACTATTTTATTGGTAATTTGTGATGATTAGTGAGCTATCTCTTACTCTGCTATTATGCATCAAAATTAAAACATTTCTACCTATGGTGCCTAAAAAAATTCTTATTTGTTAAAGTAATTCATTTTGTAGGAAAGCATCAGTAAAGTGTTTTATCCTACAAGGGTTTATTACTTCAAGGAGTGTTATCAGCTATCTTCCCAATATGTAGATTTCTTTGTCTTGATGTAGAGAGATGTTTCTTTACAACAGTAGAACACCATGAGGTTGAAATGTCATAACACATATAATGCAAAAAGTGGTCTTCGAATATTTCACATACATGAATTCTGCTTTTTTGTTCCCATTTTTTCAGGGTCTTATTTTTCTGATGTCTTTCACACAATGTCTCATGTATCCAAGATTCACCTTGAATTCATTATATAGCAAAGGTTGACATCCTGATGCCCCAGCCTCCATCCTCTAAGTGTTAGAATTAATGGTATAATCAGAATTGACAGCTTCAGGTTCTTTTTTTTTTTTTTTTTTTTTGAGATAGAGTATTCTTTAGCCCATATATTGTCTGAAATTCCTATGTAACCAAGGCTGGTTTCACTTTTAATGTAAACACTCCCCTCCTGATTTTCCAAGCATCAGGTTGATTAGCTGTCAAGTTAGGTCCAATTTATTTGATTGGTTTGGTTTTCAATTCATAAATAAAAATTATATAAAATGTAACATATAATGTTATATTTCAGTGTGAATTAGGTATTATGGCACAATTAAAGCAGGATAATTGACAAATCCATCAACTCATGTATTTTATAGCATATGTATGTGTAAAAATAGATATCTTCCTGTGAATTTCTTCCAAAGTCATCATCCATAGAGAATAAGAACATGGGAATAATAGTTAAAAGTTTGCATTTCTTGAGAATGAATCCTGGCAATATTTTGTACCTTTGTTTTCTTGAAGAATTAATTATATTTACCCTTTACACAAGTTAGCCATTTGAAATATAGAAATTATCATAGTACTACTTTCTGCATCATTCAATGAGGATTAAATTACTTAGACCTTCTTGAATAGACTGAGGAAAAAAATAAACAATTCATGCATTTTAGGTCTAGAACAGAATCACTTAAATGTATATTTTAGACTTTTCAAAAACGTTGCATGTCTGTTTGCCTGTGTGTGTGTGTGTGTGTGTGTGTGTGTGTGTGTGTGTGTGTGTGTGTGTATGTGATTTTTATGAGCATACCATAGTGCACATTTGGAGGTTATACAAAAATTTTGTAGAGTCAGGTCTGTATTCATGTAGGATTGTGGGATTGAACTCACACTGTCTGATTGTCAAGTTTTCCTCTTAGTTGCATATTTTAAAATATAGATCTAAAATGAAGCTTACTTACAGTGTCGTTCCTTTTGCAGTGACATTATTCTGTTATTGTTTTTACTTTATGAGATATCAGTTTAGCTCCCTTTGACTTGAAACATTCACTGTAAAACAAACTCTCCTTAAAGTCACAGCAATCCTTATGCTTCAATCTACATAAAAATCAAGGAGGCACCACACTATGCTTTTCTTTTCTCTTTTTGCATGTGTTATAATTTTAACCTCAGAATTATAAGCAAGTAAGTTTATTTCTCAGTTGCTTTGAATTATGTAGATTAATACTTGCATATTTTTTAAACTATCTTTTTATATTTGTCACTATATCCATAGGTTGGAGACACATTCAGCATTCAACCTAAAGTATTACCACTTCAAAGAAACCTGTTTATTACAACAAACACAACTGGAAAATGTTCAGAAAGTAGAGGAGGACAGGTTGCTTGGCCCTAAACAGAATATCTAATCCACTCATCCATCAGAAGTCTTAAGGAATATCCCAAAATATTGAGCCAAAGAATTTTAGGACACTGAAGGTCAGGAGTGTGGCCAGACATTATCTTCTAAATACGTTTGAGCTGTTTCTTCCATGGATTAACTGCAACTATGTATAGTTACATAAGACCTAAATGAGATTTGACCAATCATCATTTCACCATGAAAGGGCAAAAAACTCAAAAGGGTCCACACCTCCCTAAGGGACTTATAAGAGTTAATTCTGATTGGGGTGATACTTTATCCACTGATAAAGGATTTAAGCTCCAGAAAGTGATAAGGTGTATGCCATCAAAAGCAATGCAAATTCAATTCAACTGAAACTCATGCAAAAATACAAGGAAATAGGAGGGAGACTGGCAGGGAAGAAGAAGAGTTATGATGGGAAGACATAAGGAGATGGTGTTTGTTGCCTGCCTGGTTGCTGATAAATCACCATCAAATGGTTTAAGGGAACAAGGGATTTATTGCCTCTTATGATTATTGGTTACAATTCTTAGTCCAGCTTGATGGGAGAGCATGCACCAATACCAGGGCCAAGGGAACTGGCCACACCATCATACATAATGGCTGAGAGAGGGACAATCTTTACTTGCCAGAGCAGCATGTCTGGCCAATTGTACACAAGGGTGCCAACTTCGTTAACCAGCTCTCAGTATTTTATTCATCTGTTTGGGGCCTAGTCCCACCCATCATAGGCTGTGCCTTCCCAATTAGCTAGACAATCTCTTGCAGGTTGGCTCTGGGCTTAAAATTCTCTACCAATGTGTCCAGAGCTCCAACCCTCAACTGTCAAGTTGACACCTGTGTCTAACTATGACACTCTACCCCTTGTCAACTTGATACAAAAACATAGCACTTTTAAACTGTAACCATCAATCCATGTCTTCACAAATATTAAAAGTTATCTTAAAATTATAAATACATTTCATAAACAAATTTAAAATGTTCTCTCATTAAAACTTCAGTTCCAACATTTTAAAAAGTAAAAGTTTTTAACCCTAAGAATGTATAAACTGAAATAAGTTAAATACTCTAAAACAAATAAAACATTAAAACAGAAGTATCTAGATGTAATAAGAAAACATTAAACTAAGATCAAAGTCCAGTATATCAAATACTGCATCCTTTACTTCAGTGTCCATTTTCAATTGCTCATCATGTAGTCAAGGTGGCTTGAAGAGTCTAGGCATTCCCAGTCCCTGTTTGCAGCTTGAATTTGTAAAAGCAGAGGCCCTCTGAACCAGGGTGAATGTCTACTCCCAGTCATCCTCAGCGGCAGTCCCACAATTCTGGTGTCTCAAACAACACTCTGGATTCACCTCTGCAGCTATAAGCTTCACTCTTCCTTGCAGGAACTCTATGCCTGCCACTTGGTGCCAAGCTTTTGCTGCTCTCCATGAATGCCTCAAATCTTTCACCAAAACCAATACCACCTGGGGGATGCTATCAGGTTTGGAAACAAGGTTGAAAAGTAGCTTGGTCCACTTGAGCCACAGGTGTACCAAGCTTTGTACACTGATGCTGGAAAAGACTCTTTAGGCAGCCAAATTTCCAAAGAGCACAAAACAGCTTTAACTTGGGCTTTCAGGAATCTGGGTTTTCAATCCACAAACTCACCATATGATGGTTTTCATTTCTTCCACTAACCCAGTGCAAGTGACTAAGTTTTCCTTCAGTGATATTCATTTCTCCAACAATGGCAGTTGTTCTGCTGTCTTTCCTTTCCACATCCAGAGCTTCATGGCTACCAACACAGCTCTCCTCTATGAAGCAAACCAGTCTATCATATTTAAATTCAACTTTACCAAAGTCCTTGCTCCCTTCATCAGAAACTGGTCCCAAACAATTCACAACTCTCTCAGCATTACTATTTCCCAAATGGCACACCAAACTCTGTAGAATGGTATTGGTAATCCACAAAGTCAAAATCTTCAAACATCTCAAACTTTGTCCAGCAAAAATAATTCAAAAGGCACAAAATCCAAAGTCAGATTTATCAGCACCACCACACTTCCTGGGTATCAAATTCTGTTGCAGTTCGTCTGCATGGTTGGTGATAAATCACCATCAAATGGCTTAAGGGAACAAGGGGTTTATTATCTCTTATGATTTCTGGTTACAGTTCTTAGTCCAGCTTGAGGGGAGAATATGCCCCAACAGCAAGGGTGAGGGGACTGGGCACACCATCATGTCTGGCCAATTTCCTCAACCAGCTCTCAGTATTTTATTCATCTGTTCAGGGCCTAGTCCCACCCACCATAGGCTGTGCCTTCCCCATCAGTTAGACAATCTCCTGAAGGTTTTCTCTGGGCTTAGCTCAACCATTAATTCTCTACAAATATGCCCAGAGCTCAAACCCTCAACTGTCAAGTTGACACCTGTGCCTAACTATGACAGTGTTGTTGATTAAAGCATGAAAAATACTATAAATTCACTATAATCATGTATAAAACACTAAAAACATAAGGAATAAATTAAAAAATTACTTGGCTTAGCCTTTAGACATGTATCTGTAGCTTTCAATAAAAACTTTCCAGCGGAAAATTTTAAAGTATTTTGCAATAAGGAGATTAATATTGACATAATTTTTTGTCTGTGAAAACAGTAACATTACCTGAGGTTGTTAAAAAGAATTCTAGTCACCAAATTGTGCTTGCATTGCTTACTTCCTTAATCTTTGGAATTGTTTCTGTTGAAATTTCTTTCTTCACTTCAAAACTGCCTTTTTTTCAAATGTAAAAGATTCTTTCTTGAAAGTTCGCTCCTTTGAAATTCACTCATACTGCCAGAAATTAATCTTAATGTGAATAACTTAAAATATCCTCTTGAGAATAGAAGATTGAGAAATAAAAGCTATGTAGAAACGACAACGAAATTAACAATATGGATGTTTAATGCTATCCTACTTGGATGATAAACGGCTGTTCAAGTGGAGACAACATATTAAACAAAGGGAATAAATAAAAATTTAGCATTTACTCTTCACCAATAATCATTTTTTACTTGAGGAATACTAAGGGAAATATTAGAGAAAAGGAGACACATTTTATTTACTCAAGCCTTACAGATTTAATAGCTTGCCCAAACTCACACACCCCCAAAAGGAAGAGCACTGTGATTCAATCACTGGTCTAGCTCTTTCCATTTCACTGAGTATTGCTGTCAAAGAGAATTGGAAATATTTGACTTTGATCTCAGACCCACTACCCATTCATTGACATTTAGGTCAGTGTTTTTTTTTTTACAAAACCACTTACTTAAAGTGAATTTATTACTATTTTCCTGTAAAAAAAAAATGGGGCTGGAGAGGTGGCTCAGGGGTTAAGCCTCCGCCTTGCAGGCAGAAGGTCCTGAGTTCGGATGTCAGATCCCACGTATAGGCAGCTTGCGCTTCTGGTCCTGGTAGGGCGGAGCCTGTGAATCCCGGGGCAGAAGGAAGTGGAGGCGTCCATGGTGGTTCGCGAATTCGTCCGTGGTTCTACACATACACAGACACAGACACACACACATAGACACACACACACGCGGGCACATATACACACACATGTGCACAGTTGAATAAATAATAATAAAAAAATTTAAAAAAAAAGCTCTTTTCTCCTAATAAAAAAATTTAATATGAACTCTAATATATTAGTGTTTTTGAGAACACAATGATATTTGCAGTAAGAGCATACATATACAGCGTGTGTGTGTGTGTGTGTGTGTGTGTGTGTGTGTGTGTGTCCTTTTCATTCATACACCCTGACAAGGAACAGCAAACACTCAAATATTACTTTTTTCTTGAAGGGGAGTGTGATTTGTCTTTCTATTTGAATAGAAAACAGAGAAGTAAAACAAGGTTGTGAAACTTTTAAGAGCCAGAAAATTGGTCAAACTATATCTAGTCAATGTGATACTGATGAGTAGTAGTTCAATTGTAAATGTTATACTATATATTTTTTTACAATAAATGTATGGTGCACTTATTTCAGAAAGTTTATAATCAAATTAATTTTGAGTTGCAAAATTCTTCTAAGCATAAATGAATAGATAAAATAAGTCTCTTATCTTTTCTTAAAATATTTTTTCATTGCAGTAAAAACATCAAGAAATTAATCATAAACAAAGAATGAATGAAACTCAAACAGGAAATGATAAATCTCTGAAACTAAAGTGTTTGTAAATTTATTTGGCAGCTGTGGCAATTAATTTAGTTCTCACTAAAATGGAGACAATTTATAATCTTATTATTAATACATGGAGGGGAGAGAAAGAGAGAGAGAAAGTTAAATTGTTTTCATTTGTAAAGGCAGGAATAAAGAAAACTATCAGGAAGTAGAGAATGTTCCAGGATCCAAAAGTTACCAGAAACTTACATTAAAATAACTAAATACACATCAGATAAGAGAATCAATATTCAAAAGCTGTAACTGATAGATCGCCTCAATAATTTTAATGGGATTATATGCTAACCATAACTTTATATCTACTTTCTGAACAGCACAGCCTGTATGAAATAATCAGCTTAATTCACAAAGGTATTTGAGTCTTAGTTAAAATATTACAGTAATATATTTTTATGCAAGTTAAGCACTCGTTTCAATGAAGGATTTCATTATCGTTATTTTAGGGCATAGCTATATACACCTCTTTTGTTTTTTGTTGCATGATATAAAATATACATTTTGATTTAAGGTAACTAGGTCTTATAAATTTTACACGTGAAATTTAATCTAAAACAATAAATCTTACAGTGGAAAGATCATAGTAAAAAGTAAGCCAAATTGCTTGAGACATATCCATTTTCACTGAAAGATCACAGTGTTTTTTGTCTTGGTCCAGTCTGCAAATTTTATAAAATGTTTCTTTTACTATAAGAAATCTGGAGCTACAGCTAAAGTAATCCCCCACTCCTCAGTGGGTTGCCAATGATGCACAGACTTCTTCCATTTCAGGGTTTATTTTCAGCACCAGAAAGACAGAACTAACTAATGAATAGATAGAAAGACAGCAGGGGGAAGCCATGATAGAAACATGTTCAAAATCATAAATACCCCCTACTTACTAGCCATTTGAGGATAAACTGTTTGCTGCGGAGATCAAGATCATTTGAAGTGTTTTTTTTTTTTTTTTAAATTGGGTTGAGATCATTCCCAGTTACGCTGCAAGTGTTGAAAAATTGATTGCAGCTCCTACTTATTGATAAGAGATTGAATTTGGGCTTGTAATCAGTTCTTTTCCCAACATCTTACAGAACATTAAAAAGAAATAATCATAAATTTGGAAATAAAGAAGGAAATAGGAGAGAAAGAGGAAGAAAAGAGAGGGGAAAAAAGAAAAAGAAGGGAAAAAGAGAGAAGAGAGGGAGTTGCAATTTGCTTTGTGTGGTGTAGACTGTTTATTAAAATACTTAAAGAGTAAAAATACTTAAAAATGGTAAATGCACAACCCAACACCAAATTAAAGGTGTATCAGTCAATTGGAACAGCAATCTTTATGAATAAATATGGAGAATTGAATGGGAAATTTGTGAGGGTAAGAGCATTGTGGATGATTATTTTTTTCAAGCACTTTTATTATTATTTCCACTCATACAGACTTAACAGGTACACTGGTCCCCTCCCTCCCTCCACCTTCCCCGGACCCCCCTGCTCCCCTCTCCCCTCTCCCCTCCCTTCCCATCCTCCAGTGGCCCCCCAATCCCCAGAGCGTACTTTAATGTTCATGCCAAACTCTCCTCTGGGTCCTCCTCTCCGACGAGGTTCAAGGGCCCAGGGGCATTTCCCAGAACCCTTTCCTTTCTTTCCCTTAAGCTTAGGAACACTACTGTGACTGTCAGTCCCTAGCCTCCAAGGATCCTAATGCCTTTAGTCCATGCTAGACTTTGTGGGGTCAATAATGTGATGGACATTGTGCAAGTCATGCAAAGTCCTATTATGATTGCTTCGGCCCTAACTTGTGTCGAGTATCTTGCATATCATTACTCTTCCCATCCTTGTGCTCTTACAATCTTACCGCCCCCTCTTCCGCAAATTTCCCTGAGCTTCAGGATGAGGAGACATTAGGTTGGTCCAGTTCCAGGTGGTTGATATAGAGTCTCTGATGTTCTGAATTATGGTTTGTTGATTTTTTTTTCGTTTTTGCTGCTCCTACAATGCCCTTGGCTCCATCCTGATGGGTATTGGAAGTCACCCCCTGGCCAGAGATAAAAACCTGTTAAATTAGAGTCTTGTTATAAGAGTATATTCAAAGGTAGATGGAATAAAAGTAGGAGACCGGGGTGTGAGAGAGGTCAATCACCCATTTGCAAAATGGTTACTTTCTATAAGGCAGCCTATATGCTCTCCCCTTCTGGTGAGATCATACCCCATCAGTTGCAAATGATCAGGAAGGAAAGTCTGTGAACTTAACCAGATGTCTCATTGCTTACTCTGCTGTAACATGGTCCCCTTTCTCCTTGTATTCTTGTGGGGCCCTCCTTCCCAATCCCTCCTGTTTATAATCTTTACAATTACTATAGGTATTACAGAGATTTGTCTTTGAGTGTCTCTAAGTGGGTTTAGCACTAGGATCCACCTATTAAGGAATACATATGGTGCTTAATTTTCCATGTCTGGGATACTTCACCCAATATAATTGTTTCTAATTCCATCCATTTCCTGGAAAATTGCATTAATTCATCATTTTTGATGGCTGAGTAGTATTCCATTGTATAAATGTACCACATTTTCCTTATACACTCGTCAACTGTTGGACATTTGGGCTGATTCCATGACTTTGCTATTGTAAACGGTGCTGCTATGAACATAGTCGTGCTCATGCTATCGAGGTGAATTTTTTCTGTATAGGGGTATTATTCCCAAAAGTGGAATAGCAGGGTCATATGACATTTCAATCTTTAATTCTTTTTTTTTTTATTTATTCAATTGTGCGTGTGTGCGCATGTGTATATGTATGTGTGTGTGCGCATGTGTGTAGAACCACGAACGAATTTGGGAACCACCATGGACGCCTCTACCTCCTCCTTGTTTACTCTGCCCTGGGATTCACAGGCTCTACCCTACCGGGACCAGAAGCGCAGGCCACCCCCGCTTCCGCCTGGTGTCTATACGTGGGGTCTAGGATCCGAACTCAGGACCTTCTGCCTGCAAGGCAGAGGCTTAACCCCTGAGCCACCTCTCCAGCCCCTTCAATCTTTAATTCTTTAATAATTGCCAGACGGTTCACCAGAGTGGTTGTATGAGCCTGCACTCCTACCAGCAATGTAGGAGAGTTCCCTTCTCTCCACATGCTCTCCAGCACTTGGTGTTGTTTGTATTGTGGATTTTTGCCAGTGGATGATTATTTTTGAAGTGCTTTTGCATAGTAAGCCTTCTCCTTCTCATATTTGATATATTCAGTGTTTCTTCTACATCTTTTTGTATTATATATTAACAAGATTAAGCAGTTTTATTTTTAAATTCATTCCTAAATTAGTATCCAAAGTAATGGAATTTATTATGCCCTATCTGTCTATCTATCTATCTATCTATCTATCTATCTATCTATCTATCTACTATCTATCTACTATCTATCTATCTATCTATCTATCTACTATCTATCTATCTATCTATCTATCTATCTATCATCTCTTCTTCAAATTGATCCTTTTCCACTATTCTATTGTCCCATTTTCCTTTGGCCATCATCAGAGAAAGACTTCTAAATAGACTAATTCACTGTTAACTTATGTTTTTTAAAATAGTATTCCTGGTTATTTTCAAAAACAGTCCTAGCTTAGAAAAAGCATGTTAATACAAGCCTCTTCTATTCCAATGTATCTTTAGTAAAATAATTGTGACAACAAAAATAGTCAACCATTATTTTTCTATCATCACAACTTTGTTATTTACATTGTAGTGTGGAACCCAGACTTATAGTGTCAATTAATCACACAACTATTCCATAATAACATATGAAAATTATAATATTACATTGTACATGTATCATTATAATGTTGTAGCATTGTAAATGTGCTTCTAAAATTCACTTTAATATATATTAGAATGAAATCTTCATGGAGCATAAGAAAATTTGGTTGACTTAGTGTTGTTTGTTTAATCTCATTTACTTACATGCGCCCTGTGGCTTTAATTGCATGGTTTGTATAGTACGGTGATTTTTAGGAAGACACATTTTACAAAAAAAATTACATTTTTAAAACAATATCCTAATATCTGAAGTAAAAAGATATAATATGTCTAACCTTTGAAAAAGACTCTGCTTTCCCAATTACAGTAGTCCAAACTTAATATGCTCATTTACCCATTGGTGTATGGTATTTTTCTTCTGGGGATAACTTGATACCACTTGAACTTTGCCACTATTGCAACCTAAGGATGATTCTACTTAGCAATTGAAAGCAATCCATCCTGGAGGAAGACTCAGAAAGTAAACAGAGTGTTAGTTTTGGGATGATGCTGAAACTAAGACTCAGTATTGAGTGACCCTCCTCAAAGTAATCAGTAAATAATTGGTGGGGATAAAATCATGAGGGTGAGAAATCCAGTTCTTTGTTTGTTTGTTTTTAGCTTCTGTAGCTGTCTTTCAGTTATCCCTACTCATTCAAATTACCATCACTCATACTCCTTCCATAAGTAACCCCAATAAACTTACTGGTTTATTAGACTTGTTTACCTGACTATATTTCTTACGGTTGAAATGTAATCAAGTTGGACTTGACTTTGTTAGTTAAACTTAGTGTGTAATTATTAATTTTCTCTATCGTGAAATCCCTATCTGGAATACAAGTGTCAAAAAAGACACATACATTAATCTCTTTACTAATCATCACATATTTTAGTAGACACTAAAACCATATTTTCTGACAAGGACCCAAGTGGGTAGTAAATAGCACTATCAGTGTGACCCAAATTATTTCCTATTAATATATTACCAAGTAAGTAATAGTTCATTGACACAAATGCTGTACACTTGAATCCAAATTATTCCTTGCATTTTCCCAACAAGAAATAGAAAAGACCCAAAAATGTGGATTTCAAGTTACCTTGTATTCTATGTATATATATTTTTTCTGTTTAATGCCAGTTATTTCATTAGATTGGCTTAAAAGTACACATTAATCTTATATGATGATAGACATTTATAGTTCAATTAGCTTAATACTGTAGAAGTACATATCATCTGTAATTTTGTCTTACTTTATGGTTTTATGTGACTACATACAATTAGAATCTGACAATATTAAATAAAACATTCTGAAAGTGATTGTTATTTTAAACTGTGTATCACTCTGAGCAGTGTGACAAGATCTCTAGTCATTCTGCTCCATCCTCTTGCCCAACACGTCTGTGACATATGTGCTACCCACCATCAACTATTGTGGGTCCATATTTTTTATAGGTAGACCATTGTTATATCAGAGTGCTTGCATTGCCATAACATTTTACTTAATAATTTAAGACATAAATGCAATAGTAGTGATACTAACTATGTAGTGATACTAACTATGTAGTGATACTAACTAAGTTGCCAGAGAGAAGCAGTATTATTGAAACTTTTGCTTCACAATCAAAAGGAATGGAGTTCAGATCTCACTAAAAAATGCAGAGTAGATATGGTTTCAGCCTATAATTCCTTTCCTGGAAGGCAGAGCCTGAGAAAACTCAGAGCAAAGTAATAATGCGGTGGAACAATCCAGGATGATTCCCAAAGCCACCCTTGGGCTTCCACAGGCTCACACTCTCAAGTCCCTTCTGGTGTACACACATACACGCACACACACACACATAAGTATTCATGTGTGCACATGTATGAGTGTGTGCACAGAAAAAATAAGTCTAAGTTCTCATAGAAAGGTGTCCTCTGATAACAATGTCAAGATCTGTAGCAAGTTACTTTTAAATCTATATTTCTTTATCCTTTTTCCTTCAATCCTCCTATGCTTACTTTCTTCTCTCTTCCTCCTTTCCTCCATTTCTTCCTTTTTTCCTTTGTTCTTCCTTCCTCCCTTATTTCCTTCTTTACTTCTTCATTCCTCCCTTGCTTCCTTCCTTTCGCTTCCTTCTTCCCTCCCTCCCTCCCTACATCCCTTTCTTCTTTTCTTTCTTGTTTCCTTACTTTCCCTTCCTCCCTCCCTCTCTAACTATCCCTTAAATAATGTGCTAGTGTTGTGGGTTCACTTATATTGTCTTAAATTGATGTAGTAAAGTTTTCAGCCTCCAATACATTGGAATCGCAGTGTATTTGCAATTCAAGTACTTACAGTAAAGATTTAATGAAACGAGATGTGAAGTACAGGGTTTTAACCCAATATAGCTTGTGTTCTTATAGGAAGAGGATAGAGGCATTAGAAAGATGTATTTGTAGATATATGCAAGACAAAGAGAAGAAAGAGAGAACACATACATAGAGAAGATATCCATTCTGTGAGGTAACAACATGGTAATCATCTGACAAACAAAGAAAAAAGCAAAAGGGAAAATCAGTATAACTAACACCTTGATCTCAGATTTACAGCCTGAAAATCATGAAAAAATAAAAATTCATAATTTAAGTCTCTTGTGTCATAGGTTGCCTTCAAACTCATGATGTGACAAGACACTGAAGGTGAACTTTTAATGGTCCTATACTTACCTCTCAAGCATTGAGATAAAGGGTATGTATCAGCACACCCAACTTCTATTTTGTTAATGGTGGTCCTAGCAAATGAATAAAGGCATGCATATATGAAGAATATACATAATTATTGAGAATGATTCACATTTTACTATTAAAAGCAATTGATTTCCAAAACTTTCCATTAAGAAGAAACACCAAGACAGCCTAAGGAAGAGTGCATTGGATTTGAATGCATTGTAAATGCCATTTAGCAAATTAAGATCTCACTGGTATTACAAAATTTTGTACTTAGACAATATCCTATAGAGATTGGACATAGACAATAATGAGCAAACTAAATTTTAAATTAATGCAGAGATTTTGTTACTAAAGGTACAAGAATCTATTTAATATAATGAGAGTATTTGGGGAGATAAATAGGAGTGTTGAATTTGAAGTAATTCACAACTTACCCATGGCCTCCATGCTATATGAGAAATGACTTGATTGACTTACTGTTGGAATATCTTGGAGAGAGATAAACTTGAGTTCACTGTAAATTCAAGAATATTCTGGATCTTTTACTGAAGAGTCCACCTGTCATTTCTTCTTTCTTTGTGTGAGGGATAAAGCATAATCTTTAGGGAAGGAAGAATAGCTTCACATGATAAAGAAGAAAGTGTGTTCTATAGAACTGTGATCCTATGGTTCTTTCAGGAACTACAAACTCACTTTTGATCCTTGTCCTATTTCATCTTGCCTCCTTAACAGGACATCTGGTGAGAAAAGGAACTTGCACTGAGGAGACAAAATATTATGATCCAACACTTCATCTTTGAATAGTCTATTTTGTATTCTATAGAGAGGTCAATGACTAAAGCAAGAGAAGGAGAAATTTTAAAAGCAAGAGAAAAATATGATAAGTTTTTGCTTATTATTGCAATTAAAGACATTGAAAGCTTACTGAGAACTTCATTTGTACCTCATACCTTGCAAGGTGCATGTATTAGTTTCATAGCTTCATTGTTGAAACAGGCATATTATTCAAACAATTGAAAGAAAAAGCTATTTTTATTCATGCTTAAAATTCTAGAATAGCCCACCATAGTAGGAAATTCACAACACTGATTACCAAGAGAACTGGCCACACCATATTTAAAGACAAGAACACAAATAAGAAGGACCTACACTGAACAGCTGCTTTTAAGCTTATCAATTTTCCAAAGACAAACTAGCATTTTATCTTTATCTACCTGTGCAGAAATTGTCCTGCCTACTATTGACTGGTTTTCACACATAAGTTTTACAATGGAGGCAATCCCCCAAAGTCTGGATTTCAAAGACTTATCCAGAAATCTACCTTAACTAGATAATTCCTCATGTGACCCCAGAGATTCACTTCCCAAATGTCAAGTTGACCATTGAAACTGTCAAAGTTGTATGTATGCCAAGATCAACAAAGCAGACAGTTTCTGAATTTATCTCATATAACACACTTAATATTACTTTCCAGAAGAAAAATGTAGCAAATTTCTCCATGAATGATCTATTCATATAAAACATTAAATCAATTTTCATATCATCTGGTAATGAGTGGGAATTTTTTATTTTTCATTTTTCTAGTTTTACAAGCATATTGAGTACTTATCCCTATTTCCCTCCATTCTTCTCCTTCACATCCTCCTCCCTTCCCTTCATCAATCCATCCCACTACCTGCTACCCTCTTGCCTGTCTGCTTCTATGGACCCCAGGGTTCCCCCTAGCCTGTCTACTCCTTTGGGAGTTCAGGTTTCTTGTGACAAACCAAGTTCCCTCTCTCAGACCATCCCACTGATAGGGTCATTTTCCTTCACTCATCCAGTTTTAGTTCCCAAGGTTTCCACTGAATATTCTTATCTCTCTTGAGTTACTCTATTGTCTATGGCAGCATGTTGGTATGTCAATTTTTATGTATGTCTGATAAGAACAATTTTCACTGCAGTGAGTTCTTAGATACAGCAGTCATACATTGAATGGAATGTCTTGTCAAATAGTGAACCTTACCATCTTTAGATTCATAGAATTTCACTGTCCCCTCCTCTGCAAGGTTCCCAAAGCTTTAGGATGAGGTAGTATTAGGTTGGCGTGATTGTAGGTGAACTTTGCTGAGCCAAGGGTATGCTGCATTATGACTGGACATTGCTGTCCAATTCAATGCACTTCCACTACCATAGCCTGCATCTTGTCAGGATGTTGAGATATTCTACTTCTGTTGTAGAAGAAGACTTCTAGGTTGAATGTTAAATGTTCTTCATATCTATGGATATAATACCAGCTATTTACAGAGCAGTTTGATGTACTATCTTCCTACCTATAGATTCATTCGCTGCTTTTCCCTATTGATCTCTTATAAAAAAACAGTAAAGGAAGTAATGAGTTAGTGATGCTTTGGGAGCCTTTAAAATATATATCTAAATTACACTAGAATATTATTATATTATATTATGTATGCATTGTAATATGTGCTTAGGATTAAATAGAAAATTCAATGGAACTTGGAGTCAAAGGAAAAAAATAGGAGAGAAAGTTAAGCAAAGAAGTACAAAACCAAGGTATTTTCTCCATATATATGAAAAGTTTGACCAAGTGACCATAAAAGTTTAAATTTCAACTTAGAATCTTTTAATATTATCAGGATCAATATTCTTTGAGGTGTTATCTATGGAAATGTTTGCTTTCTTTAAAAAGAAACACTTTGTATCTGAAATCAGAATGGTTAATTGAACCAACTGTTGGATAATCAAATTGTTCAAACTATTCCTTTCTGACTCTGTTACAGAGTCCTCCACCCTCATGCTCATTCATGTTTGGCACTACTGATTCAGGGAGGCCCTAGCCTGGTTCCTGAATTCAGGACAAGCCTGGACATACAGACATGCCCCGGACATGTCCCAACAGAGGACCAAGCAGGCAGAGGGATGAGTAACCAATGGGAAGTGGCTGTCTAATCTGCACCTGCAAAGGATACTTAGTAAACAGTTAAATTATTGGTGGCGGTTCCTCCCCCTTCCCCGCCCCCCGAGGAGGGATGACAACACCTGATTGGACCCTGACCCTATATAAGCCCAAACACCCTTAATGACTCTGAGTCTGCAACCAACTTGTCCTCTGCCTGCTGCTTCTCACCTGACTCCCGGGGTTTGGGTGGTGACCCCATCGTCACCTCACCCATTTGCCTGGAGCCCACAAGTCCCCTGCCATTTCCCCTCTTCCCCCTGGCTGGCTTGGTGGGGATGCGGCAACAACCATGCAACTCACTATGGTTCCTTGTAGGGGAAATATACATCCTAACCTGATGATGAATATTTAATGTATTATTTGCTTTGGTCAGTACGATGTAAAGACATGATTTACACCATAATCTTGAAGATAATTCAATCATAATTGTACATTGACTTTTGTTCCCTGCTACTGAACTTGTCATGAAGACAACACATATAAAATCAGGGATGTTCATTAACCCATATTTGAACTTTATGAACATACAGCTGTGAAAGAATTAATCTATGGCCACCATATAGAATGAATAAGAAATAAGTTTTCACCATTGTAAGCAGGTATAATTTGAATGTTAAATATTATCGCAGGGAAATTGAACTATATTTGGCTTTTCCTTTATTTATGCTGGCTTAAGTTATCATATTTTCATGCATGAGTTCACTAGGGTAGAAATAGGAAGAAGGAAAAAGCCTCATTCTTTTTCAAAAGAATCACTAGACCATAAAATTGAAAGTTAAATTGGCTATATGAACTATGCTAATCAAGGTATTTCAATGAGATTAAAAGAAATAAATGATTACTTAGTGATTTTCAGCTTTTCAAACTATACTTTCATTTTTCTCTTTAAAAGTTTGACTAGTGTCTTAGCACATAATGTTGAACAATTTAAATATATATAATAAAAGGTACATATAAACTGCTACATATTTTTAAATGTTTGTTATTGATAATTTGAAATATATTTTTTTCTTTTTTGGACAGAATTTTACATGTGTTATAGAGGCCCCAAGAGCACATGTATGGTCTAGAGAGATTAGCATACCTAACTGTCAACCCAAATACTTACTAAATTATAACTTCATATCTCTGTTAATTCACTGTTAGATGTAATCTTAAAATACCTGCATTTGGAAATTTTATAAAGAAAAGAGTTTTATTAGGCAATGGTTTTAGAAATTGAAAATCCAAGATTGGATATCTTAATTTGCTTAACCTCTAGTGAGGATCTGAATGAAGATGAAATCAAAGTAAGAATGTGTTTAAGAAGGTGTAGTCCTGTTTAGGCAGGAAGCTAAAGAACATGAAACAGACATTTTGGCTCTTTTGCCATATCCCACTGTCCTAGGCCTTGAGGTCTTACAAGAACTACACTAAACCTTATGAATCAGTGCTTCCAATGACCTAATTGCTTGACATATTGATATAATTCTTTTTTTTTTTTTTCCAGGGGAGAGCGCGAACGCAGTCCCCCACTACCACAAATTATGCAGTCGAGTTTCCCACATTTGGGGAAATCGCAGAGGTCAGCACATCCGGAGTGCAATGGATAAGCCTCGCCCTGGGAAAACCACCTTCGTGATCATGGTATCTCCCCTGCCAGGTAAGTTGATATAATTCTTAAAGGTTTTAACAACACCAACTATCTCATACTTTGATGACCAAGATTATAACACCTGAATCATAGGTAGTTATGCTCAAACCTTAACATCATAAAACTCTTCCCAACAGATTGGTTAAATCAGAATCTAGTAGTAAGTAGACAGAAATCTACATTCTAAACACTTCAGAATTTCTCATTGTAAGTTACAGTGTGAAATGATGGCTGAAATGTTTTCTGATATTATTCAGATCAGTAATAGATAATACAACTGCTTCCTAGCATCAACTGAGTGCACTTGCAGTTTTGATGAGATCAGACCTTGGAAATGAAAACAGTGTGCATAATATGTGAGCACAGAAAGTTATGCTTATATATAGAAATTATGAGGTTTGGAACTGTTAATAATTGTTTGAAGGATAAAAATGAGAAATTCCAGGAAGCTCATGACAGAGGAGGGTACTAAAAAGAGGAACTATTAAATTACATAGATGTGCAACATGAGGTCTTACTCATTTTAATGACCTAGCAAAAGCATACAGTGAACCATTGCCAATTACAGTACTCATTCCTTTAGAGTGCTTTCAGTTGATTTGTGAGATATTTTGTTATTTCTTTAATGTTGAAATATAACTCAATCTTCAAATGCATTGTCTTCCTAAATTATAGTGAGGGAACTTGGCTTGTAGAATTTTGAAATTAGAAAGGACATCAAAGATCATCCGGTTCAATGATCTCATCTAATACATGAACAGACTGAGAGTTGGAGACACTAAGCAATAGCTCAACTGCAGACCAGTTACCTGATTGTTCACGATAATCTGAATAGCACCTATGATATGTTTAATTGGGGAGACATTAGAACTAACAGTCCAGGATTTCTAGACCACAAAATTAGGAAACAATTTTCCATAGGAAGCTGTTCAGGAATCCTAAAATTATTACAAATTAAAAAAGTGAGCTTTCCCTTTGGGTTTGTTGCCTGATGAAGTACACTATCTTAGGCTCTGGACACCAGCAGGTATTGGAAGACAGGATTTCCTCCCAGGGGACCAGTGGTAAATTGCGGGCAGCCCCATTGCCATGTCCCTAGGTTGTGGGTCATCAAGCAGGCTGGGCTTGCTTTTGGGCCTGGGCCTCCTGCAAGGTACTTCCCTAGGCTCTGGGACAATAGCAGACATTGAAAATTTGGATTTCCTCACTCTATGAGGTTGAGTGCAAGGCAGGTTTAAACAACACCCACTCCCCAACCAATCAACCAATAATAGAACCTCCAAGATTTTAACAAAGTCCATAAGCACCACACACCTGGAACCAAAGCACAAACACAATGCTACTGAGGAACCTAAAGCTGTTTCCATGGAACAGAAGGGAATCTTTACATCTAACCCAAAGATAAGTGATACTTTTTACATTCTCTTTCATCAGGTGAAAGTTGACAGTCACCTCTGCTTCAGATCTCTGTACAGCACTCCCAAAACCCACATACCTATCTCTTAGGAATTAGTAGCTGCCATATGACTCTAAGCTCTGACCCCTGACTACTAAATCCACTCTATTACATAGTATAAAGGTGATCTAATACTTAATCCAAACCACATATAACAACCCTTGACATGCAATCCCAAACATCCAGGTAAATCTGGAACTTAGCAATACCAGTCAAAATGCAGAAATTCTGAGTGATTCATAATGGTCACAAAGACACAAGTAAGATTCCAGAAATCAAACACAAAATGAACAAATCACACCATAAATACACAAGAAAAAAAACAAAAACCATAACTCCCCTACAAAAAATGTTGGCCCTCACAATAATAGATGCCTACAGGAATAACCCCTCAAATATTAGTGATGAATTCAATAATCAACACAAAGATTTTTTTTATTTTTATTATCATTTCTGCTCATACAAACAATATGTACACCAGTTCCCTCCCTCCCTCTTCCTCCCCCCTACCCCCTGCTCCGCCTCCCCTCGCCCCTCCCTCCCCATCCCCCAGTGACTCCCCCTCATTCCCCGGAAAATCCATTAATGTGCATGTGAGACTCTCCTCTGGGCCCTCCTCTCTGATGACATACAAGGACCCAGTGGCTTTTCCCTGAACCCTTTCTTGTGTTCCCCTTAAGCATAGGAACACTACTATGGCTGTCAATTCCTTGCCTCCAGGGATCTTGGTGCCTTTAGCAAATTCTAGACTTTATGGGGTCAATAGTGTGTGGGACATTGTGCAGGGCATGCAAAGACCTATTCTGATTGCTTCAGCCCTAACTTGTGTGGAGTATCTCGCATATCATTGCTCCTCCCATCCTTGTGCTCTTACAATCTTACTGCCCCCTCTTCCGCAAATTTCCCTGAGCTTCAGGATGGGATGAGATTAGGTTGGCCTAGTCCTAGGTGGTTGATATAGAGTCTCTGAAGTTCTGGATTATGGTTCGTTGATTTTCTTTTGCAGTTTTGCTGCTCCTGTAATGCCCTTCACTCCATCCTGATGGGTATTATATTTCACCCCCTGGCCAGAGATAAAAAGCTGTTAAACCAGAGTCTTGTTATAAGAGTATATTCAAAGGTAGATATAATGAAAGTAGGAAACCACAGTGAAGGAGGGGTCAATCACCCATTTGCAAAATGGTTACTTTTTATCTGCCAGACTATATGCCCTCCCCTTCTGGTGAGATCATACCCCCTCAGTTGTACATGATCAGGAACGAAAGTCTGTGAACTTAACCAGTTACTTGCAGTCCTTGATGGAGGCCTATTTTCTTTGCTATAACATGGTCCCCTCTCTCCTTGTTTCTGGTGTGGCCCTCCTACCCCATCCCTCCTGTTCATAATCCTTGCAATTACTGTAGGTATTACAGAGATTTATCTTTGAGTGTCTCTAGGTGGGATGGGTGGGTTTGGTACTAGGAACCACCTATAGGGAGTACATACAGCACTTAATTTTCTGGGTCTAGGATACTTTACTTAATATAATTGTTTCTAATAGCATACATTTCCCTGCAAATTCCAGTAATTCATCGTTTTTGATGGCTGAGTAGTACTGCATTGTATAGATGCACCACAGTTTCCTTATCCACTCATCAAATGTTGGACATTTGGGTTGATTCCATGACTTTGCTATTGTAAACAGTGCTGCTATGAACATGGTTGTGCTTTTGCTATCGAGGTGAATTTTTGCTGTATGTGGGGTTATTCCCAAAAGTGGGATAGCAGGGTCAAACGGCATTTCAATCTTTAATTTTTTTAAGAATCTCCAGATGGCTCACCAGAGTGGTTGTATGAGTCTGCATTCCCACCAGCAATGTAGGAGAGTTCCCCTCTCTACACATCCTCTCCAGCATTTGGTATTGTTTGTATTGTGGATTTTTGCCATCCTGACCAGGGTGAGATGGTATCTCAGGGAAGTTTTGATTTGCATTTCCCTGAAGGCTAAGGAATTGGAGCATTTTTGAAGATATTTGTTGGACATTTTAATTTCATCCCTGGTAAAGTTTCTTTTAAGTTCCAGAACCCATTTTTTATTTGGGCCATTAGTTTCCTTGGTGTTTAATTTTCTAAGTTCTTTGTGCACTCTGGATAATAGGGCTCTATCAGATATGTAACACAAAGATTTTTAAAGCATGATCTTACCATAATGAAAACAACAAAAGAGGAAATCTGAGAGGAGTTGAATAACCTCAAGAGCTAATGTGAGCAGGAGCACAACAGGCACCTAGATGAAATGAAAAAGGCAGTTGAAGAAACAAAATTAGGTGTAGAGCTGGTGAAAAAACCTCATATACAGATTATTCTTGAAAGTATAAATAAGCTAGCTGTACTCTAATATTCAACAGAAAACTTACCAACAGAATAAACAAAGCAGAAAATATGACTGAACAAATTGATTCAACTGAAGAGGTAGAAAAAGCCAATAAAATACTGGAGAGGAATATTGAACAGTTATGGGAGTCCTTGAAAAAAACCACACCTACACATTCATAGAATACCAGAAGAAGAAACATATATGCCACTCTGGAAGAGATCTTTCATACTGTCATTAATGAAAAATTTTCATATCTAAGAAAGACATCTCTATTCAAGTACAAGAGACAAATCATACACCATTCAGATATGACCTAAATAGAAACATGCCGTGACAAATTATAATCAAAACAATAGAGATGTGTGACAAAGTCAAAGTGCTAAGAATGTCATGAGAAAAAATTAAGTTAATTTAAAGCTTATTAAAATAATAGTTGATTTTAAATGGTAACAATCAAAGCCAGAATAACTTGGAAAGATATACATCAAGTCACAAATGAGAAAAAATGCCAACACAGAAGAATATGCCTGTCAAAATTATCAGTCATGATTGAGAGTGAAAGATATCTTCCACCATAAGTAGAAGCTAAAGGCTTACATAAGCATCAAACCAGGCCTACAGAAGATGCTAGTAAAGATATTCAATCTTGAAGAATAAGACAAGCATATTCAAGAGGACAGAAGGGAAAAATAATACCCACACTACTTCCTAGCAAAGAAATAGACAAATAATAACCACAAAACACAGAAATGATAGGAACCAACAAGTGCTTTTCATGTATAACCTAAATGTTAATAGAATTAACTCTCCAATCAAAAGATACAGAATACAAACATGGATCAAATATCACAACCAAGCAATCTGCTGCCATCAGGAAACACATCTCACCATGAAAGATAAGCACATTCTCAGAGTAAAAAGGAGGTCAAAAGTACTACAAGCTAATTATAAGAAGAAACCAGCAAGAGTAGACATTTTGATATCTGATAAAATAGACTTCAAACCAAAAGGAATCATGAGACACAGAAGGATACTACATATAGCCAAAGGATCAATTCATTAGAAAGACTTCACAATACTCAACAAATACACACCAAATATAGGCTCAGCCACATTCATTAAACACATTTCAACATTTTAAAGGACAGATAAACCCAAACATGATAATAGTAGGTGACTTCAGCACCACACTCTCACTATTGGATAGGTCAACAAGCAAAAAGCTGAACAGAGATACACTAGAGTTTAATCAAACCATAACCCAAATGGTCCTGACCAAGATCTCCCTAATCTTCCATCCCAACCATAAGGAATACATATATTTTTCAGCATTCCATGGAACCTTCTCCAAAATAAACTACATATAGGGACACAAAGCAAACACCCACATATGTAGGAGATTTGAAATATTATCCTGTATCCTCTCTGTGCACCATGGAATAAAGCTAGACATCCAAAATAAAGCAAACATCAGAAAATACACAAATTCTTAGAGATTTAACACCATGATACTGACGAGGAAAAAGGTTCAGACTGAAATGAAAAGGGAAATTTTAAAATTCCTAGAAATAAATGATAATGAAAATACAATGTATCAAAATCTTTGGGTTGCAATGAAGGAAGTCCTAAGAGAAAAGTATATAGCACTCAATGCTATATGAAAAAAATGCAAATTTCACAAGTGAACAACTTAAAAATCCAACTTAAAACTTTAGAGAGACAAGAATGATTGCATCTCAAAATCAATAGATGAGAAGAAATGCAGGGGTCAGTTCCTGGCCACCTGGAAGGAGAGAAGTGAACACGCTGCCTGTCTCTCTGCCTTCCAGGTCCTAGGAGACAATCAGGCATGGCAGGGAGTAAGTCAAAGCATGAACTCACTTTATTGTATGCAGCGCAGCAGTTTATAAAGGCAAAAACCTCGAGGTGCAAAAGGTCAGCACAGCACGCAGGCATCATGGGCTAGGTAGGGTCAGCATTATGGAACTCTTAAGAACCAATCAGGGTTCCCTGTGATGCAAAAAGGGTTAAGCCCTGTACACTAGCTCCCAGTGCCATCTTAGGCCCCATGTGCTCAGCTATGCCTTGTTCACTTCCTCCCAGTGCTATCTTAGGCCCATGTGCTCGGCTACACCTTGTTCACTTCCTCCCAGCACCATCTTGCCTGGGCCGGGCCAACAAAGAAATTTATAAAATCAGGGGGGAAATATCCAAAATTGAGATAAGGAAAATGATACAAAGAATCAACCAACAAAAAGCTGGTTCTTTGAAAAAATCCATAAGATGGACAAACCCTAATTAACCCAAATTAAACGAAGCCAAAAGAGAGAAAACCAAAATTAATAAAATTAGAGATGAAAACAGAGACATTTTAATTGACATGAAGGAAATTCAGATAACTATAAGGTCATACTTCAAAAATTTGTAACCTTCAAAATTTTACAATCAGAAAGGAATGGAAAAATTTCTTAATATGCATAACTTACCAAAATTGAATAAGGATGAATTGAAGCATTTAAACACTCTTAGAAAAAAATGATGAAATTAAAGAATTTACTATAAATATCCCTAACAAAAAAAGTCAAGGACAACATGGAATCAGTGCAGAATTCTACCAAACCTTTGAAAAACAAAATGCCACTATTCCTTAAACTATTCCATAAAATAGGAAAGCTAGGAACTCTCCTGAATACTTTATTCCAAGCTAATATTACAATAATCCCCAAACCAAATAAACTTACAATAAAATAAACAATAATAAAAACTCATTGATAAACAAAGATGCAAATATCCTCAACAAAATTTTAGCAAACTGGATTAAAAAACATGTAAAAAAGATCATTCACTATGTTCAAGTAGGATTTATTCTAGGCACACATTGTTGGCTCAACATATACAAATTAATAAGTATAATCTGTCATATACACAATTCAAGGAACAAAATCAAATCACTCTCTGGATACATACAGAAAGAACTATTGACAAGATCGAATATTCCTTTATGATCCAAGTCCTTAAGGCTTGGAATGGAAGGAACATACTTTATAGTATAAAGGTTATATACAAGAAACCTGTGGCAAGGATCATTCTGAATAGTGAAATTCTCAAAGCATTGCCTCTTTGATCATGAACCAAGCAAGGTTATCCAGTCTCACCACATTTATTCAATATCATACTGGAAGTCTAAGGTAAATCTAATACACAAGAGGAGGAAATAATATGGAACAAATGGGAAAAGATGAAGTCAAGTTATCCCTATTTGGGGAGGTTTACCTGAAAGATTCCAAAAACTCCATTAGGAAATTCCTAGAAATAATATGTAAGTTCAGCAGAGTAACAGGGTACTAAGTCAATGTTCAAAAATCAGTGAGTTTCTTCATCAGGGAAATGCAAATCAAACCAACCCAGAGATATCATCTCATTCAGGTCAAGATGGCAATAATCCAGAATACAAACAACATCAAATGCTGGAGAGGATGTGGAAAGAAGGGAGCTCTCCTACATTGCTGGTGGCAAAGCAGGCTTACACAATCCCTCTGGAGATCAGTATGGTGATTTCTTAAAATAGTTAAGGATTGAAATGTCATATGAAGCTGCTATATCACTACTGGGAATAATCCCTCAAAAGGCAGCAGTTCACTACAGTAACATAAGCACAAGTTCATTGCAGCACTATTTACTATAGCAAAGTCATGTAATTATCCCAAATCCCAACTGTTGATAGATAATGAAAATATGGCAAATTTATATAATGGAATACTACTCAGACATCAAAAAAGACAAATTAATAAAATTTTCCAGGAAATTGTAGGAATTAGAAGAAATTAAATTGAGTAAAGTATCTCACACACAGAAAGTTAGATGCTACATGTACTCCCTAATAAGTGGATACTAGTTCCAACCACACTTAATTATGTATTTAAAGAAGATGACTTTTGGTACCAATCGGGATGCGGCCAAGGGTAAGGCAGGTACAGCAAAACTGAAAACAACAACGAATAATAATTCAGAACATCAAACGCTCTACATTATTTCCCTGGAACCAGACTAGCCAAATCTCTCTCCATCCTAAAGCTCAGGGAACATTGTGGAAGAGGGGGTGACAAGAATTTAAGAGCCTAAATATGGGGAGAACCAATGATATGCAAAATACTCCACACTAGTCAGGGTTGCAGCAGACAAAATATAGCCATAATGTAATTGGACTTTGTCTGACCTGTGCAATAGCTGACATGACAATGACCCCCTGAATTCTAGCATGGATCACAGGGGAGAAGGCTTCATGCAGTAGAATCCTTAGAGGAAAGGGGTAAAACAGTCATAATAGAGTTCCCATGTGTCATGGTTTGAAACGTGTCCCCCACAGTCTCATGTGTTTGGCAAGGTTATGGTACCTTGAGAGGTGGAGACTTGATGGAGGAAGGCAGTCACAAGGGGTGGGCCTTGAGGTGGATTAGTCCCACCCTACCTCTAGGAGAAGTCTGCTATTGTAGCAAGAAAACTTGCAGCTCTCAGCCTCCAAGATGTCTGCAGTGAAGTAGCCAAACTCCAGCTTTGGCCAGACAGCCATGCTGCCTCTGTTTGAAAGAGTGTATCTCTCCTCTGAAAACATGAGATGAATAAATCTCCCTTTCTCCTTCAAGTTGCTTGACTTTTGGTGCTGTCTCACAACAATAGTTAAGAGTAACTGCTACACCATGCTAGAAGGCAGCACAAGAAGTGGCCCCAAGTTTTCCACTGAGTTCTGAACCCTCACTAGGTTACAGGACTCAGAGGGAGGTTCAGTGCTCACATAAGTTGATGCTCTGGGGGATGTGAGGGAGGGAGGGAAGAGAGGCAAGAGGGAAGGGGAGAGAGTGCAATGGGGGAAGATGGGAAGGGGAAAGAGGGAAGGAAAGGAGGGGGTTACCTGATGAGCTTGTATGGTTAGGCATAAATAATATATGTAAAAAAATCAGTGGCTTTCTATACAACAATAATGAAAAAAGTGAGAAAGTCTTTAGAGAAATAATTCCATTTACCATACTCCCTAAAACAAATGAAATACCTTGGTATAGACTAACCAAGGAAGGGCACAACCTGCACAATAAAAACTTTAAGACTCAAAAGAAAGATATTTTAAAAGACAATGGAATGTGGAAAAACCTCCCATGCTCCTGGATCTGTAGAATCATTAAAAATCCTATAACATCATTAAAATGACCATCTGACAAAGAGCAACATATAGATTCAAAGCTACAGGAATCTAAAATCAGTTGCAATTTCTTCACAGAAATTGACAAAGCAATCTCAAAATTAATATAGAAGCACAGTGGCCCAGGATGACTAAAGTAATCCTAAATACTAAAACCTATGCTGGAGGAATCACCAAACCAGACCTTAATCTATAATACAAATCAACAGTAAAAAAAAGACAGCATGGCATTGGTTCCAAAAGAGATACATAGATCAATGGATAAAGGTAGAAGACCCAGAAATCAGCTTCTACCCATAAAGTCATCAGATTTTTAACATATTTGCCAAGAAATCTCAATGACAAAAGAACAGTATCTTCAACAAATGGTGCTGTGAAACTGGATATCCACATAGAGAAGACTAAAAATACACCCTTACTTGTCACCATGCATGAAAATAAACTCCAAGCGCATCAAAGACTTTAATATTAGAACTGAGAGTTACCCAGGATTGTTTTTCCTATCCTGGGCCTTTTCTGCTTCCATATGAATTCTGAGGTTGTTCAATTTCTTTAAAGAATTTCTTGGGGATTTTGATTGGTGTAGTGTTGAATAGGTATATTGCTTTTGGCAGGATGGTCATTTTTATGATGGTGATTCTGCTGATCCAGGAACATGGCAGGAATTTCCACCTTCTGGTATCTGCTGTAATTTCTTTCTTTAGGGTTTTAAAGTGTTTGTTAATATGGGCTCTCATTTCCTTGGTTAGATTTATGCCAAGGTATTTCATTTTTTTAGGGGCTATAGTAAATAGGATTGCTTCTCTTAGGGGTGTTTCACTCTTTTCATCCTTGGTGTATAGGAAGGCCACTGAATTTTGCACATTTATTTTGTAACCTTCCACCCTGCTGAACTTTGTATTAGTTCCAGGAGTTTCTTGGTAGAGTTTTTAGGGTCAATCTGTTATACAATCATGTCATCTGCAAATAGAGATATCTTGACTTCTTCTATTCCAATTTGAATCCCTCTGATTTCCCTCTCTTGTGTTATGGTTCTAGCTAAGACTTCAAGTACACAATTGAATAGAAGTGTTGAGAGTGGACAGCCTTGTCTAGTTCCTGATCAAAGCTGGAATGCTTCAAGTTTTTCCCCATTGAGCATAATCCTTGTTGTTGGCTTACTGTATACAGCTTTTATTATGTTGATAAAAGTTCCTTCCATTCCAACGTTTTCTACCTTTGGATGTTGGATCTTGTCAAAAGCTTTTTCCGCATCTACCAAGAATATCATGTGGTCTTGGACTTTGAATTGGTTTATATGATGTTTTACATTTATTAATTTGAGGCATATGTTGAACCAATATTCAGTGCCTGGTATAAACCTACTTGATCTTTTTGATATGTTTTTGAATCTGCATTGCTAAGATTTTGTTGAGAATCTTTGCATCTGTGTTCCTAAAAGAGATTGGCCAATAATTTTCTTTTTTAAGTTTATCTTTACTATGTTTGTGGATTAGAATGATATTAGCTTCAGAGAAAGAATTTTGAAGTTTTCCTTCACTGTTTTAAGGAACAGTTTAAGGAGTATGGGTATTAGTTGTTCTTAAAATGCCTGGTAGAATTCTGTGCTAAAACCATGTGGTCCAGGACATTTTTTTGGTGGGAAGATTCGAGATTACTTCATTGATTTCCTCATTTGTTACAATACTCTTTAAATAATTCAAAACTTCCTGATTCTATTTACCTAAGTTGTGGTTACTGAGGAATTCATCCATTTCTTTCAGCTTATCAAACTTCATGGAGTTGCAAGTTTTTAAAATATGATCTTACAATTTTCTGAATTTCTTGGCTATAAGTTGAGATTACTCCATTTTCATTTCTAATTTGGCTAATTTGGTTTTTCTCTCTCTTCGTTTAGGTTAATTTAGCTAGGGGCGTATCAATCTTAATGATTTTTTCAAACAACAAGTTTTTCCTCTGGTTGATTCTTTCTATCACTTTCCTTATCTCAATTTTGAATATTTTACTTACGATTTTTCTAAACTCCTCTCTTTTATTGCTTTTTGCATTGGATTGCTGTTGTGTCTCTAAAGCTTTATACTGTACTGCTGAGTTATTTACTTGTGACTTTTCCATTTTTTGATATAGGCATTAATACGTATAAACTTATCTCTTAGGACAGTGTTCATTGTGTCCCATAGATTTTGATTTATTGTATTTTCATTTATGTTCATTTCAAGGAAATCTTGAATTTCCTTTTACATTTCTTTCTGATCCCATATCTCATTCAGCATCATAGTGTTTAGTTTCCAAGAGTTAGTGTATTCTCTGCTGTTTTAGACCATGGTGGTCTGACAGGGTACCAGCTATAATTTCAACTTTCCTGTGTATGTGGAGACTCATTTTGTGGCTGGATATGTGGTCTATTTTGGAGAAAGTTCCATGGGCTGCTGAGAAGAATGTGTATTCCTTGTGCTTGGATAGAAGGCTCGATAGAGATCTGAAAGATCCATTTCAGTAAGGGTTTGATTTAGTTCCAAAGTGTCTCTGTTGAATTTTTGGCCTGTTGATCTATCCCATGTTGAGTATGCAGTATTGCAATTCCCAAGTATAATCATTTTTAGATTGATTTCTTGCTTTAACTTTTTAGTGTTTGCTTAATGAATGGAGAGGAGCCCATAGTAAGTGTGTATATGTTCAGTCTTGTGAAGTGTTCCTGGTGAATTTTATCAATGACTGAAATGGAGTATCCTTCTGTGTCTCTTAGGATTTTCTTTGGTTTGAAGTCCACTTTGTCAGATACCATAATTGCTACCCCTGTTTGTTTCCTGATTCCATCAGCTTGATAATTTTTTACCAGCCTTTTACTTTTAGAATATGCTTATCTTTTGTGGTGAGATGTGTTTCCTGAGGGCAGCAGATGAATGGTTTTGATTTCCAATCCATTTTTGTAACCTGTGTCTTTTGATTGGTGAAGTAATTCCATTATAACTTAGGGTTATAATGGAGAAATTACTTTTAATCCTGGACTTTTTTATCTTTAGTGGCTTTCATTAGTGTATTATTTAGGTCCTTGTTTGTGGTGGTATTATATTTTCCTTCTGTCTCCTGGATATTCCTGGTTTTCTCTTCAAGCTTGAGTATCTTTCCTAACATTTTTGAAGGCCTGGTTTTGTGGTCATGTAAGCCTTCGATTTGTCTTTATAGTGGAAAATTTTTCTTTCACCCTTGATCATGACTCATAGTTTAGATGGGTATAGCAATCTGGGCTGACATTTGTGCTCATTCAATACTTAAAGTATGTCTCCCCAAGCTCTTCTGGCTTTTACTTTTTGCCTTGAAAACTCATTTGTTATCTTAATAGATTTACCTGTAAATGTGACTTGTTTTTTTTTTTTTTCTTTTGAAGTCCTCAGCACATTCTCTTAGTCTTGTATGTGTAGTATTTTGATTATTATTTGCTGTGGCAAGTTTCTATTTTGGTCATATCTGTTTGGGGTACAGAATGCTTCTTATATTTGGATGAGCCTCTCTTTCTTTATATGTGGAAAGTTTTCCTTCATGATAAATTTGAAAAATATCATTAGTTGTGGTATTTTGGGATTTTTTTTGATATTCCATGAATGCACATGTTAGGCATCTTCAAGGTGTCCCATAACTGTAAAACAAAATGTTAATGTTTATATAGTTTCTTTATTTGAAGGAAATTAAATATAAACAAATGTATTCAACCTACTTTTACATAGGAATTTGATGGAAATGAGACGCCTATGGAAATGAAAGGAACCATAGGTTAATTGACTTATATAAAAAGATTAACCTTGTGAAGTTGATTCAGGTCTGTTTTTGTTAGCTAAAGGTGTCAACTTAATTGAAGGCTTAAACTTTGGGCAACAATGTCACAAAGTAAACTACAATGAAGATGTAAATTCATATCAAGAAGCAGTCAAAATCAACTAATCTCAAAATCATATATTTTCCTATAGTTTATAAGGAAGAGCATACATTCTAATCAATGTGTATACTTCTAAATATACAGAGAATTTAGTTTTTATCATATAGCAAAGAGATATATTGCCACAATATTCAGACTGCACATTTTTGCATTATTGTTTTCAGGAATAGAACCCATTACCTACCACCTACTTGGACTTCTTATTTTGCATATCGGTGCATTGATGTAAGAAAATGTGACCATACTCATTTTATCATATTGAAGTAAATGAAGTTTTAGACAGCCAACATTTTGAATGATTAAAAATGATAATTTCATATAGAATAACTAGAAAAATTTCTCCACGTCTGTATCCTAAATTTCTTCTTTGACAAACTAAGACAAATGCCCTCACTCTTGGCAGTCCATACATATCACAAGAACTATAAATAAGGTATGAGCTGACAAAAGTAATGGACTTCACATATAACCTTGAGTCACTTTGATATTTTCTTCTAAATCTGACAGTTAAAATAAAATCCTGGCATTTTGCACTTCATTTTCATCACCTTACCTATCTCTGTGGGCATCACACAAAGGAAAAAAGTGACAGGAAAGATTATTTGGCTGATTTTATTTCAAAGAATTTAAGAATTTTGAAAAACTTTTTTCATTTGTTTTCTTCTTTTTTTCACACATTTTACTTTTTCTCTAATCATTCAAGCTCAATAGATACCTACCTCCTCTCTCTTTACCCTCCCCTGCCCAAATGTCCCCCATTGGACTCTCCCCTCTTGCCCTCTTCCTTTCACAAAACTCCCTTCCTCCCCCTCTCCCAATGCCTCCTACTTCCTTCCTCCCATCCCTTGGAGCATACATTTTTGTGGGCACCTAACCTCCCTCTGAGTCCTCCACGCTAGTGAGGGTTCGTGACTCAGTGGCATAGCCCAGGGCCCCTTAGCATGGGAACTCTATTATGACTGTTTAATTTCTTGCCTCTAAGAATCTCACTGCCTGGAGCCTTCTTCCCTGTCATACATGCTAGACTTTGGGGGGAGGGTCATTGATATGTCAACCATTGTGCAGGTCAGGCAAAGTTCAATGCTGGCTGCTGCAGCCCTAACTTGTGTGGAGTGTCTTGCATATTGTTGGTCCTCCCCATCTTTAGGCTCTTACATTCTTGCTGCTCCCTTTTCCACTTGTCCCCTGAACTTTAGGATGGAGAGAGATTTGGCTGGTGTGGTTTCAGGTGAACAATTTAGGGTCTTTGATGTTCTGAATTATGGTTTGTTGTTTTCAGTTTTGTTTTTTCTGCACTGCCATTGGCTGCATCAAGGTTGATATCAAAGGTAATCTAAACAAGGATAAAAGACTTTTTAAATGAAAACCTTAATGTAAGAGGAGACTCAAAGGTAGATGGAAGGATAAGAGTAAGACACTACAGTGTCAGCAGGGGGGGTCATTCTCCATTTGCTGGTTGATTACCATCTATCTGCCAGTCCCTATATCCTCCCTGACTGGTGAGATCAAACCTGTTCATTCTCAAGTTACCAAGAAGGGATGTGAGAGGAGCTACTATGGCCTATTTTCTCTGCTGAAGTGTGTTCCCCTATCTCCTTTCTTGTAAGGTTTTCCTTCCCCTTACCTCTTGTTAATAATCCTTTGTGATTAAGTGGGTATTACAGAAATTTACCTTTGAATATGTCATTAAGTGGGTCTGGACCTAGGACACACCCGAGGACCCAGGTCGTCTTCAGGATTTTGGAAATCTTTATGCTTTGACTTTGCAAATTTAAAAGATACTTGCTATTATTTCTTCATCAATCTACAAAATGAAGAAGAATTCACCCACATAATTTTATAAATTGGCATACATACATGATATATATATATATATATACAAAGAGAAAAAGAGAGAGAGACTGTTATAGTGTCTTATAGCTACAAACTTTGCAGTCTTACAGATTCAAATAATTAAATAAATTATGAGTTACCATGTATTAATCTTCAGGAAGAACTAACCAATAATCTACCTCATAGGAGTAATAGAAATATCAAATGAATATGCAAAACACACTTGATACAAATAATCATGGAATATAAATGTTTTATTAACATCAGTATACTGTTTTTTTAAAATGCATTTCTCAATTTAATTCCCAAATAATGAGAAACCTGGACACGAGAATCACACAATATACAATTTCCTGAAATGTAGAATGAGAAGAAAGGGAGAGTATACCTTATTTTAGGATATTAGGAAATGGGCCTAGAGAATCCACATTCAGCTAACATTTTTAGTTGCCATCAGCCAGTGTAGCTCTTTATTCCTAGTGGTCTCTCAGTCATTACAGGTGACCAGTGAATCATAGGCTATAGAAGAGTGTTTGTACTTTCAATTTGAATTACAGAAATACCATTTTTTTCTGTGCAGATGGAAAACCTTTAGCATCATTCCTAATGAATTATTAATTACTGCTTATAGAATGAGCTTGTAGAAGATTAAAAAAATATGTCTCCTACCCATTTGGCCTTGAAAATATAGGCTGGCCATAACTCTAGCTGAAGCATCTTCCCTTATGCTTTCTTACATCTAGAAGCAACTAAACCTAGCCAGCAGCTAAAGCACTTGCTGAACTGCAGGGGATCAGAAATTTAGACCATAGTCCCCATTCAACAAAGGTAAAGCAGATGCTTAAAGCAGCTTATTTGGCTCAATGGGCAAAGCAGAGTAAACAAACATTACAAACATAGACCCAAACTCTAAACTTTTTGTATCCCAATCCGAATTGTCAGTCTTTAGGCCATTCAGTTAAAAACTCTAATCTCTGGGAAGTTTCTCTTTGACAAGAATTTCAAATAATGGTTCCACATTACTCAGGCTGAAGCTCCTGCAACTGACAAAGACCTATTTATTATTGAAGAGATGATAAGCATGTTTTCTGACCAGTATGATCACCAGACTTAATTGAAGTTATCAGGTGAGAAATCTCTTAACTGATGCATAATTTCTTTTAAAAGATAAAAGCATATATTTGTCAGAGTTTAGATCCTTTAATGGTCTGTTTTTATTTTCTCTCCTGTATTTGGAGTCATCTATCCTCTTAGATCACAAATTTGACCACAAGTTTGAAAAGTTCAGTAGAAGAGACTCCATTCTGCTATAATCTGATCCCAACTTTGTTCATATATTGCATTGGCAAGGTTAATTTAATGTAGTACTCCTTACAGTAAATATACATATGCTTTTTCATAAGACTTTTGTAAAGATTGAACAAATGAGTATGTTCACACTTACACACACAAGCATATCTTGACAAAGTAGCTGACTCATGCAGCTCTGTTTAATAAATACTTATTTTATTATTTAATTTTTAATTCTATCTTAACCAAGATCCTTCTTTTCTCAGTCATCTTGGCATGTCCTTCTGGTTTGTCCCTCATGGAATCCTACTTCAGTTCATGTTGGTTTATAATGGACAGTCATGTTCTTACATGAAAGTTGCTTCGTAACCCATAAGGAATGTTTATGTACACTTGCTCAAAGTGAGAGGCTTCATTAATTCAATATAATTACTCTAATGATTTGCATCATTATTAGCTACAAGATAAGACAATATTGTTCTCCTCCAATCTGAATTCTGAAAAAAATAAAAGCTTGTCTCTGTTCAGAAAATATTTTCTTCTATTTCTTTCAGTCAACTCCAGGCCTAATGGAAAAAGGAATTTTATAGTTTTTACAGTCTACCCAATCTAGGCTGCATGCCACCCAAAAGCATTCAGCCATTACTAAATTAAAAATGACTTCATGGTTCTCACTTCAACAGCACATATACTATAATTGGAATTATTCAGAGAAGATATGCAAGGCCACTGTGCAAAGACACACCATTTTATGAAGAATTTTCTAATTCTTAAACAAGTACTATCATATACTGTGCTGAAAAAAAAGAAAAAATCCTCATAAAGGTGAATCCAGCAATAACTTACCAAATTGCAAATGTGTTTACCCCTTGATCCATCAATAGTAAGTGTGGAATTCTATTACAGTATACCCACACATGTAGAAAATACAGGATTTTCATTCATTTTAGCAGGTATTGCTAGTAATTATGAAGGGTTAGGAAAAGGTATTGATTACTTAAGTTCTCTTATATCCACATAATGGAATATAAAGTAGAGAGATAAATAAGATGGATTTTATGTACTAGGATTTTAACATATCCAAAATATGGAACGGGAATATATTTTGCTTCAGCCTGCAGAATAATGGTATCAGTTATATACACAAAGTACATAAAAATATATATTAAGATATTACTATATTTGCACAAAGATAACAAGATAAACTTATGGATTGAATGCATAAGGCCCATGAAAATTCATATGTTGAAAAAATTCCTTAATTATGATATTTGGAAGTAAACTTTTAAGAGATAATTAGATTGTAATAGATGTGTAGAATTAGTGCAATTATAGGAAGAAGCCATAGGACCAAATTCCTCTTTTTTCTTTTTGTGTGGACAGTAAGCCAGAAGCCTATGATCTGAGGAGGGTTTTCATAGTAACCCAGACCACACTGACCCTTTATATAAGAAATCAAGCTTCTAAAATTGTGGGAAATAAATGCTATCTTCATCACTGTATAATTTTTGTTATGTAACAGATAGAACTAAGACATATGCTAATGAAAATTTACTTCCTGTTTAGGTAGCAAACTAATGCCAGCAGATCCGCTCCCTGTTTTCATGTTTATTAGGATGAAGTCATTTCCATTTGTTTCCATTTTATCTATGAATACTTACTCATTACAGAAGAACTGGATAATTGCAAGAGATATATTCTTTATAACCTAAAATATTAATTATTATCCCTTACAGTATGAATTTGGCCACAATTGAGCCATACAAAGAACAGATAGTGTGACAAAGACAGCAAGCCAAAATTCTTGATTCACAAAGTATTTTACAAAATTGTGAATTTTTAACAGATCAACAGAAATATGTTTTACTTATAAAATCAAAACAGAAAATTTAATTTAATGAAATCTAGGTTGAATCATCTATGCAGGAAACATTTAGATACTAACTTTGAGGAAGACTGTATGTTCAGGCTTGCTGTAGGCCTGTTGCAGTCAGCCTGCATGGATGCTGACAAAAGACCATTAAACAACTTAAGGGAACAAGAGGTTTATACTCTTACAATAGTCTGGTTATAGTTCTCAGTCCAGATAGGATACTATGCACCAGCACCAGGGCTGAGGGAACTGGACACATCATCTCTGTGTAATGGGTGAGAGAGGGACGATCCTTATTTGCCAGGCCAGCATATCTGGCCAAGTATACATAAGGATGCTGATTCTCTTGACCAGTTGTCTGTATTTCATTCCAGGGTGTAATCCCACCCACCATGGGCTGGGCCTTCCCCAGCAGCTAGACAATTGCCTACAGGTTTGCTCTGGATCTAACACAACCACTAATTCTCTAAAAATGTGCCCAGAACTCAAACCCTCAACTATCAATTTGACACCTGTGCCTATCTATGACAAGGCCTATCTACTTCTTTTTTTTTCTTTTTTCTCACACTTTATTTTTTTCCTAATCATACAAGCTGAGTAGCTACACCTGAATTCTCCCTCCCCCATCACCCTCCATTGCACTCTTCCCCTTCCACCTTCTTTCATCTAACTACCTCCTTACCCATGTCCCAGTGCCTCCCCTTTCCTCCCTCCCATCCTCTGGAGCATTCATTTATATGAGCACCTAATGTACCTCTGAGTCATCCACCCTAGTGAGGGTTCAGGACTCAGTGGCATAGCCCAAGGCCCCTAGTTGGGCTCCTCATTAGCATGGGGACTCTATTGTGACTATTTAATAACTTGCCTCTAAGAATCCCACTGTCTGTAGCATTCTCTGTCATACATGCTAGACTTTGGGGTCACTGACATTTCAGCCATTGTGCAAATCAGGCAAAGTCCAATCCTGGCTACTGTAGCCCTAACTTGTGTGGAGTATGTTGCATATTGTTGGTCCTCCCCATTTCTAGGTTCTTACATTCTTGCTGCCTCCTTTTCCACAAGGTTCTCTGAGCTTTAGGATGGGGAGAGATTTGATTGATCTGGTGCCAGGTAAACAATGTAGGCTCTTAGGTGTTCTGAATTATGTTTTGTTCTTGTTTTCAGTTTGCTTTTCCTACACTGCCCTTGGCTGCATCCCAATTGGTATTGAAGGTGATCTCCTAACCAAATATAAAAGACTGTTTAGATGAAGATCTTAATGTAAGAAGGGACTCAAAGGTAGGTGGAAGAGTAGAGGTAGAACACAGCAGTGGGGGGGTCAGTATCCCATTTTTTGCATGATTACCATCTATCTGCCAGTCCCTATACTCTCCCTGATTAGTGAGATCAAACTTGTTCAGAGACCAGGAAGGGAAGTGAATCTATTTCTTTTTTTTTTAATTTTTTTTATTATTATTTATTCAACTGTGTGTATGTGCACGCGTGTGTCTGTGTGTGTGTGTATGTGTGTGTCGGTGTATGTGTAGAACCACGGAGGAATTCGCGAACCCACCGTGGACGCCTCCACCTCCTTCTGCCCCGGGATTCACAGGCTCCGCCCTACCAGGACCAGAAGCGCAGGCCGCCCCCGCTTCCGTCTGGCGTCTATACGTGGGATCTGGGATCCGAACTCGGGACCTTCCGCCTGCAAGGTGGAGGCTTAACCCCTGAGCCACCTCTCCACCCCGTGAATCTATTTCTTTACAATATTCATGAAATAAAATGAATCATGGGGAATATGATATTTATTTATTTATAATCTTTTTATTTTTCTAATCTCATATATGTTTACAATGCATTTCAGTCCTATCTATCCCTTTTTTCTCCTCCTCTCCCTTGAAATTCTCCTAGCTTGTCCATCTCTTACCTTTCTATCCTTATTTTTAATTGGACTCTAATGTAAAATAATATGTCAGCAAAACAATAAAATACATTTAGGAAGTAAAGATTATTTACACGTAAGTGTATAGCTCCATGTGTTTACATAACCCTGATAAAGCTGAAGGATAATAGTTTTGGCCATCTCCTATAAAAAATAAGTTCATGTTGTGAGTTCAGGAAATGCTGGCTCGCAGAAGGCAGTCTACTCTACATTGTGAAAACAGAGAGCTCAGGCCCAGAGAGACTGTCTGTGTTATGAATTCATGGAATACAGGTCCATAGGAGACCATGCCATCTACACTGTGAGCACAAAAAAACCCCTAGCTCAGGGAGGTCGACAACATGGAGAACACATGGAACCAAGACCCAGTGAGACTGTCCATGTCTAGGACACACAGAACTCCAGCCCAGTGAGGCTGCCCATGATATAGGCATATGGCATAATAGTCCAGAGAGTCTGTCATCATGTATGCATATACAGCCTTACACATAAGAGTTTCTCCTTGTGTTCATATGGAGCCCAGTTCATGGAAGGACATTTATGTTGTGTGTACAAAAATATGGGACTCAGGGGATTGACAGGCAGTGTGTTATATAAGGCTACCAATAATACAAATGTTAACAAGGCAGAATAGTGAATATAAGAATATACTCTCCCATCTCTGCCACAATCTGATGCATGTGCAACATAGCAACCCTATGTGCAGTACCTCTAGGGGCAGCAAAGATGACTTTTTTGAAAGAAAAACAAATTATGACATCATTTCTTTCTTTGCTGAGCTCTGGAAATCTACTAAAGCATACAGTAATTTAAAATCTTGTTTCCTGGATACTTAATATCTGTATTTGAATACCACTAAGTTCCAAGAAATACACTCGTTGCAAAGAACTGGGATTTCACAAGTGAGCCACCATGCCAGATCTAACCATCCTATTTAAGAGAACAACACTGTCCTTCCAATTCCAGTCTTGATATTAGCCATTTTTTATTCTCTTTTATTTTTTCCAAAGCATTTTATTCTTTCACTATGTAATGTGATCATTTACAAATTTTATTCTTTATTCTATATAATTTAGTCATTTCTGAATTTTCCTTGTACTCTGTCCATCTGGAAAAAATATACTCTTAAATATTTGACAAATGAATGAATAACTTCTGGGAATCTAAGAAATATCTTCTCCATGATATGTATGAGAAAACAAATGAGCAGATTGGTTAACTAATTTCCCTTAGACTGCTACAATTAATAAAAGACAGAAATGAGAATTAAGCTCCAAGCTTTTATATATTTTATATTTGAAAAGACCAGCTCAGGTCTTAATCACTAAATGACCTTATGATGATTGTGGGTTTTTTTTAGCCATGCTAACCTGTCTGTACTTGCTCAAGCACAGAGGTACCTGTGAAGAGAATCAGCAATTGTCATGGAATCTGAATATAGTTCTCTAGAGAATAAGGCAAACAAGATAGAAAGGCAAAAGGTGAAGAAATTATGCCATTCAGGTTAAAAGTTTATCATATAGCGTTACCTGGATAATGGGAGAAAGGCATACTTGAAGGATTTTAGCATCAACTTACATTTTTTTTCTTCACTTACTCTGCACAATCATGCTAATGATACTTAGACCAAGTCAAATAAAACATTTCCACATGTCTGAGCCAAAGAGTCATTTCATGAATAAATATCTACTAAAGTTTCCTACCAAGCAATGATGGGATATTTAGATGGAGTACTTTGGGCATAAGAGTCCCTGAATGTGGAAATTTTGTTAAAATGTCAATTGAGACTTAAGCCTCAACACTTCTTTTTTTTTCTCCTACATTTTTCCTAATCATACAAACTCAATAGGTACCCCTATCATCTCCCTCCCCTTTCCCTTCACTACCCTCCCTACCTCCCCTTTTCCCATTACCTCCCTCTTCCTCCATCTCCTCCTCTGGAGCATCCTTTTGTGTGAATACCAAACAGCCCTCTGAGTCCTCCATCCTAATAAGGGTTCAGGACTCAGTGACATATCCAGGAGCCCCTTTTGAGGTTTCTCATTAGTATGGGAACTCTATTATGATTGTTTGATCACTTGCCTCTAAGGATCCTACTGCCTCGATCCTTCTGCCATGTGATCCATGTTAGATTTGGTTGGGGGGCATTGACATGTCAGCCATTGTGCAGGACAGGCAATGTCCAATATTGGCTGCTGTAGCCCTAACTTGTGTGGAGTATCTTGCATGTTGTTGGTCCTCCCCATCTTTAGGCTCTTACAGTCTTGCTGCCCCCTCTTCCACAAGGTTCCCTGAGCTTTAGAATGGGGAGAGATTTGGCTGGTCTGGTTCCAGGTGATTAATGTAGGGTGTTTGGTGTTCTGAACTATGGTTTGTTGTTCAGTTTTGCTTTTCCTGAACCTCCCTTGGTTACATCCTCTTTGGTATTGAAGGTTATGACCTAACCAAAGATAAAAGATTGTTTAATGAAGACCTAAATATAAGAGGAGAATCAAAGGTAGATGGACACAGCAGTCATGGCAGAGGGGAAAGGTCAGTCTCCATTTCCTGGTTGGTTACCATCTATCTGCCAGTCACTATACTCTCCCTGATTGGTGAGATCAAACCTGTTCATTTGAAAGTGACCAGCAAGGGAAGTGAGAGTGAGCTTTACCAGATGTCTTGCTACTTACATGCAATAATTGACAGTGATATATTTTCCTTAATGAAGCATGATCTCCTATCTCCTTTTTTTGGAGGGGGTCCTCCTTCCTCTTCCCTCCTGTTTAGAATCCTTTGTGATTACAATAGGTATTACAGGGATTTACCTTTGAATATGTCATTAACTGGCTTTGATACTAGGATCTACCTATTAGTGAGTACATATGGTGTCTAACATTCTGTGTCTGGGATACTTCAATCAATATATTTTTTCTAACTCCATATATTTCCTGGAAATTTTCATTAATTCATTTTTTGATAGCTGAGTAGTATTCCACTGCATAAATATACCACATTTTCATTATTCATTTGTCAAACATTGGACATTTGGGTAGATTCCATGACTTTGCTATTGTAAACAGTGCTGTAATGAACATGGTTGTGCTTGTGTTAGTGTAGTGAATTTCTTTATTATGGGGAATTATTCTAAGACGTGGTATAGGAGGGTCATATGGCATTTCAATCTTTAACATTTTAGAAATCACCATACTGATCACCAGAGTGGTTCTCTTAGCCTGCATTTCCACAACCAATGTTTGTATTGTGGATTTTGCCATCCTGACTGGAGTGAGATGATACCTCAGGGAAGATAAATTTGCATTTCTCTGATGGCCAGGGCTGTGGAGCATTTTGTAAGATATTTGTTAGACATTTTAATTTCATCCCTGGAAAAGTTTCTTTTGAGTTCTGAGGCCCATTTTTTAATTGGGCCATTTATCTCCTTGGTGTTTACTTTTTAAATTTCTTTTTGCCCTCTGGGTAATAGAGCTCTATCAGGTATGTGGTTACTGAAGATTTTTCTCCCATTCTGTGTGTTGCCTTTTTGCTTGGTTTACAATCTCTTTGTCTGAACAGAAGCTTTTTAATTTCATGAGATCCTATTTGGTCCTCAACAAAGTTGTTACAGATTTATGTTGACTTGGTACCGCATTGTCTTACACATGCTTTACTGATGTTTTGTTTTGGTTACTGAAAGGCATTGAGAAGACGGCAGTAGTTAGAATATGTCAACAGCTCAGTTCCTCCTGGGATAGACAATTTTTGGGCTCAGGACAATTTACATTTATAATTTCACCACATTTGCTATTGTATGTTCAATGCCCAATGGCAAGAAACTAGGCCAGAACCTTTTAAAACTAGTCCTAGAGCCTCAAAAGAGCTTAACAAGTTTTATGTTATACTTTAAAGGTGAACTTAAGGCTAGTGATGCTTTTCTAAAACTGCTGATGTTTTGAAAAAATAACATTCTGTGATTGCTGATTTTGTACCCATTTTTTCTTCCAGTTCAATATTATATCTTTTCTCTCTGGAATAGAAAACTGACTCTTAAACTGCCTTACAAAAATTGAAGTCCCCACTTAGAAATTTGCTATCAGTTCTTGGATTTGTTACACTCATTCATCCATCCACTCATTAGTAAAAAGAGTTATGTAAGTATTTGAAAAGGATTAGTAGATCACTAGCATGTATGACTCTCATTTATATATGCTCAAAGTTAGTTCCTACTTGGGGTAGGAACACAGATCAAAATTACTTTTATACTAAGTATCCTTGGTTCTAGAATACTAACTTTGCGGAGCAACAATGTGAAGCTATAGGATAAGTAACTCATCTACAAAGTCCACTAATTCCTTTAATAATAAAATGATAGGGTTAAATTAAAGAATCTGAATGTTTATTGTCACATGTCATAGTTAAGCACAGGTGTCAACTTGACTGTTAAGGGTTTGAGCTCTGGGCTCAGTTGTAGAGAGTTGATGGTTGAGTTAAGCCCAGAGCAAACCTGAAGGAGATTGTCTAGCTGATGGGGAAGACCCAGCCCATGGTGGGTGGGATTAGGCCCTGGATAAATCAGAGAGCTGGTTGAGAGAGTTGGCATCCCTCTGTATACGTGGCAAGACATGCTGGTCTGGCAAGTAAGGATTGTTCATCTCTTAGCCATTATGCAGTGACGGTGTGGCCAGTTCCCTCAGCCCTGGTGTTGGTGCATGCTCTCCCATCAAGCTGGACTAAGAACTGTAACCGGACTGTTGTAAGAAAATAAACTCCTCGTTCTCTTAAGCTGTGTGATGGTCATTTATCAGCAACTATGCAGATGAACTGCAACACCACGTTAAACCACAGAACTAAAAATATTGCATAAATACCCCAAAATGAAATTAAATTTAGAAAATATGTTTCTAATGCAGCAGGTTTCATGTCTATACCAGCAATACAAAAGCAAGCTAGACAAAAGCAACCTAAGGGAGAAAAGGTCTATTATCCCTCATAGTTCAAGGGTACAGACACACTGCATCCATGACTGGGAATCATGAACTGATGAATGCTCAGTTTAAAACCCAATCTATGAAATGATACTTCCCATAGTTAAGGCGGGACTTTCTGCTTCAATTAGTCTAACTCTCATAATCCTTCCTAGGAAACTAAGGTAATTTATGTAATCCCTCACAGGTATGTGCAGAGGCTTATTTTTTTTCTGGATCCTGTCAAGATAAATAATAACCCTCAATAAATATTAGCCCTCACACTTATGTAAATACAAAAGTTTGGAATTTAGCACTTGGAAGTACCTTTTTTTCTGGCAATTTCATCTAATTATGTAATACATAAAATAGAAAGAAGCTACTGCTATTTTAAGAGAAAGACTATGTCATGGTTAAATACATGTATCAACTTGATACTTGAGAGAGTGAGTTTTGGGCACATTTGTAGAGAATTAGTAGTTGAGTTGTGCCCACAGCAAAACTGCAGGAGATTGTCTCGCTGATGGGAAAGGCCCAGCCCATGGTGGGTGGGACTAGGTCCTGGATAGGTGAATAATATATAAAGAGCTGATTGAGAAAGTTTGCATTCTTGTGTATATTATGCCAGATATATTGGTCTGGAAAATGAGGATTGCTTCTTTTTCAGCTGTTATGTGGTGCTGTTGTGGCCAGTTCCTTCAACCCTGGTGTTGGTACAAGCTTTCCTGTCAAGCTGGACTAAGCACTATAAGTAGACTATCGTAAGAGAATAAACCCCTTGTTCTCTTAAGTTGTTTGATGGTGACTTTATCAGCAACCATACAGGCTAATTGCAACAGACAATATTCAAATTTTAAGGTATTTTACTCTGTATTTAGAAGTCATGGCTATGTATTAATTGACAATATATATGTAGAGGCAGAATTCATTTGTTTTCAAATGATGGTGATAATGATAAGGGAGACAAATGACTGTGTAAGGGGAGACTAAGTCATCAGTTGAGCCAGAAATAAAGTCTTAGCTTCCTAATTAGTTGGCTAAGGTTCTGACTTCCTTTTATTATGGATTTATCTCTTGTTCCCCTGACATTTCTAGCACATCTTATAAAGGTGACATTACTAATCATTATAGCATTGTACTACAGCTTCAATGAGTCCCATTAGCCTCAAAGTATTTTCAAGCTATAAGTACATGCTACTTGTGTAAAAAGATTGGGAATATGTGATATGGATATATAAGCATATAATTATATGCCTTGCCATTTGGGCCTTTTTCAGCACACAAGGTCTAAATGCAAAACACGGTCTTAGCATGTATGGATAACTGCCATGTACAAATGCAAACATGGAAACAAAAAAAGATGTGAATGTGAGGAGCAAGTTAAACAGTCCCAGAATCATACTTCATTTTGTTTTCCTCTTCTCCCTTCCCCCATTGCCCTGTACCTTTCTTTCTCTTATTATGTAGAGACAGCTGGAACACAAATGAAGTTGCTGTTGGCCATTTCAGCCAAGACAGAAATGTGATTCTCCTATTAATATGCTGCAATAATCAGTTCACTCCCACTTTGTCCCTTTGGCTATACAAACCTGAATGAAGGAAAGAAAATTTGTAATGGAAAAAAGAAGGCTCCTTTTGCATTTTTATTAGAAAGAAGAAATGTGTCATATTTTCTGTAACATCAATTTCATTCTTTCTCTGCAGGAATTTTCTTGCCAATATTTAAACATGCCATTATTTCCTTTCAAGAATTAAAAAAAAAAAATCCTACCACTCTTGGTACTATTTATCTTCTATTTGTCATACTTAGGCACAGTTGTTAAATTGACAGTTGAGGGTTTGAGAGAATTTGTAGAGAATTAGTGGTTGTGTTAAGCCCAGAGCAAACCTGCAGGAGATTGTTTAGCTGCTGGGGAAGTCCCAGCCACGGGTGGGTGGGATTACACCCTAGAATGAAATACAGACATCTGGTTGACAGAGTTGGCATCCTTTGGTACACTTTGGTAAGGATTGTCCCTCTCTCAGCCATTACATAGAGATGGTGTGGCCAGTTCCCTCAGCCCTGATGTTAGTGCATGCTCTCCCATCAAACTGGATAGACTGCAACTGGACTATCAGTAAGAAAATAAATCCCTTGTTCCCTTAAATTGTTTGATCGTCATTTATCAGCAACCATGCAGGCAAACTGCAAAAGGATTTGGTACCCTAGAAGTGGGGTGTTACTGATAAATCTGGCTATGTAGATTTTGTGGCTTTTGAATTGTTTTGCTGGACAAAGTTTGAATGTTTGAAGATTTTGACTACATGGATTACCCATACCATTCTACAGAGTTTGGTGGGCCATTTGGAAGATAGTGATGTTGAGAGAATTGTGAATTGTTTGGGCCCAGTTTCGGATGAGGGGAACAAGGTGAAGCTGAATTTAAAGACAATGGACTGGCTTGGTTGATAGAGGACAGCTTTGTTGGCAGCCTTGAGGATTTGCATGAGGAAAGGGCAGGCAGCTGATTACCAGCTACTGTTGAAAAAAGGAGCGTCAATCTAGGAAGACCTAGTGACTTGTACTGGGATGGTGGAAAACATGAATACTACCATATGGCGAGTTCGGTTTGAAAAACCAGATTACTTCAGGGGCCCAAAGCTCAAGTTAAAGCTTTTTCTTGCCCTTTGGAAGTTTGGCTGCCTAAAAGAGGCTTTTCCAGCATCGGCACACAAAACTTGGTACAGCTGTGGCTCCAGTGGACCAAGCTATATTTCAAAGTGGCTTCAGAATCTGGCAGTGTCCTCCAGTTGGTACCAGTTTTGGAGTATGATTACAGGGTTCATGAAGAACAGCAAAAGCTTGCCACCAAGTGGCAGATATAGAGTCCTGAAAGAGAAGGTAAGGCTTATAGCTGCAGAAGCAAACCCAAAGTGTTGGAGATGCCAGAATTGTGGGATGTATGCTGAGGACAGCTGCAAGTGGAGATTTAGCCTGGTTCAGAGGAACTCTACTTTCAGCTTTGAGTTGCAAACAGGTATTGGGATTGCCTGGAACTTTTAGCCATCTTGACTACATGATGAGATAGACATTGAAGTAAAGTATGTGGTATTTGATTTTCTAGACTTTGATCTTTTTACTGTTCTCTTATTGTTCAAGAGCCTTCTGTTTTAATGTTTTATCTGTTTTAAAGTATTTAATTTATTCTGATTTAATATAATTTTAAGTTTAAGAAACTGAACTTTCAAAATCTTGGAACTGAAGTTTTAAGAGAGAACATTTTAAATTTGTTTATGAAATGTATCTATATTTTATAGATTATTTTTAACATGTATGGTGCAAGGATTGAAGGTCACAGTTTAAAAGTCCTATGCTTTTGTGTCAAGTTGACAGTGGAGTGTCATAGTTAGGCACAGGTGTCAAATTGACAGTTGAGGGTTTGAGCTCTGGGCACATTTGTAGAGAATTAGTGACTGAGTTAGGCCCAGAGCAAACCTGCAGGAGATTGTCTAGGGACTAGAGAAAGCCCAGCCCATGGTGGGTGGGACTAGGGCATGGAATAAAATACAGACATCTGGTTGACAGAGTTGGCATCCTTTTGTACACTTGGCTAGACATGCTAGTTTGGCAAGTAAGAATTGTCCTTCTCTCAGCCATTACATAGAGATGGTGTGGCCAGTTCCCTCAGCCCTGGTGTTGGTGCATGCTCTCCCATCAAGCTGGAAAGACTGCAACTGGACTATCAGTAAGAAAATAAACCCCTCGTTCCCTTCAATCATTGGAATGTCATTTATCAGCAACCATGCTAGGTAAACTGCAACACTATTCCACCTATGCTTAATTTTTTCTTTTTCATTTGGCAGAAAATCTTTCCAACAGTGTTGGTTTTAGCAACTATTTTCATTTTTCACTTAAGGCAGGCTGGGCCATAACCTTTTCATTAAATTGGCTTTGTCAGTGTTGCCAGTAAGTCCCATATTGTTAAATTCATTGATCAATTCTTAGTGTTCCTATTCATTGACATCTCAGAAGCATTTGCCACAGTTAATAGTCTATCCATTTCTTAATATTGGGTTTCCTTTTCTTTTAAATTGGATTGCAAGATGCAATGCACATTTACTTGTCTTCCTATTTCATAGGACATTCTTTAGCCATCTTAGCTTTTTGCCTCTTTATCAAATCTTAAAATGTTAAAATATCTAGGATCTTTACTTTCATTTTCCTTCTCATCTCTAATTAAACTAATAGGCTTAAAAGCTTTCCATATGTAACATAACTGTAACTCATTCCTCATCTCTGAGCTTCAGACTAATCTAGTTAATTATGTATTTTATATTTTTAGGTGGATAACTTACATAATTTCTGAAATTAAATATGTTTAAAAGTGAGTTGCTTTAAGTGCCAATAAACCTAGTATATTTCAGTTAATGGCAGTATTATTTTTCACTTTCTCAAACCAAAAATTAAAAGTTATTTTGGTTTCATATTTTCTCTTTCACACACAGTTTCTATCAGCAAGCAAGTTTCCCTTGACATTGTCTTCAAAATGAAGTTAATTCCATCTATTTTCACTTTCACTCCCAGAATTTGGGATTTTTTTATTTATTACTAAAGAAACAATTTATCATAATTCTCCAGCTTTTGTTTATCCTTTCCATAAAGTTTCTTCTTAGGACAGTAGTGAAAGGGACACTGTTACACTGAAATCGACACATATCTCGTCCATCTTCGGTTTTCTAATATAATAGAAGAAAATATAGAATTCCTTGAAAAGCTACTAATATCCATTCATTTATAAAAGTTCTACCCCTTTATTCTGTATCAAACAGTATCTTCTATTGATATCCCCATTTACTCTGCTGTAAATAATCTCAAAAATTGTGCCCTAGGTACCAATATGACTAATGACTATGTATTTGCTACTCTTTCTACCTGGTATATTCTTTCTCTACATATCTATGGAATTTATACCCATGTTTATCCAAGTCTTTATGCAGTCATCAATTTCCCAATGAACTTCTCCCTGAACATCTCAAATAAAATTGAAAAATTATTTTATATAACCAATTACCATCTAGAATATTACATATTTTATTTTTTACTATTAATTTTATATTACTCTGTTCATTTCACTTTGTAGGGTTAACAATGTGATTTTTGTTTTTCTTCTATTTGGTTCTAGTGAGTACCAAAATGGGCAGGCCATATATTTTTTCATGTTAATAAAAAAAAAACTGAGTGGCTAAATTTTATCATAATAACATGTCAGTAATTATTGTCCATGTATTATGTGCATATTATATACTGATTAACATTAATTATATACTGACTAGCTTCTGTAAATCAATTCAAAAGTTTACAGCTTATTTAAAGTGAATTGTTTATTTATTTTATGGTTTTCTAGACCAGCATTTTTTTTTTCTGAATTTCAAATAGACAGCTATTCTATTGGGTAGTTTGACTAATGCATGCTCATTTACATGCAGGTCAGCAGGACAGTTTTGCTTCTTATTTAAGGCTTGCTGTCAGAAAAGAAACAAAGTCAACAAGATCATATGCCTGCCATCATCTTAGAAAGCTACACCAAGGTTTTCATCTATCTGGTATGTCTAGTCTGCATCCTAGAGACATCATGTATCTATGAATGCAATCCAATACATTTATAGAAGACAATGTAGTGTCAGATGTTGAAAGGTTGGACATTCTTAGAGATTGGACAGAGTTCCAAGAGAAAGTGTTTTTACTTCAACCATGTTTTTTTCATCAAATGAAATCTAGGATAAGCCCATATTCAAGTTTTCAGACAATAACAGTCCTAAATACAAGGAGGATAGTTATATCAACAATTTCTTGGAAAAAACTATAGCTGAGTGATGTCATGGGAAAAATCAGAATTCTCCCCACACAAGTTTATGAAATACAAACATACAACCAATTGTCCTGAATGGTTTAGTCTAAAATAAGAATTAATATTCTTCCCTTTTTGGATTCTCTATTATTAAAAAAATCAGTATTATAAAATGACATAATTAAATCTAATGATAATATTGATTTTAATAGAGTGTATTTTTCTATTCATCTATTCTGTGCATATTTATTTCAGAAATGATCTCTCAACATAAGTAGAAAAATCTCTTGTCAGAAAAACTTACCTGAATACTTAGATCAAACGGAAAGCATCTTTCTTAATCTGATAAGGAATATCTTCAAAAATAATATACGATATATCCAAGTCAGTGATGAATTTGAGAATAATTTTTCTTGTTTTATGTGAAATGGGATATATTCTTTGTAACCTCTCATAAGTTGCATACATTCACAAATGGTAAACTTTTTATCACAAGATAAAAGCTGAAAGTTCTAAAAAAGGAAAAAATAATAGTGCATTTATTATAGATAAAAAAATCTATATCTAGAAAATACTTTTTAAGTAATTAAGAATTAGTAAGAAAAATTGGAAATATATTACATGCAAGATTAATATATAAAATAGTTTTACTTATGCCTCAAACAGCAAAGAAATTGAAATCTATATTTATAACACTAAAAATTTGAATACCTGATGATGAATCTCCAAAGGTGTGAAGTGTAAGGGGTTTACACTCAAAATGTAAATTATTGGTGAAAACTAGAGTATTTTAGGCAATGTAAAATACAACAATATGAATTTTTCATTATTTGGGACATTTAATAGCATAACATCTCAAATTGATTTATTTATTCACCATTTTCCCATTTGAAATGCCAACAGTCATTTTTAGTTTGTGGAAATACTTTGAAGAGTCACTTCATGTGTGTTTAGGGGAGTGTAGACATGCACATACATGTGGAGGCCAGAGATGTAAGCCAGGTTTTTTTTTTCTACTTTTGTATACCTTATTCTCATAAGAATGGGTCTCTCCTCATTAAACCCAAAGCTCTTTTTCTTTTTAATATTTTCATTTCATTTTTTTGTTCAATTGTGCGTGTGTGCATGTGTGTGTGTATGTATGTGTATGTATGTGTGTGTAGAACCACGGATGAATTCGGGAACCACATGGACTGCCTCCACCTCCTCCTTGTTTACTCTGCCCCAGGATTCACAGGCTCTGTCCTACCAGGACCAGAAATGCAGGCCACCCCCGCTTCTCCCGGCGTCTACACGTGGGGTCCAGGATCCGAACCCAGGACCCCCCCCGTCCCCTCCGCCCCTCCCCGCCCCCTCCGCCCCTCCCCACCCCCCTCACCCTCAAGGCAGAGGCTTAACCTCTGAGCCACCTCTCCAGCCCCCCAAAGCTCTTTTTCTTAAAGCTACACTAGATGATGAGGAAGGAAGCTCCTGTGATATACCTCTCTCTGTTCCCCAAATCAGGGGTTAGAAGCACGGCTCACCATGTCTGGCTTTTACATTTGAACCCAGATCCTCATGCTGTAGGAACTCCTACCCACTGAGGCATTTGCCTACCCATTAGAAAGTCGAATTGACAAAGATATTCAAAGGAAAAAAATGGAAAGCATGATAACTTACATTTTACTAGATACCATAGCTAATTTTAAGATGGCAATAAGTAAAACCGTAGACACAAACAATTGAAACTAAATAGAAAGTTCAAGAGTAAAACCGCACATACATAGATGAACACCTTATTTATGATCAAGATAACAATGCAGTGCCAAAAAGGAAGATCTGATGATTCAGTGGATTTGAATCAATTATCTATCCTTATGCATAAAAAGAAATATTCTTATCCATCTCCAAATTACTGAAAAATCAATATCTGATACATTATATCTTTAATGCAAAAAATGAGAAAAATCTTGTTAGAATAAAACATAGGACAATATTTTCGTAACTGAGAAAAACAGGCAGAAATGGTAAATTAGGCTTCATTAAATAGAAATGTTTTGTTCAAAAAGATTATTAATTTAAGCACTCTTACCCTAAAAAAATCCTGAATCTGAACTCTTCGAAATCCAAACAATTTGAGCACCAAAATGGTACACATGAAAAATCTTCTCCTTACCAAACATGATATGTCATAGCCAAACTCATGTGCACTGAAAACATTCTATAAAATTATTTTCATTCTATGTGTATAAGATATATATCTAACATAATTTAATTTTGCATCTGTACTTGCATCATGTCCACAATACAGAATGCATATGTAAACATTCATAAATCCATATAATAAAAATATAAATATAAATATAAAAATATCAGATCAATTAGATAACTCAGCAGGTATGACACCAGGTTGTAAACCTGGTAACCTGATTTCAATCCTCAGTAGCATATATGGCTCATATGACTCATGTGTGTATTTCTCTCTCTCTCTCTCTCTTTCTCTCTCTCTCACTCTCTCTCTGTTTCTCAATCTGTCTCCTACACAAATTTCTAATGAATAAACTAAATGAATAATTTTAGATACTAAAGTAGATATTTACGAATACTGTCATTAGAAGCTTTTATACACATGAGTCTAATCAATATAAATATTAGGTATGAAGTGGGAGAAATCTTATTCAATAATATATAAAAAAGGAAAGAATTTCATGTCCAGTACAATAACATCAATAACATTCTTAAAATGTACAAAGCAGAAAGTCTAAAAGGAAAATACTTGAACAGATGCTTCAGCAATAATATATTCAAATGGTGAAATATATGAATTACTACCCATTTCATCAATCTATTGGTTAATACCAACCAACATCAAAATTTTATGTCAGCATAAACCCAGGACAATGGTGATAATAAAAACAGAAGACTGTTGGCAAGCATTTTCTTTCTTTTTTTATTTTTTCTCCCACATTTTATTTTTTTCCTAATCATACAAGCTCAATATGTACCCCTGTCTTCTCCCTTCCTGCCTCCCCTCCCCAGTGGTCCCCCATTGCATTCTCCCCCTTTCCCTTTTCCTTTCACCCCCTCCCTCCCTCCCTCTCTCCCAGTACCTCCCCCTTCTTCCCTCCCATCCCATTGAGCATCTTTTTATGTGACAGACAAAACTTCTGAGTACTCCACCTTAGTGAGGGTTCAGGACTCAATGACATAGCTCAGAGCCCTTTCTTGGGCTCCCTGTTAGTATGGGAACTCTTTTCTGTTTAATCCCTTGCCTCTAAGGATGTCACTGCCTGGAGCCTTCTCCCCTGTGATCCATGCTAAACTTTGGGGGAACATTGACATGTCAGCCACTGTGCAGGTCAAGCAAAGTCCAATCCTGCTGCTGCAACCCTAACTTGTGTGGAGTATCTTGCATATTGCTGGACCAACGGCGCAATCGATGAGCATGTGGTAATTATATGGCAGTATTCTTTTTTTAGGTTGAAGTGTTATTTTATTTATTCAATTGTGCATGTATGCGTGTGTGCACGTGTGTATGTGTGTGTGTGTGTGTGTGTGTGTGTAGAACCACGGACGAATTTGGGAACCATCATGGACAGCCTCAACCTCCTCCTTGTTTACTCTGCCCCGGTATTCATAGGCTCCGCCCTACCAGGACCAACATATCATTGAGTCCCCAAAGTCTAGCATGGATCACAGGCACTAGGATCCTTAGAGTCAAGGGATTAACAGCCCCAATAGTGTTCCTATACTAAAGCAGAACACAAGAAAGAGCTCTAGGCAATGCTACTGAGTCTGTACACCTCATCAGAGAGGAGGACTCAGAGGGAAGTTTGACATGGACACTAAAGTATAAACCTCTCTCTTGATATGCACTCCCTACTCTTTCCTTTAGAAGTTTCAGAGTTTCAGATCAGTATTAAGGTTATTAATCTACTTTGAGTTTATTTTACTGCAGAAGAATAGACAGGGATCTAGTTTCATTTTTCTACATGTGGATATCCAGATTTTCCATCACCATTTGCTCAAGATTCTGTCTTTTCTACACTGTTTCTGGGCCCATTTATAAAAAACAAGGTTGATAATATTTTATCATTAGATAGTGTTTATTTTTGATGATGCTGTATGTTTCTTGGGGGCAGCAGAAATTTGAGGCCAACTTTCTTATCTACACTTGCTAGTGATTATCTTTCATTTGGTGGAACTCAGAATATTTATATTTAGTGTTATCATTGAGATATGTATATTGATTCCTGTCATGTTGATTTCGATTGTGTTTTCTTAGACATCTTTAGGTTATGTGTCATGTTGATGTTTCCTACCTTGTGAATTTTGGAGAATGACTTTCTGATTTTTCTTTCTGTTTGTGATATTACTGAAAGAATCCTCTGCAAAGCTCTATTAGTCATCTTAAAAGAGAAGCTGGAGAAATACTTCAGGCATTCTGCCATCAGACAAGAAAGTGATAGATGTCTCCTGTGAATAAGGACACAAACTTTTTTTGCCAGCATTTTTATTTTAGGGATTCCTAGTCTTCATCAATGTTAGGTATGATTTCTTTCTGGATAAAAACCACTTAGTCTATGATTTTCTGTTTTAGTAGTTTGCATATATTAAGACAGTGCTGATGTAAGAAGTTAGTTCAGGAGATTTTTTTTTTCCAGAACTTTGGATGAAGTCAGAAGGCAGCACAGAACAAGTCTAGATCATATCTGCTTCAAAGAACCTTTGTATAAGCCTTGAACTATAAGATTATCGTTAACTTTCACACATTATGTGTTATTCAGAAGACCACAAAATTAGTAAGAAATCTAACAGCTCACAAAATATGTTATGTCACTTGTTTCCTTCATATACACTTAGAAATTACTTTCTCAAATAACATAACTATAAAAGAAGCTCATTAATTTGCAATGCTTTGGCATACAGTAAATTTCACCTTCATGGTTATGGTCAATAAAACTTTACATAAGAATAGAGCAAGATGAATAAGTCATTCTCCACGACTTATAATAATGTATGCTAGAAACCAGTGCTTAAAAAAAGATTTTTGAAAACTAAAGGAGCTTCAGACAAGAATTCTATTTTACAGGAAAACTGTTGAAGAGAGCTGATAATCATCCTCTTCATTTTCCATTCTTTTGCAAAAATGAATCAATTACCCTTCTTATTCTCTCAAAAAAGTGGTTAAAAGTAAGTTCCCTCTTTTCAATGTGTAATTGTATATGATTTGCTAAAGTTTTTCAGCAATAATTATAATTTATAACTCATTCAAATATTAATAGTATACAGATGTAATTGTCTACTTCAAGTGATGCAGTAAGTTTGTTAGGACTCTGGATTGATTTTTCTCCCTATAAAAGATTACTTTCCTAGACAATTAATAAAACTTCAAAACTAATATTGACCAAAACAAAGCTAATTTTATTTTTTATGAAGTATAACAGTGAAATTATCTGAAAATATATTTCAAACCATAATAATTGCATCTGATTAAGATTCATAAACTACCACTGTTGGAAAATTATCTCTTGCATTTCTGCTAATATTACTAGATCAGGCAAACTTCTGGGAACACAGAAATTGTATGCTATTATTTTGTTTGATCATAGTCTATATAATTATCTATGCTGAAAGGAATTCTCCTCTATTAATCGTATTTATATTGGACCCATTGAAACAGCATTTAGCTGCTGATTTTATTTTAGGCATTTATTATTTTTTCATTGCAACTCAATTGGGCATTATATCCATTGTCAATGAGCAGCAGTTGTTTTTCTGCCAAGTTTATGGTAGAAGCATCTATAATGAAAAAGAGACTAAATCATAAATTTATCCATTTCCCTAGAACAACCAAGCCATAACAATCTTGCAAACTTGCCTGAAAATGTGCCAAACAACAACAGTTAGAATTAAGCTCAACATTTCTGTCCTGTTCTCATTAAATTTCAGGTCATGCATTTCAGATGGCATACACAATGAGTCATTGAGAAATATCAAGCCAAATATAAAACTTGTAATAATCATCTAGACTGGAGAAAAATCACTCTTCAATTACAAAAAATGTACAAGATTGTGCCCCCAATTGATAAAAGGAAACAGGGCCCATGATCAAGATTTTAAATAATTTGGTACTCTGCCAAGATTGGTGGGAGAACTGATAGGAAAAATTGAAAAAAACAAAATAAAATAAAAGTAAGATACCAGGTCTTTATTCTGAGTTCTTTGATAGATACCTTAATTTAGTTTAAAAAGGAAAACAGGTAAGAATTAGAGTTGTAAGTTGTAATTGTATTTTCTATCATCATCTCTGTTTTTGGAAAAAAGAGAAAATATATTGGCAAAAAATTGACACAACAATGAAACTTTTCTGTATATTTAAATAATATTATTTAGTCCTTCCTATATTTGAATAGCAATTATCTCCTCTCAAAATCCAGATTCACTTGTTGAGATAGTATTGCTAATGATTAGATTGTTAAATGTAGCAGTTGTGGTTGAGCATGCCTTTAATACATACTGTGGGGTTGAAACACAATCAAGAATTTGAGGACAGGCTGAGTTATGCAGATATACTTGTTTAAAGTAGAAGAAAGCCACGAAAATATCAAATTGAATGTTTGTAACAAGTTGAATGATTTAGAAAAATATTTCCTTTCATATTTCATTATGTTATTAATATCACTAAATTTGAGAGTTTAAAATAACATCAAACCATTGAATAATTGTTGGGACAAAATAAGGTTTATTTTTTGTCAAACTTTCCACTATCAAAAAGTGTTCGGGAGCTGGAGAGGTGGCTCAGGGGTTAAGCCTCTGCCTTGCAGGTGGAAGGTCCTGAGTTCGGATCCTAGACCCCACATACAGACGCCAGGGGAAGCGGGGGCGGCCTGCGTTTCTGGTCCTGGTAGGGTGGAGCCTGTGAATCCTGGAGCAGAGTAAACAAGGAGGAGGTGGAGGTGTCCATGGTGGTTCCCGAATTCGTCCGTGGTTCTACACACACACACACATACATACACACACGTGCACACACCCATACACGCACAATTGAATAAATAATAAATTTAAAAAAATTTAAAAAGTGTTCAGGCAAGTAGAGAACATAAAGAGGAATCTGTTATAACAGCTTCTTTGACAGAGGATAGGCAAGGAGAAGTTCATGACTCTAGTGGGACTTAAGTGTATGATTTTTCAATACCTTAATTTCATACCTGTATTTATAAAATTATCTCTATGTACACTAAAGGGTTTTGTAAATATCTCCATTTGAAAAACTATGAATGTGCAGATATTAATGAGAGAACATATGTAATGTTATTTGCCTAGCTAAAGTAATATGCCACAGTAAAGTTGTGCAAAATAGAAATGCATGATGAAAGAAATTTACAAATGTCACTAAGTGATCAGAAACAAGATTAATGGGAGAAAAGAGAAACAAAGCGAAAAAAAATTCATACATCAATGATGTACAACACTATGCTTGTACTGTTAATATAATTGATGTAGTTAGCCAGCATTGTTTATCAGCAACAATATGATAAAACAGCTCAAAGGGAAAGGCAGTTTTATATTCTCTTATCATTGTGGTTATAATTCTTTATACAGCTTAGCAGAAAAGCTCATACCATCACCAGGGGCTAAGGAAATTGGCCACACCAAATCCACAGGAGTTCTCAGAGACAGATAGTCCTTACTTGCCATACCAGCATGTGTGGTCAGGTATATAGAAAGATGCCACTTCTTCAACCATTCTCCCTCTTTCTATTTACCTTCCTAGGGCTTAATCCCTTCCACCATGGGCTAGGTCTTCTCCATCAATCAACAATAAACTGAAGGCTGCTTAGGGCCTAAATCAACTACTAATTTCTCACAACTGTGCCCAGATCTCAGAACATTTAGTTACCAAGTTGAAACCAATATCTAAGAAAATAGTCTTTTATACATTTTAAAGTTTCATCTATGCCAAATCAGAAAGATGAATGTATATGATAGAAGAAAGTAGTGATATTGTGCTGTAGGAACACGATCATTAAAAATAAAATGTTATAATTTTTGTGCAGTAGTATCTCAAATTGAACACTAACTAACAAGCAGGGCTCTGATTCAAATCAGAGAGTATGAGCTGAAACATCAGATCAAGAGATTTCTAACATAGTGTTTTTTGTTGATTATACCCCATCATTAGGCCAAGGAGATAAAAAGATTATAATTACAGAATTAAAATTGAGTACTAGAAAAACTCAGTCTGAGTCACTAATGTTTTGCCTACTTAGTGATATGCATCTGGATATTTAGAAACATCGAAATGGACCCTTTCCCCACCTGCCTGGGATGCGTGCAGTCCAGCCAGGACACACTGCAATGTAAGGAAGCTCCCCTGCTCATCCCCAAACCCCAGGAAACCCACTTGTCCCAGCTCCGCAGACCAGCCAGCCATAGCAGAAGCTGCTACAGGCCAACTAATTCAGTTCAGTGAAAAAGACACAGAAATTAAAAGGTCTTAAGATTTAAAATGACAATGCCCAAGTCAAAGTGCAAATCTGTGAGAAACAAAACCCAAGAAAACAAATCTCCCACTGAAGGAATTAAACCCATAATGATAGACTCCAACCAAAACAAATCCACAAAAAATAGCCAAGAAAGCTTGACCCAAGATATTGACTTTCTCAACATGATCATTACCATGATCAATACTATGAAAGAGGAAATCCGAGAGGAATTAAATAACCGCATCAACCACTTTGAAGAGGAACACAGCAGACACTTGGAGGAGTTGAGAAAAACAGTTCAAGAAACAAAAATAGGCATAAAGCAGTTAAAACAGACTCAAGAAGAGTTTAAAACTGAACTAAAAGACAAGTTATCTTCAACCCGGAACTCAACAGAGAGTATTATCAGCAGAACTAATGAAGCAAAAAATAGAATTTCAGACCTTGAAGACAAAGGGGAAGTAATAACAAGCTCAATTGAAGAGGTTGTTAAAGCCAAAAAGATACTTGAGAGAAATATTCAAGAGTTATGGAACATTCTGAAGAAGCCTAATATGCGTATTCAGGGAATACCAGAGCAAGAATCCCAAAACAAAACAACTGAGGAAATTTTTCAAACTATCATCAAGGAAAATTTTCCTTATCTAAAAAAAGAGAGGCTCATCCATGTACAAGAGGCATTCCACACCCCAAACAGATATGACCAAAGTTGAAGCTCGCCACAGCAAATAATAGTTAAAACACACTACATTCAAGACAAAGAAATGGTGCTGAGAGCGTCAAGAGAAAAAAAAAAGTCACTTTTAAAGGTAAACCTATTAAAATAACAAATGACTTCTCAATGGAAACAGTAAATGCAAGAAGAGCTTGGAGAGACATACTTCAAATATTGAATGAGCAAAAATGTCAATCGAGGCTGATATACCTCGCAAAACTACTCGTCATGATCAAGGGAGAAAGAAAAATTTTCCAGCACAAAGAAAACTTGAAGGGATACATGTCCACCAAACCAGGCCTTCAGAAAATGCTAGAAATAATACTCAAGCTTGAAGAAAAAAACTAGCATATCCAGGAGGACAGAAGGGAAGTATAATACCACCAAAACCTAAAAGTAAAACAATACACTTCCAAAAGCCGCTAAACATAATAAATATCCAGAATTAAAAATAATTTCTCCATTATAATATTAATGTTAATGGAATTAACTCACTGATCAAGAGACACAGATTACAAACTTGGATTAAAAATCACAACCCATCAATCTGCTGCCTGCAGGAAACCCATCTCAACACAAAAAATAAGCACATCCTAAAACTAAAAGGCTGGTACAAAATTTTGCAAGTTAATGGAACCAGGACACAGGCAGGAGTAGCCATTATACTATCGGAAAAAGGACTTCAAAAAAAATCATAAGACACACAGATGGATACTACAGTTTAGTCAGAGGTACAATTCACCAGGAAGATTTCACAATACTGTACATATATGTACCCAATACGGGCACCCCACATTCACTTAGCAAACCCTACAATGTGTAAAGAGAAAATCAACCCCAAAATGATAATTCTTGGGGATTTCAATACCACACTCTCAACATGGTATAGATCAACAGGTCAAAAACTTACCAGAGACACTTATGCAAACCCTTACTGATATGGACCTTACAGATCTCTATCGAACTTATAATCCACGCACCAAAGAATACACATGTTTCTCAGCAGCACATGGAATTTTCTATAAAATAAATTGCATATTGGGCCACAAAACAAATCTACACATACACAGGAAAGGTGAAATTCTAGCCTGTACACTCTCAGACCACCATGGCCTAAAGCTTGACATCCACAACACAACAAACAACAGAAAATACATTAACTCCTGGAAACTTAACTCTATGATGCTGAAGGAGAACTGGATTCAGGAAGAAATTAAAAGGGAAATTCAAGATTTACTGAAAGCAAATGATAATGAAAATACAACATATCAAAATCTTTGGGACACAGTGAAAGCTGTCCTAAGAGCTAAGTTTATAGCTCTTAATGCCTACATCAAAAAAATGGAAACATCAGAAATAAAGAACTTAACAATGCAGCTCAAAACTTTAGAGACACTAGAGCAATCTGACCCCAAAAGCAGCAGAAGAGAGGAGATTAGCAAAATAAGGGGAGAAATATCTGAAATCGAGATTAGGAAAATGATACAGAAAATCAACCAGTCAAAAAGATGGTTATTTGAAAAAAATCAATAAGATTGATACACCCCTAGCTAAATTAACCACACTCAAGAGAGAGAAAACCCAAATTAACAAAATTAGAAATGAAAATGAAGTTATCAATACTGATACCCAAGAAATACAGAGAATTATAACATCATATTTCAAAAACTTATAGTCTATGACATTTGAAAACACAAAAGAGATGGATGAATTCCTAAGTATACACAACTTACCTAAATTGAATCAGGAAGCTGTGAATTATTTAAATAATCCTACAACATATGAGGAAATCAAGGAAGTAATCTCAAATCTTCCCATCAAAAAATGTCCTAGACCAGATGGATTCAGCACAGAGTTCTACCACACATTTAAGGGGTTAATAACACCAATACTCCTTAAACTGTTCCATCAAATAGCAAAGAAAGGAATACTACCACATTCCTTTTATGAAGCTAATATCGTCTTAATCCCAAAACTTAATAAAATACATTTAAAAAAGAAAACTATGGGCCAATCTCTCTAATAAACACAGATGCAAAGATTCTCAGTAAACTCTTAGCAAATCAGATTAAAAACATATCAAAAAGATCACTCATGGGGATCAAGTAGGCTTCATCCCAGGCACATAAGGTTGGATCAACATATACAAATCAATAAATGTAATTCACCATATAAACCAGTCCAAAGTCCAAGACCACATGATACTCTCAATAGATGCAGAAAAAGCTTTTGACAAGATCCAACAGCCCTTTATGATCAAAACCCTAGAGAAGGTTGGAATGGAAGTAACCTTTATAAATACATTAAAATCTGTATACAGCAAGCCAACAGCAAGGATTAGACTCAATGGGAAAAACTTGAAGCATTTCTAACTCTGTCAGGAATTAGACAAGCCTGTCCACTCTCACCACTTCTATTCAATATTGTATTTGAAGTGTTAGCTGAAGCTGCAAGACAAGAAAGGGACATAAAAGGCATTCAAATGGACAATGAAGAAGTCATGTTATCTCTGTTTTCAGATGACATGATCTTACACCTGAGTGATCCCCAAAACACCATGAAGCTCCTGGAACTAATACAGAAGGTCAGCAGGGTGGCAGGATACAAAATAAATGCACAAAAATCAGTGGCCTTCCTATATGCCCAGAATGAAAGAAGTGAAAACGCCCTGAGAGAAACAATCCCATTTACTATAGCCAGTAAAAAAATGAAATACCTTGGTATAAACCTAACCAAGGAAGTAAGAGACCTTTACGATGAAAACTTTAAAACCCTAAAGAAAGAAATTGCAGAAGACACCAGAAGGTGGGAAGACCTCCCATATTCCTAGGTCATAAAAATGACCATCCTACCAAAGGTAATATACAGATTCAGCGCTAAACCAATTAAAATCCAAAAGCAATTCTTTAAAGAACTAGACCAAATGATCTCAATATTTATATGGAGGCACAAAAGATCCAGGATAGCAAAAACAATCTTGAGTAACAAAAACACTGCTGGAAGTATCACCTTAGTGTATATTACAAATCCATAGTGGTAAAAACAGCCTGGTATTGGCTCCAAAATAGATACATAGAACAATGGATAAGGGTTGAAGACCCAGATATAAGCCCACATAACTACAGCCATTTGATCTTTGACAAAGGGCCCAAAAAATCCAATGGAAAAAGAACAGCGTCTTCAACAAATGGTGTTGGCAAAGCTGGATCTCCACATGCAGAAGATTAAAGCTGGACCCGTACTTGTCACCATGTACAAGACTTAATTCCAAATGGATCAAGGACCTTGACATAAGGCCAGAGATTATAAAAACCATAGTTGAAAGGGTGGGGAATTCCCTCAAGCTGATTGGGCTAGGCCAATAATTCCTAAATGGACATCCAATAGCACAGTCACTACAACCAACTCTCAACAGATGGGATCTTGTGAAATTAAAGAGCTTCTGTTCAGATAAAGAGATTTAACTTGACCACAAAGGCAACCCACAGAATGGGAGAAAGTCTTCACTAAACACATATCTTATAGAGCTCTATTTTTCATAGTGCACAAGAACTTAGAAAACTAAACACCAAGAAAACAAATGGGCCAATTAAAAAATGGGCCTTGGAATTTAAAAGAAACGTTACCAAGGACAAAATTAAAATGTCTAACAAATATCTTAAAAAATGCTCCACATCCTTAGCCATTAGGGAAATGCAAGTCAAAACTTCCCTGAGAAATCATCTCACCCCAGTCAGGATGGCAAAAATCCACAATATGAACAATACCAAATGCTGGAGATGATGTAGAGAGAGGGGAACTCTCCTACATTGGTGGTGGGAATGCAGGGTTATACAACCACTGTGGTGAAACGTCTGGTGATTCTTAAAGAAATTAAAGACTGAAATGCATTATGACCCTGCTATTTCACATTTGGGAATCAACCCCCATATAGAAAAAATTCACCTTGATAGCAAACGCATGACCATGTTCATAGCAGCACTGTTTACAATACCAAAGTCATGGAATCAACACAAGTGTTGACAACACAAATGTTGACAAGTGGTTAAGTAAAATGGGGTACATATATACAATGGAATACTACTCAGCCATCAAAAATGATGAATTAATGAAATTTGCCAGGAAATGGATGGAATTAGAAACAATTATATTGAGTGAAGTATCCCAGACACAGAAAATTAAGCACCGTATGTACTCCCTAAAAGTTGGATACAAGTACCAACACCCACTTGGAGACACTCAAAGACAAATCTCTGTAATACCTACAGAAATTGCAAAGATTTTGAGCAGGAGGGATGGGGAAGGAGGGCCCCACCAGAAACAAGGAGAAAGGGGACCATGTTACAGCAGAGAAAATAGGCCACTGTCAAGGACTGAAAGTAAGTAATGAGACATCTGGTTAAGTTCACAGACGTTTCTTCCTGATAATTTGCAACTGATGGGGTATGATCTCACCAGAAGTGGAGAGCATATAGTCTGGCAGATAGAAAGTAACCATTTTGCAAATGGGAGACTGATACCTCCCTTACCACAGTCTCCTACTTTTATTCCATCTACCTTTGAATATACTCTTATAACAAAACTCTAACAGGTTTTTATCTCTGGCCAGGGGGTGACATCCAATACCCATCAGGATGGAGCCAAGGGCATTGCAGGAGCAGCAAAACTGAAAAAAAATTAACAAACCATAATTCAGAACATCAGAGAGTCTATATCAACCACCTGGAACTAGGCCATCCTGAAGCTCATGGAAATTTGCAGAAGAGGGGGCGGTAAGATTGTAAGAGCACAAGGATGGGAGGAGTCATGATATGCAAGATACTCCACACAAGTTAGGTCCGAAGCAATCATAATAGGACTTTGCATGCCCTGCGCAATGTCCAACACATTATTGACCCCACAAAGTCTAGCATGGACTAAAGGCACTAGGATCCTTGGAGACTAAGGATTGAGAGCCAAAGTAGTGTTCCTATGCTTAAGGGGAACACAGGAAAGGGTTCTGGGAAATGCCACTGGGTCCTTTCACCTCATTGGAGAGGAGGACCCAGAGGAGAGTCTGGCATGCACATTAAACGTTGCTCCTGGCATGGAGGGAAGGTACTGGGGGATGGGGATGAAGTAGGGGAGGGGAGGGTTGGGGGAACGATAGGGGTACGGTGAGGGTGGAGGGAGGGAGGGGACTGGTACACCTGTTAAGTTTGTATGAGCGGAAATAAAGAAAGAAACACCCAAATGATTATATTCTTTGCTTTTGTTTTTGTCAATGTTTTATTTGGAATTTCTCATAAATTCAATATGTAACATTGTCCTAAAAGTTTAGCATTTTATTGTTATGGTATTTTAAGTAAAGAATAATGATTTTTTTAAATGTTTTGTGTCATTTAAACAGGCTCTAATCTTTCTTTAAATTTATGTATTCCTCATAATTCTTTAATAGTGTTTAGGTAAATACATACATATCACTGAAACACAGATCAATATCCCGCTTGAGTATCATCTGATATTGTGTAGACTTACATATAAAACTGTTATATGTGAGGAATGCTAAGGCCTTCAAATGTGTCGGATAAGGATGATAAATATCCTGTGATGCATAGACTAAACACAAAAGCTCTTTAAAACAAATATTTAATTCTTTCTCTAGGTGTTTTCAGAATAAAGATCAAAGTGAAACAATTGTGTGCAAACTGCACTGTAGATTAATACCTACAGTACCTACAGTACAGTATGAAAACAATAAATTAGAAATACTTAGATGATTGAAGTTCTAGTCATGGTTCAGTGAAATCCAGTGAATTCTCCATATTATCTCTTTTTATTTCAGGCAGATATGAACTTCTGAATCTTATAACTCATGAATGAACAAGGCACCATTATTCTAATTAATTTAGTTAGATTTTAGATGTATTTTTGAAAACTTGCTGTAGAGGAGTCACTTCATTAACATGAGCCTGAAAATGTTCTCAGATGCTTTGTATGCCAGTTGAAGTTACACTGGTCTCCTGAAATTGTCTGTGTAGATACTATTTATGTGGCATAAATTAGAAAGGACTATAGTCAGTGCTTTGCAATCTACATAGAGATAATTGTTAATTTTATTCAGACACACCAACAGTGAGTATTCAGAACATTAATGGTGTAAAAGTAGATGATGTCTATCATCTCCTTAGCTCTATAAAAAAATTTCACATGGTGTTACATACATTTTTCATAGTCATGTACTTTTAGATTAATATATTCAAATAAAGTTTTCTATTTCCATAAAGAATATCAACATATTACTTTTGACATATGCCAACCTTTAATTTTATTTTAAATTCTCATTAAAATTTTAATTGACCACTTCTTGCAAAGCAAGGCTAATGAACATTCTATGCTTTATTAGCCAAAGGTTACTTGTATAAATACATACCATTAGGTGACATGAGAAGATATATTTTGGTTAAGAAAAAAGATGAGTTAGTCTCAAAAATCTCAAAGTTGACAGATTCAAGATATAAATGAAGTTTTAATACAGCTAAATTAATGTTCTCCCTAAAAGAAAGGTCAAGAGCATTAGAGTGATAATTTTACTCAAGAAATTAAAGTGCTAGTTATTATGGTTGGGCAATGAATAGAGAATTAAAACTTTGGTAATTCTCCATATTATCTCTTTTTGTTTCTGGCAGATATGAACTTCTGAATCTTATAACTCATGAATGAATAAGGCACCATTATTCTAATTAATTTAGTTAGATTTTAGATGTATTTTTAAAAACTTGCTACAGAGGAGTCACTTCATTAAACAGACCATTCCTTAGCAGAAAATATTTTGCTATTTTGAATTTTCTTTAGAAATTTAAAATGGAAAGAGTTGTGGCATATTTTATTTCTTTAATAAAATGATAAATAAAGATTATCTTCAATAGTATAACTTTGCTTATGATTAAAAGTAAAGTAAAAATTTTTATTCTAAATGAACTTTGAAATATTAGTTGAGAGATAAAACTTTTCTACAATCTCCTAACATCACAATCGTTAAGAAAACATGACCTAATAGTACGCACCAGTCTTTAACATATGTAATACAAATACATTTACATTTATATAAATATAATTACATATAATGTGTAATATATATATAACCTCTCTGCATTTTAAAGACTGCTTGGCAAGCCCACTTGGTTTTGGAGAATTTGTTATTTTGCTAGAGAAATCTTTCTGTAGGTAGATCTGTTGGATTTTAGACTTACATAGAAAATATGAAAAGTTGATCTAGTTAGGTCTTCCAAAACATAGGTGACACCAATGATATTGATGATGTAGATGATGGGGGTACTGATAATTTGTTTTGTTGGGAATCAAATGTGTGGCCTTGTGCATACTAAGGAAATATTTCACCACAGTCAGAAATTACATTCTGAACAGCACTCCCAAGAAACTAGAGAGTATTTGAATATTTCTACAGTTGTTTTAAACAAAATTCTTTGGTCACTATTTCGTTGCCTCTCATCAGGGAGATATAATTGATACCAAACTGTAAGCCAACCAAGAAAAATATGGGCAAGTGACAATAGTAACAATGATAATGTATTTTGATATCATTTCTATGTGAGCTTAATTGTTATTTCTATCACTTATGTGTCATAAGTAAGACGTTATTCATGTGAAAATTTGTTAGTATTTTGTGCACAATTAAGAAATAAAGAATACATTACACAATTACATTTATTAGAATTGAGAGATTTACAAATGTTTTTTCAATCACAGATAAGCTTAAATGTTTTTAAAGAATTGTTGGTAAAAGTTTTATAAAATATCTTGAAGTTGCCTTCAACTTCAACATTTCTAAAATTGGGTATGTAATTCTTTATCAGTATGTAGTGAGGTTTTGATGTGGTAACATCTAGAAAATATCTGCCAACTCACTAAACTAAAAATGTTCTTTAGATAAATTCTTCATAATACCCCTTTTAGACCTCTGAATAAAATAAAAAATTATGAATTAAATTGAAACAATTTGACATTCTAATGTTAATTCATCACTTTAAGTCACTAAATTTATAATCGTCCAGTACCGAACATCTATTACCAATGAATGGCAATGTATTTATTAGCCTGCATTTCAATGTTGATTTCCTTACTTGACAAATATGAATTTGATCAAGTTAATTGATTCCCTGTAATTGATGAAAAATTGGAAATAGTAACAGAAATTATGGAAATTAAATGAATTGATTATTGTAAGATTTTTTAAAAGTGCCTGAGGCACAGGAAATTTGAACAAGTGATTTTTTTTCAGTGTGCTGATCACCTTTTAGAAGAATAAGAAGAGATATTGGAGCAACCACCAACATCTATCAGAGAAATAAATCAGAGTATTAAATATCCAAATATTTAAGATAATAATTTTTCTGGCTATGTTTCTTTTGCTGCTCTACTTGCTCTTGTGTTTCTATGCTAAAATCTATCCCAAGAAACTTGGAAGAGAAAGGGTCTGTTATTTGAGTTACAGTTCCAGAGGGACAAAGAAGCATGGTGGTCAACACACATGTCAGCTATATTCAGGGAAAGAGATATGGAGAGAACAATAATAAGCTTAGGCTATCACACTTCAAGACCCATCCATAGTGATACACTTCTTCCAGAAAAACATAGGATCCTCTTGAGACAAAGCAATTCACCCAGCAAAAAAAAAGTAAGTAAAATTCCTTTTGGAAGGAAGGGACTTGGTCTATTAGAGAATGGCCAAGTTCACTATAGCTGGCTTAGATGTAACTAAAACAGGGATGTCTTGAATAACTGAATGCTGAGCAGTTTCTATGACATTTACTTTTGAATGATATTTTTCCAGGATGTGATATTTTTCAGATAATGTGCATATATTTTATTATTGAAGAAAACCTAAAGCAATACCACATTTAAAAGGTAATATCCTTTACATGGCATTAATTTTGCTGAGCACCAACTCAGAAGTAATCTTTCTATCATGTCACCTTGGCTGAGCTAGTATACTGTTAATGAAATTTGAAACACTATTAATATTCACCAAGAAAAGATGTTTATCAATATATCAACATTTCTGTTTGTATGAATTCAATATGACAAATTTATACACAATTCCTTTTGTCATGGTCTCACAATATAACTAATTTAATTTTATGTAATCTTCACCTTTGAACTCCTTTTAGAAAGAAAAAAATGATTTCATGGGTCTATATCTCAAGAAGCAAGATTGTCCCAAGTTTTAGACTATATCTGCAAATATGACAAGATTGTTCCATTTATATTTTAAAGAATTCCTTCCACCTTCTGGTGTCTTCTGTAATTTCATTCTTTAGGGTTTTAAACTTAATTATAAACTCTCTCACTTCTTTGGTTAGATTTATGCTAAGGTATTTCATTTTTTAAGGGGCTATAGTAAATGGGATTGTTTCTCTTAGGGCTTTTTCACTTTTTCATCCTTGGGGTATAGGAAGGCCACTGATTTTTGAACGTTTATTTTGTAACCTGACACTCTGCTGAATTTAAGTATTAATTCCAGGAGTTTCCTCGTAGAGTTTTTAGGACCACTCAGGTAAAAGATCATATCATCTGCGAAAAGAGGTATCTTAAATTCTTTTTTCCAATTTCAATCCTTTTTATCTCCCTCTCTTGTCTTATGGCTGTAGCTAAGACTTCAAGTATGATATTGAATAGAAGTGGTGAGAGTGGACAGCATTATCCAGTTCTTGGTCAAAGCAGGAATGCTTCAAGTTTTTCCTGATTCAGTGCAATCCTTGCTATTTGTTTATATGCAGCTTTTATTATGTTGACATAAGGTCCTTCGAATCCAAATGTCTCTAGGTTTTTAATCATAAAAGGATGTTGGATATTGTCAAAAGCTTTTTCTGAATCAATAGTGAGTATCATGTGCTCTTGCACTTCAGATTGGTTTATACGATATATTGCATTTATTGATTTGCACATGTTGAATCAACCTTGTGTGCCTGGAATATAACCTACTTGATCACAGTGAATGATCTTTTTGATATGTTTTCCAATCTGATTGGGTAAGATTTTGTTGAGAAGCTTTGCATCTGAGTTTATCAAAGGGATTGACCCATAGTTTTCTTTTTTATTATTATTACACATTTTATTTTTGCTAATCATACAAGCTTAATAAGTAGCCCCTTCCTCTCCCTCTCTTCTCCTCTCCCCAAGCATCACCAATTGCACTCTCCTCTCTTTCCCCTCCCTCTCAACACCCTCACTCCATCCTCCTCTCCCTGTGCCTACCACTTTCTCCCTTCCATCCCCCAGAGCATCCATTTACGTGGACACTGAACCTCCCTGTGAGTCCTATAACCTACTGAGGGTTCAGGACTCAGTGGCATAACTTGGAGTCCCTACTTGGGCTTCCACTAGCGTGGAAACCCCATTAAGACTGTTTTACCCCTTCCCTCTAAAGATCTTACTGCATGAAGCCTACTCCCCTGTGATCCATGCTAGACATTGGGGGGTTGTTGACATGTCAACCATTGAACGGGTCAGACAAATTCCAATCACATTGTAGGTATATCCTGTCTGCTGCAGTCCTGACTTGTATGGACTATCATGCATATCATTGGTCCTTCCCTTTTCTAAGCTCTTGCAATCTTGCCGCCCCCTCTTTTGCAAGGTTCCTTGAGCTTTGGAACGGGGAGAGATTTGGCTAGTCTGATGCCAGGGGAATTATGTAGGGTCCTTGGTGGTCTGAATTATTGTTTGTTGTCGTTTTCAGTTTTGCTGTTCCCACACTGTCCTTCGCTGCATCCCAATTGGTATCAAAGGTCATCACCTTTGAATATGTCCTTAAGTGGGTTTGGAACTAGGATCCTCTTATTAGGGAGTACAAATGGAGTCTACTTTCTGTTTCTGGGATACTTCACTCAATATAATTTCTTCTAATTCCACCTATTTTCCAGGAAATTTCATCAATTCATCTTTTCTGATGGCTTAGTAGTATTCCACTGTATAAATGTACTACATTTTTATTATCTATTCATCAACTGTTGGCCATTTGGGATAATTCCATTACTCTGCTATTGTAAATAGTGCTGCAATGAACATGGTTGTGCTTATGTCACTGTAGCGAATTTCTGCATTATGGGGAATTATTCCCAATATTAGAATAGCAGGGTCATATTGCATTTAGATCCTTAACTTCTTTACAAATCACCATAATGATCTCCAGTGTGGTTGTATAAAACTGCACCCCCGCCAGCAATGTATGAGAGTTCCCTTCTCTCCACATCCTCTCCAGCATTTTGTGGTGTTTGTGTTGTGGATTTTCACCATCCTGACCAGGCTGAAATGATATCACAGGGTAGTTTTGATTTGAATTTCCCTGATGGCTAGGCATGTGGAACATTTTTAAATATAGATGTTAGACATTTCGATTTCATACCTAGAAAAGTTTCTTTTGATCTCTGAGGGCCATTTTCTAATTGGGCTATTTATCTCCTTGGTGTATAGTTTCTTAAGTCCTTTTTTATACTCTGGTTAATAAAGCATATCAGATATGGGATTAGTGAAGATTATCTCCTATTCTGTGGGCAGCTATTTTCCTCAGTTTGCAATCTCTTTAGCTGAACAGAAGCCATTTAATTTCATAAGATCACATTTGTTGAGTATTGGATCTAGTGCCTGTGCTATTGGATTTCTGTTTAGAAACTCTTGGCCATGCCCAATCAGCTCAAGGGTGTTTCCTACCCTTTCCTACCCTTTCAACTAGGTTTTCTGTAGTCTCTGACCTAATATTAAGGTTCATGATCCATTTGGAATTAATTTTTGTGCATGGAGATAAGTATGTGTCCAATTTTAATCTTCTGTACATGGATATCCAGTTTTGCCAGCACCATTTGTTGAAGATGCTGTTCTTTTCCATTGAGGATTTGGGCTCCTTTTTCAAAGATCAGTTAATTGTAATTGATAAGCTGTGGGCTTATATCTGGGTCTTGAATCCTTTTTCATTTATCTACATGTGTATTTTGTAGATAGTACCAGGCTTTTTTTATTACTATGGATTTCTGGAATAGATTAGGATTTGATATGGTGATACCTCCAACAGTGTATTTGTTACTCAAGATAATTTTTGCTATCCTGGGCCTTTGGTGCTTCCATATGAATTTTGAGACAGGTTTGACCAATTTCTTTAAAGAATTTGTCTTGGGATTTTGATTGATATAGCATTGAATGTGTATATTGCTTTTGATAGGATGGTCATTTTTATGATGTTGATTCTGCCAATCTAGGAGCATGGGATGTTTTTCCACATACTGGTGTCTTCTGTGTTTTCTTTCTTTATGGTTTAAAGTTTTCTTAACAAAGATCTCTCACTTCTTACATTAGATTTATACCAAGGTATTTTATTTATTTAGGGGCTATAGCAAATGAGATTGCTTCTCTTAGAACGTTTTCACTTTTTTCATCCTTGGTGTATAGGAAGGCCTCTGATTTTTGTACATTTATTTTGTACTCTGCCACTCTGCTGAGCTTATGTATTAGTTCTAGGAGTTTCCTGGTGGATTTTTTTAGGATCACTCAGGTATACAATCATGTCATCTGCAAATAGAGATATCTTGACTTCTTCCTTTCCAATTTGAATCCCTTTTATCTCCCTTTCTTGTCTTATGGCTGTAGCTAAGACTTCAATCCAATATTGAACAGAAGTGGTGAGAATGGACAGTTTGTCTATTTCCTGATCAAAGCAGAATTACTTGAAATTTTTCAAAATTCAATGAAATCCTTGCTGTTGTATAAAGCCTTTATTCCATGCCAACTGTCTTTAAGGTTTTGATCATAAAAGGATCATGTTGGACCTTGTCAATAGCTTTTTCTGCAGCTATTGAGAGTATCATGTGGTCATGTTCTTTGGATTGGTATATGTGATGGATTACATTTATTGATTTGTTTATATTGAACCAACCTTGTGTGCCTGGGAAAAAACCTACTTGATCATAGTGAATGATTTTTTATATGTTTTTGAATCCAATTTGCTAATATTTTGTTGAGAATTTTGCATCTGTGTTCTTCAAAGATATTGGCCTATAGTTTTCTTTTTTAAATTTGTCATTAGGTTTTGGGACTAGTATGATATTAGCTTCATAAAAAAATTTACAAGTCTTCCTTCCTTCGCTATTTTATTAAATAGTTCAAGGACTAGTGGTGTTAGTTGTTCTTTAAACATCTGGTGGAATTCTGTCCTGAATCCATCTGATCTAGGACATTTTTTGGTGAGAAGATTCAAGATTACTTCATCAATGTCCACTTTTGTTATAGGATTATATAAATAATTCAAAAATTCCTGATGAAATTTAGGAAAACTTTGCTGACTCAGAAATTCATCCATTTCTTTCAGTTTATCAAATTTCATAGAGTAGAAGTTTTTGAAATATGACATTATAATTCTCTGAATTTCTTGGGTATCAGTTATGATAATGCCATTTCCACATTAATTTCTAATGTTGTTAATTTGGGTTTTCCATCCCATGCTCCTGTATCATCTGAATAAACATCATAAAATGACCATCCTACCCAAAGCAATATACACATTCAATGCTATACTAATTAAATACAATTAAATACCAATTAAAGCAATTCTATAAAGAAATTGTCCAATCTCAAAATTTATGTTGAAGCATGAAAGGCCCAGGATAACAAAAATAATCCTGAGTAAAAGAACACTTCTGGAAGTATCACCATAACAAACCTACTCTATACTACAAATCCTTAATAATAAAAACAAGTTGGAACTGTTACCGAAATAGACACATAGATCAATGGATAAGGGACAAAGTCCCAGATATAATCACACTGAATTGATCTTTGACAAAGGGGCCCCAAAAACTCAATGGTAAAGAACAGCATCTTCAATAAATGGTGCTGGAAAAACTGCATATTCACATACAGAAGATTAAAAGTGAACCTATACTTGTCACCATATTCAAAACTTAATTCCAAATGGATCAAGGACCTCAGTATTAGGCCATCGACTACAAAAACACTAGTTGAAAGGGTAGGGAACTCCCTCAAGCTGATTGGGCTAGGCCAACAGTTCCTGAACAGAAATTCAATAGCACAGGCATTAGAACCAACACTCAACAAATGGTATCTTATAAAATTAATGAACTTCTGTTCAGTTACAGTGTTTGTAAACTGAGCACCAAAAAGGCAACCCATAGATTGGGAGAAAATCTTCACTAACAACATATCTGACAGAGGTCTATTATCCAGATTGCATATGAACTTAAGAAACTATACACCAAGGAGATAAATAGCCTAATTAGAAAATGGGCCTCAGAACTCAAAAGAAAATTTTCCAGGGATGAAATTGAAATCTCTAAGAAATATGTTAAAATATGCTCCATATCCCTAGTCATCCAGGAACTGCAAAGAAAAACTACCCTGAGATATCATCTCACCCAGGTCAGGATGGCGTAAATCCAGAATACAAACACCACCAAATGCTGGAGAGGATGTGGAGAGGAGGGTACTTTCATACATTGCTGGTGGGAATGCAGGCTTCTACAACCACTCTGGAGATCAGTATGGTGATTTCTAAAATAGTTAAGGATTGAAATGCCATATGACCTTGCTACACCACTACTGGGAATAATCCCACAAAATGCAGAAAGTTACTATAGTGACTCAAGTACATCCATGTTCATTGCAGCACTATTTATAATAGGAAAGTCATGGAATCACCCCAAATGCCCAACAGTTGATGCAAGGATAATGAAAATGTGGTACATTTATATAATGGAATACTACCCATCAAGGAGTTGATGAAATTTGCTGGGCAATGTCTGGAATTAGAAGAAATTTTATATTTACTGAAGCATCCCAGACACAGAAATTTAGAAGTATATAACAATGGGATCCTAGTTGCAATCTTACTTAATGACATACTCAAATGTAAATCTCTGTTAATATTCACTGTAATCACAAAGGATCATTAATAGGAGAGGAGGGTAAAGACCTCAAAAGAAAAGAGAGAACATAATTCAACTCAGTAGATAAATTTGTTCAAGGTCATGTACTGTATGTAAGTAGAAGACTTCTGATGCAGCTCACTCCCACTTACCTTCCTGTTCACCTGGTTTCTTTACTTGAAACATGTTTAATCTTCCCAGTCAGAGAGGGTATAGGGAATGGCAATTAGATGGTAACCAACTGGCAAATGGGAAACTGACCCCTCCACTCCTGTTGTGTACTCCTATTCTTCCATCTAACTTTGATTCTCTTCTCATATTGAGATCTTCATTTACACAATCTTTTTTCTTTGGTTAGATGACCTTGACAACCAATCAGGATGCAGCCAAGGGCAGTGCAGGAAGAGCAAAACTGAAAACAATAAACCATAATTCAGAACACCTACGACCCTACAATATTCCCCTGGAACCCAGACACTCCAAATCTTTCCCCATCCAAAAAGGGAACCTTGAGGAAAGGGCGTGTCAAGATTATAATATCCTAATGATGGGGAGGACTAATGATTTGCAAGATACCTCAGACAAGTCAGGACTGTATATAGCTGGGTACAGACAGAATATAACCACAATGTGATTGGACTCTGCCTGTCCTGCACAATGACTGACAAGTCAATAACTCCCTAAAGTCTAGCATGGATCACATTAGAGAAGGATTCAGTGAATAGGATCCTTACAGCCAAGTGGTTAAACAGTCATAACAGAGTTCCCATACTAGTGGATAGCCCAAGAATGGCCCCAAGGTATGCCACTGAGTCCTGAACCCTCACTAGTGTAGAAGACTCAGAGGGAAATTCAGCACCCATATAAACAGACGCTCTGAAGAATTGGAGGGGAAACCAGGAAGCACCAAGTGAGGAGAAGGAAGGAAAAGTGGTGAGACCATGGGGGGAGAATAGGACTGGGGAGGGTGCACTGAGGGACAACAAAGGGGAAAGGAGAGGAGAGGAATAAGAAGGAGCATACCTATTGAGTTTGTATAACTAGGCAAGCATGCAATAAAATTTAAAAAATAAAAAAAGAATTCCTTTACATTTAAAAAAAAATCTTGCCAGCTGATGGAAAACAGCAGAACAAATAAAGCCAGAAAATCAGTATTTAGCTGAAAGGTAAAGGTGTATTTCATTCTATGAGGTATAGAATGATTAATTTTGGTGGAAGAAATTGTTCAGTTGTATAAAGTACTTGCTGAGCAAGCATAAGGAATTGAGTTATGGTTCCCAGAACCTACGAAACAAGTTTGGTGCTTTGATACACATCTCTGCCCTCAGTGCTGAGAAAGGTAGACAAATGTACCTTTCTTCCTCATTGGCTAGTCAGATTAGCCAAACCATGAGTACCAGTTTTTGTAAAAAGACCTTTATGAAAAAAATAAGCTGGAGAATGAACAAAGATGACACTTAACCTAAAGCTTATATCTCCCCACACATAGAAATACCCACACCCCCCCCCACCCACCCACACACACATACACATACACACACACCTATATACCCACAGTCACGGGCAAATACATGGACACGAGAACATCCATAAACAACCTACACATAGATAAATTAAAGTGTTATTTGCAAAATTATTTCCTCTGGACAGGGAAGCACTAATTTTGAATTCTTCTTAATATATAGGAATGCGTAGTACAAACGTGACATTATTCTAAAACAAGTAGAGATTTTCTAATTATTACAGGATATTACATGTGCCTTTTAAATATTGTAAAATACATCTTTATTTAGATGAAAGGATCATCATCTTTTATACTATGTGAGCAATTGAAAACTGCCAATGTTTAGAACAAGAAATGTTCATTTCTTTGTAGATTTGCACTGAATTAATTTTAATATAGCTAATTTATTATGTATTTTGTGTTTGCATCTGTGCTCCTCTGTGTGTGTGTGTGTGTGTGTGTGTGTGTGTGTGTGTGTGTGTAAGCCAGAGAAAACCTTGGTGAGTCATTTCTTTCTTTCTAATATGTGGGTTCCTGACTTCAAACCCAGGTCGCTAGGTTTGGCAACAAGTACCTTTTCATGTTGACAAATTTCATTGCTCCTTTATTCAGTCATTTTTAGAGCAATGTTCATTTTATAATTAGCAGAGTATTTTTTCCTGGATTTTTTTCTCTTTACTCAAAAGCCAAGAGATACTTAGTTCTCACTATTTCTCTGAAAGAAGTTCATGACCCCCTGGCTTATGGGAAGAGTACTGAGCTGAAAGTGAAGTCAAGAACTTCATGGAACAAGTAAATGTCTTTAATAATCCTGCTCATCTCTTCTTCTTGGAAAAAAAACTTCTGAAATTAGTATTTTGTGAATGTACTTACTTTTAAATAATTGCAAATGAAGTGGGAATCTTATTGGAAAAAATCTGTAAAGATTATTTTCACTTGAAAAGTTCTCTCAGAATGCTTGGTTTCCTACCTTTTCATGCATTTTTAGGTATCAGAAATGTAGACAGATGCATGACTGAGACAAGTCCAGTTCAGTTGCCTTAATGTGTATTATAAAGAACTAGAGGACTGCGTACTAAAAGTGTGGATTTTCCCATGAGATATTGCTTAATTTTCCATCTTTGCCTACTAATTCAATTGACACAGATTTCACAGATTAAACAATCTATTTCCTGGCCATGTTTGCCCATCCATTCTCCAGAGTGTAACCTAATGTTTAAAATGGATGAAACAGACTCAAAACCTTTCCAAACATAAAGGTGGAAAGAGTAAATTTGCATTTTAAGGGAAAATTAAAGTAACTAAAAATTTTAGTTGACATTGAAACCTGAATTAAAGTTATGATTTCAATACATTGAAAAATGCTGGGACCATGAATATGCAATGCAATGAAACATTTTGTATTTCTCACTTCTGTCACTTACATTTTTCCTAGTTGGTAATGTTAACTAGAATAAGTTATTGTGATTGTCTACCTATTTGATGGGTTCAAAAATCATGAAGGGTAGTGAAGTATCAACCATTGCTATATTTTAATTAATATAAAATTTAGAAATGTATACTAAAATTAAAATGACATTAACTTACTCAATTTACAAGGTTACTTTATATGGAAAGTCTACAGTTGATTCAAAGATGCCTCAGAATGAATAAAAAAGATAGAAATTTGAGTGTCTATGAAATTGCAATTCTGAGATTCCATGAATATCCAGTGAACACAAATGTTTTCTACATGCATTCAAAATACACTATAGGACTGTACAGTATCTTTTAATATACTTAGAAGACTCTACCTGTCATTGAAAAGGTGATAGAGAAAAAAATCCCAGAGTCCATTTTTTTTCAGGTGAAAGAGAAAGAATATACCAGATGAAACAATTTGAACTTCTTGGGACTTAAATTCCCTCCCTACATTTTCTTTACCTCCCTGGAAAAGTTTTGGGTATCTAAATTCTCTCTGACCTCCAAAGCCACATCTCTTTCTATCTCCTCTGACCCTTTCTTGGACTTTGAAATTTCCTATGCTTACAAGCCAGTCTCAAAAGCTATGTTCATTTCCTAGTCATATCCTACTCAATAGTACTTTGTTTACATCAATTTCTTCATTTTCCATGACTCCCTTGGCAGTTTTGGTATGTTCTTCATTTTCAAAGCCCCCCCAAAATTTTCAACCCATTGTAGGATTTAGTTTCCTCTGCCAATGAATGTACTTACAGGAACAGAGCACTCAAATGATTCTTTTTTTTTTAATTTTTTATTATTATTATTATTTATTCAACTGTGCGCATGTGCGTGTGTATGTGCGCGTGTATGTGCGCGCGCGTGTGTGTCTGTGTGTGCGTATGTATGTGTTTGTGTGTGTGTGCGTGTGTATGTGTAGAACCACGGACGAATTCGCAAACCACCATGGGCGCCTCCATCTCCTTCTGCCCCGGGATTCACAGGCTCCGCCCTACCAGGACCAGGAGCACAGGCCGCCCCCGCTTCCACCTGGCGTCTATACGTGGGATCTGGGATCCGAACTCAGGACCTTCCGCCTGCAAAGGCGGAGGCTTAACCCCTGAGCCACCTCTCCAGCCCCCTCAAATGATTCTTTCAAGGTCTCTTCAGCTATATTGACAGATAGACTTTTTAAAGAATTTTTGGCTAGTTTCTTTTACAAGTGATCTCTGAATTCTTGCAACTCCAGCCTGATGGCTCTGCTCTTAAGTTTCCTTTCATTCCAGGAGTTTAAAGCTTTTTTAGCCTCTTCAAATAAAGCAAATTCTATGGATACATATCCTTTAGATTTGCCATGTAGGTCTGGGCCACTTTGATAAAAGTTGCTTTCTCAAAATTCTTCCTGAAGAATTTCTTCTGTTTCACTGTAGGAGAAGTTACTTAAAACTAACTCACCACTCCAACTGCTTGCTGTTCTTTCCAGCTCATTCTTGCCTTTGACCTATCTATCCAGTGTAGTACAGAGAAATGGATCACCTGTGGATTTCTGTACCTGGCTTTTCTTCAAAGGATTTCTCACCATCTACTTCTGTCATAAATTCTATACAAGCAATCCCTTTGCTCTTCCCATCCTGGCTGACTAATCTGATCTACATGGCATCATCAAACATTTTTTTCAATTCATCTTGAGTGATGTTGAAAGAGATATTTATGTCAAAACTATTCTTACAGTTCAAACTTTCCTACTGTTTCTTCCTTTTGATTCCTCAAGCTCAATTTCTTAATTAAATGTTTTTAATTTTGAATGTGTATGAGCAAGCATAGGTTTGTGTACATGTGACTATTTATTCAGACACACAGGTTATGGTGCATGTGTAGAGATTATGAAGCAAACTCAGCATCAGTCCTTGTCTTCCACCTCTAAACAGGTTTTTTGTTATTTTCCATATTTATCACTAGTATTGATAACTTGCAAGCTTCTGGGAATCATCTTCTTTAACTCCTCTCTTCTCAAACATGCACAGAGATTGTATATGCATGCATTAAGTATCTAACATGAATGTGTTCTCATGATTCGAACTCATGTTTTCACATTCGTGTGGCAAGCCCTTTTATCAACTGAGCAATCTTTTCTACCAAATTGTCAAACACTTTTTGTTAGTTCACCTGCATGGTTGCTGATAAATGACCACCAAACAATTTAAGGAAACAAGAGGTTTATTTTCTCATGATTACTGGTTACAGTTCTTAGTCTAGTTTGATGGGAGAGTATGCCCCAACACCAGGGCTGAAGGAACTGGACACACCATCACCACCTAACGGCTGAGAGAGAGACAATCCTTACTTGCCAGACCAGCATGTCTGGCCAAGTATGCAGAAGGATGCCAACTTCTTCAACCAAATCTCAGTATTTTATTCATCTGTTCAGGGCCTAGTTCTACGCACCATGGGCTGGGCCTTGCCCAGCAGCTAGACAATCTCCTACAGGTTTGCTCTGGACTTAACCCAACCACTAATTCTCCACAAATGTGCCTAGAGCTCAAACCCTCAACAGTCAAGTTGACCTGTGCCCACCAACCATGACTCTCCACCCCTTGTCATCTTGACACAAAGACATAGCACTTTTAAACTGTAACCTTCAATCTTTATCCCCACAGATGTTAAAAGTTATCTTAAAAATATGAATACATTTCATAAATTTAAAATATTCTCTCATTAAAATTGAAGTTATTGAAATGTTGGAACTGAAAGTCTTTCTTTAAATATTCCAAATAAAATCATTACAACAATAAGGAAACATCAAGTTAAGACCAAAGTTCAGCAAATTACTGCATCCTGTACTTCAATGTCCATTTTCTGTTACTCATCACATGGTCAAAGTGGCCCAAAGATTCTAAGCATTTCAGTCCCTGTTTGCAGCATGAAGTCGTAAAAGCAGAGTTCTTCTGAGCCAGGCTGCATCTGCACTTGGAGCCTTCCTCAGCATATATCCCACAGTTCTGGCATCTCCAACAACACTCTGGGTTCACCTCTGTAGTTATAAGCTGCACTTTTTCTTGCAGGACTCTATGCCTGCCACTTGGTGACAAGTGTGTGCTGCTCTCTAAGAACCTCTCAATGATACACCAAAACCAGTCCCACCTAGGAGATGCTGCCAGATTCTGAAATGAGTTTCAAATGCAGCTTGGCCCACTCAAGCTACAGCTGTACTAAATTTTTTGCGCTGATGCTGAAAAAGCCTCTTTTAAGCAGCCAAACTTCCAAAGGGCAAGAAATGGATTTGACTTGGGCTTTGCCACTGGAGGAATCTGGGTTTTCAAACCATGAAATCTCCATATAATGGTATTCTGGTCTTCCACCATCCCAGTGCAAGTCACTAGGTTTTCCTTCATTGATGTTCATTTCTCCAACAGCAGCAGATATTCTGCTGCCTGCCCTTTCCACATCCAGAGCTTCATCGCCACCAACACAGTTCTCCCCTGTCAAGCGAATCAGTCTATCATCTTTACATTCAACTTCACCAAAGTCCTTATTCCCCTCATCGCAAACTGTACCGAAGCAATCCACGACTCCCTCAGCATCTCTTTTTTCCAAATGGCCCACCAAATTCTGTTTGAACGTTTTTGAATGCACAAAAGTCCAAATTTCTCCAACAAAAATGTTTGAAATCCACAAAAGCCACATAGCCAGATTTATCAGCAACAACCCACTTTCTGGGTACCAAATTCTGTTGCAGTTCACTTGCATGGTTGTTGATAAATGACCATTAAATGGCTTAAGGGAACAAGGGGTTTATTTTCTCTCAGGATTACTGGTTCTTAGTCCAGCTTGGGAAAGTACGTACCAACACCAGGGCCGAAGGAACTGGCCACATCAACACCACCACTGAAAGAGGGACAATCCTTACTTGCCAGAGTAGCCTGTCTGGCCAAGTATGCAAGATGCGAACTTCCTCAACTGACTCTCAGTATTTTATTCATCAACCATAGGCTGGGCCTTCCCCAGCAGCTAGACAATCTCCTGCAGGTTTGCTTTGGGCTTAACCCAGCCACTAGTTTTCCACAAATGTGCCCAGAGTTCAAACCCTCAACAGTCAAGTTGACACCTGCACCTAACTGTGACACTTTTCATTGAGACATTTTCATACACAGACAAAATGAGTTTGTATTCTTATCCCTCCCCATCCTCCAACTCCCTCCTCTCCTTCCCTCCCTTCCTTAGCCACATCAGCCCTGTCCCTCCTACCCTCCTGGATTTCTGGATATATGGATAACAGTTCCTTTTGAGATGCTTGTGCTAGTAAGGAACCAGGTATCTATGGTAGTATATTGGGCCTTTCAGTGTACATACACACAAGTGAGGAGACATCCCTTCTTTTGTCTAGCATCTGCTCTAGAGATTCTTTCTGGGCCTAGTGTTTCTATTGAGATCCTTGCTAGATCATGGGGGAGTGTTGATATGTCAGCCATATTTTAGATCTGAAGGTAGTACGTCTCACTGCAATGAGCTCCTGTATGCAGCATCTTTGTTGTGACTGCAGTGCTTTGGGTGATTGTAGTATACCTCCCCATATTTGGGCTCTTATGATCTTACCATCCCCTCTTTTGCATGGTTCCCTCAGTCTTGTGAAAAAGAAGACAGTTTGATGGCATGTTGAGAACTGAGCTTCCAGGATTGCCATTACTGCACACCTTGGCCAGTTGTGGTTTACTGTTTCACTATACATCTTGATTATATCTGTTAATTACCTAAATCTAAATGTAACATAGAAAGTGTTTGAATGATAGTTTACTATGAAGTTATCTACTGTTATAACACTAAGACATATTCTTTTTTTTTTTTTGGCGTCCCTGGGTGGGCTCGAACACTAAGACATATTCTTGTCAAGTGTCTATTTCCTCTCCTTCCACTATTTCATGTCTAGGTGTATGGTACTAGGCATGTGCTGCCCAACAATAGAGGACAAGTGGTTTAGAATACATTCAGAGAGTAGTTAGTTACTATGGACCTTACATACCACTATTCCTTCACTGGGTTATTCCTATCAGAGTTATAGTAACTCAGAACATATATAGCTGGGTGAGGCCATTGATCCCTTTTTGCCCCAGCATCTTGCCCTCTTTTTCTTTTTGCTACCTTATCCCTTACTAAATCCTCACCCATTTATTCCACCTCACTTTAAGAACTTTCTTCTGTAATGGCTTTGTTCATCTGTTTGTCTGTGTTTTTTTTTTCTATATCTCTACTCTTTTGGGATATTGCAATACCACTCTGTCCTTTGTTTCTTTGTATCTTGTAGGTATTATATAAGTATCTCTTTGGATATATTACTCTGAAGGTTCAAAGTTAGGATCCGCTTATAAAGGAGAACATGTGGCATCTGTCTTTCTTCATCTGAGAACCTTTTCTCAGTATAATTTCTTCCACCTCCATCCCTTTACCAACAAATTTAATTTCCTTGTCAACTATATATATACTACATTGTGCATATGTATCATATTTCATTATTCATTATTCTGCTATTGTACATCTATGAAGATTTCATTTCTTTGCTATTGTGAATAGAGCTGAAATGAACATATATGGACACTTGTCTCTGTAGTATCATGAGGCATTCCTTGGGAACATTCCCAGGAGTGGTATAGCTGAGTTGTATGGTATATAAATTTTTAACTTTTTTAGGAATCTCCACAACAATCTTCAGACCAATTGTATAAGTTCGCATTTCCACCAGCAATGAATGAAGCAATCTATCTCCTTGCATTTTTGATAGCATTTGTTATGGTGGCATATGCTATCTCAGAGTTCTTTAATTTGCATTTCCTAATGACTAGGGAGGTAGAAAATTTCTTTAGCTATTTGTTAGACATTTGAATTTCATCCTGTAAAAAAGTTTATTTTTAATTATAATGCCCATTTTTAACTAGATTGTTTGTTTCATTGAATTTTTTGTGTACTCTGGACGTTAATTCTTTATCAGCTATGTGGATAGTAAAGATTTTCTCCAATACATATGGTGCTTAATTTTCTGTGTTGGGATACTTCACTCAGTATAATTGTTTCTAATTCCATCCATTTCTCCGCAAATTTCATTAATTCATCATTTTTGATGGCTGAGTAGTATTCCATTGTATAAATGTACCACATTTTCCTTATCAGCTCATCAACTGTTGGACATTTGGGTTCATTCCAAGACTTTGCTATTGTAAACAGTGCTGCTATGAACATGGTCGTGCTCATGCTATCAAGGTGAATTTTTGCTTTATGGGGGGTGATTCCCAAAAGTGGAATAGCAGGGACATATGGCATTTCAATCTTTAACATATTTAAGAATCTCCAGACTGCTCACGAGAGTGGTTGTATAACGTGGCATTGCCACCAGCAATGTAAGAGAGTTCCCCTCTCTCCACATCCTCTCCAGCATTTGTTGTTGTTTGTATTGTGGATTTTTGCCAACCTGACAGGGGTGAGATGATATCTCAGGGAGGTTTTGATTTGCACTTCCCTGATGGCTAAGGATATGGTGCATTTTTTAAGATATTTGTTAGACATTTTAATTTTGTCCTTGGTAAATTTTCTTTTAATTTCCAAGTCCCATTTTTAATTGGATCATTTGTTTCTTTGGTGTTTAATTTTCTAAGTTCTTTGTGCACTCTGGTTAGTAGAGCTCTATCACATATGTGGTTAGTGAAGATTTTCTCCCATTCTGTGGGTTGCCTTTGAGCTCGTGGTACAATCTCTTTATCTGAACAGAAGCTCTTTTATTTCATAAGATCTAATCTGTGGAGTGTTGGTTGCATTGACTGCACTATTGGATTTCCTATTAGGAACTGTTGGCCTAGCTCAATCAGCTTGAGTGAGTTCCCTCCCCTTTCAACTAAGTTTTTTATAGTCTCTTGCCTTCTATTGAGGTCCTTGATCCATTTGGAATTAATTCTTGTACATGGTGACAAGTACGGGTTCAGTTTTAATCTTCTGCATGTGGACATCCAGCTTTGCCAACACCATGGGTTGAAGATACTGTTGTTTTTCCATTGGATTTTTTGGGCCCCTTTGTCAAAGATCAAATGACCGTAGTTGTGTGGGCTTATATCTGGGTCTTCAACCCTTATCCATTGATCTGTGTGTCTATTTTGGAGCTAGTACCAGGCTATTTTTATAACTATGGATTTGTAGTATAGACTAAGTTTGGTATGGTGATACCTCCAGCAGTGTTTCTGTTACTCAGGATTGTTTTTGCTATCCTGGGTCTTTTGTGCCTCCATATGAACATTGAGATTGTTTGGTCAACTTCTTTAAAAAATTGCTTTCGGATTATATGGTGGATTAATTGCTTTTTGGTATAGCATTGAATCTGTATATTGCCTTTTGTAGGATGGTCATTTCTACAATATTGATTCTGCCAATCCAGAAACATGGGAGGTCTTTCCATCTTCCAGTGCCTTCTGCAATTTCTTTATTGAGGGTTTTAGTTTTCATTGTAAAAGTCATTTGCTTCCTTCATTAGGTTTATACCAAGGTATTTCATTTTTTTAGGGGCTATAGTAAATGGGATTGTTTCTCTCAGGACTTTTTCATTTCTTTCATTCTGGGCATATAAGAAGGCCACTGATTTTTGTATGTTTACTTTGTATCCTGCCACCCTGCTGAACTTCTCAATTAGTTCCAGGAGTTTCCTGGTGGAGTTTTTGGGATTACTCAGGTATAAGATCATGTCACTATCAAATAGAGATAACTTGACTTCTTCCTTGCTGATTTGAATCCTTTTAATTTCCCTTTTTTATGTCTTATGTCTTCAGCTAAGACTTCAAGTACAATATTGAATAGAAGTGGTGAAGGTGGAAAGCCTTGTCTAGTTCCTGATCAAAGTGTGAATGTTTCAAGTTTTTCCCCATTGAATATAATCCTTGCTGTGGGTTTGTTTTTTACAGCTTTTATTATATTGACAAAGGTTCCTTCTATTCAAATTGTCTCTATGGTTTTGGTCATATAAGGCTGTTGGATCTTGTCAAAAGCTTTTTCTGCTTCTATCAAGAGTATTATGTGGTCTTGGATTTTACACTTGTTTATATTGTGTATTATGTTTATTGAATTGCATATGTTGAAACAACCTTGTGTGCCTGGGATAAAGCCTACTTGATCCCCATGAATGGTCTTTTTGATATGTTTTTGAATATGATTTGCTAAGACTTTTTTGAGAATCTTTGCATCTGTGTTCATCAAAGAGATTTTCCTATAGTTTTCTTTTTTAAGTGTATCTTTATTAGGTTTTGGCATGAAGACGATATTAGCTTCTAAAAAGAATCTGATGGTGTTCCTTCCTTTGCTATTTGATGGAGCAGTTTAAGGAGTATTGGTGTTATTAGATCCTTAAATGTCTGGTAGAACTCTGTGCTGAATCCATCTGGTCCAGGACACTTCTTGGGAACATTAGAGATTGTTTCATCAATTTCCTCATATGTTATAGGACTATTTAAGTAATTCAGAACTTCCTGATTCAATTTAGGTAAGTTGTGCTTACTTAGGAATTCATCCATTTCTTTTGTGTTGTCAAATTTCACAGAGTGTAAGTTTTTGAAATATGATGTTATAATACTCTGAATTTCTTGGGAATCCATAGTGATAACTTCATTTTCATTTCTAAATTTGTTAATTTGTGTTTTTTCTCTCTTGCTTTTGATTAATTTGTCTAGGGATATATCAATCTTACTGATTTTTTTCAAAGAACCAGCTTTTTGACTGGTTGATTTTCTGTATCGTTTTCCTTATCTCAATTTCTGATATCTCTCCCCTTATTTTGCTAATCTCCTTTCTTCTACTGCTTTTGAGATCAGATTCCTCTAGTGTCTCTAAAGCTTTAAGCTGCATTGTTAAATTATTTATTTCTGATGTTTCCATTTTTTTGATCTAGGCATTAAGACCTATGAACTTACCTCTTAGGACAACTTTCATTGTGTCCCAAAGCTTGAATTTCCTTTTTAATTTCTTCCTGAATCCAATTCTTATTCAGCATCATAGTGTTTAGTTTCCAGGAGTTAGTGTATTTTCTGTTGTTTATTGTGTTGTGGATGTCAAGCTTTAGACCATGGTGGTCGGATAGTGTACAGTCTAGAATTTCAGCTTTCCTGTATATGTGGAGATCATTTTGTGGCCCAATATGTTATCTATTTTGGAGAACGTTCCATGTGCTGCTGAGAAAAAATGTGTATTCTTTGGTGCATGGATGAAAAATTCAACAGAGATCTGTAAGGTCCACTTGTTTAGGGGTTTGATTAAGTTCCAAAGTGTCTCTGTTAAGTTTTTGGCCTGTTGATCCATCCCATGTTGTGAGGGCGGTGTTGAAATCCCCAAGAATTATCATTTGGGGGTTGATCTCTCGCTTTAAATACTGTAGGGTTTGCCTAATGAATGTGGAGAGGCCCATATTAGGTGCATATATTGTGAAGTCTTTCTGGTGAATTGTACCTGTGACTAAAATGTAGTTTCAATGATTTTTTTATTTGAAATCCACTTTGTCCAACAGAATAATGGCTACTCCTTCCTGTTTCCTGGTTCCATTAGTTTGCAGAATTTTAGTCCAGCCTTCTATTTTTAAGATGTGCCTATCTTTTGTGGTGAGATGAGTTTCCTGCAGGCAGCAGATTGATGGGTTGTGGTTTTTAATCCAAGTTTGTAATTTGTGTCTCTTGATTGGTGAGTTAATTTCATTGACATTTAATGTTATAATGGACAAATTATTTTTAATTCTGGACATTTTTTATGTTTAATGGCTTTTGTAAGTGTATTGTTTGACATTTACATTTGTTGGTATTATACTTCCCTTCTGTCCCCTTGGATATGCTTGTTTGTTCTTCAAGGTTGAGTATCATTTCTAGCATTTTTTTGAAGGCCTGGTTTGGTAGACATGTAAGCCTTCAAGTTGTCTTTGTGCTGGGAAACTTTTCTTTCTCCCTCGATCATGACAGTTATACCATGCCAGGTATATCAGTCTGGGTTGACATTTTTGCTCATTTAATACTTGAAGTACATCTCTCCAAGCTCTTCTTGCTTTTATTGTTTCCATTGAGAAGTCATTTGTTATATTAATAGGTTTTTCTTTAAAAGTGACTTTTTTTTCTCTTGAAGATCTCAGTACCTTTTCTTTGTCTTGAATGTAGAGTGTTTTGACTATTGTTTGCTGTGGCGATTTTCTATTTTGATCATATCTGTTTGGGGTGCAGAATGCTTCTTGTATTAGGATGGGCCTCTCATTCTTTAGTTGAGGGAAGTTTTTCATTTATGATAATTTGAAAATTTTCCTAAGGTGTGATATTTTGGGATTCTTTCTCTGCTATTCCATGAATGTGCATGTTAGGCTTCTTCAGGGTGTCCCATATCTCTTGAATATTCCTCTCAAGTATTTTTTGGCTTTAAGAACTTCTTCCCTTGAGTTGGTTAATTCTCCCACTTTGTCTTTAAGATCTGAAATTTTATTTTCTGCATTGTTAGTTCTTCTGATAAGGCTCTCTGTTGAGTTTTGGGTTGAAGACAACTTGTCTTTTAGTTTGATTTTAAACTCTGCCTGAGACTGTTTTAACTACTCTATGTCTATTTTTGTTTCTTGAACTGTTTTTTTCAACTCCTCCAAGTGTCTGTTGTGTTCCTCCTCAAAGTGCTTGATGTGGTTGTTTAACTCCTCCCAGATTTCCTCTTTCATGGTATTAATCATGGTAATCATCATACTTTGAAAATTGCTATGTTGGGTCTGGCTTTCTTGGAATTCAACATTATGAGGTTAATTCTTTCAGTGGGAGATTTGTCTTTTTGGATTTTGTTTCTCATGGATCTGCACTTTGACTTGGGCATTGTTGTTTTGTCTCTTAAGACCTTTCTTTTTCTGTGTGTTTTTGACTGAACTGATTTAGTTAGTATTACTACTCTTGGCAGTTATTACTAGTGCTTGCCTTAGAATTGAGTACATTTGTCTGTTGTTAGTTTTGTTTCCTAGATGAGGCTGTTAGACTATTAGTACATCAGTTAAGTCAGGTTAAGCAGACTGGGGGTGAATATTAGTATGGTAGTGCACTTCTACTATTTAGTATCTTGGTGATATGTGAGGGTGAGTGGTATAGTCCTTGGAGTTGTATATATTTTTGGGTGGCTGTATGGAAAAGTTATTCTACAGTGATTAATACTAGAAAGGAACAGTATGGTAAAAAAAAAAAGAGATTTACTTATCTTTGGGCTGGATGTGAAGAATCTCTCCCATGTGATAGGATGACTTTAGAGAACTTCAGATGTATGGCCTTTGTCCCTTAGAGCTTTGCTTGAGTTTCCATTGGACTCTGTTGAATTCTGAGTAGCAGTGTGTCCTCCGTGGACCACAAGCGAGTGTCCCTGGTGAGCCAGAGGGGCAGAGGGGTGGATGGTGATGGCAGAACTCTTCACCTGGGATGTGGGATGGAGGACCATGAGCCAGTCCTGTCCCGGTCCCCTGTGCCAATATCTTAAAGTATTTTCTTCTACTAGTTTCCAAATTTATGGAAGCTTTTTGTTTATTTGTTTTTGGTGCATTTCGAGTGGATTTTTTTACACATTGAAAGATGTTGTTCTAGTATCATTCCTCCAAATACATAAGATGGATTTTGCCAGTGGCATTTTTATTGGAAGGAGTCTGTGATTTTTATATTACGTGATTTTGGTACTATTCTTGATAAAAGGATTGGCTACTGTTATGCATATTTACCTCAATGTCATCAATGCATCTGTTGGTGTATCTGTTGATATGTTTTGAACAATGTAGCAACATTTTCTTAGGTTCCAGTGAAATTCTTATCCACACAGAGGCTGCCATGATTTGATTGAGAATTCTCCCCCACAGACTCATGTTTTGTGACCTTACCTGTGTTAATATTTGGGAAGGTTGTGGCACCTTTAGGAGGTGTATCTTTGCTTGAGGAAAGTATATCACAGGGGTGTGTCTTGTGGTTGGGTAGTCCCATATGCTTCTGATAACAGTCTGCTCTTGTGGTTTACCCTTTTTGCTGCTCTGATGACTGAGGTAATATAAGCCCCCTCCAGCTTATGCTATGTGTCATGCCTTTTCCACTATAATGGACTATTTCTACCCACTGAAAGTATAAGCAAAATAAATCTAATCTCTTTTTTCCTGAAATCGTGTTTGAGTATTGTCTCATAGCAGCAGAAAGTAAGATTAACTGTTTCCCAAGCCCATTCCCCATTTTTTGCTCACTATAGACTTTCTTCTACCTTGGATCCTTCTTATCAGCATTATAGTAGTTTACAGGATTCATTATTGGGTGATGCCCTTGATCCCTATTTTTCCTCAGAGCCACTTGCTTATTTTCCTTTCTTACACTTTGTTATGACCTATCCCTTTAATTCCATCCCTTTTAATGCTTTTCTTCAATAATGGATTTGTGTTCTTTTATCTCCAGCCTATTGAGTTTATCTTGCCCCTGCCTTTAACTTACACTTCTTTGTATATTTTGTAGAAATTTCACTTTTTTATTAATTTTTTTCAACTTTTAAAAGCATATTGAGTATTTGTCCAAGATTCCCTCCTTTTCTCCTACTTCCCATTCCCATCTTTCCCTTCACCATTCTGTCCCACTCTACTGCCTATATTCTGCTACTGACTGTAAGTTTCACTCTGGCTTGTCTGCTTCTGTGTGGGTTCAGGCATCCAAAATGTAACAAGTTACCTTTCTCCAGACCACTCCATTGTTAAGTTCATTTCCCTTCACTCATTCACACAAAGGTTTCCACTGTGAGTTTTTATTTTATGGGTATAATAACAGCTGCCTACAGAGAAGTTTGATATACTGCCTTCCTATCTAAAAGTTTATTGGCTGTCTTCCCAATTAATCTATTTCCTTAACTTTTTTAGGTTCTAGTTCTACTTTACAATAACAGGGATGGGTAACATCCTGACAAGTGGGCCTTGAGTCCAATCAGAAAAGTATTGAATGTATCCTTGGTACTCATGCCACTATTACACTGGTAGTTACCAGTTACCATAGTGATTCATATTCCAACTGACAGATTTCATGCCATTGATGGGGCTTATGATTATTTCTCTTCCCCAGCAGCTTCTTTTTTTTTTTACATTTTTTATTATTATGTCAGCTCATACAAACTTAATAGATACACCAGTTCCCTCCCTCCCTCCTCCTCCCCCTGAACCCCCTGCTCCCCCTCCCCTCACCCCTCCCTCCCCATACCCCAGTGCCTCCCGCCCCAATTCCCAGAGAGTCCTTTCTTGTGCATGCCTGATTCTTCTCTGAGCCCTCCTCTCCGATGACGTACAAGGACCCAGTGGCCATTCCTTGAACCCTTTCCCGTGTTCCCCTTAAGTATAGGAACACTGCTGTGGCTGCCAATCCCTTGCCTCCAAGGATCTTTGTACCTTTAGCAGATGCTAGACTTTGTGAGGTCAATAGTGTGTTGGACATTGCTCAGGGCATGCAAAGTCCAATTATGATTGCTTCGGCCCTAACTTGTGTGGAGTATCTTGCAAATCATTGCTCCTCCCATCCTTTTGCTCTTACACTCTTACCGCCCCCTCTTCTGCAAATGTCCCTGAGCTTCAGGATGGGGAGAGATTAGGCTGGCCTAGTTCTAGGTGGTTGATAGAGAGTCTCTGAAGTTCTGGATTGTGGTTTGTTGATTTTCTTTTGCAGTTTTGCTGCTCCTGCAATGCCCTTCACTCCATCGTGATGGGCATTGTATGTCACCCCCTGGCCATAGACAAAAAGCTGTTAAACTAGAGTCTTGTTATAAGAGCACGTTCAAAGGTAGATGTATTAAAAGTAGGAAACCACAGTGAGGGACGGGTCTATCACCCATTTGCAAAATGGCTACTTTTTATCATCTGGCAGATAAAAACTAGCAGCTTCTACAGTAGTCCTTGGTACTGTGTAAGCTAACTAGCAAGAAGAATGTACTCAGATCACTTCCAGTTGATATATTTTGTCCATGTACTGTGATGCATTTGCGTTACATTCAGTAATAGGGTCTTACTGATAGGTTTTGAAAAGAAACCAAGGAAATGGCAAAAGCCTATATTTGGGAGCCCTTAAGACCTCTCTGACAAACATTTTATCAGGAAGTTTCAAATTCTTGTTACTTCTAGTATAATTTTGTGCCTGGGTTCTAAGTGGATTGGTTCAAGTCTTTTATTATTTTTCCGTGTTTTACTCACTCCATGCTCCTCTGCAATTGATCTGCTCATTCTTATTCTTTTCCTTAAAATAAATTTTTGACATATTACTCACATAGGAAGTTCTTTTGGGTTTTTCTTTGGGTTTTTTTCTTTGGGTTTTACCTTCTTTGTGTTTTTCTATAAGTCCCTCTGTCCCCTCCCCATAGCTCCCATGTCCCTCCTGTCTCCCACCCCCTCATTCTCTGCTGTGTATTTTTCTCAATTATTCCCTCCCTCATCCTTGTTCTGAGTTCCTAAATATCCCCTTCAAAAAGTTTCACCCTTACCATCCCTTCCTACCTTCCCACTCATAGGTATTCTTTTAAAATTTTTTCTGGCTCCTACAGTGCTTCCAATTCAAGTACACTGACAAGGAGATGAGTTCAATCAACTGCATATTCAAGAGCACATGTGATGCTTAACTTTCTGTGCCTGATTACACGGCTCAATGTAAGTTTCCAGTTCCATCCATTTGCCAGAAAATTCCATAATCTAATCCTTTCTGATGGTTGAGTAATATTCCACTGTGTATAGGCACCACATTTTTATTATTCATTCTTCTGTCGATGTGCATGGTGGATGATTCCATTTTTTCACTATTGTGAGTACAGCTGCAATGAACATACATGAAAAAATGTCTTTCTAATAAGATATAGAGTCTTTTAGGATTATTCCACAGAGTGGTATATCTGGGTCATACAGAAGTTCCATTTTTAGCTTTATGAGGAATCTTCACACTGATCTCAACAGACGCTTTACCAGTTTACACTCCCGCCAGCAGTGAATAAGTGTCTTTTTTCTCCACTTTCTCACCAGTAATCTCTGTGTTTGTGTTCTTGACCTTGGCCATTCTGACTGGGGTAAGATGGTATCACAGAGTTGTTTTGATTAGCATTCCTCTGACAATCAGGTAAGTTGAGTATTTTGAAAGGTATTTGTTTAACATTTCAATTGTTTTTCAGAGAAATCTCTGTTTAGTTCCCTGGGCCTTTTTTTTTTTTTTTTTTTTTTTTTTTGGTTTTGTTTTCTCCATTTTTTTTAAAGTTTATTTGTTTATTTTTTCCCCAGTCATACAAGCTCAATAGTTACTCCTGTCCTCTCCTTCCCTCCACTCCTCCCCAGTCCCCCCTTGCACTCTCTCCCCCTTTTCCATTTCCTTTTACCCCCTCCCTCCCCTTCACATATTGACTCCCCCTTCCTGCTCCCATCCCCTGGAGCATCCTTTTGTGTGAATGCCAAAATTCCCTCTGAGTCCTCTACCCTAATGAGGTGTAAGGACTAAGTGGCATAGCCCAGAGTCCTTTCTTGGGCTACCTGTTAGTATGAGAACACTATTATGATTGTTAATCCCTTGCCACTAAGGATCCTACTGCTTGTGATCCATGCTAGACTTTACAGGGGTCATTTTACAAGTCATGCAAAGTCCCATTATGGCTCTTGCAGCCCTAACTTGTGTGGAGTATCTCTTCTCTATCTTTAGGCTCTTATAATCTTGCCACCTCATCTTGTGCAAGTTTCCCTGAGCTTTAGGATGAGAAGAGATTTGGCTGGTCTTGTTCCAGGTAATTAATATAGGGTCTTTAGTGTTATGAATTATGGTTTGTGGTTTACAGTTTTGCTTTTCTTGCAACACCCTGGGCTCCATCCTGATTTGTATTGAAAGTTACCTCCTAACCAAAGATAAAAGTCTGTTTAAATGAAGATCTTACTATAAGAGGATTCTTAAAGGTAGATGGAATAGGAGTAGGACACTGCAGTGAGGGGGTCAGTGTCCCATTTGCAAGGTGATTACCATCTATCTGCCAGTCCCTATACCCTTCCTGATTGGTGAAATCAAACCTCCTCAGTCGCAAGTGACCAGAAAGGGAAGTGAGAGTGAGCTTCACCAGATGTCTCCCTACTTACTTGCAATACTTGACAGTGGCCTATGTTCTCTACTGAAGCATGATGCCCTCTCTCCTTTTTTCTGGGGGGCCCTCCTTCCCCTTCCCTCCTGTTTATAAGCTTTGTGATTAATGTAGTTATTACAGAGATTTATCTTTGAATATGTCATTAAGTGGGTTTGATACTAGGATCCACCTATTAGGGAATACTTACAGTGTCTAATTTTCTGTGTTTGGGATACATCACTCAATATATTTTTTTCTAATTCCATCCATTTCCCACCAGGGCCCATTTTTTAATTGAAGTGTTTGGTGACCTGGTGTTTGATTTTTAGAGCTCTTTGTGTAGTCTGAAGATTAATCCTTTGTCGATTTCATAGTTGGTAAAGATCTCCCATTCTCTGAGTGGTCATTTTGCACAATTAACAGTTTCTTTTGTAGAACAGAAGCTTTTTAATATGAAGTCCCATTTGTTAACTATTAATATTAGTCCCTGAGTATTTGTTATTCTGCTTAGAAAATCTTTACCTAGCCTATCAATTCAAGTGTACTTCCTACTCTTTCTTCTAGTAATTTTCATTGTTTCAGGTTTAATGTTGAGGTTTTTGATCCATTTGAAGTCGACTTTTGTATAATGAGAGAAGCAACAGCCAACTTTTGTTGTTCTACATGTACATGTTCAATTTTCCCAAAACTACTTGTTGAAAATGCTGTATTTTCTCCAGCATGAATGTTTGGCACCTTTGTCAAAAATTAAGTGATTGTTTGGGTGGGAGTTTATACCTGGGTCCTGTGTTCTGATCCATTGGTCGACGTATCTGTTTTTGTACCAGTACTAATCTATCTTTATTACTGTGGTTCTGTAATATAGCTTGAAATCATGGTGATACCTCCAGCAGTCTTCTTATTGCTCAAAATAATTTTGGCTGATCATAGTCTTTTGTTTTTCCATATGAATTTTAAGATTTTTTTTCCAGCTCTGTGAAGAATTGCACTGGAATTTTAATTGGAAGTGCATTGAACTTGGATATGTCTTTGGGTAGGATGGCCATTCTCACAATATTGATCCTACCAATCCATGTGCAAGGAAGACACAACCTACCAAAACTTATGGTGCATGGGAAACTTAGGGGTCAAGACAGGAGAGAATCCTCTGGAGGGTGAGCAGGCCCAGAGGCTGTCACTCAGTGGATAGGAATGTTTGGAAAGCACAGGGGGTGGGGGGAGTCGTGCAGATGTTTCCCTTCGAGTGTGTCATTTCAGAATTAAATGCTAGGTTCCACTTATAAGGGTGAACATGCAGCACCTATATTTCTATGTGTGGGACAATTTGCTCAGTATTATTTTTTCTACCTCCATCCATTTACCAGCAAATTTCATTAATTCATTTTTCTTGACAGCTGAATAATATTCAATTTTTTATGTATTCCTCATCTTCACAGTCCAGTTATCTAATGTTGGACATCTAAGCTGATTTCTTATCTTGGTTATTATGAATAGAGTTACAATGATCATTACTGTGTTGGTGTCTCTAAAGTAAGATGTAGCTTTGTTTGGAAATATTCCCAGTAGTGGCATAGCTGGGTGATATGGTATTTTGATTTTTAATTTTTTTGTAAACCTATATAATGATCTCCAAAAGGAATCATGTTTACATTCCTACTAGGGATATGTGAGAGCTCCATTCTTCTTATATCCTTGCCAGAATTTTATGTGTTTGTGTTTTGGACTTAGCCATTACAACTGTAGTGAGATGATTATCTCAGGGTGGTTTTAATTTTCATTTCCCTATTTCCTAGGGAAGCAGGATATCTTTTAACATATTTGTTGCATTTTGAAATTTCATCCTGAAGGAAATTTATTTTGATTTTTAAGTCCTGCTTTTATAATTGGGTTGCTTGCCTTCTTGGTACTTAATTTCTTGAGCTCTTTGTATAGTCTAAATGCTGGTTTCCTCTCTGATAGTGAAGATTTTCTTCCATCTCATGGGTTGCTTTTTTTCTTAGTTAACAATCTCTTTTACTGAAAAGAAACTTTTTAATTTCATGTTATCTCACTGTTGAGTGGGGATATATTCCCCGTGCATTTGGAGTCTGATTCAGAAAAAGGCAACCAAGGCCAATCAGTTCAATGTACTATCTATTCTTTCATTTTTTTTTTTTACAATCTCTGCTGTAACACTGGATTCTTTGATCCACTTTGACTAAATTTTCAGGGTGACAGAAACACCAAAGTTTAATAAGGAAGAATTGAATTACTTAAACGGTCTTATTTAGGAAATTTCAGAACAAAGCCATGGTGGAAAAATTCATTGAAGGATTTGGAAGCTCATCTCCTACTGCTGGGATTATCCTGAAGGAACGCACCCTATTAATTTAAATGAACTGTTCTAATCACACATAGAGTAAGGTCCACAACTTCCCTCAACCTCTGTCTAGGAAAGTATATGGAAATGAGCTACCCATTTCAGATAAGCTAAATTCCTTAAAAGAAATAGCTACAACATGAGGTCTGTGATAAGGACACCTGGGTTGGGTCCTGGTATGAATAGACCAATGAGATGTAGTAAATCAAAAAATCTCAAATTAGGTTTTCAGAAACTGAAGCTAACCAATAAGGAAAAGCAGTATTTCTTGGGCCTGCCTAACCGAATAAATATCCCTTTCCTTGCCAACCATCTTTTGTTATCTTGCCCCTCATGGACTCAATCCTTTCAGCTCTCTTGCCTCATGGACTCATTGTCTGTGAGTACCATTCTTTTTCTCCTCTACTAAAATCTGCCTTACTCCTCTACATGTGTACGGGTTTCAATCTTTGAATCCTGGACATAAAGCCCTACATCACTATAGAAAGTGAGAAATTTAAGAAAGAAATTACAAATCTCTGATCCAAAAATGTAACAGGACTATATAGATTCAATGCAAAAGTCTACTAATCATTTAAAGAAAAATTGACACCACAATTTTTTAAACTACTCCACAAAATAGAATAGGAAGGAACACTGCCAAACACTTTATATGAAGTCAATTATACACTGATCCACAAACTAAAAAATGGACACAATAAAAAAGAAAACTATAGTCTAATCTCATTGATGAGCATCAATTCAAGGATCCTCAACAAAATTTTTGCATACCAAATTCAAAAACATATCATAAAGATCTTTTACTATAACCAGGTTGGATTTATTCCAGGGACACAAGGTTGTTTCAAATATGCATGCAAATTAATACGTGTAACTCATAAACAAATGCAACAACAAAAATCTCATGATTGTCTTGATTTATGCAGAAAAAGCTTTTGACAAAATACAATACCCCTTTATGATAAAAGCCCTGAATACAAAAGGGATGGAAGGAATATATATCAACATAATAAAGGCCATATAGAAGACGTCTATAACAAGGATCATCATAAATTGTCAAAAAGTGGAAGCACTCCCCTTAGATCTGGTACTAGACAAGCTTGCCCAGGCTTACCACTTCTGTTTAATATTGTACTTGAAGTCTTAGCTAGTGCCATAAGACAAGAGAAGGAGATAAATGGATACAAATAGGAAAGAAAGAAGTGAAGGTATTCATATTTGCAGATGATATGATACTAAACTTGAGAGACCCTCAAAGTTATACCAGGAAACTCCTAGAACTAAGAAATTTGTTCAGTTAAATGGCAGGAGGCAGGGAGGGGGGTGGGAAGAGTGTAATGTGGTACAACAGGAGGGAAGGGAGGTAGGAGGGAAAAGAAGAAGGAAGTACCTATTGATCTTGTATAACTAGGCAAAAATGTAATAAAAAAGAAAAAAATATTTATATTTAAAAATCAGTGGTTTTACTACACACAGAACATGAAAAAAGTGAGAAAGACCTAAGAGAAACAATTTTATGTTGTAAAGCTCCAAAAACTAAAATGAAATATTTGTAATAAATCTAACCAAGGATATGAGAGACCTATGCAATATATTCTTGGATCTGTAGAATTAATATTGTAAAAATGATCATCCTACGAAAAGCAATATACAGATTAAACACACTTCCTGCCAAATTCCAAGACAATTCTTTGCAGAAATTGATAAAGCAATCTCAGCATTCATGTGGAAGCATAAAAGGCCCAGAATAGCCAAAAAAAAAATCTAAGTAATAAAACCTTTGGTAGGATCATCATATCAAACCTTTATACTACAAATCTATAGTAATACAGACAACATCATCTGGCTCCAACACACACACATATATCTATGCATTAGACTGTAAGACCCAGAAATAAACTCATACACCTACATTTGAGCTTTTCAATGTCATTAAAAAACACATTAAAAACTAGCAGTGAAGAATGACTGTCTTCAATTCTTACTCTTCAGTACTGGTTAACATCAGATTTATTTTCACAGAATCAATGAACCCCAACTTTTAATAATGTCCTCTTGGATTCCATATTTGTGAGTTCTTTTCTACTTTCTTGCCTCTAATGGACTCCATGTCTGTGATTTCCATTCTTTTTCTCCTCTAATACACTGTGCCTTAACCCTCTAAGCAAAAGAAAAGAAAAGATCCCATGACAGAAGAAGTTAATGGTCCATGGACTTAAAAAATGGAATCAGGAGGCTGGAGAGATGGCTCAAAAGCAGAAGGTCCTGAGTTCAGAACCTAGGTACCAGGTAAAATATCAGGTTTAAAAGACAGTAGACTGCACATAGGGACCTGATAGATGGAGCCTGGGAAATCCCAGTGTGAAGCAGAAAGGAGGTATAAGCAATCTAAGATGATTCCTGAAGTCATCTTTGGTCCTCCATAGGGCCATAAATTGCCCCCTGATACACACACACACACACACACAGACACACACACATGCACACATACACATACACACTAAATAAGCATAATAAATAAATAAATAAGTAACAACAACATGGAATTAAACACATCTGTTGGCAGAAAATGTGATCTCTCTCACAATGACAAATTGCCTTTAAGTATCTGAGGAATTGAAATTCTCAATCAACTTCTATGAATGATCTGTTGTACAACATTTATGCTCACTCGTTTTGTAGGGTGACCATAATCAAGAAGTAAATGATTTCTCAAAATTACAGGTCCTTTAGATAATGCCATCCTAGGGTACCTGGATTAGGGTTATTCTCACCAGATGCCTAATTGTTGTAAGTGAATATTCCTTGGAAATCCTTTGCCTATTTTAAAATATTTCATTATTCTATAGCTACCTATGGGATGAAGTTCCAAATTTGAGCTTGTAACATTGGTGTTCCTGAGAAAACTAAAGAAGATATAGAATGTCAAACTTAAGTCCTTGATGATCAGTTTCATGAAAATCTATTCTTGCTTAGAAATTATTTGGGAGCATGGGGAAGAGACTCTACTTTCTTATAACTAACAAAGTGCTTATTGTATTCTGCAAAGAAAAATTACCTAAAGATAATAAAATTCTGGAAAGATAATTCTTCTGGTCTACGGCTTATAAAAGTGAAAAATTAGACAAATACTTAGAAATGTGATTCATTAAAATATGATCTTTGACAGATAGATTAATGTTTTGGAAAGCATAAGTAGATTTTCTATAGTTTAATTGTTTCCTCCTGGTTGTATCTGATCATTGTCATCTTGAAGTAGAGTACCTCTGGTAGCACACATGAAATGCTTAAATGCCTCATGTTATATAAGGAGAGACTCACAAAACTTACAAAACCTTCACCAAATCAAGTACAATTTGATCATGGACTTCAAATGCCTCCCGTTTTTCTGCTAAAACTTCAAATTCCTTCTTTTTTTAAGTATTAATGTATGAAACCTACTAATCTGAAAAGAAACAAATATACACATAAACTGTACTTTGAGTATTTGATAATACCAATATATATAATATTCTTTGTAATTCTAGGAAAAGAAAATTTGTCAGCTTTTGATTCATTACTAGAAAATTACACTACAAAAATCTTATGATACATTTATTAATATTTAAAGTAACTACAGTTTCAGACATATCAATGTGTAATGAATTTTTGTCAAGAGAAATACAGGTTATGTGATTTGAAAGTGTAAAGTTTATAAGCAAGACCAAAATCTCTGTTGAAACTAAGATTTGTGGATTAATTTTTAAGAATAACCTCACTTGAAAAATTTATAAACAAGAGTCCAAAATTCAATATTTCATTATCTTTAGAGAAATAAAGTTCTGTAAGTTTAAGGAATGTACATTATAAAATTGTAGATAAATACATGCTGGAGATTCTGTGAAGAACTCAAAAATGACTGAGATTTGCAAACCTAATCAAAATATTTGCACTGTTCATTGTCACTTCTCAAATTTTCTCTATATTTAATTTGGATGTTTGAAATGTTAAAAAGGTCACACTTTCCAGCTCCACATTCTAATGTGGCATTTTAAACTTTCTTGAGAATAAATATGGAATAAATAGAACATATTACCACTTTTAATTATAAAATAACTGGCTACTTAATAATCAAACTATTTAAAATACTGTAGAAAAGTTAATTTTAAAATTAGTTGTAACTGAATAACAGATTTTCATGAAAACTAGTCTTATGAAGCCTCTATAAATTCTTGCTATGATCAGCTATGACCTCAAACAGTGACTTAAAAGAAAGATTTCCTGGGGCTGGAGAGGTGGCTCAGGGGTTAAGCTTCTGCCTTGCAGGCGAAAGGTCCTGAGTTCCCAGCCTAGACCCCATGTATAGATGCGGGGCAGAAGCGGGGGTGGCCTGCGTTTCTGGTCCTGGTAGGGCGGAGCCTGTGAATCCCCGGGCAGAGTAAACAAGGAGGAGGTGGAGGCGTCCATGGTGGTTCCTGAATTCGTCCGTGGTTCTACACACGCATACATACATACCCACACATACATATACACATGCGCACACATGCATACACGCACAATTGAATAAATAATAAATAAAAAAATAAAAAAATTTTAAAAAACTAAAAAAAAATAAAGATTTCCTTAAGTTGTTTTGTCAGTGTATTTTCTCATAGCAACTAGAAAAATAACTAATATAGAAAACTGGTGTTATAGAGTAAGAGATAATTACTGACAGTTATAAGCCTTTTAGGTTTTTAGAACTGCTGTACAGGATGATGTTGTAGCGTTTATTGCTGTGAACCAGAAGTTCTAAAAGGCTGTAAAAAAAAACTTAACAGGTCATTCTAATGGAAGGTTGGTATATCAGGATGTGAATTGATACTCAAACAATAGTAATCCTGGTCATAAGTTTTTGGAGATAAACAAGCATTCTATAGAGAGTCAGACTGGGGGCCAATTTTTATTTTCTGTCAAAGAATGTACTTGCACTCAATCCATATCCTGAAAATTTGGATGACAATGAATTTAAGATTAATGACCTCATTTGTTCTGGAGAAAGGATATCAAAGCAGAATGTCATGTACACTCTGATATAACAACTTCTAAGAAAGCTGCTATAATTATTGGAGACATTACCTCTACTAAGCTTGGCTGAAAAAAATAGAAAATGTTCTGGGAGTAAGACCATACTGTACTCACAGAAAACTCTTTCTTGTGAAAATTCAAATTCATTTGAAAGAATAGAGCTCCAAATGATAATGTCATTGAAGGGATTCCATGCTGGGAACAACACAAAACCAGTTAGTATAAAATTATTTCTTCAGGGTCAGTATGGAAAATACAAGTGATAATGAAACTAAGGTCAAGAGAATGGGCTCCATTATGAGTTGACTGCAGGACTTAGAAGCATTTTGCCTATACTACTGATTTTGCAGATGTTAAGAATGCAAGACTAAGGGGGTCCTGAAATATTTTGTAACAGTTTTAGAAAGCTGTGGAGGCCAGGAAATGTGGAGGCAAGTCAGAGTTCCTATAAAGAATCCCTGAAAGCCTACTGTGGGAAGGTATGAAACTGAAGACTTAGTTTCAATGAAGACTCCCGTGATATTGGATACCCAAGAGCTAAGGGACAGCCTGAGGATAACTTCAGGAATAGAGTGAAGTTGGTCAAAGGACTTCAGACTGAGACCTGGCAGCCTCAGGCAGCCCTCAGTGTGCAGTTTCCTTGCTGTCCCCTTTCAATTGTTAAAAAAAAAATCCAAAAATCTGTAAGACACCACATAAACATAAGTCTTATAACTGATGTTATTCAAGCAAGGACCCTGAGTATGACACAACTTAAGCAGAACAAAAACATGATCCAATGATAAGTAACACATTTTATTTTCATTTATTCTCACATAATAGTCACTCTGCTTAAGACCTCTATAAATTGCACCCATCCCTAGTTTGTAGCCCCTAATAAACCCTATTTTCTCTCACTCAACTGTATCACACACATTTCTAGCTACTTTACCTACACTATCCTAAATTCTTGAAACAGTTTACACAGTTATGCCAAACCTCACATATCAAACATTAATCTCAATCTCAACTACTTAACTAAAATTAGAACATAAATCCTTTTACCTCCAAAACCAGTCTAATTTACACACCCAAATGCACTGTAGCAACCATATACATAATACCATGTAACCATAGACTAATCCTTAAACAAAATCATTTCTTCCAAATACAGGGAGGCTACTTGAACAATTATGAAAGTCAGTAAACCCCATCTGACTCAGAAGAGTGAGAAAAATGTTAAAATGAAAGCAACCACAAACCTAACATAAGGAGCCACGTCATGTTGTGAAACCACAATATGCACCAAAATCTAGGAAAAAACAAAATGTCTCCACCCCCCCAAAAAAATAACCAACCCAATAACAATATATTCCAAACAGAATATTTCTGGGTATTAGCAGAGAAAACAAGAGTCAAGATAATGAATTCCAATAAGCTGTTATTAATATGGTAAAAGTATTGCCACAGGAACTACTAAAGGAATGAGACGAATTCCAAGAGGAAGTTAATAAATGTATGAACACATATGAGCAGGAAAATAATAAGCAGTTAAAGGTGAAGAAAAAGAAAAAGAACAAAAATAAGCATAGAACATTTGAGAAAATCCCAAGTCAAAATTAAAGTTGAAATAAAAACCAAGATGTCTGCAGTCAAATACCTAGCAGGAAGTCAAACCAACAGACCTCTTTATACAGAAGATAAAATAAAAGCTCTAGAAAGCAAGATGATAGAACAAAATTTTCCAATTAAAGAAGCTGAAAAAGTTCCTAAAATATGAGAAATGCATATTTATTCAAGTGTTATGGGACACCACAAAGAAGTCACACATTCACATTCATGGAATTACAGAACAAAAATAAATCTTGAAAGCACTCCAAAACGTATTTTTCACACCATCATAAATGAGAATGTTCCAAATCTAAGCATCTAAGGAAAGAAATCACTGGCCAAATACAAGATGCATACCACACAACAATCAGATATAACTAAAATAGAAAGTCTTCATGGCAAATAATAGTCAAAATACTCTATATATAGGATAAAGGGAAAATTTTGATAGTTGCAAGAAAGGAAAAGTATGTCACATTTAAAAACAATCTTGTCAGGGTAACAACTGACTTTTCAATGAAACAGTAAAATCTAGAAGAGCTTGAAGAGGCATTCTTCAAGTCATGAATGATCAAAAATGCCATCCTAGGCTGTTGTATCCAGAAAAACTATCAGTAAATATTGAAGAAAAAAAGAACAATCATCCATAGCAAAAATAAAATAAATACATGTCTACGAAACCAGGTCTATAGAAGACATGAGAAAAATACTAAAGACTGAAGAAAATGAGAAACATATTCAAGAGGATGGAAGAGAAAAATAATGCCAATACATCTATTAAGCAAAGAACAATAAGCATAAAAATCACAGATTTCACAAAATGACAGGAATCAGCAAACACTTCTTAATCATAAGCTTAAACCTCAGTATATTCAACACCCCAATAAAGAGACATTAAAATATATCATGGATTAAAATCACAACCCTTCAATATTCATCCTCCAAGAAGTTCACCTCACTTTACAAGTTGAAAAGCTTGTCAAAATACTCCAAGCAAATGGAAAGAAATAAACAGGAGTTATCATCCTAATATCCTGCAAAACAGACTTCAAACACAAGATGTACCCTAGTAATGGAATGATGTCGAAAACCATAAATTGTCATATTTCAGTTTATTTGAGATCCTAGTAACACTCATAATCTCTCACCATCCAAAGACTAAGGAATCTCATGGAAGAGGGTGCAGTAGGAGTGTAAGATTCTAAAGGTAGGGAGATGTACTGCCAGCCATGAGACTCCAATCAGGTCAGGGCTGCTGCACCCAGGGACTGACTATTATGAATTCATCTTCCACTATATATATTATCATATCCCTGTGGACTAATGAGGATCTCAGGAGGAGCAACAACACTCAAAGGGAATTTCTGGAACATGCTCTGGAAAAGAAAAGGAAAGCTTCCCCACCTGTGGATTTACCACTGAAGTGCCACTTAAACTACCACAGGGACCTGACCCCGTACTGGCACAGTTGCCTTAAAAGAAATCCCATGATCAACACATGCAAAAGAACATGAAGGCAGAAGGGGCATGTCTAGATTGTGAAAGGTAGGCGAACTAATGAGAGGGAAGTTAGGTAGAGAGGACATGGAAATAAACACATTTTTTTCACTTGTATGTCTTTATATATTTTATTTTATTTATTTTTTTATTTCCGCTCATACAAACTTAACAGGTACACAGGTCCCCTCCCTCCCTCCACCTCCCACTCCCTCTTCATCCCCCATTGCCTCTCCCTCCCATCCCCAGAGCATCCTTTAATGTGCATGCCAAACTCTCCTCTGGGTCCTCCTCTCCGATGAGGTGCAAGGACTCAGCGACATTTCCCAGAACCCTTTCCTGTGTTCCCCTTAAGCATAGGAACACTACTGTGGCTGTCAATCCCTAGCCTCCAAGGATCCTAGTCCCTTTAGTCCGTGCTAGACTTTGTGAGATTGATAATGTGTTGGACATTGCGCAGGGGATGCAAAGTACTATTAGGATTGCTTCGGCTCTAACTTGTGTGGAGTATCTTGCATATCATTACTCTTCCCATCCTTGTGCTCTTACAATCTTACCGCCCCCTCTTCTGCAAATTTCCCTGAGCTTCAGGATGGGGAGAAATTGGGAAGGCTTGATTCCAGGTGGTTGATATAGAGTCTCTGATGTTCTGAATTATGGTTTTGTTGATTTTTTTTCAGTTTTGCTGCTCCTGCAATGCCCTTGGCTCCATCCTGATGGGTATTGGATGTCACCCGCTGGCCAGTGATAAAAACCTGTTAGAGTCTTTTTTTTTTTTTTTTATTCAACTGTGTGTATGTGCGCGCACGTGTGTGTGTGTATATGTGTGTGTCTGTGTATGTGTAGAACCACGGACGAATTCGCGAACTACCATGGACGCCTCCATCTCCTTCTGCCCTGGGATTCACAGGCTCCGCCCTACCAGGACCAGAAGCGCAGGCGGCCCCCGCTTCCGCCTGGCGTCTATACATGGGATCTGGGATCCGAACTCGGGACCTTCCGCCTGCAAGGCGGAGGCTTAACCCCTGAGCCACCTCTCCAGCCCACTGTTAGAGTCTTTTTATGAGTACATTCAAAGGTAGATGTAATAAAAGTAGGAGACCTCGGTGAGGGTGGGGTCAATCACCCATTTGCAAAATGGTTACTTTCTATCTGCCAGAGTATATGCTCTCCCCTTCTGGTGAGATCATACCCCATCAGTTGCAAATGATCAGGAAGGAAAGTCTGTGAACTTAACCAGATGTCTCATTACTTACTTGCAGTCCTTGAATAAACACATTTTTATACATGAAAATTCTTAATCAAATATTTTTTAAAAATTAAGATGGAGCAATTAGAAGATGCTTAGAAAAGAAGAAATGCCGAAGACTCAAAACTGTTAATTCTATTGATTATTAGTATTGGTGATCTATTAACCCTGTAGGAATAGACTCTTCTTTCTGCTTTATCTTTCATTATTACACAGACATACACACACATAAACAGAGTTATGCCTACATATATATACATATTTTATGTTCCATTAATATTTATTTATTCCATATGCAGTCGTATTAAGTAAATAATTTTCATAAAATTATATAATGCACTTTGAGCATATTACCCTTTTTTTCCTTTCACATTGATCATTAATGAAGTAATAAGGGAGAAGTTGGCTATAAAGAAACAACCAACACTGTGAAGTAGATCAGAAATATATCAACTTCAAGGAATTGGAAAAGATTAAACCAAGTAGAGATTAGGGTTGATGAAAGACAGAAATCAGGATTTTGAGAAGGAATGAAAGCAATGTTTTTCTCCCTACTAAAATAAAGGGATCAATATCTGTTAGTAATTCTATATTCCATATTTCAAGGACACTTTTATCTTCTGGGGTCCTAAAACATAGTGTTTTATGGTGCCTTAAAAATTGGAATATACTTGAAAGTAATGCCATATACTGCTTGTCTACTCTATGCCTATGAACTGAATCTTATTAGCATGTGCTGTGCTGTTTCCCTTTTGAGAAACCATTCTAAGATTAAACCATCCTTACCCATTATATAAATCAAATTAAACATACACGAATCCAAAAAGCACACTGATTTTGACATAACCTGGGTTTTTATAAATAAGTTCATGTAAATGATAAACTTGTATCATAAAAATCCTTAATTAATGATACCTTGATATGTAACTCACAAGTGTTGGAACTATTTTTATTAAAATTCATTATCTTAAACAAGAAAGGTATAATGTAATTGTGAATATTAGAAATTGTTTTTAAAAGACTAGCATTAGTGAGATTTCTGAGCAGTTCTCTGTGACACACCTGGCAACCTGAATTCAATACCTAGACCCCACAGGATAACAAGTTGTCCTCTAACCTCCACATATATGCCATTGTGTACCCACCTGCTCTCTTTTGCTCTCTCTTAAGTAAATAAAATATTAGAAAAAAGATTAGCCAGCAAAGGATCACTTTAGCATTCTGTTGGGACAATATAAAATATATTTTTATAATTATAGTCAATGCCAAGGTGTTTTGAAGGATCTGCCATGATATCTTTTAAATATTTTTATGGGAGATAGCTAGGTAGAGAGTTATCTTTTAGAAAAAGAAAACTCAGTTTCATGCTTGTTCCCCAAACACAAATTACTGGATTAAGTTTTAGAAGGAAACATTTTTCAAGGTTCTCAACATTACCTTAAAGGGAAACATCTGATAATATAGGTTCCACATGCATTATTGAGTTTGACAGCTCATGTTCTTCTTTCCTTTTTTTATTTTGTCATTGTTGGACCCAAGGTTTCCCTATGTATCAAACTTTCCTGCCTTAAACACCCATATATTTGGATTACAGGTGAATGATATCATACCCAGCAAACTCGTCATTCTGTAATTTGTTAACTGCTACTTTTCATTTTAAATAATCTCTCAGCCACAATTCATAATGAGTACTATCAACACTGAAGACTTCTCACATATTCAAATATATTTTTGGTTTATAATCTGTCAAAATAATTAAAAATTTTTCTCTTTAGTTTCCAGAACTGAGTGGTTACTCTGCTATACCAAAATAGTTGTAATGACTACTGCAATTAATAAATATTATAATGGATTAGCAATGAATGATACATGTTATAATGAATATGCATATTTGTATGTATGTACATTGCTGTTTGCCTGCATGGTTGCTGCTAAATGACCATCAAATGGCTTAAGGGAACAAGGGGTTTATTCTCTCTTACCATTTTCCAGTTATAGTTCTCAGTCTAGCTTGACGAGAGAGCACACATCAACACCAGGGTAAAAGGAACTGGCCACACCATTACCACATAATGGCTGAAAGATAGACAATCCTTACTTTCCAGACCATCATTTCTGACCAAGTGTACAGAAGGCTGCCGACTTCCTCAACCAGCCCTCAGTATTTTATTCACCTGTTCAGGTCCTAGTCCTACCCACCATGGACTGGGCCTTCCCCATTACCTAGACAATCTCTAGCAGGTTTGCTCTGGGCTTAACTCAACCATTAACTCTCTACAAATGTGCCTGGAGCTCAAACTCAACAGTCAAGTTGACACCTGTGCCTAACTATTACAATGTGAATCACTAAGTACATACCAATGAAAAATGAAACACGTGTCCACACAAAAAACTTGCACACAAATATTAATACTATCATCTTAATGTGCAATTTTGGAGGCAATTAGGATGTTCATAAATAAAATATGAAAAAATATAATATGTCCATAAAATAAAAAAACACTTTTGCTATGCAATGAATAAACCTTTAAAATACTATGTTAAATTAAAAATCCAGAAACAAATAATTCTATTATATAAAATATTCTGCATAGGTAAACAAAAAGTCATTGCTTGTCTATAGCTGGTTTTCTGGGGGAGATGGTGGAACAAAAGGTTGTTTGAGATGAAGTTTAAATATTTTGTTTTTTATTACCTTTTGTTAAAAGGTTTCTAACTGATTTAATAGACAGAAAAGAACAACAAGGTATTTTTTGATAGAAATATCCAGAAGGGCCTGTCAGAGAAAACAATAGTTGCACAGAATCATTAATGAGTTTTGAGATTTAAAACAATGTCATGCTTGGTAGTGTCGTATAGATATAGAGTAGAGCAATTCTGAAGAATGGAAAAGAAAGATGTCATGGCAGGAGAGAGCATTAAGGAAGAGTAGAAAGAAATGACATCAAAGAAGTAGATAAGCAGAGTTTTTGAAGGGAGGACATAGCATTCATTGTTAGTCTATACGATTACAAATCACTGGAGAATTTCAAATAGGAAGGAGTATCCTGTAAATGTGTTCCTTGTTTGTGTTATTTTCATGTGGTTACTGTGAAGAGAACAAATTGCAGGAGATGAGAAATAAGCCCTTATTCTAGTCAAGAACTCACAGTGTATTACAAAATTGAAGCTCATAAGAAGGGATGGGTGGTTTCACAAGATAGCTCAGTTGGTAACAGGCTTACCATGCAAGCATGAGGATCTGAGTTCTGAATCCCTAAGCCAAATATAAAAGTTGGGTACAGCAAAACTTCCTGTAATCCCAGTGCTGAAAAAGCAATGACATGAGGCTTGCTGGAACTGGCTGGAAAGATAATATAACCACATATTGAGATCCGTATTCAGTGACAGAATTCTGTGTGAAGAAGTAATGTGGAGAAGTAATTGAAGAAGGCCTTCAATGTTTATCTCTGATCTCTATGAACATGCATTTATTTGTGCATCCATACTTAGCACACAAGTATACATAGGAATGTACACACAAACACATACACACACAAAGAAGCGATTGATTCAGAAAATAGAAAATAGTTTGAAGATAAAGATAATGGGATTTGTTGATTAGCATGCAATGAGAACAATTGAAATATTTTAATTCTGGTTTTGGTGTTTACTAAAATAGAGAAGATTCAGATTAAGCAGTTGGTTGTAAAAATCAGCCCTGGAAACATCTTTAATTCATGAACATGCACATGGCTTTTACAGACACAAGCTTAGATGAAGCACTGAGAAAGGAAGACAGTTTTATTGGAGTAAACACCTAGAACTAAGATTTTGGATATTATATTCATTTTGCACTAGGAAGATAAACTATGCAAGTTGCCTGTGAAATACTTGGTACTAATGAAAAGGATCAAAAAGTAGCTAGTGAAAGAAACATGGTATAGTTCTTAAAGATAAGTGAAAAAAGTACCTGACCAGATAGTTCACTGGAAAGTCATCTCTTCAAAAATCTGGTGGCATGAGTCTGATCCCTTGAAGCCCAAATTGTAGAAGGAGAGAAAAGAATTGATTTCTGAAAGTTATCCTCTGATATCTAACAGTGAACCACGACATACATACTCCCTCTTTATTTTTCTTTCTCTCTTTTTGCTCTCTTTCTCTCTTTCATTCTCTCATTCACTTTCTTTCTCTAATACTTGATTAAAATATTAAGAAATGAAGATAAATCAAAATATTCAAAAGAAGAGAAAACAATGAATGAGAAAGCTGTGCATAGAATGAAGAGAGTTGAACAGAGAGTTGATCATTGCAGTCAAGTATATCTTCAGTTTTTTTCACTGATAATTTCTCTGCCTATATTATTTGATTCAAATTACATTTGGTCATCATTTTTTTTCCTCTATAGTGTTCTCTGCTGAGCTACTTTAAGACCTCTCTGGACTTCAGAATATCAAAATGAACCATAATGATCAAATTGTTTACTATTGGCAATGAAATGTACTCACCATGCATTTTATTTGTTACATGTCATAGATTGCAAAAAATAGTGAGAAAGTAATACACCTCATGTAATATTGAATTAATTACATATCATTATTACAATGGATCTTATTTTTTTTCCACTCATACAAACTTCATAGGTACCCTAGTCCCTTCCCTCCCTCCACTCTTCCCTGGATTCCCTTGCTCCTTCCCTCCTTTACCCCTTCCTTTCCCCCCTCCCCCCATCCTTGGAGCATCTTTTAGTGTGCATGCCAAACTTCCCTCTAGGTCCTCCTTTCTGATGAGGTGTAAGGACTCAGTAATATTGCCTAGAGCTCTTTCTTGTGTTCCCCTTTAGTATAGGAGCACTATTGTGGCTGTTAATCCCTTGCCTCTAAGGATCCTAGTGCCTGTGATCCATGCTAGACTTTGAGGGGTCAATTATGTGTCGGTCATTGCGCAGGTCAGGCAAAATCTTATTATGATTACTTCGGCCCTAACTTCTATAGAGTATCTTGCATATCGTTGCTCCTCCCCATCTTTAGTCTCTTTCAATCTTACCGCTCCTTCTTCCGTAAATTGCCCTGAGCTTTAGGATGGGGAGAGATTAGGCTGGCTTGGTTCCCGGTGATTAATGTAGGATCTCTTATCTTCTGAGTTATGGTTTGTTGTTTTTTTTTTCCAGTTTTGCTGTTCCTGCACCACCCTTGGCTCCATCCTGATGGGTATTGGATGTCACCTCTTAGTCGTAGATAAAAGGCTGTTAAAATTATACTCTGGATCTTATAAGACTCATAGAAATATGTTTATGTTACTTGACTTAATTTTCAATATGAATTAAAAATTACAGTTTGAGAAGAAAATCTTTGAAAATACAGGCATGTAATACATGAATGTTTTTTAACCTCAGCATGGAATATCATATCTTGAAAAAGATGCTTAAACCATGACCTTTTTCAGAAATGTTTGATGAAGGAGGCATATCAAAGTTAAATATTTTGTTCAACACAAACACCAAAAAGCAAAATCATTATGCCAATAAAAATATAGATATTATTTAGTAAACCAGAATACAATCTCTACAAAATAAAGATTTAACCATCATGAACAGGAAATAGGCCAAGTCTCACTGTAGTGAGTTCCTAGATGCAGCAGTCTTGCCTTGAGTAGAATGTCTCATCCAAAGGTGAAGTTTCCCATCTCTAGGTTCTTATATTCTCACTACCCCCTCTTCTGTTAGGTTCCCAAAGCCTTAGGATAGATTGGATTTGTCTGAGAATGGGTGAGCCCTGCTGAGTCACTGGGACTCTGCATTATAGATGTCTACCACTGTCCATTTCACTGCTCCTGTACTGGACTAGGCTGCATCCTGTCAGGATGTTGAGATTCTCTACCTTAATTTTAGAAGAAGAATAATAGACTGAGTAATAAGTGCTCTTCAAATCTATGAGTATAATAGTAGCTACTTACAGAGGAGTTTGGTGCATTACCCTTTTACCCATAAGTTCATTGGCTGTTTTTCCCTATTGATCTATTTACTTCCCCTTTTAGGTTCTTGTTCTAGCAGTACCAGGATTTAGGGTTATGGTTAAGTATCTCAGACACAGAAGTTAAGCACAAATTCTTTTTTAGAAAGAATATTTGTCCAATTTCAGAAATAGCAAAGGGAGCTCAAAACAATGAAAGCATCTACAATGGAAGAACAAGTGCTGGTGAACATGTGAGAAATGAGAAGTGTGACATGTGAGTGGTTGAAACAGAAATTAGCAGGGAAGAATTTTGAAATAATTTGCAAATATTTAGAGAACTAAAGCATACACATATTTTTTCTAGGTATGTGTACAAGGAAAGCTCTTGTATAGTGGTATATAAGCAAAATCATCAGTGTAGATGCTGGTGGAATGAGGGTGTGGCTTAGTGATTGAACACCTACATTGCATTCCTGAGATCAAGTGTTATATACATGTCATGAAAAAGAAGAATGAGGAAGAGAAGGAACAACAGAAGAAGAAAAAATATTTTTACCTTAGTAACCTTTGGCTTACAAAGAAGGAGCTTGGTGTATGTGGTACAAACATTCTTGCCTTCACACACACATGCACACACAAGGATTACCATATATCAACACAAACACACACACATGCATACACAGAAGAAAATGATATTGCATACTGAACATATTCTAACACTTTATTTCTTCCAGGTATCCTAGAAATGGTGTAGGTAAAAGGAAATCACATGTCCAGTATTGTTGGGCTGCCCAGGATTTGCCCCAGGGCATGGCCTAGCACATGGTACTAAAGATAGTGCTGAGAACCAGTGTCCTGGGCATAACCCTGATCACATTACAGAGAGCCCTAATTGGCTTTCAGGAATTGACCTACCTTCCTTATTGAGTTACATCCAGCCTGACCTCTAGGGCCTGGATGTTGGGTTGACCTTTGACACAATTGGCTGCTGGTTTTGTGCCCTGTGGTCCTTTGTTTATATAAGCTGTTTTGTTACCCCCCAATAAATCGAGATTTTGCTCTGACAAACTCTCCGTCCGCGGCCGAGTCTGGAGAATTGAGGTGGAGGTGAGGGTGGCCGGGCTTACCTATCTTCGTCATCTCAGCCTGGAGCTGTGTAATTGTATGAATGAGTGTGTGAGTGAGTGGAGAGACACCATGTCATGAGTGGAAAACTCCACACAGTACCCAAATCAATACTCAAAAGAACAAATTAAATGCTGGCTAGTGCTTACATGCAAAGGCAAGGGAAAAATTAAACTTAATACTTCAATCTATCAAAATGTGTCATCTGGAATGTTTAGAAAAATTTTATAAACATGGAAATACACATTAACTACCATTTCTGAAGTTAACATTATGTTTTGAACAATATCCTTCAGTCCATGTAAGGATCCCCTAAGGTAGTCAGGTTTATTTCATGCTTGGAAGGAAATCCAAGTGTGTCTGACTCTAAAACTTCCACATATTTTTATTCTACAATTTTGACTTTGAAATACACAACTCAAATTTCAAGAAAAATATGAATTCAATTTTGTAGAAGTGGTAATAGTTTTCAGGACTACTTGTGTTAAAAGATATTTATTGAAGTTTTTTTTAGAACTGTGAGAATGGTACAGATCTTTAAGCCATTTTAAGAATTAAAATCACTGGAAGTCAAGTTTTTATTGATTTTTATTTGAAAATAGGATTCCCAGATCTAACCATAGAACCAAGTTGTCTAAGTTTGAAACCCATGAATGATTTTTATACAAGATTCAGTTGATTTCCAAAAATCCTGTTCAGAACCTTCATTTGAGAACAGCTGCAGTAGATTGTTTTGAAATCCCAAAAATTTATTAGGTTCATATATGTCATTGCTTTTACTGCAGCTCAGGAAGTCACCCAAAATCTTTTATCAACAGTTACAATTAGACATTGAAGACATTCTGCAGATTTAGGATTTGATCCTCACATGTGAAAGAGTAAAACATGAAAGAATAACAAAAAAGAACATATCAAATATGTGGAGATAGTCACTAATGTGGGATGGAATGGTATCATGAGTACAAAAAGACAAATGAGAGGGAAATTTAGGAAAACAAATGAGTAAAAACACAGTAACAATAATCACGTCTAGTACATATGTAACTGTGTCATCTCTTTTCAATTATAAGAGGTAGTTATTAATATTATGAATTTCCAAATGGAGAATCAGTAGCATAACAAGTTCTTTGTTTTTTTCAGAATAACACATATTAAAGATTTGAAATGGGGTCTCTCTAACAATGTGTGTATTTTGACTATGCTCAAAGTCACTCAAGAGAAAGTAAAAGAAGTGTAGTTAGAAGATGTTCAAGAAATAGAAATGTTTCAAGTATGTGTTTCACTCAATAGACAAACACAAACACCAACTTTAATCTGATAAATATCACATGCATATTTGAAACCTTCACTTCAAAACAATTTCATATGCTGGAGCTGGTGAGGTGGCTCAGGGGTTAAGCCTCTGCTTTGGAGGCAGAAGGTCCTGAGTTTGGATCCTAGACCCCACGTATAGATACCGGGTGGAAGCAAGGGGCGGCCTGAGTTTCTGGTCCTGGTAGGATGGAGCCTGTGAATCCCGGAGCAGAGTAAACAAGAAGAAGGCGGTCCATGGTGGTTCCCGAATATGTCCGTGGTTCTACACACACACACATACACGCACACACACACACACATACACAAGCACAATTGAATAAATAATAAAAAAATTTAAAAAAAAAACAATTTAATATGCTTAAATGTTTCTCCAAAAAATCACTTCTCAAAATAGCACTTGAGTTTCTCTTATGAACTTACCTGCAGTGATTTATTCATTCATGCATTTGGTTACTTATTTATACATTCTAAAATATCTGCAATCAATGGCTGTGAGTCAGCCATCCACATGAACTTTTGCAGTTAGTATATGAGATGGTAAAATAGATAAAGTATTAGTAACATCTAAAGTGTTCCATATCCATCAAGTCACTCCTCATTGAAGAAAAGAACTTGAAATATGTTCCCTCAAAATACTGACTATAACCTGCAAGAATAAAAGCTTTTACAATGTGATTTCCAGTGCAGATCATATCCTACAATATTAATATATGAAGAATATGATCATCAAAATAAGGATGAAAAGTCAGACAAAAGAAAGAGTTATTTAAATCTCCTGAATTTTTGCTAAGTCTTTACTTGATATTTTTAAGTACATGGGAATTTATCTTATTTATTCAAACTTTTTCCAACTTTGCTACAGACAGCAACTTTCTTTGTTTTTATGCTTTTCACTTAAAGTAATATGATAAATTGTTTTAATGGCTTCTAAGTCTTTGGTGTAAAGGATTATAATGAAAGTATCTGCTGAACTACCATTTTAATACAGTACCTTTTGGAAAATGAGATATTTCTATTGTTTCATCAATAAAGGAAAGTATATTTAGTCTGGGTGGTAAATGTTAGTTGCAAAACTCAAATCTTAAATACATGTAATTACATGTGCCTATGCATATTTGAAATTATATATAAATTAAATGTCTCTCTCTGGCCAAGATAAAATATATAAATTTGAACAGAGTTTAGTTTGGTAACTTCTGATTTGAAGGGTCAAAGGAAACTGTAGTATAAATAAACAGTAAACATAGGCTTTTTTGTCCATGTGTGTGTGTGTGTGTGTGTGTTTTACACGTTATTGTGTATACATGTATGGGTGACTATGTTTACAAAGTGTGTGTACCTATGGAGGCCAAGGGTAACACTGGGAATCATCCTAGATTTGTCTTCTGCCTCATTACTTGCTCTGGGGTTTCCCATGTTGTCTTCTAGGGTTAGAATTACAGGAGTTACCATATTTGCTTGGCATTTTTTATGTAGTATTTGGGAATCCGAAACCATTCCATATGTTTGTGAGGCAAAGACTTTAACTCCTGAGTCATCACTCAAGCCCTGACAAATATACCTTCTATCATAACCTGTGATTCTTCTGGCTGTATTTTTCTGGGACTGTGAATATTTTTTTGAACATCTTCTATGGTCAAGCAGGCCCATTTCATTGTTATGTTATGTTGTAGACTTGCTCTCTATTTGAGTACCTAGAAATTAAATTAATTAATTAATTAACTAATTCTGTTAATTAGTCAGAAGACAATTTAATTTTTATTCCTGAAAAGTGTTGTTCTATTTACTAAGTATTAAATTTTAAATTTTTCATGAATGTCAATGTAACAGTGAGCCATTAGAAACAAATATTTCCATCAGAGATAATGTAATTACTGTAATGTTCTTGGTAAATCCAGTGCCATAAATATTAGAATTTCTATAGTGATAAACATCCATTTTGAATTCATCTTCATTCTATGAAGAATGAAGAACATGGAAGAACTACCCAAATGTCGGTAGCTATGCTTTCACTCTAACAACCTTTTCAATGCATGTAGTTTTAGATAGATCATTCCAAAGCTACATCAGTGCAACCAGTTTATAAATATTTCTATGTGGTTAAATAGTTGCTGGTACCATCCTTGAAATCTAAGTTATAGTCTTTTAAAAATATAACACTACATTATTCTTCTCATTGACTTCCAACAGTAAAAAAATGTGATCATTTCACACATCCACCATTACTCCAAGCATTTCTAATCAACATTTATTAGTGAAGCTATCTCACATTTGGAAACTTTCAAATAATCAAGACTGAAAAAACACCTGAGGAAAAATAAAATACTTTAGTACAGTTCGAGTCAGAAATAATGAAATTATTCTATTGTTAGTTTTTATAGATTATAATGTGAAACAATGCGTTCCTTGGTAAATAACACACATTTTTCATTTGTCATAATATAGGGAAAATATTGGTACATAAAGGAAGCTGGTCTGTGTTTAACATGAAAAAAATTTCATGAGAGAAATGAATACCTTAACTAAAATGAACTTGTATTCTATATTTATGTAAGATTTTATAAAGATAATAATAGTGCTTGTGAAAGGATTAATTTAGAGAAAGAAATTTCCAATTTCCTAGGCAAGCAAGAACGGCAAGAATATGATGAGCTAGTCTCAGAATCATGCTACCTCACCCCCAGCCTAAAAATTCCCAAAAAAGGCAAAGGGCATGTGTGTCCAGGCCAGATACCTACCGGGACCTCCCTCCACCTTGGGAATTCCAAGGGAATGCACTCATCCCCAGGTTTTCGGTAAAGCTGCAAGTACGTGCTGCTATGCTCCTTGCCACCAAACCCGCCCCATTCCCCTTCACACCTAAACTTGCACCAATGAGTTTAAAAGTTAAATGTATAAGCCAATTATTTGCCTACACCTCACTACCTCAACATCTCCTTATAAAAAACTGGATAAAAAGTCTGTGCCTTTTGTGCCCTGGGCCACTTCTTTCATTTTTGTATGGAGCGGCCCCAGCACGCTGGATAATAAAACCTCTTGCAGTTTGCATCTATCTCGTTGTCAGCGTGGTCTCCTGAGTTGGGTCATCTTCTGAGTGGGATTTCTGTCCCAATACCTGGAGCTATGGTTCCTTTTGTTAAGAGCACCTCTGAATATGCATGACATCTGAGTTTCTATCCAAACATCCACACAAAAACTTAGGTGCTGCATCCTCATCTGACCATCCTGGTGGACAAGGCTCCAGCATGGTAAAATATTGTTGCAAGGAAACAATTTCGTGATAAAGGACATGGTATTATTTGAAATAAATAAGAAAAATAAGGAAAATATGGGAATAGTCAAGCCTTAGTGTTACTGCCTGCCTTAGTGTTACTGTCTAGTTCAGGCCTAAAGCCTGCTGGCTGGAAAGTGAAACATTAACATATAAATGGACAGTTGCTCTCCCTATATAAATTAAGTTTTGCCTCTGGCAGGAGGATTCCTCCCTCTAGAATTTGAGTCTCCTGCATATTCTTAGATCTTTTTGTTGTTGTTGTTTTTCTCACTACTAGCTAGTTTTCAGTCCCTTCCCCACACATTTGATGTTTATACATAAACCAGAGAAAATTTGCTTTGAAACATTCATTGTCCCTTTTCTTTTAGCAACTGAGTATCATGCCTGCTTTAACTCTACTTGGAGACATCATGTCTGTCCCAACACAGAAAATATGTCACCTCTGCTCTTCCTTTGTTACCTGGAATGAATATGTTTTACATAATCCTGTAAAGAATTTGGTCCTAGTTTTCTTTGATGTTTTCCCTATGGGCTTAGTGACACATCCCCTGGACTTGACTCTTGATTTCCTAAAGTATATAAAGGCTGCTAAAAATTTCAATGAAGAATTCAGATTCACTCAGCCCAGAAAGCTGTGTGTCTGTCTCCATTTGCCAAAGCCTTGCCCACCTTGTCGGGAGGAACCCTGGATTCGAGGTTGCAGGTTGGACTGCAACACTTAGGTGTGTCCAAGAATACCTGCCACCAAAACACTGTGGGATAGGGCAGAGGGAGAAGGATTACTGGGGTTTACTAGCTACCATCTCAACTTCAATTTTAATGGCAAACCTTGACTCAAAAAAATAAGTCAGAGACTTATTCAATGCCATCTTCTGGCTTTTCTATATGTTCACCAATGCACATTATCATGTACAAGAGCTGTTACACTATGAACACATGCAGAACATTCATATACATACATATATGTACATATACATATATACATACATATAATATTTATACATGTACATGCAAGAATTTAAAAATATAAAAGCATACAATTTCCTTAAGAAGTGGGCAATCTAGATGTCTCATCTAAAGCAAATAGGCAAATGACAGACAAATGAATGAAAACATTTGACATAATATGTCATTGGACAAATCAACATTACAACTGTTGCCAAATCCCCACCGGGCCAGCTGGCGAAAGGAGGGGGAAATGGTGGAGCCTCCGGGCTCAAAGCAAGGGGGGAGCCAGCGCAGGGTCACCACTCAGACACCAGGAATCGGTTGAGAAGCAAGCAGTGGATGAGTTTGTTGCAGATTCAATTTATTAAGAAGGTGTTTGGGCTTATATAGCATCAGGGGTCCAATGAGGTGTTGCCATCCCTCTGCTCCGGGGGACAGCCACCAATCATTTAACTGTTTACTAAGTGTCCATTGCAGGGGCAAGTTAGATGGCAGCTTCCCTTTTGTGGTTCATCCCTCCACCTGCATGGTTTTCTATTAGGACATGTCCGGGATATGTCAGTATGTGTCCAGGCTTGTCCGTATCCGGGAGCCTGGGCTAGGAACTTCCTGAATCCATAGTATCACATAAAACAACAAAATTATCCTAAAACTCAAGCAAGTGACAACAACAAGTACTGATGAAGATGGACAAAGAAAGGAAATACAGTCATTAATTATAGGAAAGAAATATGTATAGCAACAGTGGAAGACAATTTAATGTTATCTTACAAAACTTCATATATTCTTATTACATTATTCAAGTATCACACTTCTAATATTTCCCACATAAATTGATGTTACATAAATAAAAATATTTATACTTTTCTTTCTTTATATATCAATCAATTTGGAGATGATAAAATGAGTTCCAAAGATCAATGGATAAACAAAACATAGCAATATATATATATATATATATAATATAACATTATAACAAAAAGAAGGCATTAAAGATATGTAAAAAATAGAATAAACTTTAAAATGTACTGCTTATTAAAAGATTACAATCTGAAGATTCTACAAATTATTTCAAATATGTGATATTCTACAAAAGGCAAAACTATGAGATCAGCAACTGACAAATGAAAACATGACACATGGAGTGTTTTTTAGAACAGTGAAGCTATAGCATATGACAAAGTAAAGAAAGACACATGTCATTCATTTCTGAAAACACAATGCAAGATAAGGACTCAAATGTAAATTACAGTAAGTCATCACAGACTTTTCACATAAGTGAAAAGATTTGAAAATAGGAGGGAGTCAGGTAGGTGATTGAAGGGTCATAGGGGAAGAGGAGGGGGATAAAAATTTGGACTAAGGGAAGAAAATATTGTAAAGTGACTATATGCATGAACTTAATATTAAAAATAATAATGATTAAAATGGATAGCATAAGCATTAAAATATAAATCTCTTCTTATAGCTAAAATAAGGACATAACTAATGAAATGTTAAATTTGCCTTTCTTTGTTTAATTTGGTCATTTTTTGTAATTTTGTGTTATATAAAGTTGAACAGTATTAAAATTACAAATAATATCTCAGTCTACTTTTCTGCATAGTCACCTTAAATGGATATTGTGACATCCATAAATATTTTGACATAATTAATGTGACTACATTGTCCATAAATTGAATGGGTGGTATGTGAAAGTGATCAGATTCTATAAAATTATAGATGTTATGCATATTGGTACTGTGTATTATTTTATTTGAAAACTCACTGAAGGAACAAGTCACTTAGAAAAGAAAGGAGTTTCATTCACAATTCTAATTTACAGTCTATCTAAAAACAAAAGTAAGACTATCAGAGACAGAGAGAACTAATCACATCGCATTCATATAAAAAGCAGAGATCATGGATGAATGCATAAAGGCATACTTAATTATTTGTTTTCTTGCTAGTTTGTCAGTGTTAAATCACTTTTTTGTTGTTTGTTATTTGGGATTTTTTGGGTTTTTTTCTCAATTTTATTTTTTTTTATTAATCATAAAAGCTCAATAGGTAACTCCCTCTTCTCCCTTCTGCCTCCCCTTCCCAATGGTCCCTCGTTGTACCGTCCTCCCTTCCCCCTTCCTTTTCCCCCCTCCTACCTCCGTCTCTCCTGATGCCTCCCTCTTCCTCCCTTACATCCCCTGGAGCATCCATTTGTGTGAACACCAAAAATCCCTCTGAGTCTTCCACCTTAGTAAGGGTTCAGAACTCAGTAACACAGCCTGGACCATTCTTGGGCTTCCCATTAGCGTGGTCACTCTATTATCACTGTTTAATCCCTTGCCTCTAAGGATCTTACTTCCTGGAGCTGTCTCTCCTGTGATCCATGCTAGACTTTGCTAGACATGTCAACCATTGTGCAGGTCAGGCAAAGTCCAATTCTGGCTGATGCAGCCCTAACTTGTGGGGAGTTTCTTGCACATCTTTGTCCTTGCCATCTTTAGGCTCTTACAATCTTGTTGCCCCCTCTTCCACAAGGTTCCCTGAGCTTTAGGATTGGGAAGTATTTGTTTGGTCTGCTTCCAGATGAATAATGTAGGGTCTTTTGTGCTCTGAATTATGGTTTGCTGTTGTTTTCAATTTTGCTTCTCCTGAACTGCCCTTGGCTGCATCCCGATTGGTACTGAAGGTCACCTCCTAACCAAAGATAAAAGACTGTTTAAATGAAGATTTTAATATAAGAGGAGACTCAAAAAAAGAAGAATAAGAGTAGGACATAGTAGTGGAGGGGAGGTTAGTGTCCCACTTGCCAGATGGTTATTATCTATCTTCTAATCCCTATATCCTCCCTGATTGATGATATCAAACCTGTTCAGTCACAAGTGAACAAGATGGGAAGTGAGAGTGAGCTGCACCAGATGTCTCGCTACTTACATGCAACACATGTCCTAGGCCTAATTTCTCTATTGAAGCCTGATCCCCTATTTCCTTTCTTATGAGGGTTCTTCTTCCCCTTCCCTCTTGTTTATAATCCTTTGCAAATAAAGTGGGTATTACAGAGATTTTCTTATACAAGCAATTTTGATACCCACACTGGGCACACATTCCCACCTCGACCAAAGCAATAATAATGAACTTCCACCTAAGGACTGCCTTAATCTTCTCAGTTGTACCCAAAGTCTTTACCTCTTAAGTGTCAGATTAGCAATTAATGGTAACTTCCATATATATATGTATTTTTCTATTATCTGTCTGTCTCGTTCTGTCTCTATTTCTCTTGCTCTCTTGCTCTTTTTCTCTTTCTCTCAGAAATAATGCTTTAAATGGGAAAATATTTATCAAATAAGGAAAGTAAAGCTTATAAGGCCATTTATATTTTATTTATAATCTAGAGATTACCACATGGCAAAAAGAGAGAGTGAGAGGGAGGGGGGGAGAGAGAGATTTACATGGCATAGCAATGTAAGCATAATTTTCATTAAATAATACACAGAGCTAAATAACATGACACTTGAATCGTTCCTTAAAAGGGGAAAATCTATTATAAAAATTAAACAAGGTACAATAAAGTTATATAAGCAGACATATGTACCTATCTGAAAATTAAAATTATAAGATTTGTTTCCCAAATCATAAACTAGTATGTATTATCTATGATATAAAAAGTATAAAAATTTCATAAAACACTAAAATTATGAATATCCATTTTTAAAAACTGGAAAGGGACTTGGGAGACAGCTGTCTATAAACAACTTCCCATTCCAGCATAAGGGCCTGAGTTTGATATCCAGCACTCATGTAATTTTCCATAGTATGTCTATGATCCTAGCACTGAAGTGGTGGAGACAGTAGACACTAGACATGTGTTGGTCAACTAATATAGCCAAATTGGTTAACTCCAGGTTCAAAGACAGACCTTCTCTAACAAAATAAGTATGGTATCAACTGTGAAAGACACCTATCATCAACCACTTGATTCCACATTCACATGAACAATTTTAGCACCTCCATATGCTCAACCATATATGTATATACAAAAGAGTGCACACACACACATAAGCTCAAAAAATGCAATTGACATAAAGAACTATTTGTTGAACAGTAAAAGATCATCATATTTACATAATCAATTTTAATCTAGGTACTTAGTACAATGAATAGAATACAGTAAAAGCTTAATAAGTTCTAAAATTAACTGACTAATTATGTATGCAGGTTAATTGCAAGGTTTATAAAATTTAGTTATAAGCTACTCTTAATGAACATATTGCTGATAAAGAAATGAATATAGATCCATCTCAAGAAAATTTCCAGGGGCTGGAGAGGTGACTCAGGGGTTAAACCTCTGCCTTGCAGGCAGAAGGTCCTGAGTTCAGATCCTAGACCCCACATATAGATGCTGGGCGGAAGCAGGGGCAGCCTGCATTTCTGGTCCTGGTAGGGCAGAGCCTGTGAATCCCGGGGCAGAGTAAACAAGGAGGAGGTGGAGGCATCCATGGTGGTTCCCGAGTTCGTCCATTGTTCTACACACACATACATACATACTCACACATACATACACATATACGCACAATTGAATAAATAATAAAATAAAAAAATTATAAAAAAAGAAAATTTTCCAATGGCCAGATGATATCCTGGTGGTTGACCTCACTTACTACTGTGAATTATTCCTGATCCTCTCTCTCCCTCAAGCCTTCTCTTATATAGAGACCTTTCTTTAACACTTTATGTATTATTGGATAGAAGAGGATCTCTATACCTAGATAAGATTCAGCTTTGTGCATTGCAAGAATAGGAAAATGTACAACAAACAACCTGAATATAGAAACCTGCAGTCCTACAATGATCATCTGGAATCAGGCCAGCCAAGTCTCTCCCTGCCAGGATACTCAGGGAACTTTGCAAAAGAAGGGGTGGTAAGACTGTAAGAGCTTAAAGATGAAGAGCTCCTTGATGGACAGGTCACTCCACTCAAAGTAGAACAGCTATATCCAAGAACTCACAGCAATGGGCCTAGATCTCATCAGACCTTCACAGTGGTGAACATGTCAGAATGCCCACATGTTGTAGCACTGATCTCAGGAGAAATAGTTTCAGGCAGTAGGATCCTTACAGGTAAGGGGTTAAAAAGAGGTAGGAGAATACCCATATCAGTGGGTCACCCAACAAAGGGCCTCTCTGTGTGCCACAAAGGCCTGAAACACCATGAGAACAGATGATACAGAGGATCCCCAGGAACCATAGAACCAAAGGACAAGAGAATAGGAAGGAGTAGACTGTACCACATAGGGATTGGAAGGATGGTGAAATGGGATGGGAGCGGGAAAGATCAGAGGGAGGAAGTGAGGGGGAATGAAGGAGGCAATGAACATGTATATACAAATATAAACTTAATAAGTTTATTTTAAAAGATACATAGATGACAGATGATGACAGGTAATAGACAAATAACAGATATAAGTTTAGATAATAGAGGATAGATAGCTAATAGATGAAAGACAGATTATTATTAATTGATAGATGATAGATGTGATAGGTGCAGATATTATTTTAATTGATATATATAGAGTTATAATACATATAATTGATGGATGGATCCTTTGTCTGTGGTTAATGGACCACTGTGAGTTTTGTTTTCTTTTTAAATGCATTGTAAATCACTAAATGTTCTATTCAATAATGTATGTGCACTTAAGAAGGATGATTAAATAAAAGTTAAAATATAAAAAAGGAAACTTGTCCAAACTTTTCAAGTATTTTAGTGGTAGATCCAAGATATTAACTCACATTTATCTGAATAGCAATGTAAAAATCATTGGAAGAAGAGTCTTTGAGGAAGATATATTGACTAGCAAAGAAGTGGTCAGAAAAGAATTTTTTAATGAAAATTAAGGATGAAGAAATGAATTTCAAAAGTGAAAGATAATAATAGTGTAAAACATAGAGGTTGAAGGATTAAAAGAGGAAAAAATAGTGGCAGAAATGAAAGAAGCCACCAATTGGGTTCAAAGCTGGCATACAGCAACACTTGATAGGTACTGTTTTAATTATTTCCATTAAAAAATTAACACAAAAGTATCTAAAGTGACAAAAAATTATAAAACTACAATATAGCATGACAGAAGAGATATTAATTTTTCATGGCACTTCACCTAACAATCAAAATTGGTCATTGATGAAAATATTATTGGAAGTAGTTTGAGAGTTACAATAGCGAAACTACAGTGGATTGAAAATGGACAGTAGAAAAAGAAAAATTTAGACACTGTGTAATAGATCATTCTTCCCACTTTTTTGGTTTCATGGAGAAGGCAAGGGAATAGGGTAAAAAATGGCTTTGTTGGTTTTTAATATGGAAGAAATTAGAATGTGTCACAAGTGAATGCTGTGATGTTTTAAATTTCCTCATTGCACTTCTAAGTGATAGATTCTGCAGTTTTTATCCATTTTGCTCTTCTTCATAAGTTATAAAAATAAAAGCATGCACATTTTGTTCATTAGTACAAATCCTATCTAAGAAACCAATGCCGATAAAAGATTTTCTATACTAAACACATCCAGAAATTTATATACACGACAGATGCTTTCTCAGAGGAGCAATGAACTATTGAAACATTTACCTTGAATGACCATTAGCATTTGCAAGCTGTACAAATCAAAGACCTCAATATTAGACCAGAGACAATGAAAGTCCTAGAACAAAAAATAGGATGTAGACTGGAGATGATTTGTCTAGGTCAGCATTTTCAGAACAGGACCCAAAATACAAAGGAAATAAGACCAACACTTAAAAAATGGGATTTCATGAAATTAGAAAATTTCTCACATGCAAAAGATATTGTCAATCAAGCAAAAAGGCAATCCATGGAGTGGAGAAAATTCTTCGTTAACCACATATCTGATAGAGGACTGATATCCAGAGCATACAAAGAACTCAAAAATTAAATATAAAGAAAGCAACGACCTAATTAATTCACCCTTATAACTAAAAAGAAACTTTTAGCAAGATGAATTCAATCATTCAACAAATATCTTTAAAAATTCAGTGAACACATAAACAGATACTATGGAGGATGAGAGGGAGAAAGGAGAAAGCACCAAGAGAGGAGGAAGGGAAGGAAAAAGGGTAAGAGGGAGGGGGAGAGTGGGAAAGGTAGGAGAGTGGAATGGGAGACAACAGTGGGGAAGAAAGGAGGAGGGAGAAGAAGGTGGTTATCTATTGAGCTTATATAACTAGGCAAAAAATTCCAATAAAAATTTTTGAAGTTTTCATTGTAAGGTCTCTCACTTCCTTGGTTAGGTTTACACTAAGGTATTTCATTTTTTTTAGGGACTATCATACATGGAATTCTTTCTCTTAAGTTTTTGTCACTTTTTTTATCCTGGGCATATAGGAACAACACTGACTCTTGTACATTTATTTTATAACCTGCCACCCTGCTGAACTTCTGTGTTAGTTCCAGGAGTTTCCTGGTGGAGTTTTTACGATCACTAAGGTATATATAATCATGTCATCTACAAATAGAGATAAATTGACTTCTTTTCTTTATTTTATTTTATCTATTTCTTCCATTCATACAAACTTAATAGGTACCCCAGGCCCCTCCCTCTCTCCACCCCTCCCCCAATCCCCTTGCTCCTTCTCCCCCTTTCCCTTTCTTTCTCCCCCCTTCTTTTCTCCCAGTGACCCCTCCCCCCAATCCCTGGAGCATCCTTTAGTGTGAATGTCAAACTTCCCTCTGGGTCCTCCTCTCTGATGAGGTGTAAAGAAATAGTAACATTGCCTAGAGCCCTTTCTTGTGTTCCTCTTTAGTATAAGAACACTATTGTGGCTGTTAATCCCTTGCCTCTAAGGATGCTAGTGCCTGTGATCCATACTAGGCTTTGGGGGGGTGGTCAATAATATGACGGTCATTGCACAAGTCATGCAAAGTCCTATCATGGTTACTTCGGCCCTAACTTGTATGAAGTATCTTGCATATCATTGCTCTTCCCCATCTTTAGACTTGCAATCTTACTGCTGTTTCTTCTCAAATTTCCCTGAGCTTTAGGATCGGGAGAGATTAGGCTGGCCTGGTTGCAGGTGATTAATATAGTGTCTCTGATAACTGGACTTCTTCCTTACTGATTTGAATCCATTTTATTTCCCTCTCTTGTCTTATGGCTCTAGCTAAGACTTCAAGTACAGTATTGAATAGAAATGGTGAGAGTGGACAGCCTTGTCTACTTCCTGATTGAAGCAGAAATGCTTCAAGTTTTTCACCTTTGAGTATAATCCTTGCTGTTGGCTTATTACATACAGACTTTATTAAGATGATAAAGGTTCCTTTCATTCCAACTGTCTCTAGGGTTTTGATCATAAAAGGATGTTGGATTTTCTCAAAAGCTTTTTCTGCATAAATCGAGAGTATCATGTGGTCTTGGACTTTGGACTGGTTTACATGGTGAATTACATTGAATGATATGTGTATGTTGAACCAACATTGTGTGCCTGGGATAAAGCCTACCTGATCACAATAAATGATTTTTATATGTTTTTGAATTTGATTTGCTAAGTTTTGTTGAGAATTTTGCATTTGTGTTCTTCAAAGAGATTGACCTACAGTTTTCTTTTTAAAGTGTATCTTTATTAAGTTTTGGGATTAATATGACATTAGCTTCATAGAAATAATTTGGCAGTGTTCCTTCTTTCACAATTTTTTGAAATAGTTTAAGGAGTATTGGTGTTAGTTGTTCCTTAAATGTCTGGTAGAACTCTGTGCTGAATCCATCTGGTCCAGGACATTTTTTGGTGGGAAGATTGAAGATTACTTCATCGTTTTCCTCATATGTTATAGAACTATTTAAATAACTCAAATCTTCCTGATTCAATTTAGATAAGTTGTACTTACTTAGGAATTAATCCTTTTTTTGTGTTGTCAAATTTCACAGGGTATAAGTTTTTGAAAGATGACATTATAATTCTCTGAATTTCATGGATATCAGTAGTGATAACTCCATTTTCATTTGTAATTTTGTTAATTTGGGTTTCTCTGTCTTGTATTTAGTTAATTTAGCTAGAGATGGATGAATCTTCCTGATTTTTTCAAAGAACCAGCTTTTTGACTGGTTGATTCTCGGTATCTTTTTCTTTATCTCAATTTCAGATATTTCTCCCCTGATTTCAGTAATCTCTTCTCTTCTACTGCTCTTGGGATTGGATTGCTCTTGTTTCTCTAAAGCTTTAAGCTGCATTGTTATTAATTTGTGATGTTTCTATTTTTTGATGTAGGCATTAAGGGCTATAAATTTACTTCTTAGGATGGTTTTCATTGTGTCCCATGATATGTTGGATTTTCATTATTGTTCTCTTCTAGGAAATCTTGAATTTCCTTATGATTTTTTCTTGAATCCAATTCTCATTTAGCATCATAGTGTTTAGTTCCAGGAGTTAGTGTATTTTCTGCTGTTGCTATGTTGCAGATGTCAAGCTTTAGACCATGTTTGTCTGATAGGGTACAGGCTAGAATTTCAACTTTCCTGAATATGTGGAGATTGGTTTTGTGGCCCAGTATGTGGTATATTTTGGAGAAAGTTCCATTTGCTGCTGAGAAAACTGTATATTCTTTGGTGCATGGATGAAACGTTACCAAGGAAGTGAGAGAGTTTTACAAAGAAAACTTTAAAACCCTAAAGAAAGAAATTGCAGAAGACACCAAAAGGTAGAAAGACCTCCTATGCTCCTGGATTGGCAGAATCAATATCATAAAAATGACCATACTACCAAAAGCTATATACAGATTCAATGCTTTACCAATCAAAATCCCAAAACAATTCTTTAAAGAAATTGACCAAACTACTTCAAAATTCATATGGAAGCACAAATGATCCAGGATAGCAAAAACAATCCTGAGTAACAAACACTCTGCTGGAGGTATCACCATACCAAATCTTAATCTATAAAACAAATCCATAGTAATAAAAACAGCCTGGTACTGGCTCTGAAATAGAAACACAGATCAATGGATAAGGGTTGAAGGCCCAGATATAAGCCCACACAATTACAAACATTTGATCTTTGACAAAGGAGCCAAAACATCCAATGAAAAAAGAAAAACATCTTCAACAAATGGTGCTGGCAAAAGTGGATGTCCAACCACCCTACCAAAGGCAATATACAAATTCAATGCTATACCAATTAAAATCCCAAAGCAATTCTTTAAAAAAGTTGACCAAACAATCTCAAAATTCATATGGAGGCACAAAAGGCCCAGGATAGCAAAAACAATCCTGAGTAACAAAAACACGGCTGGAGGTATCACCATACCAAACTTTGGTCTGTACTACAAATCCATAGTTGTAAAAACAGCCTGGTACTGGCTCCAAAATAGACACACAGATCAATGGATAAGGGTTGAAGACCCAGATATAAGCCCACAAAATTACAGCCATTTGATCTTTGACAAAGGGGCCCAAAAAATCCAATGGAAAAAGAACAGCATCTTCAACAAATGGTACTGGCAAAACTGGATGTCCACATGCAGAAGATTAAAACTGGACCCCTACTTGTCACCATTTACAAGACTTAATTCCAAATGGATCAAGGACCTTGATATAAGGCCAGAGACTATTAAAACCATAGGTGAAAGGGTAGGGAAGTCCACGAGCTGATTGGGCTAGGCCAACAGTTCCTAAACAGATATCCAATAGCCCAGTCACTGTTACCAACTCTCAACAGTTGGGATCTTGTGAAATTAAAGAGCTTCTGTTCAGATAAAGAGATTGTAACACGAGCTCAAAGGCAACCCACAGAATGGGAGAAAATTGTCACTAACGACATATCTGATCGAGCTATTATCCAGAGTGCACAAAGAGCTTTGAAAACTATACACTAAGGAAACAAATGGCCCAATTAAAAAATGGGCCCTGGAACTTCAAAGAAACTTTACCAGGGATGAAATTAAAATGTCTAACAAATATCTTAAAAAATACTCCACATCCTTAGCCGTCAGGGAAATGCAAATCAAAACTTCCCTGAGATAATCATCTCACCCCAGTTAAGATGGCAAAAATACACAATACAAACAACAACAAATGCTGGAGAGGATGTGGAGAGAGGGGAACTCTTCTACATTGCTGGTGGGAATGCAGGCTCATACAGCCACTCTGGCGAGCCGTCTGGAGATTCTTAAAGAAATTAAAGATTGAAATGCCATATGACCCTGCTATTCCACTTTTGGGAATCACCCCATACAACAAAAATTCACCTTGATAGCACAAGCACGACCATGTTCATAGCAGCACTGTTTACAATAGCAAAGTCATGGAATGAACACAAATGTCCAACAGTTGACGAGTGGATAAGGAAAATGTGGTAAATCTATACAATGGAGTACTACTCAGCCATCAAAAATGATGAATTAATGGAATTTGCTGGGAAATGGATGTTATTAGAAACAATTATATTGAGTGAAGTATCCCAGACACAGAAAATTAAGTGCTGTATGTACTCCCTAATAGGTGGCTCCTAGTACCAAACCCACTTAGAGATGCTCAAAGATAAATCTCTGTAATAACTACAGTAGTTCCTAAGATTATGAACAGGAGAGATGGGAAAGGAGGGCCATACCAGTAATGAGAGAAGGGACCATGTTACAGCAGAGAAAATAGGCTACCATCCAAGGACAGCAAGTAAATAATGAGACATCTGGTTAAGTTCACAGACTTTCCTTCCTGATCATTTACAACTGATGGGGTATGATCTTACCAGAAAGGGAGGGCATATAGTCTGGCAGATAGAAAGTAACCATTTCGCAGATGGGTGATTGACCCCTCCCTCACCAGGGTTTCCTACTTTTATGACATATACCTTTTAATATACTCTTATAACAAGACTCTAATTTAACAGGTCTTTATCTCTGGCCAGGGGGTGACATCCAATACCCATCAGGTTGGAGTCAAGGGCATTGCAGGAGCAGCAAAACCGAAAAAAAATCAACAAACCACAATTCAGAACATCAGAGACTCTATATCAATCACCTGGAACTAGGCCAGCCTAATTTCTCCCCATCCTGAAGCTCAGGGAAATTTGTGGAAGAGGGGCTGGTAAGATTGTAAGAGCACAAGGATGGGAGGAGCAATGATATTAGGGCCAAAGTTAGGGCCGAAGCAATCATATTTGGACTTTACATGCCCTGCCCAATGTGCAACACACTATTGTCCCAGAGGAGATTTTGGCATGCACATTAAAGGATGCTCCGGGGATAGGAAGGGGAGGCACTGGGGGATGAAGAAGGAAGGGGGAGGGGAGGGGGGCACAGGAGGATAGGGGGTTGGAGCGAGGTGGGGACCGGTGTACCTGTTAAGTTTGTATGAGTGGAAATAAAAAAAAAACTGGATGTCCACATGCAGAAGATTAAAATTGTTCCATTACTTGTCACCATGTACAAAAATTAATTCCAAATGGACGAAGGATCTCAATATTAGGCCATAGACTATAAAAACCCTTGTTGACAGGTTGGGGAACTCCTTTGAGCTGATTAGGCTAGGCCAACAGTTCCTAAACAGAATTCCAATAGCATAGTCACTAGAACCAACACTCAACAAATGGGATCCTATGAAATTAAAGAGCTTCTGTTCAGATAGATTGTAAACTGAGAAAAGGGGTACACACAGAATGTGAGAAAATATTCACTAACCACATACCTGATAGAGCTCTATTATCCAGAGTGCACAAAGAACTTAGAAAACTAAACTCCAAGGAAATAAATGGCCCAACTAAAAAATGGGCCTGGGAACTAAAAAGAAACTTTACCAGGGACGAAATTGAAATGTCTAACAAATAACTTAAAAAATAATCCACATCCTTAGCCATCATGGAAATACAAATGAAAATCTCCTTGAGATATCACCTCACCCCAGTCAGGATGGCAATAATCCTCAATACAAACAACACCAAATGCTGGAGGGGAAGTGGAGATAAGGGAACTCTCCTATATTGCTGTTGGGAATGTAGGCATATACAACCACTCTGGCTATTAGTCAGGAGATTTTTAAAATAGTTAAAGATTCAAATGCCATGTAACCCTGCTATTCCACTTCTGGGAATAATCCCCCATAAAGCAAAAATTCACCTCAATGACACAAGCACAACCATATTCATAGCAGCACTATTTACAATAGCAAAGTCATGGAATCAACACAAATGGCCAATAATTGAAGAGTGGATAAGGAAAATGTGGCACATTTATACAATGGCATACTACTCAGCCATCAAAAAAGATGAATTAATGAAATTTGCCGGGAAATGGATGGAATTAGAAAAAATTATACTTAGTGAAGTATCCCAGACACAGCAAATTAAGTACCATGTGTACTCCCTAGTAGGTGGATCCTAGTACCAAACCCACTTAGTGACATATTCAAAGATAAATCTCTGTAATACCTACAGTAATCACAAAGATTGTAAACAGGAGGGAAGGGGAAGGAACCCCCCCAAAAAAAAAAAAACAAGGAGAGAGGACATCCTGCTGCAGCAGAGAAAATAGGTCACAATCAAGTACTGCAAGTAAGTAATGAGACATCTGGTTACGCTCACTCACTTTCCTTCCTGGTCACTTGCAAGTGAGGGGTTTGACTCACAAGTCAGGGAGTGTATAGAGTCTGTCGGATAGATAGTAATCATCTTGCAAATGGGAGACTGAGTCTTCCTCACTGTGGTCTCCTACTCCTTTTCCATCTTCCTTTGAATCTACTCTTACAGTAAGACACCATTTTAACAGCCTTTTATCTCTGGCTAGGAGGTGACTTCCAATACCAATCAGGATGGAGCCAAGGGCAATGCAGAAACAGTAAAACTGAAAACAACAAGAAACCATAATTTAGAATGTCAGAGACCATACCTTAATCACCTGGAACCAAAACAGCCAAATCTCTCCCCATCCTAAAGCTCAGGGAAATGTACAGAAGAGGAAGCAGTAAGATTGTAAGAACCTAAAGATGGGGAGGAGCAACGATATGCAACATTCTCCACACAAGCTAGGGCCTCAGTAGCCATAATAGGACTTTGCATGACTTGCACAGTGACTGACATGTCAATGACCTCCCAAAGTCTAGCATGGAAAACAGGCACATAGGGGCAAGGGATTAACAGTCACAATAGTGTTCCCATACTGAAGTGGAGCACAAGAAAGGGCTCTGGGTATGTCACTGAGTCCTTACACCTTATTAGAGTGGCAGAAGCAGAGGGATGTTTGACATTCACACTAAAGGAATTGGGGGGCATTTGGACAAATGTAGGGAGGGCAGTGAAAGGAAGGGGAAAAGGGGCGAGGGACCAAGAAGGACTGGGTAGAGGTTGAGGGAAGGTGGGGACTGGCATCATACCTTTAAGTTTGTACAATTGGTAAAAAATAAATAAACATAATAAACATAATAAAAAATTTTAAATGTCCTATCGCTAGCCATTAGGGAAATGCACATTAAAACAAACCTGAGATATCATCTCACCACAGTCAGATTGTCAAAATCTTAAGTGCAATAGACAACAAATGCTGGTGTGATTGTGGTGAGAAGGGCTCCCTCATTCATTGTTGATGGGAATACAAGCATATACAATCCCTTTGGAGATCTAAATGGAGGTTCCTATAAAATTTAAAAATTGACAAACCACATAACTCAGCTATTCCTGGGAATATTTCCACAGAATGCCATATCTTACTACAGAGACATGAATGTGTACATTCATTTTCATTGTTGGTTTGTTCATAATAGCCAAGAAATAGAATAGGTGTCCAACAGTAAAAGGATGGATAACGAAAACACAGTACTCATACAAAATGGAATACTATCCAGCTGCCAAAATTAATGAATTAATGAAATTTTCCAGTAAATGGACTGAATTGAAAGAAATTATACTGAGCATAGTATTCCAGATACAGAAATACATATGCCAATCTTCTCCCTAAAAAGTAGATCCTAGCCTTGAACTTTGAGAATGATACAACCAAAGGGGAACTTCTGTAATTCCCACAAGCTACAAAGAAATATATGTCACCAAGGGTGTGGGTGGGAAAGGGGATCCAAAGAAATAGGGACAAAAGAACATAAGTAAGTAGGTGGATAAAACAATTTTAGAAGAAAAATCTTAAAGGGGAGGGAAAAATGGGAATAGGAGTAAGGGAGCAAAGAATAAAAAAAGCAAGTGACTGGGGAAAAAAGTGATCATAGGCCTCAACCAACTATAAACATTTCAAGATAAAACAACTCTGGTCAGAAAGATCCAGTGGATCAACAGAGGTATGCACGTCCTATGATAATCAATTATTCACTGAATGGTTTGTATCCCTGCCACGTTTTTCTTAGAGAACACATGCCAGGTATGTAAACCTATTCAAACAATAGAAGAGGAGAATATAGACATTAAACAGAAACAGATGTGGTGATGTCAACTATAAATACTTTATAAGTAAGCTACCATCTAAACATTTCTTATTGTACCCTTTGATAAGAAAAGCTGTCAGCACTCAAACAACATGAAATCTACTATAATAGAAGATTAATGTGGTAGAAAACTACAACTGGCCATAGAGCAAGAGACTGGCAACCTGGAATGCTCATCACCAATCAGATCATCAAAATCTCCCCATTCCAAAGCTCAGAGAACCTTTCATAATAGATTGTAAGAGACTAAATATGTAGAGGTATACTGGCAGTTAAGACACTCTAGTCATAAAAGCATTGCTGCATCCAGGAACTCATTACAATGAAATCTACTACCATCATAAGTACACGATTGATGACATCAATATTCCTCATGGACCAGCAAGGATCCGAGGAGAAGCAGCTACACATGGAAAAAATCTCCAGGGCAGGTGATTTCCAAAAGAAGGGGAATGTGCCCGCTTGTGAGTTTGCCCACTGAAGGGTTACATATACCACCCCAGAGAACTAATATTTTATTAGCATAAGCACCCCAAAATGAACCCTGTGGTCCACATGTGGAAGGGGACAGGAGAACAATATGGACATGGCAGCATTGGAATAGGGAGAGGAGGGGCAGAGAAGAAAAGTGTGAGAGAGGAAGAGATGTGATGAGAACATGAATGTATTTTGTGTGTATACGAAAAATTCTGACTAAAAAAGTGAAAAAATGTTATTTTTCTTCTTTTGTACAGAAATGCATTCACTTCTTTTGCTTTCCCATAGGATTCTGTAACACATTGGAGTGAAGTCAAAATAAATATTTAGAGTAATCAAATAATAGTTTAATTAGACCATAGAGTACTACTGAAAAATTCTTATCAGAGTCATTCTGGATTTAATTATCTGAAATTTGTTGGGAGAACAGGAAATTCAACAAGATTTTCTGTTTGGAAAAAATAAACCACCCGAGGATCACATCTTTAATCACTACCTTTTCTTTGGTTCCCATATCAACAGTCAGGATAGTAAAACAGTCTATGACTTTTGATAGAGAATCAAATGATTATCATAAGCAGTGTGATAGAAAAAAACAGTAGTGGTTTGTTAATTACTTTAAGGAAATTGGTGTCTGATGACCTTTAAACTTCATAACCTGGATACATGATCCTAGACAAGACAGAATGAGGCCTAGAAAAGGAAATTAGAAGACATTATTCAACTACCATTTTCTTTAAGTGGCCAAATGCAGTAAAATAAAAATAGTGTCATTCAGGTTTCCCATTAAGTTGCTAAGATCAGCTCACCAGAAAGTGTATAAGGAATATTTACCTTTATGAATACCAAGATAAACACTATTGGTGTATTATTTTTGTCATTTTTTTTCTGATAGTACATTTAAGATCGTTATTAAAGAAGTAGGCCACTACATGCACAAATAATTTTTATAAACTTCTGGTTGAATGAACCTAATTTTAATATTAGAAATTTAAAATTTGTTTAAGAAGAAGTGATATCTACTGTAAATTTTTCACAAATAATTTACCTAAAGTGGCAAAATGGCATCACTATTTGTAGTCAGGAAATTACATTTCTTAGGGAGGTTCTATACCATAAAAAGTTGTAGTCACTAAAATGAGTTTCCATTATGTTTGATGTAAAAATACATGTGATATTTTGAAAAAAATAGACTCCCAAAAAGATTAGAATTTTATTTCTTTTAAAAGCATTACAAATCAATAATCTGGAAACTTAACTCTGATATCATTGCAAGAATCCTGAATAATTACTACTTTAAAATCTAAGTATAATTTGAGCATGTTGAAAGTACTGTTCTTTACTATTAAATATTTTAGGACTCATCACATAGTTCACTGGGTAAGGACATTTAGCTCTTAGCTTGGGGACCTGAGTTTGATCTGGGTATTTTCAATCATTTTTTTTCTACTCTTACAAGCATATTGAGTATTCATCCCAGCTTCCCCCAGCCCCTCTTCCCCCTACCTCCCATTCCATACCTTCCCTTCATCATTCCATCCCACTCTACTGTGTGTATTCTTCTATGGGATTTAGAGTTCACTCAGGCTTCTCTACTACTGTGTGGGTTCAGCCTCTGTGTTGTATCAAGTTACCTCTCTTCAGGCCACCCCACTGGTATGTGCATTTCCCTTCATTCATCCACCTATAGACCCAAAGGTTTCCATTGTGAACTCCCATTCTATTGGCGTGATAACAACTGCCTACAGAACAGTTTGGTATATTGTCTTCCTGCCTGCAGATTTATTGGCCATCTTCCCTAAAAAAATTCCTTCCCTTTTTTTTTAGGTTCTTGTTCTAGTTTACAGTAACAGGGATAGGTACCATTCTGTAAAGCAGGTCTTAAGTCAAATCAGAAGGCTACTGGATTTCTCCTTGGTACTCATGTTCCTATTACACTGGTGGTTATCTGTTGCCATGGTGATTTTTTATTGCAATTTAGAGATCTCATGCCATTGATGGGGCTTGTGATAATTTCAATTCCCCAGCAGCTTCTACAGTATTCCTTGGTGCTGTGAAAGCTATCTAGCAATGAAAAAGTCCTCAGACCGTTCCAGTTGATATATATTGCCCATGTGGGGTGATACATTTGTATAGCATCTTCAGGAACAGGCTCTTACTGACAGTTTTTGGAGAGCAACCAAGAGCAATGGCAAAAGCCTATAATGTTTGAGGGCCTTTAAGACCTCTCTGACCAACAAGTTATCAGGAAGTGCCACATTCTTGTTACTTCTAGTATAATTTTGTGCCTGGGTTCTAAGTGGATCAGCTCAAGTTTTTTTTTTTTAATTTTTTTATTATTATTTTTTCAATTGTGCGTGTGTGCGTATGTATGTGCGCGCATGTGCATATGTGTGTGTGTAGAACCATGGACGAATCGGGAACCACCATGGACACCTCCACCTCCTTCTGCCCCGGGATTCACAGGCTCCGCCCTACCAGGACCAGAAGCACAGGCCGCCCCCGCTTCCGACTGGCGTCTATAGTGGGATCTGGGATCTGAACTCAGGACCTTCCACCTGCAAGGCAGAGGCTTAACCCCTGAGCCACCTCTCCAGCCCCAAGGTTTTTATTTTATTATTTTTGCATGTTTTCCTCACTCTATGCTCTTCTGCATAGGGACTGCTCATTCTTTTATTATTATTATTTATTCAATTGTGCGTGTGTGTACGTATGTGCACGCACATGTGTGTATGTGTGTGTGTAGAACCACGGATGAATCGGGAACCACCATGGAGCCTCCACCTCCTTCTGCCCCAGGATTCACAGGCTCCGCCCTACCAGGACCACAAGCGCAGGCCACCCCCGCTTCTGCCTGGTGTCTATACGTGGGATCTGGGATCCGAACTCAGGACCTTCTGCCTGCAAGGCAGAGGCTTAACCCCTGAGCCACCTCTCCAGCCCCAGGAGCTGCTCATTCTTATTCCTTTCTTTAAAAGATAAGTTAGATCTCTTGAGCTCACATGTCAGAAAAAGAAAACTGACTCCTGTAAATTATTGTCTGAACTCTACATGTGCACCTTCTGGTACACATGTGCTCATATAACCCTACAACATATGATAAACAAATAAGAATGAAAACTTTTAGAAAAAATTGGTATTGACTGATGCTGATCATTTCTCTTTGAAGAAACAACACAGAGGCACATAGTATACTCTTTGAAATACTAAATTACTTCACAAATCAAAATAGAAGTATTTTAGTCTACAACAGCACCTGCATCAGTAAAAATTAGTACAGAATTTCATATTCGGACAATGTAAATTTTGTGCTATAAGAATACCTATTATAGACCTAGACAAGATATGTCATCATTTGATGTAGCACAGAGTGTCCTCAGCTGCTACCAATCCATGTGCTATGGTGATATTTCAAACACTTCCCCCATTTTCATGTGTATGTGAATGAAGTATATGTACAAGTGTGTTTGTGTGTGTGTGCGTGTGTGTGTGTATGTGTGTGTGTATGGTTCATATCAAGAATCTTTTTTGATTCTTCTTCCATTTTATCCTTTGTGGCTGGGTTTCTAATTAATCCCAGAGTTCCCAATATGGCTAGTGTGGTCAGCCCGTGTGCTCTAAGAATTTTCAGAATCCCCTTCTGCCCCAGACCCATACCAGGGTAGACTCACTGCTTCTCAGGGTGGACCCGCTGCTCCTCAGAATTCAACAGAATTCAGAGAAAACCCAAGCAAAGCAATAGGAGACAAACGCCATACATATGAAGTCCTCTAAAATCATCCCATCACGTGGAAGAGGATCTTGACATATAACTCAAAGATAAATAAATACTTTTTACCACCTTGTTCCTCTCAATTACAAGTCACTGTAGTTTAACATATCCATTTAGCCACCCAAAAACCCATACAATTTCAGGGACTATACCATTCATCCTCACGTATCACCAAGGCAGTACACCTACAAAGTGCACTACCATACTAATCTTTATTCCCTGTCTACTAAACCTAACTTAATTGATTTACTTAAAATCCAATAGCCTCATCTAGGAAATAACACCAATACCAGACAAGCATACCCAACTTCAAGGCAAACACTAAAAACAACTTCTCAAGTGTAGTGATACTGTCTAATTCACTTCAGTAAAAAACACACAGGAACAAAAAGAAGATCATAAAAGATAAAACAAAAATGCCCAGGTCACAGCACATATCCAAGAGAAACAAAAACCAAGATAAGAAATCTCCAACTAAAAGAATTAATCCCATAATGATAGGATCCAACCAGAACAAACTCACAGAAAATAGCCAAGAAAACCATACCCAAGATAATGATATTCAAAGCCTGATCTTTACTATGATCAATACCATGAAAGAGGAAATCCATGAAGCATTAAATAACTGCATCAATCACTTTGATCAGTAACACAATGGAATTTGGAGGAGATGAAAAAAGCAGCTGAAGAAATAAAAATAAAACAATCTCAAGCAAAGTTTAAAATTGAACTAAAAGACAAGTTTTCTTCAACCCAGAACTTAACAGAGAGTTTTATCAGCAGAACTAATGAAGCAGAAAATAGAATTTCAGATCTTGACCACAAAGTGGAAGAACCAACCAGTTCAATGGAAGAGGTTGGTAAAGGCAAAAAAGATATTTGAGAGGAATATTCAAGAGTTAAGGGACACCCTGAAGAAGCCTAACATGTGCATTCATGGAATACCAGAGCAAGAATCCCAAAATACCACACCCAAAGAAAATTTTTAAAATCATCACAAAGGAAAACTTTCCACATATAAAGAAAGAAAGGCCCATCCACATACAAGAAACAATTTACACCCCAAACAGAAATGACCAAAATAGAAACTCACCATGACAAATAATAGTTAAAACACTACACATACAAGACAAAGAAAATGTGCTAAGGACTTCAAGAGAAAAAAATCTAGTCACTTTTAAAGGTAAACCTATTAAAACAACAAATGATTTTTCAATGAAAACAGTAAAAGCCAGAGGAGCTTGGAGAAACGTGCTTCAAGAATTGAATAAGCAAAAATGACAACCCAGGCTGATATACACAGCAAAATTATCAGGAATGATCAAGAGTTAATGAAAAATTTTCCACTATAAAGAAAACTTGAAGGCTTACATGACCACCAAACCAGGCCTTCAAAAATGCTAGAAAGGATACTCAAGTTTGCAGAAAAAAACAAGCATATGAGAAGGACAGAAGGAAAGTATAATACCACAGAAACCTCCAAGCTAAATAATACATTTAGGACAGCCCCGAGCACAAAAAGTGTCATGAATTAAAAGTAATTTCTCCAATATAACACTACATGTCAATGGAATTAACTCACGAATCAAAAGACACAGATTACAAACATGGATTAGGAATCACAATCCATAAATCTGCTGCCTTCAGGAAACACATCTCACCATAAAAGATAAGCACATTCTAAAAGTAAAAGGCTAGTCAAAAATTCTGCAAGTATTGGAATCAGTAAACCAGCAGGGGTACCATTTGTGTTATCTGACAAAGTAGACTTCAAACCAAAAAAAAAAAATCATAAGATACACAGAAGGATACTACATTTAAGTCACAGGTTATTCATCAGGAAGACTTCACAATACTGAACATAAACACACTGAATATGGGCTCCTCCATTTCATTGAATAAATGTTTTAGATGTTCTAAAACAAGAAATCAATTTTAACATGATAATATTCAGGGATTTCAATACTGCCTTCTCAATGTGGGATAGATCAACAGGTCAAAAACTTAACAGAGACACATTGGAACTTAATCAAACCCTTATTGAAATGGACCTTACAGATCTCTATCTAACTTTCCATCCATGCATTAAGGAATGCACATTTTTTTCAGCAGCCCATGGAACTTTCTCCAAAATAGACCACATATTGGGCCACAAAACAAATCTCCACATATACAGGAAAGTTGAAATTTTAGCCTGTATCTCATCAGACCACCATGGTCTAAAGCTTGACCTCCGCAACACAACAAACAGCAGAAAATATATTAACTCTTGGGAACTAAACGTTATGGTGCTATATGAGAAGTGGGTTCAGGAAGATATCAAAAAGGAGATTCAAGATTTCCTAGAGGCAAATGATAATGAAAATATAACATATTAAAATCACTGGGACACAATGAAAAACACCCTAAGAGGTAAGTTTATAGCTCTTAATGCCTATATCAAAAAATAGAAACCTCACAAATAAATAACTTAACAATGCAATTTAAAGCTTTAGAGACACAAGAGGAATCCAGTCCCAAAAGCAGTAAAAGAGACGAAATTAGCAAACTCATGGGTGAAATATCCAAAACTGAGATACAAAGAATCAACAAGTCAAAAAGCTGGTTCTTTGAAAAACTCAGTAAGATTGATACACAACTAGCTAAATTAACCAAAATCAAGACAGAAAAAAAACCCACATTAACAAAATTAGAAAGGAAAATGGAGCTATCACAACTGATAACCAAGAAATTCAGAGAATTATAAGGTCATATTTCAAAAACTTTTTTTTAAATTTTTTATTATTATTATTTATTCAACTGTGTGCATGTGCGTGTGTATGTGTGCGCGCGTGTGTGTGTATCTGTGTGTGCGTGTGTCTGTGTATGTGTAGAACCACGGACAAATTCGCAAACCACCATGGACTCCTCCATCTCCTTCTGCCCCGGGATTCACAGGCTCCGCCCTACCAGGACCAGAAGCGCAGGCCGCCCCTTCTTCCGCCTGGCGTCTATACATGGGATCTGGGATCCGAACTCGGGACCTTCCGCCTACAAGGCGGAGGCTTAACCCCTGAACCACCTCTCCAGCCCCAATATTTCAAAAACTTACACTCGATGAAATTTGATAACATAAAAGAAATGGATGAATTCCTAAGCACAACTTACCTAAACTGAATCAGGAAGTTGTGAATTATTTGAATAGTCCTATAACATATGAGGAAATAGATGAAGTAATCTCGAATCTTCCCATCAAAAAATGTCCTGGACCAGATGGATTCAGCACAGAGTTCTACCAGAAATTTAAGGAACAACTAATACCAATACTCCTTGAAATGTTCCTTAAAACAGTGACAGAAGGAACACTTCCAAATTATTTCCATGAAGCTAATATACTAATCCCATACCTAATAAAGATACACTTAAAAAGGAAAACTGTAGGCCAATCACTTTGATGAACACAGATGCAAAGATACTCAACAAGGTCTTAGCAAATTGCATTCAACAACATATCAAAAAGATCATTCATGGGGACAAAGTAGGCTTTATCCCAGGAACACAAGGTTGGTTCAACATACGAAATTAATAAATGTAATTCACCATATAAACCAGTCCAAAATCCAAGACCACATGATACACTCGATAGATGCAGAAAAAGCTTTTGACAAGATCCAACATCCTTTAATGATCAAAGCCCAAGAGACAATTGGAAAGGAAGGAACCTTTATCAACATAATAAAAGCTATATGCAAGAAGTCTTCAGCAAGGGGCTGGAGAGGTGGCTCAGTTGTTAAGCCTCTGCCTTGCAGGCAGAAGGTCCTGAGTTCGGATCCCAGATCCCATGTATAGACGCCAGTCAGAAGCGGGGGCGGCCTGCGCTTCTGGTCCTGGTAGGGCAGAGCCTGTGAATCCCGGGGAAGAGTAAACAAGGAGGAGGTGGTTCCCGAATTCGTCCATGATTCTACACACACACAAACACACACAAACATGCGCGCACACGCACATACATACACACACGCACAATTGAATAAATAATAATAATAATAATAAAAGAAGTCTTCAGCAAGGATTATACTCAATGGGGAAAAACTTGAAGCATTCCCGCTTTGATTAGGAACTAGACAAGGCTGTCCAGTCTCAACACTTCTATTCAATATTGTACTTGAAGTCTAAGCTGGAGCCAAAAGACAAGAGAGGGAGATAAAAGGGATTCAAATAGTCAAGGAAGAAGACAGGATATCTCTATTTGTAAATGACATAATCATATACATGAGTGATCCTAAAACTTCCACCAGGAAACTCCTGGAACTAATACAGAAGTTCAGCAGGGTTGCAGGTTACAAAATAAACATGCAAAGATCAGTGGCCTTCCTTTACACCAAGGATGAAAGAAGTGAGAAAGTCATAAGAGAAACAATTCCATTTACTATAGCCCCTAATAAAATGAAATACCTTGCTATAAACTCAACCGAAGAAGTGACAGACCTTAATAATGAAAACTTTAAAACCCTAAAGAAAGAAATTACAGAAGACACTAGAAGGTAGAAAGACCTCCCATGCTACTGGATCTGCAGAATAAGCATCATAAAAATGACCACCCTACCAAAAGCAATATATAAATTTAATCCTATACCAATTAAAATCCCCAAGCAATTCTTTATAGAATTAACCAAACAATCTCAAAATTCATATGGAAGCAGAAAAGACCCAGAATAGCAAAAACAATCCTGATTAACAAAAACACTGTTGGAGGTATCAACATACCAGACCTTAATCTATACTATAAATTCATAGTAATAAAAACATCCTGGTACTGGCTCCAAAATAGACATGTAAATCAAGAAATAAGGGTTGATGATCCAGATATAAGCCCACACAATTATAGCCAATGGATCTTTTACAACAGGCCCAAAAATTCAATGGATGGAAAAAGAAAAGCATCTTCAACAAATGGTGCTGGCAAAACTGGATGTCCACCTGCAAAAGATTCAAACTGGACCTGTACTTGTCACCATGCACAAAAATTAATTCTAAATGGATCAAGGACCTTATATTAGGCCAGAGACTATAAAAACCTTAGTTGAAAGAGTAGGGAACTCCCTCAAGCTGATGGAGGTAGGCCAACAGTTCTTAAACAGAAATCCAATAGCACAGTCACTACAACCAACACTCAACAAATGGCATCTTATAAAATTACAGAGCTTCTGTTCAGATAAAGAGATTGTAAGGGCTACACACAGAATGGGAGAAAATGTTCACTAGCCACATATCTGATAGAGCTCTATTATCCAGAGTGCACAAAGAACTTAAAAATCTAAACGCCAAGGAGATAAATGGCCCAATCAAAAAATGAGCCTCAGAATTCAAAAGAAACTATTCCAGGGACAAAATTGAAATGTCTAAAAAATATCTTTAAAAATGCTCCAAATCCTTAGCCATCAGGGAAATGCATATCAAAACTTCGCTGAGATATCATCTCACGCTGGCGAGGATGGCAAAAATTCGCAATACACACAACACCAAATGCTGGAGAGGATGTGGAGAGAAGGGAACTCACATCCATTGCTGGTGGGAACGCAGGCTTATACAACCACTCTGGAGATCAGTTTGGTTATTTCTTGTGGACATTTTTTTTAATTCAATTGTGTGTGTGCACGCATGCGTATGTGTGTGTGTGTGTGTGTGTGTGTGTGTAGAACCACGGACGAATTCGGGAACCACCATGGACGCCTCCACCTCCTCCTTGTTTACTCTACTCCAGGATTCGCAGGCTCTGCCTTACCAAGACCAGAAACGCAGGCCACCCCCGCTTCCACCTAGTGTCTATGCGTGGGATCTGGGATCCGAACTCAGGACCTTCCACCTGCAAGGCAGAGGCTTAACCCCTGAGCCACCTCTCCAGCCCCAGTTTGGTGATTTCTAAAATAGTTAAAGATTGAAATGCCATATGACTCTGTTATACCACTTCTGGGAATAATCCCCCATAATGCAAAAATTCACTGCAATACACAAGCACAACCGTGTTCATAGCAGTACTATTTTCAATAGCAAAGTCATGGAATCATCCCAAATGCCTAACAGTTGACAAGTGGATAAAGAAAATGTGGTACATTTATACAATGGAATACAACTCAGCCATCAAAAAAGATGAATTAATGAAATTTTCTGGGAAATGGATGGAATGAGAATAAAATACATTAAATCAAGTATCCCAGACACAGAAAAGTAGACACCATAGGTACTCCCTAATAGTGTCATCCCAGTACCAAACCCACTTAGTGGCATATTCAAAGATAAATCTCTGTAATACCTACAGTAATCACAAAGATTATAAACAGGAAGGATGAGTAAAGAAGGTCTCCCCCAGAAATAAGAAGATAGAGGATCATGCTTCAGTAGAGAAAAATAAGTCACAGTCAACTATTGCATGCAAGTTTTGAGACGTCTAGTGAAGCTCACTCTCACTTCCCTTCCTAGTCACTTATGACTGAGGATGTTTGATCTCACCAATCAGGGAGTGTATGGAATCTGGCAGATAGACTGATAACCATTGTGCAAATGGGACAGTGACCCCCCTCGCTGCAGTGTCCTACTCCTATTCCATCTACCTTTGAATCCCCTTTTATAGTAAGATCTTCATTTAAATAGTCTTTTATCTATGGTTAGGAGGTGACCTCCAATACTAATCAGGATGGAGGCAAGGGTGTTGCAGGAAAAGCAAAACTGTAATCAACAACAAACTATAATTCAGAATGTCAAAGACCCTACATTAATTACCTGAAACCAAACCAGCCAAATCTGCCCCCCTCCCAAAGTTCAGGGAAACTTGCAGAAGAGGAGGCAGCAAGATTGTAAGAGCCTAAAGATGGGGAAGACCAATGATATGCAAGATACTGCATACAAGTTAGGGCTGCAGTAGCCATATTCAGACTTTGCATGACCTGCAGTGGTGACTGATTTGTGGACCACCACCCAGGGTCTAGCATGGATCACAAGCAATGAAGTTCTTGGAGGCATAGGATTAACATTCATCGTGGTGTTCCCACGCTAGTGAGGAGCCCAGGAAAGGGCTCTGGGTTATGCCACTGAGTCCTTGCATCTCACTAGGGTGGAGGACTCAGAGGGAGGTTTGGCATTCACACAAGGGGATGTTCCAGAGCATGTGGGGGAGGGGGAGGTATTGGGAGAGAGGAAATGAGGGGAAGGGGTGGGGTGTGGAGGGAGGGGGAGGACCAGGTACCTATTGAGCTTATATGATTGGGGAAAAATAAAATAAAATAAAAGAATTTTAAGTATCTGATTTTCTGGGACTGGAATTACTGGCTCCACTGTGTCCACACCCCAACATTTTACAGGGAATCTAGGGATCCAGTCTTTTGCTTTCTGAGCAAGCACTTTAATCTAAAACATTTCTGTATGCCCAGTTTTAAACATGTTTGCCCTCTTATCTTATACAGAATAGTATATAAAAGACCAGAACTAAAACCATAAAGGAAGACAATTCTTTTTTGCACACATTTTGAATTGACTCTGATATTGTACTGATTTTAATGCAAATGTACATGCAGCTTTTCAGAAAGGAGATAAAGTAACAGTTCACACACAGTGTTCTCTGTTAGATATCTCCCTCTCTTTATTTTATTTTTCTACTTTTAGAAGCATATTGAGTATTCATCCCAGCTTCCCTCCTTCCCCCTTCCTCTCCATCCCCTTCCTTCCCTTCACCATCCCCTTCTACTCCTTCCTACCCTGTGTGCTTCCCTCTGACCTGTCAACTCCTGTGGGTGCTCAGGCCTCTGTGGTATATCAAATTATCTCTCTTCAGGCCATCTCACTGGATATCTCCCTCTTTAAATAGACACAATAAGTAACATTAGCTTCTATAGTTGTTTGGCAGCCATAACTTTTTCTGTCACCCATATTTAGATTTTCCTGCATCCTGAGGAAGAAAGTGGACAAAATGTTCATAGGTGTTGTCCCTAACAGAGAAGATAATCAGCATAGGCAGCTTGCAACTTGAGAATACCATGGATGTTCTTAGAGAACCACACATTCACCCCATTCCTTCCCCTCACTTCCTGTCTCCCACTCTCCCAATACCTCCCCCTCCCCCACATGCCCTGGAACATCCCCTTGTGTGAATGCCAAAATGTCTGTATTAGTTTCATCTTCCTATTCCTGATTGAATAGAGTATCCAAACAACTTAGGGCAATAAATACTTTATTATTTGTTTATAGTTCTAGTTGCTTACTGCAGGGTTCTGTGACCAGCACGCTTACCTGGCAATCCTGATAGGTATCAGAGTGGGATCAGCAAAGAATTAAGTCAGGCTGGGTCAAGAGGGGATCTTGGAAAAGCCAAAACCAAGTCAAGTTTATTATGGAGCCCAATCCCTTATATAAATGAAACAGGGTGGTGAACTCTGTACACTGAAGCAGATTGATGACATCAATAGTGACAGACTGTAGATATAAAGTCCACAACAGGTGGGACCACCACCAACAATACAGCCCTGTCAATCTTTAGAAACATTAATAGGCCTTAATGGCCTCATACAGGGTGGAGAAAGAACAAGTCAGGAACATGATGACACAATTATAATGATAAAGCTCTGCAACTGCCCATGCTTTAGGTATGCTAATCAATGTCTAGATGGCTTCCAAAGAACAGGAAGGAATACATAAAAAACACCTCTGCCCTTGAACCCAATTCCAGACAGGACAAGATCCATCCCTGCCCCTTGTGGGAAAGTCAACAGAAGTCAGCCCATGACTATACTGGCATAGGCTAGCTAAGCTGGCATAGGAGGCACACTGCAACTGAGACCGCAAGGGATGCCCTTGGCATACATTTACAAGAAATGGAGATCTCGGGCTTGAGCATTCCCTACAGCTTACACTTCATCATAAGGTATGTTAATACTAACATCAGGAGCCAAGGAATGTAGTCACATACTGTGCACACTTTTCTACTTACTACTCAGTTTTGAAGCAGTACTTTATCTTATCCACCTTCCCTAAGGAATGTCCCCACCTACTGTGATCTGGTCTCACATCAATTAGATAACCTTCTATAGGTTTCTGTTGTAGCTTCTCTTCCTGTTGCTGATAGGAATACAAGATTCTAAACAATGCAAGGTATGAAGGGTGTTTTTCTTGCTTATAACACTAAGTGACAGTCATCAGCATGGAAATAGAGTTCATAGCAATATCAGGAGTCCAAGGAACTAGCTGTACCACATCCACAAAAAGATCTGAGAGTCCAAAGTACTTTTTTATTTGCCAGAATACTTGTATTACTGTAAAAGTATTGGGTAAGCTCTCTCCATCTTATCCACTTACCAAGGGAATGGCCTCATCCATTGTGACCTCAGTCTTCCCATTCCAGCTTGGTAATTTCTCACAGGATTACTCAAAAATTGCCTTAATTAAGCAATTCTTCATAAGCACAGCTAAATGCTCAGTTTTAATTGTCTTCTTGACATCTTTATTTAAGTGGCATACACCATCAGGGCTTGTCTGAAATAAATAACTTAACAGGCTTATCTAAAGTTTCAATTCTTAATTGACAAGTTGACACCTGTTTCTAACTAGTGCACTGCTTCAAGTAATGGATCAGCTGGATTCCATTGCATGTAGGACCGACAAAATGATGCCAAAATTTGAACAACTTTAAAGTAATAACTGAATTAAAGTATCAAAGAATGGAAATAATCTAGTGACTGAAACTGAATCATTTATTAAGTTTCACCTATCATCTATCATACCATGCATGCTTGCTTATGGCTGAAGTGAGAGCTGTGTAAGACGAAGTACATATTGAAAAGAATAAACTCTATATGCAAGTTTTAATGTAAAATTTTCTATAGGTAAAGTTGTTTTGTGAGCAATTACTCCTACCACAATGACGTAGATGGCATGTATTCTTTATATATAGCTATGTATGTATCTCTTTCTCCATCCCTCTTTCTCTCTCTTTCTCTTTCTCTTTCTGTGTGTGTATGTGTATGTGTGTGTGTTCATGCACATATCCACATGCTACATCATGTGCAGGTTAAAGGAAACCTCGTATGAGTTTAATATCTCCTTCTGTCATGTACTTTAACCATTGAGCCAACTTGTTGGTCCACATGTCTTCATAATTGAAGTTGGGGGGCAATGTTGTTACCAAGTATGTTTTAATGTCTGGCATTCTGCTTCATGCCATAGTGGCTCAAGTTTATAAAAGTTGCATAAGAAAACATCAGAAAGTTTAATAACTAAATGTTTAAGGGATCCTGTTGATGACCTAAATACAGGATTAAATCTTTAACCCTAAAGTTTAAAGAAAATACAAGTGTTTTATGGTTTGAATGTGAGTTGTCTCCTCACAGTCTCATGTATTTGAGTCCATGATGTCAATATTTTGGAGGGTTGGGGTAGCTTCAGGTAGCAGAGCCTTGCTGGAGGAAGGCATGACATAGTGAATAGATCTTTAGATTGTAGTATCCCAGCCATACTTGTAGCTTGCCTCTTGATTCCTCTGCTTCTGTCATGATTTCTATAATATGACAGCCTTCAGCTTCTGCAGCTTACTTTCTCCTTACTAACCTATATCGCTTCTATGGAACCAATCTACTTATTCTGTCTTACATTTGTTGTATACATGTTGTGTAATAGCAACAGGGAAGAGTAGTTACTATGCCTAGACATTGATTTATAATACATCAAATATATATAATCATTGTGTAACTGCTTAAAACTTTAAATTCTATGTCATGTAAGCAAATTTCCAGCCATGTGAACTAATCAGAACATTTAAAATGTTAATTTTCAATGAACAAAGTTATTTTTATATATAATTATAGCATGATATGTATAATGAGCATACACCAAAGCCATTCAAAATCAACCAAAGGAAAATCTCAAAGGTATTTGGGAGGTTAGAAATGATAAAACTTAATTTGGATATCACCACCTGGCCAGAGATAAAAAGTTGTTAAAATAGAGTCTTATAAGAGTATATTCAAAGGTAGATGCCCATCAGGATGGAGTGAAGGGCATTTCAGTAGTAGCAAAACTGAAAAAAAAATTAACAAACCATAATTCAGAACATCAGAAACTCTATATCAACCACCTGGAAACAGGCCAGTCTAATTTCTCCCCATCCTGAAACTCAGGGAAATTTGCAGAAGAGGGGGCAGTAAGATTGTAAGAGCACAAGGATGGGCAGGAGTAATGATATGCAAGATATTCCATACAAATTAGGTCCAAAGCAATCATAATAGGACTTTGCATGACCTGTGCAATGACCAACACATTATTGACTCCTCAAAGTCTAGCATGGACTAAAGGCATTAGGATCCTTAGAAGCTAGGGATTAACAGCCACAATAGTGTTCCTATACTTATGGAGAACACAAGAAAGGGTTCTAGGAAATGCCACTGAGTCCTTACACCTCATCAGAGAAGAGGGCCCAGAAGAAAGTGTGATGTACACATTAAAGGATGCTTCAGAGATGGGGAGAGGAGGTACTGGGAGATAGGGAGGAAGGGAAGGAAAGGAAGGGGAAAAGGGGGGAGGCAGTAAGAGGGTCCAGGGAGGAGTGGAGGGAGGGAGGGGACCAGTGTACATATTAAGTTTATATGAGCAGAAATAAATAAATCTAATAAAAAACAATTTGGAAACAAGGCCAGATAATTTCATATGCCTGGAGACAAAAAAATATTGTCATACAGAATCAATTGAGAAATGGAAGAACTGCCTATAATGAGTTGTCCACACAACTAATAATAAGGTGTTTTAAAGTAATATTCTGGGATATAGAAGCATTTGGAGCTTATTCTATGTTTTATGCCTGACTATAGAGGTCGTGGAGTATTTGAGTGAAAGCAAACTTTAGACCAAAGAAATATGATAATCAATACTGCATCACCAAATTAACATAAAAGGAACCATTTGCTCAAACTATTGTTGCTGTTGTTGTTATTATTATTTTTATGCAATGCACAATAATATTTATGTCTACAACTATAATAAAGCTTGGTTTAAAATCAGTTTCAAAACAAATTCATAAGATACCATTTATTTAAAACCATTTTACTGCCAAAACTGAAGCGTGGACAAGGAAACTACACTAAGAAAATGGATGTTACTAATTTTTTTATAAGAGGAAATTTAACTTTAACAGAACTCTCCCTTAAATTAAGGAAATTTGCTCTTTTACTATTAGAAAAGCTTTTTTTTATTTTTTGTGCATTGTCACTGAAGATATGAATTTTTGTGTGTCTTCTCACTGCTTAATAGTGGATATGAAAGTTTTAAAGTTCCTAAAGTATCTATAATTGTTAAATGGATCTTTTAGCTGGGAACTTTAATAATGAGTGCAGTATTTCAGACACAGAAAGTTAAGCATCACATTTTCTCTCTTATATGTGGATGACTGAACTGATATCCTTGTCAATGCATTTGAATTGGAAACACTGTAAGAGCCAGAAAATTTGAAAAATACCTATGAGTAGGAAGGTGGCAAAGAATGGTTGTGGTCAAACCTTTTATGGGGAGATTTGGGGTCCCAAGACAAAGGTGAGAGAGGGAATAATTGAGAAAAATACATAGCAGGGAATTATAGGAAAGGACATAGGAGAGACATGGGAAATAGGAGGTACAGAGGGACTTATAGAAAAACCCTAAGATTGCAAAGGAACATCCTATGCTAGTACTATGCCAAAAACTGTCTTTTAAAGAAAAGAACACGAATGGTCAGTCCCTATGTAAAGGAGCATAGAATGAGGAAAACAGGAAAAAATCCCTTGAACATATGGTCCACTTATAACCCAAGCACAAAATTATACTAGAAGTAACAGAAGTGTGGCACTTTCTGATAAAATATTGGTCAGAGAGGTCTTAAAGGCCCCAAACATGACTTTTGCCATTGCTATTGGTTGCTATCCAAAAACTGTCAGTAAGAAACTATACTGAAGATGCAACACAAATGTATCACAGCACATGGACAAAATATATCAACTGTAACTGGTGTATAGACTTTGTCCTTGATAGATAGCTTACACAGTGTTAAGATGCTGGGGGAGAGAAATAGTCACAAGCCTCATCAATGGAATGAGATCTGTAAGTTGTAATATAAATCAACAAGGCAACAGGAGACCACCAGTGTAATCATTGCATGAGTACCAAGGAGAAATCCAATAGCCTTCTGATCGGACTCAAGACCCGTTTGTCAGAATGATACCCATCCCTATTACTGTAAACTAGAACAAGAACCTAAAAAAAAGGAAGGAAATAGATTAATATGGAAGACAGCCAATAAACCTGTAGGTAGGAAGGCAGTACACCAAACTGTTCTGTAAGTAGCTGTTATTACCCATAGAATAGGAAATTACAGTGGAAATATTTGGTTCTGAAGCTGGATGAATAAAAAGTGCACATATCAATGCGGTGGCCTGAAAAGAGCTACCTTGATATACCACAACAGCCTCAATCCCCACAGCAGTAGACATACTAGAGTGGACCCTAGGTCATTAGAAGCATATAGGTGGAATGGTGAGAGGGTGTGGGAGGGAATGGTGAATGGAAGGGAGGAGATGGGAGAGAGGCAGAGGGAGAGAAGCTGGGATGAATACACAATATGCTTTTAAAAGTAAAAAAAAATGTATATAATAATAAAGAAACACAGAGACAAAGAAGTCAAATGCAGAATCAAAAGACAAAATAGGCTTCATTTACTTCTGAGCATTAAATTTCCTTCCATCAACAATGAAAATGGAAACTTCTAAAAGATTCTCCAGAGTACCCTCTCTGGGTCATCCCCACCTTATTACACCTCCCATTACTTTCTGGAGATACTGATTTACTCATTTATAAAACGTGGATCTCAGAGTGTCCAGCAAGCCCCTTGTAGTTGTTTGGATAATCTTAATGTATTCTATCAGTTTATAATGTCAAATGCTACTGAAAATGCAGAATTTTAAAATACTACAACACCGTTCTTGAAAAATATTAGTAAAATATGAACATTCCATCTGAGTTACGTATACATTCACCTTAGTAGGAAAATTTACACTAAGGTGATAAAATAACTTAAAGGGATCATACTTTTCTATTGAATCATGTTCAGTACTGAGAATACAGGACTTTTTTATTGGAAGTGGATTAAAATAGGTTATCATTACGAATGCTCAGCTGCCGTATTCAGTGAAGAATTATGGGTTGTGCAACACAATATCCCCTATGCTAGTTAGATATACAGAAGTCAACTTGAAGACTGAAGGCAGAATTGATAATTAAGGCAAACCCTGAGCAAGCCTGTAGAAGATAATCTGATTCATGTAGGAAGACCCATTCCAAAGTGAGAATTATCAACCTTTGAACAAATGGATAAGATGGAGGTAGTTGATTCAATGTTTTGACATTCTTCAGCAAACTTCAGAAAGTCTTCCAATCTGGCAAGTGAGGATTTACGCTCACTCAGCAATTCCTGTGGATATAGGGTAGCCAGTTTCCTAGGTTGGTGGTCCTATTATGTGCTTTTCTGTCAAGCTGGACTAACAATTTTAACCAAGATACATAAGAAAGAATAAAACCTCATTGTTCCCCTAACCTTTTTGTCATGAATTTATTGACAAAATGTAAGCAAACTGTGACAACCAGCAATACACCTATTTTATCCATGTTTTCATCATTATGTTTGAATACAGTGATGCAATCCAGAGTATTGACAAATACCAATTTATACTGACAAATAAATGATTCCCTCATCATGACCTAAGGCTAAATGTCCATAATATGACATAAAAGTTCAATGTTTTGCAATGCATTTTTAAACTATTAGTGTTAAATGTATAAGCTTTGTAGAAATAGCAACAATTAAGGATATACCATCAGTATTATCAAATGTATAGGAAAATTATTATAATTGAAATTCAATACACATTCTGAAGGAATATTATAAGTGTACATCTTCTATTAACTTGAACAGAACATACATGAATATGTACAGAGGTATACATGTGTTTCTATAGTCATAATTGCTACTGAAAATATCAGAAAAATGTAGTGCTCATTGATAGGAAATAAAATACTATAGGGACTCTAGTTGAAAAGTTCAATTCTTGATTCTCTCAAGTCACCAATGAAATTTTTCCTGGAAAATTTACCAACTTTGGATTGTTGACCCATCCTAGTAAAGAATTTTGATGCGCAATATAATGAATGATAACAATTGGGTTGGGGAGATGACTCAATATTTAAAGTCTTTGCCTCACAAAGAAAAGGACCGGATCCCACACAAAAATGCAGGGCAGAAATGGTGGAAGGCTGAAATTCTAGCCCTGGAGGACAGACTCTGGGAAATCCCAGTGAAAATAAATAAGAAGGTAGAAAAATCTAGTATAATGTCAGTCCTTGGTTTCCACAGAAACACACTCTAAAGGTCAAAATTTTACACATGCTTCTTCCATATACACATGCATACCTACCTACCTATATAACACAGACACACTCACTCAAAGAAAAAAATAAATCAGCTATTACATGTCAAGCAAATTGAATGATTATGTAGATTCACATCTACAAATACTTACCATGAGTCCCAGGGAGATAATATATTTTTCTACACCAAAGAGGAAATCTTTTATAAAGGACCCTGTAATTAAAATACACTAACTCCTAGAAACTAAACAACATGATGTTGAATGAGAAATCATGAAGGAAATTCAAGATTTTCTGGAGGCAAATCATAATGAAAATACAACTTATCAAAATCTATGGGACACAATGAAAGCTAAGAGGTAAGTTCTTTTTTTTTTTTTTTTTTTTTTTTTTTTTTAATTTTTTTTTTTTATTATTATTATTATTTATTCAACTGTGTGCATATGCGCGCTCGCGCGCGCGCGCGTGTGTGTGTGTGTGTGTGTGTGTGTGTGTGTGTGTGTGTAGAACCACGGACGAATTCGCGAACCACATGGACGCCTCCACCTCCTTCTGCCCCGGGATTCACAGGCTCCGCCCTACCAGGACCAGAAGCGCAGGCCGCCCACACTTCCGCCCGGCGTCTATACGTGGGATCTGGGATCCGAACTCGGGACCTTCCGCCTACAAGGTGGAGGCTTAACCCCTGAGCCACCTCTCCAGCCCAAGAGGTAAGTTCTTAGCTCTTAATGACTACATCAAAAACATAGAAACATCACAAATAAATAACTTAACAATGCAGCTTAATGCTTTAGAGACTCAAGAGCAATCCAATCCCAAAAGCAGTAGAAGAGAGGAGATTACCAAAATCAGGGGAGAAATATCCAAAATTGAGATAAGGAAAACAATACAGAAAATCAACCAGTCAAAAAGCTGGTTCTTTGAAAAAAACCAGTAAGATTGTTACACCCCTAGCTAAATTAACCAAAAACAAGAGAGAGAAAACTCAAATTAACAAAATTAGAAATGAAAATGAAGTTATCATAACTGATAACCAAGAAATTCAGAGAAATATAAGGTCGTATTTCAAAAACTTATACTCCATGATATTTGATAACACAAAAGAAATGGATGAATTCCTAAGTGAGCACAACTTACCTAAATTGAATCAGGAAGTTTTGAATTATTTTTTTTTTTAAATTTTTTATTATTATTTATTCAACTGTGTGTATGTGCACACGCGCGTGTCTGTGTGTGTGTGTATGTGTGTGTCTGTGTATGTGTAGAACCACGGACGAATTCGCGAACCACCATGGACGCCTCCACCTCCTTCTGCCCCGGGATTCACAGGCTCCGCCCCACCAGGACCAGAAGCATAGGCCGCCCCCGCTTCCGTCTGGCGTCTATACGTGGGATCTGGGATCCGAACTCGGGACCTTCCGCCTGCAAGGCGGAGGCTTAACCCCTGAGCCACCTCTCCAGCCCAGGAAGTTTTGAATTATTTAAATAGTCCTATAACATATGAGGAAATCGATGAAGTAATCTCAAATCTTCTTACTAAAAAATGTCCTGGACCAGATGGATTCAGCACAGAGTTCTAACAGACATTTAAGCAACAAATAATACCAATACTCCTTAACCTGTTCCATCTAATAACGAAGAAAGGAACACTACTAAATTCATTTTATGAAGCTAATATCATCTTAATACCAAAACTTAATAAAGATACACTTAAAAAAGAAAACTATAAGTCAATCTCTTTCATGAACACAGATGCAAAGATTCTCAACAAGGTCTTAGCAGATCGCATTCAAAAACATATCAAAAAGATGGGGCTGGAGAGGTGGCTTAGGGGTTAAGCCTCGGCCTTGCAGATGGAAGGTCCTGAGTTTGGATCCTAGACACAATGTATAGACGCCAGGCAGAAGTGGGGGCAGCCTGCATTTCTGGTCCTGGTAGGGCAGAGCCTGTGAATCTTGGGGCAGAATAAACAAGGAGGAGGTGGAGGCGGTCCATGGTGATTCCCGAATTTGCCTGTGGTTCTACACACACACACACACACACACACACACACACGTACGCACAATTGAATAAATAATAAAAAAAATCAAAAAGATCATTCGTGGGGACCAAGTAGGCTTTATCCCAGGCACATAAGGTTGATTCAACATACACAAATTAATAAATGTAATTCAAGATATAAACCAGTCCAAAATCCAAGACCACATGATACACTTGAAAGATGCAGAAAAAGCTTTTGACAAGATCCAACAGCCTTTTATGACCAAAATCCTAGAGACAGCTGGAATGGAAGGAACCTTTATCAACATAATAAAAGCTGTATGCAACAAGCAAGGATTATACATTTCTGCTTCAATCAGGAACTAGACAAGGCTGTCCACTCTCACCACTTCTATTCAATATTGTGCTAGAAGTCTTAGCTGAAGCCATAAGACAAGAAAAGGAGATAAAAGGGATTCAAATCATCAAGGAAGAAGTCAGGTTAACTCTATTTGCAAATGACATGATCCTATACATGAGTGATCCCATAAACTCCACGAGGAAACTCTTAGAACTACTACAGAAGTTCAGCAGGGTGGCAGGATTCAAAATAAACATGCAAAAGTTAATGGACTTCCTATATGCCCAGGATGAAATAAGTGAAAAAGATCCAAGAGAAACAATCCCATTTACTATACCCGATAAAAAATTGGAATACCTTGGTATAAACCTAACCAAGGAAGTAGGAGATCTTTACAATGAAAACTTTAAAAGCCTAAAGAAAGAAATTTCAGAAGACATCAGAAGGCGGAAAGAACTCCCATGTTCCTGGATTGGAAGAATCAATATCATAAAAATGACCATCCTAACAAAAGCAATATGCAGATTCAATGTTATACCAATTAAAATCCCCAAGTAACTCTTTAAAGAAATTCACCAATCTCAAAATTCATAGGGAAGCACAAAAGACCTAGGATAACAAAAACAATCCTGAGGTAACAAAAACACTGCTGGAGTTATTAACACACCAAACCTTAATCTATACTAAAAATCCATAGTAACAAAAACAGCCTGGTACTGGCTCCAAAATAGACACATAGATCAATGTATAAGGGTTGAAGATCCAGATATAAACACACAATTATAGCCATTTGATCTTTGACAAAGGGGCCCAAAAAATCCAATGGAAAAAGGAAAGCATTTTCAACAAATGGTGCTGGCAAAACTGGATGTCCACATACAGATTAAAACTGGACCCATACTTGTCACCATGTAAAAATATTAATTCCAAATGGATCAATGACCTCAATATTAGGCCAAAGACTATAAAAACCTAGTTGAAAGGATAGGGAATTCCCTACAGCTGATTGGACTAGGCCAACAGTTACTATATGGAAATCCAATAGCACAGTCACTACAATCAACACTCAAATATGGGATCTTATGAAATTAAAGAGCTTCGGTTCAGATAAAGAGATTGTAACCCAAGCAAAAACAGAACCCACAGAATGGGAGAAAATCATCACTAATGGCATATCTGAGTGAACTCTATTATCCAGAGTGCACAAAGAATGTAGAAAACTAAACACCAAGAAAATAAATGGAATCAATTAAAAAAAAAATGAGCCTGGGATCTCTAAAGAAATTTTACCAGGGACAAAATTGAAATGTCTAGTCTAATGAATATCTTAAAAAATGCTCCACAATCTTAGCCATCAGGAAAATGCAAATCAAAACCTCCCTGATATATCATCTCATCCTATTCAGATGACAAAAATCCACAATACGAACAAGACCAAATGCTAGAGAGGATGTGGCAAGGGAATTCTCCTATATTGCTGGTGGGAATGCAGGCTTATACAACCACTCTGGCAAGCAGTCTGGCGATTTTTAAAAATGTTAGAGATTGAAATGCTATATGACCCTGCTATGCCACTTTTGGGAATAATCCCCCATAAGGCAAAAACTCATCTCAATGTCACAAGTACTACCACGTTCATAGCAGCACTGTTTACAATAGCAAAGTCATGGAATCAACCAAAATGCCCAAAAGTTGATGAGTGGATAAGGAAAATGTGGTGCATTTAAACAGTGGAAAACTACTTAGCCATCAAAAAAGAAAAAATAATGAAATTTGCCAGGAAATGGATGGAATTAGAAAAAATTATATTGAGTGAAGTATTCCAGACATAGAAAATTAAGTGCTGTATGTACTCCCTAAGAGGTTTATCCTAGTACCAAACCCACTTAGTGACATGTTCAGAGAAAAATCTATGTAATATCTACAGTAATTGCAAAGATTATGAACAGGAGGGAAGGGGAAGGAGGGCCTTGCCAGAAACAAGGAGAGAGGTGATCAGGCTACAGCAGAGAAAATAGGTCACCAAAAAATATTGCAAGTAAGTAGTGGGACATCTGATTAAGCTCACTCATTTTCCTTTCTAGTCACTTACAACTGAGGGGGTTTGATCTCACCAGTCAGCGAAGGCATAGCGTCTGGCAGATAGATGGTAATCATCTTGCAAATGGGAGACTGAACCTCCTCCACCACGGTCTCCTACTCTTATTCCATCTACCTTTGAATCTAGTCTTATAGTAAGACGCTATTTTAACAGCCTTTTATTTCTGGCTAGGAGGTGACATCCAATACCAATCAGGATGGAGCCAAGGGCAGTGCAGGAACAGCAAAACTGAAAATAACAACAACCCATAATTGAAAATATCAGAGACCCCACATTAATCACCTGAAACCAGACCAGCCAAATCTCCCCCTCTTCTAAAGCTCAGGGAAATTTGTGGAAGAGGGGGTGATAAGATTATAATAGCCTAAGATAAAAAGTAACCATTTTGCAAATGGGTGATTGACCCCTCCCTCACTGCAGTTTCCTTCTTTTATTACATCTATCTTTGAATATACTCTTATAACAAGACTCTAGTTTAACAGCTTTTTATCTCTGGCCAGGGGGTGACATACAATACCCATCAGGATGGAGTGAAGGGCACTGCAGGAGCAGCAAAACAGCAAAAGAAAATCAACAAACCATAATCCAGAACTTCAGAGACTCTATATCAACCACCTAGAACTAGGCCAGCCTAATCTCTCCCCATCCTGAAGCTCAGGTAAATTTGTGGAAGAGGGGGCGGTAAGAGTGTAAGAGCAAAAGGATGGGAGGAGCAATGATTTGCAAGATACTCCACACAAGTTAGGGCTGAAGCAATCATAATTGGACTTTGCATGCCCTGTGCAATGTCCAACACACTATTGAGCCCACAAAGTCTAGCATTTGTAAAGGCACCAAGATCCTTGGAGGCAAGGGAATGACAGTCACAGTAGTGTTCCTATGCTTAAGAGGAACACAGGAATGGGTTCAGGGAAATGCCACTGGTTCCTTGTACGTCATCTGAGAGGAGGGCCCAGAGGAGAGTCAGGCATGCACATTAAAGGATTCTCCAGGGATTGGGGGGGGGCACTGGGGGATGGGGAGGGAGGGGTGAGGGGAGGGGGAGCAGGGGGGTTGGGGGGAGAAGGAGGGAGGGAGGGAACCGGTGTACCTATTAAGTTTGTATGAGCAGAAATAATAATAAATGATTATAAGAGCCTAAAGATGGGGAGGAGTAACAGTATGCAAGATATTCCAAACCAGTTAGGGCCGAAGTAATCATAATAGGACTTTGTATGACCTGCACAATGACCGACATATCATTGACCCCCCCAAAGTCTAGCATGGATCACAGGCACTAGAATCCTTAGAGGCAAGGAATTAACAATCACAGTAGTGTTCCCATACTAACGGGGTGCACAAGAAAAGACTCTAGGCAAAGCTAATGAGTCCTTACACCTCATTAGAGTGGAGCACCCAGAGGGAAGTTTGGCATTCACACTAAAGAATGCTCCAGGGATTGGAGGGGCGGGGAAGAGGGGAGCACTGGGTGAAAGGGCGGGGTGAAAGGAAGGGGAAAATGGGAGAGGGTGCAAGGGGGTTTGGGCAGATGTGGAGAGAATGCACTGGGGTACTTATTAAGTTCGTATGTGTGGGAAAATAAAAAATAATTTTTAAAAAATATTCATAGGTGTGAGTGTGTGTGTGTAGTTCATGTATGTTTATATTGTGTGATGTGCACATGTGTATGTATTTGTGTGCTTGGTATCTCTGTGGGTGTTATTTTCTTATGGGTTTCCTTCCCTATCAAACCAACTTTATTTCCTTGAGACAAGGTTTCTTGTTCAAACAGGAGCTATTCTGGTAGTCAGAAAGTTTACCAATTCACCTACATAGTTGCTGATAAAATCACCATCAAATGAATAAGTGTTTTATTCTCTTTTACAATAGTCTGGTTACAGTTCCTTATCAAGCTTGGCAGGAATACACCCATTAAGAAGAAGGTGCCAAGGAAACTGACCACACAATATCCATGTGATAGCTGGGTGAAAGACAATCCTTACTTCCAGATCAGCATGTCTGGTGAAGTCTATACAAAGAAGTCAACTTCTTCAACAAGCTCTCTGTGTGTTACTCCTCTGTCCAAGGCCTTGTCCCACCTACCATGAGCTGGGCCTTTCTGGTCAGTCAGTGTCTTGCAAATTTGCTCAACTACTAATTCTCTACAAATGTGCCCAGAGGTCAAAACCTCAATTATCAAGTTGCAACCTGTATCTAACTATGATTGCAAACCCTAGAGACCCTCCAACCTCTGTCCTCCACAGTGCTGTGAATATAGTCTGCATGTGGTGGTACACAGCTTTTCACATGGGTACTTTATATTTGTAATTAGGTCCTCAAATGCTTGGGTTCAAATGTTCTTACTCACTGAGCCCTCTCCTCAGTTCTGAATTCACTGTGAATTCATTGAATTCACAGAAACCTTTAGATATATGGAGGGCTCTAATGTGTGGTAATGAAAGAAAAATTGGTCATATCATATAAAACAAAAATGATCAAATGTTTATGAACCCAGAGTGCTTCCACTGTACACATCTGATACATGTTAATCAAAGGTTTAGAGGTAAATATGAGAACCAAATATATTTTACATTACTGGGAATAAACTCCAGATTCTTGCACATACTAGAGTAGTCATTTATCATCAAGTTATATCCCCTGCTTAATTTTTAAAAAGTGTCACATTGTACTTGAAGTTAGTCTTAAATTCATTATAGCCCAAGCTGGCTTCCAACATGTGATCCTCCTGTCTCTGCCTCCAGAATGCCATAATTACTATAGATCTGAGGCACTGTTCCATGTTCATTTCATGCCTTTTTTTGTTATATTGGCAGCTGGTAATGTAAATAGATAAAGACAAGATTGAGGAAGAAGAATGAGCCAGTATTGTAAAATAATCTGAAAATTTAAAAATTTATATTTGTTTTGACAGTTTTATAGATGAATACAACATATTCATTTTCACCCAATATTAACATAATAGATAGAAAAAGACAAGACTGAGGAGTAAGAATGAGCCAATATATGAGAGCATATATAGGAAAGATCAGTCCATATCAAGATCAAAAGCCAGCACAACAAAAGCCTGGAGCTTCAAAAATCATCCTATTTCAAAAGGGCTTGGGTTACATTTATCCAGTGCAATTGTCCTTAGAAAAATCAATCTCTAGGGCTTATTCCTCACAGGTTATGCAGTTTTCCTTGGCAATACCTCACATTGGTTCTGGCTTCTCTAACATCTTCTTCCTTTAATGGCAGACCACGTTTTAACTGCAGAGGACAAACTGCCCCTCTTAGCATTGTAGACGTCTGTGAACTTCAGGCTTCCTCGCACATACTACCTGACTTATTCTCAGCAACCATGGAGGAAGGATTGACCAACTCCTCCATCTTGCATCTTTGATGCCTCTGAAATAAGTATTATGTGAATGACATTGTCAATTTCTGCTATGACCTTCAGGTAAGGATTGACTGTGTTAAATCATAGTTAATTCAGATTCTCCATGGTAACTATATGCAAAATCTTTCTTGGGTCTTTGTTTTAGAGTAGCAGATAATCCCTTTGAAACACTAACTTTCACCTCTTCCTTTACAAAAGAAATTTACATTCTTATTGATGGTATACTTCCCTAATAAATGTACCCTCAGGGTGCAGCCTCTCCTACTATCCAAATGGAGAACAGGCTTTGGATCACTTATGAAGCTAATTTCTTTTAAAATAGCACCCGTTTTGCTGTCTATATTATTTGTAGACTTATCTACTCATTTTCCTTTAAACTTACCATTTTTTTACATTTTGTGCTTGATTTCTTGCTCTTTTTCTCCATAACTCTTTACAAGAGCACTAAAATGTAGCCATGCCACACTATCAAATTGCATTGCTTTGAAAGATCCTACACTAAGCACTAGAATATAGTTAAAGGCAAGAGGGCAAATCTATATATACCTATAGGAAGAGGACAAATCTTAATCAAACTCTCTCCCATTTGCCCTTTTAAACTTCCAAACACAGTTTCTATTCCTCTCTGAACATCACAAGCTGGGCTACACCTGTCCCTGTCTCTAACAGCAAGTCTCCTCCAAGCTCTTACAACAATTGCACTTTTGGCCATCTCTATGACACAAAGACTTTGCCAGCATAAAGTCTCAAAGTTCTCCATATTTCTCCCAACAAACATTTCCAAAGCCTTACAAGTTACATCACAATGGTGCCCATACTTCTCTTCTTCTAGATACCAACTTTTTTCAGTTTCATACTTCACTTTCTGGTATAGAGTCCTAAAAGTCTTATACATCAACATCCCATTTCTCTGGTATCATTTTTCTCTCAACATCAGAATGCTTTATTTCATAATTGCTCTTAACTATTGCTGTGAAAGAATACCCAAAGTGAAACACCTAAAGAGAAAGGGATATTTATTCAGCTTGTGGTTCCAGATGGAAGAAACAGTCATTCATGTCAGAGATGACATGGCTGGTGGCTGAAGCTTCAGGCTAAGTTACTGCAAACATCCTTGGGCAGTCTCTCTTCTTCTCAGTCTTCTGCTCTATGGTTTCTTTTATCTGGTCCACTACTGGGAGGTTCCACTCAGATCAAGGGATGGTTTTTGTATTGTAAATATACTGTTCCAGATAATCCCTTCAGGTGGTCTCAATAGATATTGATTAATGCTACCTGTGGATAAGTGACACATGAAGCCATGTGTTGGCATAGAGTCTAGTTAAGTATCCTGAAAGCTTGCCTGAAGTTAAACTTGAGTGCTTGGCAGACGAAATTTCAAAGTAATGTAGTCTTTACAATGTGATATGGCTACTTTTTAGTTGTCTTCAGAGTTATGAAAAAGAGCAAGGAGAGGCTGGAGAGGTGGCTGAGGGGTTAAGCCTCTGCCTTGCAAGCAGAAGGTGCTGAGTTCCGATCCTAAACCCCACTTATAGATGCTGAGCGGAAGCAGGGGCATCCTGTGTTTCTGGTCCTGGTAGGGTGGAGCCTGTGAATCCCTGGGCAGAGTAAGCAAGGAGGAGGTGGAGGCATCCATGGTGGTTCCCGTATTCATCCCTGGTTCTACACATACACACACATACACACACACACATACATGTGCACACACGCATACACACACAATTGAATAAATAATAAAAACAAATTAAAAAAAAGAAAAAGAGCAAGGAATCCAGCATAAAAGAGAAACTGTAAGATTTGATCATGAAAAATGCAATGGCAAACTTAAAGAGTTAAACCAAGAAGAATCAGAGAACAAAATGTCAGCTGTTAGAGATTAGCTCCATTAGTAAATCAAAGCCTGCTCTTAATTTAGATAATAGGAGAGGTCCTAGCTTGAGGGGAAGATTCTAGAAGGCGGCTACAACCCATAAGAATGCAAATTCTTTTGGAAGGAATGAGCTAAAGGGTGGAGTTCTAAAGCAAGGGTGTGTTTCTCCTCTAAAACAACCACCAAGGAGAAAAACAGATTTTTTTTATTATTATTTATTCAATTGTGTGTGTGTGCATGTGTGCACGTGTGTGTGTATATGTATGTGTAGAACCACGGGCAAATTCGGGAACCACCATGGACCACCTCCACTTCCTCCTTGTTTACTCTGCCCAGGGATTCACAGACTCCGCCCTATCAGGACCAGAAACACAGGCTGCTCCCGCTTCTGCCTGGCATCTATATATGGGGTCTAGGATCCGAACTCAAGACCTTCTGCCTGCAAGGCAGAGGCTTAACCCCTGAGCCACCTCTCCAGCCTGAGAAAAACAGATTTTTCCTGCACTTAATACAGAAAAACTGAACCAGCTGTGAATCAAGGGGATCAGTCTCTAACTCAAAGAAACAGCAAATCTTGGCAATGTCATCCATGTATTTCTGATTTTAGAAGCATCCAAAATACAAAAGTGAGGAGGTCATGGATCCATCCTCCAAGGTTTCAGTAAGTAGAGGAATCCAGGCAACATGTGGCAGAAAACCTACAGTTTAGAGATCCAAGAAGGGCAGTCTGTGCTGTGGAATTAAAGCCTGTTTTTCCATTGAGAATCAAAGATCTTAGAGATTCCAGTGACAAGGTTTGACATCAGCCTAGGAATGCTGTGTACCCTGGAAGGAGTCAGCCCAAGAGAATGATAAGTTTTATGGGCAGCTGCATTGGAGGGGTGAAGCCACAACCCTTTAGGACTGAGATTAATTCAACAAAAGTCTCATCTGTTGAATTTGGACCTGCAGGATTTAGAGTATATCCTGCTATTTTTTGGTTTTTTTATGGACCATTCTTTCCTGATATGCCCCCATTCCTCCCTTTTGGAATGGGAATGTTTATTCTGTGCCATTGTATGTTAGAAGTATGTAACTTGTCCCTCTGCCCCTCCCAACTTCCCAGGACACTAGTTCACTCACAGTCCTCCTTCATAGCCCCTCTGCCCCTCCCGCCCACCCTGGATGGTCACGGTCCTCATTCCCAGGCAAGTTCCACCAGGCCCCAGGTCACCTGCTCATCCCAGTTCCTTCCACCAGCCAGCCTGAGGACCACCCAGGCTGCCACAAGCTTGGGTGGGCCACTGGGCCACACCCCAGGCCCCAGGTGAAACACTCCCACATTGCCATCAGCCCCTCTGCCCCTCCTGCCCACCCAGGACACTCCCTTGTGGTCCAGGGAGGACACACTGATCCTCAGAATTCAACAGAGTCCAAAGGAAACTCAAACAAGCTCTAGGAGACAAAGACCATACATCTGAAGTCCTATAAAATCATCCTATTACATGGGAGAGATTCTTCACATCCAGTCCAAAGATAAGTAAACCCCCTTTTTTTACCATCCTACTCCTTTCAATTATTAATCACTGTGCACTACCATACTAATATTCACTCCGTCTACTAAACCTGACTTAATTGATGTACTAACAGTCTAATAGCCTCATCTAGGAAATAACAACAACAACAGACAAATGTACCCAACTCCAAGGCAAACACTAGTAATAACTGCCAACAGTAGTAATACCAACTAAATCAGTTTAGTCAAAAACACACAGAAACTGAAAGGTCTTCAGAGACAAAACAACAATGCCCTAGTCAAAGCACAGATCCATGAGAAACAAAATCCAAGCAAACAAATCTCCCACCAAATCAACCCCATAGTGATAGATTCCAACCAGAACAAATTCACAGAAAATAGCCAAGAAAGCCCAAGATAAAGACTTCCAAAGCATGATCATTACCATGATCAATACTATGAAAGAGGAAATCTGGGAGGAGATAAATAACCACATAAACCACTTAGAGCAGGACACAACAGACACTTGGAGGAGTTGAGAAAAACAATTCAAGAAACAAAAATAGGCATAGAGCAGTTAAAACACTCTTAGACAGAGTTTAAAATTGAACTAAAAGACAAGCTTTCTTCAACACAGAACTCAACAGAGAGTCTTAGCAGAACTGACAAAGCAGAAAATAGAATTTCAGATCTTGAAGACAAAGTAGAAGTATTAACTAGCAAAATGGAAGTGGTTGTTAAAGCCAAAAAGATACTTGAGAGGAATATTAAAGAGATATGGGACACCCCAAAGAAGCCTAACATGCACATTCATGGAATACCAGAGCAAAATCCCAAAATACCATACCTGAGGAAATTTTTCAAATTATGAAAAATGAAAACTTCCCTCATCTAAAGAATGAGAAGCCCATGCAAATACAAGAGGCATTCTGCACCCCAAAGAGATATGACCAAAACAGAAACTTGACATGGCAAATAATAGTCAAAACACTCCATATTCAAGACAAAGAAAAAGTGCTGAGAGCTTCAAGGGAAAAAAACAAGTCACTTTTAAAAGTAAACCTATTAAAATAATGAATGACTTCTCAATGGAAACAGTAAAAGCACGAACAGCTTGGAGAAATATACTTCAAGTACTGAATGAGCAAAAATGTCAACCCAGGCTGATATACCTGGCAAAACTATCTGTCATGATCGAGGGAGAAAGAAAAGTTTTCCAGCACAAAGACAACTTGAAGGCTTACAGGACTACTAAACCAGGCTTTCAAAAAATGCTACAAAAGGTATTCAAGCTTGAAGAAAAAAACAAGGGTATCTAGGAAGACAGAAGGGAAGTATAATACCACCAAACCAAAAAGCCAAATAATACACTTATGAAACCCAATAAACATAAAAAATGTCCAGAACTAAAAAAATTTTCTCCTTTATAACATTGGATGTCAAAGGAACTAACTCACCTATCAAGAGGCACAGATTACAAACTTGGATTAAAAACCACAACACATCAATCTGCTGCCTTAAGGAAACTCATCTTACAACAAAAGATAGGCACACCTTAAAAATAAAAGGCTGGTCCAAAGTTCTGCAAGCTAATGGAACCAGGAAACAGGCAGGGGTAGTCATTATGTTATCAGACAAAGTTGACTTCAAACCAAAAAAATCATAAGAGACACAGATGGATAATACATTTTAGTCACAGACACAATTCACCAGGAATACTTCACAATACTGAGCATATATGCACCTAATACAGGCACCTTCACATTCATTAAGCAAACCCTACAGTGCCTAACATGAGACATCAACCCCCAAATGATAATTCTTGGGGATTTCAACACTGCCCTCTCAACATGGGATTAACTCGCCGATTAAGAGACAAAATTACAAACTTGGATTAAAAACCACAATCCAAGAATCTGCTACCTTCAGGAAACTCATCTCACCACAAAAGATAGGAACATCCTAAGAATGAAAGGCTGGTCCAAAATCTTGCAAGCTAATGGAACCAGGAAACAGGCAGGGGTAGCAATTATGCTTTCAGACAAAGTGGACTTCAAACCAAAGAAAATCATAAGAGACACAGATGGATACTACATTTTAGTCACAGGTACAATTCACCAGGAAGACTTCACAATACTGAACATATATGAACCCAATATGGGCCCCTCCACATTCATTAAGAAAACCCTATAGCGTCTAAAGCAAGAAATCAACCCCCAAACGATAATTCACGGGGATTTTCAACAGCGCCCTCTCAACATGGGATAGATCAACAGGTCAAAAGCTTCACAGGGACACTTTAGAACTTAATCAAACCCTTAATTAAAACGACCTTACAGATCTCTATCAAACTTCTCATCCACATACAAAAGAATACACATTTTTCTTAGCAGCACATGGAACTTTCTACAAAACAGATCACATATTGGGCCACAGAATGAATCTCCACATATACAGGAAAGTTGAAATTCTAGCCTGTGCCCTATCAGACCACCATGGACTAAAGCTTGACATTCACAACACAACAAAAGACAGAAAATACACTAACTGCTGGAAACAACACTATGATGCTGAATGAGAAGTGGATTCAGGAAGAAATTACAAAGGAAATTCAAGATTTCCTGAAAGTGAACTATAATGAAAATACAACTTACCAAAATCTCTGGGACACAATGAAAGCTGTCCTAAGAGGTAAATTCATAGCTCTTAATGCCTACATCAAAAAAATGGAAACATCAGAAATAAACAACTTAACAATGCAGATTAAAGCTTTAGAAAAATTAGAGCAATCTGATCCCAAAAGCAGTAGAAGAGAGGAGATTTTCAAAATAAGGGGAGAAATATCTGAAATGGAGATTAGGAAAACGATAGAGAAAATAAACCAGTCAAAAAGCTGGTTCTTTGGAAAAAATCAATAAGATTGATACACCCCTAGATAAATTAACCAAAAGCAAGAGAGAGAAAACCCAAATTAAAAAAATTAGAAATGAAAATGGAGTTATCACTACTGATACCCAAGAAATCCAGAGAATTATAACATCATATTTCAAAAATTTGTACTCTGTGAAATATGACAACACAAAAGAGATGAATCAATTCCTAAGTAAACACAACTTACCTAAATTGAATCAGGAAGTTGTGAATTATTTAAATAGTCCTATAACATATAAGGAAATCGAGGAAGTAATCTCCAATCTTCTCACCAAAAAATGTCCTGGACCAGATGGATTCAGCACAGAGTTCTACCAGACATTTAAGGAGTTAATCACACCAATACTCCTTAAACTGTTCCAAGAAATAGCAAAGGAAGAAACACTACCAAATTCCTTCGATGAAGCTAATATTGTTTTAAATCCAAAACCTAATAAAGATACACTTAAAAAAGAAAACTATAGGCCAATCTTTCTGATGAACGCAGATGCAAAGATTCTCAACAAAGTCTTAGCAAATTGGATTAAAAAAACATATCAATGGCTGGAGAGGTGGCTCAGGGGTTAAGCCTCCGCTTTGCAGGCGGAAGGTCCTGAGTTCGGATCCCAAATCCCACGTATAGATGCCAGGCGGAAGCAGGGGCAGACTGCGATTCTGGTCCTGCTAGGGCGGAGCCTGTGAATCCCCGGGCAGAAGGAGATGGAGGCGTCCATGGTGGTTCACGAATTCGTCCGTGGTTCTACACATATACAGACACACACACACACACACAGACACACACACACACAGGCATACACACACGCACACACATACACACGCACATACGCACACTTGAATAAATAATAATAATAAAAAAAATCAAAAAAAATCATTCACGGCGACCAAGTGAGCTTTATCCCTGGCACACAAGGTTGGTTCAACATATACAAATCAATAAATGTAATTCATAATATAAACCAGTCCAAAGCCCAAGACCACATGATACTCTCGATAGATGCAAAAAAAGCTTTTGACAAGATCCAACAACCTTTTATGATCAAAACGCTAGAGACAGTAGGAATGGAAGGAACCTTTATCAATATAATAAAAGCTGTATACAACAAGCCTACAGCAAGGATTATACTCAATGGGGAAAAACTGGAAGCATTCCCACTTCGATCAGGAACTAGACAAGGCTGTCCACTCTCACCACTTCTATTCCATATTGTACTTGAAGTGTTAGCTGAAGCCATAAGAAAAGAAAGGGACATAAACGCGATTCAAATCGACAAGGAAGAAGTCAAGCTATCCCTATTTGCAGATGACATGATCTTATACCTGAGGGATCCCAAAAACTCCACCAGGAAGCTCCTGGAACTAACTGAGAAGTTCAGCAGGGTAGCAGGATATAAAATAAATGTACAAAAATCAGTGGCTTTCCTATATGCCCAGAATGAAAGAAGTGAAAAAGCCCTGAGAGAAAAAATTCCATTTACTATAGCCACTAAAAAAATGAAATACCTTGGTATAAACCTAACCAAGGAGGTAAAAGACCTTTACAATGAAAACTTTAAAATCCTATAGAAAGAAATTGCAGAAGACACCAGAAGGTGGAAAGACCTCCTGTGATCCTGGATTGGTAGAATCAACATCGTAAAAATGACCATCCTACCAAAGGCAATATACAAATTCAATGCTATACCAATTAAAATCCCAAAGCAATTCTTTAAAGAAGTTGACCAAACAATCTCAAAATTCATATGGAGGCACAAAAGACCCAGGATAGCAAAGACAATACTGAGTAACAAAAACACTGCTGGAGGTATCACCATACCAAATCTTAGTCTATACTACAAATCCATAGTTGTAAAAACAGCCTGGTACTGGCTCCAAAATAGACACACAGATCAATGGATAAGGGTTGAAATCCTAGATATAAGCCCACAATACTACAGCCATTTGGTCTGTGATAAAGAGGCCCAAAAAATCCAATGGAAAAAAAACAGTATCTTCAACAAATGGTGCCGGCAAAACTATATCTCCACCTGTAGAAGATTAAAACTGGACCTGTACTTGTCACCTTGTACAAAACTTAATTCCAAATTGATCAAGAACCTTTGTTTAAGGCCAGAGTCTATAAAAACTATAGTTGAAAGGGTAGGGAATTCCCTCGAGCTGATTGGGCTAGGCCAACAGTTCCTAAACAGACATCCAGTGGCACAGTCACTGCTACCAACTTTCAACAGTTGGGATCTTGTGAAATTAAAGAGCTTCTGTTCAGATACAGAGATTATAACATGAGCTCAAAGGCAACCCACAGAATGGGAGAAAATCTTCACTAACTACATGTCTGATAGAGCTCTATTATCCAGAGTGCACAAAGAATTTAGAAAACTAAACACCAAGGAAACTAATGGCCCAATTAAAAAATGGGCTCTGGAACTTAAAAGAAACTTTACTACAGACGAAATTAAAATGTCTAACAAATATCTTAAAAAATGCTCCACTTACTTAGCCATCAGGGAAATGCAAATCAAAACTTCCCTGAGATATCATCTCACCCCGGTCAGGATGACAAAAATCCACAATACAAACAACACCAAATGCTGGAGAGGATGTGAAGAGAGGGGAACTCTCCTACATTGCTGGTGGGAATGTGGGCTCATACAGCCACTCTGGCGAGCCGTCTGGACATTCTTAAAGAAATTAAAGATTGAAATGCCATATGACCCTGCGATTCCACTTTTAGGAATAACCCCCCATGCAGCAAAGGTCCACCTCAATAGTACAACTGCGACCATGTTCATAGCAGCACTGTTTAGAATAGCAAAGTAATGGAATCAACCCAAATGTCCAACAGTCGACGAGTGAATAAGGAAAATGTGGTACATCTATACAATGGAGTACTACTCAGCCATAAAAAATGATGAAGTACTGGAATTTGCCGGGAAATGGTGTCATTAGAGACATTTATATTGAGTGAAGTATCCCAGACCCAGAAAATTACGCACCGTATATACTCCCTAATAGGTGGCTCCTAGTACCAAACCCACCCAGCCCACCTAGAGACACTTGACAATAAATCTCTGTAATACAGTAATTGCAAGGATTATGAACAAGAGAGATGGGGTAGGAGGGCCACACCAGAAACAAGAAGAGAGGGGACCATGTAACAGCAGAGAAAATAGGCCTCCATCAAGGACTGCGAGTAAGCAATGAGACATCTGGTTAAGTTTACAGACTTTCCTTTCCTGATCATCTACAACTGAGAGGGTGTGATCTCACCAGAGGGGAGGGCATATAGTCTGGCAGATAATAAGTAACTATTTTGCAAATGGGTGATTGACCCCTCCCTCACTGTGGTTTCCTATTTTTATTGCATCTACCTTTGAATATACTCTTATAACAAGTCTCTAGTTTAACAGCTTTTTATCTCTGGCCAGGGGGTGACATCCAATACCCATCAGGATGCAGTGAAGGGCATTGCAGGAGCAGCAAAACCGCAAAAGAAAATCAATGAACCATAATCCAGAACTTCAGAGACTCTATATCAACCAACTAGGAACTAGGCCAGCCTAATCTCTCCCCATCCTGAAGCTCAGGGAAATTTGTGGAAGAGGGGGTGTTAAGAGTGTAAGAGCACAAGGATGGGAGGAGCAATGATTTGCAAGATTCTCCACACTAGTTAGGGCCGAAGCAATCATAATTGGACTTTACATGCCCTGCACAATGTCCAAAACACTATTGTCCCCATAAAGTCTAGCATTTGCTAAAAGCACCAAGATCCTTGGAGTCAAGGGATTGACAGCCAAAATAGTGTTCCTATTCTTAAGGGGAACACAAGAAAGGGTTCAGGGAAATGCCATTGTGTCCTTGTATGTCATCAGAGAGGAGGACCCAGAGGACAGTCAGGCATGCACATTAAAGGATTCTATGGGGATTGGGGGAGGGGAGGCACTGGGGGGTTGGGAAGGAGGGGTGAGGGGAGGGCGAGCAGAAGGGTGGGGGGAGGAAGAGAGAGGGAGGGAACCGGTGTACTTATTAAGTTTGTATGAGCGGAGATAATAAAAAATGTTAAAAAAAAAGATTTCCTGGAAGGTGAACGATGATGAAAATATGACTTATCAAAATATGGGGTACAATGAAAGATGTCCTAAGAGGTAAGTTCATAGCTCTTAATGCCTACATCAAAAAAAGGGAAACATCAAAAATAAATAGCAATGAAGTTTAAAGTTTTAAAGACACTAGAGCAATCTGATCCCAAAAGAATTAGAAGAGAGGAGATTAGTAAAATAAGGGGAGAGATATCCGAAATTGGATCAGAAACATGATACAGAGACTCAACCAGTCAAAAAGCTGGTTCTTTGAAAAAATCATTAAGATTGATACACCCCTAGCTAAATTATCCAAAAGCAAGAGAGAGAACACCCAAATCAACAAAATTAGAAATGAAAGTGGAGTTATCACTCCTGATACCCATGAAATTCAGAGTATTATAATGTCATATTTCAAACCTTATACTCTGTGAAATTTGACAACACAAAAGAAATGGATGAATTCCTAAGTAAGTACAACTTACCTAAATTGAATCAGGAAGTTGTGAATTATTTAAATAGGCCTGTAACATATGAGGAAATCGATGAAGTAATCTCAAGTCTTCCCACCAAAAAATGTCCTGGACCAGACGGATTCACACAAAATTCTACCAGACATTTAAGGAACAAATAACACCAATACTTCTTAAACTGTTCTATCAAAGAGCAAAGGTAGGAACACTACCAAAATCTTTTTATGAAGCTAATGTCATCTAAATTCCAAAACCTAATGAAGATACACTTAAAAAAGAAAACTATAGGCCAATGTCTTTGATGAACACAAATGGAAAGATTCTTAATGAAGTCTTAACAAATTGGATTCAAAAACATATCAAAAAGATCATTCATGGAGATCAGGTAGGCTTTATCCCCGTCACACAAGATTGGTTCAACATATGCAAGTCAATAAACATAATTCACCATATAAACCGGTCCAAAATTCAAGACCACATGATACTCTCGATAGATGCAGAAAAAGCTTTTTATAAGATCCAGCAGCGTTTTATGATCAAAACCTGTAAGAGCCTAAAGATTGGGAGGAGCAACGATATGCAAAATACTCCAAACCAGTTAGGGCCAAAGTAATCATAATAGGACTTTGCATGACCTGCACAATTACCAACGTATCATTGACCCCCTAAAGGCTAGCATGGACCACAGGTACTAGGATCCTTAGAGGCAAGGGATTAACAGCCACAGTAGTGTTCCTATACTAAAGGGGAATACAAAAAAGAGTTCTAGGCAATGCTATTGAGTACTTACACCTCATCAGAAGAGGAGGACGCAGAGGAAAAATTGACATGCACATTAAAGGATGTTCCAGGAACGGGGTGGGGGAAGGGGCCACTGAGAGAAAGAGAGGGAGGGGGGAAAGGAAAAGGAAAAGGGGAAGGGATCAAGGGGATCTAAGAAGGGGTGGAGGAAGGGAGTGGCATGGGAAACGTATGAAGTTTGTATGAGAGGAAAAAATAAAAATAATAAAAAGTATGTAACTTGTTTTTTATTTCGTATTAGGCTTTGGACATTTGAACTGTGTTGGGAATTTTGGTGTGGTCTATGAAGACTTAAATTTGAACTGAGTGAGGTTTGCATAATGAGATGGCAATGAACCTGTGGAAGGAAGGTGTGGAGTGTCATGGTTTGAAATATGTCTCCCATGGTCTCATGTGTTTGGGAAGCTCATGGCATCTTTGAGAGGTGGAGCCTTGTTGGAGGAAAGCAGTCATAGTGGGTGGGCCTTGAGGTAGAGTAGTCTTACCCTATCTCTGGGTGGAATCTGCCTTTGCAGCAAGCTGTTGGTAGCTCTCAGCCACTTGGATGGGTGTGACTTAACCTGTCTCCAGATTCTGCATTCCATCATGAAAGAATGTTTCTCCCCCCTGGAACTTTAAACTGAATAAATCACCCTTTGTCCCTTAAGTCCATTGATTTTGGGTGTTTTATCACAGCATTAGTTAAGAATAACTATTAAAGTGATCAACATTTAGGGTGTGTCATCCCATTGCATATTACTTAACCCAGATAATGTCTTCAGGTGTTTCCAAAAAGTTTGATGTGTTATTTTACTTCAGGTTCAGTCAAGCTAACAACCAATATTAAATATCAAGTTAAAAAGGATGCTTGCTTATATGAGAGCTGTACTGATCTATGGATACAATGGTATGTATTTATATCCTTATATCAAAAGAACAGTTATACTCTCTAAGGTCTATGTCCTGCTCATCTGTGGGTTCTTAAGATGGTTCAAAACATCATACATGAGTTCCTACTGGACAGAAAGCCTAAAATCCAAACAGAAAGCAGATGATTATTTCCTTTACATTTATGGGACTGTAGCACCAATGGGCAATTTTTTTCCAGAAAGGATGCTTTTGTAGCTCACAAATGCAGTTTCATAAAGCTGTTGGTGGTGTTTCTCCTCCAATCGTCTGTATAGTACCTTCCAGAATAATGAATGTCAGTCCTTAGGAAGGAAGCTTCCAGTCAATTTAGCTTTTTCCCTCATATTCTTGTTCAGCATGTGTGATATTTTACTATTGCATCTGGTGGGCAACCGAGCAATGGTAAAGGTCAATATTGTTTAGGAGAGCTTTGTGACCTCTGTGAACAATACAATAAGATAGATTTGCATGACTGGCATCTCAATTTAGTACAGATTTAAGATACAGTGGATCATTTACACATAGTTATGGTGCAAGAGAATACTGCAATCACTAATGTTTCAAAATCTAGGACACTAAGAAGAATATTAAAATGTTTATTCCATATAGGTTACAGGAGTCTGACAAAAATGAATAAAATATGTGAGAAGTTAAATGTATACTTTGCTGAGACAAAGAAGGCATCACCTCAAAATTAAACTAAAAACAAAGCAAAAAATAACAAATTTAAACTAAAAAGAACACACAATTCACAATATCACCTTTCACTCGTTTTTTTGCTAGACATCCACCTTTTCAAATATCTTTTATTTTATTCATTTATTCATTAATTATTTTAATGCATACAATAACCTTCACATTTGTGTGGATCCACATCTGTGAAGGTACTTATGTACATATGTGTCCATGAGTGTGGAGGCCAGGCATTGACAGCTGGTGACTTCTATTGCTCTCCACTTCTTTTTTGTTTTACAAACATGGTGAATGGTTGTCTCTTTCCCCTTCCCTCCCTCCCCTCTCATTCTCCCACCCTCTCCTCCCTTCACTAATCCTTCATACTGCCCCCCCACTCTACTGTCTGTATACTTCTGTGGCCTGTGGATTCCTTATGGATTATCTGCTTTAGTGGTGTCTCAGGCAAAGTGGCTATTCTTTGGGTAGACTCACTGGTAAAGCCACACTCCTGCCCCTAAGGTTACCACTGTATGAAATCATTTCTCCTGAGATTCTTGCTAGTCTATGGAGGGATGTTTATATGTCAGCCATTGTGCAGGTCTGGTGAGGATAAGTCTTATTGTAGTGGGTTCATGGACACAACAACACTGTCTTGAGTGGAACTTCTTGGCCTGCAGAAGACTTACCCATGTTTAATTTCTTGCAATATTACTACCCTCTCTTCCGCAAGATTTCCTTAGCCTTAGAATAGGAAAAAATTAGGTTGTACTGATTCCAGCTATGATTTTCAGGGACAACAGTAATCTGCATTGTGGTTGGCTGCTATTGTGTATTCAAAGGCTCTTCCATTGCACTAAACTATGTGCTATTTGTGTGTTAAGATCTTTTATTTATCCAAAGATAAGAGGTAAAGTTTAGTTGGAGGCTTGCTCTCAGGTGTTTGTAGTTAGTACATTTGATTCTGCCTACTGCCAATTTTTACCACATCCATTGTTATTTAGACTGGGTTACAGTGCTGGGCATGTGTTCTCTGTCATGGAGGGGGTATTGTGAGGGGCTAGAGGCTAGTAGGCAGGTGGTTGTTTACTTGGATGCTAATCCCACTCTCTACTATGAACTATTCCTGTTCTCCCCTCTCATTAAGATTTTTCTTACATAAAAGCCTTTTAAAACTGTTTACCAATGTTCTTTTGTTTCTGCTCTTTTGCAATCTTCAATCACCTCTTCTGGGTTGTGTTCCTTTGTACTAATGGGTGTTGTAAGAGCTTCTGTTTCATTCCATGGAACTGAAGGTTTAATGCTAGAATCCACTTGTAAGGGAAATGTTGCAGTTTGCCTGCATGGTTGCTGATAAATGACCATCAAATGGCTTAAGGGAAAAAGGGATTTATTTTCTTACAACTGTCTGGTTACAGTTCTCAGCCAAGCTTGACAGGACAGCATGCACCAACACCATGGCCGAGAGAACTGTCCACACAATTACCACATAATGGCTGAGAGATGGACAATCCTTACTTACCAGACCATCATGTCTGGCCAAGTATATAGAAGCATGCAAACTTCCTCAATCAGCTCTCAATACTTTATTTCAGGTCCTAATTCCACACACCATGGGCTGAACCTTCCCCATCAGCTAGACAATCTCTTGCAGGTTTGCTCTGGGCTTAACCTAACCACTAATTCTCCATAAATGTGCCCAGAGCTCAAACCCTTAACTGTTGACTTGATGCCTATGCTTAACTATAACAAGAAAAATGTGATGTCTTTTTCTTTGAGCCTGAGATATTTCACTCAGTATGATTTCAATGGGCTATAGACCTGAAAAGAAAGTTTGCACTATAGGGCATTCAAATGTCTAACAAACATCTTTAAAATATTATGTCTTCCTAGTCATTAGAAGAATGCAAATTAAAACCACCCTGCAATGTCATCTCACTCCAGTCATAATGGCCAAGGTCCAAAACAGAAGAAACAGAAAATGTTGACATAGATTTTGGGAGAAGGAGATCCTCACACATTGCTGGTGGAATTGTATCCCCTTTGGAGATAAATTTTGAGGTACTTATAAAAGTTTAAAATAGAACTTCTATACAATTCAGCTATACCACTCTTTGGAATATTCCCAAAGAACACTGCATCTGGCACCAGAGACATATTTACAACCACATTCATAACAGCCCTGTTCACAATTGCAAAGAAATGGAACTAGTTGATGAATGGTTAGTGCTCTCTGCTTTTTAAAATTATTCTTCAATCAGGGACTTTTTATTGCTTTCAGAGCTTTCCAATTTAGTAGGCAAGCTACCCAAGTTGTCAGAGGCATTCCTATCTATGTCTCTGAGTTCTGGGATTGCAGGTGGCTTCCATGCTGTAGTGTGAACACTTTTCCTAGAGAAAGACCACATAAGCATCTATGTACCTCAGATAGGAGTTCAAGGCACAGAAAAGAAACAATTACACCACAAATGTCCAACATAATGAACCAATGAGATTATTTACATCGTTTACAGAAGGATGTGTAAGGATTAATTACAGGGATAGGAAAACTCAAAGGCAGCTACATCACCAGAAAGCTTCTCAGCATGTGTGATACTCACAGAAATGGAACCCCTGGAGCTCTCTGCTGCAAGACCTGCTAGGGAAGTCTTCTCCAGGCTTCTATGTTACCTTGGGGCCTCTGTCTAGCTGCTGGACTGTTCAGTGGACTCTCTCTCCCTGACTGCTGGCTTGTCTGCTCAGTAGTCTCTTCAAGACTGCTGCTTCAGAGTCTTCTTTGGTTTGCCTAGACCTGTTCCAAGGTCTCCATCAAAGCTGTTTAGATGGCTTCTTCCAAATGGCTTTGATGTTCAACATCTGCTCAGCTTTTTTAATACTTGAGTGTCTCCTTCAGACTGTACTGGAACTGCTCAGTAGTCCCCCCACTTATCTGCATGACTGGCAGAAAAGTTTAATTTTCTAGTTCATGTTTACTGTTTTTTCCTCATCCTGAAGGAAAATATCCTGCTCCACTATGCAAGTTCATCAATTTCAGGAACTAATTGAGTCTAAAGAGCCATGTACTTCTGAGGCTTCTTCCAGGATGCGATGTTTCAACAACCTACTTATCTCAGATTATAAGATGGCTGCAGAGAGGAAAATAGGCCATATTACATTCCACCAGTTTTCTCTGGCTCTCACATTTCTTTCTAAACCACTCTTCCACAATACACCATATTCCTTGAGTCTTGGAAGGGGTGACAGCCATATCAATCTATTGCTAGACATTGGGCCATTGTGTCACAATAGTCATGTATTCTCAGGAGCTTTACAAGTTGTCATCAGAAATCGTCACTTCTTGATAACCAAGCACACAGTAATAGTACCTTATGGAAGTAAACACAAGTGTTTAGAAGGCAATTTGACAGTCACATCATGTACATTTATGAAAAATTTCAGTGGTTTTTCCAATGGAGCCTAAATCCTCTTCAATCACAGGTCTTTATCATGACTCAACGTGTCAGACATGAATTGTGGAGCAGGCCTTAAATTCAATCAGGAAGCTGCTAGTTTCACCCAAAATATCTTATGCTACTTTGCAGGCGTATACACTTTGGGCAATGTCCACTGGCTACTGGGTTTGATAACCTGCCTGAATAGGACTGTGCTTTTACTCACATAGCTAGGCTACCAGGGCCAAGCTGTCACTCAACTTACTAGACTATTGGGACCATGTTCTCCTGCCTCACTAGGCTATCATGACTGTACCCTCACCTGGTTATCAGGGTAATGTTTTCACCATCCTGGCCAGGCTGTCATAGTTGCACTGTGACCTGCATGGCTAGGGTATGCTGCATGCATAACATGTGATGACTTCACTAGTAGGATCTTATCATCTAGTTCTGGTATTCAACCAACATTAGTGGCAATATCTTTCATCATTTCGAGGCCTCTTCAGATGCCCTGTCCAGAAATTCATCTTCAGCATTATTCTCCTTATTCAACCACCATATGACTCCTAAGAGTATCTGTGGATATAAGTACATACATTATATCACTCTTTAATCATGATTTTAATTCTAATAATTTTGATAGTTGCTAGCTGTGTCTTATCCAACCTTAACACTCCCAAGAAAAGTGCACTTGTCCATGACTCATGTACTCTTTGCAAAGCAATTTCCCATCATTGCTCTTTTAAGAGCCATTTTTTGTCTTCTACATGGGCTTCTAAATCTATAATACACTCAGCTTATCATTTGTACCAATTATTCTTTTCTGTTGCTATAAGACAACACTCAAATTCAAACAACTTAACTAGAGAAATAGAGACTTATTCATCTTACAGTTCTAGAGATGAGATACAGTCGTTAATGTCAGAAAAGGTGTGATGGCAGCTGCTGCAAGTTCAAGAGCAAACTCACTAACTGAAGCTGGGTGGGGCTAATCAACCACAAAATTCACCTCCTATACATCTCCAGCAAGGCTCCACCTCCTAAAGATACCATGACTTTCCTAAATGACTAAAGATTCAAATACATGAGCCTATGGGGGACAACTCACATTTCAAACCATGACAGCATTAAACCATGTACGTGACCAAGTCCTTTTACAATGAATTGGCAGGATACCCAACAAAACACACAGTGATGCTTTTCCAGACACCATATGATATCAAGTATCACTAACTAAAGGGATACTAAAGAAAAACCTTAGTTAGGTTCAATACAGCATGAAAGGTTTCTATAGCTTGTATTATTTCCTTCCTAACAAAAGCATTGTTTGGTACTAACTTATCTGGTTTTTTATAATCCACAAATATATTCCATGAGTTAACCTGCTTCCTTTTTTCTGGGAAGCCTTCATGTGTCTTCCATGCATTTGTATATCACCAGTGCTGGATGATACAGGCTCAGGTTGTTGAATCATCTGATGCACCTTCTGCTCAGGCTGTGTCCCTGTGTAACAGGTTCTGAGGTTGCACTATGGCTACAGCTTCAACAGTTATCTCTTCACCAGCCATACTTGTCTACCATGAAATCTCTGGCTCTGGAATGAACTTGGCTGGAACTACAAATGGAGACACTCTTATTCTTTCTCTTTTACTATACCTGGATGTTGGGGTGTCATGGCCTATAGACAATTTCCACTCATTATACACAGATATTTTTAAGAAATAAATGTACATAATTTACATTGGAGTGATCACTTTCCACCTCTGGGTCAAGTTTTGTCTTTTCCATTTGCACTCCATGAACATTTTTGCCTTCTGCAAACTGTTGTCCAGGCTTCAAAACTTTCCAGATGCTCACTAGCTATGGCTTTCCATAAGTCTTTCTTTTAGGAACAAAATTTTGACACAAATCTTGCCTTTTAGAGATACAAAGATAACCTTTTGTCTGTTTTTTAAAATTTTTCTTACTGATTTACTACTTTAAAAACGTGATCTACATGTTGGGAATGATTTTCATGCTATTCTAAGTCATTTAGACCCACTAGAACCTCTCAAACTGGAAAAATCACATGTCATTAAGTGGGCTCAAAGAAGCCTCTGAATAACCATAGCCCTAGGTCTTTGCTGTATTAACTTTTTTCTTAACTCTTTAGTGCACATAATTTTATCTGGTATAGCAAGCTGGGCATCACATACCTCTTCTTTAATTACCATTTACCTCAGCAATGCCTTTCAATCATCTATAGTTTTACAGACCCTAAAATACCTGGGGACCTCAACCAATGCTGTAATGGTTACTCTTAACTTCTGATATGACAGAACACCCAAAGTCAAATAACTTAAGGGAGAAAAGGAAATTTATTCACCTTAGGTTTCCAGATGGAAGAAACAATCTGTGATGGGGTAGGTCACATGGCTTAGGGTGAAGGTGGCAGGCTAAGTCTCTAGCATCCAATAGACCTGGCTGAAGGGTGGAGGATTCCTGGAGAGTCTCTCTTCTTCCCAGAGGGGAAATACAGTCTTTCACAGTGGAGGTGGCATGACTAGCTGGCTGAAGCTGGCAGGTAGGCTAAGTCAGGGTTGACATCCACATGGCTGGAGAGTCTCTCTTCTTCCTCCCAGTTTTCTGTTCTGTGGTTCCTTTCATTTGGTCCACTACTGGGAGGTTCCAATGGGATCTATGGAGGTTCCAATGAGATCTAGAGCTGGCCTTGTACTGTAATGTATTGATATGGATAATCTCTTCAGGTGGTCTGACAGGTTATCAACTTGATGCCCAGGATTAACTATCACAAATGCTAATCAATTGTTCCTAATAGATCACATAAGACAATTAATTCATCATGGACTGATTTCCATCATGTTATCTGAAATCATGCATCCTTCATCTCAAGGATGGACCAGCTCAAGAAGAGTTGGCAGACAGAAATAAATATGCCTCTATATTCTCCATAATAATGAGTTAAACATCAGAGTTAAACATGAACCAGAACACTTACTTCAGGAAAAAGAAAACGGATGGTTAGAGACCCACTTTCCTAATTATTGAGCTTGATTACAAGGTTTGAAAGACTAATTTCCATTATATTATCTGAGATCATGCATCCTATCTTTCAAGGAGGGCTCGGTAGCTATCTTAGTTTTCCCACTTACACAGCATTTAGTCTAATTCCATTTGCTTCCATGTCCCACAGCCTCCAGAGACAGGCTTGAAAAGTTTTATTATTTCTTATTCTTTTCTAAGAATTCTACCTGTTGATGCTGCTCAAGAAGGTTGATCCCTTTCATTTTTTTCTATGATCCACAAAAGAAATGTGACATTATAAGTATTTTTCTCACTAGGAGACTGTTAAACATATAAGCCAATGAAAAACTGGTTTGCTATACAAATATCATTTCCATATTATATGAAAAAAGACTCCATTTTCCAACAACTTTTCCAAATTTTCTTTTGTATTTCTTCCTGATCCATTAGCTTGGCAGAAGCTATTTTAATTAATGTGTACTAATATATTTTATTGTATAAATTAATATCATTGAATAACATATTACTCCTCGCCATGATTTCATCTCTTCACCAAAACAGAGTAAGCTACAATAAAGTGACTCTATGGCTGAATACTATTACATTAAGAAAGGCATAACCTGGTAAAATGTTTATGGTAAAGGTGACCACATTTTTAAACTTTTCTTGCTGACCATCATAGAAGTATATATCTAAGCATTTCTAAGAAAAAGCAGAATGATCTGAGTTGAAAATCATTCTCTCTTACATTGCAATTTCAAAACTAGATTGCATTGCTTGAGACTCTGTCTCAGGAAACAAATCAACAGAAATACATGGAAGACTACACTATTATCTAGTAGGAACTAAAACTTTATTTATTTAAAAATTACAATTAAACTGTCAAAATAAACTGACAAATTATTATTGGCTAAAGTTTAAGTCATAGGTGAAATGCTTTTGTTTATCAAAATAAAATCTACACAGGATTTGATCCATCAACATTTCAACATAGAAAGTGAAAATAGGTCAATGGCAGCCCCTGAGAGACTGTGAAAGTTAATGATAGATGTGGCTTAGGGAAAATTCTTTCCTCAACAGTATAGCCACTGATATGAGACTCATGCTCCAGCAACTGTTCAGGCACATGCCATCAAAGCAACACAGATGAAATTAAGTGGATTACACATACAAAAAAACATGAAAATAGAAGGAAGGCTTATATAAAATATGTAGTCGAGTGGAGGAAAAATGAGATAAACAACAGTTCATGTAATTATAAAAATGCAAGCTTCATGTAAACATCAGTCAGGAATTTTACACAGCCCTGATGAAAGTTTCACAAAGCCCTGATTAAGGAGGCAATCTATTTCAGGAGAGAATAGTGGAGAAGGAAGAGGTAGAGTTCTCCATCACTTGTAATTTCCAGAGTGCAACCTTTCAAAGCCAGCTCATGTATGAGGAAGTAAGCATTGCTGCAATAAATCCTTCTAAAACAGAAGACTGTAATTGCAAGAGTACTATGCCTGGACTATGCTCATAGCTAGAACATAACATATTAAATGCATCCATGAAGTATTCAAAGGATCAGGATATTATGATGTCATAATATATTAACATGAGTGCTCAGATGGTCAGCCAAAAAATGGGTTGTTGGACAGATGTACAATCTAGACAGTGGGTTAATATTTGAAAGTTTTGTTTTAATTGTAGTGTCAAATTAGCCCATTTCTAGTGCACAATTAGTTAATGTTTTTCCTAAATATGAGTTAGAGTTTATTTATTTTTATGATTCCTATTTTTTGTTATGTAACTGTCATTGTAAGTCTTTATGTCTAGGGTAGAATATATGTTCATATTTTACACATATCTTCAGCTTTATTTTGAAATAAAAACCACATGAACACGTTTTTATTCTTTTGAGTCTTTTTTCATTGTCTTTTATTTGCTTAATGTTTTAAGCATGAATATAGTGAATTTATACTATTTTCACCCCTTGGTCCAAAATCCCATTCCCCTTCCTTTCTGCCTTGCAACCTTCATCTCCTCTGCCAGACTCCCTCCTATTTTAAAATATTTTCATTTTGTGCACCTATTTTATTAATATGTCTTTTGCATCTTATGTTTTCAGTGTTAAGCTTAATTATGCAGAATATTACTATGTTTATGTACTGAATAATTTTGTGTTTTTCAAATACCTGGCAAGTTCTTTTTTAATACAACAATGGATTTGTTTTAAATTATGAATTTTTCCATGCTGGTTGGTAAGAGGAGGGACCATATGTAACTATGTGTGAACAGCTCATTCTTCCTGAAAATTCTTTTACCTCTGTCCTTTCTACTGTTCTGTTTTTCAGGTAATTACTCCCCTTGAATTTTAGGTACTTGTATTCCATCCCTAAATCTCCAGGGATCTGGAGGCTTCTGCTTCTGCTTTGTATTTGTGGTTGTAAACTGGAAATTTCCTCAAAGTTATGAGACACCACAATCATAGAATTCATCAGAGGTGTAGGGAACACTGATTGCAAGCCTGATGTGTAATGCAATATGCATTTCTTTAATTTATTTTGTCCATTTTGGTTGATTGGGAGGATGAATATAACCACTGGTATTTCATTGTGATTGGATGGGATTCTAGTCCTTTAACTCTTAATTTCTTATTTGATGTCCTTAAACCATAAAGTCATAGAACCAATACTCATTTAGGTTTTGCATATGAAATAGCAATATAACTTTCTCCTTCCTTCCTTCCTTGCTTCCTTCCTTCCTTCCTTCCTTCCTTCCTTCCTTCCTTTCTCCCTCTCTCCCTCCCTTTCTTCCTTCCTTCCTTCTTGTAAGTCACTAGCTAGCCATAATTATTAATTGTTAACCTGGCATTCTAGCACATCTGAGAGAAATTCTCTATATTGAAACTGGCCTCAGGAAAACTTTGAGCCACTCTTTTGATGGCATTCATTGATATGGGAGGACCCAGAACTATTGCCAGCAGCATCATTCCCTAGGCAGAGGATTTCTGGATTGCCACTATAAACATGGAAAGGTCAAACAAGGAGGTGTGCTTTAATCTATAGCTTTCTTCTTTTTACTGGTTGTAATGTTCTTTCAGCATCCTGTTTTGTAACTTGTCTGCAGTGATAAGTAGTAACATAGAATTGTGACCCATTTAAATTCTTTCTGCTTTTAATTGCTTGCATAAATTTATAAGCACAAGTTGAGCATATAGGGAAAGGGAAAAAGCTGTATGGTACAGACCGTTTCTCTTGCAAAAAAAAAGTCCTTTTTCCCATAGTTACATGTGCATTTGTAAGGAATGCAGATTTCCACTCTTTCGGACCAAATGTGGAGGAAGTATTTTAACTTAATATCATTTATTTTAAGCTTGTAGTTATTCAAAAGTTTCCCTTTATGGCCTAGATTTCAGGTTATGTCTAAAAGAAGGAATAATAACTAAATGCATTCATTGTTGTCAATTTACATTTTAGGTTAATGGTTAGGCATAAATAAACATTTAACTAAGATATCAGTTTACCTTTTAATTTTATTATCTTGAAGTCAAGAAGGAATAGTTAATTGTATTTACTGATGCCCATTTGTCTTTCAGTTCTGTGCACAGGTAAGAGCTGCTGACATTGGTTCATCTTTCCAATCGTTACAAGGCAGCTTTTGTATCTTCATTACTTACTAAGTGGCCAGTGCTGGTTTAGTTTTTAATGTGGTAATAGCAAACCAGCCTGTGAATATGAGATACACACAGCTTAGAGATTTCCCATAATAGTATTTGAAATCCGCTTCATTTCCATTTTGTTTAATAGTATGTACCAAGGGTTACTATCAATAATGCCATTTATCTCAGAGAAAGATGACATATTTTTATTCATATGCTTTAAGGGATTCATGGGAAGTAGAAGGCTGAAGAGCGAGCTTTCATTTCCTTTCTTCCTACATAGAATTCCTTATTAGTTCCACTATAAAAATGAAGGAGGATGGAAAGATGTGGGATAGATTGGGGAAGGGAAAAGAAGGGGGATGGATGGGAGCAGGGATGGAGAAAAACAGGGGTAAGTACTCGATATGCTTGCAAAACTTGAAAAATAATTTAAATAAAAACATGAACCATAGTGCAATGGTGGCATATCTAATTTATGAGTTCAATTCTGCACATCTCTCCAACTCTGATTTCTGTCATAGTGTGTTGGTAAGTTCCAATGAACCAAGGTGACATGGAAATCAGTAAGTGAAACAAATTGGATTGCTTTTTTTTTTTTTTTAAGGGAGAAAGAGAGGTTTATTCAGCTTACGGTTCCAGAAAGAAGGTACAGTCTCTCAAAGCAGAGGTGGCATGGCTGACTGGCCAAAGCTGGAGGAGGCTAAGTCACCGCAGACATCTTGGAAGCTGAGAGCTGCAGACTGCTTGCTGCAAAGGCTGACTTCTCTTGGAGGTAGGGTGGGACTAATCCACCTCAAGGCCCACCCTTTGTGACTGCCTTCCTCCAACAAGGCTCCACCTCTCAAAGTACCATGACCTTGTCAAACACATGAGACTGTAGGGGACACATTTCAAACCATAACACTCCACCCCTGGCCCCCACAAGCTCATTGCCATCTCATTATGCAAACCATACTCAGTCCAACTTTAAAACTCTTCATAGACTACATCAGTAGTCCCAACAGTCCAAAAGTCCAAAGTCCAAAACTTCCTGTAAAATCAAAAGACAAGTTACATACTTCCAACATACAATGGCACAGAATAAACATTCCCATTCCCAAAGAAATGAATGGGTGCATATCCAGGAAAGATCGGTCCATAACAAGACTGAAAACCAGCAGGACAAACTCCAAATCCTGTAGCTCCAAGTCCAACAAGTGAGCCTCTCCTAGGAATCATCTCAGTTCCAAAGGGCTTTGGTTCCACCCCTCCAATGCAGCTGCCATAGAATACGTTGGTCTCTTGAGCTGACTCCTCCCAGGGTATACAGCTCTCCTTGGCAGGTATCCCACATTGTGTCTGGAATCTCTAACATCTTTACTTCTCAATGGCAAACCAGACTTTAATATCACAGCACAAACTGCCCTTCTTGGGCTTCTAAACTCCAGGTTTCTTGCCTCATGATGCCTGGATTCTGCCAATTTTTGAAATCTTGGAGGAGGACTCCATGATCTCCTCCCTCTTGCATCACTGATGCCTCTAAAACCAGAACCACGTGGACGACTTTGCCATGACTGGCTCCCTTGAATCACGGCTGATTCTGCTTCTCTATGTTGACCATCTCTTTCACTCTTGGGCAGTTGCTTAGTAAGAGAAACCAACTCTTGCTTTGGAACTCCACCCTTTAGCTCCAGTGTTCTGAAAGATTTTGCATTCTTATGATTGGGAGCCTTCCCTGAGGATCTTGCCCTCAAGCTAGGGCCTCTTCTATTATTCAAATTAAGAGCAGGCTTTGATTTACAAATGGAGCTAATCTCTTCAACAGCCATTTTGTTCTCTGCTTCTTTCTGGTTCAACTCTTTAAGTTTGCCATTGTATTTTTCATCATTGGATCTTACAGTTTTTGCTTCTTCCTGCCTGATTCTTTGCTCTTTTTCATAACTCTGAAGACATCTAAAAAGTAGCCATATCACATTGTCAAGACTACATTGCTTTGAAATTTCCTCAGCCAAGCACTCCAGCTTAACTTCAGGCAAGCTTTCAGGATGAGGGCAAAACTTCACTAAACTCTCAGCCAACACAGGGCTCCATGTGTCACTCGTCCAGTTGCAAACACAGTCTTTGTTCCCCTCTGGACCATCACAAGCTGGGCTTCCACTGTCTGTGTCTCTCACAGCATTGCTTTCCTCTGAGCTCTCACGAGAAAGGTCCCTTTGCCCAACCGCCAAGACACAAAGACTTTCCCAGCACAAAGTCCCAAAATTCTCCGTGTTTCTCCCAACCAACAGTTCCAAATGCACACTAGCCACATCACAGCATTGGCCATGCTTTTGGGTACCAACTTTTCTCAGCTTCACAAACAACTTCACTTTATGGTACCAGCTGTTCTTATTTCACAGCAATACCCCACCCCCGGTACCAATTTCTGTATCAGTTACTCTTAACTATTGCTGTGAGAGAACACCCAAAATCAAGAAACTTAAGGGAGAAAGGGAGGTTTATTCAGCTTACGGTTCCAGAGGGAAGGTATAGTCTCTCAAAGCAGAGGTGGCATGGTTGACCGGCCAAAGCTGGAGGAGGCTAAGTCACCGCAGACATCTTGTGAAAGACCCCCGTCTTTCAGTCAGGAACGAGGCCACCGAGAGAAAGACCAAGACCCTTCTCGCTGCAATAGCATGAGGTTTTATTTAACGACGCGCCAGGCGGCTCCAGCAACCTTTCACGCAGGAAAGACTGAAGCAGCCCCGAGCAGCTCGGGCAAGGGGTTTTTAAGGGGTCTTGGGGTAGGGGGGTTGCTTAGCTGAGGAATTTTCTATGACCTTTACAGTCATTGGTCGGCAAGAGCTCGGGTGGAGTTGGCTCTTGGTGATCGTTCCAGTCCACCTGTTTAACCGCAGGCTGTTCATTCTGGGTGACCTTCATTGATGGAATTCCCCTTTGTGCAAACTTGCTTTTCCAGAACTGAAGGGCCGGAGGTCTTAAGGGGTGGGGAAGTACCTGTAAAAAGCTCAAGGCTGTACATAGTTTTAAGCAATGACTAACAATGGATGCTTGGATGGCTATAAACAATGGATGCCTGAATGACTACAAGCAAGGCCTATACTGTGGGCCTGAACCGGCCTGCTTTGTGAATTTTAGGGCGAGGGTCTCAGGGTCCAACATTCCCCCCTTTTCTGTAGGCACACTCCAATCATGGAGTGTTAGTCACAGTTCTTGCGGTAAATTTCTGGGAGGATTGGAGTCAGTTTTTCAGCAGGGGTGTTCCTTCCAGGCGATTCTAGCAGTAGGGGATGTCTCTTCAGAATTCCAAAGACCTTGAGAGACCCATCCCAGCATAGCTGCTCTAATCCTGCCTCACTTTCCCATAAATCTATGAGAATTCAGACTGCTCTGGGGATAAAGGGTGATGATTCGATCTGGCTGCTTCCTGCTGAATCGGGGCGAAGGAAATAAGAGCAGTCTGACATTCTCATCTATGAAATGCTGGGTTGGTCTAGAGGTCTTTGATAGATGGCTTTATTACCTCAAGGTTGGTCTAAAAGAGACAAAACACAGGCAAATTGAGTCTCCAGAATCTATAGAAGGACCAGATCATTGTAATTGGGAAGGCACATGAGATAAACCAAACAAGCTCAGCAGTCTTGCTGTGGGTACAAGCAAGCAGGAGTTAGTAAAAGAACACATTTACAAGGTGTAAAAGCCAAGGAGACCTTTCTCCTCTGGCTACTGTAGATCATATTTTAAAACCTGTCCAAAACAATGTGAACTGATTCTTTGTACAGAGCAATCTAAATTATCCTCCTTTTTTATTCTGAAAAATAAAGCAACATAAGTCTTTTTCTTTTGGGGGACCAAAGGGATGTAGCACCATTTCTCTGATCTAAATGAAAAGCCAGCATTGATTAGCTAATGGAGCTGCTCTGGAGCTACACCTGGAGTTTTGCTGTTTTTCTTAGTTTACTTCTTAAGTTTGCCATTGCTTTTTCTCTCTGTCAAGCACTGAGTTTAACTTTAGGCAAACTTTTAGTACAAGGGAAAAACTTTATTAAACTTTTTGCCAACCTATGTCTCTGGTTTTAATTCTATAGCATAAACTGTCTTTCTTGGATGCCTTAGGCCAGAGCTGCAGCCTCAAGACCAGGGCTCCCCTGGATCAGGTGAGGCAAGGAGTCAGCAGAATGGAGAACAAAAACAACTCTCTTGGCCTAGTGAATCTGGACCTGTTTACTGAAACTTCTGTGACAGCTTTACTTTTAGGAAGGACATTTTTTCCAAGAACCTATACCATTGCTTGAGGATAATGGCACTTAACAGAAATATTCTCTCAGTATTTGCAAATCTAGCCAGTCTATAATGCTGCACCAGATAGCCAAGAGGCTGAGCCCACATACTTGTAACAGAGACTGCATTTTTTTATATATATAGAGAAGGATTGAGCTCCTTTTGATTTCAGTAAGGAACATATTTTACAATTAACTATGCGTATCCCCAACATTTTATAAGTCCCAGCGTGAGCTTAAGCAATATAATTATTAAAAGAATAATTCCTCCTATGATAGCATCTTTTCATTTCTCTGCTTTGCGCTTCAATCCAGGAATTTTGCTTGGATTTTACACATAGCATCTTTAACATTCTTGCTTGCAAGTCCTAGGTAATGATCTATCTGCACTTGGGATGTCAGTCATAAATAACAGGAATACTGATGAGTGAAATCAGCTAAAATCAGTGGTGTCAGACCGTTGAGCAAGGCACCAACATAAGTAAACACCCATATTAACACTGCAAACTTCAGAGGATCAACTAAATCATCAACTAAGAAAAGGCACCTGAGTTCTTTTATGGTGCAGTTCACATGACTGAGAGCAGAATCAATTCCTCGGATCTAGCAACATTAGATTCCAAATATGCCCTGAATGGGTGGCCTTTATCTGATTTCTGGATTGCTTGGATCATACCCTTCTAAAGCTGATAGTCTCAGAGAGCAGAGCCAAGGCAATGTAGGCCGTCACACTCACGATGCTGAATACTGTCAAGGAAAGCAGCAGGAACAAGCTGGCATCAAACACCACTCCAGTTTTCTTAATCTCTCTAGTAGAGGAGGTCAACAACCACGGAGCCCAAACCCCTGTGGCCAGGGTGGAGAGGGGTGCGGCAGGGGCAGAAGGGGTCTAGGCCGGCTCGGCCTGGGGGCTCACACCAGCCCGGGGCAAAATGTAAATTACCTAGGAAAGAATGTTTAGCACCTGTCCCTGGGCGTTATTGTGACATACCAAGAAATTCCTAGCACCTGCCCATGGGGTTACAGTGACCTTCCCCAGGGAACAGGCTTTAGGCCTGAACTGGGAAGAAACACCAAGGCCTGACAATTTCTATGTTTTTTATTTCTCCTAAATAAAGCCATGTTTTTTCTCCAGAAAATGTTTCCTTGAGATAATATCTTATCAGGTTGGAATCTTATCCATCAGAATGGTTGGATAAGGATGCAGCATTTAGGGTCTTTAAACTGCAGACTTTTGTTACATGCTATCTGGCATTTTCTGTAACCCATGATTTTCTCTTTTAATACCTTTGGTGCGTCTAAAACCAGAGCCACGTGGATGACTTTATAACAGTGCTAAACTATTTTATTCTATTAAGCCTAAACCTTGAATATTCGGGCACTCAGGCATGTAAACAAAGGAATGCCTAAAAAGCATCACTATTAAGCATATAAGGAATCTCAGTAGTTACTTTGTGAGTGCAATGAGCCTGTCATTTTCCTGATCTTAAACATTTTAGTAAAATCAAAAGTTGACAAAAGCCTAGGAAGGAAGTTGAGCACTAGAATTTTGTGCTCCCTTGTCTATTAACATAGAAACAAAGAGGCTTCCCATTTGCACGTTAAACCCAAGGTTCTCACGAGATGCTCAACCTGGCACTTTTGGGCTTCCTTTTGCTGGATATCAGTGGCAAACTCCTTTTTTCCATCGGAGGGAAGCTAAGAGCTTCAGGCCATTTCATTGGTCTCCACCAGAGAACTCGCTCGACCCCTGGGCCCTGAGGTTCAGGGGGCAATCTTCCTCCAGTGGAAATTCCCATAGTTGGGACATAGGCCACATGAAAGCTTTCTGTGCTCACAACAGTCTCAAAGCGCCCAGTCTGGTCATATTTGAAGCATCTTTTTCCACCTTTCCCCTGTCGGGAGGGGTCCTGGGTTGATCTGCTTGGGGTGCCTGTTTAACCTATCCCCTAAGGCAAATGTCAAGTTCTGATTTCTTTGCTTTCTGGTTCTTTCTGTTTCTTTTCTTTTTTATACTAAGTCCTAGGTCACCTGTCCTATTTTTAAAGTCCTAGGACAAACAGAAACAAAGGATTCTACCTACAAGACAGAAATGAAAGCTTCCTGATGGTGCCAACCTCTCCCTTACAGATGATGGGGACCTATTTCCCTCAACAGATGAGAGCCCTGTTGTCCTCCACATGAGAGTTTACTTCCCCCTGACAGATGAGGACTTTGGCTGACATGGAAGCTAAATGAAATTCCTGTCTGTTTCACCTTAGTCTTGAGGGTATTGGGAGGCAAAGCTTTTCCTGAGTTACTAGCTGGTACTTTTGGTCCAGCTCTATAGTCTCTCAACTTTCTGGCATTTGTTTGTCTAGTTGGATGGTAGTATAACTTAAAGATCTTCCTGGGATCATCTCTTGTCTAAGATGTATACAGGGCATGTCTGAGAATATGCTATGACTTGACCCTCTTTTAGGTTGGTAGAACTAAGCATTCACAATTTCTAGATAGTCCCTGGACACAGGAAGGGGAAATCTCTCTCTTTTGGCTTCAATTAGTGAACCTGGACTTGAGGAAAGGACGCGTGGCTTAGCAGAGTTCTGATAATCACTATATACACAGTGTTGTCAGCAAAGACATCCATTGACACTGCCCATGGTGTGGTCCGGGGAGGCCAGCACTCCACCCAATGCCACCAGAGCCCCACCCGATGACACTAAAAGGGGAGAGTCCATGGTCCACACATGCCTGAAGCTTCCTGTATTCCCTATGCTATTTAAACAGCATAGTCATTGTCTCAGACTTGAAACACTTTCCTTCAGGGCAAACATTTTTAGGAATTTCCTTCCATTGACTAACAAAAGCTAAAGTTACATTGATCCCCACTGTACTACGTAGACCAAGAGCTAGAGTCACATTGATCCCCACCACACCACGCAGACAGACAAAGGTTGGGAATCCCTCCAGGAGAGATCATTCAAGTACCAGTCTGGCCACACTCTTTGCAGAGTCATGGGTGATAACTTGGCCATAGTGGGTTCAGCGGTTTCGTGACTTGCGATCGGATTCTAATCCGATCCCACCCTAGACCGTATGTTATCACCATGGAAACGCAGAACTGGCCCAATCGAATCCCGTGGCTTTAAGAGATCTTAGGGATCTCGCCGTGGGACTACAAACTCGAGCCAGAGGTGTTACAGGTTTCCCACCTCAGGCCGACACTCACTCACACATTCATACAGAGGTTAAAACATTCCCTCCCCCATTTTGCAGGTGCCCTTTTCCTCCCCCTCCAAGAGAGGCCTGCTCCAAAAGGTGAGCAGAGGTTGGTTTAGCACAGTCTCTTTTACTGTAAAGTCCAAGATTTAGAGAAACTCCCTAGTTGGCCTTGAGTCTGTTCCAAGCTGCAGCTGAGGCAGGGCCTCAGCTTCTCTTGCTGGCCACCTCCCTGGGGGCAGGGAGGGCCCTGGTCTCAGACTTCTCCAGTTTTCACTTATGACCCCACTGATAAACTTCCTACTGTCCTTGAGAAGTTGGGATTTTTGGAGTAACCGATTTTCTGCTTTAAACAGACAACTGAAATACATTTGAATACATGAAGCTTAATTCTTAATTTCTAATTTCTGAGGCTCAATATCTTTTGTTTTATAACATGGAAGAAACATAACAAATAATATTTTCTTTAACCATCATCTCTTATTTTCAGTCTTCTCATAACTCTACATCCCACAAACCTTCACAACATACTTTAACATTCTTTTTAAGTAACCAACTCATAAACCTCCTGCACATACTTTAACTTTCTAAGTAACATATCTCATCCCAAAACCTTCTTTACCTCTACGTACTATACATATATATTTCTTTCTATTTGATGGTTTCCTGCTGTTTTCACATTAGTTATCCTGTAAGAAATATCCTTTAAAAGAGGCAGTAGACCTTATCTTAAAAATCATTATATAGCAGAACATAGGAGTACACCTGGGAACAGGGAATTAGAAAGCAGATTTGTCCCCAAGAAAGGGAACTCGTACATACCAGGAGAATGAAGGAATTCCAATGAATTTTTCAGAAATCAGTTTTCCTTTCTGGCTGTTAGATATGTTGGTATTACTCATGGGAAAACAAACTTTTAAAGGAACTACAAAAGTGATGTTACCAGATCCTAGGTAAAAACACAATGCCACTTTTTGTGAAGCTTCAAGATAAAACAAGATATTTTGGTCAGTACGTACTCAGGCCTTTTAACGTTATCAAAATGTTTTATTCCTAAGTGTGCACATGCATTTAAATTGAGCATGCCAAATAGTAAACATGGTCAAAAACCAAAATGTGATCATAAGCGCGCAATGAAATTTATAGTGGCCACAGCTTGTTATTTTGAAACATAAAACCCACATATTATAAGAAAGCCAAGTAACCAATCAAGTTAGAACATTTGAAGTAACTCTTTATCATCACAGGCAAAATTTTCTACCTCAACACTCAGATTTTGGGTTCTTTTCCTAATATCCTTTTAATGATTCAAGACAAGATAGACAAGACACAAATACTGCAGACTGCAGATCAGACAAACTACAGACTGCAGATCAGACAAAACCAGATGGGGAACGGACACTTCTGTCCTTTCCCCTACAGAGAGTCCAGAGCGTCCTCTGGGACCCTCACGGTCTCTGTGATATGACACGTCTGTCTCGCAGTTTCTGACCGCCCCGAACCTCATAAGAGGAAACAAACAGACACAGTATCAAACACAAACAGACACAGACTTAAACAAAGCACAAGTAAAGACAGACAGTAGCGCTCACATACCTCCGAGGCCGGTGTTGGGGCAATCTCTCGGGGGTCTCGAATCCTGGATGAGCCCCCAAAATGAAAGACCCCCGTCTTTCAGTCAGGAACGAGGCCACCGAGAGAAAGACCAAGACCCTTCTCGCTGCAATAGCATGAGGTTTTATTTAACGACGCGCCAGGCGGCTCCAGCAACCTTTCACGCAGGAAAGACTGAAGCAGCCCCGAGCAGCTCGGGCAAGGGGTTTTTAAGGGGTCTTGGGGTAGGGGGGTTGCTTAGCTGAGGAATTTTCTATGACCTTTACAGTCATTGGTCGGCAAGAGCTCGGGTGGAGTTGGCTCTTGGTGATCGTTCCAGTCCACCTGTTTAACCGCAGGCTGTTCATTCTGGGTGACCTTCATTGATGGAATTCCCCTTTGTGCAAACTTGCTTTTCCAGAACTGAAGGGCCGGAGGTCTTAAGGGGTGGGGAAGTACCTGTAAAAAGCTCAAGGCTGTACATAGTTTTAAGCAATGACTAACAATGGATGCTTGGATGGCTATAAACAATGGATGCCTGAATGACTACAAGCAAGGCCTATACTGTGGGCCTGAACCGGCCTGCTTTGTGAATTTTAGGGCGAGGGTCTCAGGGTCCAACACTTGGAAGCTGGATTGCTTTTTTTATAGGCATAGTATTGGAATTACATGTTTCATATTGGGACTAAAGTGTATATTAACCATTCAGCTATAACGACTCATGTTCTAATGTGACTCCAGTTTTCTATTTCATAATAAGCTTATTATGCTTGAAGTAATTATTTGAATATTTAAGACACTTCAATTTGTGCATCTTATTTTATGTTCCCTCATTCAATAACTAGGTTCTCTCTCATTTTAATAAAAATTTTTATTTCACCACATATTTATATGGCCTTGGAATCTTGCAGTTTTTAATATTGTAGATAACCCTTTTCCAAAAAAACTCATGAATATTCTATTTTTTTTTCTTCTTAAATTATCTATTCTGAGATATCACATTTTGAAGTAGTAGTGATACTATTATATTAAAGTATGATACCAGCGTACCCCTATGTTACAGGGGAGAGAAAATTGCTTAAAAGTTAGTAGCACACAAACATTTTTCAGTTGAAAGAACAATCATTATAAATAGTAGCTTTCTAAATAAAATAATAGAGTAGAGTGAGGTTGTTAAGGGATGCCTGCAAAATTGGAAAATACTGCTGTTTCACTCTGCAGGAGTTAATAACAAAGTCAATTTAACAGCATATGCACTTCTTTCTAAGTTATAGTTTGTGAAAAATAATGTTTACCATTTCATCATCTTAATATGGAGATGTGCATCTACCTCAAAAATGTAATGAGATTTTTTGTTGTTCTTGTTGAGCAAAAAATCTCTAAATGGTGTAAGTTAAGGAATGAATAGCTCCGGGGATTATATATATATAATAGGATATCTAACTTCTTTCATACCAGGATCATTTTATTTTCTGTTTTAGACTAATGTGACTCAGAATCCTAATTATGAGAAAGGTTTTAGATGGTGGTAAAAGTTGCTTCTTTCAGCAAATTTTCTATAGGAAGATCCTACATAGTTACTTTCTATTAGCAGACCACATTCCTAGAAAAACATCCCTTTTTCCATACTTGTGTTTGCTATTTGGCTGAAATAGTCTCTATGCAGAAAATGGTAAAGAAAGCAGTATTTGCTTTATGTTTCCAATTTCTACATACTTGGAAGATACAGAGATAATCTATCAGCAAAAGAATTAGGGAATCTTTCACAAGACTCTCTTCCTCACAAAAATTAAAAGGAAAACATTCATTAAAAATTTATTTCTAGTCATGTCTGCTATTAAATACCAACAAAATGATAATATATTTCAAATAATTGCTAGATGATTTAATATTTAAAAGGTCTGATTCTAGTTGCTTATGTCTATATTACTGATATTTGGGAAGTTGAAGTATGATGATTACCACATGCTCAAGTCCATCTTGAGCTACAAAGTTAGTTCTAGGGCAGTTGGTACTTTAGTTGAGACCATGTCTTAAGAAATCCTCTACATTTTAAAGTTTAAAATTAAAGGTTAGTTCATCTCTTTAGCAGTTATATTTTAAGTTGAATGTATTTTAGTGTCTCAAAAGGATATTAGGATATTACTTTCAAGACACACAAACATACCCACACACATATACACTACTTGTATAAATTCTTAAAATAACATGAGCTCAAATATTAAAATAATATTTCATCACTCTAATAGTTCTGTTTTACTAAATTGATAGTGAATACTTACCTAAAATATTACTCTGAGGTACTAGAGTGTCTTAAATTATGGTAATCAGCATTATGATACACCAGAGATACTTTGAAAAAAGTATTGTTATATTTCCAATATGTAGTCATTCAACATGAAAAGAGTACAATATTTAGTACACAGAGATCTGAATTTCAAATCCAACTTAAATCTGTTTTAAATTTCATGTTGCAGTTTTTTTTAAATTTTTTTATTATTATTTATTCAATTGTGCGCCTCCACCTCCTTCTGCCTCGGTATTCACAGGCTCCGCCCTACCAGGACCAGAAGCGCAGGCTACCCCCACTTCTGCCTGGCGTCTATACATGGGATCTGGGATCCAAACTCAGGACCTTCTGCCTGCAAAGCAGAGGCTTAACCCCTGAGCCACCTCTCCAGCCCCCATGTTGCAGTCTTATACATCCTCAATTTTCTTCTTCCTATTGCCATCTTAAAATACATATAGCAACTAAGAATTAGCTATATTAATTAAAATAACTACATGTATAATCATTCTGACATTTGTCAAATAGTAAAAGATTCACAAATTGTAGACACTATTTTTAAATGGTTACTGTTTCAGTACCATAATAAAAGAAGTGTTTTAGTTTTCAACTTAAGTATTCAGATGCTACTTGTCATGCTTTGAAATATGAGTTGTCATCCATAGACAAATATGTTTGAATATTTAGTTGATGGGAAGGTCACGGCACCTTTATGAGGTGGAGCCTTTGTAACAGTTACTCTTAACTATTGCTATGAAAGTCATCCAATGTCAATCAACTTAAAGAATAAAGGGAGATTTATTTAGCTTATGGTTCCAGAGGGGAAAAACAGACTTTCATAGCAGAAGTGACATGGCTGGTGGCTGAAGTTGGAGGTAGGCTAAGTCACTGCAAACATCCTTGGAGAATCTCTCTTCTCACTCTTCTGTTTAATGGTTCCTTTTATCTGGTCTGCTACTGGGAGGTTTCAATCAGGTCTAAGGAGGTTGCAATCAGATCTAGGGTTGGACTTTGTATTATATTGGTCCAGATAATATCTTCAGGTGGTCTCACAGCTGATCTAAATTATTGCCAGGTGTGGTCAAAGTCAACACCCAGTATTAACTACTATAGCCTTGTTGGAGGAAGGAAGTCAAAGAGGTTGGGTTTTCTGGTTGTTTAGCCACACCCTAAATCCCAGAGAAATTTATTCTTAAGTTTGAAGTGGGAAGTTAATAACTCTTAGCCTTCTATATGTCTACAGGGACTTAAGACTTCTTCAGCTTCTGGCACCGAGGCATGAATTTTTTGCCATGTAGGAGTGTATCTTCTGGGCCCTCAAGCTGAATAAATCACACATTCTCCCCTAAGGTTGGTTGAGTCTCAGTGTTGTCTCACAACAACAGAGAATAACCACTATTCCTTAAACTATAGCTTTGAATTTGCATTTCTTAGTAATACAGCTGGGAGAGACAAGGTATATTTTTTCTCCAACATTTTATTATTATCCTAATCATATAAGCTCAATAGGTACCCCCATCCTCTCCATAACCCTGCACCTCCCTAGTTGTACCCCATCAGACTCTCCCCCTTCTCCCCTTCCTTTCATCTCCCCTCCCTCCCCCTCTCACGATAACTCCATCTGCTCTCCCATCCCCTGGAATATAATTTTGTATGAATACCGAAACTCCCTCTGAGTCCTCCACCCTAGTGAGGGTTCAGGACTCTGTAGCATAGAACAGAGCCCTTTCTTGGGTTCCCTGTTAGTAAGGGAACTCTATTATGACTGTTTAATCCCTTAAGTCTAAGAATCCCAATGCCAGGAGCCTTAGTCCCTGTGATCCATGCTGGACTTTGGGGGTTCATTGACAAGTCAGCCATTGTGCAGGTGAGGCAAAGTGATTACTGTCTGCTGCAGCCTTAATTTGTGTGGACTATGCTGAAAATTGTTAGTGCTCCTCTAATTCCAAGTGAACAATGTAAGGACTTTGGTGTTGTGAATTACGGTTTGTTGTTGTTTTCAGTTTTGCTTTTCCTGCACTGTCCTTGGCTGCAATGATTGGTTGTCAAGATCATCTCCTAAACAGAAAAAGATTGTTTAAATGAAGATCTTAATATAAGAGAAGACTCAAAAGTAGATGGAAGAATAGGAATAGGACACAGCAGTATGTGTGTGTGTTGGGGGGGTGTCAGTGTCCCATTTGCCCTATGGTTACCTTCTATATGGTTACCTTCTATCCCTCTATCCTCCCTGATTGGTGAGATCAACCTATTCACTCCCAAGTGACCAGGAAAGGAAGTGAGTAAGCTGCATAAGATATCTCACTACTTACATGCAATAAATGACTGTTGCCTATTTTCTCTTGGTTCTTTTGAAGTCCTCCTTCCCCTTCCCTCCTGTTTATAATCCTTTGTGATTATACTGGGTATTATAGAGATTTACCTTTGAATATGTCCTTAAGTGGATTTGGAACAAGGATCCACATATTAAGGAACACATAAGGCATCTAAATGTGTCTGGGATACTTCAAAAAAATAAAATTTTCTCTAATTCCATCCATTTCCTGGCAAATTTCATTAATTCATATTTTTATGGTGGAATAATATTCAATTGTATAAATGTACCCCTTTTTCAATATCCATTGGTCAGCTGTTGGTATTTGGTTTGATTCCATGACCTTGCTATTGCAAAGAGTGCTGCAATGAACATGGTTGTGCTTCTGTCACTGTAGTGAATTTCTGCTTTGAGGAGGATTATTTCCATTAGTGGTATAGCAGAGTCATATAGCATTTCAATCTTTAACTTTTTTAGAAATCACTATACTGATCACCAGAGTGGTTGTATAAGCCTGCATTCCCACCAGCAAAGTATGAGAGTTCCCTTCTCTCCACATCTCCAGCATTTAGTATTGTTTTATTGTGTACATTTGCCATCCTGACCTGGGTGAGATAATATCTCAGGGAAGTTTTGATTAGCATTTTGCTGATGGCCAGGGATGTGGAGCATTTCTTAAGATATTTGTTAACATTTGGATTTCATTCCAAGAAAAGTTTCTTTTGAGGTCCAAGACCCATTTTCTAATTGGGCTATTTATCTCCTTGGTATGTAGTGTTTTTTTTTTTTTTTTTTTTTTTTCATGAAGTCATCCTAGGGTCTTCTGAATTTTTTTCTCCTGCAATTTATTTTTTTTTCCTAATCATACAAACTCAGTAGGTACCCCGGTCCTTCCCTCTTCCCTCCCCTCTCCAGTATTCCTCTCCTTTACTCTCCCCTCTTTCACCATTTCTTTCACCTCAGTCCCTCCCTCCCCCTCCCCGATGCCTCCTCCTTCCTCCCTCCCATTAGCTGAACATTCTTTTGTATGAACACCAAAACTCCGTCAGAGTTTTCTGTCCTAGTGAGGGTTCAGAACTTAGTGGCATAGACCAGAGCCCCTTCTTGGGCTCCCTGTTAGTATGGGAACTCTATTAGGACTGTTTAATACTTGCCCCTACGTATTCTGCTGCCTGGAACCTTCTCCCCTGTAATCCATGCTAGACTCTGGGGGTCGTTGACATGTCAGCCATTGTGCAGGTCAGGCAAGTCCTATTCTGGTTGTATTAGTTAGGGTTCTCTAGTGTCATGAAATTCACAGAATGAATATATATATATATATATATATATATATATATATATATATATAGATATAGATATAGATATAGATATAGATATATAGATATGAAATTTATTGAGCTGGCTTACAGATATGACCAAGGTAGTCCAGCAAAGGCTGCCAGTAGCTGAGGTAGTTCCAACGATGGCTGCCAATAGCTAGCTGCTCAGTTTGATAGTCAAGTGGGTGATGGCTGAAGGCTGGAGAACTCCTAGTATTAGTCTAGTCGAAGGCTAAAAGGTCGAAAACTGGGCAGCCAGAAGGAAGAAGGATTCCTAGCACAGCTGCAAGAAGGGCGATCTGTTCTCCTTGGTGGCTCCTTTTTATATGATGCAGTATTGGGAGAATCCTTTAAGAGCTTTGGAGGTTCTGATAGGATCTGGGGCATGTATAATCCTTTCAAGTAGTCTCAGTTGGTCCTTTCCAGAGGTGGTCTCAGCCCAGCTTAGTTAATACCAGTTGACACCCACAATTAACTATCACACTGGTTTTTGCAAACCTCACTGGTGTAGAGTATCTTGCATATCATTGGTGATCCCCATCTTTATTCTCATACAATCTTGGTGTCCCCTCTTCCTCAGGGTTCCCTGAGCTTTAGGTTGGGGAAAGATTTGGCTGGTCTGATTCCAAGAGAATAATGTAGGGTCTTTGTTGTTCTGAATTATGTTTTGTTGATGTTTTTAGCCTTGCTCTTCTTGCACTGCACTTGGCTGCTTTCAGATGTATATCCAAGGTTACCTCCTAACCAAAGATATAAGACTTTTTATATGAAGACCTTAATATAAAAGTAGATACAAAGGAACATGGAAGAATAGGAACAGGAAAAACAGTGGGGAGCAGAGTCAGTGTCCCAGTTGCCAGAAGGTTACCTTCTATCTGCCAGTCCCAATATCTTCCCTGATCGGTGAGATCAAACCTATTCAGTCCCAAGTGACCAAGAAGGGAATTGAGTGAGCTGTACCAGATGTCTAGCTACTTACATGCAATGCTTGATTATGGCCTATTTTGTCTACTGAAGCATGTTCCACTATGTCATTTTTTTGAGGTCCTCCTTTCCCTTCCCTCTTGCTTATAATCCTTTGTGATGACAATGGGTATTACAAAGATTTACCTTGGAATATGTCATTAAGTGGATTTGAAACTAAGATCTACTTACTAGGGAGCACATAAGGCATCTAAATTTCTGGGTTTGGGGTACTTCACAAAATAAAATTTTCTATAATTCCATCCATTCCTTGGAAAACTTCATTAATTCACCTTTTTTATGTCTGAGTAGTATTCCATTGTACAAATGTACCACATTTTCATTATCCATTCATCAAATGTTGGGCATTTGGGTTGATTCCATGACTTTGTTATTGGAAATAGTGCTACAATGAACATGGTTGTGCTTGTGTCTCTGTAGAGAATTTCTGCTTTATGGAGGATTATTCCCAGTAGTGGTATAGCAGGGTCATATGGCATTTCAACCTTAAACATTTTTAGAAATCACCATTCTAATCACCAGAGTGGTTGTATAAGCCTGCATTACCACCAGCAATGTATGAGAGTTCCCTTCTCTCCACATACTCTCCAGCATTTGGTGTTGTTTTTTGGGGGGGACTTTTGCCATCCTGACCTGAGTCAAATAATATCTCAGGGTAATTTTGATTTGCATTTCCTTGATAAATAAGGATGGGGAGAATTTGTTAAACATTTCAATTTTATGCCTGGAATAGTTTCTTTTGAAATCAAATCCCATGTTTTTATTGAGCCATTTATGTCTTTGTTCTTTAGTTTTTTAAGATCTTTGAGCACTCTGAATAATATAGCTCTATCAGATATGTGGTTAGTGAAGAATTTTTCCCAATCTCTGGGTTGCCTTTTTGCTAGGTTTATAATCTCATTATCTGAACAGAAGCCCTTAAATTTCATAAAATCACATTTGTTGAATTTTGGTTTTTATGTCTGTGCTACTGGATTTCTGTTTAGTAACTGCTGGCCTAGCCTAAGCAGCTGGAGAGAGTTCCCTACACTTTCAACTCTGATTTTCATATTCTCTTTCCTAATATTTAAGTCCTTGATCCATTTGGAATTAATTTTGTGCTTAGTAACAAGTATGGGTCCAGTTTTAATCTTCTGCATGTGGATAATCAGTTTTGTCACCACCATTTGTTGAAGATCCTGTTCTTTTCCTATTGAATTTTTTTGGCCCCTTTGTCAAAAGAAATAGGGCTGTGATTGTGTAGGCTTATATGTGGGTCTTGAATCCTTATCCATTGTTTTGCACCTTTACTTTGGAGCCATTATCTTGCTGCTAATTACTATGGATTTGTAGTGTAGATTATGATTTTGTGTGGTGATACCACCAGCAGTGTTTTTGTTACTTAGGATTGTTTTTGCTATCCTGGGCCTTTGGTGCTTCCATATGAATTTTGAAATTATTGGGGATTTTGATTGTTGTAGCACTGAATCTGTATATTGCTTTTGGTACGATGGTCATTTTTATGATGTTGATTATGTTGATACATGAACATATGGGATCTTTCCACTTTCTGATGTTTTCTGTAATTTCTTTCTTTAGGGTTTTAAAGTTTTCACTTTTTTGGTTGGATTTATATTAAGGTATTTGATTTTTAGGGGTTATAATAAATGGATTTTTTCTCTTAGGAGCTTTTTACTTTTTCATCCTTGTTGTATAAGAGGGCCACTGATTTTAGCATGTTTGTTTTGTAATCTGTCACCCTACTGAACTTCTATATTAGTCGTAGGAATTTCCTGGTTGTGTTTAGGATCATTGAGATATAGGATCATGACTTGCAAATAGAGATATCTTGACTTCTTCCTTTCCATTTAAATCCCTTTCATCTCCCTCTCTTGTCTTATGGCTGTACCTATGACTTCATGTACAGTATTGAATAGGAGTGGTGAGAGTGAGAGTAGACAGTCTTGTCTATTTACTGATAGAAGCAAGAATGGTTCAATTTTTAACCCATTTAATATAGTCCTTGCTGTTGGCTTGTTGTATACAACTTTTATTATTCTAACTATCTCTAGGATTTTGATCATAAAAGAATGTTGGATCCTGTCAAAAGATTTTTCTGCATTTATGGAGAATATCATGCGGTCTTGGACTATGGATTGGTTTATATGATGAATTACATTTATCTATTTGCATATGTTTAATCAACTTTGTGTGCCTGGGATAAAAGATACTTGATCACAGTGAATGATCTTTTTGATGTGTTTTTTAATCTCATTTGCTAGGATTTTTGTTGAGAATCTTTGCTCTGTGTTCATCAAAGTGTTTGGCCTAAAGTTTTCTTTTTTAAGTGTATCTTTATTAGGTTTTGGGATTAGTATGATATTAGCTTTGTAGAAAGAATTTGGAAGTGTTCATTTGTCTGCTATTTTATTGAATAGTTTAAGGAGTATTGGTGTTAGTTTTTCTTTAGATGTCTGATAGAATTCTGTGCTGAATCCATCTGGTCCTGGACATTTTTTGTTGGGAAGACTTGAGATTACTTCATCAATTTCCTCATTTGTTATAGGGAGATTAAAAAACTTAAAAACTTCCTGATTCAATTTAGATAAGTTGTGTCTACTCAGAAGTTAATCCATTTCTTTTGGGTTATCATAATTAATGGAGTATAAGTTTTTGAAATATAACCTCATAATTCTCTGAATTTCTTGGGTATCACTTGTGATAACTCCATTTTCATTTCTAATTTTGTTAATTATGGTTTCTCTCTCTTTATTTTGGTTAACTTAGGGGGTCAATCTCAGTGATTTTTTTCCAAGAACCATCTTTTCCTCTGGCTGAAAATTTGCATCATTTTCATTGTTTCAATTTCAGATATTTCTCCCATGATTTTGCCCATCTCTTCTCTTTTACTGCTTTAGGGATTGGACTGCTTTTCTGTCTCTAAAGCTTTAAGCTACATTGTTAAGTTATTTATTTGTGACATTTCCATTTTTTGATATAGGCATTAAGAGCTATAAACTTACCTCTTAGAAGAGCTTTCATTGTGACCCCAAAATTTTGTGGTGTTGTGTTTTTGTTATCGTTTGCTTGTAGGAAATCTTAAATTTCTTTCTGAACCCATTTCTCATTCAACATCATAGTGTTTAATTTCCATGAGTTAAGGTGTTGTGTTGTGGATGTCAAGCTTTAGACCATGGTGGTCTGATAGGTTACAACATTTCTATATATGGGGAGATTCGTTTTGTGTCCCAATATGTGGTCTATTTTGGAGACAGTTCCTACTGAGAAGAATGTGTATTCCTTGGTGCTTGGATAGACGGTTCACTAGAGATCTCTTAGGTCCATTTCAGTGTGTGATTCAGTTCCAACGTAATTCAGTTGAGTTTTCAGCCTGTTGATCAATCCCATGTTGAAATTGGGATATTGAAATCCCCAATTATAATCATTTGGGGATTGATTTCTTGTTTTAGATGTTGTAGCATTTGCTTAATGAATGTGGCAGAGCCTGTATTAGGTTTGTATATGTCCAATATTCTGAAGTTTTCCTCGTGAATTTTTCCTGTGATTAAAATATAGTATCGTTCTGTATCTCTTATGATTTTCTTTGGTTTGAAGTCCACTTTGTCAGATACCATAATTGATAAGCTGCTTTTTTCCTTGTGCCATTAGCCTGAAGAATATTTGACCAGGCTTTAACTTTTAGAATGTGCCTATCCTTTGTGATCAAATGTATTTCTTGAAGGCAGCAGATAGATGGGTTTTTGTTTCTAATCCATGTTTGTATCCTTTGTCTTTTGATTGGTTTAAGGTTACATTTAAGGTTACAATGGATTTGATTCTTGGCATTTTTTTTTTGTCTTTAGTGGCTCTCATAAGGGTATTATTTAGTTTGTAGTTTGTGTTGGTATCATACTTCCCTTCTGTTCTCCTGGATATCTTGTTCTTTCTTCAAACTTGAGTATCTTTTCTTGGATTTTTTGAATGCCTGGTTTGGTGGTCATGCAAGCCTTCAAGTTGTCTTTATGGTGGAAAATTTTCTTTCACCCTTGATCATGACTTACAGTTTGAATGGGTATATCAGCCTGGGTTGACATTTGTGGTCATACAATACTTGAAGTACATCTTTTCAAGCTTTCCTGTTTTTTACTGTTTCATTGAAAAATCATTTGTTATTTTGATAGGTCTAAAAAGTCACTTTAAATGTGACTTTTTTTTCTTTTACAGGTCTCAGCACATTTTCTTTGTCTTGTATGTGTAGTGTCTGAACTATTATTTGCAGTGGCGAGTTTCTATTTTGGTCATATCAGTTTGGGGTGCAGAATGCATCTTGTATTTGGATGGGGCCCTCTTCCTTTATTTGTGGAAAGTTTTTCTTTGTGATAAATTTGAAAAATATCCTCAGGTGTGGTATTTTGGGATTATTGTTCTGGTATTCCATGAATATTTATTTTAGGCTTCTTCAAGATTTCCCATAACCCTTGAATATTCCTCTCAAGTTTCTTTTTGGCTTTAACAACGTCTTCAGTTGAACTGGTTTGTTCTTCCACTTTGTCTTCAAGATCTAATATTCTACTTTCTGCTTCATTAGTTCTGCTGACAGTTCTGGGTTGAAGATAACTTGTCTTTTAGTGCTAGTTTAATCTCTGCTTGAGATTGTTTTAACTGCGTTATGCCTATTTTTGCTTCTTCAACTGCTTTTCTCATCTCCTCCAAGTGCTTGTTGTGTTCCTGCTCAAACTGGTTGCTGTGGCTATTTATTTACTCCTGTATTTCTTCTTTCATTGTTTTAATCATAGTAAATATCAGGTTTTGAAAGTGATTATCTTGAATATGGCTTTCTTGACTATTTTCTGTGAGTTTTTTCTGGTTGGATTCCATCATTATGAGGTTGATTCATTTTGTAGATTTGTTGTCTTGATTTTTGCTGCTCTTGTATTTGTGCTGTGATCTAGGGATTTTCTTTACCTCTCATGTCCTTCTCTTTGTTTTTGTAGGTTTTTTTTTTTTTTTGGCTGAAGTGAGTTTTACAGTATTACTACACTTGAGCAGTTTTTACAAATGTTTGCCTTGGATTTGGATATGCTTGTATTGTGTTGATGTTATTTCCTAGATGAGGATATACTACCATTATTACATTCATTAAGGAGGATTTAGTAAACAGGGATTGAAGATAAATATGGCAGTGCATGTTTTAGATTTATTTCCTTGGTGATATGTGAGGGTGAATGATATAATTCCTGAAGTCGTATAGGTTTTTAAGTGGTTATATGCAAATGTTAAGCTAGAGGCTGACAGGATAGTATAAAGGTTTTGTATATCTTAGAGCTGGATGCCAAGATTCACTCCTGTATTACAAGATGACTTTAGTAGACCTCAGAAGTGTGGCATTGGACCCCTAGCCCATTGCTTGGGTTTTGTCTGGACTCTGTTGAATTCTGAGAAGCAGGGGGTCCTCTAGGATCTGAGGCAGAATAGCAGAGAGGCTAGTGGGGCACGTAGCTGACCAGGTCCTTGGTTGTGGCCTAGGGACCTTCCCTAGGAACAGAAAGGCAGACTGGCTAGTGGGGAGTATAGATGTCCTGGGGCCTGGGACATAGACTAGGGGCCTTACTTGAGGATCAGGGAGTCTATGGAGGTCCAGGGCAGAAAGTAGACATAGTATATTTAAGAGGATCAAAGGACAAGATTCACTTAGATGAGGTGTATTACAATTTTGGCTCTGACATTTATATTTGTTAGTCCTGTCACCATTTTCTTGGTGTAGATGCTCAGTATAACTGAATCAATAAGATTTCTCTAAACACCAAATGACGGTAGTGATTCAAAATAACCAAGTTTCCAGCACATAGTAAACACTCAAAAGTGTTCAATCTTTGAAGGTTAACAATAATCTATTTTTATTCAGAATAGTTTTAGTGTCTAATAAATTAACTGACATATATTGATGCTACATTTCCTCAAAAGAATATTCCAGTGCATGCAGATAGTATTTAAGTATCATCAATAATAAAACTATTTGTTATTATATTAATTTATTTATAATAGTTCTTTAATGTATTATTTATGTGTATTATGTGCATGTGTGTGTGTGTGAGAGAGAGAGAGAGAGAAAGAAAAAACAGAAAATATGTTGGTCAGAGGGCAACTTTCTGATAATAGTCCTTTCCTTCAATTACATGGAATTCCAGTGATTGAACTCAGTTCCTCTGGTTTGTTAGCATGTCTTTTACACTGTGATATTTTTCTAACCCCATGCTATTGCTATTTAATTGCAGCTTACAAAAACAATAAGGCTGTCTAGTTACAGACTACTTTTCCTCCCTGCATAGGCTACTTGTCTTCAATAGAACAAAACATCATATCAAAATAGTAACTTTTTTTTTCCTTTTGCAATTTTAGTATGACCATAACTTGTAGAAAGAGTAAAGTTTCAGAAAAGCTGTTAGGATTTGAATAGTTTTGGAGGTGTATGACTGTTTTTTTGTTTGTTGTTGATTTTCTAAGTGCTAGGGATCAAAAGATTTAGGGTGGCCTTTTTTCCTCAAATGCTGGAGATCAGATCCAGTGATTCAGGCTACCAGTCAAATTTTGGGAAGTGTAGCTGTGTCTTCTTTTATTTTTTTTATTCAATTGTGCACGTGCACACGTGTGTGTGTGTGTGTGTGTGTGTGTGTGTGTGTGTGTGTGTAGAACCACCATGGACCGCCTCCACCTCCTCCTTTATTCTGTCCCGGGATTCACAGGCTTCACCCTATCAGGATCAGAAATGCTGTCATCCCCCTTCCCATACCCCCGTACCCCCCTGCTTCCGCCTGGCATCTATACTTGGGGTCTAGGATCCAAACTCAGGACCTTCTGCCTGCAAGGCAGAGGCTTAACCCTTGAGCCACCTCTCCAGCCCCAAGCTGTGTCTTCTCATAGGCTAGAAAATTTTCATTATGCCAAGGAGAAGATTAGAAGTTTAGCTATTTTGTTAGAATTTTTAGAATATGAGCTTTTGTAGTTTTATACACTGCTGGAAATTCATGTAGAATAAAAGTGCTGAAATGTAGACATCAGATGAATAATGGAGTTTTCATCTTTATACACTGTATCCCAGGCTATAATTAGCAGTTAAATATTCAGAGAATAGCCTTGCAAAAGCATATTGGAAAATGCATCATAATCAGTAGTGAGACTGAAGTTGTGTACTTTCTGCATAAGTACTACCAACTGATATAACAAACCAAGAGCTATCATTATTGAGCAAAATGAAAAACAAATAAGATTTGAATTTTAAAAATGTACTTCCTGGATATCTTTGGCATGAGTGTTATCCAGAAAGGAACTTTATGTGCTAATAATTAGTACATTTGAAAACTAATTCTTACAACTTCATACCTTTGAAAATTTATGACGTACAACCAAGAACAATGGCCATTGTCTTATCCCATTGAGACTACTAGGGTTAAGATATCAACTGTGTAACTGTAACTGTATTGTTGTTATTTTCTAAAGGTTTGTTAGAAATATTATGCTGATTAGAAAATCTCTTCCAGCTGCCCTGGGGTTAAATAGCTCCACGCCGTCGCCCCCATCCCCCCTTTTGCACCCCAACCCGCTCCGCCGGTCGGGACGCGCGGGCGCGTTCCAGCTGGGCCTCAACACCGCGCCCTAGCTGGTGAGTCCCCGCCCCACGCACCGCCCACCAGGACCCCAGGTCGGCCCACAGGGACCCTGCTCCGACTCCCACCATCCAGCCAGAGCCGCGCGCGGTGCTGAGGGACGAGGAGGACCTCCCCCTGCGCCCGGCCCCGCCCCAGCTGCCCTCGGGTTAAATAGCTCCACGCCGTCGCCCCCATCCCCCCTTTGCACCCCACCCCGCTCCACTGGTCAGGGCTCACGCGCGGTCCAGCCGGGCCTCACCCCACGACCTAGGTAAGTCTCCGCCCGCCCCGCCCACCAGGACCCCAGGCCAAATAATTCAGTTTAGTGAAATTGAGAGATCTTAAGAGTTAAAATGACAATGCCAAAGTCAAAGTGCAAATCCATGAGAAGCAACAATCAAGTAAACAAATTTCCCACTGAAGAAATTAATCCCATAATGTTAGACTCCAACAAGAACAAAACCACGGAAAAAGGCCAAGAAAGCCCCACCCAGGATAAAGACTTTCAAAATATGATCATTACCATGTTCAATACTATGAAAGAGGAAATCAGGGAGGAATTACATAATCGAATCAATCGCTTTGAAGAGGAACACAACAGACATCTGGAGGAGTTGAGAAAAACAGTGCAAGAAACAAAAAGTGGCATAGAGCAGTTAAAACAAACTCAAGCAGAGTTTAAAACTGAGCTAAGGGGGCTGGAGAAGTGGCTCAGGGGTTAAGCCTCTGCCTTGCAGGCAGAAGGTCCTGAGTTCGGATCCCAGATCCCACGTATAGACGCCAGGCGGAAGCAGGGGCGGCCTGCGCTTCTGGTCCTGGTAGGGCGGAGCCTGTGAATCCCGGGGCAGAAGGAGGTGGAGGTGTCCATGGTGGTTTGCGAATTCGTCCGTGGTTCTATACATACAGAGACACACACACACACACACACACACACAGACGCACACGCACATACACACGCACATGCACACAGTTGAATAAATAATAATAATAATAATAAAAATTAAAAAAAAAACTGAGCTAAAAGACAAGTTATCTTCAACCCAGAACGCCACAGAGAGTCTTATCAACAGAACTAACGAAGCAGAAAACAGAATTTCAGATCTTGAAGATAAAGTGGGAGTACTAACCAGCTCAATGGAAGAGTTTGTTAAAGCCAAAAAGATACTTGAGAGAAATATCCAAGAGATATGGGACACCCTGAAAAAGCCTAACATGCATATTCATGGAATACCAGAGCAAGAATCTCAAAATACCACCCCTGAGGAAATTTTTCAAACGATCATCAAGGAAAACTTTCCTCATCTAAAAAAAGAGAGGCCTATCCATACACAAGAGGCATTCCGCTCCCCAAACAGATAGGACCAAAATAGAAGCACACCATGGCAACTAATAGTTAAAACACTCCACATTCAAGATAAAGAACTGGTGCTGAGAGCTTCAAGGGAGAAAAAACAATTCACTTTTAAAGGTAAACCTATTAAAATAACAAATGACTTCTCAGTCGAAACAGTAAAAGCAAGAAGAGCTTGGAGAGACATACTTCAAGTATTGAATGAGCAAAAATGTCAACCCAGGCTGATTTACCCTGAAAAACTATCAGTCATGATCGAGGGAGAAAGAAAAATTTTCCAGCACAAAGACAACTTTAAGGGATACATGGCCACCAAACCAGGCCTTCAAAAAATGCTAGAACTGATACTCAAGCGTGAAGAAAAAAACAGGCATATCCAGGAGAACAGAAGGCAAGTATAACATCATTAAAAACGAAGCAATATACTTATAAAAGCTACTAAACATAATAAATGTCTGGAATTAACAATAGTTTCTCCATTATAACACTAAATGTTAATGGAATTAATTCACCGATCAAGAGACACAGATTACAAACATGGATTAAAAATCACAATCCATCAATCTGCTGCCTGCAGGAAACCCATCTCACCACAAAAGATAGGCACGCTCTAAAAATGAAAGGCTGGTCAACAATTCTACAAGCAAATGGAAGCAGAAAACAGGCAGGGGTAGCCATTATGCTATCAGACAAAGTGGACTTCAAACCAAAGAAAATTATAAGAGACACGGATGGATACTACATTTTAGTCACAGGTACAATTCACCAGGAAGACTTCACAATACTGAACATATATGCACCCAATACGGGCCCCTCCACATTCATTAAGAAAACCCTACAGCGTCTAAAGCAAGAAATCAATCCCCAAATGATAATTCTTGGGGATTTCAATACCGCCCTCTCAACATGGGATAGATCAACAGGTCAAAAGCTTAACAGAGACACTTTGGAACTTAATCAAACCCTGAAAGAAATGGACCTTACAGATCTCTATCGAACTTTTCACGCACGCACCAAAGAATACACATTTTTCTCAGCAGCACACGGAACTTTTTCCAAAATAGATCACATATTGGGGCACAAAATGAATCTACACATATACAAGAAAGTTGAAAGTATAACCTGTGCCCTATCAGACCATCATGGCCTAAAGCTGGACATCCAAAAAACATCAAACAAGAGAAAATACACTAACTCCTGGAAACTTAACACTATGATGCTGAATGAGAACTGGATTCAGGAAGAAACTAAAAAGGAAATTCAAGATTTCCTGAAAGTGAATGATAACGAAAATACAACTTACCAAAATCTCTGGGACACAATGAAAACTGTTCTAAGAGGTAAGTTCATAGCTCTTAACGCCTATGTCAAAAAAATGGAAACATCAGAAATAAACAACTTAACTTAAAGCTTTAGAGAAACTATAGCAATCTGATCCCAAAAGTAGTAGAAGAGAGGAGATTAGCAAAATAAGGGGAGAAATATCTGAAATCGAGATTAAGAAAACGATAGAAAAAATCAACCAGTCAAAAAGCTGGTTCTTTGAAAAAATCAATAAGATTGATACACCCCTAGCTAAACTAACCAAAAGCAAGAGAGAGAAAACCCAAATTAACAAAATTAGAAATGAACATGGAGTTATCACTACTGATACCCAAGAAATCCAGAGAATTATAACATCATATTTCAAAAACTTATACTCTGTGAAGTTTGACAACACAAAAAAGATGGATGAATTTCTAAGTAAACACAACTTACCTAAATTGAATCAGGAAGTTGTGAATTATTTAAATAGTCCTATAACATATAAGGAAATTGAGGAAGTAATCTCGAATCTTCCCACCAAAAAATGTCCTGGACCAGATGGATTCAGCACAGAGTTCTACCAGACATTTAAGGAGTTAATCACACCAATACTCCTTAAACTGTTCCATCAAATAGCAAAGGAAGGAACACTACCAAATTCCTTCTATGAAGCTAATATCGTTTTAATCCCAAAACCTAATAAAGATTCGCTTAAAAAAGAAAACTATAGGCCGATCTCCCTGATGAACACAAATGCAAAGATTCTCAACAAAGTCTTAGCAAATCGGATTCAAAAACATATTAAAAAGATCATTCATGGGGAACAAGTAGGCTTCATCCCCGGCACACAAGGTTGGTTCAACATACGCAAATCAATAAATGTAATTCATCATGCAAACCAGTCCAAAGTCCAAGACCACATGATACTCTGGATAGATGCAGAAAAAGCTTTTGACAAGATCCAACAGCCTTTTATGATCAAAACGCTAGAGACAGTAGGAATGGAAGGAACCTTTATCAATATAATAAAAGCTGTATACAACAAGCCCACAGCAAGGATTATGCTCAATGGGGAACAATTGGAAGCATTCCCACTTCGATCAGGAACTAGACAAGGCTGTCCACTCTCACCACTTCTATTCAATACTGTACTTGAAGTCTTAGCCGAAGCCATAAGACAAGAAAAGGACATAAAAGGGATTCAAATTGGCAAGGAAGAAGTCAAGCTATCCCTATTTGCAGATGACATGATCTTATACCTGAGTGATCCCAAAAACTCCACCAGGAAGCTCCTGGAACTAATTGAGAAGTTCAGCAGGGTGGCAGGATACAAAATAAATGTGCAAAAATCAGAGGCCTTACTATATGCCCAGAATGAAAAAAGTAAAAAAGCCTTGAGAGAAACAATACCATTTATTATAGCCCCTAAAAAAATGAAATACCTTGGTATAAACCTAACTAAGGAGGTAAAAGACCTTTACAATGAAAACTTTAAAACCCTAAAGAAAGAAATAGCAGAAGACACCAGAAGGTGGAAAGACCTCCCTTGTTCCTGGATTGGCAGAATCAACATCGTGAAAATGACCATCCTACCAAAGGCAATATACAGATTCAATGCTATACCAATCAAAATCCCAAAGCAATTCTTCAAAGAAGTTGACCAAACAATCTCAAAGTTCATAAGGAGGCTCAAAAGACCCAGGATAGCAAAAACAATACTGAGTAACAAAAACCCAGCTGGAGGTATAACCATACCAAACCTTAGTCTATACTACAAATCCATAGTTTTAAAGACAGCCAGGTACTGGCTCCAAAATAGACACACAGATCAGTGGATAAGGATTGAAGACCCAGATATAAGCCCACAAAGTTACAGCGATTTGGTCTTTGACAAAGGGGCCCAAAGAATCCAATGGAAAAAGAACAGCATCTTCAACAAATGGTGCTGGCAAAACTGGATCTCCACATGCAGAAGATTAAAGCTGGACCCGTACTTGTCACCATGTACAAGACTTAATTCCAAATGGATCAAGGACCTTAATATCAGGCCAGAGACTATAAAAACCATAGTTGAAAGGATAGGGAACTCCCTCGAGCTGATTGGGCTAGGCCAACAGTTCCTAAACAGACAACCAATGGCACAGTCACTGCTACCAACTCTCAACAGTTGGGATCTTGTGAAATTAAAGAGCTTCTGTTGAGATAAAGAGATTGTAACGCGAGCTCAAAGGCAACCTACAGAATGGGAGAAAATCTTCACTAACCACATATCTGATAGAGCTCTATTGTCCAGAGTGCACAAAGAACTTAGAAAACTAAACACCAAGGAAACCAATGGCCCAATTAAAAAATGGGCCCTGGAACTTAAAAGAAACTTTACCAGGGATGAAATTAAAATGTCTAACAAATATCTTAAAAAATGCTCCACTTCTTTAGCCATCAGGGAAATGCAAATCAAAACTTCCCTGAGATATCATCTCACCCCGGTCAGGATGGCAAAAATCCACAATACTAACAACGACAAATGCTGGAGAGGATGTGGAGAGAGGGGAACTCTCCTACATTGCTGGTGGGAATGCAGGCTCATACAGCCACTCTGGTGAGCCATCTGGAGATTCTTAAAGAAATTAAAGCTTGAAATGCCATATGACCCTGCTATTCCACTTTTGGGAATAACCCCCCATACAGCAGAGGTTCACCTCGATAGCACAAGCACAACCATGTTCATAGCAGCACTGTTTACAATAGCAAAGTCATTGAATCAGCCCAAATGTCCAACAGTTGACGAGTGGATAAGGAAACTGTGGTACATCTATACAATGGAGTACTACTCAGCCTTCAAAAATGATGAATTACTGGAATTTGCCGGGAAATGGATGTCATTAGAAACAATTATATTAAGTGAAGTCTCCCAGACCCAGAAAATTAAGCGCCGTATATACTCCCTAATAGGTGGCTCCTAGTACCAAACCCACCCAGCCCACCTAGAGACAGTAATTCCAAGGATTATGAAAAGGAGGTATGGGGTAGGAGGGCCACACCAGAAAGAAGGAGAGAAGGGACCATGTTACAGCAGGGAAAATAGGCCTCCACCAAGGACCCAAATAAGTAATGAGACATCTGATTAAGTTCACAGACCTTTGTTCCTGATCATTTACTACTGAGGGGGAGTGATCTCACCAGAAGAGGAGGGCATATAGTCTGGCAGATAAAAAGTAACAATTTTGCAAATGGGTGATAGACCCCTCCCTCACTGTGGTTTCCCACTTTTATTACATCTACCTTTGAATGTGCTTTTATCACAAAACTCTAACAGCTTTTTGTCTCTGGCCAGGGGGTAACATACAATGCCCACCAGGATGGAGTGAAGGGCATTGCAGGAGCAGCAAAACTGCAAAAGGAAATCAACAAACCACAATTCAGAACTTCAGAGACTCTATATCAACCACCTAGAACTAGGCCAGCTTAGTCTCTCCCCATCTTGAAGCTCAGGGAAATTTGCGGAAGAGGGGGCGGTAAGAGTGTAAGAACATAAGGATGGGAGGAGCAATGATATGTAAGATACTCTATACTAGTTAGGGCTGAAGCAATCATAATTGGACTTTGCATGCCCTGCGCATTGTCCAACACACTGTTGACCTCACAAAGTCTAGCATCTGCTAAAGGCACCAAGATCCTTGGAGGCAAAGGATTGGCAGCCACAGCAGTGTTCCTATACCTAAGGGGAACACGGGAAAGGGTTCGGGAAAGGCCACTGGGTCCTTGTACGTCATCGGAGAGGAGGGCCCAGAGGAAAATCAGACATGCACAAGACAGGACTCTCTGGGAATTGGGGTGGGAAGCACTGGGGGATGGGGAGGGAGAGGGGTGGGGAGGGGGAGCAGGGAGTACCGGGGGAGGAGGAGGGAGGGAGGGAACTGGTGTACCTAATAAGTTTGTATGAGCTGAAATAAAAAAAAAAAGAAAATCTCTTCAGTAATGAAGCACTGTATAGAATTCACAAAACATCTTTTGTCTCTATTAAGAAATATCATCTGTAATTTACTCAGCAACTTTGCTTTAGTCACATCCAACAAATCATGAAAGGAAAACTAGATGTCAAATAGCTTGCAAATAATTTTATTAATATTAAGAAAGAAGTTCAAAATGATTTGCAGTATTTTAAAAACACGCAACATTCCCAAAAACAAATTATTCAGTGTCTAACATCCAATTTTAAAATGATAAGGAAATGAAAAATAAGCAGATAAAACATCTAATGTGAAGATAAATTATTTATTTGAAATTGACTCCAGTCTGACACAGATATTTGAATTAGGTATAAAACACATGAAAATAGTTATAATGTTGCATTAAATATGCAAAAATTTAAATAAAAAGAATACAAAAACTTTGTTATGTCTGTGATGAAAAGTTCACAGATCTAAATAATAACAGATTTGATATTTCAGAGCACATTTAGTGATGTTAAAATATAGCAATGGAATCAATCAAGTTTAAGTATAGAAAGAACAGAATTTCAAAAGCTTTCATATCTGTGAGCTACAGAAATATATTAAGAAAGAGGAAGATTTGAATTCTTAACAAGAAGGAAGAAATGAGAAGCATGATAAATATTTGCAATGCAATAAATCAAAATTTAAATAATATAAGTATTATTTAAATTTTCTAAATTTGTCACACCAAAATATCGAAGACTAAATCACTCAAACATCATTGATTTATTTTCTCACCCTTTTGGGTTCTAAGGATGAAAAACAAAGTGTTGTCAGTATCAATTTTTTCCAGAAATCACTCTTCTTAGCATGAAGATTACACCTTCTTACTGTGTTCTCACATATTTCCACGGTATACACTCTTTTATATTTCTTTATGCATATAAATTTCCTCTCCTAATAAGGACCTCAATCAGATTGAATTAAGGCTTATTGTCACAGCTTCATTTTTTTTTTGTTTTTTTTTTTTTAATGTGGGACCTGGGATCCGAACTCAGAACCTTCTGCTTGTGAGACAGAGTCACAACCCCTGAGCCATCTCTCCAGGCCCCAGTCACAGCTTCATTTTTAAAACAGCTGCTTCTCTTTTAAGAACTATTACAAGAACTGTCATATATTCTGACATGCACTGCAATTTGAATTGAGCAAGTAATTTTTAAACTACACAATTCAAAATGTTAAAAGTAAGATCCCACAGATACTGTGAGTACATAAACCTGAAATGTATGGATTATAAAGAAAACCAAACCAAGATGAATAACATAATTAAAATACACAAAAGTACTCATGCTCAAAGCATTCAACAAGTTAAATATTACATCCAGAGGATGAAAAAGGTAAGGATGATGGCAAAATATTTTTCTAAGAATGAAAATAAAAGAACATAAGAGAAAAATCATTAATGAATTGGAAGTAACATGGTTAGCATATCACTCTATATTAAAAGAAAATGCATTCCATAAAAGAAAAAGAAATAACAAATAAAGAAGGCGAAAATTATTCATTAGCAGTGGATGTAGACAACAAGAAAAGTGAAAGTAATCTTGTGCAGATAGGAGGACATACTACAGAAAAATATAGATCCACCCAAAATGGAGAACACTAAACCTGGAAAGCAGATAAGTAAATATATGACCTTTTTATTATTAAACTTCATCAAGGGCTGCAAGGGGTGACATACAATATGCATCAGGATGGAGTGAAGGGCATTGCAGGAGCAGCAAAACTGCAAAAGAAAATCAACAAACCATAATCCAGAACTTCAGAGACTCTATATCAACCACCTAGAACTAAGCCAGCCTAATCTCTCCCCATCCTGAAGCTCAGGAAAATTTGTGGAAAAGGGGCAGTAAGATTGTAAGAGCACACGGATGGGAGGAGCAATGATATGCAAGATACTCCACACAAGTTAGGGCCGAAGCAATCATAATTGGACTTTGCATGCCCTGCACAATGTCCAACACACTATTGAGCCCACAAAGTCTAGCATTTGCTAAAGGCACCAAGATCCTTGGAAGCAAGAGATTGACAGTCACAGTAGTGTTCCTATGCTTAAGGGGAACACAGGAAAGGGTTCAGGGAAATGCCACTGGGTCCTTGTACGTCATCAGAGAGGAGGGCCCAGAGGAGAGTCAGGCATGCACATTAAAGGATTCTCCAGGGAATGGGGGGTGGGAGCCACTGGGAGATGGAGAGGGAGGGGTGAGGGGAGGGGGAGCAGGGGGGGTCGGGGGGAGGAGGAGGGAGGGAGGGAACCGGTGTACCTATTAAGTTTGTATGAGTGGAAATAATAGTAAAAATGTTTAAAAAAAAGAAAAAAGAAAAAAAAAACTTTTTCAAAAATTAAACACAGTAGACAAAAGTAATGTCAATATATTCTGAGTTTTATTACATAAATTTAAAACCTAGCACATATAGCTTAGATACCTGAAGGAAATAAACCAAAACATTGTAATTAATAAAATTGCAATAGTTCATTAAGTGGCACTGAATTTCTAAGTAATTCTTGCTGCCCATACAGAAAAGCACAGCCATTTTGAAAATGTATTTAGCAATTTCTCAAAATGGCAATGACTATTTTCATATGATTGGAAATTACACAAGCAGATAAGAAAGTCTGTACTCATTAAAATAGCATATATATGTTTAACTTGTTTTAGATGTGTTTTATATTTTCCTTAGCTGTACAAGCACAATAAGCAATAATACCTGCTTCCCTCTATCCCTCCCTTTTCCTTTCCTTTATTAATCCATCCAATGCATATACATGTTTGTTCAGATTTATTCATATTGAAACTTTTATTTCCAAACATGAGTGAATACACACATACATTTTGGATATTCTAGTACTAGATTAGCACTCAGAAACAAAACATAATTAATATTGATACAAAAAATGATGGATGGTTTTCCAACTCATTTTGTTCAGTTAACATAATTTCAAAGATCCACATGTATAGAACTCTGTAATATAAAATTGATCTATACTGTCAGAAAGTAGGTTAATGGTTTTAAAAGACAGAGGGTCATCATGAAAGGATTGCAATAGACTTAATAAAGCTACTTCAAAGTAAAGAAAGCATATACTTTTTTTATCCACTATAGTCAAGGATTTGTGAGTATAAACACTTGCCTAACTATGTATTTGACATGCAAGGAGGCAATGTATAACATACTATGAATCAGTAAACATCATATATAAGTTGAGTTGTGGAGGTAATTAAGTCTGCAGTGCTTGGTTCACAAACAAGCACCATAGCTCAATCATCAGAAAGTAAATTTAGAAAAATGAAAGGATGATAAGCAATTTCAATCCCAGTCCTGGGGAATTAGAAAAAGATAGATATGTGTGATTCACCAGCTAACCATATTAACCCAATAGACACATTCCAGGTCAGTGAGAAATTCTACACAAAAAAGAAAAGGAGTGTAGTACCTGCATAATGACAAGCAATGTTTTTCTCTGAAAAACTCCACTTTCATGTGTACAGATAGTAATGCACAACCATAGGCAACAAATGCACACACACTTATCAACAACATGTGAGTAAATTAAAATCTTTTTTAATATTTTATTTATTTTAGTGTGTGTGTGTGTGTGTGTGTGTGTGTGTGTGTGTGTGTGTGTGTGTGTGAGGGTATTGTGTGTCCCTGTGCAGGATGCAGGGTGCCTTCCAAGAATCATCCTGGATTGCTTCTACCTCCTTTATGCTTAGCTCTGGTATTTCCCAGGGTCTGACAAGTAGACATAGAAGTGCAGGATGGTGGCATTTCTGCCTGGCATTTCTACATGTGCCTAAAATCCAAACTCAGAACCTTCAGCTGGTGAGGCAGAATTATTTTTTTTTTATTTTTTCCACTCATACAAACTTAATAGGTACCCTGGTCCCCTCCCTCCCTCCAACACTCCATGAATCCCCTTGTTTCCTCCCACCTTTTCTCTTTCCTTCCCCCTTCCTTATCTCCCAGTGCCCCCTCCCCCATCCCTGGAGCATCCTTTAGTGTGCATGTAAATTTCCCTCTGGGTACTCCTCTCTGATGAGATGTAAGGACTCAGCACTATTGCCTAGAGCTCTTTATTGCGTTCCCCTTTGGTATAGGAACACTACTGTGGCTATTAATCCCTTGACTGTAAGTATCCTAGTGGCAGTGATCCATGCTAGACTTTGGGGGATCAATGATATGTTGGTCATTGTGCAGGTCATGCAAAGTCCTATTATGATTACTTCAGCCCTAACTTGTGTGGGGTATCTTGCATAACATTGCTCCTCCCCATCTTTAGGCTTTTACATTCTTACTGCCCATTCTTCAGCAAATTTCCCTGAGATTTGGAAGGGGAGAGGTTAGGCTGGCCTGTATCCAGGTGGTTAATGTAGGGTCTCTGATGTTCTGAAATATGGTTCATTGTTATTTTTTCCAGTTTTGCTGTTCTTGCACTGCCCTTGGCTCCATCGTGATTGGTATTGGATGTCACCTCATAGCCAGAGATAAAAGGGTGTTAAAATAGAGTCTTACTATAAGAGTAAGGATGGTTACCATCTATCTGACTCTATGCCCTGCTTGACAGGTGAGTTCAAACTCTCTCAGGTGCAAGTGACCAGGAAGGAAAGTCTGTGAGCCTAACCAGATGTCTCACTACTTACTTGCAGTACTTGATGGTGGCCTATTTTCTCTGCTGTAGCATGATCCCCTCTCTACTTGTTTCTGGCAGGGCCCTCCTTCCCATTCCCTCTTGTTCATAATCTTTGCAATTACTGTAGGTATTACAGAGACTTATCTTTGAGTGTGTCACTAAGTGGGTTTGGTACTAGGATCTATCTATTAGGGAGTACATATGGCACTTAATTTTCTGTGTCTGGGATGCTTCATTCAATATAATTTTTTTCTAATTCCATCCATTTCCCAGCAAACTTAATTAATTCATCTTTTTTGATCTCTGAGTAGTATTCCATTGTATAGATGTACCACATTTTCCTTATCCACTCATCAACTCTTGAGCATTTGGGTTGATTCCATGACTTTGCTATTGTTAACCGTGCTGCTATGAATATGGTCATGCTTGTGCCATTGAGGTGAATTTTTGCCTTATGGGGGACTATTCCCAAAGTGGAATATCAGGGTCATAGGACCTTTCAGTCTTTAATTTTTTTAAGAATTGCCAGATTACTCGCCAGAGTGGTTGCATAAGCCTGCATTCCCACCAGAAATGTAGGAGAGTTACCTTCTTGCCAAATCCTCTCCAGTATTTGGGTGTTGTTGTATTGTGGATTTTTGCCATTCTGACCTGGGTGAGATGATATCTCAGGGAGGTTTTGATTTGCATTTCACTGATGTCTAAGGATGCAGAACATTTTTCAAGATATTTGTTAGACATTTCAAAATCTTCCCTGGTAAATTTTCTTTTGACTTCCGAAGCCCAATTTTTAATTGGACCATTTGTTTCCTTGGTGTTTAGTTTTCTAAGTTCTTTGTGCACTCTGGATAATAGAGTTCTATCAGATATGTGGTTAGTGAAGATTTTCTCCCATTCTGTGTGTTGCCTTTTTGCTCAGATTACAATCTCTTTATCTGAACAGAAGCTGTTTAATTTCATATTATCCCATCTGTTGAGTGTTGGTTGTAGTGACTGTGCTATTGGACTTCCATTTAGGAACTGTTGGCCTAGTCCAATCAGCTTGAAAGAGTTCCCTATCCTTTCAACTAAGGTTTTTATGGTTTCTGGCCTTATATTGAGGTCCTTGATCCATTTGGAATTAAGTCTTGTACATGGTGACAAGTACAGATTCAGTTTTAATCTTCTGCATGTGGACATCCAGTTTTGCCAGCACCATTTGTTGAAGATGCTGTTCTTTTTCCATTGGATTTTTGGGCCCCCTTGTCAAAGATCAAATGGCTGTAATTATGTGGGCTTATATCTGGGTCTTCACCCCTTATCCATTGATCTGTGTGCCTATTTTGGAGCCAGTGCCAGGCTGTTTTTATAACTATGGATTTGTAGTATAGATTAAGGTTTGGTATGATGATATCTCTAGCAATGTTTTTGTTACTCAGGATTATTTTTGCTATCCTGGGTCTTTTGTGCCTCCATATGAATTTTGAGATTGTTTGATCAACTTCTTTAAAGAATTGATTAGGGATTTTGATTGGTATAACATTGAATCTGTAAATTTCCTTTAGTAGGATGGTCATTTTTATGATATTCATTCTGCCAATCCAGGAACATGCGAGACCTTTCCACCTTCTGGTGTTTTCTGTAATTTCTTTCTTTAGGGTTTAATGTTTTCATTGTAAAGGTCTCTTACTTCCTTGGATAGGTTTATAAGAAGGTATTTCTTTTTTTAGAGGCTATAGTAAATGGGGTTGTTTATCTTAGAGCTTTTTCACTTCTATTTTCTTGGACATAGAGGAAGGCCACTGATTTTTACACATTTATTTTGTATCCTGCTACCCTGCTGAACTTCTATATTCCAGGATTTTCCTGGTGGAGTGTTTGGGATCACTCAGGTATACAATCATGTCATCTGTAAATAGAGATAACTTGACTCCTACCTTGCCGAATTGAATCCCTTTTATCTCCCTTTCTTGTCTTATGGCTCCAGCTAAGACTTTAAATACAATATTGAATAGAAGTGGTGAGAGTGGACAGCCTTTTCTAGTTCCTGATCAAAGTGGGAATGCTTCTAGTTTTTCCCCATTGAGCATAATCCTTACTGATGGCTTGTTGTATACAGCTTTTATTGTATTGATAAAGGTTCCTTCCATTCCAACTGTCTCTAGGTTTTTGGTCATAAAAGCCTTCTGTTGGACCTTGTCAAAAGCTTTTTCTGCATCTATTGAGAGTATCTCATGGTCTTCAATTTTGGATTGGTTTATATGGTGAATTACATTACTGATTTGCATATGTTGAACCAAACTTTTGTGCTTGGAATAAAGCTTACTTGATCACTGTGAAATGATCTTTTTGATATGTGTTAGATTCCGATTTCCTAAGATTTTGTTGAAAATCTTTGCATCTGTGTTCATAAAAGATATTGGCCTATAGTTTTCTTTTTTAAGTGTATCTTTATTATGTTTTGGGATTAAGACGATATTAGCTTCATAGAAAGAATTTGGTAGTGTTCCTAACTTTGCTATTTGATTGAACAGTTTAAGGAGTATTGCTATTATTTGTTCCTTAAATGTCTGGTAGAACTCTGTGCTGAATCCATCTGGTCCAGGACATATTTTGGTGGGAAGATTAGAGATTACTTCATTGATTGATTCATATGTTATAGGAAAACTTAAATAATTTAAAAACTTCCTGATTCAATTTAGGTAAGTTGTGCTTACTTAGGAATTCATCCATCTCTTTTATGTTATCAAATTCCACAGAGTATAATTTTTTGAAATATGATGTTATAATACTCTGAATTTCATGGGTATCAGTAGTGATAACTTCATTTTCATTTCTAATTTCGTTAATTTGGGTTTCTCTCTCTTGTTTTTGCTTAGTTTATCTAGAGGTATATATATCTTATTAATTTTTTCAAAGAACCAGCTTTTTGACTGGTTGATTCTCTGTATCATTTTACTTATCTCAGTTTCAGATATTTCTCCCCTGATATTGCTAATCTCCTCTCTTCTACTGCTTTTGGGATGCATTGCTCTTGTATCTGTAAAACTTTAAGCTGCATTGTTAAGTTATTTATTTGTGATGTTTCTATTTTTTTGATGTATGCATTAAAAGCTATGAACTTACCTCTTAGGACAGCTTTCATTGTGTCTCAAAACATTTGATAAGTTGTATTTTCATTATCGTTAGCTTCCAGGAAATCTTGAATTTCCTTTATGATTCTTGAACCCAATTCTCATTCAGCATCATAGTGTTTAGTTTCCAGAAGTTAGAGCATTTTCTGTTGTTTGTTGTTTTGCGGATGTCAAGCTTTAGACCATGGTGGTCTGGTAGGGTACAGGCTAGAATTTCACCTTTCCTGTATATGTGGATATTTGTTTTATGGCCCAATATGTGATCTATTTTGGAGAAAGTTCCATGTGCTGCTGAGAAAAATGTGTGGATGAAAAGTTTGATAAAGATCTCTAAGGTCCATTTCAGTAAGCGTTTAATTAAGTTCCTATGTGTCTCTGTTAAGTTTTTGACTTGTTGATCTATCCCATGTTGAGAGGGCAGTATTGAAATCCCCAGGAATTGTCAATTGGGGATTGATTTCTTGCTTTAGACACTGTACCATTTGCTTAACGAATGTGGAGGAGCCAGTATTATGGGCATATATTTTCAGTATTGTGAAGTCTTCTTGGTGAATTTTACCATTGACTATAATGTATCATCCATCTGTGTCTTATGATATTTTTTGGTTTGAAGATTCCATTAGCTTGCAGAATTTTGGACCAGCCTTCTATTTTTAGGATGTGCCTATCTTTTGTGGTGAGAAGTTTCCTGAAGGCAGCAGACTGATCGGTTGTGATTTTTAATCCAAGTTTGTAATCTGTGTCTCTTGATCGGTGAGTCAATTCCATTGACATTTAATGTTATAATGGAGAAATTACTTTTAATTCTAGACGCATTTATGTTTAATGGCGTTCGTAAGTGTATTATTTGACCTTTATGTTTTGGTGGTATTATACTTCCCTACTGTCCTGGATATGCTTGTTCTTTTGTTCAAGCTTGAGTATCTTTTCTAGAATTTTTTGAAGGCCTGGTTGAGTAGACATGTAAGCCTTCAAGTTGTCTTTGTGCTAGAAAACTTTTCTTTTTCCCTCAGTCGTATCAGAAAATTTTGCCAGGTATATCAGCCTGGGTTGACATTTTTGCTCATTCAATACTTGAAGTACATCTCTCTAAGCTCTTCTTGCTTTTACTGTTTCTATTGAAAAGTCATTTGTTATTTTAATAGGTTTACCTTCAAAAGTGACTTTTTTTTCCCTTGAAGCTTTCAGCACCTTTTCTTTGTCTTGAATGTGGAGGGTTTTGATTATTACTTGCCATGGCAAGTTTCTATTTTGGTCATATCTATTTGGGGTGTCGAATGCCTCTTGTATTTGGATAGGCCTCTCATTCTTTAGATAAGTAAAGATTTCCTTGATGATAGTTTGAAAAATTTCCTCAGGTGTGGTATTTTGGCATTCTTGCTCTAGTATTCCATGTATGTGCATATTAGCCTTCTTCAGGGTGTCCCATAATTCTTGAATATTTCTCTCGAGTATCTTTTTTGCTTTGACAACCTTTTCCATTGAGCTGGTTAATTCTTCCACTTTCTCTTCAAGATCTGAAATTCTATTTTCTGCTTCATTAGTTCTGCTATGACTCTCTGTTGAGTTTTGGGTTGAAAATAACTTGTCTTTTAGTTCAATTTTAAACTCTGCTTGAGAGTGTTTTAACTGCTCTATGCCTATTTTTGTTTCTTGAACTATTTTACTCAACTCTTTCATGTGTTTGTTGTGTTCCTGTTCAAAGTGTTTGATGTGGTTATTTAACTGTTCCTGTATTTCCTCTTTCATAGTATTGATCATGGTAATGATCATGCTTTGAAAGTCATTATCTTGTGTCTGGCTTTCATGGGTATTTTCTGTGAATTTGTTCTGGTTGGAATCTATCATTATGGGGTTAATTGTTTTGGTGGGAGATTTGTTTTCTTGTGTTTTGTTTCTCATGGATTTGCACTGTGACTTGGGCATTATTGTTTTGTCTCTTAATACCTTCTTTCAGTTTCTGTGTGTTTTTGACTGAACTGAATTACTTGGTATTACTCCTCTTGAGTAGTTATTACTAGTGTTTGTCTTGGAATTGGGCACGCTTATCTGTTGTTATTGTTGTTTCCTAGATGAGGCTATTAGACTGTTACTACATCAATTAATTCAGGTTTAGTGGACAGAGGGTGAATATTAGTATGGTAGTGCACTTTTACGATTTAGTACCTTGGTGATATGTGAGGGTGAGCGGTATAGTCCCTGAAGTTATAAATGTTTTGGGATGCTATGTGGAAAAGTTAATCTACAGTGACTAATAACTGAAAAAGCAGGATAGTAAAAAGGGGTTTACTTATCTTTGGGCTGAATGTGAAGAATCTCTCCCATTTGATAGGATGATTTTGGAGGACTTCAGATGTATGTCATTTGTTTCCTAGAGCTTTGCTTGGGGTTTCTTTGGACTCTGTTGAATTCTGAGTAGCAGTGTCTCCTTCTTGGACTGTGGGTATCCAGGGAATAAAGGGGAGAGCTGCTTGTGAAGATACAGATCACCTGGGACCTGGGGTGTGGCCTAGTGGCCCTCCCTAGCCCGTATCAGACTAGGTGCTGCTCTGGCTGATGGGAGAAGCTGGGATGGACAGGTGACCTGGGGTCTTGGGGGATTTACCTGAGGAACAGTGTGTCTTCCCGGGACCATGAGTGTCCTGGGCACAAAGGGGAGAGCTGCTGCTGATGTTACAGTTCACCTGGATCCTGTGAGGCAGCATCTCAACCCCTGAGTTTGAAGTCCAATATTCTACCGGGGCTCAACAGGCAGGTCTCTCTGACCCCTATAGAGACCAAGTGAGGACTGCAGGCACTAAATGCCTGGAAAAGGCTAGATGATGGCCCAACTGAGTCCCCCATTTCTGGATTGTCCCACAGACCAAATGAGGACCTCACCTCTTTCATTGAGAGGGTTGAGAAAAGCCTAGTCCTTAAGGTCCCCCCAGGGCCTATACGAGAGCAGCTTGAAAGATCTCTAGTCTGGGAAGGTATGAATCAGGATTACAAGCTGGCCTGTGAAGGTCTTAAGGACAAAAATATGGCTGGGTGGATTTTAGCCACCAGGGACATAGGCACTACTTCCCACACTGCCCAGGCCAATGCTAAAGCCATGGCTATGGCTTTGCAATCGGGCAGAGAAGCTGACAAGCAGGAATCAATTGACACCCTGGTGTGTGCCCTCCAGCAAGTTCTCCCTGGAAAAGGGGAACAAAATTGCTTTGGCTGTGTGCGAGAGGGTCATTTTAGAAGCGAGTGCCCACTTAAGGCTAAAGCCCCACCATGGGAGGGTCCTTGGACCTCCTGCCCGAGATGTAGAAAGGGACTCCACTGGGATAAAGACTGCAGATCTAAAGTGGACATTCAAGGGAAGCCCTTAAACTCCCTCCGCGGCCATCCCCAGCCCCATTAAATAAGGGGAAGACAGCTATTAGAGATCATTGGACTGTGCCTCTAGTCCTGGGGCTGAGACCTAAGCTGTCCCTCACCATTGGCGGAAAGAGTTTCACGTTCCTCATTGACACAGGGGCTGACTGCACAGTCATAAGAAAAGAGGAAGTGCCTTCAGCCTGGTGGCTGGTCAGGGGGCCCCCCATTACTAGGCGTGGGTGGACAGTCTACCTCCTGGGAGACTACTGATTACCAGTCCTGTTATGATCCCAAGGGGAACCATGGAGAGGTGCTCCCCCTAGTGGTATCTGGTCTTACCGCTAATCTTCTGGGCCAGGATATTCTTGAAGAAGCTGAGGCCTATATTACAACTGATCATGAGGGCTTTTATGAGGATGTATTTGATCATGACAAGTATGAACAACAGTTTGAGGCCAGCAGGGCTAGTGACCCAAATTACTGGAATGACCCTTATTTTAAGCACCTAAGGCAGAATCATCCTCCAGTTCACCCCCAATCGCAAAGGCCACTGCTCACCCCCTGGTCTCTAAAATTCAATGGACACCAGGAGACCCTATATGGGTTGAGTAGTGGCCACTACCTGCTATCAAATTACAACAGCTTCATATACTTATAGAACAGCAATTTTCTTTTGTCACAGACCAGAGTCGTGGCCTTGAGACCAGGGCTCCCCAGGACCGGGTGGAGAACAGAACACACACGGCTCAATCTCATCCGAGTGAATCCTGAACCCGTTTATTGAAACTTTCGTGACAACTTTTATACAGAAAATTTTAGGGTAAAAAATGTTGCACCTATAACAGACAGACAATTTTCTAGTCAGCAAAAATCACCTTCAGGGTGGACATTTTTCAAGAACCTAACCCATTGCTACAAGGCAAAGGCGCTTAACAGAAACATTCTCTTAGTATTTCCAAACTTATCTAATCTATAATACTTCACCGGATAGCTATGGGGCTGAGCCCACATTTTAACAGAGACTGCTTTCTTTTAAAATACAGAGGCACAATGTTCTCCTATTGATTTTTAGCAAGGAACTTATTTTACAATTAACTATAGGAGTTCTCAACACCCCATAAGTCCCAGCGTGAGCTTTTGCTGTTGTCCTCTCCAGGTTGATACTCTCAGTCAGGCAGGTCGACATAGGCACCAGGCATGGCAGCAGGTTCTAACTTGGGAAGATGTATGCAGCTCATGTAGTCTCTACTATCCAAGCTTAAATCACATCTCTAAGGGGGGCCTTCACTTGGATACTCAAGGCCCATAAGCTATAGCTGGTTCTGTGGATGGAGCACTGAGGTATGCATTGAAGAAAACACTTAAGCAATATAATTATTAAAAGAATAACTTCTATAATAGCATCCTTCTATTCCTTTAATAGTAAGGTTGCTTATGTCTTCCTTTGAGGAATTCCAGAAGCATATTGCCAGTTAGATGACCCATCTGTGAACCATGCATACTCCAAACCTGAGGTCCAGTCAGGCCCCATATGCCAAGGGTGTCTCTTTCGGGGCAGAGGCGATCATTGGTGGGAGTGCACTCGAATGATCCATCTCTGTAATTTCTCATAAGAGTGCTGTTTGGGGTAGGAAAGACATGGCCCCTTTTGCTTCTGACATGGATCCTCCCAGTTTGGATTGCAAATACCATCTCCAGGGGCAGTCTTGGCATCTAGACTTTCTGGCATGATGGTCTCTTCCTTGGCCCTCAGCCAGTGTAAGAGGGTATCACAGTTTCTTTTAAGGTTCTAGTGGACTGAGAGCATAGTCTTATACTTCTGGAATTTCTGAGTTAGTACATAGGTGGGAATTTTAGCCACCTATGTTTTAAGACTCCAGAAGTTATTCTCTAATTTTCTTAAAATCAGTGCACACATTCTGGCTAGCAAGTCTACTTATTGTAAGTGACTAGACATGAAATTTCTATTTAGTATTTGACTAAAACTTAAAAAGCAGGCTTCTTCTTTAGAACAGAGAGCAGGAAGCTAGCTCCAAAAAACCCTAAGAAAGGATACTCTTAATTCCCAGAAGAATTCTTCCTGTAAGAGGCAAAACTTGAATTATCCCCAAAAAACAAAACCTAGGTAAGGGGCACTCCTAATTCCCAGAATTCTTCCTGCCAGAAGCAAAACCCGAATTATCTAGAAGAGAGTGTCCAGCCCCTGTTCATAGGCATTACTGTGACCTTCCTCAGGGGACAGGCTTTAGGCCTGAGCTGGGAAGAAACACCAAGGCCTGACAATTCCCATATTTTCCTTATTTCTCTTAAATAAAGCCATGTCCTTATCCCAAAATATGATACTTTGGCTTTTCCAAACTGAGACATATTCTATCAGATTAGTTGAATAGGGACGTGGCAGTCTTTGGGACATGTACGACTATCTACTAGTCCTTGGAATTCCCCTGTTTTTGTTATTAAGAAGGCCAACGGCTCATGGAGACTTTTACATGACTTAAGAAAAATAAATGAAAGGATGATTCCTTTTGGGACCCCTCAAAGGGGTCTGCCCTGGATTCCAGCTATTTCCAAAGATTATTATTTAACTATTATTGACATTAAAGATTGTTTTTTCTCCATTCCCTTGCATCCAGAAGATGCAGAAATTTGCATTCTCTGTTCCCTCTGTTAACTTTGGGGGGCCGGATTTAAGATATGAATGTACTACCTTGCCTCAAGGAATGGCAAATAGCCTCCCAATTTGTCAGTATTTTATGTCACAGATATTTTATCCTTGCTTAACCGCCCTAATATTTTATTTTACATTTATATGGATGATATAATTTTGGGGGCTCCCTCCCCCGCCAGTCTCCAAAAAATTACTAATGAATGCCTTACTATCTTGGAGGCCAACAAGTTTAGAGTGGCTCCTGATAAGATTCAGACTGTCCCTCCTTTTAAGATTCTGGGCTCTGTGCTGTCCCTTGATACGGTCTCCCCTATTAAGCCTCAGTTACATATTAAAGATTCTTATACACTGCCTCAACTCGAAAAAACCCTGGGAGAAATTAACTGGATGAGATCATGGATACCTATTACCACTGAGGAACTGTCTCCCCTATTAGATCTTGTGAAGGGCTTGGATCTCTCCTTCCAGGCGAACCTCAATCCTTATCATCGTCAGATTTTTCACAAAATTCAAAGAGCAATAGATCATTCTGCCTTAAAGAGATATGATCCTGTAGCAAATACAATCCTGAGTAACAAAAACACTGTTGGAGGTATCACCATACCAAACCTTAGTCTGTACTACAAACCCATAATTATAAAAACAGCCTGGTGCTGGCTCCAAAACAGACACACAGATCAAAGGATAAGGCTTGAAGACCCAGATATAAGCCCACAAAACTACAGCCATTTGGTCTTTGACAAAGGGGCCCAAAAAATCCAATGGAAAAAGAACAGTATCTTCAACAAATGGTGCTGGCAAAACTAGATCTCCATATGTAGAAGATTAAAACTGGACCCGTACTTGTCACCATGTACAAGTCTTAATTCCAAATGGATCAAGGACCTTGATATATGGCCAGAGACTATAAAAACCATAGGTGAAAGGGTAGGGAAATCCCCCAAGATGATTGGCTAGTCCAACAGGTCCTAAACAGACATCCAATGGCACAGTCACTGCTACCACCATTCAACAGTTGGGATCTTGTAAAATTAAAGAGCTTCTGTTCAGATAAAGATGTTGTAACACGAGCTCAAAGGCAACCCACAGAATGGGAGAAAATCTTCACTAACCACATATTTGATAGAGCTCTATTATCCAGAGTGCACAAAGAATTTAGAAAACTAAACACTAAGGAAACAAATGGCCCAATTAAAAAATGGGCCCTGGAACTTAAAAGAAACTTTACCAGGGATGAAATTAAAATGTCTAACAAATATCTTAAAAAATGCTCCACTTCCTTAGCCATCGGGGAAATGCAAATCAAAACTTCCCTGAGATATCATCTCACCCCGGTCAGGATGGCAAAAATCCACAATACAAACAACAACACATGCTGGAGAGGATGTGGAGAGAAGGGAACTCTCCTACATTGCTGGTGGGAATGCAGGCTCATACAGCCACTCTGGCGAACCATGTGGAGATTCTTAAAGAAATTAAAGCTTGAAATGCCATATGACCCTGCAATTACACTTTTGGGAATAACCCCCCATACAGCAAAAATTCACCTTGATAGCATGAGCATGACGATGTTCATAGCAGCACTGTTTACAATACCAAAGTCATGGAATCAACCCAAATATCCAAGAGTTGACGACTTTATAAGGAAACTGTGGTACATCTATACAATGGAGTACTACTCATCCATCAAAAATGATGAATTAATGGAATTTGCTGGGAAATGAATGGGATTAGAAACAATTATATTGTGTGAAGTATCCCAGACACAGAAAATTAAGTGCTGTATGTACTCTCTAATAGGTAGCTCCTAGTACAAAACCCATAGAGACACTCAAAGATAAATCTCTATAATACCTACAGTAATTGCAAGGATTATGAACAGGAGAGATGGGCAAAGAGGGACACAACAGTAACAAGGAGAGAGGGGACCATGTCACAGTAGAGAAAGTAGGCCACCATCAAGGACTGCAAGTAAGTAATGAGACATCTGGTTAAGTTCACAGACTTACTTTCCTTCCTGATCACTTACAACCCATGGGGTATGATCTTACCAGAAGTGGAGGGTGTATAGTCTGGCAAATAGAAAGTAACCATATCGCAAATGGGTGATTGACCCCTCCCTCACCACGATTTCCTAATTTTATTACATCTATCTTTGAATATACTCTTATCACAAGACTCTAATTTAATAGGTTTTTATCTCTGGCCAGGGGGTCATATCCAATACCCATCAGGATTGAGTGAAGGGCATTGCAGAAGCAGCAAAACTTAAAAAAATGAATCAATGAACCATAATCCAGAACTTCAGAGACTCTATATCAACCACCTAGAACTAGGCCAGACTAATCTCTCCCCATCCTGAAGCTCAGGGAAATTTGCGGAAGACGGGGTGGTAAGATTGTAAGAGTACAAGGATGGGAGGAGTAGTGATATGCAAGATTCTCCACACAAGTTAGGAATGAAGCAATCGTAATTGGACTTTGCATGCCCCGCACAATGTTCAACACACTATTGTCTCCACAAGGTCTAGCATTTGCTAAAGGCACTAGGATCCTTGGAGGCAAGGGATTGACAGCCACAGTAGTGTTCCTATGCTTAAAGGAAACACAGGAAATGGTTCAGGAAATGCCACTGGATCCTTGCAACTCATTGGAGAGGAGGACCCACAGGAGAGTTTGACATGCTCGTTAAAGGATGCTCCGCGGATGGGAGGGGGGGCACTGGGGGATGGGGAGGGAAGGGGGGTGGGGGGTATAGGGGGATTGGGGGTTGAAGGAAGGGGGGGACTGGTATACCTTTTAAGTTTATATAAGTGGAAATAAAAAAAAGAGATATGATTCTGGGCTTCCCATCATTCTTTATCTTTTTTCTGGAAAGATGTTAAGTACTGCCATGTTGGCACAAGGAAGTGACCCCCTTCAATGGATCTACCTCTCAGTCAGGAGAGCCCCTAGAGATTATTCTATAACTGATCAAGTTGCTGACTGTGTTATCAAAGGTAGAGATGCTTGCACCTAGTTATTTGGGCTGGAACCTCACCTTCTTGTTGTTCCTTTTAAGCTGTCAGACTTTACCTGGCTTCACAGAAATAATGACAGGGTTGCTTTAGCCCTTATAGGATACTTAGGAAAGATTGATTGCCATTATGGCCCTCATAAATGGATGAGCTCATTTTTAAGACTAGATTGGAGACCCCCTAGGTTCTTCCTCCCTCAACCTGACCCTAACTTCTTTACTGTATTTACCAATGGGGGGCGCCTAGGAGCCTCCTTGGTGGCTTTTTCCCCTCCTAAGAAGGGGCAACCGTTGTTCCCCCTTAAGTGGGTCTCTCATGAGGTTGAGGGTTTGGCACAATTTAAAGAATTGTTTGCGGTGGTATTAGCACTGAGCACTATACCTGAGCCTTTTAATCTGTTTTCTGACAGCCTTTATGTTGTTAACCTACTGCCTAATCTAGTTGATGCTTATATTAAATTAGATTCTACCTTATAACTCCATTGATGCTACCGGCACAATTATTACTCAAACAAAGACTTAATCCCATCTTCATCCAACACCTTCGAGGTCACCAAAATCTGCCTGGGTTTCTATTTGAAGTAAATGCCCTGGCAGATAAGATGGCATCTGCTTTAACCCACATTAACTGGAGAGGCCTCCATCACAAATATCCTTTGGTGCCCATCAAGGATCTTAAAAAATCATCTGCACTTGCAAGTCCTGCCAACCCTTTCATCAACTCCCTCCTTTACAAAAGATGGGAGTTAACCCCCATGGATTACGACCTAACAACCTGTGGCAAACAGATATCACTCATTACCCTCCATATGGTAAACTTAAATATATCTTTCTCACTATTGATACATTCTCTCATGCCTGCTGGGCTATGGCACATGCAGGGAAAAAATCTAAACACGCTGTCAGTCATATGTTACAATGCTTCGCTGTCCTTGGTTTGCCTGATCAACTTAAAACAGATAATGGCCCTTGCTTTATTAGTAAGGCCTTTTCCAAGTTTCTACCAGACCTGGAATTTTACCCACTCCACTAGCATCCCTCATAACCCTCGGGGACAGGCAATCATAGAACGTCAAAATCAAACTCTTTTTATATATATATATTTTTTTTTAATTTTTTTTATTATTATTTATTCAATTGTGCGTGTGTGGGTATGTATGTGCGTGCGTGTGTGTGTGTGTGTGTGTCTGTGTGTGTAGAACCACAGCCAAATTCGGGAACCACCATGGACGCCTCCACCTCCTTCTTATTTACTCTGCCCCGGGATTCACAGGCTCCTCCCTACCAGGACCAGAAGCGCAGGCCGCCCCCGCTTCCGCCTGGCGTCTATACGTGGGATCTGGGATATGAACTCAGGACCTTCCGCCTGCAAGGCAGAGGCTTAACCCCTGAGCCACCTCTCCAGCCCAAAAATCACTCTTAAGGCCCAATTACAAAAACAAAAGGGGGAGTCTCTCCCCCCCCCATGATCAGCTGAAGAAGACTTTGTTTTTTTATTGTTTGTTTGTTTGTTTTTTGAAGTTTTCTGATTTTTTATTTGCTTAATTTGTCTTTCATCTCCTGTCAAAATACTTTCAATCAACATCCATTTGCTGACACTTTAAGTCTTAAGCATAAACTGATGGGAAACTAATTTATTATACACATTAAAAGAGCAGAAACCTGATAATCCAATAATGTAAAAATCAATGGTTAATTTGCACTAAGTAGAAAAGCACATAGTTCTTTCCAATATATCATGGTCTTTTTTTTATACAGAAAATAATTGATTCTGAGTATTTTAGAGAAAGTAGTAAGGTTAGTGAAAATAAATATTTATATCAATATCATCTACATCTATCTTTATCTGCATTATCTATAACTACATATCATCTAAAATCTGTCATATATATTGTCTATCTACCTATCTATTATCCAGAAATTTATCATCTATTAATTATCCATCCATTTAGAAGAAGACTTTGTTAATGCTTAATATTTTAAATTTGACTAAAACAGATTTAGAAACACCATTCCAGAGGCACTGGGCTTCTAGGATCTCATACAAATCCATCCAGGTTCGCTGGAAGGACCCCCTTACCAGGGAATGGAGGGGTCCAGACCTCTTCATCACTGCGGGGAGAGGATTCGGATGCGTGTTCCCCTAAAGTGAAAAAAGGCCTATCTGGATCTCTGTTCGGGACATCACATACCTTCCTCCATTGACAGAGGGAGAGGATAAAAACCTTCCCAGGGAGTCGAATCCCCCTGAGGATTTTCTTTCTTCTCTCTCCACAGAGAAGCATGAAGACTCCATTGATCTTCTTCTACCTGACGGTGATCTTCTGGCCATTGAGAGGAGGATTCAGAGGTCCACAGGATGCCCGAATCATCATTGAACGACAGATGGGTAAACCCTGCAACTGCAAAGGGGAATCCTTCAATATCCTCCCTACTGATGGGCTTCTCTCTAGCACTGTGGACTGTGGGCAAAAAATAGCAGGGAGTTTCACTCCTAAACAGGAGACTGGATTGGGAAAACAATAATGGGTATGTTGGAAAAAGCCCAGTATAATTAAACCAGTTGATGGGCAACCTGGACCCTGCCCTCCTGGGGCATGTAAAACCACCTACAAAGCTGTTCATGCGGTCTGCTATTACCAAGCCTCTCAATGCCAACTAGGTGATAAGACATTTTGGATTGCAAAGAGTAATGGGGTTCAGGGGCCCTTCACCTCCAGTACATACACAAACAAACAAGCCCAATGCCCGGATGTTCCGGGAGGACAAGACATGTGCTGGGAGGTTACAGACCTATTGGGAGTGTCTGATGAGGGGGAGTTCAGGACCAGTTGGCAAAGGTAATAGTTGAAGATAAGCTTGAGGAGATAGCCCGTGCCCTTCACCCACGCCTTTGATATCATCCCCTTGTTTTCCCAGAAAGGAAGGGGGACTTGCTCCTAGACCCTCCCACAGAAGCTCTTTTAGAACTTGCATTTAATCTTCTGAATACTTCTGCTCCTTCAATAGCTGAGGATTGTTGGATTTGTCTTGCACAGGGACCCCCCACATCCTTTAGCTCTACTGTTACCCTATAATGGGACCCTAAATTATACTACTGAGGGATGCAGCTTCTCCCGCCCCTTCTCAGTACAGCTTATACCTACGGGAGCCAATCTCCCCTATTGCCTGGAGGCTCTTCCTAGTTCTAAGAATGCTACAGGCATTAATCTTGGTTATGCTGACTCCTCCCTTTGTCCCACCAATTCAACCATCAAGTACCCCACCTCCCCAGTGTGCTTCCCACCTGGACATGTTTTTGTCTGTGGCTTTAGTGAAGCCCACCGATTGCTTCCAGTCAATTGGACGGGGTTTTGTGTATTAGCAATATTGACCCCTGACATTGATTAAATTAAGAGAGATAAATCAGTCCCTGTCCCTGCATTTGATTCCATTGCCAGTCGACCTAAGAGAGCTGTACAAATTATACCCATTTTGGCGGGCATCAGAATTGCGGCAGGGGTGGCTACGGGTACTGCAGGCCTTGGCACTTCAATAGGCCTTTACCAACAGTTGTCACATAGGCTTATTGATGATGTCCAGGAGGTATCTGAGACTGTCATTGAGCTCCAGGGCCAATTGGACTCCCTTGCCGATGTGGTCTTCCAAAACCGCCTGGGCCTAGATTCATTAACTGCCAAGGAGGGAGGAATTTGTCTTTTTTTTTTACAAGAAAAATGCTGTTTTTATGCTAACAGATCAGGAATCCTACGGGACAAGGTAAAGAGACTACAGGAGGACCTGGATCAGCGAAGGAAAGAGCTCCAGGGACACCCCTTTTGGTCCTCCTTTGGTGGCCTCCTCCCATACCTTACTCCCCTCCTCAGTCCCGTGTCCATGATACTTCTCTTTGCAGCCATTGGGCCTTGTGTGGGCCTTAATGTTCTTACTTGCTTTATTAGAAGATAGATTGAATCTATCCAGCTCCACCAAGTCCACATCAACTATCAGATGCTCGCCGCTCAGGAGTCCAGCTCTGAACATTTGGTCTTAGAGCTATTTGATGACTCCCTGTGCTCATGAAACCCCCAAGTCTGGCCTAGCCAGGCACTTAAATGAGGGCTGGTGGCCAAAGATGGGTAAGTGAGGGCCCAGCCGGAGATCAACCTAAGACAGGACTTGTAACACTCACAGTTACAAACTCCCATGACGGGTAAGACTCCAGAGGGGGGTTCTCACACCTAAGACAGGCACCATCACTCAAGGCCCCTGGATCATTTTTTAAAAAAACAGAAGGGGGAGATGTTGGGCCTCTTTACCAGACCTGAGGCCTGCTGGAACTTCCTGAGCCTAGCTAGAGTTTCAGGACCCGACTTTAAGTTTTGAATCTCATCTCCATGGGAAAGTTTCATTTCCCTGGGATGATGTCACACCTATTCAACCACCTTCTGGTCACTTAATCACTTCCTATCGGTTACCCCATAATCACACTACCCTTCACCCTTCTCCTTGCTGCACACTTTATATAATTCACCCCCCTGTTTAATAAAGTTGAGTTCCTGCTTTGCCAGACCTCCTGGCTCTGTTGTGTTCATTGGGCCATGACACTCATCACCCGCTCAGCCCCACAGGTCGCCCGGCTGGTCAGGTCGTACCTAGCCGCACTACCTGCAGTGGTCCCTGAGTACTGCAGTTGGGTGGGACTAATCCAACTCAAGGCCCACGCCTTGTGACTGCCTTCCTCCAGCAAGGCTCCACCTCTCAAGGTACCATGACCTTACCAAACATATGAGACTGTGGGGGACACATTTCAAACCATTACAAGAGCTTTGTATATTTTTGATACTGTAATGTTTTTGCTTATTGAAGTTTATAACAAAAAACATATTTTTTAAACAGTTTTACCCAACTCCTCCATAATGGCTGACTTTCACAGTGCAATAAATATGAGGAGAGAAACAATCAACAGTCTTACTCAGCTCCAAATTCTATAAACTATAATAACAACCATCCTGGCATGAGGTGACCTTTAAGTATAGTGGCATGAATGTTATGGCGATAACTAGATACTTTCTTATTGTATTTAATGCCTATTTTTCTGTGAAGACATGATGCCAAACTCACACATAAACATATATTATTATACCCATAAAATAAGGGAACTTCTGCACTCATCCTAGAAGTATCTTTTTATGCTGGGAACTTTGTAATTTATAAAAGCATAACTGTCTAATGTGAAGAGAATAAGTAGCTGTCAACTGCTCAGCCCTAAAATGGACACCTAAATAACCCACACTCATTGCATTTTAAACCTTAGGTAACATCATGGAAGAGTTGATAGTAAGAATGGAAAAACATAGTGTAACAGCTACTCTTTACTATTGCTGTGAGAGAACACTCAAAGTCAATCAACTTAAGAGAGAAAGGGAGGTTTATTCAGCTTATGGTTCCAGAGGGAAGGGACAGTCTCTCAAAGCAGAGGCAGCATGGCTGGCTGGCCAAAGCTGGAGGAGGCTAAGTCACCGCAGACATCTTGGAAGCTGAGATCTGCAGACTGTTTGCAACAAAGCCTCACTTCTCCTGGAGGTGGGTGGGACGAATCCACCTCAAGGCCCACCCCTTATGACTGCCTTCCTCCAACAAGGCTGCACCTCTTAAGGTGCCATGACCTTGCCAAACACATGTGACTGTGGGGGATACATTTCGAACCCTGATACATAGGGTAGGGAAAAGTGCTTTCAGATCATATGTTCTGTACTTGATAGGACTACGAATGCATGAACTCAATGAAGCTCTGACTATTCCTATAAAAAGTGTCCAAGATTTGGCCTAAAAATAGATTATATGGAAGGTGGATGTACCTATCTCAATGATATGTCTCACCGTGCTCCAGCAAGCATTAAGGCACAGATTAGTATGAGAAGCCCAGAGGAATTTCAGTGGCCAGTATATGAAAAGGAAAAGGAAATGGGAGGGAGACTGTTTGGAATGATTTAAGTGCTGATTAAGGGAGTGCAAGGCTGGAAAGATTTGCACTGATGACCTGAGGGGAGATGAAGTTGAAATACAAGTTGTGAACATTGTATTTATATATGAAATTCCAAAGAATAAAATGAAAACACTTTTAATTCCAAAGACAAAAGTTAACATCCATGGCTTATTCCTCACCAGACTGACAAGGGAAAAATAAGCATATACCTAGACAAACACACTGGGAAGGAATTAGTCTATTTCACTATTTACTGTTATATAGGCAAGACAAATTGTGTAGTAGATCTTTTGCCTGTTTAAAATTGATTAAACGAATGTATACAATTATCCCTTATCCTTATAGTACAATGCTAACACATTTAAACCAAAGTTGTAACTTAGTCAATTCAGATCATGATATGTTCTAAAAAATCATCTAAACTCTGTTATTTGGTTGCATATTACTGATTCAAACAATGTTGGAATAGATAAATGCTAATTAAGGAACAAGAGCTAATGTACATCTGGAAATAAGCATCAAAAACCAAGCTACAAATAGTATGTAATCCAAGAAGAGAAGGTGAAATAATTAAAATACTAAGGTAATGTAAAATAAACCAGAAAAATTCAACAGCATAAAAGAACAGGGAAGACAAATGCAGAACAATCATACACATTAGTATGTATGATTTATTCTTTTTTTTCCTTTGAAGCTGGGAAGGAATATCTGGGATTGTTCTTTTTTCTATTCTTCCCAAATTTTATTTTTCTCTAATCATACAAACTCAGTAGGTACCCCATACTCTCCCTCTCCCCTCCCTCTTCCCTTTCCCCATCATTCCCAATTGAACTCTGTGCCCAGCCATCCTTCCTATTACCTTCTCCTTCCCTCCCCTCTATCCATGTCTCCCTCTCCTCCCTCCATCATCCCTTGGATCATACTTTATGTGGGAGTTCCTGAGTCCTCCACACTAGGGAGGGTTCAGGACTCATTGGAATAGCCCAGGGCCTCTTCTTGGGCTCCCCTTTAGTATAGGAACTCTATTATGACTTTTTAATCCCTTGCCTTTAAGGATCGTATTGCCTGGAGCCTTCTCCCCTGTGATCTATGCTAGATATTGGAGGGTCGTTGCCATGTCAGGTATTGTTCATGTCAGGCAAAGTTCAATCATAGCTACTGTAGACCTAACTTGTGTGCAGTATCTTGCATATTGTTGTTTCTTCCCATCTTTAGGCTCTTTCCATCTTGCTGCCCCCACTTCCACAAGTTTTCCCGAGCTTTAGGATGGGGAGAGGTTTGGCTGTTCTAGTTCCAAGTGAATAATGTAGGGTCTTTGATGTTCTGAATTATGGTTTGTTGTTGTTTTCAGTTTTGCTTTTCCTGCACTACCTTTGGCTACATCCTGATTGGTTGTCAAGATCGTCTCTTAAACAAAGATAAAAGACTGCTTAAATGAAAATCTTAATGTAAGAGAGACTCAAAAGTAGATGGAAGTATAGGAGTAGGACACAGCAGTGGGGCTGAGAAGGCAGTGTCCCATCTGCAGGATGGTTACCCTCTGTCAGTCTCTATACCCTCCCTCATTGGTGAGATCAAACCTGTTAAGTCCCAACTGACCAGGAAAGGAAATAAGAATGAGCTGGACCAGATGTCTCTCATACTTGACTGTGGCCTATTTTCTCTACTGAAGCATGTTCCCCTGTTCCCTTTCTTTTGAGATCCTCATTCCTCTTCCTTTCCATTTATAAAACTTGTGATTACAGTTGGTATTACAGAGATTTACCTTTGAATATATCATTAACTGGTTTGAAACTGGATCCATCTGTTAGGGAGTATGTATGGTATCTAACTTAATATAATTTTTTCTAATTACATTTATTTCCCAGAAAATTTCATTAATTCATCTTTTTTATGGCTGAGTAGTATTCCATTGTATAAAATGTATCATATTTTCATTATCCATTCATCAGCTGTTGGGCATTTGGGTTGATTCTATAACTTTGCTATTGTAAATGGGGCTGGAATGGGCATGTCACTGTAGTGAACTGCTGCATTATGGGGGGTTATTCCCAGTAGTGGTATTACAGGGTCATATGGCATTTCAATCCGTAACTTTTTAAGAAATTGTCATAACCACTCTGTGTCTGCAGAGTGGTTGTATAAGTCTGCATTCCCACCAGCAATGTATGAGAGTTCCCTTCTCTCCACATCCTCTCCAGCATTTGGTATTGTTTGTATTGTGGATTTTCACCATCCTGACCAGGGCGAGGTGGTAGGGATGTGGAGCATTTTTTAAGATATTTGTTAGGCATTTCAATTTTGTCCCTGAGTTCTGAGGCCCATTTTTTTAATTGGGTTATTTATCCCCTTGGTGTTTAGTTTTTCTTTTTTTCTTTTTGGCGTTCAGTTTTTTAATGTTTTTGTGCACTCTGGATAATAGAGGTCTATCAGATATGTGGTTAATGAAGATTTTTCTCCCATTCTCTGGGTTGCTTTTTTCCTCGGATTATACTCTCTATAACTGAACAGAAGCTCTTTAATTTCATAAGATATCATTTGTTGAGTATTAGTTCTAGTGCCTGTGCTATTGGATTTCTGTTTAGGAACTGTTGGCCTAGCCCAGTCAGCTCAAGGGAGTTCCCTACTCTTTCAACAAGGGTTTTTATATTCTCTGACATAATATTAAGGTCTTTGTTACATTTGGAATTATTTTTTGTGCATGGTGACAAGTACAGGTCCAGTTTTAATCTTCTGCATATAGATATCCAGATATGGTGTTCTTTTTCCATTGAGGTTTTGGGCCCCTTTGTCAAAAATAAAATGGCTATAATTATGTGGGCATATATATAGGTCTTTAACCCATATCCATTGATCTACATGTCTATTTTGGAGCCAGTATCACTCTGTTTTTTTACTATGGATTTATAATATAGATTAAAATTTGGTATGGTGATACCTCCAGCAGTGTTTTTGTTACTCAGGATTGTTTCTGCTATCCTGGGCCTTTTGTGTTTCCCTGTGATTTTTGAGATTATTTAGTCCATTTCTTTAAAGAATTGCTCTGGGATTTCGATTGATATAGTGTTGAATCTGTATATTGCTTTTGATAGGATGGTCATTTTTATTATGTTGATTCTGCTAATTCTGTTGCATGAGAGATCTTTCTACCTGCAGGTGTCTTCTGTAATTTCTTTCTTTAGGGTTTGAAAGGTTTCATGTAAAGGTCCCTCACTTCTTTGATTAGATTTTTACCAAAGTAATTCATTTTTTTAAGGGCTATACTAAATAGGATTGTTTCTCTTAGGACTTTTTTCACTTTTTTCACTTGGTATATAAGAAGGCCACTGATTTTTGCACATTTATTTTGTAACCTGACACTCTGCTGAAATTATGTATTAGTTCCAGGGGTTTTCTGGTCCAGTGTTTAGGATCACTTATGTATACAATCATGTCATCTGCAAATAGAGATATCTTGACTTCTTCCTTTGTCATTTGAATGCCTTTTATCTTCCTCTTTTATCTTATGGCTCTAGCTAAGACTTCAAGTACAATTCTGAATAGAAGTGGTAAGAGTGGACAGCCTTATCTAGTTCCTTATTGAAGTGGGAATGCATCAAGTTTTTCCCCATTTAACATAATCCTTTATATTTAACTTATTCTTTTTCCCATTAATAATCAATTTAAATGCAGTTACTAAGATATTACAAATTGAATCTTTTGTCAGGGTTGATGATACATGTTTTTATCTCAGTACTTGAGAGGCACAGGGACAATTTTATACTAGCCTAGTCTATGAAATGGTACCTGTATTAAGAAAAACAAAGTATACATAAAACTCTACATATTGTCATATTTGATAAATGAAACAAAATTGACTTAGATGATGCCCTATTGGGATGTGCTACAAATATCTATACACAGATACATTCGAAGTAACTGATGCTGTTCATACCAAAATACTGAAAAATTATATGTTATGCTAAAGTTAATGAAAGTAGCTGATTTATGATATTTTCTTATATATCTGCTGTTTTGCTATATTGGTCACTTGCTGTTCAGTCATTAACATTTGTTTTCTGTTACAATGTAACAGTGTAGATGTAACAATGTAACAGGGGCTCACAGAGACCCTTGGGGGAGGGGAATAGCTGGCGTGGAGTCAAGAGCACAGATTCCGGGAGTCAGGCGAGTGGAGTGGCAAAGAAGGCTCTCAGGCTTGCAACTCATTTATTTTAAGTATCAGGCTGCTTATATACCCCACCTGACATCCCATAAGTCCCAGCATGAGACTTTTTTGAGTTGTACTGTCCAGATTGGTCCTCTCAGCCAAGCTGTTTAACAGTACCAACTGTCTTTGCTCTGGAGAAGGTGCAGTCTCACGAGATTTGTAGTCTTGTGAAATTTGTTGTCTCGCAAGATTTGTAGTCTCACGAGATTCGTATGCTTAGCAGGAGGGAGGAGTCCAAGGAGTCTCTCTGTATGTGGGATGGAGACCTCTGTGGCACAATCATTGTCCATTTCTCCTACATACCCATCCTTTTTATTTATTTATTTTTGACAGCCAGCAGGAGCCAGAGTTCTTTGCTCTGACCTTGTTGACCTCGCCTCAGAGGGCATCCAGCATTATGGACTGTGCCTGTCTTAGGTCGTCCTGCCTTGCAGGATCTTACCCGTCATTGGCTACCAGCCTTTGAAGGACCTCATCTCTGGAAGACAAATCAGGATATGTAGATAGTACACTGGACCAAAGCTTCACAAATCTCTGCAATTTAAGCCCAAATCATGTCCCTAAGCACACTATGGCTTGGATATTCAGGGGCCATAAGCAGCTGTAGCATGGTCTTATTGATGGAGCATAGCTGAGAGATGTGTTGAAGGAAATACTTAAACAATATACTTGATAAAAAAACAGTTTACAATCCATTTAAAATTAAAATTAAGTGAGAAACAATGAAAGAAAACTTATAATCTAATAGAAAAACAATTGTGATTGATATAGAACATAAGTAGCTAAGGCCTTAGATGTTACCAAAAATAAGTATGCATACATGTATTTAAAAATGGCATGTCAAAAAAAAATCAGCATGTAACAGAAATGTAAAAAAAATTCAGCATGTAACAGAAATGAAAAAAAAGTCATTGCTCAACAGAAATGAAAAAAAAAATCAGCACGCAACAGAAATAAAAAAAATATTGAAGTGGCCACAGATTTACTCATTTTATGAATCTGGTTCCCAGGAAGGCTGCACAATCTCTGTTGCCGGTCTTACATCTCGAACTGGCACCCATGTTGGCAAAGTGGAATCCTGAGGGAAGACACAAGCATATCCTCGACCCTAGGTTAACAAGAGGCAGGGGAGTAAGAGCCCCAAGAATTCACCCAGCTGCACCAAGCCAGGGTTGGGGAGGATATAAGTAATGCCTTTTTCCCCTGGGCGCTGAGTGAGGATTCCATCTGTGGTGGTTATTATTATTTTTTTATTAACAACCAAAAGTAAGAATTTATCCCTTTATGTTATTGTCAAATTCGTATTACCTTCCAATCCACCTGCTTCCGTTACAACTAGGTCCATTTGTTCAAATGAAGGAAATAGGACATTACCTGTCCAAATCTTGCATACCTCTTTTGCCTACTTCTTACTCAAACCAATCTTTATTATTAAAGATAGCACTGAAAGATCTTTACTTCTCCTGTATAGTAAGAGCAACTTTTCTAATATTCCTTTGGAAATAGCCTCAAAAATATCTTCCATCAACCTTGATTTGTTAAACATCTTTCTCTAGAGTCAGGAAATGAAGCAAATGGACCAAAGTTGGGTGAAATGTTATTTTTAAAAATAATTCTGAACTATGAACAAGAAAGCAAAGAAAAACCAAAGCCAATCCTATTGTAATAAAACTGTTAAATATGCATAGTTCCATTTTCAACTGGATTTTCCTGGGTGACAGATATATGACAAGAAAATGTTTATTCTAAGGCAACTTCCAGTTGGGGCAGATCAAATTATGGTGTTTTATATAGCTCAAATTTTAAGATAGAATCTACTCTTGTGTTTTAGAGAAAACCAGTAATTTTCCCCAAGGAGTATGGATTTAGCTTGAGTTAATGGCACTCTTAAAGATGAATATTTCTGTATGGCTTGTTATAATGTTGAAAGAAATTATTGTTTTGACCCATTACAATAATAATTGGCCTTGAGATCAAATACTGCCAAATGGTCTAGTCAAATAAAATAGAATATCTCTCATTAAACTTTCCCCAATGAAAATTCAAGCAATTACTACAATCATTTTAATCTTCATAAGAATGTCCCTTTCATCAATAATTAAAAGTATTCGATAGAACCTGAGACATCAGCATCTATAGTGTTTCTTTTGTAAATAAACAGAACTTACCAAAATGGGAGTTTCAGTTACTAATATCCTTTAAGAATTCCAACTTGGGGCTGGAGAGGTGGCTCAGGAGTTAAGCCTCCGCCTTGCAGGTGGAAGGTCCTGAGTTCGGATCCCAGATCCCACGTATCAACGCCAGGTGGAAGCGGGGGTGGCCTGCGCTTCTGGTCCTGGTAGGGCGGAGCCTATAAATCCCGGGGCAGAAGGAGGTGGAGGCGTCCATGGTGGTTCGCGAATTTGTCCGTGGTTCTACACAAACACAGACACTCACACACACAGATACACACACACACGCACGCACATACACACAGTTGAATAAATAATAATAATAATAAAAAAAAAGAATTCCAACTTGAAGTGTTACACGTTATTTTTTTTTAAAAACAGTGACAAGACTAAAAAGGAACAGATGAGACAAGGAACATATAGTGGGGAAATTCCGTGGTTCCTAGGCCACAGCTGTATGCTCTCTATCGGTAGACAGACAAACACAGAGAAAGGGAAAGGGACCTTCACGCTCACCTCTCGTGAAGACAAAAACACAAAGGGGCCAGCTTACTGAACAACTGCTGAAGGGGGCACAGTACTCCACACTGGTGCTGAGAGGAGGAAAGGGTCACCGTGGAAGCCCCACACTGAGGCACCAGATGTTACAATGTAACAGTGTAGATGTAACAATGTAACAGGGGCTCATGGAGACTCTTGGGGGCAGGGATAAGCTGGCATTGAGTCAACAGCACAAACTCCGGGAGTCAGGCGAATGGCAAAGCAGGCTCTCATCTCAGGCTTGTGGCTCATTTATTTTAAGTATCAGGCTGCTTATATACCCCACCCGACATCCCATAAGTCCCAGCCTGAGTTTTTGTTGAATCGTCCTGTCTGGATTGGTCCTCTCAGCCAGGCATTTTAACAGCACCAACTCTCTTTACTCTGGAGAAGGTGTAGTCTCGTGAGATTTGTAGTCTCGCGAGATTTGTATGCTTAGTAGGAGGGAGGAGTCCAAGGAGCCTCTCTGTATGGGGGATGGAAGCCTCTGTGGCACAATCATTGTCCGTTCTCCTACAGTTTTCTATACACTTAATATCCTCACTTATTCAAATATATGAAGCATGAGTAATGTGGATGCTTCTTTCCAGTGTACAAGACACATTAATCAGTATGGACCCTGACCTGTGGTATGGTACTTCCCATGGTTATGTAGCATATACCTCAAGTGACATAAACTAGAACCTCAATCTGAGACATACCCAGAACTTTATTTACTGAATGATTGTAGATGCAGTAAAATTAGCAATCTCCATTAGCGACCATAACCACTAAATCAGAATTTAGAGGAAATTTGTAGCTTTAAATGCCCATGTTTAGAGAAGGGTCTTCAATGGAGGACCCAATTTCTAACTTAAGAAAGGGCCAATTAGTTTCAATGTAAATATAAAACAAGAATTAAATCAACACACTAAAACTATTCTAATATAAATTTTAAAAATATGTTGAAAAACTCAAATGCTGAAAATCTTAGCATACATACCAGAGAAAATAAATGTGACATCAGAGAACATTGAATTTTATTTTACTGTTGTCTTAAATGACAAAAAACTGCTAAGATTGTGAAATTCTTTACATTGTATTAACAAAACATAATTGGACAATCAGCAGTCTTCTTGTTTTAGCTATCTTTGTTATGTTTATGACAAAATATCATACCTTAGTAAAATATCTTAAGGGAGGAAAGATTAATTTTGTAGTGAACCATCTCATCTGGTACATTCATAGCTGCTTGACTATGAGCACTTTGGTTGACCGTCATGGCAGTGAAGGCATATGGCAGAAGAGCTTCTTCACCTTATTGTGGTCAAGAAGCAAAGGAAGGCAAATAGAGAGAGAAGTCAGTTAAAGATTCAATCTGACCTACCTCTAATGATTCATATCCTTTATCATCTCTTATCTTGCAATTGCTTCCATTAAGCCATCATATTAATAACAACACATGAAGACATTATTGCTTTGATTGAGTCATAGCTTTGAATAACTAAAGCACCCAAGGCTATGTTTTGTTAATCTGATAGGAACTTCTCAAATCAAAAAGTTGACATTCAAAAGTAACCACTGCATTCTCCAAATGGGTCTATAAATTAGACTTGATTCCAATTGAAAAATGACATCATTTTCTTCAGTAAGACGTTAGAATACAAATGCTGTCTTCAAAGACTTTTTATAAAGCTACTATGATCAATGCAGTTTTGATAGATATAAAACAAAAACCATATAGAGACATTGCTTTCAGATATGGGCTATGATATTGCAACTTAATTTTGAGAAACACTCAAAACAATTATGTAGCAACAAAATAGCCTTATTAATAATAGACATAGGAATAAGTAAGTGTCAATACATATTACAGTGGTTAGTTTTGGCTGTCCACTTGATGGGATGTGAAACCCACCAAGAGACATTCTTGTGGTCAGGTTATGAGGATATCTTCTGGAAGTATTGAAGAAAGGGTACTCTTCCACAGTCATAGGCCCTTTTTGTTGCTGTGCAAATGTGCATAGGAATGCTAGACTTTCCTCCTTGCATTTATTCTGTTGTTGCTGCTGCTGTTCTATTCTTCACTGACATCAGAAAATAGATTCTTTGGTTTTCCAACATATGCTAAAGATGGCAAGCTCTTTAGGAATTCTCCAGGACTTCAGTGCCTGGTTGGGACTGCATAGGCATCTACTCTCTTTAACTAATCAGCCACTAAGTTTTTGGTTTCTGAAGCATACAGACAGCCACTGTTGGAATACCCAGCCTGTTTCATTTTGTCAGTTCTCTTTCTGTAGAGAACCCTACCTAATGCAAGTATTCTTGGAAAATAAAAATATTTCTACCATGAAATTCATTCATTTGACATCTAAATTTTCACCTAAAATCCATGGATGCATGCCTTCATAGGAAAAGTTGCAAAAAAGTATTCATACAAGATTTATGATCGAAAATCCCCAAGCAGCTAAAATTTGTCAGGAATGAATAAGGTATAAAATAAAACTCTCATAAATATACAGCACGATTCAATACTACTCAGCAATAAAAAAGACCAAGTGTAGATTTAGTTTTGCAATAGAGAAACTGAAGACAATGGTTCTTAAACTGGTATAAAAAAGTAATGCTGAATGATTTTGTTCTTTTAAAACTCTGAAAGTGAAAACTAGAAACCAGTTGTTACTTTGAAAGTTGAGGCTTGATGAGTACCAAGAGCTGTTAAAAAGAAACTTAAGATTGGATTGATTTGTCATACTATTGATTGATTTGTGTAGTTCAACTTTGAGAATAAATGCAAAGATAACAGATTGTATACTATACATATCTTTGGTTTGTTTCAATTTTAAGCCTGGAAAATTGCTCATTTTTAAAAGAAAGAATTGCAATAATATATCTAATAGCCTCCTAATAACTAATATATAAGTATTAAGTATTTTTACCTCCAATATTATTAAAATTTTAACCAGAAATACCCAAAAAGCCTTGATTTTTTTATGCACTATTTGGTTAAAAAAGTATTTTGTCACTGAAAACAATAACAAACCTTAATTCAGAACAACAAAGACACTACATTATTCACCTTGAACCAGACCATCCTAAAGCGAACTTTGTGAAAAGGGGGCGTCAAGATTGTAAGAGCCTAAAGATGGAAGGACCAATGATATGCAAGATACTACTCACAAGTTAGGTCTGCAGCAACCAGGATTGGAGTTTGCCTGACCTGCACAATGGCTGACATGTCAATGACCCCCCAAAGTCTAGCATGGTTTACAGGGAAGAAGGCTCCAGGCAGGAGGATCTTTAGAGGCAAGGGATTAAACCCTTAAAATAGAGTTCCCTACTATGCCACTGAGTTCTGAACCCTCATTAGGGTGAAGGACTCAGAGAGAGGTTTGGCATTCACACAAAAGGATGCTCCCAGGGGATGAGAGGGAGGAAGGGAGAGGAACCAGGAAAGGGGAAGGGGGGAGTAAATGGAAAGGGGGAAATGGTGAAGAGTGAAATTTGGGATAACAAGAAAGAGGTGGGGGAGACAGAGGATTGGGGTACCTATTGAACTTGTATGATTAGAAAAAAATAAAATGTGGGAGAAAAATTAAAAAAATATTTTGTCATTTTTCAGTTCAGTTAGCTAAAAACTCAAGTTGATACTGGGTATAATTTTTGGTAATCTTTAAGTGTCAGAAATACTGTCTTTGTGAAATTAAAATGTCTTACAAATATCTTAAAAAATGCTCCACTTCCTTTGCCATCAGGGAAATGCAAATCAAAACCTCCCTGAGATATCATCTCACTCTGGTCAGGTTGGCAAAAATCCACAAAACAACACCAAATGCTGGAGAGGATGTGGAGAGAGGGGAACTCTCCTACATTCCTGGTGGGAATGCAGGCTTACACAACCATTCTGGCGAGCCATTTGGCGACTCTTAAAGAAGTTAAAGATTGAAATAACCGCCCATACAGCAAAAATTCACCTCGATAGCACAAGCACGACCATATTCTTAGCAGCACTGTTTACAATAGCAAAGTCATGGAATCAACCCAAATGTCCAACTGTTGACTAGTGGATAAGGAAAATGTGGTACATTTATACAGTGGAAAACTACACAGCCATCAAAAATGATGAATTAATGCAATTTTCTGGGAAGTGGATGGAATTAGAAACAATTACATTGGGGGCTAGAGAGGTGGCTCAGGGGTTAAGCCTCTGCCTTGCAGGCAGAAGGTCCTGAGTTCAGATCCTAGACCCCACATATAGATGCTGGGCAGAAGGAGGGAAGGCCTGCATCTCTGGTCCTAGTAGGGCTGAGCCTGTGAATCCCGGGGCAGAGTAAACAAAGAGGAGGTGGAAGCGGTCCATGGTGTTTCCCGAATTCATCCGTGGTTCTACACACACACACACACACATACAAATACACACATACATACTCGCACACACACATACATGCACAATTGAATAAATAATAAAAAACAATTATATTGAATGAAGTATCCCAGACACAGAAAATTAAGCACCATATGTACACCCTAATAGGTGGATCCTAGTACCAAACCCACTTAGAGACACACTCAAAGATAAATCTCTGTAATACCTACAGTAGTTGCAAAGATTATACACAGGAGAGAAGGGGAAGGAAGGCACCACCAGAAACAAGGAGAGAGGGGATCATGCTACAGCAGAGATAATAGGCCACCATCAAGGACTGCAAGTAAGTAATGAGACATCTACTTAAGCTCACAGACCGTCCTTCCTGGTCACTTGCAACTGATGGGGTATGATCTTAACAGAAAGGGAGGGCATACAGTCTGGCAGATAGAAGGTAATCATTTTGCAAATGGGAGATTGACCTTCCCCTCACCATGATCTCCTACTCTTATTCCATCTACCTTTGAATCTACTCTTATAATAAGATTCTACTTTAACAGCTTTATATCTCTGGCCAGGGGGTGACATCCAATACCCATCAGGATGGAGCCAAGAGAATTGCAGGAGCCACAAAACTGAAAATAATCAACAAACCATAATTCAGAACATCAGAGACTCTATATCAACCATCTGGAATCAGGCCTGCCTAATCTTTTTCCATCCTGATGCTCAGGGAAATTTGAGGAAGAGGGGCCGGTAAGATTGTAAGAGCACAAAGATGGGAGGAGTCATGATATGCAAGATACTCCACACAAGTTAGGGCCAAAGCAATTATAATAGGACTCTGCATGATCTTTGCAATGACCAGCATATCATTGACCCATCAAAGTCTAGCATGGATTCAAGGCACTAGGATCCTTAGAAGCAAGGGAATAACAGTCACAATAGTGTTCCTATACTTAAGGGGAACAAAAGAAAGATGTCTAGGAAATGCCACTGAGTCCTTACACCTAATCAGAGAGGAGGACCCAGAGGAAAGTTTGATATACACATTAAAGAATGCGTCAGAGATGGGGGGAGGGGGCACTGGGAGAAAAAGAGGGAGGGGGAATGGAAACAGAAAAGGGGGAGGGAACAGTGAGGTCCAGGGAGGGGTGGAAGGAGGGTGGGGACAGGGGTACCTATTACATTTGTATGAGTGGAAAAAAAATAAAAAAATTAAAAGAAAAGAAATGCTGTCTTTGCTGCAAGAGTTAGTTGAGAAATGCTATAGAAAAGAGGCATCTCTCTAGATCATCTTTCCTCTGTATTTTGTACAGTTACAGGGCAAAGTAAATTTTTATGCATGCAGTGAAATGTACTGTGATATTGGGATCGAACAGTCTGTTAAACTAATGTCTTTTAACCAGTTGCATTCCAATAGAGTTCATATAGCTAATAAAATATCTTGAGACCTCAGCCTGAGAAGATGTCTAAGTTTGTAAAGGTTTACCATGGAAATACGAGGATTTGATTTTGGATTTATGGCTTCTGAATTAATAAACAGAGTGGCACATTCCTGTAATGCCAATGCTAGGGAGTCAGAGGCAAGAGGTTCCCAAGGGCTCCCAATTTCAGTCAGTCTTACCAAATAAGTGAGTTCTAGATTTAACAAATATCTTTGTCAAGAACTAAGTTAGAACATGATTTAAGAATGCATCCATACTAACTGCTTATTGACATGCACACACAAATTAACATATAAATATATTTTTGCCTACAAATGCATATTCTATAAGGAAAATATATTATGCACATGATGTAATCCAGTGAATGTATCTTTGATTATAAAATAGCATATGCTTGAGCTGTGCTCAAATGCTGCATACATTCTATGTAAATATCCACACAAAGTTCAAATGGATAGTTAGAAACCGACAAATTACCAAATTACTTAATTTCACAAACAAAATAGATGATTTTTACTGTTGTTCATGCTGACATTTAAAGAAAAATGAGAGCTGTATTCTATGGTGAGGTCAACTCAAATATTCCTGAACACAGTAAGTCAAAACTGACTATTTTTTTTATTGTTGCTTCGTTTTCATAATTGGATGGATGCAGCATGACTCTAGGTAAAGAATATATAAATACATTTCTACCTATATCCTGTTCCAAAGTAGTTGTAATGCACTCCTCCATATCTTAGACATGACATCACTCTGCTGTTATGTCTGGAAGTTGTACTGAACTTATTCTTAAAAATTGAACATTTTACAAAAAAACCTTTATTTTCCCATTTTATAATTATGAATTTCTAGATTGGAAAATTTATCCAAATCTACTTCAGTAGATTGTTCTACAGTTTCAAGTTTGCACATTAAATTCTCAGGTAATTTTGTTTTATTTTTGAAATACACTGACTTTTATAATCTATAGAAATATAGAGTAAATACCTGTCATTTTGCTTAAGCTAATGTGATTATTTGTCAACTAATTAAAGAAACCTACTTCTCCACACTTGAAAACATTATGTGATATTCTGAGATATATTAGGCAAATCAATTTCAAAAATTCAATAAGTGGAATTTACAGAAAATAACTAAGTTTTAGGTAAAACTTTTTTGGTATATAGTACTTGCCTAACAAGTACTATATTCTAGGCATAATACTCCCTAAAGCATAAGCCAAATGTGTTTTAATACAATTGTAATCCAAGGAAACAGGAGGTTTAGATAGGAGTATAAATAAATTCTTCTATAGAGTAAGTTCTCATACATGAGAGTCTTATCACAAAAATTACAAGAACAAGGTAATGGGCTATTCATTCTAATTAACTGATGAGTTTAAATGTTTCTCTAAATATCAAAAGTGGATATTAAACATATATTAAGGTAATAATTGCCATGTCAGCACTGGCTATGATTATGTATACTATCTGTCAAAAATAAAAAAGTCTAATGTGGACTATTTCCTGATTTGCTATTTCAGATATTTGATAAGTGAGAATTTACTGCATTGATTTAGATTGCATGGATCTATTAAATTCTGTGGGATTTTCAAGACAGTATTATACACAAATTCAGGAACATGTACATCTCTTCACATACACTAAACAAGACGTGTATACATGTATGTGCATATGAATGTATACATATATATATAATGCTGTATTTTTCACTCTTTATACATTTGATGGAAGTTAAGGCTTTCATAAATTGGTGACTTTATCCATTCTCTAAAGAGCATTGAAAATTCCCCGTTGCTGTTACTGTCATTCAGTATTCACATATCCAGTCTCTGACCATTGATGTGAGTTTTGAGAACTCCTGCCAAGGTGGTAATATTACTTGTAATTGCTTTCTGCTGGGCTTTCACATCCCTGTGACAGGCAAGAACATCAACAAGGTGAACTCATTTATCTACAGTGGCTGTGGCAATAGCCTATAATGGAACTACATATAAATACAGGCTTTAAAATCCATGGGTTGAGAAATAAAAGCAAAACAAAGTGAAATAAGAAAAAAAAATAAATTCCTGAAAGATTTCTTTCAATATTTTAAAATATTGAAACCTATATTAGAAGCTTATAGCTCCTTACAAGTATAAGGGTAAGACAATAGGCTACCTTGTCTTCCAAAGAATAAAATCAAGTGTCCTAGTGTTAAATTTAATTTGTCTGGAAAATATCTTTGACCATGCACCATGGAAATGCTTTGAAAAAAATAAAAAGTAGTGTCTTTGTTCAGTAAGCAACTTATTCTAAATATGCCTTCATAGTTAAGGAATAATATGTGTAATATACACAATTTCTTATGTTTATATTCATTGTCCATAGTGGTAGAAAAATAATTAATTTCATAATAAACATCTGATTCATTTTTATAAAATTCCCTGGTTTCTCAAAAACAATAATGAATGTAGCTTAACTATTCATCACTCAATTTAAACTGCTTTTTAAATATGTATATATCTCTATCTAGTTAAATGTATCTATCATCTATCTATTTAATGCATGTATCTCACACATCACACCATTGAACTGATGTACTGACATGGTTTTATATTTTTCTGGCAATGAACCTTCAAGTCGTCACTGCAAACTATGTTTGTAAGCTCACACTACTTTTATCATGGTTCATTGCTTTAAAGACTAGATACTACTGATGTCAGTTCAATAATCATGGCACGAAAAATTACTTTCTTCATGAACAATTGAGACAAAATGTCATGTTGAAACATCTTTGTATTCAACAATGCCAAGGAAAATTGTTCTATGATTGAAAATGTCTGTGATATTCATTAGTTTTGACTGAGTGGTGAAAATGTGCATATGTTTGTTATCCCAAAACAATAGCAATGATAATGGACTGTGAAGATTTTCATCCACAGCATTCTCAAGAGTGATTCAATGGATATTCACAATTCTAGCTGTTTTAAAATTGTACAGGATGTGCTGCATTGCTGACATTTCATGTGCTATCTGGCAAAAGTATCAGTACAAAGATTTTTACTGATCTAGCCAAACATTAAGTCTGTTCTCCACACAATGCAAATTATATAATTTTTATATGACAGCAATCAAAATTCCTTAACACTATTTTTGATTTTCTGCTATCATATACTCAATCTATGTTTTTCATAAAGAGAAATACTCGCTATGAATGATATATTATTTTATTAAAATTATTATTTTATTAAATTGAAATCTGAAGGCACAGGTGCATATACTGAAATTTTATTATGGATTGTGAAGTAACAAGAAATATTTAGTAAGTACTTTTTCCTCTACTCTGTGCTATGACTGATAAGAAAGATAATTTTTTTCTGGTCTTACCATGTAGATAGAATGAAACAAATGTATTTGTGTTTTATCATTTATATAATATTTACTAAGTACTTGACACATACTAGAGTCGCTGCTTCAATAACCATGGAGAAACAAATACTACTCATTAGGTATGATCGTATAGATATTGGAAACGAAAACTGATTAAGAATGAGCAATGGAGTAATTAGAAAGAATTTCATAAACTCAGCAAGAGAGAAATAAACAGGGATTCATCTGACACAATAGAACAAGAAAATGATATAAAGTGAAATGCGTAAAATCTTACATTGTAATTCACACTCTTCTCTGGAGATGCCTTTTACTTTTCAACATATAAGAAAAAACGGTGGACAATAAAGTGAGAACACATGCTTTATTTCAAGTTTGGAAAGTATATGAATACACACACATATTTTTTCTAATATATAATGTATATATATATGTATTATAAATATATATTACAGAAACTGAAAAGGGGAGGAAGTGAGAGTGTTCAAGATAGGATAATAGGTAATAGAGGAATATTAGCAAATTGTACATATCTAAATATATGGAAATATCATAATAAAACTTTGCATGTTAATTACAAGAGTTTATTGGGAAAAACAAAGTCAGTTTTTACTTGATAGTTCCAGAATTTGATTTAGAAACCAAGAATTTTGTACAAAAGTACACACAAAACGTTAATAAGTGATAGAATGGGAAAACATTAATGGACCCTTTTTAGAATATAGTTGGTAAGCTATCCACAGAACAAATCTTTCTAGGAAATGAAAGTGAGGTGTAGACAGAAGTGACTAATCACAACTGGAATATGGAAGCTATGTGATACAATTATGTTGATCATACATAAATAACATACCCTGCTTCTCATGTACCATATTAAGTCTTTCAAATTTCATAGGTAGTTGTTGATTTCATTCCTTGAAGGCACCAATTATCCCTTATGTTATAGATATATAATCTGTAGATGCAAATACAATTTTAATATAAAATAATATTCCTTTCTAAGGCTAAGTATAAATGACAAACCTGTTTCTTCAATCTAATACAAGTTAAAAAAGTGATTAATAAGGAATTTGATATCCCTGCCCTCCTTTACATTTCAAGAAAAATTCATTAATCAAGTGTTTCAGGATAGTATGATGGTGAATTAGTTTGGTCAACATAGTGTCGGCAAAAACTAATGAAATCATCTGCACAGAAGTAGAAAATACCTAATCTCTCCCCATCCCTCACAGAAGAGGAATCCATGAGATTGTAAGCACCTAAACATGAGAAGGTTCACATTGGACAAGACATTCCATTTAAGGCAGGACTGCTGCATCTAGGAACTCACTGCAGTCAGATTTGTCCTTACTAGACCTTCACAATTACTGACATACTAACATGCTCCCATAGACTATAGAGGAGCTCGAGAGAGATAAAAATATACAGTGGAAATCTTGGGGACTAAAGTTGGATAAGTGAAGGAAAATGCTCCTATCAGTGAGGTGGCTTGAAAAGAGCCAACTTTGTATGACACAAGAAGCCTGAACCCCCACAAGAGTAGACAAGCCAGAGGGAACCCTGGGGTCCATAGAAGCAGACAGGCAGAAAGGTGAGAGAGAGTGGAATGGATTGATGAAAGGAAAGGAAGGGTATGGGAGGGAGGGGGAATGGAGGGAGGTAAGGAGGAGTAGTACTCAATATGCTTGTAAAACTAGAAAAATGAAATTAAAAAACAAGTTTAAAAATTCTTAATTATGGACCACAATACTTTTTTGGTAGGAAAATGAGACTCCTGAATCACTTCAATATTATGCATACCTTCTGTAACCTCGGAAAACTGATAAAAATATGATTATTATTTTTCATACTCATGCTTAAAAGCTGATTCAATGAATACTGTATGTGATACTATACTAATTGAAATTTCATGTGAATATTAATAGAGATGCAACATAAACTACTCATCCACATCCTTATTATGCAAATAATAGTACCAATTGAACTAATTTTTTTGAACTAATATTTTTAAAGAAACTAAAGCACATTAGAAGTCAATACATAAGAAAATATTAACACTATCTTAAAGAATTAGCTGAATTCAAATTTATTTATTTCACCAAATTGAAAATGAGAGTAACTATGTAACTTTTGTCATTAAACTCTAAATTCACTTAGCTCTTTCGTTACAGATTTCTTTTTGAGTATGCTATGCATTCTTTATTTATTTTAAATCTCTTCAATCACAAAATCATATTAATGTGAGGCCATACCACTTCAATCTATGTCTATTCTTTAGAAATAGCAAATATTATGGGTTTCTTTAAGCAGAAGTGTTGACTTTATTTAGGTTGCTACATTGTCCTATATTCTAAAAGTTTGTTGTAACTGGGAACAGCATAGTACAAAATATATTCAGAGGAAGCAGCACAAATGATGTTAGGCTAAGATATAGGTACCATTGAAATCAATACCGAAGCTATGCTTGCTGAATATTAAGATGCACCTGTTGAAAGGCAGGGATTACTAGATTGATACTGACTCTTTCCAGCCATAAATTTCATGTTTCAGAACAATATTTCATTGCTGGCAATTGGAACAGTGGTGGCACAGTTGAATTGATTTTGACAGAACACAAGATTTCATTTGTCAACGAATGTATTTCATGATTTATCCTGAACTCACTGATTGATTGGATGCTAACAACACAGAAAAAATATTATAAATGTCATCGTTTGAAATGTGTCCCCCTCATGTGTTTGGCAAGGTCGTGGTACCTTAAGAGGTGGAGCCTTGTTGTAGGAAGGCAGTCATAAGGGGTGGGCTTTGAGGTGGATTAGTCCCACCCACCTCCAGGAGAAGTCGGCCTTTGCTACAAGCAGTCTGCAGCTCTCAGCTTCCAAGATGTCTGCAGTGACTTAGCCTTCGCCAGCTTTGGCTAGCCAGCCATGTCACCTCTGCTTTGAGACTGTACCATCCCTCTGGAACCGTAAGCTGAATAAACCTCCATTTCTCCCTTAAGTTGATTGACTTTGAGTGTTCTCTCACAGCAATAGTTAAGAGTAACTGTTACAGAAATTGGTACCAGATAGTGGGGTATTGCTGTGAGATTAAGAACAGCTGGTACCACAATGTGAAGTTGTTTGTGAGGCTGAGAGACGTTGGTACCCAGTAGTACGGCCAATGCTGTGATATGGCTAGTTTGCCTTTGTAACTGTTGAGAGAAATATGGAGAACTTTGGGACTTTGTGCTGGGAAAGTCTTTGCCTTTTGACGAGGGGGCCAAATGGGCCTTTCTCGTGATAACTCAGAGAACAAAGCTGTGAGAGACGCAGACAGTGGAAGCCCAGTTGGTGATCATCCAGAGGGGAACAGAGACTGTGTTTGCAACTGGACTAGTGACACATGGAGCCATGTGTTGGCCGAGAGTTTAGTGAAGTTTTGCCCTCGTCCTGAAAGCTTGCCTGAAGTTAAGCTGGAGTGCTTGGCGGAGGAAATTTCAAAGCAATGTAGTCTTGACAATGTGATATGGCTACTTTTTAGTTGTCTTCAAAATTATGAAAAAGAGCAAAGAATCAGGCTGGAAGAAGCAGAGAACAAAATGGCTGTTAAAGAGATAAGCTCTATTTGTAAATCAAGGCCTGCTCCCCGTTTGAATAATAAGAGAGGCCCTAGCTTGAGGGCAAGATCCTCAGGGAAGGCTCCCATTCATAGGAATGCAAATCCTTTCAGAAGACTGGAGCTAAAGGGTGGAGTTCCAAAGCAAGAGTTGGTTTCTCTTACCAAGCAACTGCCCAGGAATGAAAGAGATGATCAACATAGAGGAGCAGAATCAGCTGTGATTCAAAGGGGCCAGTCTTGGCAAACTCATCCATGTGGTTCTGGTTTTGGAGGCATCAGTGATGCAAGAGGGAGGATATCTTGGAGTCCTCCTCCAAGATTTCAAAAATTGGCAGAATCCAGGCATCATGAGGCAAGAACCCTGCAGTTTAGAGGCCCAAGAAGGGCAGTTTGTGCTGTGGAGTTAAAGCCTGGTTTGCCATTGATAAGTAAAGATGTTACAGATTCCAGACAAAACATGGGACACCTGCCAAGGAGAGCTGTATACCCTGGGAGGAGCCAGCTCAAGACAGCAATGTATTCTATGGGCAGCTGCATTGGAGGGGTGGAACTAAAGCCCTTTGGAACTGAGATGATTTCAAGGAGACGTTCACCTGTTGGACTTAGAGCTACAAGATTTGGAGTTTGTCCTGCTGGTTTTCAGTCTTGTTATGGACCGATCTTTCCTGGATATGCACCCATTCATTTCTTTTGGAATGGGAATGTTTATTCTGTGCCATTGTATGTTAGAAGTATGTAACTTGTATTTTGATTTTATAGGAGGCTTCGGACTTTGGACTTTTGGACTGTTGGGACTACCATTGTAGTCTATGAAGACCTTTAAAGTTGGACTGAGTATGGTTTGCATAATGAGATGGCAATGAACCTGTGGGGGCCAGGGGTGGAATGTCATGGTTTGAAATGTGTCTCCCACAATCTCATGTGTTTGGCAAGGTCGTGGTACCTTAAGAGGTGGAGCCTTGTTGGAGGAAGGCAGTCATAAGGGGTGGGCAAAAATGTTGGATTTAGAATCAAATAAATCTCAGTTGAAATAACTACCTTTGTGAATATTTGGGAATAATAATTTAAACATTTTAAGATCAGTTTTTTAAATGTAAAATGGGCTCAATAATCTATACTGTTAGAGTCATATTAAATAATGGAAATATTAAAAACAGTAGCTATTCTTCTGTCATCTGGGGCACACAATAGTCAGCATCGTCTATGAATCCTCTTAATGACAGTTCTTTCAAGTATAGAGTTATCCCCAAGAATAACTGGAAAGCTATGTGACACAGTGACCAAATCATATTTGTACCCCTCAGCCATTTTGTGACTCAAAAAGCCTACTTATAATAGAAATTGAACATTTTGGTTTCTTGGTCTTTCATTGTCTTATTTTAAAGGTCAGTCAGTTGATCCATTCGTCGACAACTCATTAGTGAGAAAGTTCAAAAACTTTCTGGTTTATTAAAATAGTCTGTGTAAAGGCCCTTTATGAATATATGCAAAATAAATGTTTGCTTAAAGTGTTGTACTTTTTGAAAATCTGTAAAAAAAAAAAACTTGAGGAAAAATGAAGAGAAACATTTGTAGGTAATTGGATTTCATAAATTCATTATCAAGAAGAGCAATAGTGGTTCTAAACTGATTAATTAAAATTAAAATTGTAACAAACCATGATCTTCTGTCTTTAAATTAAGTTTCTGTCTTTAAATTAAGTTTATATATATATGTGTGTGTGTGTGTGCATGTGTGTGTGTGTGTGTTTCCTTCTCCCAGTATGAATGTACAGGAATTGATCTTCAGTCTTACTTTGATAATCCCTTCTAATTAAAAGTTCAGTAAATAATCAAAGAAAAAAGCTTTTACCTTCATTAAACAATGAAAACGTACCTATAAAATGTATGAACAAGAACATATTTTTATTTAGACATAATCCATACTCAGTATCCTGACTACATCATTATTATTCCTGGATGAGTAAAATCCTCAAATTATCAAAAATATTTGAAAATCAATCTTTGGGTATTTAGCTATGCTGTACCCATTCAGGCTAGCCATGTTCAGCCTCCTCTCAGTTATATAACAGGATTCAATTCTGATGAGAAAACCTACTAGCATGAACCTGTGGTTGCTCCACACTTCCCAGCTAAGTAGTAGGCTACATATTTTTCTTGTTATTTGCAAAATAAACACTAATGCATATTCGCAAGTATGAAAAAATGAGAGAATTCCAAATAACACACACTTAAAGTAAAACATAAAACTTCAATAAGCATTGGTTGAACTGTTTAAAAATGTGAGAAGTGAGTTTTAGGTGTGTTGTTCAGTTAGCTATCTAAGATATGTAAACTCTATGAATGATGTACCAATTTTCCACTGATATCAATCCTGTGTGAATATCAAATTACAAAATCCCAGAATAATTAAATTCATCATGATTGTAGATTTCTGCTTCTTTGAAAAAATGTGGATTCAAAAAGCACATGAAAAGATTGCCCCCTGAACTCCAGGATCCAGGTATCAAGCCCCTCTGCTAGGGACCAATGAAATGGCCTGAAGCTCTTAGCTTCTCTCAGATGGGAAAAGGAGTTTGCTGCTGATAACCAACAAAAGAAAGCCCAAAATGCCAGATCAAGCATCTCATGAGAACTTTGGGTTTAACATGCAAATGGGAAGCCATTTTGTTCCTATGAAAATAGGCAAGGGAGCACAAAATTTTAGTGTTCAACTTCCTTCCCAGGCTTTTGTCAATCTTTGATTTTACTAAAATATTTAGGATCAGGGGAGTGACAGGTTCACCAGTCACTCACAAAGTAACTACTGAGATTCTTTACATGCTTAATGGTAATGTTTTTAGGCATTCCTTTGTTTACATGCCTGAATGCCTGAACATCCTAGGTTTAAACTTAATGGAATGGAATATTTTAGCGCTGTTATAAAGTCATCCACATGATTCCAATTTTAGATGCACCAAAGATGCTAGAGGGAGGAAATCATAGAATTCAAAAATAGTGAAATCCAGACAGCATATAACAGAAAACCTACAACTTTGAGGACCTAAGAAAGACAATTTATGCTGTAGAATTAAAATCAGACATGTATTGACAGAAAGGTTAATAAAGTTTTGCCCTCATCCTATAAACTTGCCAAAAGTTAAATTCAATTCTTGACAGAGGAAATGAAACACTTGAAAAGCTAAACCAGGAAAGACATCCTCCACTCCTGGATTTTCCCTGAAGGAACACCCCGTTGAGGAACTGACTCCAGTAATCCCAGAGATAAAATGGCCAAATTCCCTATGAAAGGATTATGGAGATGAGCTCCCCATATCCAAGAAGCAACTTGGTCTCTAGTCCCACATGGGCCCAGGATCAACTGAATTGGGCCTCAATGGGAGTTAACCATGAGAAAAAGCCAGTTTCTGGGGTTTGTCAAGGTGTACAAATGTGCCTGACCCTGGCAGCCATCTTTGGCATTCTACAACCTCATAGTACTCAGAGTGCCATGAGTTCATTTTCAGCTCCATGCTTCTCATAGATTCTGTGCCTGGATCCCATGAGTTCTCCAGTGCCCTAGCCCCTCATGGCACTCCACGCCTGGAGTCTAAGAGTTCCAACCTTTCTCTCCTTTAATAAAATCTATCTTAATCCAAAAAAAAGCATATCAAACATTGACTTCCTTGCATTTATCATGCAGAATCTGAGCCAGGGATATTTTATTCAAGAAAGGCCATCTATTAACACCACCTTGAAGAACTTTTTCACATTGCATGCTGTACAAATCAAGGTTTTAATTCAAATTTTGTACTTCCTCCATTAAGACACTTTTATTCTCTAGTTGAGAATCTCACCTGTGATATGACAAACATTGATAGATGTTTACTATTTTTACAGGGTACTAGGGTGAGGAAAATGTTGATAGTCATTTGATTTGGATTATTATTTATTTCTACAACGTTTATGGAATGCTTGCACAGTGCAGTACTTTTTCAGAAAATGTAAAAAAAGAAATATCAAAACTAAATATCCATCACTCTTTTATGTAAGATATTCTCTTCTCCCATTTTCAAAACTCATGTTAAACTATAAATCAACTACTGACTTCATTGAGCCCATCATTCAACTACTATATACTACATTTGCTTTCTCTGAAAGAAGTCCTCTTTAAAATACACTCGATGAAATGGTTTCAAAATTTAACAAAAGGATAATGTGGCCATATAGATATCTAACACATACTATATGGTCAATATGTATTGTAACCATATATCCTTGACACTGCCTTGTGGCTCAACTTGAAGCCACTCCAGCAAAGCTGAATGGGCTTTCAGTCAATGGTCTACTGAATTAAGCTCATGTTGGAAAGGGGGGGTGTTGGATAAACCAGTACAATAGTGCTATCACTGTCTTAAAAGATTTCACCTAGTTCTACCACATGGAGTCCTCCTATAAAGAAGTGCATAAATAGGCCAGTCATTTACTGCATGGAGTACAGGAGAGATTGTTTCTCTAGTATTTTAAACAGACTTATTCTAATCTAGAATCCTAAAACACAGGAAATGATGAACCTAAGCAGCAATCTAGATGTGCAGCTCTACACACAGTTTCCTTCATTTCCTGTTTAGTTGTAAAGCTCACCCTTGTAATTGCTATTGAGTTAGTAGATTTAAAACCCCTGTTGCAATTCACCTGTGTGGTTGCTGATAAACGACCATCAGATGGCTTAAGGGAACAAGGGGTTTATTTTCTTACTGATAGTTCAGTTGCAGTATGTAGTCCAGCTTGACGGGAGAGTAGGCACCAATGCCAGGGCCAAGGGAACTGGCCACACCATCTCTATATAATGGCTGAGAGAGGGACAATCCTTACTTGCCAGACCAGCATGTCTAGCCAAGAGTGCCAACTTTCTCAACCAGCTCTCCATGATTCCGTGGACTAATCCCACTGGCCATAGGCTGGGCCTTCCCCATCAACTAGACAATCTCCTTCAGGTTTGATCTGGGTTTAACTCAACTACTAATTCTCCACAAATGTGCCCAGGGCTCAAACCCTCAACTGTCAAGTTGACACTTGTGCCTAAATATGACACCCTCTATGGAACTTCTTCTGTCATTGTTCTCTCCCTGGATTCTTAGCTGTAAAAATTAATAAATTAATTTAGACAATTGATGCAAAAACAAATAACATAATCATCAAAAAAAATAATTATCATCTCTGCCTTACTGCTTGATTACTGTTATTAAGTTAGAATGTTGACATTTCCAAGTTATTTTGTTTACCTTCTTATCTTTATGGGTCTATTCCTTTCATGCCAATAGGAATTACTTACCAAATTAAACTCTTTCTCTCCAATCAGATGTGACATAATTCAGTGTTCAATTTGCCTTCTTTCAGATTTCTGAGCTGAAACACTAAAACTATTCTTTGAATGATTTGGGACAGATAATTTTGAAATTTTCCATTCTCTTTCGAATTTACACAACAAATAATATATGGATATTTCCACATATTTGTTGCAAATATGTGGAAATATCCATATGCTCATGATAATCACAGTTTAGGGGGTAGACTATAACATAAAGTATTACACAAACAAGAAATAAGATTTAAAAAAAAATATCCAAAAAGAAGAAACTGTGAAGCCATTGATGTTTGAATCTTTGTTACACTAATAAGTGTAAAATGGAAAGATGCTTGCTCTTTTGTAAAATCTCCACTGGGACATGGCCCTATTTCTGTGGCATATAGAAGAGGTGTAGGTGTCCCAACTCCAAACACTCAACTCTGTTAAATATTTCTTCTGTTCAACTCAGAAGTATAAAAAAGCCTTCTTTTTCATTTCAGCTCATGTCCTGTTTTCAATAAATAATTTTTTAAAGAACATAAATGACTTGAGAAGAAGTATGTAGTTTGCTGGCTGAAGTCCTTACTAACTACATGTATGGCTCTTAGTTTAACACCCAGCACTGCCAGTCCCTGATTCCCCCAGAAAAGGAAAAACCTGCATATAAGTTGCTGAAGATAATATCTTAATGTTTGATCTTATGTTAAAGTTGCTAGTCAAGGGTTCAGGTGAAAAGACCTTCATCTAAACTGCAACAGCTCATATGAATGTTGTAGAAAATTTGCTGGAAAATACATTATGCTAGTTGGTAGTTTTTAATACTGAAATAAATCAAACTGTCTATTGCTAACCCTCATTTTCCTTGGGGATCAGCTTCATAAATTTCTTCATGGATATTTCCCTTCAAATGCATCCTTAACTTGACTTATAATCTCCATGTATTCCTTCTGATTTGGCTCACTTTTCGGTTGTCACTAATTTTTAATTCTAACTTCTCTATCAATCCCATGAATGTGTTTCACTTTTTCTGACTGTTTACTTCATCTCTTTCCTACTTCCTTTGCCCCTAAGTGTTTCATGATTATGCTTCCTAATTTCTTCTTACCCAATTGCTTTATTGTGTCCTGAAGTAAAGAAAATACTAGTTATATAGTTGCAGCTAGAAGATCAATGTATTTCCTGAATGTTTCCTTTCATTTAAATTCTCTCATCTTCAAAAATTCCCTCCGCAAATTACACTCTTTTCACTGTACTTCCTGTTACTTTCTAGTTGGCAACTCTTGTAATCAGAGCTACTCTTGTACTTGCAGCAGCTGCACCATCTGTTTTCACTATTTTCTACCTTTACAAAACTCAGTTGTAAGTGAAATATGGAAATGGAAAAATTAAGGAGAAAATCAGATCTGCAAGCAAAAGACAAAGTTTAATATACCAAAATCATAATACCACCATACAAAACACCATTTCCCCCTAATTTAGAATGTTTATAAGTTTATCACTATCCTTACCTGGAATATGCCCATCTTCTTCCAATGTAATGACTCTTAGGTCTACCGTTTATAAACTAGTTGATGTTGATCAAGTATTTAGGCCCTGATGGCCTCTTTCCCTATACATTGTATGTCTCAATTTAGTGAGTTAATGGTATACAGCTCACTTAATACACTTAATATAGTTAGTACATAAAGCAATAATTAAACTCAGTACAATACATAGAACATAAATTCTTCTTAAATGTTAAATATTATTATCATGTTTTAAAGCATGTGACATTGTTTCTATTTACCATATTGTGAAACTGTGTCTTTTTTATTATTAAAAATTTAATTATACATTTTAAAATTTTTTTACCAGTTCCCTCCCTCCCCCCTCCTCCCCCCGAACCCCATCCTCCCCCTCCTCTCCCTCCCCATCCCCCAGTGCCTCCCCCCCAATTCCCAGAGAGTCCTTTATTGTGTACGCCTAACTCTCCACTGGGTCCTCCTCTCCGATGACATATAAGGACCCAGTGGCATTTCCATAAGCCCTTTCTCTTGTTCCCCTTAAGCATAGGATCACTACTATGGCTGTCAATCCCTTGCCTCCAGGGATCTCGGAGCCCTTAACAGATGCTAGACTTTATGAGGGCAACAGTGCACTGGGCATTGCGCAGGGCATGCAAAGTGCCATTATGATTGCTTTGGCCCCAACTATTGTTGAGAATCTTGCAAATCGTTGCTCCTCCCATCCTTTTGCTCTTACAATCTTACCGCCCCCTCTTCCGCAAATGTCCCTGAGCTCCAAGATGGGGAGAGATTAGGCTGGCCTAGTTCTATGTGATTGATATAGAGTTTCTGAAGTTCTGGATTGTGGTTTGTTGATTTTCTTTTGCAGTTTTGCTGCTCCTGCAATGCCCTTCACTCCATCCTGCTGGGCACTGTATGTCACCCCCTGGCCAGAGACAAAAAGCTGTTAAACTGGAGTCTTGTTATAATAGCACATTCAAGGGTAGATGTAATAAGAGTAGGAAACCTCAGTGAGGGAGGGGTCCATCACCCATTTGCAAAATGATTACTTTTTATCTGCAAGACTATATGCCCTCCCCTTCTGGTGAGATCAGGAAAGAATGTCTGTGAACTTAACCAGGTTTCTCATTACTTACTTGCAGACCTTGATGGAGGCCTATTTTCTCTGCTGTAACATGGTCCCCTCTCTCCTTGTTTCTGGTGTGTCCATCCTACCCCATCTCTCTTGTTCATAATCCTTGCAATTACTGTGTTACATAGGTTTACTTTTGAGTGTCTCAATGTGGGCTGGGTGAGTTTGGTACTAGGAGCCACCTATTAGGGAGTACATACAGCGCTTAATTTACTGGGTTTGAGATACTTCACGTAATATAATTGTTTCTAATGACATCCATTTCCCAGCAAATTCTAGTAATTCATCATTTTTAATGGCTGAGTAGTACTCCACTGTATAGATGTACCACAGTTTCCTTATCCACTCGTCAACTGTTGTACATTTAGGTTGATTCCATGACTTTGATATTGTAAACAGTGCTGCTATGAACATGGTCGAGCTTGTGCTATCAAGGCGAAACTCTGCTGCATGGGGGGTTATTCCCAAAAGTGGGATAGCAAGGTCATATGGCATTTAAATCTTTAATGTCTTTAAGAATCTCCAAATGGCTCGCCAGAGTGACTGTATTCCCACCAACAATGTAGGAGAGTTCCCCTCTCTCCACATCCTCTCCAGCATTTGTCATTGTTTGTATTGTGGATTTTTGCCATTCTGACCGGGGTGAGATGACATCTCAGGGAAGTTTTGATTTGCATTTCCCTGATGGCAAAGGAAGTGGAACATTTTTTAAGATATTTGTTAGACATTTTAATTTCATCCGTGGTAAAGTTTCTTTGAAGTTCCAGGGCCCATTTTTTAATTGGTCCATTGCTTTCCTTGGAGTTTAGTTTTCTAAGTTCTTTGTGCACTCTGGACAGTAGAGCTCTGTCAGATATGTGGTTAGTGAAGATTTTCTCCCATTCTGTGGGTTGCCTTTGAGCTCGTGTTACAATCTCTTTATCTGAACAGAAGCTCTTTAATTTCACAAGATCCCAACTGTTGAGAGTTGGTAGCAGTGACTGTGCCATTGTATGTCTGTTTAGGATTGTTGGCCTAGCCCAATCAGCTCGAGGGAGTTCCCTATCCTTTCAACTATGGTTTTTAAAGTCTCTGGCCTTAAATCAAGGTCCTTGATCCATTTGGAATTAAGTCTTGTACATGGTGACAAGTATGGGTCCAGCTTTAATCTTCTGCATGTGGAGATCCAGTTTTGCCAGCACCATTTGTTGAAGATGCTGTTCTTTTTCCATTGGATTCTTTGGGCCCCTTTGTCAAAGACCAAATGGCTATATTTTTGTGGGCTTATATCTGGGTCTTCAACCCTTATCCATTGATTTGTGTGTCTATTTTGGAGCCAGTACCCGGCAGTTTTTATAACTATGGATTTGTAGTATAGACTAAGGTTTGGTATGGTAATACCTCCAGCAGTGTTTTTGTTACTCAGCATTGTCTTTGCTATCCTGGGTCTTTTATGCCTCCATATGAATTTTGAGATTATTTGGTCAACTTCATTAAAGAATTGCTTTGGGATTTTAATTTGGTATAGCATTGAATTTGTATATTGCCTTTGGTAGGATGGTCATTTTTACAATGTTGATTCTACCAATCCAGGAACATGGGAGGTCTTTCCACCTTCTTCTTTTTCTTTCTTTAGGGTTTTAAAGTTTTCATTGTAAAGGTCTTTAACCTCCTTGGTTAGCTTTATACCAAGGTATTTCATTTTTTTAGGGGCTATAGTAAATGGGATTGTTTCTCTCAAGGCTTTTTCACTTCTTTCATTCTGGGCATATAGGAAGACCTCTGATTTTTGCACATTTATTTTGTATCCTGCCACCCTGCTGAACTTCTCAATTAGTTCCAGGAGCTTCCTGGTGGAGTTTTTGGGATCCCTCAGGTATAAGATCATGTAATCTGCAAATAGGGATAGCTTGACTTCTTCCTTGCCGATTTGAATCCCTCTTATGTCCCTTTCTTGTCTTATGGCTTCAGCTAAGACTTCAAGTACAATATTGAATAGAAGTGGTGAGAGTGGACAGCCTTGTCTAGTTCCTGATCGAAGTGGGAATGCTTCCAATTGTTCCCCATTGAGCATAATCCTTCCTGTGGGCTTGTTGTATACAGCTTTTATTATATTGATAAAGGTTCCTTTCATTCCTACAGTCTCTAGCATTTTGATCATAAAAGGCTGTTGGATCTTGTCAAAGGCTTTTTCTGCATCTATCGAGAGTATCATGTGGTCTTGGTCTTTGGACTGGTTTACATGATGAATTACATTTATTGACTTGCGTATGTTGAACCAACCTTGTGTGCTGGGGATGAAACCTACTTGGTCCCCATGAATGATCTTTTTGATATGTTTCTGAATCCGATTTGCTAAGACTTTGTTGAGAATCTTTGCATCTGTGTTCATCAGAGAGATCGGCCTATAGTTTTCTTTTTTAAGTGAATCTGTATTAGGTTTTGGGATTAAGAAGATATTAGCTTCATAGAAGGAAATTGGTAGTGTTCCTTCCTTTGCTATTTGATGGAACAGTTAAGGAGTATTGGTGTTATTAACTCCTGAAATGCCTGGTAGAATTCTGTGCTGTATCCATCTGGCCCAGGACATTTTTTTGGTGGGAAGATTCGAGATTACTTCTTCAATTTCCTTGTATGTTATAGGACTATTTAAATAATTCACAACTTCCTGATTCAATTTAGGTAGGTTGTGTTTACTTAGAAATTCATCCATCTCTTTTGTGTTGTCAAACTTCACAGAGTACAAGTTTTTGAAATATGATGTTATAATTCTCTGGATTTCTTATGTATCCGGAGTGATAACTCCATGTTCATTTCTAATTTTGTTAATTTGGGTTTTCTCTCTCTTGCTTTTGGTTAATTTAGCTAGGGGTGTATCAATCTTATTGATTTTTTCAAAGAACCAGCTTTTTGACTGGTTGATTTTTTCTATCGTTTTCTTAGTCGCAATTTCAGATATTTCTCCCCTTATTTTGCTAATCTCCTCTCTTCTACTACTTTTGGGATCAGATTGCTCAAGTTTCTCCAAAGCCTTAAGCTGCATCTTTAAATTACTTATTTCTGATGTTTCCAATTTTCTGATGTAAGCATTAAGAGCTATGAACTTACCTCTTAGGACAGCTTTCATTGTGTCCCAGAGATTTTGGTAAGTTGTATTTTCGTTATCGTCCACTTTCAGGAAATCTTGAATTTCCTGTTTAATTTCTTCCTGAGTCCAGTTCTCATTCAGCATCATATTGTTAAGTTTCCAGGAGGTAGTGTATTTTCTCTTGTTTGTTGTTTTGTTGTGGATGTCCAGCTTTAGGCCATGGTGGTCTGATAGGGCACAGGCTAGAATTTCGACTTTTTTGTATTTGTGTAGATTCATTTTGTGGCCCAATATGTGATCTATTTTGGAGAAAGTTCCGTGTGCTGCTGAGAAAAATGTGTATTCTTTGTTGTGTGGGTGAAAAGTTCGATAGAGATCTGTAAGGTCCATTTAAGTAAGAGTTGGTTAAGCTCCAAAGTGTCTCTGTTAAGCTTTTGATGTGTTGATCTATCCCAGTCAAAAAGCTGGTTCTTTGAAAAAATCAATAAGATTGATACACCCCTAGCTAAATTAACCAAAAGCAAGAGAAAGAAAACCCAAATTAACAAAATTAGAAATGAACATGGAGTTATCACTACGGATACCCAAGAAATCCAGAGAATTATAATATCATATTTCAAAAACTTGTACTCTGTGAAGTTTGACAACACAAAAGAGATGGATGAATTTCTAAGTAAACACAACCTACCTAAATTGAATCATGATGTTGTGAATTACTTAAATAGTCCTATAACATATAAGGAAATTGAAGAAGTAATCCTGAATCTTCCCACCAAAAAATGTCCTGGACCAGATGGATTCAGCACAGAATTCTACCAGACATTTCAGGAGTTAATAACACCAATACTCCTTAAATTGTTCCATCAAATAGCAAAGGAAGGAACACTACCAAATTCCTTCTATGAAGCTAATATTGCCTTAATCCCAAAACCTAATAAAGATTCACTTAAAAAAGAAAACTATAGGCCTGTCTCTCTGATGAACACAGACGCAAAGATTCTCAACCAAGTCTTAGCAAATCGGATTCAAAAACATATCAAAAAGATTATTCACGGGGACCAAGTAGGCGTCATCCCCGGCACACAAGGTTGGTTCAACATATGCAAGTCAATAAATGTAATTCATCATGTAAACCAGTCCAAAGACCAAGACCACATGATACTCTCGATAGATGAAGAAAAAGCTTTTGACAAGATCCAAAAGCCTTTTATGATGAAAACGCTAGAGAGAGTAGAAATGGAAGAAACGTTTATCAATATAATAAAAGCTGTATACAACAAGCCCACAGCAAGGATTATGCTCAATGGGGAACAATTGAAGTATTCCCACTTCAATCAGGAACTAGACAAGGCTGTCCACTCTCACCACTTCTATTCAATATTGTACTTGAAGTCTTAGCTGAAGCCATAAGGCAAGAAAGGGACATAAAAGGGATTCTTATCAGCAAGAAAGAAGTCAAGCTATCCCTATTTGCAGATTACATGATCTTATACCTGAGGGATCCCAAAAACTCCACCAGGAAGCTCCTGGAACTAATTGAGAAGTTCAGGAGGGTGGCAAGATACAAAATAAATGTGCAAAAATCAGAGGCCTTCCTATATGCCCAGAATGAATGAAGTGAAAAAGCCTTGAGAGAAACAATCCCATTTACTGTAGCCCCTAAAAAAATGAAATACCTTGGTATAAACCTAACAAAAGAGGTTAAAGACCTTCACAATGAAAACTTTAAAACCCTAAAGAAAGACATTGCAGAAGACATCAGAAGGTGGAAAGACCTCCCATGTTCCTGCATTGCCAGAATCAACATTGTAAAAATGACCAAAGGCAATATACAAATTCAATGCTATACCAATTAAAATCCCAAAGCAATTCTTTAATGAAGTTGACCAAATAATCTCAAAATTTATATGGAGGCACAAAAGACCCAGGATAGCAAAGACAATGCTGAGTAACAAAAACACTGCTGGAGGTATTACCATACCAAACCTTAGTCTATACTACAAATCCATAGTTGTAAAAACAGCCTGGTACTGGCTCCAAAGTAGACACACAAATCAATGGATAAGGGTTGAAGACCCAGATATAAGCCCACAAAAATACAGCCATTTGATCTTTGATAAAGGGGCCCAAAGAATCCAATGGAAAAAGAACAGCATCTTCAACAAATGGTGATGGCAAAACTGTATCTCCACATGCAGAAGGTTAAAGCTGGACCCGTACTCATCACCATGTACAAGACTTAATTCCAAGTGGATCAAGGACCTTGATATCAGGCCAGAGACTATAAAAATCATAGTTGAAAGGATAGGGAACTTCCTTGAGCTGATTGGGCTAGGCCAACATTTCCTAAACAGACATCCAATGGCACAGTTACTGCTACCAACTCTCAACAGATGGGATCTTGTGAAATTAAAGAGCTTCTGTTCAGATAAAGAGATTGTAACACGAGCTCAAAGGCAACCCACAGAATGGGAGAAAATCTTCACTAACCACATATCTGATAGAGCTCTATTGTCCAGAGTGCACAAAGAACTTAGAAAATTAAACACCAAGGAAACCAATGGCCCAATTAAAAATTGGTCCCTGGAACTTTAACCCCTGGAGGCAAGGGATTGACAGCCATAGTAGTGATCTTATGCTTAAGGGGAACAAGAGAAAGGGCTTATGGAAATGCCACTGGGTCCTTATATGTCATCGGAGAGGAGGACACAGTGGAGAGTTAGGCACACACAATAAAGGACTATCTGGGAATTGGGGGGGAGGCACTGGGGGAAGGGGAGGGGGAAGAGGGGGGAGGGAGGGAACTGGTAAAAAATTTTTAAAATGTATAATTAAATTTTTAATTAAAAAAAAAAAAAAAAAAAAAAAAAAAAGAAATTTTACCAGAGATGAAATTAAAATGTCTATCAAATATCTTAAAAAATGCTCCAATTCCTTAGCCATCAGGGAAATGCAAATCAAAACTTCCCTGAGATATCATCTCACCCCGGTCAGGATGGCAAAAATCCACAACACAACCAAAAACAAGTGCTGGAGAAGATGTGGAGAAAGGGGAACTCTGCTACATTGCTGATGGGAATGCAGGCTCATACAGCCACTCTGGTGAGCCGTCTGGAGATTCTTAAAGAAATTAAAGTTTGAAATGCCATATGACTCTGCTATTCCACTTTTGGGAATAACTCCCCATGCAGCAGAGGTTCGCCTCGATAGCACAAGCTCTACCATGTTCATAGCAGCACTGTTTATAATAGCAAAGTCATGGAATCAACCTAAATGTCCAACAGTTGACGAGTGGATAATGAAACTGTGGTACATCTATACAACGGAGTACTACTCAGCTACCAAAAATGATAAATTACTGGAATTTGCTGGCAAATGGATGTCATTAGAAACAATTATATTAAGTGAACAATCCCAAACCCAGAAAGTTAAGCGCCGTATGTACTCCCTAATAGGTGGCTCCTAGTACCAAAATCACCCAGCCCACATTGACACACACAAGAGTAAACCTATGTAATACAGTAGTTGCAAGGATTGTGAACAGGAGGGATGGGGTTGGAGGGCCACACCAGACACAAGGAGAGAGGGGACCATGTTACAGCAGAGAAAATACGCCTCCAAGGAATGCAAGTAAGTAATGTGACACCTGGTTAAGTTCACAGACGTTTGTTCCTGATCATGTACAACTGAGGGGATATGATCTCACCAGAAGGGGAGGGCATATAGTCTGGCAGATGAAAGGTGATCATTTTGCAAATGGGTGACTGACCCCTCCCTCACTGAGGTTTCCTGCTTCTATTACATCTACCCTTGAATGTGCTATTATAACAAGACTCCAGTTTAACAGTTTTTTGTCTGTGACCAGGGGGTGACATACAGTGCCCATCAGGATGGAGTGAAGGGAATTGCAGGAGCAGTAAAACTGCAAAAGAAAATCAACAAACCACAATCCAGAACTTCAGAGACTCTATATCAACCACATAGAACTAAGCCAGCCTAATCTCTCCCCATCCTGAAGCTCAGGGACATTTGCGGAAGAGAGGGCGGTAAGATTGTAAGAGCAAAAGGATGGGAGGAGCAATGATCTGAAGATTCTCCACACTAGTTAGGGCTGAAGCAATCATAATAGGACTTTGCATGCCCTGCGCAATGTCCAACACGCTATTGACCTCACAAAGTCTAACATCGGCTAAAGGCACCAAGATCCTTGGAGGCAAGGGATTGACAGCCACAGTATTGTTCCTATGCTTAAGTGGAACACGAGAAAGGGTTCAGGGAAATGCCACTGGGTCCTTGTACGTCATCGGAGAGGAGGACCAAGAGGAGAGTTAGGCATACACAATAAAGGACTCTCTGGGAATCGGGGGGGAGGCACTGGGAGATGGGGAGGGAGGGGTTCGGGGGGAGGGGGGAGGGAACTCGTCTACCTATTAAGTTTGTATGAGATTAAATAATAATAAAAAATGTTAAAATTTTTTAAAAAAACAACAAAAAAACAATAGTCCCACCCACAGTGGGATGAATCTTCCCATATAGATTATGTAGTCATGATAATCTTTTACCTACTTGCCCAAAGGTCTTGTTTCACTAAATAATTTTCATACATAAGCCCAGAGGCCTGTGGTCCTAGGTATTAGGTTGGCATTTGAATCTAACTATCATAAGCACTAACTTTTAAAATCTGAATCCATTAAAATTTAATTACCTAAACAGAATTAGCAGAGTGTGTCATATATTAATGTTATTAAAACTACAAGAATCTATTCTTTCAGACTGAGAAGGGTCCTGCTAAAGAGTTCTTAGATTGTTAGTGGGAAATCAAACACTCAAGACAATAAACATTGCTGATCCACAATTTTTCCAAAGGTTTATTGGCCCTGACACTTGTTATTATATTTTCATATAAAACAGTTCTCCTTCAAAAAATGTTTTCAAGGTTTATTTTTTCCAGAGAGAGTGAAAAGGAAAACATAAATTTGCATATGGATTATTGATACTACTGGAAAATTTGTTTGAGTAAAATTGAGAACATTGTCAGAAACTGTTCATCTTTAAATAAAGGTTAACCTTCCTTTATTGCCAAAAATCACACAGATCTTTTTTTATCTGCCATGAAAATGTTCAGAGGATGTTAGCTTGTGTGGCTGCTTCCAGCTTTAATTCTGAGTTGACATTTGCTCTTCAATTGCAATAAATCTCTTCATAAACCCATTTTGTTTGAAGGTTTCTTAGAACACATTGCTTATCATTCAGTGAGTGAGGATAAATGTATAGCACAAGCATGCTAAAACTGTGGTAGATTTCTTCTATAAAATGGTCATAATGGAAAAAGGCAATTGTCAAAGGTAGTGAACAGGAAGAAAAAACAGACTACACAAAGTTTTAGGGAAGCAATACTTTGTTCCTCAGTGGCCTTCCTGATACTTCCCAACATTTTTAGAAATCTGGAAATCAGTCACCTATAATTTCAAGAGCAACCTATAAGGATAAACTGTGAGAACCAGTAAAAATGAGTGACAGGAGAAGCTATGATTTTCTCATCTCCATTATCTTCATATGGGGGAAAATCTCCCTATAGTTACTCACTATAAAAATAAAAATAATCTGCACTATACCTCATCAAACCCCTACAGAGGAGTTACTCTTTTTTCTGTACAATGGGGAAAACTTTGGACGTAGTTATACTCCTTTGTATATTCTGTGTCTACTTACTTCAGATTCCATCTAAGTAGGTGCACTTTTCATCTCTTCCTATGCAAAGACAAATGCCAGATGTTCTCATTTGCATGTAGAAACTAGCACTGAACTCTTGATTTACGTACTTAATTTGTAATTCCTGTAATAACCCAAAACTTGAAAGGAATCATTAGGCAGGATATGGAAGTGGGATTTGTATGAAAGCTTAAAGAAGGAGATGAAAAGGCAAAATGTAATAAAGTGGAAAGAGAAATAATGTGTGAAATATTTAAGGGTGGCAGGAAAGAAGGGTATAGGATATGGAAAGGACCAAAGAAATAACAAGTAGTGTTAAGTTTGCAATATATAAGCACAGAAGCCTCCTATATTATTAGTAAAACAATTTTTTGTTAATTGAAGAATGAGAGTAGGCATATCTTAAACAGGGCAACTCAAAGAGACAAAGAATGCAAATGGAAAATGTCCTGTGAAGCTCCAACCAGACGCTATATGCAATTAAACAAATTTTCAAATAACAGGTATGAGATACTTCCTAATATGCTATTGGTCAATGAGGGCACAACAATCACCAAAACAGCATTATATTTTTGCCATTGCTATTAGTTTCCTAACAGAAGTGACAATAAGACCTTACTGCTAAGAAAATGACACACACTGATCCAAGAACAAGGATTTATAAAAAGTAGCTGAAAGCTGGGGGGAGAAAAGCAATCAACAGTCCCATAAATCTGTGAAAGCTGCAAACTATAATAACAACTACCTGACAAAAATTAACCATCAGAGTAATAATGTCACAAATGTTAAAGGGTCAACCAAGAGCATTCTGATTGGATTTAAGACTTACTTTTCATCAGGAAACATATTCATGGTACTGTAAATCAGGAAAGAAACCTATGAAAGGAAGGGCATAGGACCTAGAGGATAGAAACTACTTCCTCTAAGGAAACTACTTAAGAATACCTTAAACATTTGTCATTATGCCCATAGACAGGAGGAGTGCTCTACATTCAACCTAGAAACTTTCTTTTTCAATGAAAGATATTTTCGATGAAAGGTATTACAGAAAATCGTAACTCATCAAGACAGAATAAAAGTAAGTTTAATTAATTTGCCCTACACAGGACATATAAGTACCCTCACTCCATGGCTCAGGAAACATCACAAAAGAGGAGGTGATGAGATTGTAAGAGTCTGGAGGAGGAAGAAATACAGACACACATCATTTTCTGAATGTGATAGAGATGTTGCATAATTTTGCCACAACTGTGTGTACTTCCACAAGATCCAAACAGAATCGACATAGCAATGCCTTACCATGGAGGGTTTCATAGCTAGGCACAGGTGTTAACTTGACTGTTGAGGGTTTGAGCTCCAGACACATTTGTAGAGAATTGATGATTGAGTTAAATCCAGAGGAAAGCTGCAAGAGATTGTCTAGCTGATGGAGAAGGCCCAGTTAGGACCTGAACAGGTGAATAAAATACTGAGACCTTGTTGAGGGAATTGGCATCCTTTTGTACACTTGTCCAGGCATGCTGGTCTGGCAAGTAAGGATCATCTCTCTCTCAGCCATTAAGTAGAGATAGTGTGGGCAGTTCCCTTGGCTCTGCTGTTCCTGTCAAACTAGATTGAGAATTATAACCAGGAATCATAAGAAAAAATAAACCCCTTGTTCCCTTAAGCTGTTTGATGGTCATTTATCAGCAACCATGCAGGCAAACTGCAACAGAGAAGAAAGAATTCATGAGGCTGAATGCCTCCCTGATAAATTACTGAGGGCTAATGGTGATGGAGAAGAAATGGAAGATGTGTTCCTCAGAGGTATTCCCGCTGATATATGATTCATTCTATAGCACATATTCAGGCATGTGGCATTAAATGCAAACCAGATGATACAAAGTGGGTCACATGTATGAATAAACTTACAAATAGGAAGGAATATGGCAAGGGTGAAGAAGGGTTGTAAGGAGACGATGAGGCAGGATGGAATTGGAGATAAAGGAGTGAAAATTTTATAAATTCAGTATATGCATATATTAAACTATCAAAGAATAAAAATAGAAAAATCGGTGTATTATTTCAAAAGAAAGCTTTCCACTGACTGCTGAAACTTATTTTATGTACTCCTAGTCTTTCTGGGACATCTGCATGGTAAAAAATACCAAAAATTTGGAATCAAGCAATTCTGATTTAGAAAAGTGATTATAGCCCCCATTCTGTAATATTGAAAAGTTACTGATATAAATGATATTGCTAGAAGGGTTAATTTTAAAGATAAAATATACTTGTCTTTCCAATTCATAGATGTTGCTTTCTCTGAATCAGTTTTCACAACTCTAAAATGATAGAACTATGGGCTTTGAAATCTGGTCAACTAGATTAAAATCTCACCTCTAAAGCTTTACCATTCTATCTGTTGGATGTCTCCGTTACAATTAGCAAGAAATGATTTTTTATTTTCATTAGATTCAAAGAATTCTTTAATTCCTTATTTTATTCCTTTCTTAATATTTTCCTTATTCATAGTCAAAACACTCCACATTCAAGACAAAGAAAAGGTGCTGAGAGCTTCAAGAGAAAAAAAGCAAATCACTTTTAAAGGTAAACCTATTAGAGAAACAAATGATTACTCAATGGAAACAGTAAAAGCAAGAAGAGCTTGGAGAGACATACTTCAAGTATTAAATGAGCAAAAATGCAAACCCAGACTGATACACCTGGCAAAACTACCTGTCATGATTGAGGGAGAAAGAAAAGTTTTCCAGCACAAAAACAACTTGAAGGGATACATGTCTACCAAACCAGGCCTTCAAAAAATACTAGAAATGATACTCAAGCTTGAAGAAAAGAACAAGTGTATCCAGGAGGACAGAAGGGAAGTATAATACCACCAAAACATAAATATCAAACATCATGCTTACAAAATCTACTAAACATAAAAAATGTCCAGAATTAAAAATAATTTCTCCATTATAACATTAAATGTCAACGGCATTAACTCACCGATTAAGAGACAAAGATTACAAACTTGGATTAAAAACCACAGTCCAACAATCTGCTGCCTTCAGGAAACTCATCTCACCACAAAAGATAGGCACATCCTAAGGATGAAAGGCTGGTCCAAAATCTTGCAAGCTAATGGAAACAGGAAACAGGCAGGGGTAGCAATTATGCTTTCAGACAAAGTGGACTTCAAAACAAAGAAAATCATAAGAGACACAAATGGATACTACATTTTAGTCACAGGTACAATTCACCAGGAAGACTGCACAATACTGAACATTTATGCACCCAATACGGGCCCCTCCACATTCATTAAGAAAACCCTACAGCGCCTAAAGCAAGAAATCAACCCCCAAACGATAATTCCCGGGAATTTCAACACCGCCCTCTCAACAGGGGATAGATCAACAAGTCAAAAGCTTAACAGAGACACTTTGGAACTTAATCAAACCCTGAAAAAAATGGACCTTACAGATCTCTATCGAACTTTTCACCCACACACCAAAGAATACACATTTTTCTCAGCAGCACATGGAACATTCTCCAAAATAGATCACATATTGGGCCACAAAATGAATCTACACAAATACAAAAAAGTTGAAATTCTAACCTGTGCCCTATCAGACCACCACGGCCTAAAGCTGGACATCCACAACACAACAAACAAGAGAAAATACACTACCTCCTGGAAACTTAACAATATGATGCTGAATGAGAACTGGATTCAGGAAGAAATTAAAAAGGAAATTCAAGATTTCCTGAAAGTGAATGATAATGAAAATACAACTTACCAAAATCTCTGGCACACAATGAAAGCTGTTCTAAGAAGTATGTTCATAGCTCTTAATGCCTACATCAAAAAAATGGAAACATCAGAAATAAATAAATTAACGATGCAGCTTAAGGCTTTAGAGAAACTTGAGCAATCTGATCCCAAAAGTAGTAGAAGAGAGGAGATTAGCAAAATAAGGGGAGAATTATCTGAAATCGAGACTAAGAAAACAATAGAGTGAAGGGAATTGCAGGAGCAGCAAAACTGCAAAAGAAAATCAACAAACTACAATCCAGAACTTCAGAGACTCTATATCAACCACATAGAACTAGGCCAGCCTAATCTCTCCCAATTCTGAAGCTCAGGGACATTTGCGGAAGAGGGGGCGGTAAGATTGTAAGAGCAAAAGGATGGGAAGAGCAACGATTCGCAAGATTCTCAACACTAGTTAGGGCCAAAGCCATCATAATAGGACTTTGCATGCCCTGTGCAATGTCCAACACACTACTGTCCTCACAAAGTCTAGCATCTGTTAAAGGCACAAGATCCTTGGAGGCAAGGGATTGACAGCCACAGTAGTGTTCCTATGCTTAAGTGGAACACAAGAAAGGGTTCAGGGAAATGCCACTGGGTCCTTATATGTCTTCGGAGAGGAGGACCCAGTGGAGAGTCAGGCATACACAATAAAGGACTCTCTGGGAATTGGGGGGGAGGCACTGGGGGATGGGGAGGGAGTGGAGGGGGATCAGGGGGTTCAAGGGAAGAGGAGGGAGGGAGGGAACTGGTCTACCTATTAAGTTTGTATGAGCGGAAAAAAATATTCTATTTTTGAGATTATTGAATTTTTAGATACAACACTTGAGTTTTTCAATTTCACTATTCTTTCAGTATCAGCTTTTTTGCAGTGCTTTCATATTTGTTTGCAGATCAGTTTGAGCTTTTTTCAGTTTCTAAATTTGTATTTTTATCTTCAACTGTCTTTCTAATTGTGTCTAGTTGCTTATTTATGTCTTTTCATCTTATTTCCTGTGTTTATTGTGTTATTCTTCTTATATGTCCAAAAACGTGTCTATGTTCTAATATCTCCTTTATCATGCTTATAACTGACCTTTGGATTATTTCTCTTTTGATTGCAATCAAATTGATTACCCTCAGTAAATGTTGGTGGTTTGGAATCAATAATATTAGGAGGTGATATATTTTTTAACTTCTAATTATTTGATGAAGACATCTGAATTTAAAGAGGTTTTTGTAATCTTGCTTGGATAATGTGGGGTTGAAATTTCCCAACACCAGGGCCCATAATTCCTGTTAAGGACTAGTGAATGGGATATAGTAGTGCAGCACAAACTTGTCTCAGTATTAGGCAATTGAAACCTACCAGTACCTGTGTACACAGTCAGTTCCCAGAGACAAGAGAGAAAAAGGGGAAAAAGCAGTTCACATGCTTTCTGGGGTATCTGTCTGTCAGTTGAAAGTTCCCATCACCTAAGCCCATAAGAAGTTCCTATCAAGGACTAGAGCCAGGGATAGAGTCAATAAAATAATTCTTGAGTCTAATGAAAATAGAAATACAGCTTGTTAAAATTTATGCAATATATTAAAAGGAATTGTCAAAGGAAAGATTATAACACTAAATTTATATATCCAAAAGTAGAAATATCACAATTAAACAACATAACGTTATATCTGAAAGCTTTAGAAAAATAGAGAAAACCTAAAATCAGCACATGGGAAGAAATATCCAAGATCTATGCAGAAATCATTAAACTGGAACTGATAAAATACAAAAAGTTAATGAAGAACTGATGCTTAGAAAAGATAAGCAAGACAAGCACTTAAATACATTAACTAAAAGAAAAACAAAGAATGTCCAAAACAAAAAAAGATATAAAAAGGGAAAAATTGCAATATACACAAGAGAAATATAGAGAATCCAAAGGATGTAATCTAAAAATTTGTACTCTATTAAGTTGGACATTCTAAAAGAAATGGATAAATCTTAAAAAATATGATCTACTAAAGATAAATAATCTAAGTAGAACAATAATAATCAATGAAATCAAAATTGTAATTACAAATCTCCCAAAAAAAGTAGTCCATGACTGGACAGATTTAGTGTAGAATTTATAAGACTTCGCTAGAAGAACTAATGCCACTACTCAGCAAATTATTTCTTAAAAGAAAAAAAAAAGGAATACTCCCAAAATTTTACTATGAGGCCAGTATTAGTCTGATTCCAAAACCAAGTACACATCAATTCCATTAATGAACACAGATAAAGTTATTAATAAAATACATTTAAACCGCATACTGAAACATATCAAAAAATTATATACCATGACTAAGTCAGGTTCATTCCAGAAATGCAAGGATTGTTTAATACACATAAATAAATAAATATGATTTCATCATATTAACAGACTTAAAGACAAAAGCCATATGATCATGTCAATAGATTCTGTAAAGGCTTTGACAAAATTCAACGTCCATTCATGATAAAAAGTTCTGGAGAAAATAAGAATGAAGGGGACATATCTCACCATAATAAAGTTTATATATACCAAGCCTAACACACACATTATTCTAAGTGGGGAAAAACTTGAAACACTTCCACTTAAATATGGAACAAGACAGGACTGTTTAATATCATGCTTGTGGTGTTAGACAAAACAATAAGGCAAATAGAGATGAAAGAGAAACAAATAAGAAAGGAAGAAGTTAAAATATTCCTATTTGCAAATGATATGATTTTATACTCGAGAGATCCATATGGTTCCACTAAGAAACTACCTGAATTAATTTCAGTAAAGTTTCTGGATTTAAAATCAATATTCATAATTCAATAACCTTCATATATACCACAGACAAATAAGTCCAGAACAAATGATGGAATCAAGCCTATTTACTAGAGTTTAAAAAAAAAATACATTGACTCAAGTCCTGCTTGTCAGGATGGTACCCATCCCTGTTACTGTAAACTAGATCAAGAACCTAAAAAAAGTTAAGGAAATAGATTAATTGGCAAGACAACCAATAAACCTATAGGTAGGAAGACTACATCAAACTGCTCTGTAGTCAGCTGTTATTGTAATGACAGAATGGGAACTCACAGTGGAAACCTTTGGGTCTAAAGCTGAATAAGTGAAGGGAAATGCACATACCACTGGAGTGGCTTGAAGAAAAGTAACTTGTTACACTATGGAGGCCTGAACCCACACAGGAGTAGACAAGCCAGAGTTGAACCCTAATGTCCATAGAAACATATAGGCAGAAGAGTGGGATGCAATGGTGAAGGGAAGGAAGGGAATGGGATGGAGTTGGGAGGGGAGAAAACTGGAATGAATAGTCAATATGCTTGTAAAAGTAGAAAACAATAATAATAAAAAATAAAAAATATACATTGGAATTAATTTAACTTAGGAAGTAAAAGACCTATATAATGAAAACTATAAAATATTACTGAAAGAAATTAAAGAGGAGACAAAATATGGAAACATCTTTCTTGCTCATGTATTGATAGGATCAGCACTGTGAAAATGAATACCCTATTTGTTATATTTAGATACGCATGTCAACTTTATAGTTGAGAGTTCAAACTCTGTGCACATTTGTAGAGAATTAGTAGTTGAGTTAACCCCAGAGTGAACCTGCAGGAGATTGTCTAGCTAATGGTAAAAGCCCAGCCCATGGTGAGTAGAACTAGTACCCAGATAACAGAATAAAACGGAAGGAACTGTTTGAGAAAGGTGGATACTTGAAATTCAAATGTCAAACAAATATCTTAAAATGTGCTCAACCTCAAGATCAAAAACACAAATAATAATGAATGTTTGCAAGATTGTGAAGAAAACAAAATTCTTATTCAATGCAAGTAGGAATGTAAAATAGTACAGCCACTATGGAAATCAATACTGAAGTTCCTTAAAAAGCTAAAAATGACACTGTAGAATTTGTTGGCATATGAATGTATCTAGAAAATATAATGCTGACCTTTTGCTGGTCCACCCGCCTGCCCAGCCCGGATGCTCCCGGTCACTCTGCGTCTCAGGTAACCCCCACCAGCCTGTCCCAGCTCCTCTTGCCTGCCAGCCTGAGCAGCATCCAGCCTGCCTGGGGTTGGCTGGAACTCTAGGCCACTCCCTGGGTCCCAGGTAAGCTGTGCAGCCAGCCGCCACCAGCCCCTTTACTGGTCCAGCCACCTGAGACGCTTCAGATCACCCTGCATCTCAGAAAGGACACACTGCTCCTAAAAAACCAACAGAATCCAAAGAAAACCCATGCAAAGCTCCAGGGGACAAATGCCATACATCTGAAGTCCTCTAAAATCATCCTATCACATGGGAGAGATTCTTCACAGCCAACCCAAAGATAATTAAACACCTTTTACAATCCTGCTTCTTTCAATTATTAATAACTGTAGATTAACTTTTCCATATAGTCACCCCCAAACCATATAAAACTTCAGGGACTATACCATTCATGCTCACATATCATCAAGGTACTAAATTGTAAAAGTGCACTACCACACTAATTTCACCTCCTGTCTACTAAACCTGCCTTAACTGATGTAATAACAGCCTAATACCCCAACCAGGAAATAATAACAACAGACAAACATACCCAACACCAAGGCAACCACTAGCAATAATTACCAGAGAATATTAATATCAACTAGATCAGTTCATTCAAAAACGCACAGACTCTGCAAGGTCTTAGGAGACAAAACAAGAATGCCCAAGTCAAAACCAGATCCATGAGAAACAAAACCCAGGAAGACAAATCTCCCACTGAAAGAATTAACCCCATAATGATAGATTCAAACCAAAACAAATTCACAGAAAATAGCTAAGAAAGCCAGGCCCAGGATAACCACTTTCAAAGCATGATCATTACTATGATCAATACAATGAAAGAGGAAATCTGGGAGGAGTTAAATAACCACATTAACCACTTTGAACAGGAACACAATAGACACTTGGAGGAGTTGAGAAAAACAGCTCAAGAAACAAAAACAGGCATAGAGCAGTTCAAACAGCTCAGGAAGTGTTTAAAATTGAACTAAAAGACAAGTTATCTTCAACCCAAAACTCAACAGAGAGTCTTAGCAGCAGAACTAACGAAGCAGAAAATAGAATTTCAGATCTTGAAGACAAATTGGGAGTATTAACCAGCTCAATGGAAGAGGTTGTTAAAGCCAAAAAGATACTTGAGAGAAATAGTCAAGAGTTATCAAACACCCTGAAGAAACCTAACATGCGCATTCTTGGAATACCAGAGCAAGAATGCCAAAATACCACACCTGAGGAAATTTTTCAAATTATCATCAAGGAAAACTTCCCTCAACTAAAGAATGAGAGGCCTATCCAAATACAAGAGGCATTGCACACCCCAAACAGATATGACCAAAATAGAAACTCACCATGGCAAATAATAGTCAAAACACTCTACATTCAAGACAAAGAAAAGGTGCTGAGAGCTTCAAGGGGGAAAAAAAAAACAAGTCACTTTTAAAGGTAAACCTATTAAAATAAAAAATGATTTCTCAATGGAAATAGTAAAAGCAAGAAGAGCTTGGAGAGATGTAATACAAGTATTAAATGAGCAGAAATGTCAACCCAGGGTGATATACCCGGCAAAACTATCCATCATGATCGAGGGAGAAAGAAAAGTTTTCCAGCACAAAGACAAATTCCAGGCCTTCAAAAAATGCTAAAAATGATACTCAAGCTTGAAGAAAAAACAAGCATATCCAGGAGGACAGAAGGGAAGTATAATATCACCAACCACCTAAAAGCCAAATAATACACTTACAAAAGACACTTGACATAAAAAAATGCCCGGAATTAAAAATAATTTCTCCATTATAACATTGAATCTCAATGGAATTAACTCACTGATCAGGAGACATAGATTACAAACTTGGAATAAAAATCACAACCCATCAATCTGCTGCCTTCAGGAAACTCATCTCACCATGAAAGATAGGCACATCTTTTTTTTTTTAAATTTTTTTTTTATTATTATTATTATTTAGTCAATTGTGTGTGTGTGTGTATGTATGTGCGCGCATGTGTGTATGTGTGTGTGTAGAACCACGGACGAATTTCCGAACCACCATGGACGCTTCCACCTCCTTCTGCCCCGGGATTCACAGGCTCCGCCCTACCAGGACCAGAAGCGCAGGCCGCCCCCGCTTCTGCCTGGCGTCTATACGTGGGATCTGGGATCCGAACTCAGGACCTTCCGCCTGCAAGGCGGAAGCTTAACCCCTGAGCCACCTCTCCAGCCCAAGATAGGCACATCTTAAAAATAAAAGGCTGGTCAAAAATTCTGCAAGCTAATGGAACCAGGAAACAGGCAGGAGTAACAATTATGCCATCAGACAAAGGGGACTTCAACAAACAAAAAATAAATCATAAGAGACACAGATGGATACTACATTTTAGTCACAGGCACAATTCACCAGGAAGACTTCACAATACTGAACATGTATGCACCTAATATGTGCCCCTCCACATTCATTAAGCAAACCCTCCAGTGTCTAAAGTGAGAAATCAACCCCAAAACGAAAATTCTTGGGGATTTCAACACTACCCTCTCAACATGGGATAGATCAACAAGTCAAAAAGTTAATAGAGACACTTTGGAATTTAATCAAACCATTACTGAAATGAACCTTACTGATCTCTATCAAACTTTTCATCCATGCACCAAAGAATACACATTTTTTTCAGCAGCACACAGAACATTCTCCAAAATAGACCACATATTGGGCCACAAAACAAATCTCCACATATATAGGAAAGTTGAAATTCTAACCTGTACCTTATCAGACCACCAGAGTATAAAGCTTGACATCCAAAACACAACAAACAGAAAAGACACTAACTCCTGGAAACTAAATACTATGACGCTGAATGAGAATTGGATTCAGGAAGAAATTGCAAAGGAAATTCAAGATTTCCTGGAAGTGAACGATAATGTAAATACAACTTACCAAAATTTCTGGGACACAATGAAAAGTGTCCTTAGAGGTAAGTTCATAGCTCTTAATGCTTACATCAAAAAAATGGAAACATTACAATTAAATAATTTAACAATGCAGCTTAAAGCTTTATAGGCACAAGAGCAATCCGATCCCAAAAGCAGTAGATGAGAGGAGATCAGCAAAATCAGGGGAGACATATCTGAAATTGAGATAAAGAAAATGATACCTTACTTTCCAGATTGACTGTCACTTATTTTACTTAATGGTGACCTTAAATCACAGGAATGTCAATGTTATTTTAGGTATCATAAAAATAAAGCCATAGAAAGTTTCCTTTAGTCGAGAAGTTGAAAGCTCTTTACCTAATAGAAATAAATTAAAGAAGTATGCTAAAGTTTTAAGATATTCAGTAAAGCAAATAAAATGCAACTAGGCTTCTGCATTATCTGCAATTCTAGACATCTAACAGATGGATTTGGAATTGATCCCTTGCAGATAAGGGTCTCTATCATATAGAAAATGGATGAAAAAAAAAAAAAAAAAAACACCCGCCTCTGGGAAAGGAGGAGCAAAAGGAAGAGCAAGGTATTAAGCAATATAGGTCTCTCCCCTGCCTTTACCAATGGGACTCCTGCATTGAAATGGCCACATGTCCATTTAATAATGCTACATCTCAATGGGGAAACTGCCATACTGGAGATATGTGTATCAAGGGACTGCGGAGTGATTATCTGGACAGAAAGATCAAAGCTATGGATTTTTACATTTAGATACTCATTCTGGCTAGGTACAGAATACTGTAATCTTATTTTGGTAAAAATCTCATTATACAAGACATTCTTGCATTATTTTCTCATTAAAACGTAATGAAAAACAATTCTCAGCATTAGGATTGGCTCATGGGCATCATTTGAAAAATCTGATCAATTGTGCTAATTTAGGTTGTGCTTTTATTGAAAACAAAGTCCTAAAGAGATATTTAGGTTGTGATTATTAAAATAGAACCTGAGTAGGAGCAAATGTAGAAAAAAAGAAACTCAGAGTGGGCTTTTTTATTATAAATCACATGGATATAATACTGTGGATCTGTTTCGGAGGGACTGAGTCCTAAGCTGATAATTCAAAGAACCAACATAAGTGGTTCTTTGGTAAAACAGTGACTCTTATATCAGTTGCAAATTACCTTTGTTGCTCCTTGAATATCTCCAATTTTCTGTCTGATAATTCGTAGTTATTACAAGGTTGTCCAATTTAATTTCCTACATATTTGATTTTCTTTCTTAGTATTATATGGCATGCCAAACATACCTTTCATGTTTCACATGTGGAAAAGCATTGAATTAATTAAGGGGAATGTGCTTTTTAGCAAGAAATAAAAAGAAGTAGGTAAGAACAGACGCAGCAGTACAGGACATGGGGGTGCTACTGCAACCCCCAACAGAAAAAAAAAGTGCTGCCTTAATATTTTAACTGGTACAAGGCAGGTTGTGTAGAAATAAAATCTCTACTAGATATACTGTCTGTTAGATCTATTTATTCTCCCTAAAACTCAGAAATAAAAATTAAAGGGGTAAAGTCAATTGTTGCAATTGGTTCTCACACAGGAATATAATGACTTCCATAAGGCTGAATATAAATTTAAATCGATAAAGTATTCTCTTCTTTATGTTCTCTCCTCTCTTTAAAGGAATTAGTACAAATGTTTTCAGAAAGACTTTCAGCTCATCCTAAAAGATCAAATAGGGCCGCAAAAATTCTGCAAGCTAATGGAAACCCATGAAGATGCATGTGGGTAGCCATTATGTTAAATCAGAGAAAGAACAAAAAAAAGAAGAGGATAGTGGGATTTGTGGGCCAGCATTTATTTTTAGGATGTGTCTATCTTTTGTGGTGAGATAGGTTTCCTGCAGGCAGCAGATTGATGGGTTGTGGTTTTTAATCCAAGTTTGTAATCTGTGTCTCTTAATCAGTGATTAACATTGAATGTTATAATGGTGAAATTATTTTTAATTCTGGACATTTATTATGTTTAGTGGCTTTTGCAAGATTATTGTTTCCCTTTTAGGTTTTTGTGGTATTATACTTCCCTTCTGTCCTCCTGGATATGCTTGTTTTTTTCTTCAAGATTGAGTATCATTTCTAGCATTTTTTGAAGGCCTGATTTGGTGGACATGTATCTCTTCAAGTTTTTTTTTGTGCTGGAAAGTTTTTCTTTCTACCTTGATCATGATGGATACTTTTGTGGAGTACATCAACCTGGGTTGACATATTTGCTCATTTAATACTTGAAGTACATATCTCCAATCTCTTTTTGCTTTTACTGTTTCCATTGAGAAGTCATTTGTTATTTTAATAGGTTTACCTTTAAAAGTGACTTGTTTTTTTCCCTTGAAGCTCTCAGAACCATTTCTTTGTCTTGAATGTGGAGTGTTTTAACTATTATTTGCTGTGGCAAGTTTGTATTTTGCTCATATCTGTTTGGGGTGTGGAATGCCTCTGGGATATGGATGGGCCTCTCTTTTTTAGATGAGGAAAGTCTTCCTTAATGATAGTTTGAAAAATATCCTCAGGTGGGTATTTTGGGATTCTTGCTCTGGTATTCCATGAATATGCATGTTAGGCTCTTCAGGGTGTCCCGTAACTCTTGATTGTTTCTCTCAAGTATCTTTTGGCTGTAACAACCTCTTCCATTGAGCTGGCTAATACTCCCACTTTGTCTTCAAGGTCTGAAATTCTATTTTCTGCTTCATTAGTTCTGATGATAAGACTCTCTGTTGAGTTCTGGGTTGAAGATAACTTGTCTTTTAGTTCAGTTTTAAACTCTGCTTGAGTCTTTTTTAACTGCTCTATGTCTATTTTGTTTCTTAAACTGTTTTTTTCAACTCCTCCAAGTGTGTGTTGTGTTCCTCTTCAAAGTGGTTGATGTAGTTATTTAACTCTTTCATAGTATTGATTATGGTAATGATCATATTTGAAAGTCATTATCTTGGGTCAGGCTTTCTTGGCTATTTTCCATGGATTTGTTCTGCTTGGAGTCTATCATTATGGGGTTAATTTTTCGGTGGGAGATTTGTTTTCTTGGGTTTTGTTTCTCATGGATTTGCACTTTGACTTGGGCATTGTCGTTTTATCTCTTAAGACCTTCTTTCAATTTCTGTGTTTTTGACTGAACTGAATTAGTTGGCCTGGAGGAGCGCCCGCTCAGACTGGCTGGTAGGAAGAGTTGGGACTAGCTGGGGCTTTGGGGTGAGCATGGGGTGCTTACCTAGTGCGCAGTGTGTTCTGCCGGTGGGGAAATGGTGTTTTTACATATTTCATTGTATGCTTTCTTGTTATTCACCTTGAACAAGATTTTGCTGTTCTTTGTTATTTTCTCCATGGTTACTGATTCTGGGTAACTGCCATAGTTTAAAGTATATATACCTATTTAACCCAGAATAAAATTGTCTTGGTATAGTCTCAATCTGGCTGAGAACTCTCCAACTCAGGCCTGGTTTCAATTCCCACTGATCCCATTCAGGAAATTCTGCATTGAATTTTAAGTGAAGGCACTAACAAAGTTCCCTGAGTCTTGGGATGGGGAAAGATTTTGATGGCCTGATAAGGACTGAGCTTTCCAGGGTCACCAATTTTCTGCACTGTGGCTAATTTGTTTTTCTTTTTTTTCCCTCCTACATTTTTTATTATTATTTCCGCTCATACAAACTTAATAGGTACACTAGTTCCCTCCCTCCCTCTTCCTCCCCCCCCCCGAGCCCCCTGCTTCCCCTCCCCTCATCCCTCCCTCCCCATCCCCCAGTGTCTCCCCCACAATTCCCAGGGAGTCCTTTATTGTGCATGCCTGACTCTCCTCTGGGCCCTCCTCTCCGATGATGTACAAGGACCCAGTGGCATTTCCCTGAACCCTTTCCCGTGTTCCCCTTAAGCATAGGAACACAACTGTGGTTCTCAATCCCTTGCCTCCAAGGATCTTGGTGCCTTTAGCAGATGCTAGACTTTGTGAGGTCAATAGTGTGTTGGACATTGCGCAGGGCATGCAAAGTCCTATTATGATTGCTTCGGCCCTAACTTGTGTGGAGTATCTTGCAAATCATTGCTCCTCCCATCCTTTTGCTCTTACGATCTTACCGCCCTCTCTTCTGCAAGTTTCCCTGAGCTTCAGGATGGAGAGAGATTAATCTGGCCTAGTTCTAGGTGGTTGATATAGAGTCTCTGAAGTTCTGGATTGTGGTTTGTTGATTTTCTTTTGCAGTTTTGCTGCTCCTGCAATGCCCTTCACTCCATCCTGATGGGCACTGGATGTCACCCCCTGGTCATAGACAAAAAGCTGTTAAACTGGAGTCTTGTTATAAGAGCACATTCAAGGGTAGATTTAATAAAAGTAGGAAACCTCAATGAGGGAGGAGTCAATCACCCATTTGCAAAATGGTTACTTTTTATATGCCAGACTATATGCCCTCCCCTTCTGGTGAGATCATACCCCCTCAGTTGTAAATGATCAGGAACGAACATCTGTGAACTTAACCAGGTGTCACATTACTTACTTGCAGTCCTTGATGGAGGCCAATTTTCTCTGCTGTAACATGGTTCCCTCTCTCCTTGTTTCTAGTGTGGCTCTCCAACCCCATCCATCCTGTTCATAATTCTTGCAATTACTGTAGGTATTACATAGATTTACCTTTGAGTGTCTCAAGGTGGGATGGGTGAGTTTGGTACTAGGAGCCACCTATTAGGGAGTACATTTTATTTTTTCTAATCATATGAACTCAATAGGTATGCCCATCCTCTCCCTTCCCTCTCACTTTCCCTTTTGTTACCCATTGGACTCTCTCCCCTTCCCCTTCTTTTGTCCTTCACATCTTGTTCCTCTCTAGTGCTTCTCCCCACTTCCTCCCTCCAATCCCCTGGAGCATCTGTTTAGTCAGGCTCAGATTCAGTGCATAGTGGGGGCATTTCAGGGGTTCCCTCTTAGCATGGAACTCTATTGTTACTGTTAATCTCTTGCCTCTAAGGATCCCACTGTCTGAAGCCTTCTCCCCTGTGATCCATGGTAGACTTTAGGGGGTCATTCACATGTCAGCCACTGTACAGGTCAGGCAAAGTCTGATTCTGGATGCTGCAGCCCTATTTTGTTTGGAGTATTGTTGGTCCTCCCCATCATTAGGCTCTTACAATCTTGCTGCTCTCTCTTCCACAAGGTTCTCTAGCCTTAGGATGGGGAGAGATTTGTCTGGTCTGGTTCAAAGTGAATAATGCATGTCTTGGGTTTCTGATTATGATTTGCCTCACCAATCTCCATTTCAATGAGTTGAGAAAATTTTCTTATTAATGCTTATAATATTGAGGGTGTTCACTATCATATTTAAAACTTAGTTACCTTCCAGTGATATGTCAGGTAACGTGAAAGGCATAAGAATTTAGGTGATTTCTTGCTTCAATTCTTAGTCTCTTTCAGCTGAAATAAATGTTGTCTCCTGCAACAGTGCTTTATTCTGATGTTCTGGTGGGCAAGCAGAAGTCTTGGAAATAGCCTTTAATTCTTGTCATGTCTCTGTGACCTCTGTGAGTCCCAGAGATGTACTTTATGCACATGACTATTTTTAGGGGTCATATATGTCTTTTCTTTGGGTCATTTTTAGATGGTTACTGTTGTCTCAAGATCTCCTGTTTTTGTATAGAATATCTCTATTCAATGTCTTTAGTTTGATTTTTTAAGTTGAGAATTTGAGGATGATATTGATGTTATAAGTCAATATTTTGCTCAATTGCGGGTCTTGAGTGTTGGTTTTCTCCCCAAGTGTTCCTCCAACCAAATCTTCTCTCTCAGCCTCAAATGATTCCCTTTTATTCTTCATAACATTTACTGGCTTTTCTTACTTCACCCTTTGAATGCATCTTCCCTCTTTTCAGTATCTTCCCTTTATGATCTTGACTTTCTAATGTATTCTCAGTTTGCCACACGCATCTGGTGTTTCAAATCTAGGACAAACATACAAGAGAAAACCTGTGACCATTGTTTTCCGTGTTTGGGTTCCTCACTCAATATAACTTTTATGAGTTTCATCCTTTTGCCTGTAATTTCACTCTCCTTAACTAAAAATATTCAAATGTGTATGTTTACCATATTTTCTTTATTCAGTCAGCATTTGATAGACAACTATGTGGAACCTAATACTTAACTATTTTGAATTTACATGATTCTTTTAAATGGTTTCTATCTTAGCTAATACTAATTCTGCCTCTTTTGGCACTGTGTATTTATATTTTTGGCCAAAAGTCTCAGGGATCCCTGAATGACATTCATGGAATGATGTTTCTCTGAACTTCTCAAGAACCTTGATTGTACATGTGCATAATCAGACCCTACTGTCCATCTTTGATTCTGTTGTGTGTGTGTGTGTGTGTGTGTGTGTGTGTGTGTGTGTGTGTCTACCAATAAACCCTTCTTGAAATCAATCTTGGGATTACTTCACATTTTTTCATATATCTCAATAATCCTGCTCTTCTGTACCAAGTCTATCAGGACTTTTGTCTGGAGTAGATGAAATAAAAATAATTAATGAACTTATTCATTCTTCTCTATCTCCACATGGACTCTTTCTCTAATTCAGCATTTTATCTGTTCTTTACTAAATTTTTATTCTGCCTGGTACAGGATCAGGAAACTGAACTCAGGTCCTTCTAATTTCAAGAAAAATGCTTAGTTGAGCTATATTTCCAGCCCCCAATGAGGCTTTAAGCATCACAGAGCCAATTATTGTCTGAATAAGCAATCTAACACTTTTGATTATCAAGTGTATTTTGAATCTCATTTTCAATGATCTCAATTATATATTTTTTAACATTAACTATATTTGTAAATGATGGTTACTTACACATCTTGTATTAATTTACAGCAACTTGTTGCATGAGGTGAACTGTGTAGTGAACTGTGATTGTGGAATCTGTCTTTTAATGTTTAGTAATTATATTTTATTTATTATTTTAATTTGTGTGTGTGTGTTTGTGTGTGTGTGCACGTGTGTGTGTGTCCATGTGTATCACAGGTTATTGTGTTTGCCTGCAGTTGCCCTAGGGTGATTTTGGGAATGGTACTGGATTGCTTCTACTTTCTATTGGTTTATGCCTGTGTCATCCCAGGCTCTGTTTTCCAGGACCAGAAGTACAGACTGCTGCCACTTATACTGGGTGCTTTTACATGGTTTCTGGGACATGAACTTAGGACCATTTGCTTGTGAGGCAGAAGTTTAACCACTGAGCCATCTCTCCAGACCCAGTTTTTATATTTTAAAACATGTATTTTTCTTTGAAAAGTTTCTTATTATTCTTCCTTTCAGTTCTGAGAAATGATCAAAAGTTGAAAGTTTTCTTATGCAAAACACTAAGGGCGATTGAGTCACACTAGTCAGACCAGGGAGGACTCCCTGCTCCTCCATTAAGGTGCTAGGTCATCTGTGGGTTTCTGTAGTAGCAAGCCTGCCATTCTAGCCCTGAGGAAGGCCTCTAGATCAAGCCCCAGGCCCCAGATCATCTGTGCATCCCACTAGCCACTCTGCCTTTCTGCCATGGACCAGGACCAGGGTTGACTCCCTGCTCCACACATAAGGCCCCTAGACCATACTCCAGGACCCAGGTCATCTATGTTCCCAACTAACCACTTTGCCTTTCTGTCCTGGACCAGGACAAGGGTTGATTCCTTGGTCCTCAGGTAAGACGTCTGGACCCTGTCCCAGGCTTCAGATTATCTGTGCATCCCACAGCCAGTCTAGCTCTCTCTCCTAGACTATGACAGACCTGCACCTGGACCATGGCAACTTTCTGCTCTTCAGTCCCAGGGCAAACAAAAGGCTAGGGGACCAGCACCATTCCTCTGAAGTCTTCTAAAATCATCCCATCATATCAGAGAGAATCTCCACATCCAGCTCTAAGATAAGTAAGGCCTTTCTTACCATCTTGTTCCTCTTGATTATTAGTCACTGTAGTTCAATATTTCCATATAGCCACCCCAAAACCTATACAACTTCAGGGACTATACCATTCACCTTCACAAGTCACCACAGAATTAAACCTAAAGAGTGAGCTCTCATACTAACCTCCAATCTCTGTCTACTAAACCCACCTTAATTGATGTATTAATAGTCCAATAGCCTCACTTAGGAAATAACACAACACCAGACAAGCATAACCAACTGCAAGGCAAACACTAGCATTAACTACTAAAGTTTAGTAATACTATCTAATTCAGTTCAGCCAAAAATACACACAAAAAAGAAGGATATAAGATATAAAACTGCCCAGATCACAGTGCAAATCCATGAAAAACAAAAGCCTACACAACAACTCTCCTACAAAAAGAATCAATCCCATAGTGATGGAATCCAACCAGAACAAACACAGAAAATAGCCAAGAAAGTCATACAAGAGAAAATGATTTTCAAAGCCTGATCTTCATATGATCAAAACAATGAAAGAGTAAATCTGGGAGGAGTTAAATAACTGCATCAAACACTTTAAACAGGAACACAATAGGCACTTGGAGGAAAAGCAGTTGGAGAAAAAAAAGTAGGCATAGAGCAGTTAAAACAATCTCAAGCAGAGTTTAAACTAAACTAAAAGACAAGCTACCTTCAACCCAACAAAGATTCTTATCAGCATAACTAAAGAAGCAGAAAATAGAATATCAGATCTTGAAGATAATGTGTAGTCAAAAAGGTACTTGAGAGGAATATTCAAGAGTTATGGGACACCTTGAAGAAGCCTAACAAGCACATTCCTGGAAAGCCAGGAAACGAATCCCAAAATACCACACCCCAAGAAAATTTTCAAATTATCATGCAAACTTTTCACTTCATCAAGGAAAACTTTTCACATCGAAAGAAAGAGAAGTCCATCAAAATACAAGAAGCATTCTGTAACCCAAAGAGTTATGACCAAAATAAAAGCGCAACAGGACAAATAATAGTCATAACACTATACACCAAGATAACGTGCTGAGAGCTTCAAGACAAATACACAAGTCACTTTTAAAGGTAAGCCTATTAAAATAACAAATGATTTTTTCAATGAAAACAGTAAAATCCAGAAGAGCTTGGAGAGATGTACTTCAAGTACTGAATGATCACAAATATCAACCCAGGCTGATATGTCCATGAAAATTCTCAGTCATGATCCAGGGTGAAACAAAAATTTTTCACCATAAACACAACCTGAAGGCTTACATTATTACTAAACCAGGCCTCAAAAAAATGTGAGAAAAGATACTGAAGCTTGAAGAAAAGAGAAAGGATATCCAGGAGAAGAGAAGGGAAGTATAATACCACCACAGTCTACAAGCTAAATAATATACTTATGAAAGCCACTAAACACAAAAATGTCAGGAATTAAAAGTAATTTCTCCATTATACTACTAAATGTCAAAGGAATTAACTCACCAACCCAAAGACACAGGTTATAAATATGGATTACAAATCACAACCCATCCATCTGCTGCTTTCAGGAAACACATCTGACCACAAAAGATAGGCACATTCTAAAAGTAAAAGACTAGTCAAAAATTCTGCAAGCTAATGGAACCAGCAAACAAACAGGGGTAACAATAATGATATCTGATGATGTGGACTTCAAACTAAAGAAAAAAATAAGTGATATGAAAGGATAGTCCCTGGAAGAATTCGCCAGGAAGACATCACAATGCTGAACATATATGCACCTAGCATGTGCTCCTCCACATTCATTAAACAAACACTACAGCATATGAAATAATAAGTCAATCCTAAAATGATAATACTTGGGGCTTTCAATAGCCTACTATCTACATGGGATTGATCATCTGGGCAAAAACTCAACAGAGACAAACCAGAACTAAATTAAACCTTTACTGAAATGTACTTAATGGTTCTCTACTGAACCTTCCATCCAATCACTAAAGAATGCACATTCTTCTCAGCAGTATATGGAACTTTCTTCAAAATAGACCACATATTGGGCCACAAAAATGAATCTCCACATATACAGGACTTTGAAATTATAGCTCATACCCTATCAAACCACCATGGTCTAAAGCTTGACATCCACAACACAACACAGAGCAGGAAATACACTAATTCTGGAAAATAAACACCACAATGCTGAATGAGGAATGGGTTCAGAAAGAAATAAAAAGGGAAATTCAATATTTCTTGAAGTCAATGATAATTAAAATACAACATATCAAAATCTCTGGGACACAGTGAACCTTGTCCTCAGAGGTAAGTTTATACCTCTCAATGCCTGTATCAAAAAAGTAGAAACATCAAAATAAATAACTTAACAATGCAGCTTAAAGATTTAGAGATACAAGAGCAATCCAATCCCATAAGCACTAGAGGAGGAGAGATTAGCAAAATCAGGGGAGAAATATACAAAATTAAGGTAAGAAAATGATACAAAGACTCAACCAGAAGAAAAGCTGTTTCTCTGATCTTTGACAAAGAGGCCCAAAAACTCAGTGGAAAAAGAACTGCATCTTCAACAAATGGTGCTCTGAAACCTGCATATCCACATGCAAAATATTAAAACTGGACTGTACTTCTCACTACACACAAAAATCAACTCCAAATGGATGAATAATATTATATTTGGCCAGAAACTATAAAAACCCTTGTAGAAAGCATAGGGAACACCCTCAAGTAGATTGGGCTAGGCCAATATTTCCTAAAGAGAAGCCCAGTAGCACATGCACTAGAACCAACAGCCAACAAATGGGATCTCCTGAACTTAGAGAGCCTCTGAAAAGTGAAAAAGATTGTAAACCAAGCAAAAAGGCAAGGCACAGAATGGGAGAAAATCCTCACTAACCACATATCTGATAGAGCTCTATTATCCATAGTGCACAAAGAACTTAAAAAGTTAAACACCAAGGAGATAAATATCTCCATTAGAAAATAGGCCTGGGAACTCAAAAGAAACTTTTGTAGGGATGAAATTATCAGCATTTCTCTGATCTCTAGCCATCATGGAAATGCAAATCAAAATTACCTTGAGACTTTATCTCAACCCAGTCAGGAGGGTGAAAATCCACAATAAACACAACACCAAATCCTGGAAAAGATGTTTAAAGAAGGGAACCCTCATACACTGCTGGTGGGAAGCTGCAGACTTATACAACCACTCTAGAGATCAGTATGGCAATTTCTAAAAAAGTGAAAAATTGAAATGCCATGTGATGCTGCTATACCACTTCTGGGAATAATCCCAGAAAAATGCAGCAATTCACTACAGTGACATGAGGATTACCATGTTCATTGAAGCACTATTTACAATAGCAAAGTCATGGAATCAACCCATATGCTCCACAGCTGATGAATGGATAAGGAAAATGTGAAATATTTACACAATGGGATACCACTCAACTATCAAAAAAAAGAGGAATCAATGAAATTTTCTGAAAAATGATGGAAATTAGAAGAAATTGTATTGAGTGTAGTATCTCAGATACAGAAAATTAGATGCCATATGTACTCCCTAATAAATGGATCCTAGTTCCAAATCTACTTAATGACATACTCAAAAGTAAATCTCTGTAATACCTACTATTATTACAAAGGATTACAAATAGGAGGGAAAAGGAAAGAAGACCTCCATAGAAAGGAGACAAAAGGCCACACTTAAAAGAGGAATTAGGCCATAGTCATGTATTGCATGTAAGTAGTGAGACATCTGATGCAGCTCACTGTCACTTCCCTTCCTGTTCAGTTGGGAAGGAAAAGATTTGATCTTCTCAGTCAGGGAGGATACAGGGACAGGCAATTAGATTCCATCCTGAATTATGGTTTGTGGTTGTTTTAAGTTTTGCTTTTCCTGCACTTCCCTTGGCTACATTCTGATTGTATTGAAGGCTACCTCCTAACTAAAGATAAAAGACAATTTAAAGGAAGATCTTAATATTGCCAAAGGAGTAAACCTAAAAAGTGCACTATCATACTAATCTTCAATACCTGTCTACTATACCCATCTTAACTGATGCACTAACAGTCCAATAGCCTCATCTAGGAAATAACACCAACACCAGACAGGCATACCCAACTCCAAGGCAAACACTAGCAATAATTTCTCATGTGTAGTAATACTATCTAATTAATTCACCCAAAACACACAAAAACAAAAGAAGGATATAAAAGATAAAACAAAAATGCCCAGGTCACAGTGCAAGTCCATGAGAAACAAAAATCAAGACAATAAATCTCCTGAAAAAATAGTCAACCTCATAATGGTGGAATCCAACCAGAACAAACTCACAGTACATAGCCAAGAAGGCCATGCCTGAGATAATGATTTTCAAAGCCTGATCTTTACTATGATCAAAAGAATGAAAGAGGAAATCTGGGAGTGATTAAATAACCACACCAAGCAGTTTGAACAGGAACACAACAGGCCCTTGGAGGAGATGAAAAAAGCAGTTGAAGAAACCAATAGCTTTCTAATCAGATTTAAGATCTGATTTTCAGAATGGAACACACTCTTGTTACTGTAAACTAGAGCAAGATCCCATGAAAGGGGAAGATGTAGGTCTTAGGGCAAAAGCAGACTATGAATCTTTAGCTAGGAAGACAGTTCACCAAACAGCTTACAGTGCTTGTTATTAGCCTCATAGACTGGAAAAGCCCTCACCCCTCACCCTAGAAGCTTCCTGCTATAGTTAAAAGTATTTTATTGCTGAAAAGCACAACAGCCCACAATGCACAAAATAAATTATCTGTAGATGCTTGTCCCTAAATGGAACAGTGTATCTCTCCAACACCCACTTCATGGCTCAGAGAGCATCCCAGAAAAGGGGAAAGTATGATTGTAAGTGACTGAGTTGAGACAGTGATAGGCATGATGTTTCTCCTGTACATGACAGACTTGTGATATAGAAAATTTCATGGCAGTTAGGTATACTTATGCAAGATTGCATGGGATCTGTTTCAGCAGCTCACCATGAGAGTAGAAAGACATCAAGAAGATCTATACCTCTCTAGGCAAGTGATGGAGACTAAAGGTAATGGGTATGAAGAAGAGAATGCTTTCTTCAGTTGTGTTCCCACTGATCTATGATACTTGCTGCAGCATGAAGCATGTTAGACAGTTGTCATCAAAGAAAAACTAGATAAAAGACAATGGGACACAGAAGTGAAAAAATTTGAAAATAGGAGGGAGTCTGGCAGGGGAGAGGAAGGATTACAAGGAGAAAAGAAGGATAGGACATGGGAGGGAGGTGTGATAGTTAATCCTGCCTGTCAACTTGATACACCTGGAATTAACGAAGATCAGCTGAATGGATACCTGATAAAATCAGCTGAGACGACCTGAAGAAATTATCTGGCTAATACAAAGATCAGCTACAGATTTGATTGGAACCTTACCAGATCTCATGGAACCTCCCATTAGTGGACCAGATAAAAGGAACTACAGAACAGAAGAGTCTCTTCGGGAATCTAACCTTCAGCAGTCATGGATGGGGTGACTTAGCCTGTCTCAACTTCAGCTGGCCAGCCAGCCATGCCACTTCTGCAGTGAAAGACTGCTTTCCCCCTCTGGAACTGTAAGTTGAATAAATCTCCCTTTATCTCTTAAGTTATTTGACTTTGGGTGTTCTCTCATAGCAACAGTTAAGAGTAACCATTACATCAGGAGTGGAAATTGAAAACATTATAAATGCATTATATTCATGTATGCAACAGTAAAAAATAAAGGAATGGAGGGAAAAAGAGGGAGTGGGGTGTTCTGCAGAGATATCCAAGGGAAGTAATAGTGAGAAAGGTAGTTACGATCAAAATTCACTTTATGCATGTATGAGACTATCAAAAATAAATACAGTATTTAAAATTTGGAAAACAATTTGGCAAACCCTGGAGACATTGTTACAACAGTCATTCATAACCCCAGATACACTAGACTACATGGAATGAAGACATATTATAGATGAAGAAGTGATTCATTAGCTTCATATGTGTTTCCTGTCATGGAAATGATATTAGGATTAGTGAGGTGGTTGGTTACATGAAGGCCAACCTCATTCTCTACTGTGTCCTAATCCTGATCTTCCCTCTTCTTCAAGCCTTTTCTTATATAAAGGCATTTTTTAATTTTATTTTTTTCAATAGATACCGCCATCTTATACCTCCCTCCTCCCCTTCCCAGTTGTCCCTCCTTGCACCCTCCCCACTTCTTCCTTTCCTTTTGCCACCTCCTTCCCTCCCGCTCTCCCAGCATATCCCCCTTTCTCCCTTTCATAACCTGGAGCATGTGAATGCTAAACCTCCCTCTGAGTAATCCACCCTAGTGAGGGATCCAGACTCAGTAGTATAACCCAGAGCCCCTTCTTGTCTCCCTGGTAGCATGGGAACTCTATTATTAGACTGTTAATGCCTTGCATTAAAGGATCCTACTCCCTGGAGTCTTCTCCCCTGTGATCCATGCTAGACGTTGGGCGGTTGTTGACATGCCAGCCATTGTTCAGGTCAGGCAAAGTCCAATTCTGGCTGCTACAGCCCTAACATGTTTGGAGTATCTTGCATATCTTTGTTCCCTGCCACCTTTAGGCTCTGACAATCTTGCCACCCCATCTTCCGGATGGTTCCCTGAACTTTAGGATGGGGAGAGATTTGGCTGGTCTGCTTTCAGGTGATTTTTGGTGTTCTGAATTATAGTTTGTAGTTGATTTCAGTTTTGCTTTTCCTGCACCATCCTTGGCTGCATCCTGATTGTTATTGAAGGCCATCCCCTAATCAAATATAAAAGACTGTTTAAATGAAGATCTTAATATAAGGGGAGACTCAAAGGTAGATAGAAGAGCAAGAGTAGGACAGAGCGGGGAGGGGGGAGAGTATCAGTGTCCCATTTGCCATTATTTACCATCTATCTGATAAAGGCCTTTTTTCAACTGTTTTTTTTTTTTTTTTTTTTTTTTTTTTTTTTTTTAGCATTAGAGAGAAGAGTATCTCAACACCCAGACAGGACTAAGCCTAGTGCAGTGGAAAAACAGTGAAATAGACAATAGTCAACTAGAAAGCAGCATATTGGTGATCCTGCAGTGTTCACCCAGAATCAGACCAGTCAAATCTCTCTCTGTCCGAAGGCTTGGGGTGCCTTGCAGAAGAGGGGGGCATAAGATTTTTAAGAGCCTAAAAAGGGAACGTCTATCACTGGACATGACATTCCAAGTAGGACTGTTGCATCCAGGAATTCACTGCAGTGAGGCTTGTCCTTACCAGACCTGCATAATGGCTGACATATCAACATGCCCACTGTTGCAGTTTGCCTGCATAGTTACTGATAAATGACCATCAAATGGCTTAAGGAAACAAAGGGTTTATTTTTCTCTTATACTCAGTGGTTACAGTTCTTAATCCAGCTTGATGGGAGAGCTCACACCAACACCAGATCCAAGGAAACTGGCCACACCATCTCTATGTAATGGCGGAGAGAAGGATGATTCTTACTTGTCAGACCATCATGTCTGGGAAAATGTGTCCAAGGATGCCAATTCTCACAACTAGCTCTCTGTCTTTTATTCCAGGGCCTAATCCCATCCACCATGGGCTGGGCCTTCCCTATTAGCTAGACAATCTCCTGCAGGTTTGCTCTGGATTTAACCATTAATTCTCTGCAAATGTGCCCAGAGCTCAAACCATCAACTGTCAAGTTGACATCTGTGCCTAACACTGACACCCACATAGACTGAAGATGTTCTCAGGAGGAAAATTTTCAAGCAGTAGGCAACTTAGGGGCTAAGAATTGACATATGAAGGGAGTGCCCCATCACTGAATCTGCCCAAGGAAGGGCCACTTGGTCTAATAAAGAGTATGAAGCCCCACCAGGGCAGATGGTCCAGAGGGAACCCTGGAAATCATAGAAGTAGACAGACAGGAGAGTGGGAAGTAGTGGGATGAATACAGGATAAAGGAGGGGGGAACAGAGGGGAGAAAGAGGGAAGCCAGGATTATTGCTCATTATATTTGTACAACTAGGGAATAAATGAAATTTAAATTAAAAAATGATGCATCAAATATATTGATCAATGAGAACTGAGGAACAGAAAGGGAAGATGTATTTAAAACACAAGCAATGAAAGTCAATTGTGTACATTAAGGCTTAGGACTGGCAGGTGTTAATGGGTTCACCATAATTCTGGGACTGGTGTGATTGGATCTGGAGATAACAGAAGTCACATGAATCTTTGGGAGATTGTACATCTATTGAGGAATGCACAGATGACATGGGGATGACCTTGGCCCCACCTGTGTGATGGGGTTTTGCACCAGGCTATAGGTCTCATGCACAAAGGGAGGCAGCCTCACAGTGTACATGAGCTCAGGTTGGCATGGGTCCTACATGAACTTTGACAATTGCCTCTCATTTTGGATCCTCTGATGAATCTGCACCCATGATTTTCAATCACGTTGAGACACATAGACTGTGGACCCAGGTATGAGGCAAAACATCTCAAGAGGCGCTCATCCCTGAGAAACTTAAGCAATAGACAGGAAGGAACTCACTGCACCTGAGGTATTAGAAGATGATCCTCATAACATATTTTCCAACTTGTCTTTGTCCCCAGATGAGGACCTCAGATGCACAGTCCAGAGCAGGAGTGGTTCACATTCCTCTTGGGAGAGTGGCACAGGCTGGAAAGAAATAAGATGTATGAGTGATTGCTCCAGGCATAATGGTAATAAAAAGTACGCTATATGCACATGTGCCTTCTGTGTGATACATGTTCATCTTCCTCATAGCACACATGTCACCTCTGCTCAGGCTCACAGCTTGAAAGACATGGACATGTTCACTCTCATTCCTGTCTTCTTGTATCTGAGGCTGCCTCTCCTGGTAGCTGAAGATAAGTGCTTTTAGAGAATAAATCACAGTGAGGGGAAGGTCGCAGAAGAGCTGAATGATGCCATTTACTCCCTTTTGATACATCAGATAACCTGGATGACTCCTGGGACCAATTCCTTGAAAGGGAGTAAGTGACCTTTTCATTCTTCAATGTCTGTTTTATTGTTATGATGAGTAATGCAGGGTGAGGGTGGGTATTTTCTCCCTCACAGTCCTATTAATGAGCCATAATATTTTCTGCCTTCTCTTACTGATCACTCTGAACTAATGGGAAATTCATCACAGTGGACTTTGTCTGCCTTCCTGATTTCTACCTGAAAAGATGGAAGTGTATGAGCTCTCTCATTCTCCCTCCCCCCTGCCTTCCTCTCACTCTCTGGCCCTCTCCTCTCCATTCCTTCACAAGTTGCCACTGCACAAGCAGTAATCCCAGTCTCAACACAACCCAGAACTCCAGCTGAGTTCAATGTCCACAGGCTGCAGCAAAAATCTTGTCAGGAGCTTGATAATTGTTCTTCCACTTCTATGAAATTATTAATGTCTGCACCAAGTAACCATATATTGCTGTGCCCCCAAATGTTTATGCCAATTTTTAAACAGATTTTAGTCATTTTTCAATAATCTGTATATTTTCACTTTATTCTCTTTACTTTTTGTGGTTGAAATTTAGTTTTGTAACAAATGCAATAGATGTAAAAATCTCCCCATCAAAGCTTTCTTTCATTAACTTAAAAGCATTCCCATTGTGCTGCAGGAATGGAAAGCTGACAGCCAGAAAATATAAAGTTATTAATTATACACTGTTCATGTTTGCATTTGAATTTTATGAGAGGATAAATAATGAATATTAAGTATATAGATTACTCATGCTAATGCATATTGTCAAAAGTGGAAGATATGACTATTCCTCTCTGAATTACTTTAGGTAATTTTATGTGGTCAAATGCTTTTAGAAATTTATTTGCATTATTGTCCATATTTTCCAGCTTTCTACAGATGTTGTTTTTATTTTCGTGTGTTTCTTTGCTCTACCCCAAGTACCCTCTTTGACTTGCCTGACCTCCAGTTCATCTCTTGGTCCTCAGGCCATCTTCCTTTTGCTTTCATGTCAAGTACATCTATGGGTTTTTTTTTATTTCTACTCATACAAACTTAACAGGTACACCGGTCCCCTCCCTCCCTCCAACCTCCCACTCCCCTGTGCCCCCTCCCCTCCCCCTTCCTTCCCCATCCACCAGTGCCTCCCCCTCCCATCCCCAGATCATCCTTTAATGGGCATGCCAAACTCTCCTCTGGGTCCTCCTCTCCGATGAGGTGCAAGGACCCAGTGGCATTTCCCAGGACCCTTTCCTGTGTTCCCCTTAAGCATAGGAACACTACTGTGGCTGTCAATCCCTTGCTTCCAAGAATCCTAGTGCCTTTAGCAAATGCTAGACTTTGTGGGGTCAATAGTGTGTGGTTTTATGTTTCAACTCATCAATATGAAATATAGGAAACAAAAACCAGAGATGGTGTGTATATTCTGCACAGCACTAAAATAATCATCTCTATGCAAACACCTCTGTAATGTGTCAGTGTGGGGCTGGAGAACTGGCTCAGGGGTTAAGCCTCTGCCTCACAAGCAGAAGGACCTGAGTTATGGTTCCAAAATCCGCATTAAAAATGCCCTGGGCCTGGAGGGCAGATCCCAGGAAATCCCAAAGCAAATAAACAAATAGGCAGAACACTCCAGGATGATCCCTGATGTTACCCTAGTATCTTCACAGGCACACATGATGCACTCTTACACCACACACACACATAGAAACACACACACACACAAGCAGAAAACGGTCAATACAGGTACATTTTGGTGAACATACAGCTAAGACAGCTTAGATACTTCGAAAACTATTTTCACTGTTTGAGGAATACACACTGGTTTCCATTACTCGTGGGGTAATTGCATCTCACCTATAGATGTAAGCATCTGATTGGTATAAATCCTCCTGGCATCATTCCCTCTATATTTATGTAGTGACTGACACCCTGTTTGGTGTAATTAAGGATCTCCATGTATTTGTGAATTCACTTTAGTGCAGATTACTGGAATTGGTCACTTTTCCAAATGTTCATTGATCATATATCATAAGTATTTTGGGAAATGTCTCTACTATATGTGCCACATTATCTTTCTATTCTTGAACTCTTTATATAGTATGGATATCAGTTTTCTGTAAGATGTACACTCTGGGGGCTGGAGAGGTGGCTCAGTGGTTAAGCCTCTGCCTTCCAGGTGGAAGGTCCTGAGTTCGGATCCTAGACCCCACGTATAGACGCCAGGAGGAGGTGGGGGTGGCCTGCGCTTCCGATTCTGGTAGGGCGGAGCCTGTGAATCCCGGGGCCAAATAAACAAGGAGGAGGTGGAGGCGGCCATGGTGGTTCCAGAATTTGTCCGTGGTTCTACATACACACACATACATACACATGCACATACATACATACACACACACAATTGAATAAATAATAAATTAAAAAAATTAAAAAAAAGATGTACACTCTGAAGTATTTTCTCCCATTTATGAATTTTGATTAGCTATTTTTTGAATGCACAAAAAGTTTAATTTCATCATGTCCCAATTGTCAACTCTTGGTCTTACTTCTTTTCAGAAATCCTTGACTGTATTTGTATCTAAATTTCCTCTAACAGGATTAGAGTATAAGAATTAGCAATAAGTTTTGGGATATATTGAAATTGATTTGTTTTTTGCATGGTGACAGGAATGTGCACTCATATCGTCCAAATGTGGATATGTAGATGTGCTGCATTGTTAGGTAGGCATGCACTAATGTGTTGCATGCTTCAATGACTGAACCACATATTTTTGTTCCTCCAACTCTGTGCTGTATCTTGAAATCATACAGGTAATAGGTTGAGCACATTCTTCATAGTCAGTGCCACTGGACTGTCTGTCATCAATTTCTGATCATTTCCCATATTTTTGTAAAAAATAGATTTTGTATTTTGATGGAGATTTCATTGAAGGTATAGATTTAGGGCTGGAATGTTTCATTTATTTATTTAATTATTTATTTTTCTCCCACATTTTATTGGTTTTCCCAATCATACAAGCTCAACAGGTACACATGTCCTCTCCCTCCCTCCATACCTCCACAGTCCTCCCCATACAATATCCCCCTTTTTTCCCTTCCTTTAATCCGCTCCCTCCTTCCCGCCCCTTCTTTCAGTGTCTCTGACTTCCTCCCTCCCATCCCATTGAGTATACTTTTGTGTGAATGCCAAACCTCCCTCTGAGTCCTTCAGCCTAGTGAGATATAAGAACAAAGTGGTGTAGCCCAGAGCTCTTGCTTGGGCTCCCCATTGGTACGGGAAATATATTATGACTGTTAATCCCTTGCCTCTAAGGATCCTACTACCTGGGACCATGCTAGACTTTGGGGGTCCTTTACACATCTGCCATTGTGCTTGTCATGCAAAGTCTTATGGTTACTGCAGCCCTAACTTGTGTGGAGTATCATGCATATTGTTGGTCCTCTCCATCTTTTGGCTCTTACAATCTTGCCACCTCCACTTCTGCAAGGTTACCCGAGTTTTAGGATGGGGATTGATTTGGCTGGTCTGGTTCCAGGTGATTAATGTAAGGTCTTTGGTGTTCTGAATTATGGTTTGTTGTTGTTTTCAGTTTTGCTTTTCTTAAACTACCCTTGGCTCCATCTTGATTGTTATTGAAGGTCACCTCCTAAACAAAGATAAAAGGCTGTTTAAATGAAGATCTTACTATGAGATGAGACTCAAAGGTAGATGGAGTAGTAGTAGGACACAGCAGTGAAGGGGGTCAGTTTCCCATTTGCAGGAAGGGTAACATCTATCTGCCAGTCTCTATACCCTCACTGATTGGTGAGATCAAACCAGTGCAGTCCCAAATGACCAGGAAGGGAAGTGAGAGTGAACTTCACCAGTTATCTCACTACTTACATGCATTTGATGGTGACCTAGTTTATCTACTGAAGAATGATTCCCTTTTGCCTTTTTACTGAGTGAGCCCTCTTTCCCCTTCCCTTGTGTTTATAATCTTTGGGATTACATTAGTTATTACAGACATTTATCTTTGGCTATGTCATCAAGTGCATTTGGTACCAGGATCCACCTACTAGCATATACAGTGTCTAGGTTTCTATGTTTGGGTTACAGCACTCAATATAATTTTTTTCTAATTCCATCCATTTCCCAACAAATTTCATTAATTCTTCTTTTTTGATGGCTGAGTAGTATTCTATCTTATAAATGTACCACATTTTCCTTATCCTTTCATCAACTGTTGGACATTTGTGTTGATTCTATGACTTTGTTATTGTAAATAGTGCTGCTATGAATATATTTGTGCTTATATCACTGTAGTGAATTTTTGCTTTATGGGGATTATACCCAGAAGTGGAATAGCAGGGTCATATGGCATTTCAATCTTCAACTTTTTTAAAAATCACTAGAGTGATCGCCAGAGTGGTTGTATAAGTCTGCATTCCCACCAGCAATGGAGGAGAATTCGCTTCTCTCCAAAATCTCTCCAACATTTCATGTTGTTTGTATTGTAGATTTTTGCCATCCTGACAGGATGAGATGATATCTCAGGGAAGTTTTGATCTGCATTTTCTGATGACTAAAGATGTGGAGCCTCTTTAAAGATTTGTTAGACATATCACATTCATCCTTTCCTTTCAGTTCCAGGCCCATTTTTTAATTGGGTAATTTATCTCCTTGGTGTTTAGTTTTGTAAGTTCTTTGTGCACTCTGGATAATAGAGCTCTATGACATATGTGGTTAGTGGGGATTTTTCTACCATTCTGTGGGTTGCCTTTTTGCTTGGTTTACAATCTCTTTATCTGAACAGAAGCCATTTAACTTCATTAGATCCCATCTGTTGAGTGTTCATTCTAGTGATTGTGCTATTAGATTTCTGTTTAGAAACTTTTGGCCTAATCCAATCAACTTGAGGAAGTTCCCTACCCTTCAACTAGGGTTTTTATAGTTTCTTGCCTAATATTAAGGTCCTTGATCCAATTGGAATTAATTTTTGTGCATGGTGACAAGTACGGATCCCGTTTTAATCTTCTGCATGCGAATAGGCAGGTTTTCCAGTACCATTTATTGAAGATGGTCTTCATTATCCATTGATATTTTTGGGTCCCTTTGTCAAATATCGTATGGCTTTAATTGTGTGGATTTATATCTAGGCCTTCAACACTTATTCAGGCCAGGCTTTTATTATTATTATTATTATTATTGTTATTGTTATTATGATTTCCGCTCATACAAATTTAACAGGTACACCAGTCCCCTCCCTCCCTCCATCTCTCCCTTTAAAGCATTGCTGATGGATTTTGATTAGTAAAGCACTGAATCTGTGTGTCGCTGTCGGTAGAAGCAAATTTCATACCAGTGCAAAACCTAACAAAGATACACTTAAAAAAGAAAATTGTGCCCTTCTACCCCTCACGCCACCTTTGTCCGCCCAAACGCGCCGCCTGCTCCCGCTCCGTCAGGCCCCCAGGTGAGTCCCCGCCCAGCCACGCCCAGCCACGCCCAGGTCGTCCCGTGTCCGGTTTTGGCCTGGGCCACGCCCCAGGCCCCAGGTTCCTTTCTCCCTCCCGCCTGCCTGTCCGCCCAACTGGACAGGACATGCTCCCTTTCCTCCATCCCTGGAGCTTGGGTGGGGCACTAAGCCAAGTCCCAGGTCCAGGGTAAAGAATTCTGCAATCAACATCAGCACCTCTGCCTCTCTGGCCCACCGGGGACCCACGCATGTGGTCTACAGAAGACACACTGCTACTCAGAATTCAATAGAGTCCGAAGAAAACTCAAGCAAAGTTCTAAGGGTCAAAGGCCAAACATCTGTAAACCTCTACAATCATCCTATCACATGGGAGAGCTACTTCACATCCAGCCCAAAGATAAGTAAACCTCCTTTTTTTTCACCTTACTGTTCCTTTCTAATATTAATCACTATAGATTAACTTTTCCACAAAGCCACCCAAAAACACAACTCCAGGGATCATACCACTCACCCTCACATATCACCAAGATACTATATGGTAAAAGTGCACTATCATACTAATATTCACTCCTTGTCTACTTAACCTGACTTAATTGATGTACTAACAACCTAACAGCCTCAGCTAGGAACTAACAATAACAGAAGACAAACATACCCAACCCCAAGGCAAGCACTGGTAATAACTGCCCGAGATTAGTAATACCAACTAAATCAGTCAAAAACACACAGAAAAAGAAAAGCCCTATAAGACAAAACAACAATGCCCAAGTCAAAGTGCAGATCCATGAGAAACAAAACCCAAGAAGACCAATCACCCACTGAAAGAATTAACCCCTTAATGATGGATTCCAACCAGAACAAATTCACAGAAAACAGCCAAGAAAGCCAGACCCAAGAAAACAACTTTCAAAGTATGATCATTACCATGATTAAAACTATGAAAGAGGAAATCCAAGAGGAGTTAAACAACCGCATCAGCCACTTTGAACAGGAACACAACAGGCATTTGGAGGAGTTGAGAAAAACAGTTCAAGAAACAAAAATAAGCATAGAGCAGTTATAACAGACTCAAGCAGAGTATAAAACTGAACTAAAAGACAAGCTATCTTCAACCCAAAGCTCAACAGAGAGTCTTATCAGCAGAACTAACAAAGCAGAAAATAGAATTTTGGATCTTGAAGACAAAGTGGGAGAATTAACCAGCTCAATGGAAGAGATTGTTAAAGCCAAAAAGATACTTGAGAGGAAGATTCAAGAGATATGGGACACCCTGAAGAAGCCTAACATGTGCATTCATGGAATATCAGAGCAAGAATCTCAAAATACCACATCTGAGGAAAATTTTCAAATTTATAAATGAAAACTTCCCTCAACTGAAGAATGAGAGGCCCATCCAAATACAAGAGGCATTTCACACTCCAAACAGATATGACCAAAATAGAAAATCGCCACGGCAAATAATAGTCAAAACACTCCACATTCAAGACAAAGAAAAGGTGCTGAGAGCTTCGAGAGAAAAAAAGCAAGTCACTTTTAAAGGTAAACCTATTAAAATAACAAATGACTTCTCAATGGAAAGAGTAAAAGCAAGAAGAGCTTGGAGAGATGTACTTCAAGTATTAAATGAGCAAAAATGCCAACCCAGACTGATATACCCGGCAAAATTATCTGTCATGATCGAGGGAGATAGAAAAAATTTCCAGCACAATGGGCTGGAGAGGTGGCTCAGGGGTTAAGCCTCCGCCTTGCAGGCGAAGGGTCCTGAGTTCGGTTCCCAGATCCCGCGTATAGACGCCAGGCGGAAGCGGGGGGTGGCCTGCGCTTCTGGTCCTGGTAGGGCGGAGCCTGTGAATCTCAGGGCAGAAGGAGGTGGAGGCGTCCATGGTGGTTCGCGAATTCGTCCGTGGTTCTACACAGACACACACACACACACACACACACACACACACACACACACACACACACGCGCACGCACATACACACGCACATGTACACAGTTGAATAAATAATAATAATAATAAAAATTAAAAAAAAGAAAAATTTTCCAGCACAAAGACAACTTGAAGGGATACATGTCTAGAAAGAAATTGCAGAAGACACCAGAAGGTGGAAAGACATCCCAAATTTCTGGATTGGCACAATCAACATCGTAAAAATGACCATCCTACCAAAGGCAATATACAGATTCAATGATATACCAATTAAAATCCCAAAGCAATTCTTTAAAGAAGTTGACCAAACAATCTCAAAATTCATATGGAGGCACAAAAGACCCAGGATAGCAAAGAAAATCCTGAGTAACAAAAACACTGCTGGAGGTATTACCATACCAAACCTTAGTCTATATTACAAATCCATAGTTATAAAAACAGCCTGGTACTGGCTCCAAAATAGACACCCAGATCAATGGATAAGGATTGAAGACTAGATATAAGGCCACAAAATTACAGCCATTTGGTCTTTGACAAAGGGGCCCAAAAATTCCAATGGAAAAAGAAAAGCATCTTCAACAAATGGTGCTGGCAAAACTGGATCTCCACATGCAGAAGATTAAAGCTGGACCTGTACTTGTCACCATGTACAAGACTTAATTCCAAATGGATCAAGGACCTTGATATAAGGCCAGAGACTATAAAAACCATAGTTGACAGGATAGGGAACTCCCTCGAGCTGATTGGGCTAGGCCAACATTTCCTAAACAGACATCCAATGGCACAGTCACTGCTACCAACTCTCAACAGTTGGGATCTTGTGAAATTAAAGAGCTTCTGTTCAGATAAAGAGATTGTCACACGAGCTCAAAGGCAACCCACAGAATGGGAAAAAATCTTCACTAACCACATATCTGATAGAGTTCTACTGTCCAGAGTGCACAAAGAACTTAGAAAACTAAACACCAAGGAAAAAATAGCCCAATTAAAAAAAGGGCCCTGGAACTTAAAAGAAATTTTACCAGGGATGACATTAAAATGTGTAACAAATATCTTAAAAAATGCTCCACTTCTTTAGCCATCAGGGAAATGCAAATCAAAACTTCCCTGAGATATCATCTCACCCCGGTCAGGATGGCAAAAATCCACAATAAAAACAAAAACAAGTGCTGGAGAGGATGTGGAGAGAGGGGAACTCTCCTACATTGCTGGTGGGAATGCAGGCTCATACAGCCACTCTGGCGAGCCGTCTTGAGATTCTTAAAGAAATTAAAAATTGAAATGCCATATGACCCTGCAATTCCACTTTTGGGTATAACCCCCCATACAGCAGAGGTTCACCTTGATAGCACAAGCACGACCATGTTCATAGCAGCACTATTTACAATAGCAAAGACATGCAATCAACCCAAATGTCCAACAGTTGACGAGTGGATAAGGAAAATGTGGTACATCTATACAATGGAGTACTACTCAGCCATCAAAAATGATGAATTACTGGGAATTTGCCGGGAAATGGATGTCATTAGAAACAATTATATTAAGTGAAGTATCCCAGACCCAGAAAATTAAGCGCCGTATGTACTCCCTAATAGGTGGCTCCTAGTACCAAACCCACCCAGCCCATCTTGAGACACTCATAGGTAAATCTATGTATTACCTACAGTAATTGCAAGGATTATGAACAGGAGGGATGCGGTTGGAGGGCCATACCAGAAACAAGGAGAGAAGTGACCATGTTACAGTAGAGAAAATAGGCCTCCATCAAGGACTGCAAGAAAGTAATGTGACACCTAGTTAGGTTCACAGATGTTCGTTCCTGATCATTTACAACTAAGGGGGTATGAACTCACCAGAAGGGGAGGGCATATAGTCCAGCAGATTAAAAAGTAACCATTTTGCAAATGTGTGATTGACCCCTCCCATTGGCAAATGCCATATGACCCTGCGATTCCACTTTTGGGTATAAGTATTACATCTACCCTTGAATGTGCTCTTATAATAAGACTCCAGTTTAACAGCTTTCTGTCTCTGGCCAGGGGGTGACATACAGTGCCCATCACGATGGAGTGAAGGGCATTGCAGGAGCAACAAAACTGCAAAAGAAAATCAACAAACCACTATCCAGAACTTCAGAGACTCTATATCAACCACCTAGAACTAGGCCAGACTAATCTTTCCCCATCCTGAAGCTCAGGGACATTTGCGGAAGAGGGGGCGGTAAGAGTGTAAGAGCAAAAGGATGGGAGGAGCAAAGATTTGTAAGATACTCCACACAAGTTAGGGCCGAAGCAATCATAATTGGACATTGCATGCCCGGCGCAATGTCCAACACACTATTGACTTCACAAAGTCTAGCATCTGCTAAAGGCACCAAGATCCTTGGAGGCAAGGGATTGACAGCCACAGTAGTGTTCCTATGCTTAAGGGGAACACAGGAATGGGTTCAGGGAAATGCCAATGGATCCTTGTACGTCATCGGAGAGGAGGGCCCAGAGGAGAGTCAGGCATGCACAAGAAAGGACTCTGGGAATTGGAGCGGGAGGCACGGGGGTATGGGGAGGGAGGGGTGAGGGGAGGGGGAGCAGGGGTTCGGGGAAGGAGGAGGGAAGGAGGGAACTGGTGTACCTATTAAGTTTGTATGAGCTGAAATAATAATAAAAATGTATTAAAAAAAAGAATCAAAGAGAATAAGAAATGAGAGGATGCAGAAACAGGGTGCTAAACCTCTACACTCTTCCCCTGTGACACTCTTTCCTCCAGCAAGGCCCCACCTCCTCCCAAAAATGGTACAAACTGTCTCAATATTAACATTAGTTAAGGATACAAACAAATGATGCTCTGTGGACAATTCACATTAACTATAACATTCCAAACTTTGAGGACCAGTAGGCTCATGGCCAGTTCATAATGGAAATTGCATACAGTCCAACTTTAAATGTGCCCACAGATTATAGGAACCCCACTGATGTAAAAGTGAAAAGTTTCAAGGTCTTTTCTGAACACAAAGTATTGTGATCTCCTGCTGCTACCAACTCTCAACAGTTGGGACCTTGTGAAATTAAAGAGCTTCTGTTCAGATAAAGAGATTGTACACGAGCTCAACGGCAACCCACAGAATGGGAGAAAATCTTCACTAACCACATATCTGATAGAGCTCTACTGTCCAGAGGGCACAAAGAACTTAGAAAACTAAACTCCAGCCCAGCCCCCCATCCCGGAGCCACCCGGCCACCAGCACCGCTCGCGGGCCTCCGGCTTTGCCTTCGGGGCCCCGACCCCTCCGCACCGACCTTCCCAGGTGAGTGAGCCAGCGAGAGAGCCCCTCCCAGCCCAGCCCAGCCTAGCCCCCCACCCTGGAGCTGCCAGGCCAGCAGGACTGTGCACGCGGGCCACCGGTTTAGCCCCCGGGGCCCGCCCCGGAACCCAGCCCCTCTCACCCTCCTGCCCCCGTGTGACTACGCACCCCCCGGGTCAGAGGTGAAGAATTCTGCCATCAACATCAGACCCTCTGCCTCTCCTGCCCACCCGGGACCTACGCACGTGGTCCACGGAAGACACACTGCTACTCAGAATTCAATAGAGCCCAAAGGAAACTCAAGCAAAATTCTAAGGAACAAAGGGAACACAAACCATACATCTGGACTCCACTACAATCATTATATCACATGGGCAAGATTCTTCTCACCCAGCCCAAAGATAAGTAAACTTTTTCTTTTCACCTTACTGATCCTTTAAAGTATCAATGCTGTAGATCGACTTTCTCACACAGCCACCCCAAAAACATACAACTCCAGGGAGTACACCACTCACCCCCACATTTCACCAAGATACTAAATCGTAAAAGTGCACTACCAAACTAATATTCACCCCCTGGTTACTTAACCTGACTTAACTGATGTACTAACAGCCTAGTACCCTCATCTAGGATATAACAATAATAATACACAAACATACCCAATCCAAGGCAAGCACTACTAAAAACTGGCAAGTGTAACAATACCAACTACGTCGATTCAGTGAAAAACACACAGAAACTGAAAGGTCCTAAAACACAAAACAACAATGCCCAAGTCAAAGTGCAGATCCACGAGAAACAAAACCCAAGAAGACCAATCTCTCACCGAAAGAATCAATCCCATAATGAGGGATTCTGACCAGAACAAGTCCACGGAAAATAGCCATGAAAGCCAGACCCAATATAACGACTTTCAGAGTATGATCATTACCATGATTAATACTATGAAAGAGGAAATCCGAGAAGAGTTAAACAACCGTATCAACCACTTTGAACAGGAACACAATAGGCACCTGGAGGAGTTGAGAAAAACAGTTCAAGAAACAAAAACAGGTATAGAGCAGTTAAAACAGTCTCAGGCAGAGTTTAAAATTGAACTAAAAGACAAGGTATCTTCAACCCAAAACTCAACAGAGAGTCTTATCAGCAGAACAAATGTGGCAGAAAATAGAATTTCAGATCTTGAAGGAAAAGTGGGAGAATTAACCAGCTCAATGGAAGAGATTGTTAAAGCAAGAAAGATACTGGAGAGGAACATTCAAGAGATATGGGACACCCTGAAGAAGCCTAACATGCGCATTCATGGAATACTAGAACAAGAATCCCAAAATACCACACCGGAGGAAATATTTCAATTCATCATAAATGAAAACTTCCCACAACTAAAGAATGAGAGGCCCATCCAAATACAAGAGGCATTTCGCACTCCAAACAGATACGACCAAAATAGAAAATCGCCACGGCAAATAATAGTCAAAACAGTCCACATTTAAGACAAAGAAAAGGTGCTGAGAGTTTCAAAAGAGAAAAACCAACTCACTGTTAAAGGTAAACCTATCAGAATAACAAATGACTACTCAATGGAAAGAGTAAAAGCAAGAAGAGCTTGGAGAGACGTACTTCAAGTATTAAATGAGCAAAAATGCCAACCCAGACTGACATACCCGGCAAAACTATCTGTCATGATTGAGGGAGAAAGAAAAGTTTTCCAGCACAAAGACAACTTGAAGGGATACATGTCTACCAAACCAGGCCTTCAAAAAATGCTAGAAATGATACACAAGCTTGAAGAAAAGAACAAGCATATCCAGGAGGACAGAAGGGAAGTATAATACCAACAAAACATAAATATCAAATGACAGGCTTACAAAATCTACTAAACATAAAAAATGTCCAGAATTAAAAATAATTTATCCATTATAGCATTAAATGTCAATGATATTAACTCACCGATTAAGAGACGCAGATTACAAACTTGGATTAAAAACCACAATCCAACTATCTGCTGCCTTCAGGAAACTCATCTCACCACAAAAGATAGGCACATCCTAAGAATGAAAGGCTGGTCCAAAATACTGCAAGCTAATGGAACCAGGAAACAGGCAGGGGTAGCCATTATGCTTTCAGACAAAGTGGACTTCAAACCAAAGAAAATTATAAGAGACACGGATGGATACTACATTTTAGTCACAGGTACAATTCACCAGGAAGTCTTCACAATACTGAACATATATGCACACAATACTGGCCCCTCCACATTCATTAAGAAAACCCTACAGCATGTAAAGCAAGAAATCAACCCCCAAACAATAATTCTTGGGGACTTCAACACCGCCCTCTCAACATGGGATAGATCAACAGGTCAAAAGCTTAACAGGGACACTTTGGACCTTAATCAAACCAGGAAAGAAATGGACCTTACAGATCTCTATCGAACTTTTCACCCACGCACCAAAGAATACACATTTTTCTCAGCAGCACACGGAACTTTCTCCAAAATAGATCACATATTGGGCCACAAAATGAATCTACACATCAGCCGGAGCTGCGCGCAGGGCCTGGGAGGAGGAGAGGGCACCCCCTCTGCGCCAGGCCCCGCCCTCAGGTGCCGCAGGTTTAAATAGCGCCCCGCCGATGCCCCATCTCCCCTTCCCCTCCACTTCGCCGCCGGGGATGGCGCGCGGTCCAGCCGGGTCTCACCACACCAGGACCCAGGTAAGCTCAGTCCCCGCCCACCCCCAGAGCCCCAGGCCGCTCAAGTGGACCCAGCTCCTCTCACCATCCAGCCAGAACTGCGGGGGCAGGGCCTGGGAGGAGGAGAGGGCACCCCCTCTGCACCCGGGCCCCGCCCTCAGGTCCCCCAGGTTTAAATAGCTCCCTGCCTATGCCCCATCCTACCATCCCCTCCACTCCGCCGGGACCAGGCCTCACAGCACCGCAATCTAGATAAGCTCGGTCCCCGCCTACCCCCAAAGCCCCAGGCCAAATAATTCAGTTTAGTGAAAAACGCACAGAAATTAAAAGATCTTAAGAGTTAAAACGACAATGCCAAAGTCAAAGTGCAAATCCATGAGAAACAACACTCAAGTAAACAAATCTCCCACTGAAGGAATTAATCCCACAATGTTAGACTCCAACCAGAACAAACCCATGGAAAATGGCCTAGAAAGCCTGACCCAGGATAACGACCTTCAAAATATGATCATTACTATGTTCAATACTATGAAAGAGGAAATCCTGGAGGAATTAAATAATCGAATCAATCGCTTTGAGGAGGAACACAACAGACACATGGAGGAGTTGAGAAAAACAGTGCAAGAATCAAAAACTGGCATAGAGCAGTTAAAGCAGACTCAAGCAGAGTTTAAAACTGAGCTAAAAGACAAGTTATCTTCAACCCAGAACTCCACAGAGAGTCTTATCAGCAGAACTAACAAAGCAGAAAACAGAATTTCAGATCTTGAAGATAAAGTGGGAGTATTAACCAGCTCAATGGAAGAGATTGTTAAAGCCAAAAAGATGCTTGAGAGAAATATCCAGGTGATATGGGACACCCTGAAGAAGCCCAACATGCGTATTCATGGAATACCAGAGCAAGAATCCCAAAATACCACCCCTGAGGAATGTTTTCAAACAATCATCAAGGAAAACTTTCCTCATATAAAAAAAAAGAGGCCCATCCATATACAAGAGGCATTCCGCACCCCAAACAGATACGATCAAAACAGAAGCATGCCACAGCAAACAGTAGTCAAAACACTCCACATTCAAGACAAAGAACTGGTGCTGAGAGCTTCAAGGGAGAAGAAACAAGTCACTTTTAAAGGTAAACCTATTAAAATAACAAATGACTTCTCAATGGAAACACTAAAAGCAAGAAGAGCTTGGAGAGACATACTTCAAGTATCGAATGAGCAAAAATGTCAACCTAGGCTGATTTACCCTGCAAAACTATCAGTCATGATCGAGGGAGAAAGAAAAATCTTCCAGCACAAAGACAAATTGAAGGGATACATGTCCACCAAACCAGGCCTTCAAAAAATGCTAGAAATGATACTCAAGGTTGAAGAAAAAAACAGGCATATCCAGGAGAACAGAAGGCAAGTATAACACCATTAAAAGAGAAGCAATATACTTATAAAAATTACTAAACATAATAAATATATGGAATGAAAAATAGTTTCACCATTATAACACTAAATGTTAATGGAATTAACTCACCGATCAAGAGACACAGATTACAAATTTGGATTAAAAATCACAATCCATCAATCTGCTGCCTGCAGGAAACCCATCTCACCACAAAAGATAGGCATGCCCTAAAAAAACGAAAGGCTGGTCAAAAATTCTACAAGCTAATGGAAGCAGAAAACAGGCAGGGGTAGCCATTATGCTGTCGGAAAAAGTGGACTTCAAACCAAAGAAAATTATAAGAGACACGGATGGATACTACATTTTAATCACAGGTACAATTCACCAGGAAGATTTCACAATACTGAACATATATGCACACAATACGGGCCCCTCCACATTCATTAAGAAAACCCTACAGCGTCTAAAGCAAGAAATCAACTCCCAAACGATAATTCTTGGGGACTTCAACACCGCCCTCTCAACATGGGATAGATCAACAGGTCAAAAGCTTAACAGGGACACTTTGGACCTTAATCAAACCGTTGAAGAAATGGACCTTACAGATCTCTTTTTTTTTTTTTAATATTTTATTATTATTTATTCAACTGTGCGCATGTGCTTGTGTATGTGAACGCGCGCGCGCGCGCGCGTGTGTGTGTGTGTGTGTGTAGAACCACGGACGAATTCGCGAGCCACCAAGGACGCCTCCACCTCCTTCTGCCCCGGGATTCACAGGCTCCGCCCTACCAGGACCAGAAGCGCAGGCCGCCCCCACTTCCGCCTGGCGTCTATATGTGGGATCTGGGATCCGAACTCGGGACCTTCCGCCTGCAAGGTGGAGGCTTAACCCCTGAGCCACCTCTCCAGCCCCGACCTTACAGATCTCTATCAAACTTTTCACCCACGCACAAAAGAATACACATTTTTCTCAGCAGCACACGGAACTTTCTTCCCAAATAGATCACATACTGGGCCACAAAACGAATCTACACATGTACAAAAAAGTTGACATTCTAACCTGTGCCCTGTCAGACCACCACGGCCTAAAGCTGGACATCCACAACACAACAAACAAGAGAAAATACAATAAGTCCTGGAAACTTAACAATATGATGCTGAATGAGAACTGGATCCAGGAAGAAATTAAAAAGGAAATTCAAGATTTCCTGAAAGTGAATGGTAATGAAAATACAACTTACCAAAATCTCTGGGACACAATGAAAGCTGTCCTAATAGGTAAGTTCATAGCAATTAATACCTACATCAAAAAAAAAATGGAAACATCAGAAATAAACAACTTAACAATGCAGCTTAAAGCTTCAGAGAAACTAGAGCAATCTGATCCCAAAAGTAGTAGAAGAGAGGAGATTAGCAAACTAAGGGGAGAAATATCTGAAATCGAGATTAAGAAACGATAGAAAAAAATCAACCAGTCAAAAAGCTGGTTCTTTGAAAAAATCAATAAGATTGATACACCCCTAGCTACATTAACCAAAAGCAAGGGAGAGAAAACCCAAATTAACAAAATTAGAAATGAAAATGGAGTTATCACTACTGATACCCAAGAAATCCAGAGAACTATAACATCAATTTCAAAAACTTATACTCTGTGAAGTTTGACAACACAAAAGAGATGGATGAATTTCTAAGTAAACACAACTTACCTAAATTGAATCAGGAAGTTGTGAATTATTTCAATAGTCCTATAACATATGAGGAAATTGAGGAAGTAATCTCAAATCTTCCCACCAAAAAATGTCCTGGACCAGATGGATTCAGCACAGAGTTTCACCAGATATTTAAGGAGTTAATAACACCAGCACTCCTTAAACTGTTCCATCAAATAGCAAAGGAAGGAACACTACCAAATTCCTTCTATGAACCTAATGTCGTTTTAATCCCAAAACCTAATAAAGACTAACTTAAAAAAGAAAACTATAGGCCTATCTCTCTGATGAACACAGACGCACAGATTCTCAACAAAGTCTTAGCAAATCGGATTCAAAAACATATCAAAAAGATCATTCATGGGGACCAAGTAGGCTTCATCCCCGGCACACAAGGTTGGTTCAACATACGCAAATCAATAAATGTAATTCATCATGTAAATCAGTCCAAAGTCCAAGACCACATGATACTCTCGATAGATGTGGAAAAAGCTTTTGAGAAAATCCAACAGCCTTTTATGATCAAAACACTAGAGACAGTAGGAATGGAAGGAACCTTTATCAATATAAGAAAAGCTGTATACAACAAGCCCACAGCAAGGATTATGCTCAATGGGGAACAATTAAAAGCATTCCCACTTCGATCAGGAACTAGACAAGGCTGTCCACTCTCACCACCTCTATTCAATATTGTATTTGAAGTCTTAGCTGAAGCCATAAGACAAGAAAGGGACATAAGAGGGATTCAAATCGGCAAGGAAGAAGTCAAACTATCCCTATTTGCAGATGACATGATCTTATACCTGAGCGATCCCAAAAACTCCACCAGGAAGCTCCTGGAACTAATTGAGAAGTTCAGCAGGGTGGCAGGATACAAAATAAATGTGCAAAAATCAGAGGCCTTCCTATATGCCCAGAATGAAAGAAGTGAAAAAGCCTTGAGAGAAACAATCCCATTTACTATAGCCCCTAAAAAAATGAAATACCTTGGTATAAACCTAACCAAGCAGGTAAAAGGCCTTTAAAATGAAAACTTTAAAACCCTAAAGAAAGAAATTGCAGAAGACACCAGAAGGTGGAAAGACCTCCCTTGTTCCTGGATTGGCAGAATCAACATCGTACAAATGACCATCCTACCAAAGGCAATATACAGATTCAGTGCTATACCAATCAAAATCCCAAAGCAATTCTTCAAAGAAGTTGACCAAACAATCTCAAACTTCATATGGAGGAACAAAAGACCCAGGATAGCAAAAACAATCTTGAGTAACAAAAACACTGCTGGAGGTATTACCATACCAAACCTAAGTCTATACTAAAAATCCATAGTTATAAAGACAGCCTGGTACTGGCTCCAAAATAGACACACCAATCAATGGATAAGGATTGAAGACCCAGATATAAGCCCACAAAGTTACAGCCATTTGGTCTTTGACAAAGGGGCCCAAAGAATCCAATGGAAAAAGAACAGCATCTTCAACATATGGTGCTGGCAAAACTGGATCTCCACATGCAGAAGATTAAAGCTGGACCCTTACTTGTCACCTTGTACAAGACTTAATTCCAAATGGATCCAGAACCTTGATATCAGGCCAGATACTATAAAAAACATAATTGAAAGGATAGGCAACTCCCTCGAGCTGATTGGGCTAAGCCAACAGTTCCTAAACAGACATCCAATAGCACAGTCACTGCTACCAACTCTCAACAGTTGGGTTCTTATAAAATTAAAGAGCTTCTGTTCAGATAAAGAGATTGTAACACGAGCTCAAAGGCAACCCAGAGAATGGGAGAAAATCTTCACTAACCACATATCTGATAGAGCTCTATTATCCAGAGTGCACAAAGAACTTAGAAAACTAAACACCAAGGAAACCAATGGCCCAATTAAAAAATGGGCCCTGGAACTTAAAAGAAACTTTACCAGGGATGAAATTAAAATGTCTAACAAATATCTTAAAAATGCTCCACTTCTTTAGCCATCAGGGAAATGCAAATCAAAACTTCCCTGAGATATCATCTCACCCTGGTCAGGATGGCGAAAATCCACAATACAAACAACAACAAAATGCTGGAGAGGATGTGGAGAGAGGGGAACTCTCCTACATTGCTGTTGGGAATGCAGGCTCATACAGCCACTCTAGCGAGCCATCTGGAGATTCTTAAAGAAATTAAAGATTGAAATGCCATATGACCCTGCTATTCCACTTTTGGGAATAACCCCCCAATGCAGCAGAGGTTCACCTCAATAGCACAAACACGACCATGTTCATAGCAGCACTGTTTACAATAGCAAAGTCATGGAATCAACCAAAATGTCCAACTGTTGATGAGTGGATAAGGAAACTGTGGTACATCTATACAATGGAGTACTACTCAGCCATCAAAAATGATGAATTACTGGAATTTGCTGGGAAATGGATGTCATTAGAAACAATTATATTAAGTGAAGTATCCCAAACCCAGAAAATTAAGCACTGTATGTACTCCCTAATAGGTGGCTCCTAGTACCAAACTCATCCAGCCCACCTTGAGACACTCAAAGGTAAATTTATGTAATACCTACAGTAATTTCAAGGATTATGAACAGGAGGGATGGGGTTGGAGGGACACACTAGACACAAGGAGAGAGGGGACCATGTTACGGCAGAGAAAATAGGCCTCCATCAAGGAATGCAAGTAAGTAATGTGACACCTGGTTTAGTTCAGAGACGTTCGTTCCTGATCATTTACAACTGAGGGGGTATGATCTCACCAGAAGGGGAGGGCATATAATTTGGCAGATAAAAAGTAACCATTTTGCAAATGGGTGATTGACGCCTCCCTCACTGAGGTTTCCTACTTTTATTACATCTACCCTTGAATGTGCTGTTATAACAAGACTCCAGTTTAACAGCTTTTTGTCTCTGGCCAGGGGGTGACATACAATGCCCATCAGGATGGAGTGAAGGGCATTGCAGGAGCAGCAAAACTGCAAAAGAAAATCAACAAACCACAATCCAGAACTTCAGAGACTCTATATCAACCACATAGAACTAGGCCAGACTAATCTCTCTCCATCCTGAATCTCAGGGACATTTGCGGAAGAGGGGGCGGTAAGATCGTAAGAGCAAAAAGATGGGAGAAGCAATGATATGCAAGATACTCCACAGAAGTTAGGGCCGAAGCAATCATAATTGGATTTTGCATGCCCTGCGCAATGTCCAATACACTATTGATCTCACAAAGTCTAGCATCTGCTAAAGGCACCAAGATCCTTGGAGGCAAGGGATTGACAGCCACAGTAGTGTTCCTATGCTTAAGGGGAACACGGGAAAGGGTTCAGGGAAAGGCCACTGGATCCTTGTACATCATCGCAGAGGAGGGCCCAGAGGAGAATCAGGCATGAAAAAAGGGAAGGTTGAGAAAGGAAAATCCCTATTAATTTACAACCTTCAAAATTCCTATTCATAGTTTAGAAAAGCAAAAGAGTGTGTTACATAATTGTGAGGGGGTCCTGAATGGAAACGTTTTAAGTGAAGGACAGGTGAAGGGACTCATGTGTCTTTCACACATATGCCATGACATATGAGAACATGCCTATGTAAACACGCCAAAATGTAGCTAAACCGTATGTATTTTCATTAGTTTCTAAGCATTTATTTAAGTTTACCTATAATTGAGAGAGAAATTGTAAACCTGAAGAGATGACACTCTGTTTTCTACACTAGGTATAGAACCACATTCATTAAGCAAACTCTACAACGTCTAAAGCAAGAAATCAATCCCAAACGATAATTCTTGGGGATTTCAATACAGCCCTCGCAGCATGGGATAGATCTACAGGCAAAAAAATCTTAACAGAGACACTTTGGAGCTTATCCAAACCATTACTGAAATGGACCTTACAGATCTCTATCGTACTTTTCATCCACGCACCAAAGAATACTCATTTTTTTCAGCAGCACACGGAATTTTCTCCAAAATAGATCACATATTGGGCCACAAAACGAATCTACACATATACAGGAATGTTGAAATTCTAGCCTGCACCTTATCAGACCACCACGGCTTTTTTTTTTTTTTTAGCTTGACATGCACAACACAACAAGCAACAGAAAATACACTAACTCCTGGAAACTGAACACTATGATGCTGAAAGAGAATTGAATTCAGGAAGAAATTGCAAAGGAAATTCAAGATTTCCTGAAAGTGAACGATAATGAAAATACAACTTACCAAAATCTCTGGGACACAATGAAAACTGTCCTAAGAGGTAAGTTCATAGCTCTTAATGCCTACATCCAAAAAATGGAAACATCAGAAATAAATAAATTAACAATGCAGCTAAAAGATTTAGACACACTAGAGCAATCTGACCTAAAAGCAGTAGAAGGGAGGAGATTACCAAAATAAGGGGAGAAATATCTGAATTCGAGTTTAGGAAAACGATAGAGAAAATCAACAAGTCAAAAAGCTGGTTTTTTGAAAAAATCAATTAGATTGATACACCACTAGCTAAATTAACTAAAAGCAAGAGAGAGAAAATCCAAATTAACAAAATTAGAAATGAACATGGAGTTATCACTACTGATACTCAAGAAATCTAGAGAATTATAACGTCATATTTCAAAAACTTATACTCTGTGAAATTTGACAACACAAAAAGAGATGGATGAATTCCTAAGTAAACACAACTTACCTAAATGGAATCAGGAAGTTGTGAATTATTTAAATAGTCCTATAACATATGAGGAAATTGAGAACGTAATCTCAAATCTTCCCACAAAAAAATGTCCTGGACTAGATGGATTTAGCACAGAGTTCTACCAGACATTAAAGGAGTTAATAGCACCAATACTCCTTAAACTTTTTCCATCAAATAGCAAAGGAAGGAACACTACCAAATTCCTTCTATGAAGCTAATATCGTCTTAATCCCAAAACCTAATAAAGATTCACTTAAAAAAGAAAACTATAGTCCGATCTCTCTGATGAACTCAGACGCAAAGATTCTCAACAAAGTCTTAGCCAATCGGATTCAAAAACACATTAAAAAGATCATTCACAGGGACCAAGTAGGCTTTATCCCCGTCACACAAGTTTGGTTCAACATACACAAATCAATAAATGTAATTCATCATGTAAACCAGTCCAAAGTCCAAGACCACATGTTACTCTCGATAGATGCGGAAAAAGCTTTTGACAAGATCCAACAGCCTTTTATGATCAAAACGCTAGAGACAGTAGGAATGGAAGGAACCTTTATCAATATAATAAAAGCTGTATACAACAAGCCCACAGCTAGGATTATGCTCAATGGGGAACAAATGGAAGCATTCCCACTTCGATCAGGAACTAGACAAGGCTGCCCACTCTCACCACTTCTATTCAATATTGTACTTGGAGTCTTAGCTGAAGCCATAAGACAAGAAAGGGACATAAAAGGGATTCAAATCAGCAAGGATTAAGCCAAGCTATCCCTATTTGCAGATGACATGATCTTATACCTGAGTGATCCCAAAAACTCCACCAGGAAGCTTCTGGAACTAATTGAGAAGTTCAGCAGGGTGGCAGGATACTAAATAAATGTGCAAAAATCAGAGGCCTTCCTATATGCCCAGAATGAAAGAAGTGAAAAAGCCTTGAGAGAAACAATCCCATTTACTATAGCCCCTAAAAAAATGAAATACCTTGGTATAAACCTAACCAAGGAGGTAAAAGACCTTTACAATGAAAACATTAAAACCCGAAATAAAGAAATAGCAGAAGATACCAGAAGATGGAAAGACCTCCTTTGTTCCTGGATTGGCAGAATCAACATCATAAAAATGACCATCCTACCAAAGGCAATATACAAATTCAATGCTATACCAATTAAAAGCCCAAAGTAATTCTTCAAAGAAGTTGACCAAACAATCTCAAAGTTCATATGGAGGCACAAAAGACCCAGGATAGCAAAGACAATCCTGAGTAACAAAAACACTGCTGGAGGTATTACCATACCAAACCTAAGTCTATACTACAAATTCATAATTATAAAGACAGCCTGGTACTGGATCCAAAATAGACACAAAGATCAATGGACAAGGCTTGAAGACCCAGATATAAGCCCACAAAACTACAGCCATTTGGTCTTTGACAAAGTGGCCCAAAAAATTCAAGGGAAAAAGAACAGCATCTTCAACAAATGGTGCTGGCAAAACTGGATCTCCACATGCAAAAGATTAAAGCTGGACCCATACTTGTCACCATGTACAAGACTTAATTCCAAATGGATCAAGGACCTTGATATAAGGCCAGAGACTATAAAAATCATAGTTGAAAGGATAGGGAACTTCCTTGAACTGATTTGGCTAAGCCAACATTTCCTAAACAGACATCCAATGGCACAGTCACTGCTACCAACTCTCAACAGTTGGGAATTTGTGAAATTAAAGAGCTTCTGTTCAGATAAAGAGATTGCAACACGAGCTCAAAGGCAACCCACAAAATGGGAGAAAATCTTCACTAACCACACATCTGATAGAGCTCTGCTGTCCAGAGTGCACAAAGAACGTAGAAAACTAAACTCCAAGGAAACCAATGGCCCAATTAAAAAATGGGCCCTGGAACTTAAAAGAAACTTTACCAGTGATGAAATTAAAATGTCTAACAAATATCTGAAAAAATGCTCCACTTCCTTGGCCATCAGGGAAAAGCAAATCAAAACGTCCCTGAGATATCATCTCATCCCGGTCAGGATGGCAAAAATCCACAATACAAACAACAACAAGTGCTGGAGAGGATGTGGAGAGAGGGTAACTCTCCTACATTGCTGGTGGGAATGCAGGCTCATACAACCACTCTGGCGAGCCATCTGGAGATTCTTAAAGAAATTAAAGATTGAAATGCCATATGACCCTGCTATTCCACTTTTGGGAATAACCCCCCATGCAGCAGAGGTTCACCTCGATAGCACAAGCACGACCATGTTCATAGCAGCACTGTTTACAAGAGCAAAGTCATGGAATCAACCCAAATGTCCAACAGTTGACGAGTGGATAAGGAAGCTGTGGTACATCTATACAATGGAGTACTACTCAGCTATCAAAAAGGATGAATTATTGGATTTTGCCGGGAAATGGATGTCATTAGAAACAATTATATTAAGTGAAGTATCCCAAACCCAGAAAATTAAGCGCCATATCTACTCCCTAATATGTGGCTTCTAGTACCAAACTCACCCAGCCCACCTTGAGACACTCATAGGTAAATCTATGTATTACCTACATTACTTGCAAGGATTATGAACAGGAAGGATGAGGTTGGAGGGCCACACCAGAAACAAGGAGAGAAGTGACCATGTTACAGTAGAGAAAATAGGCCTCCATCAAGGACTGCAAGTAAGCAATGTGACACCTGGTTAAGTTCACAGACGTTCGTTCCTGAACATTTACAACTAAGGGGGTATGATCTCACCAGAAGGGGAGGGCATATAGTCTGGCAGAAAAAAAGTAACCATTTTGGAAATGGGTGATTGACCCCTCCCTCACTGTGGTTTCCTACTTTTATTACATCTACCTTTGAATATACTCTTACAATAAGACTCCAGTTTAACAGCTTTTTGTCTCTGGCCAGAGGGTGACATGCAATGCTCATCAGGATGAAGGGCATTGCAGGAGCAGCCAAACTGCAAAAGAAAATCAACAAACCACAATCCAAAACTTCAGAGACTCTATATCAACCACCTAGAACTAGGCCAGACTAATCTCTCCCCATCCTGAAGCTCAGGGATACTTGCGGAAGAGGGGGCGGTAAGAGTGTAAGAGCAAAAGGATGGGAGAAGCAATGATTTGCAAGATACTCCACACAAGTTAGGGCCGAAGCAATCACAATAGGACTTTGCATGCCCTGTGCAATGTCCAACACACTATTGACCTCACAAAGTCTAGCATCTGCTAAAGGCACCAAGATCCTTGGAGGCAAGGGATTGACAGCCACAGTAGTGTTCCTATGCTTAAGGGGAACACGGTAAAGGGTTCAGGGAAATGCCACTGGGTCCTTGTACATCATTGGAGAGGAGGGCCCAGAGGCGAGTCAGGCATGCACAAGAAAGGACTCTCTGGGAATTGGGGCGGGAGGCACTGGGGGATGGGGAGGAAGGTGTGAGGGGAGTGGAATCAGGGGGCTCGGGGGGAGGAGGCGGGAGGGAGAGAACTGGTGTACCTATTAAGTTTGTATGAGCTGAAATTATAATAAAAATGTATTAAATAAAAACAAAACAAAAAAAAGAGAAAAGTTTTCCAGCACAAAGACAACTTGAAGGCTTATATGTCTACGAAACTAGGCTTTCAAAAAATGGTAGAAATGATACTTAAGCTTGAAGAAAAAAACAAGCATTTCCAGGAAGACAGAAGGGAAGTATAATACCACCAAAACATAAAAGCAAAACAATACACTTACAAAATCCACTGAACATAAAAAATGTCTGGAGTTAAAAATAATTTCTCCATTATAACATTAAATATTAATGGTATTAACTCAGTGATCAAGAAACACAGATTACAAACTTGGATAAAAATCACTACCCATCAATCTGCTGCCTGCAAGAAACTCATCTCACCAAAAAAGATAGGCACATTCCAAAAAGAAAAGGCTGGTCCAAAATTCTGCAACCTAATGGAATCAGGAAACAGGGAGGGGTAGCCATTATGCTATTGGACAAATTGGACTTCAAACCAAAAAATAAAATCATAAGAGACACAGATGGATACTACATTTTAGTCACGGGTATAATTCACCAGGAAGACTTCACAATACTGAACATATATGCCCCCAATACTGACCCCCCACATTCATTAAGCAAATCCTACAAGATCTAAAGTGAGAAATCAACCCACAAGTGATAATTCGTGGGGATTTCATGACCCCCCCTCTCAACATGGGATAGATCAATCGGTCAAAAACTTAACACAGACACTTTGGAACTAAATCAAACTCTTACTGAAATGGACCTTACAGATCTCTATCGAACTTTTCATCCATGAACCAAAGAATACACAGTTTTCTCAGCAGCACATGGTACTTTCTGCAAAATAGATCACATATTGGGCCATAAAACGAATCTCCACATAAACAGGAAAGTTGAAATTCTATCCTGTACCCTATCAAACCACCACAGCCTAAAGCTTGACATCCACAACACAACAAACAACAGAAAACACACTAACTCCTGGAAACTTAACACTATGATGCTTAATGAGAATTGGATTCAAGAAGAAATTAAAAAGGTAATTCAAGGTCTCCTGAAAGCAAACGATAATGAAAATACAACTTACAAAATCTCTGGGAGACAATGAAAGCTATCCTAAGAGGTAAGTTCATAGCTCTTAATGCCTACATCCAAAAAATGGAAACAAGAAACATGAGAAGTAAATAACTTAACAATGCATTTTAAAGCTTTAGAGACACTACAGCAATCTAATCCCAAAAACAGTAGAAGAGAAGAGATTAGCAAAATAGGAGGAGAAATATCTGAAATTGAGGTTAGGAAAACAATATAGAGAATCAACCAGTAAAAAGTGGATTCCTTGAAAATATCAATAAGAGTGATACACCCCTAGCTAAACTAACAAAAATCAAGAGAGAGAAAACCCAAATTAACAAAATTAGAAATGAAAATGGAGTTACAGCCACTGACACACAAGAAATTCAGAGAAGTATAACATCATATTTCAAAAACTTATACTCTGTGAAATTTGACAGCAGAAAAGAAATGGATGAATTCCAAAGTAGGCACAATGTACAGAAACTGAATCAGGAAGTTTTGAATTATTTAAATAGTCCTATAACATATGAGGAAATTGATGAAGTAATCTTGAATCTTCCCACCAAAAAATGTTCTGGACCAGATGGATTCAGCACAGAGTTCTACCAGACATTTAAGGAGTTAATAACACCAATACTCCTTAAACTGTTCCATCAAATAGCAAAGGAAGGAACACTACCAAATTCTTTTTATGAAGCTAATATCGTCTTAATCCCAAATCCTAATAAAGATACACTCAAAAAAGAAAACTATAGACCAATCTATTAAATAAACAGATGCAGAGATTCTCAACAAAGTCTTAGCAAATCGGATTCAAAAACATATCAAAAAGATCATTCACAGGGATCAAGTAGGCTTTATCCCAGCCACACAAGGTTGGTACAACATACACAAATCAATTAACGTAATTCACCATATAAACCAGTCAAAAATCAAAGATCACATGATACCCTCAATATTGCAGAAAAAGCTTTTGACAAGATCCAGCAGCCCTTTATGATCAAAACCATAGAGTGGAATGGTAGGAACCTTTTTCAATATAAAAAAAGCTGTATACAACAAGCCCACAACAAGAATTATACTCAATGGGGAAAAACTTGAAGCATTCCCCTTTCATCAGGATCTAGACAAGGCTGTCCTCTCTCACCACTTCTATTCAATATTGTACTTGAAGTTTTAGCCAACGCCATCACATAAGAAAGGGAGATAAAAGGGATTCAAACTGCCAAGGAAGAAGTCAAGTTATCTCTATTTGCAGATGACGTGATCTTATACCTGAGTGATCCCAAAAACTTCACCAGGATACTCCTGGAACTAACACAGATATTCAGCAGGGTAGCAAGATACAAAATAAAGGTAGAAAAATCAGTGGCCTTCCTATATGCCCAGAATGAAAGAAGTGAAAAAGCCCTGAGAGAAACAATCCCATTTACTATAACCCCTAAAAAAATGAAATACTTTGGTATAAATCTAACCAAGGAAGTAAGTGACCTTTACAATGAAAACTTTAAAACACTAAGGAGAGAAATTATAGAAGACAACAGAAGGTAGAAAGATCTCCCATGTTCTTGGATTGGCAGAATCAACATTGTAAAAATGACTATCCTACCAATGGAAATATACAGATTCAATGCTATACTAATTAAAATCCCAAAGCAATTTTCTTTAAAGAAATTGACCATACAATCTCCAAATTCATATGGATGCACAGAAGACCCAGGATAGCAAAAACATTCCTGAGTAACAAAAACACTGCTGGAGGTATCACTATATCAAACCTTAGGCCATACTACATATCCATAGTTATAAAAAGAGCCTGGTACTGGCTCCAAAATAGACACACAGATCAATGGATAAGGGTTGGAGACCCAGATATAAGCCCACACAATTACAGCCATTTGATCTTTGACAAAGGGGCTCAAAAAACCCAGTGGAAAAATACAGCATCTTTAACAAATATTGCTGGCAAAACTGGATCTCCACATAAGAAGATTAAACCTCGACCTGTACTTGTCACCATGTACAAGACTTATTTCCAAGTGGATAAAGGACCTCAATATAAGGCCAGAGACTATAAAAACCTTAGTTGAAAGGGTAGGGAAACCCTCAACCTGATTGGACTAGGCCAACAGTTTCTAAAGGTGAATCCAATAGCACAGTCAATACAACCAACACTCAGCAGATGGGATCTTATAAAATTAAAGCGTTGCTGTTCAGATAAAAGGATTGTAATTCGAGCACAAAGGCAACCCACAGAATGGGAGAATATCTTCACTAACTACATATCTGATAGAGCTATATTATCTAGAGTGCACAACGAACTTAGAAAACTACACACCAAGGAAAGAAATGGCCCAATTAAAAAATGGGCCTTAAATTTTAAAATGTATAATTAAATTTTTAATAAAAAAAATAAATAAAATAACCAAACATATAATCCCACTGAAAAAAAAATGGGCCTTAGCACTTAAACAAAACTTTACTAGGGATGAAATGAAATGTCTAAGAAATATCTTTAAAAATTCTCCACATCCTTATCCATCAGGGAATTGCAAATAAAAACCTCCCTGAGATATCATTTCACCCCGATCAGAATGGCAAAAATCCAGAATACAAACAACCATAAATGCTGGAGAGTATCTGGTGCTTCTTAAAAAATTTAAAGATTGAAATACCATATGACCTTGCTATAACAGTTTTGGAAATAATCCCCCATACAGTGAAAATTTACCTTGACAGAACAAGCAGGACCATGTTCATAGCAGCAACGTTTACAATAGCAAAGTCAATGGAATCAACCCAAATGCCCAACAGTTGATGAATGGATAAGGAAAATGTGGTACATTTATACAATGGAATACTAGTCAGCCATCAAAATGATGAATTAATGAGTTTTGCCATGAAGTGGATGGAATTTGAAAACATTATTTTGAATGAAGTATCCCTATCACAGATAATTAAGCACCGTATGTACTCCCTAATAGGTGGATCCTAGTACCAAACTCACTTAGTTACACACTCAAACATAAGTCTGTGTAATACCCACAGTAATTGCAAAGATTACAAACAGGAGGGAAGGGGAAGGAGGGCACCGACAGATACAATCAGAGAGGGGATGAAGCTACAGCAGAGAAAACAGATGACCATCAAGTACTGCAAGAAAGTAATGAGACATCTGGTTAAACTCACAGACTTTCCTTCCTGGTCACTTGCAACAGATGGGGTTTGATATCAACAGAAAGGCAGGGCATAGAGTCTGGCAGATAGAAGGTATCCTGCAAATGGGAGACTGACCCACCCCCCCTCACTGTGGTCTCCTACTCTTATTCCATCTACCTTTGAATCTATTCTTATAATAAGACTATTTTAAGCCTTTTATCTCTGGCTAGGAGGTGACATCTAATACCCACCAGGATGGAGCCAAGGGCTGTGCAGGAGCATCAAACTATAATTCAGAACAACAGAGACCCTACATTAATCACCTGAAACCAGCCCAGCCTAATTTCTCCCTTTCATAAAGCTCAGGTAAACATGCGGAAGATGGGGCAGTAAGATTGTAAGAGCCTAAAGATAGGAGAAGTAACAATATGCATGATATTCTACACAAGTTAGAGCTGAAGTAATCATAAGAGGACTTTGGATGACCTGAGCAAAGATCGACATATCATTGACACCCCAAAGTCTCACACTAGGATCCTTAGAGGGAAGGGATTCCCAGCCATAATAGTGTTCCTATACTTAAGGGGAACACAAGAAAGAGTTCTAGGAAATGCCACTGAGTCCTTACACCTCATCAAAGAGGAGGACCCAGAGGTATTTTGACATACACAGTAAAGGATGCTCCAGGGATGGGGGGTGAGTGGGCACTGGGAGAAACAGAGGAAAGGGGAAAGGAAGGGGAAAATGGGGGGGGGAAGGGATGCAGGGAGCGTTGGAGGGAGGGAGGGAGATAGGGAGGGAGGGAGGGGACCGGGGTACCTATTAAATTTGTATTCATGGAAAAAATAAGTATTTAAATAAAAAACAACACATCTGGTACTTGATATGCAGCTATTGACCTTGCAACTCCATTTTTTCTCAATACCAATTCAGAAGGACCATCAGATATAATTTTCCTTCAGCTGGCAAGGCCAAAAGTATAACTTTACTCTTTTGCCACAAAGGTATGTTAATTCTACAGCCCTGTGCCATAATTTGGTTCATAGAGATCTTGATCAACTGTCTCTCACACAGGGCATCACAATGATCCATTATATCTATGATATTTTGTTGATCAGGCCAGTCAAGTAGGAGGTGGCAACCACTTTGGATTCTTTGGCCAAATTTGCATCAGATTATGGGAAATAAATCTAACCAAGATCCAAGGACCATCAACCTTGGTAAATTTCTAGGAATTCAATGGTATGGGACATGCAGAGTTGTTCCCTCCAAAGTAAAAGATAAGTTGCTGCACCTGGCCACTCCTACCACCAAGAAAGAAGCACATTTAGTGTGGCTGTTTGGACTTTGGAGGCAGCACATTCATCACTTGGGTGTGTTACTCAGGCCCATGTACCAAGTAACTCAGAAAGCTTCCAGCTTTGACTGGGGCCCCGAACAAGAGAAGGCCCTTCAGCAGGTTTAAACTGCTGTCCAGGCTGCCTTGCCACTTGTGTCATATGATTTAGCAGATTCATTGGTATTGGAGGTGTCTGTCACAGATAGAGAGGTGCTGTTTGGAGTCTTTGACAGACTCCCATGGGTGGATTACATAAAAAACCCTTGGGATTTTTGAGCAAGGCCCTGCCATCATCAGCAGACAACTACTCTCTATTTGAGAGGCAGCTTTTGGTCTGTTATTGGGCCCTGAACTTTTGATAATGGGTCATCAAGTTAACATGCAACCTGATTTGCCCATCATGAGTTGGGTATTGTCTTGCTCAGCAAGTCATAAAGTTGGACAGGCACAGCAGCAACCTATTATCAAATGGAAGTGATATGTAAGTGACAGGGCCAAAGGAGAACCTAAAGGCACAAGTAAATTGCATGTAGAAGTTGTCCAAATGCCTACGGATCCTCAGCATGTTGCAATGCCTGTTCCAAAATATGCACCTATGGCCTCCTGGGGCATGCCTTATGATCAGCTAACTGAAAAAGAGTGGACTAGCGCCTGGTTCACATATGGTTCTGCTTGCTAGTCAGGTGCCATGCAGAAATAGACAAGTACAATCCCTTTCTGCAACAACCCTGAAGGATACTGGTGAAAGGAAGTATTTGCAGTGGGCAGAACTTTGGGCAGTGCACATGGCTGTGCACTTTGCATGGAAGGAAAAATTGGAGAGAACATAATTGAAAAATTGGTGAGAAATACTTTTGGGAAGAAGTATGTGGATAGATCTCTCCAAATGGGCAAAAGATACAAAGATATTTGTGCCCCATGTAAATGCTTATCAAAAAGTGACCTCAGCAGAAGATTCATTTAATAATCATGTGGATGAGATGATTCATTCTGTGGACAGCCAACCTGTTTCTCTAGCTATCCCCATCATTGCCGAATAGGCCCATGAAAAAAGTAGACATGGTGGAAGAGATGGAGATTATGCATGGACTCAACAATATGGACTTCCACTTACCAAGGCTGACCTGGTTACAGCTGTTGCTGAGTGTCAAATGTTAGAAGCAGAAACCAACACTGAGTCCCTGATATGAAGCCATACCCTGGCATGACCAACCAGCAACATGGTGGCAGGTTGACTCCATTGGTCCACTTCTAAGATGGAAAGGACAGTGCTTTTTTTTTTTTTAACAGTTTTCACATATGTCTAAATATGACTTTATAATTCTCAATGAGGATCAATTAAAGCTTCTTTGTATGCTTTTTTAATGACAAAGGAGAAAACAAGACCAGTTCCCTGTATAGGCCAAGAGAAAGTTCACCCATTAGAGGGATAATCGCCACTATGTCTTCCTGCTACCTGTCAGACATACTTTTCTATCATGAAGGTGTGGAAAACAATTTTTTAACATCTTTTATCATTATTTCCGCTCATACAAACTTAATAGGTAGACCAGTTCCCTCCCCCCTCCTACTCCCCCTGAACCCCCTGCTCCCCCTCCCTCCCTCCCCATCTCCCAGTGCCTCCCCCTCCAATTCCCAGAGAGTCCTTTATTGTGTATGCCTAACTCTCCTCTTGGTCCTACTCTCCGATGATGTACAAGGACCCAGTGGCATTTCCCTGAACCCTTTCTCCTGTTCCCCTTAAGCATAGGAACACTTCTGTGGCCATCAATACCTTGCCTCCAAGGATCTTGGTGCCTTTAGCCGATGTTAGACTTTGTGAGGTCAATAGTGTGACAGACATGGCGCAGGGCATGCAAAGTCCTATTATGATTGCTTCAGCCCTATCTAGTGTGGAGACCCTTCAAATCATTGCTCCTCCCATCCTTTTGCTCTTACAATCTTACCGCCCCCTCTTCCGCAGATGTCCCTGAGCTTCAGGATGGGGAGATATTAGTCTGGCCTAGTTCTAGGTGGTTGATATAGAGTCTCTGAAGTTCTGGATTGTGGTTTGTTGATTTTCTTTTGCAGTTTTGCTGCTCCTGCAATGCCCTTCACTCCATCCTGATGGGCACTGTATGTCACCCCCTGGTCAGAGACAAAAAACTGTTAAACTGGAGTCTTGTTATAATAGCACATTCAAGGGTAGATGTAATAAAAGCAGGAAACCTCGGTGAGGGAGGGATCAGTCACCCATTTGCAAAATGATCTCTTTTCATCTGCCAGACTATATGTCCTCCCCTTCTGGTGAGATCATACCCCCTCAGTTGTACATGATCAGGAACAAACATCTGTGAACTTAACCAGGTGTCACATTACTTACGGGCATTCCTTGGAGGTCGATTTTCTCTGCTGTAACATGGTCCCCTCTCTCCTTGTGTCTGGTGTGGCCCTCCAACCCCATCCCTCCTGTTCACAATCCTTGCAATTACCGTATTACATAGGTTTACCCTTGAGTGTCTCAATGTGGGCTGGGTGAGTTTGGTACTAGGAGCCACCTATTAGGGAGTACATACGGTGCTTAACTTTCTGGGATTGGGATACTTCACTTAATATAATTGTTTCTAATGACATCCATTTCCCAGCAAATTCCAGTAATTCATCATTTTTGATGGCTGAGTAGTACTCCATTGCATAGATGTACCACAGCTTCCTTATCCACTCGTCAACTGTTGGACATTTGTGTTGATTCCATGATTTTGCTATTGTAAACAGTGCTGCTATGAACATAGTCATGCTTGTGCTATCGAGGCAAACCTCTGCTGCATGGGGGGTTATTCCCAAAAGTGGAATAACAGGGTCATATGGCATTTCAATCTTTAATTTCTTTAAGAATGTCCAGACGGCTCGCCAGAATGGCTGTATGAGCCTGCATTCCCACCAGCAATGTAGCAGAGTTCCCCTCTCTCCACATCCTCTCCAGCACTTGTGGTTTGTATTGTGGATTTTTGCCATGCTGACCGGGGTGAGATGATATCTCAGGGAGGTTCTGATTTGCATTTCCCTGATGGCTAAAGAAGTGGAGCATTATTTAAGATATTTGTTAGACATTTTAATTTCATCTCTGGTAAAATTTCTTTTAAGTTCCAAGGCCCATTTTTTAATTGGGCCATTGGTTTCCTTGGAGTTTAGTTTTCTAAGTTCTTTGTGCACTCTGGACAGTAGAGTTCTATCAGATATGTGGTTAGTGAAGATTTTCTCCCATTCTCTGGGTTGCCTTTGAGCTCGTGTTACAATCTCTTTATCTGAACAGAAGCTCTTTAATTTCACAAGATCCCAACTGTTGAGAGTTGGTAGCAGTGACGGTGCCATTGGATGTCTGTTTAGGAAATGTTGGCCTAGCCCAATCAGCTCAAGGGAGTTCCCTATCCTTTCAACTATGGTTTTTAAAGTCTCTGGCCTTAAATCAAGGTCCTTGATCCATTTGGAATGAAGTCTTGTACATGGTGACAAGTACAGTCCACCTTTAATCTTCTGCATGTGGAGATCCAGTTTTGCCAGCACCATTTGTTGAAGATGCTGTTCTTTTTCCATTGGATTCTTTGGGCCCCTTTGTCGAAGATCAAATGACTGTATTTTTGTGGGTTTATATCTGGGTCCTCAACCCTTATCCATTGATCTGTGTGTCTATTTTGGAGCCAGTACCAGGCTGTTTTTATAACTATGCATTTGTAGTATAGACTAAGGTTTGGTATGGTAATACCTCCAGCAGTGTTTTTGTTACTCAGGATTGTCTTTGCTATCCTAGGTCTTTTGTGCCTCCATATGAATTTTGAGATTAATTGGTCAACTTTTTTAAAGAATTGCTTTGGGATTTTAATTGGTATAGCATTGAATTTGTATATTGCCTTTGGTAGGATGGTCATTTGTACGATGTTCATTCTGCCAATCCAGAAGCATGGGAGGTCTTTCCACCTTCTGATGTCTTCGGCAATTTCTTCCTTTAGGGTTTTAAAGTTTTCATTGTAAAAGTCTTTTACCTCCTTGGTTAGGTTTATACCAAGGTATTTCATTTTTTTAGGGGCTATAGTAAATGGGATTGTTTCTCTCAAGGCTTTTTCACTTCTTTCATTCTGGGCATATAAGAAGGCCTCTGATTTTTGCACATTTATTTTGTATCCTGCCATCCTGTTGAACTTCTCAATTAGTTCCAGGAGCTTCCTGGTGGAGTTTTTGGGATCACTCAGGTATAAGATCATGTCATCTGCAAATAGGGATAGCTTGACTTCTTCCTTGCCGATTTGAATCCCTCTTATGTCCCTTTATTGTCTTATGGCTTCAGCTAAGACTTCAAGTACGATATTGAATAGAAGTGTTGAGAGTGGACAGCCTTGTCTAGTTCCTGATCGAAGTGGGAATGCTTCCAATTGTTCCCCATCGAGCATAATCCTTGCTGTGGGCTTGTTGTATACAGCTTTTATTATATTGATAAAGGTTCCTTCCATTCCTACTGTCTCTAGCGTTTTGATCATAAAAGGATCTTGTCAAAGGCTTTTTCTGTGTCTATCGAGAGTATCATGTGGTCTTGGACTTTGGACTGGTTTACATGATGAATTACATTTATTGATTTGCGTATGTTGAACCAACCTTGCGTGCCGGGGATGAAGGCTACTTGGTCCCTGTGAATGATCTTTTTGATATGTTTTTGAATCCGATTTGCTAAGACTTTGTTGAGAATCTTTGCGTCTGTGTTCATCAGGGAGATCGGCCTATAGTTTTCTTTTTTAAGTGAATCTTTCTTAGGTTTTGGGATTAAGACGATATTAGCTTCATAGAAGGAATTTGGTAGTGTTCCTTCCTTTGCTATTTGATGGAACAGTGACTCTTTAAATGTCTGGTAGAATTCTGTGCTGAATCCATCTGGTCCTGGACATTTTTTGGTGGGAAGATTCAAGATTACTTCCTCAATTTCCTTGTATGTTATAGGGCCATTTAAGTAATTCACAACGTCCTGATCCAATTTAGGTAAGATGTGTTTACTGAGAAATTGATCCATCTCTTGTGTGTTGTCAAACTTCACAGAGTATAAGTTTTTGAAATATGCTGTTATAAGTCTCTGGATTTCTTGGGTATCAGTAGTGATAACTCCATGTTCATTTCTAATTTTGTTAATTTGGGTTTTCTCTCTCTTGCTTTTGGTTAATTTAGCTAGGGATGTATCAATCTTATTGATTTTTTCAAAGAACCATTTTTTTGACTGGTTGATTTTTTCTATCGTTTCCTTTGTCTCGATTTCAGATATTTCTCCCTTATTTTGCTAATCTCCTTTCTTCTACTGCTTTTGGGATCAGATTGCTCAAGTTTCTCCAAAGCCTTAAGCTACATCGTTAAATTATTTATTTCTGATGTTTCCAATTTTGTGATGTAGGCATTAAGAGCTATGAACTTACCTCTTAGAACAGCTTTCATTGTGTCCCAGAGATTTTGGTAAGTTGTATTTTCATTTTCATTCACTTTCGGAAATCTGAATTTCCTGTTTAATTTCTTCCTGAATCCAGTTCTCATTCAGCATCATATTGTTAAGTTTCCAGGAGTTAGTGTATTTTCTCTTGTTTGTTGTGTTGTTGTGGATGTCCAGCTTTAGGCCGTGGTGGTCTGAGAGGGCACAGGCTAGAATTTCGACTTTTTTGTATTTGTGTAGATTCATTTTGTGGCCCAATATGTGATCTATTTTGGAAAGAGTTCTGTGTGCTGCTGAGAAAAATGTGTATTCTTTGGTACGTGGGTGAAAAGTTCGATAGAGATCTGTAAAGTCCATTTCAGTAAGGGTTTGGTTAAGCTCCAAAGTGTCCCTGTTAAGCTTTTGACCTGTTGATCTATCCCATGTTGAGAGGGCGGTGTTGAAATCCCCGAGAATTATCGTTTGGGGGTTGATTTCTTGCTTTAGACGCTGTAGGGTTTTCTTAATGAGTGTGTAGGGGCCCATATTGGGTGCATATATGTTCAGTATTGTGAAGTCTTCCTGGTGAATTGTACCTGTGACTAAAATGTAGTATCCATCTGTATCTCTTATGATTTTCTTTGGTTTGAAGTCCACTTTGTCTGAAAGCATAATTGCTACCCCTGCCTGATTCCTGGTTCCATTAGGTTGCAAGATTTTGGACCAGCCTTTCATTCTTAAGATGTGCCTATCTTTTGTGGTGAGATGAGTTTCCTGAAGGCAGCAGATTGTTGGATTGTGGTTTTTAATCCAAGTTTGTAATCTGTGTCTCTTAATTGGCAAGTTAATACCATTGACATTTAATGTTATAATGGAGAAATTATTTTTAATTCTGGACATTTTTTATTAAAAATTTAATTATACATTTTAAAATTTTTTACCAGTTCCCTCCCTCCCCCCTCCTCCCCCTCCCCTTCCTCCAGTGCCTCCCCCCCAATTCCCAGAGAGTCCTTTATTGTGTACGCCTAACTCTCCACTGGGTCCTCCTCTCCGATGACATATAAGGACCCAGTGGCATTTCCATAAGCCCTTTCTCTTGTTCCCCTTAAGCATAAGATCACTACTATGGCTGTCAATCCCTTGCCAATTCTGGACATTTTTTATGTTTAGTAGATTTTGTAAGCATGTTGTTTGATATTTATGTTTTGGTGGTATTATATTTCCCTTCTGTCCTCCTGGATACGCTTATTCTTTTCTTCAAGCTTGAGTATCAGTTCTAGGATTTTTTGAAGGCCTGGTTTGGTAGACTTGTATCCCTTCAAGTTGTCTTTGTGCTGGAAAACTTTTCTTTCTCCCTCAATCATGACAGATAGTGTTGCCGGGTATATCAGTCTGGGTTGGCATTTTTGCTCATTTAATACTTGAAGTATGTTTCTCCAAGCTCTTCTTGCTTTTGCTGTTTCCATTGAGTAGTCATTTGTTATTCTAATAGGTTTACCTTTAAAAGTGACTTGCTTTTTTTCTCTTGAAGCTCTCAGCACCTTTTCTTTGTCTTGAATGTGGAGTGTTTTGACTATTATTTGCCATGGCCATTTTCTAGTTTGGTCATATCTGTTTGGAGTGCGAAATGCCTCTTGTATTTGGATAGGCCTCTCATTCTTTAATTGTGGGAAGTTTTCATTTATGATGAATTGAAATATTTCCTCAGGTGTGGTATTTTGGGATTCTTGTTCTGGTATTCCATGAATGCGCATGTTAGGCTTCTTCAGGGTGTCCCATATCTCTTGAATGTTCCTCTCCAGTATCTTTCTTGCTTTAACAATCTCTTCCATTGAGCTGGTTAATTCTCCCACTTTTCCTTCAAGATCTGAAATTCTATTTTCTGCCACATTTGTTCTGCTGATAAGACTCTCTGTTGAGTTTTGGGTTGAAGATAACTTGTCTTTTAGTTCAACTTTAAACTCTGCCTGAGACTGTTTTATTTGCTCCATACCTATTTTTGTTTCTTGAACTGTTTTTCTCAAGTCCTCCAAGTGCCTGTTGTGTTCCTGTTCAAAGTGGTTGATATGGTTGTTTAACTCTTCTCGGATTTCCTCTTTCATAGTATTAATCATGGTAAGGATCATACTCTGAAAGTCGTTATGTTGGGTCTGGCTTCCATGGCTATTTTCTGTGGATTTATTCTGGTCGGAATCCCTCATTATGGGATTGATTCTTTCGGCAGGAGATTGGTCTTCTTGGATTTTGTTTCTCGTGGATCTGCACTTTGACTTGTACATTGTTGTTTTGTTTTTTAGGACCTTTCAGTTTCTGTGTTTTTCACTGAGTCGATGTAGTTAGTATTTTTACGCTTGCCAGTTATTACTAGTGCTTACCTTGGATTGGGTATGTTTGTGTATTGTTATTATTATATCCTAGATGAGGCTACTAGGCTGTTAGTACGTCAGTTAAGTCAGGTTAAGTAACCAGGGGGTGAATATTAGTTTGGTAGTGCACTTTTACGATTTAGTTTCTTGGTGAAATGTGGGGGTTAGTGGTGTACTCCCTGGAGTTGTATGTTGTGGGGTGGCTGTATGAGAAAGTTGATATACAACATTGATACTTTAAAGGATCAGTAAGGTGAAAAGAAAAAGTTTACTTATCTTTGGTCTGGATAAGAAGAAACTCGCCCACATGATATAATGATTGTAGTGGAGTCCAGATGTATGGCCTTTGCTCCGTTTGCTCCTTAGAATTTTGCTTGAGTTTCCTTTGGGCTCTATTGAATTCTGAGTAGCAGTGTGTCTTCCGTGGACCACGTACATAGGTCCCCGGTGGGCCAGAGAGGCAGAGGGTCTGATGTTGATGGCAGAATTCTTCACCTGCGACCTTGGAAGGTAGGCGCGGACAGGGGCTCCGGGGCCAAAGCCGGCGGCTGCGCAGTGTGGTGCTGCTGTCCGGGCGGCTCCCGGGTGGGGGGGGGCTGGGCTGGGCTGGGCTCTTTCGCTCCCTGGCTCAATGGCAGAATTCTTCACCTGGGATCCAGGGGGGTGGCTAGGCGCACAGGGGGCAGGATGCGAGGGGCTTGGGTCTGGGGCGGGGCCCAGGCTAAGCCGCAGTCGGCCTGGGTGCTCGCCGCCGCTGGGACGTGTGGGGCTCCAGGTTGGTTGGGGGCTGGGCTGTAAAGGACAGTGCTTTGTCCTTATTTGGATAGATACTTATTGTGGGTATGAATTTGCCTTTCTTGCATGTTCTGCTTCTGCTAAAACTACCATTTGCAAATTCACAGAATGTCTTGTGCACCATCATGGTATTCCACACAGCATTGCTTCTGAACACAGGGAACACATTTTATAGCTAAGGAAGTGAGGCAATGGGCATATGCTCACAGAATTCATTGGTCTTACCATGTTTCCCACCATCCTGAAGCAGCTGGTTGGATAGAACAGTGAAATGTCCTTTGAAAGAAACAATTATGATGCCAGTTAGGCAGAAGTAGATGGGAGAGTTGGGGAAAGTACTTCAGGATGTAGTGTATGCTTTGAATCAGAACCCAATATATGATACTGTATCTCCTACAGCCAGAATAAATGGGTCCAGGAACCACGGGGTGGAGGCTGGAATGGTGCCCCTTACTGTTTCACCTAGTAACCCAGTAGGAAAATTTTTGTCTCCTGTACCCACAACTCTGTACTCTGCTGGCTTAGAAATTTTGGTTCCAGAGCATGGGATGCTTTTGCTAGGAAATACAATAAGCAGTCCGTTTACCTGAAGCTAAAGCTTCCTCCTGGATTTTGGGCTTTGGAGTCCTTTGAATCAAGAGACTAAGAAAGGAAGAACTCTGTTAGGTGGTGTCATTGATCCAGACTATCAAGGGGAAATTGGATTCCTTCTGCACAATGGAGGAAATGAAAAGTATAGATGGAGTGTATGAGATGCAGTAGGATAACTCTTGGTACCATGTCCTGTGATTAAGGTTAATGGAAAATTGCAATATCCCAGTGCAGGCAGGATGGTGGACTGCCCAGATACTTCAAGAATGAAGGTATGGGTGATATCCCAAGGAAAAGAACAAAAACATGATAAATTACTTGCTGAGGGTACAGGAAATACAGAATGGGCAGTGGAGGAAGGTAGTTCTAAATACCAACTAAGACCACGTGACCAATTACAGAGCTGTGACTAGTTACAGAGCACTTCTGTTGTACTCATAAAGTACAAATGGAACTGTCTAGAATTCTTTGATTTTAGGGCTGGAGAGGTGGCTCGGGGTTAAGACTCTGTCCCACAAGAAGAATTCTTTGATTTGTCCTGAATATATGAGTGACAATAAACTACAGAATGTGATGCATATGTATTTTAGATGATGCTTTTTAAATTTTAAGTTGATATTTATTTATTGTGATGTTTCTGTTCTATTATTTATTCTTTGCTAAATTATTTAACTTGTACTGATATTGATATTATATTTATATTTTACATATTATATATTTTCATTATATATGATTTAAATTTTATAATATGTAATATTTTTATTTTTTATGTATTTTATATTTGAGAGATTTCAGTTTTTTTATTTATTTTTTCCACTCATACAAAGTTGATAGGTTTCCCATTCTCCTCCCTCCCTCGAACCCTCTCTATATACCCTTGCTCCCTCCTCTCTTTTTCCCTTCCTTTCCCCCGCTCCCTCCCTTTCTCCCAGTGGCCTCCCCATTCCTAGAGCATCCTTTAGTGTCCTCCTTTGAGCTGGGGAGAGGGCACTGGGAGAAAGGGAGGGAGGGGGGATAAGAAAGGGAAAAGGAGGGAGGGAGTAAGGGGATCCAGGGAGGGGTGTAGGGAGGGAGGGGAATGGGGTACTTATCAACTTTGTATGACTGAAATAAATAAATAAAACTTTCACTTTTTTTTTTAAAGAAAATCAAATGGCTCTACAGAGCACAGTCCACTCATGACTTGACCTTCATGAGCAGTAGCCTGCATGCATTTCCCCACTTGTGTTATCCTCGCTGGAAACCTAATGTAAGACATCTGCAGGCTGGGCCAGTGGAAACTGGGATGCAAGCAGTAGTCTGGGCAGGCAGATGCAGGTGGAGTGCAATACCCTCAGCCTCCATGATGTGGCTTCTCTCCTTCTCCTTCTCCCCCCCCCCCCATTGTCTACACTTTGTTATTATGGATATCTTCTGCATGCCATGGAGTAAAATTGTCTTCTCAGAGCACAGAAAAGACTGAGGGGGAAAAAATACATGAACCACAGAGGCCCAGAGTAGCCTGGAAAGCCCATTGAGGTGGAAGAGCACTTGAGGCTGAACAGAATACACCAAGGAGAAAGGCCCAGCTAAGGCCAAACACTGAGCCTCACTTCCTAGGCAGCACCAGTCCTACGTGGATGAGTTCAGAGTGCTTCCTGCATTCCAGAATTTTCCATGAATTATTATAAAGTTTTCCATGAGAATTCCAATGATTGGTTGAGATGTTTCAAAATGTTCTTCATTTCCCTCATTTGAAATAAAGAAATATAGACTCAAGCTATTGTATTCCAAAACCAAAATTATCTCCAGGAATAATAGGCATGGGCAGTGCAGGATCCCTGAGCTGGGATTACAAATGTGTCCCAGTTATACCCACGGGTTCTGGCAGGTGACTGTGCGTCCTCAAGCTTGATAGAGAGCACTTTACTGAAAACAGAAAACAGATATTTACATTTTCTTAGTGTCATTGTTCAGCAGGCATGTATCAAAACAGCACAACTTCAGAGTGTTTTTTGAGTAGCTTACTTGAATGTCATTGCAAGATTGCTCAATGAATTTTGCTTGTGATTAGAACAGGATCTTCAAGAAATGCTGAATGGCATTAATATATTTCTGTGGTTGCATACCATGTATCCATGTAATGTGACATTCTCAGTACTGATGACAAAGTCACAATACCAATAAATATGAAAAACACTGGAAAAAAAAAGAAAGGGTAGGGAACTCCCTTGAGATGATTAGGCTGGTCCAACAGTTCCTAAAAAGAAATCCAATAGCGCAGTCACTAGAACCAACACTCATAACATGTATCATATGAAACTGATGAGCTTCTTTTCACACAAACAGATTGCAAATTGAGCAAAAAGGCAACCAACAGAGTGGGAGAAAGTCTTCACTAACCACATATCTGATAAAGCTGTTCTGTTCAGAGTGCACAGAGAACTTAAAAATTAAACATGAAGGAGGTAAATAACCCAGTTAGAAAATAGGCCTTGGATGATCAAGTATTGCAGGTAAGTAGTAAGACATTTGGTTCAGCTCACTCTCACTTCCCTTCGTGGTCACTTGGGACTGAGGAGGTTTCACCTCACCAGTCATGAAGGATACAGGGACTGGCAGATAGATGGTAACATCCCACAAATGGGACACTCCTGTGTTCTACTCCTATTCCATCTACCTTTTTTTATTATTTATTCAATTGTGCATGTATGTGTGTGCGTGTGTGTGTATGTATGTATGTGTGTGTATATATGTGTGTGTGTAGAACCACGGACAAATTCGGGAACCACCATGGACCGCCTCCACCTCCTCCTTGTTTACTCTGCCCCGAGATTCACAGGCTCCGTCCTACCAGGACCAGAAACGCAGGCCACCCCCGCTTCTGCCTGGCTTCTATACGTGGGGTCTAGGATCCGAACTCAGTACCTTCCACCTGCAAGACAGAGGCTTAACCCCTGAGCCACTTCTCCAGCCCCTTCCATCTACCTTTGAGTGTCCTCTTATAATAAGTTTTTCATTTAAATAGTCTTTTTCCCCCACATTTTATATTTTCCCAATCATATGAGCTCAATAGGTACTTCTGACCTTTCCCTCCCTCATCCTTCCCTAGTCTCCACCATTTTCCCCTTCCTTATACCCTCTCCCTCCCTCCCCTTCTCCCGGTGCCTTCCTCTTTCCCCCTCCCATCTCCTGGAGTATAATTCTGTGTGAATGCCAAACCTCTCTCTAAGTCCTCCACTTTAATGAGGAATAATGACTCAGTAGCATAGCCCACAGTCCCTTGTTAAGTTCCCTTTTAGTATGGGAACACTATTGTAACTGTTAATCCCTTGCCTCTAAGAATCTTACTGTCTGTGATCCATGCTAGGCTGGGGGGGAGTCCTCGACATGTCAGTCTTTGTGCAGATCATGCAAAATCTGATTATGATTACTGCAGCCCTAATTTGTGTGGAGTATTTTGCATATTGTTGGTCCTCCCCATCTTTAAGCTCTTACAATCTTGTTGCCCCCTCTTCCACAAGGTTTCCTGAACTTTAGGATGGGGAGATATTTGGCTGATCTGGTTCTAGGTGATTAATCTGGGTCTTTGGTGTTCTGAATTGTGGTTTGTTATTATTTTCAGTTTTCTTTTCCTGTACCATGCTTTGCTGCATCCTGATTGGTATTGAAGATCAATTCTTAACCAAAGATAAAAGGCTGTTAAAATGAAGATCTTAATATAAGAGGAGACTCAAAAGTAGATGGAAAAGGAGAAGGACACCACAGTGAGGGGGGGTCAATTTCCCATTTACGGGATTGTTACCATCTATCTGCCTGTCCCTATACACTCCCTAATTGGTGAGATTAAACCTCTTCAGTCACAAGTGACCAGGAAGGAAAGTGAGAGTGAGCTTCACGAGATGTCTAGCTACTTATTTGATATACTTGATGGTGACCTATTTTCTCTACTGAAGTCTGATCCTCTCTCACCTTTTCTTGGGAGTGACCTCCTTCCCCTTACTTCCTGTTTATACTCTTTGAGATTATACTAGATATTACAGAGATTTATCTTTGAATATGTCATTATGTGCCGTTGGTTCTAGGATCCACCTATTGGGGAGTACATATGGTGTCTACTTATCTGTGTCTGGGATACTTCACTCAATATAATTTTTCCTAGTTCCATCCATTTGATGGCAAATATTGATTCATCTTTTTTGGTGACTGAGTAGTATTCCATGATATAAGTGTACCACATTTTCATTTCCCATTCATCAGCTGTTGGGCATTGGGGTTCATTCCATGAATTCACTACTGTAAAATAGTGCTACAATGAACATGGTTGTGTTCATGTCACAGCACTGAATTTTTACATTAAGGGGGATTATTCCCAAAAGTGGTATGGCAGGGTCTTATGGCATTTCAGCCTTTAACCCTTTAGGAATCACTGAACTGATCACCAGAGTGGTTGTATAAGTCTGCATTCCCACCAGCAATGTATGAGAGTTCCCTTCTTGCCACATCCTCTCCAGCACTTGGTGTTGTTTATATTGTGGATTTTTTCCATCCTGACCAGAGTATGTTAATATCTCAGGGAAGTATTGATTTGAATTTCCCTGATGGCTCAGGATGTGGAGCATTTTTTAAGATATTTGTTAGACATTTCAATTTCATCCCTGGAAAAATTTCTTTTGAGTTCTCAGGCCCAATTTTCGATTGGGCCATTTATCTCAATTGCGTTTTTTTTTAATGTTTTGTGCACTCTGGTTAATAGACCTCTACAGATATGTGGTTAATGAAGATTTTCTCCCATTCTGTGAGTGGCCTTTGTGCTCAGTTTACAGTCTCTTAATCTGAATAGAAGCTCTTTAATTTCATAAGATTCCATTTGTTGAGTGTTGGTTCTAATGACTGTTCTATTGGATTTTTGTTTACTAATTGTTGCCCTAGCCAAATCAGCTTGATGGAGTCCCCTATATTTTTCACTAGGTCTGGCCTCTGGTCTCTGAGGTCCTTGATCCATTTGGAACTAATTTTTATATATTGTGACAAGTACAGGTCCAGTTTAATCTTCTGCATGTGGACATCCCGTTTTGCCAGCACTATTTGTTGAAAATGCTGTTCTTTTTCCTTTGAACTTTATGGGCCCCTTTGTCAAAGATCAAGTTGTGGTAATTGTGTGGGATTATATCTGGGCCTTCAAACCTTATCCATTGATCTACATGGGAATTTTGGAGCCAGTACCAGGCTGTTTTTATTATTATGTATTTGTAGTGTAGATTAAGGTTTGGTATGGTGATACCTCCAGCAGTGTTTTTGTTACTCAGCATTGTTTTTACTTTCCGGGGTCTTTTGTGCTTCCTCATGAATTTTCAGATTGTTTGTTCGATTTCTCTAAAGAATTGCTTGGGGGTTTTGATTGTATAGCATTGAATGTATATATTGCTTTTGGTAGCATGATCATTTTTATGATGCGGATTCTGTTAATCCAGAAGCACGGGAGGTCTTTCTACCTTCTGGTATCTTCCATAATTTCATTCTTTAGGGTTTTACCATTTTTACTGTAAAGGTCTCTCACTATCTTGGTTAGTTTTATTTCAAGTTATTTAATTTTTTAGGGGTTAGAGTCAATGGGATTGTTTTTCTTAGGGCATTTTCACTTCTTTCATCCTTGGCATATAAGAAAGCCACTGATTTTGGCATGCTTATTTTGTAACCTGCCACTCTGCAGTACTTCTGTATTAATTCTAGGCTTACATGTCTACCAAAATAGCATGAAAAAATGCTAGAAAAGATACTCAAGCTTGAAGTAAACAACAAGAATATCCAGGAGGACTGAAGGAAATATAATACCAACAATAATCTAACAGCCAATAATACACTTATGAAAGCAACTAAACATAAAAATGTCAGGAATTAAAAAGTAATTTCTCAGTTATAACACTAAATATCAATGGACTTAACTCACCAATGAAAAAATATACATTACAGAAATGGATTAGACACAATAAAGGACTCTGTGGGAATTGGGGGGGAGGCACTGGGGGATGGGGAGGGAGAGGAGGGGGAGGAGGGGGTTCGGGGGGAGGAGGGGGGAGGGAGGGAACTGGTAAAAAATTTTAAAATGTATAATTAAATTTTTAATAAAAAAATTAAAAAAAAAAGAAATGGATTAGAAATCACAACCCATCCATCTGTTGCCTTCAGGAAACATACCTCCCTATAAAAGGTAGCCACATTCTAAAAAGGTTGTCAAGAATTCAGCAAACTAATGGAACCAGGAAACAGGCTGGAGTAGCTAGTATGCTATCTGACAAAGTGGACTTCAAACCAAAAAAATCGTAAGAGACACAGATGGATACTACATTTTGGTCATAGGTGCATTTCATGAGGAAGACTTCACAATATAGAACACATATTGCACCTAATATGGGTGCCTCCACATTCATTAAGCAAATGCTACAATGTCTAAATAAGAAATCAACTCCAAAATGATAATTTGGGGGATATCAATATTGCCCTCTCAGTGTGGGATAGAATAACAGGTCAAAAACGTAACAGAGACATTGAAACTTAATCAAACCCTTACTGACATGGAACTTTTAGATCTTTATGGAATTTTCTATCCATGCACCAAAGAATACACATTTTTTTCAATAGCACATGGAACTTTCCCTAAAATAGACCAGATATTGAGATGCAAAACGAATCTCCACATACACAGGAAAGCTGGAATTATAGTCTGTACTCTATGAGACCACCATGGTCTAAAGCTTGACATACTCAACTCAAAAAAGAGCAAAGAATACACTATCTTGTGGAAACTAAATAGGATGATGTTGACTGAGAATTCAGTTCAAGAAGAAATCAAAAAGGAAATTCAAGTTTTCCTAGAAGAGAACGATAATGAAAATACAATATGTCAAAATCTCTGAGACAGAATGAAAGCTGTCCTAAGAGATAAGTTTATAGCCTTTAATGCCTGTATCAAAAAAATGAAACATCACAAATAAATAACTTAACAACATAGCTTAAAGCTTTATAGAAACAAGAGCAATCCTATCCCAAAAGCAGTAGAAGGGAGGAGATTACCAAAATCAGGGGACAAATATTCAAAATTGAGATAAGGAAAACAATACAGAGAATCAATCAGTCAAAAAGCTGGTTCTTTGAAAAAATCAATAAGATTGATACACCCCTAGCTAAATTAGCCAAAAGCAAGAGAGAGAAAACCCAAATTAACAAAATTAGAAATGAAAATGGAGTTATCACATCTGATACCCAAGAAATTCAGAGACATATAAGGTCATATTTCAAAAACTTATAATCCATGAAATTTGATAATACAAAAGAAATGGATGAACTCCTAAGTAAGCACAGCTTACTTAAATTGAATCAGGAAGTTCTGAATTATTTAAATAGTCCTATAACATGTGAGGAAATCAATGAATCAATCTACAACCTTCCCACCAAAAAATGTCCTGTATCAGATGGATTCAGCACACAATTCTACCAGACATTTAAGGAACAACTAACAGCAATACTCCTTGAACTCTAGCATAATATTTGAGGGAAGAAAGAGTTCCAAATTCTTTCTATGAAGTTAATATCATCTTATTCCCAAAACCTAATAAAGATACACTTAAAAAAGAAAAGGATAGGTCAATCTCTTTGATGAACACAGATGCAAAGATTCTCGACAAAATCTAAGCAAATCAAATACAAAAATATATCAAAAACATCATTCACAGTGATCAAATATGCTTTATCCCAGGCACAGAAGGTTGGTTCAACATCTACAAATCAATAAATGTAATCCACCATATAAATCAATACAAAGTATAAGATCACATTACACTCTTGATAGAGGCAGAAAATATTTTGACAAGATCCAAAATTGTTTTATGATCAAAACTGTAGAGACAGTTGGAATGGAAAGAAGCTTTCACAGCACAATAAAAGCTGCATCCAAGTCAACAGTAAGAATTATATTCAATGAGAAAAAACTTGAAGCATTCCCACTTCAATAAGGAACTAGATGGGGCTATGCACTCTCACCACTTCTATTCAATATTGTACTTGAAGCCTTACCAGAGCCATAAGACAAGAAAAGGACATAAAAGGCATTCAAATTGGCAGGGAAGAAGTCAAGTTATCACTATTTTCAGATGATATGACCTTTTTTTTATTTTCCACTCATACAAACTTAACAGGTACACTGGTCCACTCACTCCCTTCAACCTCCCACCGCCCTATGCCCCCTCCCGTCCCCCCTCCTTCCTCATCCCCAGTGCCTCCCCCTCCCATCCCCGGAGCATCCTTTAATGTGCATGCCAGACCCTCCTCTGGGCCCTCCTCTCTGATGAGGTGCAAGGACCCAGTGGCATTTCCCAGAACCTTTTCCTGTGTTCCCCTTAAGCATAGGAACACTAGTGTGGCTGTCAATCCCTTGCCTCCAAGGATTTTTTTAACATTTTTATTAGTATTTCTGCTCATACAAACTTAATAGGTACACCAATTCCCTCCCTCCCTCCTCCTCCCCCCTACTCCTCTGCTCCCCCTCCCCTCACCCCTCTCTCCTCATCCCCCAGTGCCTCCCCCCCAATCCTTGGAGAATCCTTTAATGTGCATGCCAGACTCTCCTCTGGGCCCTCCTCTCTGATGACGTACAAAGACCCAGTGGCTTTTCCCTGAACCCTTTCCTGTGTTCCCCTTAAGCATAGGAACACTATTATGGCTGTCAATTCCTTGCCTCCAAGGATCTAGGTGCTTTTAGCAAATGCTGGACTTTGTGGGGTAAATAGTGTGTTGAATATCGTGCAGGGCATGCAAAGTCCAATTATGATTGCTTCAGCCCTAACTTGTGTGGAGTATCTCGCATATCATTGCTCCTCCCATCCTTGTGCTCTTACAATCTTACCGCCCCCTCTTCTGCAAATTTCCCTGAGTTTCTGGATGGGGAGAGATTAGGCTGGCCTAGTTCCAGGTGGTTGATATAGATTCTCTGAAGTTCTGGATTATGGATCGTTGATTTTTTTTTCAGTTTTGCTGCTCATGCAATGCCCTTCACTCCATCCTGATGGGTATTGGATGTCACCCCTTGGCCAGAGATAAAAAGCTGTTAAACTAGAGTCTTGTTATAAGAGTATATTCAAAGGTAGATGTAATAAAAGTAGGAAACCCCAGTGAGGGAGAGGTCAATCACCCATTTGCAAAATGGTTACTTTTTATCTGCCAGACCATATGCCCTCCCCTTCTGGTGAGATCATACCCCATCAGTTGTAAATGATCAGGAACGAAAGTCTGTGCACTTAACCAGATGTCTCATTACTTACTTGTAGTCTTTAATGATAGCCTATTTTCCCTGCTGTAGCATGATCCCCTCTCTTGCCATTGTTGGCGGGGCCCTCCTTCCCCTTCCCTCCCATTTATAATCTTTGCAATTAATGTAAGTATTACAGGTATCCATCTTTGAGTGTGTCTCTAAGTGGAGTTGGCACTAGGATCCACCTATTAGGGAGTACATATGGTGCTTAATTTTCTGTGTCTGGGATACTTCACTCAATATAATTGTTTCTAATTCCATCCATTTCCCAGCAAATTGCATTAATTCATCATTTTTGATGGCAGAGTAGTATTTCATTGAGTAAATGTACCACATTTTCCTTATCCACTCATCAATTGTTGGACATTTAGGTTGATTCCATGACTTTGCTATTGTAGACAGTGCTGCTATGAACATGGTTGTGCTGTGCTATCGAGGTGAATTTTTGCTGTATGGGTTGTTATTCCCAAAAGTGGAATAGCAGGGTCATATGGCATTTCAATCTTTACCTTCTATAAGAATTGCCAGACAGCTCATCAGAGTGGTTGTATGAGCCTGCATTCCCATCAGCAATGTAGGAAAGTTCCCCTCTCTCCACATCCTCTCTAACATTTGGTGTTGTTTGTATTGTGAATTTTTGCAATCCTGACTGGAGTGAGATGATATCTCAGGGAAGTTTTGATTTGCATTTCCCTGATGACTAAGGAAGTGGAGCATTTTTTAAGATATTTGTTAGACATTTTAATTTTGTGCCTGATAAAGTTTCTTTTAAGTTCGAAGGCTCATTTTTTAATTGGCCCATTTGTTTCCTTGGTGTTTAGTGTTCTAAGTTCTTTGTACACTGCGGATAATAGAGCTCTATCAGATATGTGGTTAGCGAAGATTTTCTACCATTCTGTGGGTTGCCTTTTTTGCTCATGTTACAATCTCTTTATCTGAACAGAAGCTCTTTAATATCACAAGATCCCATCTGTTGAGTGTTGGTTGCAGTGACTATGCTATTGGATGTCTATTTAGGAACTGTTTGCCTAGCCCAATCAGCTCAAGGGAATTCCCTACCCTTTCAACTATGATTTTTATAGTTTCTGGCCTTATATCATCGTCCTTGATCCATTTGGAATTAATTCTTGTAACATGGTGACAAGTACGGGTCCAGTTTTAATCTTCTGCATGTGGATATCCAGTTTTGCCAGAACCATTTGTTGAAGATCTTGTTCTTTTTCCATTGGATTTTTTGGACCCCTTTGTCAAAGATCAAATGGCTGTAGTTGTGTAGGCTTATATCTGGGTCTTCAATCCTTATTCATTGATCTGTGTGTCTATTTTGGAGCCAATACCAGGCTGTTCTATAACTATGGATTTGTAGCATAAACAAAGGTTTAGTATGGCGCTACCTCCAGCAGTGTTTTTGTTACTCAGGATTGTCTTTGCTATCTGGGTCTTTTGTGCCTCCATATGAATTTTGAGATTTTTTTGGTCAACTTCTTTAAAGAATTGCTTTGGTATTTTAATTGGTATAGCATTGAATCTGTATATTTCCTTTGGTAGGATGGTCATTTTTATGATGTTGATTCTGCCAATCCAGGAACATGGGAAGTCTTTCCACCTTCTGGTGTCTTCTGCAATTTCTTTCTTTAAGGTTTTAAAGGTTTCATTTGAAGGTCTCTTATTTCCTTGGTTAGGTTTATACCAAGGTATTTCATATTTTTAGGGGCTAAAGTAAATAGGATTGTTTCTCAGGGCTTTTTCACTTCTTTCATTCTGAGCATTTAGGAAGGGCACTGATTTTTTGTACATTTATTTTGTATCCTGCCACACTACTGAACTTCTGTGTTAGTTCCAGGAGCTTCCTGGTGGAGTTTTTGGGATAACTCATGTATAAGATCATGTCATCTGCAAATAGGGATAGCTTGACTTCTTCCTTGCTGATTTGAATCCCTTTTATCTCCCTTTCTTGCCTTATGGCCTCAACTTAGACTTCAAGTACAATATTGAATAGAAGTGGTGAGAGTGGACAGCCTTGTCTTGTTCCTGATCGAAGCAGGAATTCTTCAAGTTTTCCCCATTGAGTATAATCCTTGCTGTTGGCTTGTTGTATACAGCTTTTATTATATTGATAAAGGTTCCTTCCATTCCTACTGTCTCTAGCGTTTTGATCATAAAGGGCTGTTGGATCTTGTCAAAAGCTTTTTCTGCATCTACCGATAGTATGTCATCTTGGGCTTTGTACTGGTTTATATGGTGAATTACATTTAGTGATTTGTGTATGTTGAACCAACCTTGTGTGCATGGGATAAAGACTACTTGGTCCCTGTGAATCATCTTTTTGATATGTTTTTGAGTCTGATTTGCTAAGACTTTGTTCAGAGTCTTTGCATCTGTGTTCATCAGAGAGATTGGCCTATAGTTTTCTTTTTTTTAATTTTTTATTATTATTTATTCAATTGTGCATGTGTGTGAGTGTATGTGCGTGTGTGTATGTATGTGTGTGTAGAACCACAGACAAATTCGGGAACCACCAGGGACCGCCTCCACATCCTCCTTGTTTACTCTACCCTGGGATTCACAGGTTCTGCCCTACCAGGACCAGAAATGAAGACCATCCCCACTTCCTCCTGGCATCTATATGTGGGGTCTAGGATCCAAACTCAGGACCTTCTGCCTGCAAGGCAGAGGCTTAACACCTGAGCCACCTCTCCAGCCCCTATAGTTTTCTTTTTTTAGGCTTTGGGATTAAGATGATATTAGCTTCATAGAAGGAATTTGGTAGTGTTCCTTCCTTTGCTATTTGATGGAACAGTTTAAGGAGTATTGGTGTTATTAGCTCCTTAAATGTCTGGTAGAACTCTGTGCTGAATCCATCTGGTCCAGGACATTTTTTGGTGGGAAGATACAAGATTACTTCATCGATTTCCTCATATGTTATAGGACTATCTAAATAATTCACAACTTCCTGATTCGATTTAGGTAAGTTGTGTTTACATAAGAATTCATCCATCTCTTTTGTGTTGTCAAATTTCAGAGCATAAGTTTTTGAAATATGACATTATCATTGACTGGATTTCTTGGGTATAAGTAGTGATAACTCCAATTTCATTTCTAATTTTGTTAAGTTGTGTTTTCTCTCTCTTGCTTTTGGTTAATTTAGCTAGGTGTGTATCAATCTTATTGATTTTTTCAAAAAACCAGGTTTTTGACTGATCGATTCTCTGTATTGTTTTCCTAATATCAATTTTGGATATTTCTCCCCTTATTTTTCTAATCTCCTCTCTTTTGTTGTTTTTGTGATCGGATTTCTCTAGTGTCTCTGAAGCTTTAAGCTGCATTTTTATTTATTTCTGAAGTTTCCATTTTTTGGATGTAGGCATTAAGAGCTATGAACTTACCTCTTAGGACAGCTTTCATTATGTCCCAAAGATTTTAGTAAGTTGTATTTTCATTATCATTTGCTTTCAGGAAATCTTGAATTTCCTTTTTCATTTCTTCCTGAATCCAAATTCTCTTTCAGCATCGTAGTGTTAAGTTTAAGTTTCCAGGAGTTATTGTATTTTCTGTTGTTTGTTGTGTTGTGGTTGTCAAGCTTTAGGCTGTGGTGGTCTGATATGGTACAGGCTAGAATTTCAACTTTCCTGTATGTGTGGAGATTCATTTTGTGGCCCAATATGTGATCTATTTTGGAGAAAGTTCCGTATGCTGCTGAGAAAAATGTGTATTCTTTGATGCATGAATGAAAAGTTTGATAGAGATCTGTAAGGTCCATTTCAGTAAGGGTTTGATTAAATTTCAAAGTGTCTATGTTAAGTGCTTTACCTGTTCATCTATCCCATGTTGAGAGGGTGATTTTGAAACCCCCAAGAATTATCGTTTGGGGGTTGATTTTTCGCTTTAGACATTGTAGGGTTTGCTTAATGAATGCGGGGGGGGCGTATTATGTGCATATATGTTCAGTATTGGGAAGTCTTCCTCGTGAATCATACCTGTGACTAAAATGTCATATCTATCTGTGTCTCTTACACACACACACACACACACACACACACACACACACACACACACTTGCACATAAAAATAAATTTGAAAAAAAAGTTAAAATAAATGAAAGCATCACAAGTGAATAACCTAAATTTGCAGCTGAAAACTTTCAAGAAACAAGAACAAACCAACCACTAAAGAAGTAGACATACAAAAAAATCATAGGACCAGTGGAGACATAAATAAAATTGAGAAAAAGAAAACAGTACAATCAAACAAAAAGCTGAAAAACTTAACAAGATTGGCAATTCCTTTGTCAAATTAACCAAAACCAAAAGTAAGAAAAGGCAAATTAATAAAACTAGAGATGAAATTATGACTATCACAACAGATATCAAGGAAATTAAAAAAATAATAAGGTCAAAACTTATACACCACCAAATTTGACAATCACAAAAAAATAGATGAACTTCTAAACACATGCAAAAGACCAACATTGAATCATGAAGAATTGAATCATTTGAATGGTCCTATAACCAGGGATGATGTTGTAGTAGTAACAATGAATTTCCCTACCAAGAAAAGCATAGCACCAGACAGATTCAACGCACAGTTCTGTCAGAAATTTAAGAAGCAATTAACATCCATGCTCCTGAAATTATTCCATAAAAAATGGAATACGCACTTCTACTTTCTACAATATTACAGACTCCAAAACCAAATAAAGACACAACAAAATGGAAAAGAAAATGTTCATTTCATTGATGAACACAAACACAAAGATGGTCATCAAAATCCTCACAAACTGATTCAAAAACATATCAAAATGATTATCCACTGTGACAAGATTGGATTTACTCCAGAAGCATAATGTTGGCTAAATATACATAAATCTGTAAATATAATTCACCATATAAAGAAATGCAAAGACAAAAATCACATGATCACTCAACTGTTGCTAAAATGGCTTTTGACAAAATCTAACATCTATTTATGATAAAGACCTTGGAGAAAATATGGTTGAAAGGAATGTTCATCAACATAATAAAGGCCATATACAACAAGCTTATGACAAAAATCATACTAAATGGTGAAAAACTGGAGGCATTCCCAGTCATATCAGGAACCAAACAAGGCTGTCCACTCTCACCATTTCTATTTAACATTGTTCTTGAATTCTTAACTAGAGCCATAAGAGAGAGAAATAAAAAGAATGTAACCTAGAGAAGAAATCAAGTTATCCCTATTTGCAGATGGCATGATCCTATACTTCAAAGACTCTGGGATCTAATAAATAAGTTCAGCAGAGTGGCAGGATATGAAATTAATGTTCAAAAATCAGTAGCATAAACCAAGGGTAAACAGAGTGAGAGAGACCTGAGAGAAATAATGTTGTTTACCATTGTCCCTAAAAGAAATGAAACACTTTGGAATAAACCTAATGAAGTATGAAAAAAAAAAACTACACAACAAAAACTTTAAAACCCTAAGAATGAGAGAGAGATTACAGAACACCAGAAGGTGAAAAGATCTCCCATGCTCCTAGATCAGCAGAATTAATATAATCAAAATGACTATTCTACCTATAAAAATATACAAATTCAATGCAATACCAAACAAAATTCCAACCCAATTCATCATGGAAATTAATAAAGCAATCTCAATATTCATATGGAAACATAAAAGGCCCAGGATAACAAAAAACTCCTGAATAATAAAAACTCTGTGGGAGGTATCACCATATCAGCACCTAAACTATACTATAAAGCCATAGTAATAAAAACAGCATGGTACTCACTCCAAAAAAGAGATATAGACAAATGGATTAGAAGGCAAGCCCCAAACATAAGCATATTCACATACAGTCAACATAATCTTTGACATAGGTGATCAAAAAACACACTGGAAAAAGGACAGCATCTTTTACAAATGATAGTGGTAAAATTGGACATCTACATGCAGAAGAATAAACTGGATGCTTATTTGACTCCTTGCATGAAAATAAACTCCCACTGGATCAAAGAACTCAAGTTTAGACCAGACCGTAAAACTTCTAGAAGTAAAAATAGGGAGCACACTTGATTCAATTGGCCTCAGACAGCATTTCCTTAATAGGACCCCAAAACATGGTATAAGTCCAACATTCAACAAGTAAGACTATATGAAATTAAAAAGCGCTTGCTCAGCAATATAGACTGGTAATCAAGCAAAAAGACAAACTGAAGAATGGGCGAGTATCTTCAGTAACCATACATCTGATAGAGGACAAATACCCAGAGTACAAAGAATTTGAAAAATTAAAATCTAAGGAAGTAAATATCACCATTTTTGCCATGCTAAATATTAATTTATTTTAGAGTTTGTGCTTTGAAGATTTTTGTTTCATGTTTTTTAGCTTGTCAGTAAACCTCAGTTTGATGGGGGAATATGGCATTGTTTTTTTTTAATATTCTCTTTTTTTCTCACTCAAACAAACTTGATAGGTACCCCATTCCCCCCCTCCCTCCACCCCTCCCTGGATCCCCTTGCTTCCTCCCCCCTTTTCCCTACCTTTCACCCTCTCCATCCCTTTCTCCCAGTGCCCACTCTGACCCCCATTCCTGGAGCATCCTTTAGTGTGCATGTCAAACTTCCCTCTGGGTCCTCTTCTCTGATGAGGTGTAAGGACTCAGTAGCATTGCCTAGAACTCTTTTTTGTGTTCCCCTTTGGTGTAGAAACACTATTGTGGCTGTTAATCCCTTGCTTGTAAGGATCCTAGTGCCTGTGATCCATGCTAGACTTTTTGGGGTCAATGACATGTTGGTCTTTGTGCAGGTCATGCAAAGTCTTATTATGATTACTTCGGTTCTAACTTGTGTGGAGTATCTTGCATATCATTACTTCTCTCCATCTTTAGGATCTTGCAATCTTACTGCCCCCACTTTTCCCTGAGCTTTGGGATGGGGAGAGATTAGGCTGGCCTGGTACCTGTGATTAATGTAAGGTCTCTGATATTCTGAATTAGGGTTTTTTTTTTCTTACGGTTTTGCTGCTTCTGCACTGCCCTTGGCGCCATCCTGATGGGTATTGGATGTCACCTCCTAGACAGATATAAAAGGCTATTAAAATAAAGTCTTATTATAAGAGTAGATTCAAAGGTAGATGGAATAAGAGTAGAAGACCACGGTGGGAGGGGGGTCACATTCCCATTTGCTGGATGGTTACCATCTGCCAGACTCTATGCCCTCCCTGTCTGGTGATATCAAACCCCATCAATTGCAAGTGACCAGGAAGGAAGTCTTTGAGCTTAACCAGATGTCTCATTACTTACTTGCAGTCCTTGATGGTGGCTTATTTTCTCTGCCGTAGCATGATCACCTCTCTCCTTGTTTCTGGCAGGGCCCTACTTCTACTCCTTCCCTCCTGTTTATAATCTTTGCAATTACTGTAGGTATTACAGACATTTATCTTTGAGTGTGTCTCTAGGTGGGTTTGGTACTAGGAGCCACCTATTTTAGGGAGTACATATGGCAATTAATTTTCTTTGTCTATGATACTTCAGTCAATATAATTGTTTCTAATTCCATCCATTTCCCGGCAAATTCCATTAATTCATCATTTTGATGGCTGAGTAGTACTCCATTGTATAGATGTACCACATTTTCCTTATCCACTCATCAACTGTTGAACATTTGGGTTGATTCCATGACTTTGCTATTGCAAACAGTGCTGCTATGAAAATGGTCATGCTGGTGCTATCGAGGTGAATTTTTGCTGTATGGATTTTTATTCCCAAAAGTGGAATAGCAGGGTTATATGGCATTTCAATTTTTAATTTCTTTAAGAATCACCAGATGGCTTGCCAGAGTGGTTGTATAAGCCTGCATTCCCACCAGCAATGTAGAAGAGTTCCCTTCTTGCTACATCCTCTCCAGCATTTGCTGTTGTTTATATTGTGGATTTTTGCCATCCTGACTGGGGTTAGATGATATCTCAGGGAGGTTTTCATTTCCCTGATGGCTAATTATACGGAACATTTTTAAAAGATATTTGTTATACATTCCAATTTTGTTGCTGGTAAAGTTTCTTTTAAGTTCCAAGGCGCATTTTTTATTGGGCCATTTGTTTCCTTGGTGTTTAGTTTTTTAAGTTCTTTGTGCACTCTGGATAATAAAGCTCTATCAGATATGTGGTGAGTGAAGATTTTCTCCCATTTTGTGGGTTGCTTTTGTGCTTGAGTTACAATCTCTTTATCTGAACAGAAACTCTTTAATTTCTTTTTTTTTGTTTCAATAACTTACTTTATTTACATTTGTCTATATTCTCTTATTTTTTCCCAAAACTTTTAAAAATATTTTTAAACAACAAGAGTCACAAGTCGATACATTTTCCAAATACATTTGTAGAACTATCAGAGAGTCAACTATTAGCAAAACAGGGAAAATCTCTATACAAGCTTCAGGTGCTGTCATTTTTTTTTATCAATTATTTATTTTCATTTATTTTTTCCACTCATACAAACGTAATAGGTACTCCTCTCCCCTCCCTCCCTCCACCCTCCCTGGACATCTCTGCGCCCTCCCCCCTTTTACCCTTCCTTTCACCCCTTCCTGCCTTTCTCGCAGTGCACCCTCCCCCCATCTCTGAAGCATCCTTTAATGTGTATATCAAACCTTCCTTTGGGTCCTCCTCTCTGATGAAGTATAAGAACTCAGTGGCATTTCCTAGAACTCTTTCTTGTGTTCCCCTTAAGTACAGGAACACTATTGTGACTGCTAATCCCTTGCTTCTAAGGATCCTAGTGCCTTTAGTCCATGCTAGACTTTGAGGGGTCAATGATAAGTTGATCATTGCACAGTTCATGCAGAGTACTATTATAATTGCTTCAGCCCTAACTTGTGTGGAGTATCTTGCATATCATGACTCCACCCATCCTTGTGCTCTTACAATCTTACCACCTCCTCTTCTGCAAATTTCCCTGAGAGAAGCTCTTTAAATTTCATAGGATCTCACCTGATGAGTGTTGGTTGTGGTGACTGTGCTATCAGATTTCCGTTTAGGAACTGTTGGCCTAATCCAATCAGCTCGAGGATGTTCCCTACCCTTTCAATTAAGGTATTTATAGTCTCTGTCCTTATATTGAGGTTCTTGATCCATTGGGAATTATGTCTAGTACATAGTGACAGTAACAGGTCCAGTTTTAATCTTCTGCATGTGGACATCCAGTTTTGCCAGCACCATTTGTTGAAGATGCTGTTCTTTTTCCATTGCATTTTTTGGGCCTTTTCGTCAAATATCAAATGGCTATATTTTTGTGGGCTGATATCTGGGTCTTCAATCCTTATCCATTGATCTCTGTGTCTATTTTGGAGCCCGTACCAGGCTGTTTTTATAACTATGGATGTGTAGTATAGAAAAAGGTTTGGTATGGTGATACCTCTGGCACTGTTTTTGTTACTCAGGATTGTTTTTGCTATTCTGGGTCTTTTGTGCCTCCATATGAATTGTGAGATTGTTTGGTCAACCTCTTTAAAGAATTGCTTTGGAATTTTGATTGTTATAGCATTGAATCTGTATATTGCCTTTGGGAGAATAGTCATTTTTATGATGTTGTGTTGGGCCTCTTTACCAGGCCTGAGGCCTGCTGGAACTTCCTGAGCCTGGCTAGAGTTTCAGGATCTGACTTTAGGTTTTGAATCTCATCTCTTTCATTTACCTGGAATGATGTCACACCTATTCAGTCACCTTCTGGTCACTTATTCACTTTCTATTGGTTACCCCATAATCACACCACCCCTCACCCTTCCCCCCGCTGCACACTCTATATAATTCACCCCCCTATTTAATAAAGTTGAGATCCTGCTTTGACAGACCTCCCGGCTCCATTGTGTTTGTTGGGCCGCAACACTCATCACCCGCTCAGCTCCACGGATTGCCCGGCTGGTCCGGTCGTCCCTAGCCGCACTACCTGCAGTGGCCCCAGAGTCCTGCAGACTGGTGCCCCGTGTGAGGCAAACCTCAACTCACTGTCGGTCAAGTCGGTCTTCGGGTGAGTGTACCCCCATAAATTATGGGGCAGTCCTCGTCCCGGGCTAATCCAGCCCTGGACTCCCTATGAGTGCTTTTAAAAAGCAGAGGTTTAAACCTCACAGATAACCAAGCATAGCAATCATGGTCCTGCTTGCTCAAGGTGGCTCCATGGCTACCTGAGAGCAATTTATTTGATTGGAACACTTGGGACCGGATAGAGAAGTTGATTCTAAAGGACCAAAAACAGAAGGGGGAGATTCCCCCCTTGGGGGTCCTACCCACCATAGGGCCCTCAAGAGTTGTTTTCCCCCACGGCCTCCTAAGGAGAAAAAGGAAACTGGGGCGGAGGGGGTTAATAGAGAAGGAGATGAAGTGAAACTGCATCCCGGTGAGAGCCCAAGCTTGGCTAACCCGACTGCCATCAATCACTCCCCTCCTGATTCCTTTGTTCTTGCGACCTCTCGATCACCTCCCACAAACCCCTTTCTATCCCCTTCTGCTCCTCCTCCATATCCTCCCTTAGGGTCGACCGAGCTTTTCCTGGTTAACATAGCTCCGGGGGGAAATCACCCTGCAGCATGGTACCCCTGGACAGCTACTGAGATCAAAGATTTGAAAAAAGCTGTAGCTGAGGATGGGCCCAACTCCCCTTGGGCAGAGACCATCCTTTGAGGGCTTGTTCATCAGCCCTGCACAGCCCAAGACTGGATGAACTTAGCTAAAGCCGTCCTCCCTGGGGCACTCTTTATCAAGTGGAGTGTTTATTTTCAAGATGAATGTAGAACTCAGGGACAGAGGAATCAGGAGGCCAACGCTGCGATCCCCATCACCTATGGTATGCTTGCTGGGTTTGAAGCCCAATATTCTATTGGAGCTCAACAGGCAGCTATCCCTGACCCCTATAGAGACCAAGTGAGGACTGCAGGCACTAATGCCTGGAAAGGGCTAGATGATGGACCAACTGAGTCCCCCATTTCTGGATTGTCCCAGAAACCAAATGAGGACCTCGCCTCTTTCAGTGAGAGGGTGGAGAAAAGCCTAGCCCACAAGGTCCCCCCAGGGCCTATACGAGAGCAGTTTGAAAGATCTCTAGTCTGGGAAGGTATGAATCAGGATCACAAGCTGGCCTGTGCAGGCCTTAAGGATAAAAATATGGCTAGGTGGATTGTAGCCACCAGGGACATAGGCACTACTTCCCACACTGCCCGGGCCAATGCTAGGGCCATGGCTACGGCTTTGCGCTCAGCCAGAGAAGCTGACAGGCAGGAATCAATTGACACCCTGGTGTGTGCCCTCCAACAAGTTCTTCCTGGAAAAGGGAAACAAAACTGCTTTGGCTATGGGCAACAGGGTCACTTTAGAAGGGAGTGCCCACTTAAGGCTAAAGCCCTTCCATGGGAAAGTCCTCAGACCCCCTGCCCAAGATGTAGAAAGGGATTCCATTGGGCTAAAGACTGCAAATCTAAAGTGGACATTCAGGGGAAGTCTTTAAACTCCCTCCGGGGCCGCCCCCAGCCCCGTTAAATAAGGGAAAGCGAACCGTCAGAGCTCATTGGACGGTGCCTCTAGTCCCGGGGCTGAGACCTAAGCTGTTCCTCACCATTGGCGGAAAGAGTTTCAAATTTCTCATTGACACAGGGGCTGACTGCACAGTTATAAGAAAAGAGGAGGTGCCTTCAGCCTGGTGGCTGGTCCTGGGCCCCCCATTACTAAGAGTGGGTGGACAGTCTTCCTCCTGGGAGACTATTGATTACCAGCTCTGGTCTGATCCGGATGGGAACCATGGAGAGGTGCGCCCCCTAGTGGTGTCTGGCTTAACTGCTAATCTTCTGGGCCAGGATATTCTTGGTGAAGCTGAGGCCTATATTGCAACTGATCATAAAAGTTTTTATGAGGATGTACTTGATCATGAAGAGTATGAGCAGCAATTTGGAGCCGGCAGAAATAGTCATCCAAATTATAGGGATGACCCTTATTTTGAGCATTTGAGGCGGAATCATCCTCCGGTCCACCCCCAATCCTAGAGGCCACTGCTCGCCCCCTGGTACCTAAGATTCGATGGACATCAGGAGACCCCATATGGGTTGAGCAGTGGCCACTCCCTACTTTCAAATTACAACAACTTCATATTCTTGTGGAACAGCAATTGTCTTTGGGACATGTACGACCTTCTACTAGTCCCTGGAATTCCCCTGTTTTTGTTATTAAGAAGGCCAATGGCTCATGGAGACTTCTACATAGCTTAAGAAAAATAAATGAAAGGATGATTCCTTTTGGGACCCCTCAAAGGGGTCTGCCCTGGATTCCAGCTATTTTGAAAGATTATTATTTGACTATTATTGACATTAAAGATTGTTTCTTCTCCATTCCCCTTCACCCAGAGGATGCAGAGAAATTTGCATTCTCTGTCCCCTCCGTTAACTGTGGGGGGCCAAATTTAAGATATTAGTGGACTGTCCTGCCTCAGGGGATGGCCAATAGCCCCCAATCTGTCAGTATTTTATGTCACAAATTTTCTTATCCTTGCTTAACCGACCTACCATTTTATTTTACATATATATGGATGATATAATTTTGGGGGCTCTCTCCCCCGCCAGTCTCCAAAAAATTACTAATGAGTGTCTTGCTATCTTAGAGGCCAACAAGTTTAGGGTGGCTCCTGATAAGATTCAGACTGTTCCTCCTTTCAAGATACTGGGCTCTGTACTGTCCCTCGATATAGTTTCCCCTATCAAGCCTCAATTACATATCAAAGACTCTTATACATTACCCCAACTACAGAAACACCTGGGAGAAATTAATTGGATGAGGCCATGGATACCCATCACTACAGAGGAACTGTATCCCCTATTTGATCTTTTGAAGGGCTTGGATCTCTCCTCCCAGGTGACCCTCACTCCTTATCATCATCAAATTTTTCACAAAATTCAATGAGCAATAGATCATTCTGTCTTAAAGAGATATGATCCTGGCCTTCCCATCATCCTTTACCTTTTTTCTGGAGAGATGTTATGTACTGCCATGTTGGCACAAGGAGGTGATCCCCTTCAATGGATCTACTTCTCAGTTAGGGGAGCCCCTAGAGTTTATTCTATGACTGATCAAGTTGCTGACTGTATTATCAAAGGCAGAGATGCTTGCACCCGGTTATTTGGGCTGGAATCTCACCTTCTTATTGTTCCTTTTAAGCTGTCAGACTTTACCTGGCTTCAGAGAAATAATGACAGGGTTGTTTTAGCCCTTGAAGGATACTTAGGAAAGATTGATTGCCATTATGGCCCTCATAAATGGATGAGCTCATTTTTAAGACTAGATTGGAGACCCCCTAAGCTCTTTCTCCCTCAACCTGATCCTAATTTTCTTACTGTATTTACCGATGGGGGGCGCCTAGGAGCCTCCTTAGTGGCTTTTCCCCCTGATAAGAAGGGGCAACCGTTGTTCCCCCTTATGAGGGTCACCCATGAGGTTGAGGGTTCGGCACAATTTAAAGAATTGTTTGCGGTGGTATTAGCACTGAGCCTTTTAATTTGTTTTCTGATAGCCTTTATGTTGTTAACCTACTGCCTAATCTACTTGATGCTTATATTAAATTAGATTCTAACCTATAACTCCATTGATGCTACAGGCACAATTATTACTCAAACAAAGACTTAATCCCATCTTCATCCAACATCTTCGGAGTCACCAAAATCTGCCTGGGTTTCTATCTGAAGGAAATGCCCTAGCAGAGAAGATGGCATCTGCTTTAACTTTTCAAGAGGCGACCAGTTTATATGAGTTAACCCACATTAACTGGAGAGGCCTCCATCACAAATATCCTTTGGTGCCCATCAAAGATCTTAAAAAGATCATCTGCACTTGCAAGTCCTGCCAACCCTTTCTTCAACTCCCTCCTTTACAAAAGATGGGAGTTAACCCCCGTGGACTACGACCTAACAACCTATGGCAAACAGATGTTACTCATTACCCTCCATTTGGTAAACTTAAATATAGCTTTTTTATTATTGATACATTCTGTCATGCCTGCTGGGCTATGGCACACGCAGGGGAAAAATCTAAACATGCTGTCAGTCATATGTTACAATGCTTTTTTTTTTTTGCCCTTGCTAATGGCCCTTGCTTTATTAGTAAGGCCTTTTCCAAGTTTCTCCAGACCTGGAATATTACCCATTCCACTGGCATCCCTAATAACCCTCAGGGACAGGCAATCATAGAACGTCAAAAATCAAACTCTTAAGGCTCAATTACAAAAACAAAAGGGGGAGTCTCTCCCCCCCATGATCAGCTGAAGAAGGCTCTGTTAATGCTTAACATTTTAAATTTGACTAAAACAGATTTAGAATCACCATTCCAGAAGCACTGGACTTCTAAGATCTCATACAAATCCATCCAGGTTCGCTGGAAGGACCCCCTTACCAGGGGATGGAGGGGTCCAGACCCCCTCATCACTGCGGGGAGAGGATTTGGATGCATGTTCCCCCAAAGTGAAAAAAGGCCTATTTGGGTCCCTGCTCGGGACATCAAATACCTTCCTCCATTGGCAGAGGGAGAGGATAAAAACCTTCCCAGGGAGTCGTCTCCCCCTGAGGATTTTCTTTCTTCTCTCTCCACAGAGAAGCATGAAGGTTCCATTGATCTTACTCTACCTGACGGTGATCTTCCAGCCATCGAGAGGAGGATTTGGAGATCCACATGAGGCCCGAATCATCATTGGACGACAGATGGGTAAACCCTGCGACTGCAAAGGGGGGTCCTTCAATATCCTCCCTACTGATGGGCTTCTCTCTAGCACTGTGGACTGTGGGCAAAAAATAGCAGGGACTTTCTTGCCTAAACGAGAGACTGGATTGGGAAAACTACAATGGGTATGTTGGAAAAAGCCCACTGTAATTAAACCAGTTGATGGGCAACCCGGACCCTGCCCTCCTGGAGCATGTATAACCACCTATGAAGCTGTTCATGTGGTCTGCTATTACCAGGCCTCTCAATGCCAACTAGGTGATAAGACACTCTGGATTGCAACGAGGAATGGGGTTCAGGGGCCCCTCACCTCCAGTACATACATGACCAAACAAGCCCAATGCCCAGATGTTCCAGGAGGGCAAGATATATTCTGGGAGCTTACAGCCCCATTGGGAATGTCTGATGGAGGAGGAGTTCAGGACCAGTTGGCAAAGGTAATAGTTGAAAATAAGCTTGAGGAGATAGCCTGGGCCCTTCACCCACGCCTTCAATTTCATCCCCTTGTTTTCCCAGAACGGAAGGGGGACTTGCTCCTAGACCCTCCCACAGAAGCTCTTTTAGAACTTGCTTTTAATCTTTTGAATACTTCTGCTCCTTCCATAGCAGAGGATTGCTGGATTTGTATTGCACAGGGACCCCCACGTCCTCTAGCTCTACCAGTACCCTATAATGGGACCCTAAATTATACTACTGAAGGATGCAGCTTCTCTCGCCCCCTCTCAGTACAGCTTATGCCTATGGGAGCCAATCACCCCTATTTCCTGGAGGCTCTTCCTGGTCCTAAGGATGCTACAGGCATTAATCTTGGTTATGCTGACTCCTCCCTTTGTCCCACCAATTTAACCATCAAGTACCCAACCTTTCCAGTGTGCCCCCCACCTGGACATGTTTTTGTCTGTGGCTTTAGTGAAACCCACCGATTGCTCCCAGCCAATTGGATAGGGTTTTGTGTATTAGCAATATTGACCCCTGACATCAATTACATTAAAGGAGATGAACCAGTCCCTGTCCCTGCATTTGATTCTATCGCCCGTCGACCTAAGAGGGCTATACAAATGATACCCATTTTGGCTGGCATCGGAATTGCGGCAGGGGTGGCCACGGGCACTGCAGGCCTGGGCACTTCGATAGTACTTTACCAACAATTGTCACAGAGGCTTATTGATGATGTCCAGGAGGTATCAGAGACCGTCATTGAGCTCCAGGGCCAATTGGACTCCCTCGCCGATGTGGTCTTACAAAACTGACGGGGCCTAGATTTATTAACTGCCAAGGAGGGAGGAATTTGTCTTTTTTTTACAGGAAAAATGCTGTTTTTACGCTAACAGATCAGGATTCATGCTTGACAAGATAAAGAAACTACAGGAGGACCTGGATCAGTGAAGGAAAGAGCTCCAGGGACACCCCTTTAGGTCCTCCTTTGGCGGCCTCCTCCCATACCTTACTCCCCTCTTGGGTACTGTGTCCATGATACTTCTCCTTGCAGCCATTGGGCCTTGTGTGATTAATTCTCTTACTCGCTTTATTAAAAGACAGATTGAATCTATCCAGCTTCACCAGGTCCACATCAACTATCAGATGCTCGCTGCTAAGGAGTCCAGCTCTGAACATTTGGCCTTAGAGCCATTTGATGACTCCCTGTGACCATGAAAACCCCAAGTCTGGCCTAGCCAGGCGCTTAAGTGAGGGCTGGTGGCCAGAGACGGGTAAGTGAGGGCCCAGCTGGAGATCAACCTAAGACAGGACTTGTAACACTCAAAGTTGCAAGCTCCCATGACGGGTAAGACTCCGGAGGGGAGCTCTCACACCTAAGATAGGCACAGTCACTCAAGGCCATACGGCCTGCTCGATCGCAGGTAGCCCCCAGATGGTCTTTTAAAAAAACAGAAGGGGGAGGTGTTGGGCCTCTTTACCAGGCCTGAGGCCTGCTGAAACTTCCTGAGCCTGGCTAGAGTTTCAGGACCTGACTTTAGGTTTCGAATCTCATCTCTTTCATTTACCTGGAATGATGTCACACCTATTCAATCACCTTCTGGTCACTTATTCACTTTCTATTGGTTACCCCATAATCACACCACCCCTCACCCTTCCCCCCGCTGCACACTCTATATAATTCACCCCCCTATTTAATAAAGTTGAGTTCCTACTTTGATAGACCTCCCAGCTCCATTGTGTTTGTTGGGCCGTGACACTCATCACCCGCTCAGTCCCATGGGTCACCCGGCTGGTCTGGTCGTCCCTAGCCGCACTACCTGCAGTGGCCCCAGAGTCCTGCAATGTTGATTCTGCCAATCCAGGAACATGGAAGGTCTTTCTTCCTTCCAGTGTCTTCTGAAATTTCTTTCTTTATGGCTTTGAAGTTTTATTGTAAAAGTCTCTTACTTCCTTGGTTAGGTTTATACCAAGGTATTTCATTTTTTTTAGGGGCTATAGTAAATGGGATTGTTTCTTTCAGGGCTTTTTCACTTCTTTCATTCTGGGCATATAGGAAGACTACAGATTTTTGTGTTTATTTTATATCCTGCCACCCTGCTGAATTTCTGTATTAGTTCCACGAGTTTCTTGGTGGAATTTTTGGGATCACTCAGGTATATGATCATGTCATCTGCAATTAGAGATAACTTGACTTCTTCCTTGCCAATTTGAATCCCTTTTATTTCCCTTTCTTGTCTTTTGGCTTCAGCTAAGACTTGAAGTACAATATTGAATAGAAGTGGTGAGAGTGGACAGCCTTGTCTAGTTCCTGATCAAAGCAGGAATGCTTCAAGTTTTTCCTCATGGAGTATAATCCTTGCTGTTGGCTTGTTGCATACTGCTTTTATTATATTGATAAAGGTTCCTTCCATTCCAACTGTCTCTAGGGTTTTGATCATAAAGGGCTGTTGGATCTTGTCAAAATCTTTTTCTACATCTGTTGAGTGTATCATGTGGTCTTGATTTTTCAACTGGTTTATATGGTGAATTACATTTATTGATTTGCACATGTTGAACCAACCTTGTGTGCCTGGGATAAAGCTTACTTGATCCCCGTGAATCATCTTTTTGATATGTTTTTGAATCTGATTTGCTAAGACTTTGATGACAATCTTTGCATCTGTATACATCAAAGAAATTGGCCTATAGTTTTCTTTTTTAAGTGTATCTTTATTAGGTTTTGGGATTAAAACGATATTAGCTTCATAGAAAGAATTTGGTAGTGTTCCTACTTTTGCAATCCCTGCTTGTTTCCTGTTTCCATTAGCCTGCAGAATTTTTGACCAGACTTTTATTTTCAGGGTGAGCCTATCTTTTGTGGCAAGATGAGTTTCCTGAAGGCAGCAGATTTATAGATTTTGACTTTTATTTATTTATTTTTTATTCCCACTCATACAAACTTAACAGGTACACCAGTTCCCTCCCTCCCTCCAACCTCCCACCACCCTGTGCATCCCTCCCCCCCTCCCTCCCCAGAGCATCCTTTAATGTGCATGCCAGACTCTCCTCAGGGTCCTCCTCTCTGATGAGGTACAAGGACCCAGTGTCATTTCCCAGAACCCTTTCCTGTGTTCCCCTTAAGCATAGGAAAACTACTGTGGCTGTCAATCCCTTGCCTCCAAGGATCTTAGTGCCTTTAGCAAATGCTAGACTTTGTGGGGTCAATAGTGTGTTGGACATTGCGCAGGGCATGCAATGTCCTATTATGATTGCTTTGGCCCTAACTTGTGTGGAGTATCTTGCATATCATTGCTTCTCCTATCCTTGTGCTCTTACAATCTTACTGCCCCCCCTTCCTTAGGCTGTCCTAGTTCCAGATGATTGATATAGATTCTCTGAAGTTCTGGATTATGGTTTGTTGATTTTTTTCCAGTTTTACTGCACCTCCAATGTCCTTCACTCCATCCTGATGGGTATTGGATGTCACCCCCTGGCCAGAGATAAAAAGCTGTTAAACTAGAGTCTTGTTATAAGAGTATATTCAAAGGTAGATGTAATAAAAGTAGGAAACTGCAGTGAGGGAGAGGTCAATCACCCATTTGCAAAATGGTTATATGCCAGACTATATGCCCTCCCCTTCTCGTGAGATCGTACCCACTCAGTTGTAAATGATCAGGAATGAAAGTCTGTGAACTTAACCAGACGTCTCATTACTCACTTGCAGTCCTTGATGATGGCCTATTTTCTCTGCTGTAACATGGTCGCCTCTCTCCTTGTTTCTGGTATGGCCCTCCAACCCCATCCCTCCTGTTCATAATCCTTGCAATTACTGTAGGTATTATACAGATTTATCCTTCAGTGTCTCTAGGTGGGTTTGGTACTAGGAGCCACCTATTAGGGAGTACATAAGGCGCTTAATTTTTTGGGTCTGGGATACTTCAGTCCATATAATTGTTTCTAATTCCATCCATTTACCGGCAAATTCCATTAATTCATCATTTTTGATGGCTGAGTAGTATTCCATTGTATAGATGTACCACATTTTCCTTATCCACTCGTCAACTGTTGGACATTTGGGTTGATTCTATGACTTTGCTATTGCAAACAGTGCTGCTATGAACATGGTCATGCTTATGCTACTGAGGTGAATTTTTGTTATATGCAGGGTTATTCCCAAAAGTGGAATAGCTGGGTCAAATGGCATTTCAATTTTTAATTTCTGTAAGAATATCCAGATAGTTCGCCAGAGTGGCTGTATGAGCCTGCATTCCCAGCAGCAATGTAGGAGAGTTCGCTTCTATCCACATCCTCTCCAGCATTTGGTGCTGTTCGTATTGTGCATTTTTACCATCCTGACCGGGGTGAGATGATATCTCAGGGGCGTTTTGATTTGCATTTCCCTGATGGCTAAGGATGTGGAGCATTTTTTAAGATATTTGTTAGACATTTTAATTTCATCCCTGGTAAAGTTTCTTTTAAGTTCCAGGGCCCATTTTTTAATTGGGCCATTTGTTTCCTTGGTGTTTAGTTTTCTAAGTTCTTTGTGCACTCTGGATAGTAGAGCTCTATCAGATATGTGGTTAGTGAAGATTTTTTCCAATTCTGTGGGTTGCCTTTGTGCTTGAGTTACAATCTCTTTATCTGAACAGAAGCTCTTTAATTTCCCAAGATCCCATCTGTTGAGAGTTGGTTGCAGTGACTGTGCTATTGGATGTCCATTTAGGAAATATTGGCCTAGCCCAATCAGCTCAAGGGAGTTCCCTACCCTTTCAACTATAATTTTTATAGTTTCTGGCCTTATATCGAGGTCCTTGATCCATTTGGAATTAATTCTTGTACATAGTGACAGTAATGGGTCCAGTTTTAATCTTCAGCATGTGGAGATCCAGTTTTGCCAGCAACATTTGTTGAAGATACTGTTCTTTTTCCATTGGATTTTTTGGGCCCATTTGTCAAAGATCAAATGGCTGTATTTTTGTGGGCTTATATCTGGGTCTTCAAGCCTTATCCATTGATCTGTGTGTCTATTTTGGAGCCAGTACCAGGCTGTTTTTATAACTATGGATTTGTAGTATACACTAAGGTTTGGTATGGTGATGCCTCCAGCAGTGCATTTGTTACTCAGGATTGTCTTTGCTATACTGGGTCTTTTGTGCCTCCATATGAATTTTGAGATTGTTTGGTCAACCTCTTTAAAGAATTGCTTTGGGATTTTAATTGGTGTAGCCTTGAATTTGTATATTGCCTTTATAAGGATGGTCATTTTTACAATGTTGATTCTACCAATCTAGGAACATGGGAGGTCCTTCCACCTTCTGGTGTCTTCTGCTATTTCTTTCTTTAGGGTTTTAAAGTTTTCATCATAAAGGTCTCTTACTTCCTTGGTTAGTTTTATACCAAGGTATTTCATTTTTTTAGGGGCTATAGTAAATGGGATTCTTTCTCTCAGGGCTTTTTCACTTCTTTCATTCTGGGCATATAGGAAGGCCACTGATTTTTGCACATTTATTTTGTATCTTGTCACTCTGCTGAACTTCTTTATTTGTTCTAGGAGCTTCCTGGTGGAGTTTCTGAGATTACTCAGGTATAAGATTATGTCATCTGCAAACAGAGATAACTTGAATATTTCCTTGCCGATTTGAACCCCTTTTATGTCCCTATCTTGTCTTATGGCTTCAGCTGAGATTTCAAGTATAATATTGAATAGAACTGTTGAGAGTGGACAGCCTTGTCTAGTTCCTGATGGAAGTGGAAATGCTTCAAGTTTTTCCACATTGAGTATAATCCTTGCTGAAGGTTTGTTGTATGCAGCTTTTTTTATATTGATAAAGGTTCCTTCCATTCCAAATGTCTCTAGGATTTTGATCATAAAGTGCTGTTGGATCTTGTCAAAAGCTTTTTCTGCATCTATCGAGAGTATCATGTGGTCTTGGACTTTGGACTGGTTTATATGATGAATTACATTTATTGATTTGCGTATGTTGAACCAACCTTGTGTGCCTGGAATAAAGCCTACTTGATCTAGATGGATGATCTTTTTGATATGTTTTCAATCTGATTTGCTAAGAGTTTGTTGAGAATCTTTGCATCTGTGTTCATCAGAGAGATTGGCCTATACTTTTCTTTTTTTTCTTTTTTTTAATTTATTATTTATTCAATTGTGCATGTATGCATGTGTGTGCATGAGTGTATGTATGTTTGGTATGTATGTATGTATGTATGTGTGTAGAACCACGGACGAATTTGGGAACCACCATGGACGCCTCCACCTCCTTGTTTATTCTGCCCCGGGATTCACAGGCTCCGCCCTACCAGGACCGGAAACGCAGGCTGCCCCCCACTTCCGCCTGGCATCTATACGTGGGGTCTAGGAACCAATCTCAGGATCTTCCGCTTGCAAGGCAGAGGCTTAACCCCTGAGCCACCTCTCCAACCCCTATAATTTTCTTTTTTAAGTGTATCTTCATTAGGTTTTGGGATTAAGACGATAATAGCTTCATAGAAGGAATTAGATAGTGTTCCTCCCTTTGCTATTTGATGGAACAGTTTAAGGAGTATTGGTGTTATTAACTCCTTAAATGTCTGGTAGAACTCTGTGCTGAATCCATCTGGTCCAGGACATTTTTTCGTGGGAAGATTCGAGATTACTTCCTTGATTTCCCCATATGTTATTTAAATAATTCACCACTTTCTGATTCAATTTAGGTAAGTTGTGTTTACTTAGGAATTCATCTATTTCTTTTGTGTTGTCATATTTCACAGAGTATAAGTTTTTGAAATATATCATTATAATTCTCTGGATTTCTTGGGTATCAGTAGTGACAACTCCATTTTCATTTCTAATTTTGTTAATTTGGGTTTTCTCTCTTGATTTTGGTTAATTTAGCTAGGGATGTATCAATCTTATTGATTTTTTCAAAGAACCAGCTTTTTGACTGGTTGATTTTCTGTATCATTTTCCTATCTCGATGTTGGATATTTCTCCCCTTATTTTGCTAATCTCCTCTCTTCTGCTGCTTTTGGGATCAGATTACTCTAGTTTCTCTAAAGCTTTAAGCTGCATTGTTAAGTTATTTATTTCTGATGTTTATATTTTTTATGTAGGCATTAAGAGCTATGAACTTACCTCTTAGGACAGCTTTCATTGTGTCCCAGAGATTTTGGTATGTTGTATTTTCATTATCATTCGCTTTCAGGAAATCTTGAATTTCCTTTTTAATTTCTTCCTGAATCCAGTTCTCATTCAGCATCATAGTGTTAAGCTTCCAGGAGTTAGTGTATTTTCTGTTGTTTTTTTGTGTTGTGGATGTCCAGCTTTAGGCCGTGGTGGTCTGATAGGACACAGGCCGTGGTGGTCTGATAGGACAGAATTTCAACTTTCTTGTATATGTGGAGATTCGTTTTGTGGCCCAATATGTGATCTATTTTGGAGAAAGTTCCATGTGCTGCTGAGAAAAAAGTGTATTCTTTGGTGTGTGGATGAAAAGTTCGATAGACATCTGTAAGGTCATTTCTTTAAGGGTTGGATTAAGTTCCTAAGTGTCTCTGTTAAGCTTTTGACCTGTTGATCTATCCCATGTTGAGAGGGAGGTGTTGAAATCCCCCAAAATTATCATTTGGGCATTGATTTCTCGCTTTAGATGCTGTAGGGTTTCTTAATGAATGTGGAGGGGCCCGTATTGGATTCATATAAAAATATAGCACGCTTCACGAATTTGCATTTCATCCTTGTGCAGGGGCCATGCTAATCTTCTCTGTATCATTCCAATTGTAGTATATGTGCTCCAGAAGCGAGCACAGATTTTGACTTTTAATCTAAGTTTGTAATCTGTGTCTGTTGAATGGTGAGTTAATTGCATTGACATTTAATGTTATAATGGAGAAATTATTTTTTGTTGTTTCTTTATATGGTCGATTGAATGCATTGAGTTTTTTCTTTTTTGCAACACACCTGCTTAATTTTTTATTCTTTTAGTATGTCATATATAATTACAGTGAACTTGTTGTATTTTTACATCGTTTTAAAATTTTATTTTATTTTTTCACTCATACAAATTTGATAGGTACCCCATCCCCTCCCTCCCACCTATCCCTGGATCTACTTGCTCCCTCCCTCTTTTCCCCTTCCTTTTCCTCCTCCCTCCTTTCTTCCAGTGCCTCCACCCCCCATTCCTGGAGAATCCTTTAGTGTGCATGTCAAACTTCCCTCTGGGTCCTCCTCTCTGCTGAGTTGTAAGGACTCAGTAGCATTGCCTAGAGCTTTTTTCTGTGTTCCATTTTAGTATAGGAATACTGTTGTGTAAAATTAGAAATGAACATGGAGTTATCACTACTGATACCCAAGAAATCCAGAGAATTATAACATCATATTTCAAAAACTTATACTCAATGAAGTTTGACAACACAAAAGAGATGGATGAATTTCTAAGTAAACACAACCTACCTAAATTGAATCAGGAAGTTGTGAATTACTTAAATAGCCCTATAACATAAAAGGAAATTGAAGAAGTAATCTCAAATCTTCCCACCAAAAAATGTCCTGGACCAGATGGATTCAGCACAGAATTCTACCAGACATTTAAGGAGTTAATAACACCAATACTCCTTAAACTGTTCCATCAAATAGCAAAGGAAGGAACACTATCAAATTCCTTCTACGAAGCTAATATTGTCTTAATCCCAAAACCTAATAAAGATTCACTTAAAAAAGAAAACTATAGGCCGATCTCTCTGATGAACACAGATGCAAAGATTCTCAACAAAGTCTTAGCAAATCGGATTCAAAAACACATTAAAAAGATCATTCACAGGGACCAAGTAGGCTTCATCCCTGGCATACAAGGTTGGTTCAACATACGCAAATCAATAAATGTAATTCATCATGTAAACCAGTCCAAAGTCCAAGACCACATGATACTCTTGATAGATGCAGAAAAAGCTTTTGACAAGATCCAACAGCCTTTTATGATCAAAACGCTAGAGACAGTAGGAATGGAAGGAACTTTTATCAATATAATAAAAGCAGTATACAACAAGTCCACAACAAGGATTATGCCCAATGGGGAACAATTGGAAGCATTCCCACTTCGATCAGGAACTAGACAAGGCTGTCCACTCTCACCATCTCTATTCAATATTGTGCTTGAAGTCTTAGCTGAAACCATAAGACAAGAAAGGGACATAAGAGGGATTCAAATCGGCAAGGAAGAAGTCAAGCTATCCCTATTTGCAGATGACATGATCTTATACCTGAGTGATCCCAAAAACTCCACCAGGAAGCTCCTGGAACTAATTGAGAAGTTCAGCAGGGTGGCAGGATACAAAACAAATGTGCAAAAATCAGAGGCCTTCCTATATGCCCAGAATGAAAGAAGTGAAAAAGCCTTGAGAGAAACAATCCCATTTACTGTAGCCCCTAAAAAAATGAAATACCTTGGTATAAACCTAACCAGGGAGGTAAAAGACCTTTAAAATGAAAACTTTAAAACCCTGAAGAAAGAAATTGCAGAACACCAGAAGGTGGAAAGACCTCCCATGTTCCTGGATTGGCAGAATCAACATTGTGAAAATGACCATCCTACCAAAGACAATATACAAATTCAATGCTATACCAATTAAAATCCCAAAGCAATTCTTTAAAGAAGCTGACCAAACAACCTCAAAATTCATATGGAGGCACAAAAGATCCAGGATAGCAAAGACAATCCTGAGTAACAAAAACACTGCTGGAGGTATTACCATACCAAACCTTAGTCTACAGTACAAATCCATAGTTGTAAAAACAGCTTGGTACTGGCTCCAAAATAGACACAGAGATCAATGGATAAGGATTGAAGACCCAGATATCAGCCCACAAAAATACAGCCATTTGATCTTTGACAAAGGGGCCCAAAGAATCCAATGGAAAAAGAACAGCATCTTCAACAAATGGTGCTGGCAAAACTGGATCTCCACATGCAGAAGATTAAAGCTGGACCCGTACTTGTCACCATGTACTAGACTTAATTCCAAATGGATCAAGGACCTTGATATCAAGCCAGAGACTATAAAAATCATAGTTGAAAGGATAGGGAACTCCCTCGAGCTGATTGGGCTAGGCCAACATTTCCTAAACAGACATCCAATGGCACAGTCACTGCTACCAACTCTCAACAGTTGGGACCTTGTGAAATTAAAGAGCTTCTGTTCAGATAAAGAGATTGTAACATGAGCTCAAAGGCAACCCACAGAATGGGAGAAAATCTTCACTAACCACCTATCTGATAGAGCTCTACTGTCCAGAGTGCACAATGAACTTAGAAAACTAAACACCAAGGAAACAAATGGCCCAATTAAAAAATGGACCCTGGAACTTAAAAGAAATTTTACCAGAGATGAAATTAAAATGTCTAACAAATATCTTAAAAAATGCTCCACTTCCTTAGCCATCAGGGAAATGCAAATCAAAACGCCCCTGAGATATCATCTCACCCTGGTCAGTATGGCAAAAATCCACAATACAAACAACAACAAGTGCTGCAGAGGATGTGGAGAGAGGGGAACTCTCCTACATTGCTGATGGGAATGCAGGCTCATACAGCCACTCTGGCGAGCCATCTTGAGATTCTTAAAGAAATTAATGATTGAAATGCCATATGACTCTGTTATTCTACTTTTCGGAATAACCGCCCATGCAGCAGAGGTTCACCTTCATAGCACAAGCACCACCATATTCGTAGCAGCACTGTTTACAATAGCAAAGTCATGGAATCAACCTAAATGTCCAACAGTTGACGAGTGGATAAGGAAACTGTGGTACATCTATACAATGGAGTACTACTCAGCCATCAAAAATGATGAATTACTGGAATTTGCTGGGAAATGGATGTCATTAGAAACAATTATATTAAGTGAAGTATCCCAAACCCAGAAAGGTAAGTGCCGTATGTACTCCCTAATAGGTGGCTCCTAGTACCAAACTCACCCAGCACACATTGAGACACTCAAAGGTAAACCTATGTAATACAGTAATTGCAAGGATTGTGAACAGGAGGGGTGGTGTTGGAGGGCCACACCAGACACAAGGAGAGAGGGGACTATGTTACAGCAGAGAAAACCGGCCTCCAAGGACTGCAAGTAAGTAATGTGACACCTGGTTAAGTTCACAGATGTTCGTTCCTGATCATGTACAACTGAGGGTGTATGATCTCACCAGAAGGGGAGGGCATATTTTCTGGCAGATGAAAGGTGATCATTTTGCAAATGGGTGACTGACCCCTCCCTCACCGAGGTTTCCTGCTTTTATTACATCTACCCTTGAATGTGCTATTATAACAAGACTCCAGTTTAACAGTTTTTTGTCTCTGACCAGGGGGTGACTTACAGTGCCCATCAGGATGGAGTGAAGGGCATTGCAGGAGCAGCAAAACTGCAAAAGAAAATCAACAAACCACAATCCAGAACTTCAGAGACTCTATATCAACCACATAGAACTAGGCCAGCCTAATCTCCTCCCATCCTGAAGCTCAGGGACATTTGCGGAAGAGGGGGCGGTAAGATTGTAAGAGCAAAAGGATGGGAGGAGCAATGATCTGAAGATTCTCCACACTAGTTAGGGCTGAAGCAATCATAATAGGACTTTGCATGCCCTGCGCAATGTCCAACACACTATTGACCTCACAAAGTCTAGCATCTGCTAAAGGCACCAAGATCCTTGGAGGCAAGGGATTGACAGCCACAGTAGTGTTCCTATGCTTAAGGGTAACACGAGAAAGGGTTCAGGGTGCCATTTGGTCCTTGTACGTCATCGGAGAGGAGGACTAAGAGGAGAGTTAGGCATACACAAGAAAGGACTCTCTGGGAATTGGGAGGGAGGCACTGGGTGACGGGGAGGGAGGGAAGGGGATCAGGGGGTTCAGGGGGAGGAGGAGGGGAGGAGGGAACTGGTCTACCTATTAAGTTTGTGTGAGCGGAAATAATAATAAAAAACGTTTAAAAATTAAAAAAAAAGGAATACTGTTGTGTCTATTAATCCCTTTCCTCTAAGGATCTTACAGCCTGTGATCCATGCTAGACTTTGGGGGATCAATGACATGTTGGTCATTGTGCAGGTCATGCAAAGTCCTATTATGATTACTTCGGCCCTAACGTGTGGAGTATCTTGCATATTATTGCTCTTCCCCATCTTTAGGCTCTTACAATCTTACCGCCCCCTCTTCCACAAATTTTCCTGAGCTTTGGGATTTAATACCATTGACATTTAATGTTATAATGGAGAAATTATTTTTAATTCTGGACATTTTTTATGTTTAGTGGGTTTTGTAAGTGTATTATTTGACTTTTAGGTTTTGGTGGTATTATACTTCCCTTCTGTCCTCCTGGATACGCTTGTTTTTTTCTTCAAGCTTGAGTATCATTTCTAGCATTTTTTGAAGACTTGGTTTGGTAGACATGTAAGCCTTCAAGTTGTCTTTGTGCTGGAAAAGATTTCTTTCTCCCTCAATCATGAGAGATCATTTTGCCAAGTATATCAGCCTGGGTTGACATTTTTGCCCATTTCATACTTGAAGTACGTCTCTCCAAGCTCTTCTTGATTTTACTGTTTCCATTGAGAAGTCATTTCTTATTTTAATAGGTTTACCTTTTTTTTAAATTTTTTTTATTATTAATTCAACTGTGTGCATATGCGTGTGTATATGTGTGTGTGCGTGTGTGTGTGTGTGTGTGTAGAACCACGGACGAATTCGTGAACCACCATGGACGCTTCCACCTCCTTCTGCCCCGGGATTCACAGGCTCCGCCCTACCAGGACCAGAAGCGCAGGCCGCCCCCGCTTAAGCCTGGCGTCTATACGTGGAATCTGGGATCCGAACTCAGGACCTTCCGCCTGCAAGGCGGAGGCTTAACCCCTGAGCCACCTCTCCAGCCCCTTAATAGGTTTACCTTTAAAAGTGCCTTTTTTTCTTTGAAAATCTCAGCACCTTTTCTTTGTCTTGAATGTGGAGTGTTTGGACTATTATTTGCCGTGGCAAATTTCTGTTTTGGTCATATGTATTTGGAGTGTTGAATGCCACTTGCATTTGGATGGGCCTCTCATTCCTTAGATGAAGGAAGTTTTCATTTATAATAATTTGAAAATTTTCCTCAAGTGTAGTATTTTAGGATTCTTGCTCTGGTATTCCATGAATGAGCATGTTAGGCTTCTTCAGTGTGTCCCATAACTCTTGAATATTTTTCTCAAGTATCTCTTTGGTTTTAACAACCTCTTCCATTGAGCTGGTTAATTCTTCCACTTTTACTTCATGATCTGAAATTCTATTTTCATCTTTATTCTGTTCATAAGACTCTCTGTTGCATTCTGAGTTGAGGATAACTTGTCTTTTAATTCAGTTTTTTTTATATTTTTTTATTATTATGTCAGCTCATACAAACTTAGTAGGTACACCAGTTCCCTCCCTCCCTCCTTCTCCCCCCGAACCCCCTGCTCTTCCTCCCCTCACCCCTCCCTCCCCATCCCCCAGTGCCTCCCGCCCCAATTCCCAGAGAGTCTTTTCTTGTGCATGCCTGATTCTCCTCTGAGCCCTCCTCTCTGATGACGTACAAGGACCCAGTGGCCATTCCTTGAACCCTTTCCCATGTTCCCCTTAAGTATAGGAACACTGCTGTGGCTGTCAATCCCTTGCCTCCATGGATCTTGGTGCCTTTAGCAGATGCTAGACTTTGTGAGGTCAATAGTGTGTTGGACATTGCGCAGGGCATGCAAAGTCCAATTATGATTGCTTCAGCCCTAACTTGTGTGGGGTATCTTGCAAATCATTGCTCCTCCCATCCTTTTGCTCTTACACTCTTACCGCCCCCTCTTCCGCAAATTTCCCTGAGCTTCAGGATGGGGAGAGATTAGGCTGGCCTAGTTCTATGTGGTTGATATAGAGTCTCTGAAGTTCTGGATTGTGGTTTGTTGATTTTAATTCAGTTTTAAACTCTGCTTGAGACTGTTTTAACTGCTTTATGCCTATTTTTCTTTCTCAAACCGTTTTTTCAACTCCTCAAAGTGTCTGTTGTGTTCCTCTTCAAAGTGGTTGATGTGGTTATTTAACTCATCCCGGATTTCCTCTTTTGTAGTATTAATCATGGAAATGATCAAGCTTTGATAGTCGTTATCTTTGGCCTGGATTTCTTGGCTATTTTCTGTGAATTTGTTCTGGTTGGAATCTATCATTATGGGGTTAATTCTTTCGATGTGATATTTGTGTTCTTGGGTTTTGTTTCTCATGAATCTGCACTTTGACTTGGCCATTGTTGTTTTGTCTCTTAAGACCTTTCAGTTTGTGTGTGTCTTTGACTGAACTTATTTCGTTGGTATTACTTGTCTCAGGCAGTTATTACTAGTGTTTGCCTTGGAGCTGCGTACGCTAATCTATTGTTATTGTTATATGCTAAAGGAGGCTATTAGACTGTTAGTACATCAATTAAGTCAGTTTTAGTAGTCTGGGGGTGAATATTAGTATGCTAGTGCACTTTTATGATTTAGTACCTTGGAGATATGTGAGGGTGAGTGATACGGTCCCTTAAGTTGTATATGTTTTGTGGATGGTCTATGGAAAAGGTAATCTACAGTGATTAATAATTGCAAGGAGCAGGATGGTAAAAAGAGGTTTACTTATCTTTGGGTGGATGTGAAGGATCTCTCCCATGTGATAGGATGATTTTAGAGGACTTCAGATGTATGGCCTTTGTCCCTAGATATTTGCTTGGGTTTTCTTTGGACTCTGTTGAATTCTGAGGAGCAGTGTGTCCTCCCTGGACTGTGAGTGTCCCTGGCCAGTGGAAAGGGCAGAGAGGCTGATGGTGACTGTGGTGCACTTTACCTTGGACTTGGAGTGTGGCCTAGTGGCCCTCCCTGGTAGGGGCCGCCTGGGTGCTGCTCAGGCGTGGTAGGGGGGGATCTGGAATGAACGGGTGACCTGGGGGCTGATGGGTTTTACCTGAGAAGCAGTGTGTGGTCCCTGGACCGGGTGCATCTCAGGCAGGCGGAAAGAGCAGAGGGGCTGATGGAGATGGAGGCACACTTCCTAACACCATTTAAAAAAAAAAAGTACTATAGAACTGTAAAGAAACTTCTCACAAGACACAATTCAAATGCCTAACAAATATCTTAAAAAATTTCTACTTCCCTACTCACTAGGGAAATCAAACTAAAATCACCCTGAGATATCATCTCACTCCAGTTAGAATGACTAAGATCCAAAACACAAATATAGCAAATGTTGGTGTGGTTGTGGGGAGAAGGAGGCATTCCTATATTGCTAATAGGATTATAAACTCATATAACTCCTTGGAGATCAATTTGGAGGATCCTAAAAAGGTTAAATATTTAAATTATGAATAACTAAGATGTACCAATACTGGGAATATTCCCAAAGAACTCTGCATCCTACAACGGAGTCACATACACAACCACATTCATCGTAGCTCTTTTCACAGCAGAAAAGAAATGGAACCAAGCTAGACATCCAACAGTTTATAGGTGATTAAGGAAAAGATTGAACATATATACACTGGAATGCTCCTCAGCTGTCAGAATAGATTAACTAATGAAATTTGTCAGTAAATGGATGGAATTGAAAGCAATCATACTAAGTGAAATATTCTGCGTTTTCTTCCTTATAAGCAAATATGTGGTATGTTCTTCCTTATAAGCAAATCCAAACATTAAACACTCACTTTGATGTAATCAAACAGAAACTCTTACAATACCCATTAAGTTAAAGGGGGTGGAGGAAGATGACTCTAAAAGAGCAGAAACAAAAGAACAGGGCTAAAGAGTTTTAAAAGGCTTTTGTGTAGAAAAGTTTCTAAGAGGAAGGAAGAACTGGAATAAGATACAGTAGATAGTGGGGTTATTCTTTACGTAACAATCCACCTACTTACAACTCCTAACATCCCACCCTCAATAAAAGGGGACATACTCCCAGCAATGTAAGCCTGTCTAAACAGCAGTGGACAGGGAGTGTCATAGTTAAGCACAGGTGTCAACTTGACAATTGAGGGTTTGAACTCTGGGCACATGTGTAGAGATTTCTGGTTGAGTTAAGCCCAGAGCAAATGTGCAGGAGATTGCCTAGCTGATGGGGGAGCCCCAGACCAAGGTGGGTGGGAAGGCCCTGGAATAAATGACAGAGAGCTGTTTGAGAGAGTCAGCACCCTTGTAAACACTTGGCCAGATATGCTGGTCTGGCAAGAAAGAATCGTCCCTCTCTCAGCCATTATGTAAAGATGGTGTGGTCAGTTCCCTCAGCACTGGTGTTGCTGCATGCTCTCCCGCCAAGTTGGACTACAAACTGTAACTAGATTATTGTATGAAAATAAACCCTTTGTTCCCTTAAAATATTTGATGGTGATTTATCAGCAACCATGCAGGTGAACTGCAACAGGGAGAAAACTGACAGCAGTCAGGATCAAATGCTTCACTACTAACCACCAACACTTGATAGTAAATCTGTCTAAACACTATCCATTTTATCTTTACAAAACAAAAGATCTGGACAGTCAAACAAAATGTACCCTTGTGCAATGGAAGAGCAGTGAAATAGACAATAACCACCAACCAGAGTATCATTGATCCTGAAACACTCAGCCCAAATCAGGACAACCAAGTTTCTCAAACCATACTAAGGCTCAGGGAATCTTGTAGAACAGAGGATGCTAACTGTGATTGTAAGAGCCTAAAAGTGGGAATGTGCAAGGCCAGCAAGGATATTCCACTCAAGATAGATATGGCTGCTACATCCAGAAACTTCCTGCAATGAAATTTATCTTCACCAGATGCAGGAGGGAGAAAGATAGATTGATGAAGTGCTACATTATTTTATTAAGACTAGGTAGAAATTGTCTTCAAAAGTTTAGGGATAAGACATTTTCCAGAACCTATATAATTTTTTTAAACTATAACATAAATGTGTTTATGTTTGTTTCAGAATATCAGGCTACAATATGAGACCTTTACTTTTTCTGCAATGATATCCATGTAGTAACATAAATGTTGCTGTTCTCTGTCATTTCTCTGGGCTGTGCGCACACACACACACACACAAACACACACTTAGAAGCACATACTTGGGGCATCCCAATACACTCTTCTTATGGAGTATTCGCTTTCTTTGGCATTCCATCTGTGGTTTTGCTTAATAAGCATCTACCCAAACAGTCTATGTCTCTTCACTGAATTCCATCTTTCAAGAAGAACCAAGACACTGCATATGCCTATCTGGTGCCTAGACTCAGATTAGTTTTCTTCAGATAGGTAATACATTCTCTCTCTCTCTCTCTCTCTCTCTCTCTCTCTCTCTCTCTCTCTCTCTCTCTCTCTCTATCTCTTGATTATATATGCATACTGATTAATTTTATTTGGGTTCTTCAGCAGAGGTGGGATATATATGGTCCTTTTCTGTGGATGAAAGCTCCTCTCCAGGCTGCCCCTGTGCTGAGACTTGGTCTGGTCCCTGCTGCCACCTAACACGTCAGCTTAACTTTTTTCTCTGACAAGACATAGAGGCAGTAGACACTGTCTTGCCTGTTATCCTTTCTTAAAATATCTCTAAGTGTACCATATCAAAGCATAAGGACATGTGAAGCTGCCCAGGGACTGAAAAACAGAGTGTGACCTCTGATTTATTAAAAAAAGAGCTAGAGAAATGAAAGGCTCTACTAGCTCCCAGTATGTTTGGGACAACCAGACTAAGACTCCAAAAAAATCACATTCCTGATGTGATTGAAGGTCAGTGAAAGCAGTCTGCACAGGAGACACCTCTGATATAAAAAAAAAAAAAACCTTTAAGCCTCAGGCTGTGTCTTTAATTCTTAAGGGCTCCAGAAAGTACCATTTAGATTACCATTTTTGTATTTCCCTTATCCATGGAAAGCTCACAATTTTTTTCTTTTTTTTATTTATTTCTTCCACCCATACAAAATTGATAAGTACCCCATTAGCCTCCCTCCCTCCACCCCTTCCTGGATCCCCTTACTCCTTACCCCCTTTCCCCTTCCCTTCCTGCCCTCCCTCTCCTTCTCCCAGTGCCCCCTCACCCCTATTCCTGGAGCACCCTTCAGTGTGCATGCCAAACTTCCCTCTGGGTCCACCTCTCTGATGAGGGGTAAGGACTCAGTGGCATTGCCTAGAGCTCTTTTTTGTGTTCCCTTTTAGTATAGGAACACTATTGTGGCTGTTAATCGCTTGCCTCCAAGGATCATAGTGCCTGTGATCCATGTTAGACTTTGGGGGGATCAATGATATGCTGGAAATTGCTCAGGTCATGCAAAGTCCTATTATGATTACTTCGGCCCTAACTTGTATGGAGTATCTTGCACGTCATTGCTCCTCCCCATCTTTAGGAGTCTTACAATCTGACCACCCCCTCTTCTGCAAATTTCCCTGAGCTTTTTGGTGGGGAGAGCTTAGGCTGGCCTGGTTCCAGGTGGTTAATGTAGAGTCTCTGATTTTCTGAATTAAGGTTTGTTGATTTTTTTTTCAGTTTTGCTGCTCCTGCACCCCCTTTAGCTCCATCCTGATGGGTATTGGATGTAACCCCCTGGCCAGAGATAAAAGACTGTTAAAATAGAGTCGTTATAAGAGGAGATTCAAAGGTAGATGGAATAAGAATAGGAGACTGCTTGTTAATTCCTCTCAGCCTTCCACATTTTCTATCAAGAAATAAAGATATCCTTCCCAACAAGCAGAATCCAATACACCATTGTTTGCTAGGTGGCGTTCTGCTCTCAAACTTGAGGAATGTTGATTCTTGTAAGCAGGCCCCCGTTACAAATCACAGAAACTGGAACAAGAAATCAAAACTTTCACCTGTGCTAACTTAACCATCTAGGAATCCAGAAGGGAATGTTTTCTCATTAGCATTTTTGTACAGGACCAAATTAAAGGCATAAGTCAATTCACAGTTTAGTTGTATCCTTTCAAGTAGTTGGATCTTTTGCTTGAGATTTCCCCTTCATTATTCTCTCTTTCTCATGCTCTCATTCATTCATAGTTGTAGATTGAGGTAAACCCAGAATAAACAGAAAATGCCTATCTAAAACAAAGACATACATAATAAATATATTGATGTCGCATTGAATTGTTACTACCATCCATATAAGAGATGCATAAATAATTTTAATTCTTTTTCTAAGGAAGTGTCTGATGCATAATCTTAAATAAATGTCTTCCAAAAACCAGTGTGTCCCAACAATAACAATCTTGAATCCACGGCCTTGTACCAACATGGTCAGTGTTGAGAAGCAATCCTTGGAGCCCTATAGGTTCTGAAAAGCACTGGTCAAACCCACAGGATCAAGGTGGGGAAAGAAGTATCTAGTTATGAGTACCTGGAGGAGCCTATTAGGTTACAAGATCAGATCCCAACCCCAGAATCACACAGAGGACAGTGGTGGAATCCAATATGCACACAACAAAACAAAAGGATTGGCATAAGAAAGACCAGAAGGGAAAGATGGAAGGGGAAGGAAAGAAATGACTGGAACAGAAGGAAGAGAAATTGATTTATCTAAACATGTCTGAAAATATCAAAGAACGGAACTGATCAATTAAGAAAAGTGGAAGGGGATCACTGCCTAGCTAGGGGATGGTATATTTCTGTGTTGTAGTCTAGAGACAGATGTTATTTTGGGCCGTCACAGGTATACACAGTGCCCTCTTTTATACACACCCATACACATACACACACACACACACACACACACACACACACACACAAAGCAATATTAGTAACTTCCCCCAAGGTATATGATCTCCCCAGTAACAGGTGGATTTTTTTTCCTCGTTTATAGTGCCAGACATGAACTGCATTCTGTTGAATAGAGCTTAAATTTTATCAGAAAGCTTTTAGTTTTATCCAAGATAGTCGTATCCCTCTTGCACCAACAGGTACTTAGAGTTTTGGTACTGCGGGATGAAGGACAATCACAGAATCAGGCTATTTCTGACAGTTTTCCCCAGGCAGCCTGCCTAGTACCTTCCAAAACTGTGAAAGGCAGCCTTTAGAGAAGGGAGTGTCCCACTAAGTACCATTTTTATTTCATCATATCCTGTAAGCAAAGCATGTGGTGCCTTTAGCAATAGGATCTTATCACATCACTCTGGCAGACATAGCACCAACACCTGTTTCAAGAGCATCCATGGTTCATGTGTCCTAAAGGGCCTCTAGAGCAGCAGTCGGTTTGGGAGTTGTCCATGCTTAGCACTGTGAGTTTCTTTTCATTTTGGTGTGTGCATGTGTGTGTGTGTGTGTGTGTGTGTGTGTGTGTGTGTGTGGTATGTGTGTGTGTGTGTGTGTGAGTGAGTGTAGAAGAAGGCACTTGAATGTATGTGCCTGTGAAGGCCCAAGGGTGACATCTGGAATCAACCTGGATTGTTCTGCCTCCTTATTGTTTTGCTCTATGATTTCCCAGGCTCTGCTTTCTAGGGCAAGTGCAGGCCACAGCCATTTTCACCCAGGCAGTATTTTTTTTACATGAAACATAGGGATCTGAACTCAGGTCGTTTCACTTGCAAGGCAAGACTTTAACCCCAGAATTATCTCTTTGGTCCAGGACTGTGTGTGATTTTTGTTCAACAAATTTACAGTCTCTGTGAGTATCATTTTCCAGACATATAGGGCACTTGTTGACCTTCAATGATGTTCCTGTTGAGCTTTTGTGTGTGTGTATATGTGTGTGTGTGTGTGTGTGTGTGTGTTGTGCATGTGTATTTGTTTGTCTGTCTGTATCACAGACTATCTTAAGAGCAAATGAATCCCTTGTTCCCTTAAGCTGATTGGTTGTGAGTTTATCAGCAAGATACAGAGTAACTGCAACACCACTTCACCAACAGACAAATGAATTGAGTGGACAGTTCTCTGGGAAGATGTACAAATAGTAAGTAGTTGTCCAGCTTGGCAGGAGAGTGCACAACACACCACAAAGGTACATACCATTTGCATAGGACTGCTAAAAGGGACAATACTTACTTGGCAGACCAGCATACAAAAGGATGCCAACTTTCTCAACCAGTTCCCTTCATCTTATTCTCTTGCCCGCAGACTAAGACTGCCCACTATGGGGCTTTTCTATCAGTTAGACAATGTTCTGTAGGCTTATTTGGAGCTTAACTCAGCTATGAATTTCTCACAACTGTACTCAGAGCTCAGAGCCTTCAGTTGTTAACACTATCTAATGGAGATGGTTTCCTTTTTTGTCTCTTAAATGTTTATTCATAAATTTTACTCATCGACTATCTGATCCCTGCACAAGCTCTATTCTGGTGACTTTCCTCGCACCCTCTCTTTTCCCTCTGCCTCCCTCCACATCTTTATGACTTCCTTTTTTTCACATCCCACTAAGGTTGACCAGAGGATGTGACTGTTCATGTGACCATGGATTTGGAATTAGATATCTGTAAGATCCTAAGGAGCTCATCAGTGAGTATACACCTATTGCTTCATCTTTTTAAGTCTTCATTGACTCTACATGTGAATCGCTACTAGTTGATCCATGATCATCAAAGGTTTTCATCAGTTCTGTTGGGGGGAGGAGAGAGAGATGGTATATACACTGACATATATGATTCATACTCCAACAAATACTCAGATATCTGTCATCAAAGGCAACCCAGATAAAACTCAGCAGACCACACATGCATAAAGACAAGAAAATGCAAGAGAGACTGGCAGAGAAAAGAAGGGTTGCAATGAATGCCTTTGGCATATTTTGAGATCTGAGTCCTGTTGCTCAGAAGGTAATTCATGTCTGGTATCGGTATGATATCATCATTGATCTCATGACTGTCTCAACACATTTGTATGAACATCATTTGAAATGACTTAAGTGGATTGCATCAAGTATTCCAAGGAACATGTGAAATAAAGAGATATTAAAGGACCCATAGCAGGAAGAATTCATGCAGATCCACTGGTAATTTTATCATCCAATGTCCAAGACAGGAAAAAGCAGCCTCATAAACTTGGGCCGAAGCTTTCATCTGCGAACATCATAGATCCTAGGGGAGAATTTAATACAGATGTTTTGCTAAATGGACACGTGGTCACATGGCCTTCTACAAATGGATGCTTACACATGAAGTCTGCTTTCTGACTTGGTCAGAGAAGGTCTTTTTTAACAAAGTGGCAGTAAACACCTCATAAGTAATCAAAAGTGCTGAGATATCAAGAGCCCAGATTTGGCTTGATCCTGGAAATTTACAGATATGACATGATTGTCAGAAAACTACAGATAATGGGCAGAACATGCAGTTCTGGGGGTTACTTTTCATGAGCATGGGTTTACAAGGGCTGCTTGGACATTGGACAATAAAATTCCCGGTGGATCTGCAAGAGGTCTGCTTGTATGAGCCCTTTATTTCCATATTCCTTAGATAAAATCAACTGGAGATATTTCAACTGATGTTCATACAAATAATATATTGAGACAATCTTAAGACTAAAAATGATGTCATACAAATCTCCATGGTACCCTGACATTCATGGGAATGGGTGGAATGATGATTCCCAGAGCTCAGGAAGATGAGCATCCTGTGTTTGTGACTTGGGCAGAGTTCCTCAGATGCGGAGAGTCCCCCAAGGCAGAGAGTTTTTAGATCACACAGGGGAATTGAGACAGTTACACAGAAAGGAAGCAAGGGCATGCATGACATCTCCATTCAGTGACAGAATAAAACAGACACATGAATGTCACAAGCCTGTAACATGTGATTATCTGGATGCTGCAGTGGCTCAGTGAAGCTCAGGCTTAGAGCTTGGCAGACACGCTCAGACTTCTAACTCTGACTTTTATTTCTTCTTTCTGACATTTCCTCTCCTCTCAGGCACTTTGACAGAGCCCAAGTCTTTAGGAGAATAAAACAAGAAAAAGATGAAAATAAACAGTACAATTGGCTTTTCAACCTGTACATACAACAGGAGCCTGTGGAGAAAGACCACATACAATGAGATTCTGAATGCAAAGGAATGAACATTTTCATGTCTGTTTCAGTCCCGTTATCTTGATGAGTAATGCCCAAGAGGTCTGTAGATGGGCATGTGTGTTCTGTGTGTCCTGTCCTGTTCTCTCCAAGCACATTATCCCGTGCCTCCCCTTACTTAGTCCTGTCTTTAACTTCTGGCTGTGTGCTCTTTCAAGTGGCTCTGGGAATACTTCGTTTTCATCTTTTTACCTCCCATGCACAGGGTAGGAAACCAAATTCAACTGCTCTGCTCATAATGTTCCATCTTAGGGTTCCCCATGTTTGACAGTCGCCTCCGCCTGGGGCTGAAGCATGTTATGAAGACTATAGAGATGTGCACACTTCACCAATTTAGTCATGATGTATGTAGATATTTACTCATTCTTGCCAATAATTGGTATATCATCTTTTAATGCCAGTGAGGCTCCATGTCTCTCAGGATTACAGGACCAGATCATAGCATCTCTTCACTGAGATAATTCTGCACAGCCTCAGATTTGGGATACTAGTCACCTCAGGGTTTTCCTCGTAGTTCAACTGTCATGCATGCCCTTGAATGAGGCAAACATCCTGATGAGACCAACAGTTTGTGCTTTTGTGAGATACAACATTTCTATGAACAGTGAATGCTTCCCTCCTCATCCCATGCCATGGTGACAAGGTGTTATTACCTGTGGCAACTGCCGATATTTACAACTGGGAACAGCAAACAAGGTGGGTCATCAATACCATTTTCAAAGAACTTGTATCTTCATTTCTAGAACCATGCTGATCGGTGTATTCTCTGAAACCCCCATATTTACCTCACTTCTCCTTTTCCCTAATTTTGAAAGCACATTTGGATATCATGACCAATGCATAGGTGTAGATGTGTAGGTGTGTTGGTATGGGTGTGTGAGTGAGATGTGTGGGAGTGTAGAAGAGGGCACTATGTGTCCTTGTGGAGGCCCAAGGGTGACTTTGAGAGTTATACTGGTTTGCTCTAGTTCAATATTACTTTTCTTTGGGTTTTCCCAAATTCTGACTACCAGAGTCAGAAGTGCAGGCTGCCACCATTTTTATCCAGCATTTTTTTATGGGACCTGGAATCCAAATTCATGTCCTTTTGCTTAAGAGGCAAAGAATTTAACCCCTAAGCCATCTTCTAGACTGATTGTTATTTTTCAACATCTATTCTATAAGACCTGGGATTAAATTTAGAAAGTTATGGCTTCAATCTCATGGTGAATATTAAGAAAATAGTGGTTTGATAACACTTGCACAGGTGCTAGTAAAGAGGCTGTCATGTAAAGAGGAACCATCACCCTAGACACAGTTAGAGTTTGGGGGTATTGTCTTTCTCATCACTGAAATCAAAGAATTGACAAGAAGCAGCTTAAGGGAGGGACACTTTCTCCTGCTTCTGGTTCAAAGGGATACAACTCCTCACAGAGCAGAAGGCAAGGCAGCCTTCCAAGTTGATGGTCCATTGAGCCAGCATCCACAACAGGAAATAGTGGGGGATAAAAGCTTGTGCTCAGCTCACTTTCTTTTCATTCATATAAGAACCCCAGTCCACGGAATGCATTCCCTTACCTCAATTAACCCTACTGAGAGAATGATCCCCCCTAGAGCTGTGTCTTCAGGAATTCTAGACCTTGTCAAGTTGACAGTGTCGAAGTCTAGATACCTGCACATGAAGAGGTTGTCAAAGTGAACCACCAAATGGTAAGAAGTGGGAAAGGAACAATAAGCTGGAGAAGTGGGTAAGGAGAGAGCCAGGAATGTAGGTAATGGGAAGGTTAATGTGAAAGAACTGTGAAAAATGCTTACATATAAATGTCATTAGAAAATTGATCACAGTGAAATAATACAAAATAATTCTAAAAATAACTAAAAGCAAAACACAAGATAAGATGAACAAGTGCCTCACAGAACAAAAAATTTAAAGACACAAAGTTATGAAATGTATAAAATTTGAAAAATTAAAATTATAAAATGCATGAACTGTCTAGCTAATAAGACTGTCATATGTATGTGACTTGGAGTGAAATAATAAAACAGAATCATAGAGTAATAAAGCAAGTAATTAGAGGTAGAGCAAAACAAAGACATTCATTACCACAAATGATTTGGAATGGTTTGTAAATAAAAATTGAAAATCCAATAAGAGAATTAGAAATTTAGGTATGTTTTATTTATGTGAAATTAGGAAGACCTATGAAACATTCAATGTAGATGTAATGTAGATGGAGCAAGTTTATGCTATTTAAAATTCAACTGAAATAAATACATGGTAATTACAGTGATATTAAAGGATTTACATATATAAATATATGCAATATATAATATAAAATATTTTGTCTAATACAAATATAAGATAAATAAGAGATCTAAGCAAACCTTCATGATAGAATAAAATTAAAAAAATACAGAATGACTATTCTCTTTACATAGTATTTCATTCTTTCAGAGTTTTAAACATGAATACAATGAATTTCTGATATCCTCACCCAATTCCACACTACCCTGCACTTGACAATAAAACCTTCTTCCCAACTAGTCTCCCTCCTGAAATTGTAAGTATTCTGATATACCTCATGTCATTAGAGTTATAAGACATCAAATAGGAGGAAAGGGGCAAAGAATTGAAAAGAAGAGTAAAAAGTGGAACAAATGTTATTTGCACTGCCTATGAATTTGAAAGCTTTGTAAAAGTCACCTGTGGCCATTGGTAATGACTGCATCCATTATTTACTGGGTGAGAGAGCTACACACTACAGGCTGCTACAGTAGAAAAGACCATGAACTAGTTATCATGAGAAGCCCCTTCTTTTTAACATTCCTGCCTTATGGATTCAGTAGGATAAGGGCAATTCAGAGAGACTACACTATAGGAAAAATGCACATAACTCTCTATTCCAGTAAACCCTATCCAAAATAGGAGTTGTATGTCTATTTCTCTTGCATCTCCTTCCAATAAATTAAACTGAGTGTCACAGGGAAAATAAATAAATAGATAGATAGACAGACAGACAGACAGACAGACAGATAAAAAGATAGATAGATAGATAGACAGATAGATAGATAGATGATAGATGATAGATAGATAGGTAGATAGATAGATAGATAGATAGATGATAGATAGATAGATAGATAGATAGATAGATAGATAGATAGATAGATAGATAGATAGAAAGATAGAAAGATAGATAGATAGATAGATAAAACATTTTTGCACCCCTCCTGCCTGGACCTGGACTAGGGAGAAATCCCTGCTCCTCAGGTAAGGCCCCTAGGTTATGCCACAGGGCCCCACACTAAGCACTTTCACCTCCTGCTGGGACCCAGACCAGAGCAGACTCCTTGATCCTCAGAATTCAAAAGTCCAGAGAAAACCCAAGCAAAGCTGGAGGGGACAAACACCGTCCATCTGAAGTCCTCTAAAATCATCCCATCACATGGGAGAGAATCTTCACATCCAACTCTAAGATAAGTAAACCCTTTTTGCCATCTTGTTCCTCTCAAATATTAGTCACTGGAGTTTAACATTCCATATAGCCACGTCAATATGCATACAACTTCAGAGACCATACCACTCATCCTCACATATCATCAAGGAAGTAAACTGAAAAAGTGCACTACCATACTAATTTTCACTCCTGGTCTCCTAAACCTGACTTAATTGATGTACTAACAGTCTAATAGACTCATCTAGAAAATAACACCAATACCAGAAAAGCATACCCAACTCTAAGGCAAACACTAGTAATAACTGCTCAAGTGTAGTAACACCATCTAATTAAGTTCAATAAAAAACACACAGGAACAAAAAGAAGGTATTGACAGATAAAACAAAAATGCCCAAGTCATAGAGCATATCCATGAGAAACAAATACCAAGATAACACATTTCCTACTGAAAAAAATAACCCCATAATCATAGATTCCAACCAGAACAAACTCACAGAAAATAGCCAAGAAAGCCATACCCAAGAGAATGATTTTCAAAGCCTGCATTTACTATGATCAATATCATGAAAGGAAATCTAGGAGGAGTTAAATAACTACATCACCACTTTGAACAGGAACACAAAATACACTTGGAAGAGATGAGAAAAATGGTTGAAGAAACAAAAATAGGCATACAGTAGTTAAAACAATCTCAAGTAGAGTTTAAACTAAAAGGCAAGTTAACTTCAACCCAGAACTCACAGAGAGTCTTTTCAACAGCACTTAATGAAGCAGAATATAGAATATTGGATCTTGAAGACAAAGTGGAAGAGCTAACCAGTTCCATGGAAGAGACTGTTAAAGCTAAAAAGTACTTGAGAGAAATATTCAAGAGTTATGGGACACCTTGAGGAAGCTTAACATGCACATTCATGGAATACCAGAACAAGAATCCCAAAATACCACACCTGAGGAAATTTTTCAAATTATCAAAAAGGAAAACTTTCCTTATCTGAAAAAAGAGAGGCCCATCCAAATGCAAGAGGCATTCTGCACTCCAATCAGATATGACCAAAATAGAAACTTGCCATGCCAAACCTTCCTCTTACCATCCAGTATCCCTCCTCCACAAAGGCCTTTTTGCACGTGTGACTCCAGTCAATATAATATAGATTGCCTGAATTGGACTATTCCTAGATACTCACTGAAGTGTGGAAGATGTATGAGTAATTATACCATTGAGTAAAGTAGTTCCCATCACCCCATCTGGCTTAATATTCAGTAGTCTCTTGAGGTGTTATTGTGGTTCTTCAAATGTTTCCTCTCCATAGTGAAATGTCAACAGGTCAACTATAGTGCAGGTATTGTGGGATTCCTGCTCGGCCACCAAGTGAGGACAGAAGCATAGTGGATACACCCTATGAGACAGAAAGATCTACTGCATCACACATTCAATCAACTAGCATTTGGATCTTCATCTATACTATTCATAGAGGTGTAACAATTAAATTTGCATGTCTGAACATTAGCAGCATATGTTATTTTATTGATGAGTATAAATATTTATGAAATATTTTATGTTTCTTTTTTTGACTTTTTTTATTAAAAATTTAATTATACATTTTAAAATTTTTTTACCAGTTCCCTCCCTCCCCCCTCCTCCCCCCGAAGCCCCTCCTCCCCCTCCTCTCCCTCCCCATCCCCCAGTGCCTCCCCCCAAATTCCCAGAGAGTCCTTTATTGTGTACGCCTAACTCTCCACTGGGTCCTCCTCTCCGATGACATATAAGGACCCAGTGGCATTTCCATAAGCCCTTTCTCTTCTTCCCCTTAAGCATAGGATCACTACTATGGCTGTCAATCCCTTGCCTCCAGGGGTCTCGGTGCCCTTAACAGATGCTAGACTTTATGACGGCAACAGTGCACTGGACATTGCGCAGGGCATGCAAAGTCCCATTATGATTGCTTTGGCCCCAACTATTGTTGAGAATCTTGCAAATCGTTGCTCCTCCCATCCTTTTGCTCTTACAATCTTACCGCCCCCTCTTCCGCAAATGTCCCTGAGCTCCAGGATGGGGAGAGATTAGGCTGGCCTAGTTCTATGTGATTGATATAGAGTCTCTGAAGTTCTGGATTGTGGTTTGTTGATTTTCTTTTGCAGTTTTGCTGCTCCTGCAATGCCCTTCACTCCATTCTGCTGGGCACTGTATGTCACCCCCTGGCCAGAGACAAAAAGCTGTTAAACCGGAGTCTTGTTATAATAGCACATTCAAGGGTAGATGTAATAAGAGTAGGAAACCTCAGTGAGGGAGGGGTCCATCACCCATTTGCAAAATGATTACTTTTTATCTGCTAGACTATATGCCCTCCCCTTCTGGTGAGATCAGGAAAGAACGTCTGTGAACTTAACCAGGTTTCTCATTACTTAATTGCAGACCTTGATGGAGGCCTATTTTGTCTGCTGTAACATGGTTCCCTCTCTCCTTGTTTCTGGTTTGGCCCTCCTACCCCATTTCTCTTGTTCATAATCCTTGCAATTACTGTGTTACATAGGTTTACTTTTGAGTGTCTCAATGTGGGCTGGGTGAGTTTGGTACTAGGAGCCACCTATTAAGGAGTACATACGGCGCTTAATTTTCTGGGTTTGGGATACTTCACTTAATATAATTCTTTCTAATGACATCCATTTCCCAGCAAATTCCAGCAATTCATCATTTTTGATGGCTGAGTAGTACTCCATTGTATAGATGTACCACAGTTTCCTTATCCACTCGTCAACTGTTGGACATTTAGGTTGATTCCATGACTTTGCTATTGTAAACAGTGCTGCTATGAACATGGTCGAGCTTGTGCTATCGAGGCGAACCTCTGCTGCATGGGGGGTTATTCCCAAAAGTGGGATAGCAGGGTCATATGGCATTTCAATCTTTAATTTCTTTAAGAATCTCCAGACGGCTCGCCAGAGTGGCTGTATGAGCCTGCATTCCCACCAACAATGTAGGAGAGTTCCCCTCTCTCCACATCGTCTCCAGCATTTGGCGTTGTTTGTATTGTGGATTTTTGCCATCCTGACCGGGGTGATTCTACCAATCCAGGAACATGGGAGGTCTTTCCACCTTCTGGTGTCTTCTGCAGTTTCTTTCTTTAGGGTTTTAAAGTTTTCATTGTAAAGGTCTTTTACCTACTTGGTTAGGTTTATACCTAGGTATTTCATTTTTTTAGGGGCTATAGTAAATGGGATTATTTCTCTCAAGGCTTTTTCACTTTGTTCATTCTGGGCATATAGGAAGGCCTCTGATTTTTGCACATTTATTTTGTATCCTGCCACCCTGCTGAACTTCTCAATTAGTTCCAGGAGCTTCCTGGTGGAGTTTCTGGGATCACTCAGGTATAAGATCATGTCATCTGCAAATAGGGATAGCTTGAATTCTTCCTTGCGGATTTGAATCCCTCTTATACCCCTTTTTTGTCTTATGGCTTCAGCTAAGACTTCAAGTACAATATTGAATAGAAGTGGTGAGAGTGGACAGCCTTGTCTAGTTCCTGATCGAAGTGGGAATGCTTCCAATTGTTCCCCATTGAGCATAATCCTTGCTGTGGGCTTGTTGTATATAGCTTTTATTATATTGATAAAGGTTCTTTTCATTCCTACAGTCTCTAGCATTTTGATCATAAAAGGCTGTTGGATTTTGTCAAAGACTTTTTCTGCATCTATTGAGAGTATCATGTGGTCTTGGACTTTGGACTGGTTTACATGATGAATTACATTTATTGATTTGCATATGTTGAACCAACCTTGTGTGCCGGGGATGAAGCCTACTTGGTCCCTGTGAATGATCTTTTTGATATGTTTTTGAATCCGATTTGCTAAGACTTTGTTGAGAATCTTTGCGTCTGTGTTCATCAGGGAGATCGGCCTATAGTTTTCTTTTTTAAGTGAATCTTTATTAGGTTTTGGGATTAAAATGATATTAGCTTCATAGAAGGAATTTGGTAGTGTTCCTTCCTTTGCTATTTGATGGAACAGTTTAAGGAGTATTGGTGTTATTAACTCCTTAAATGTCTGGTAGAATTCTGTGCTGAATCCATCTGGCCCAGGACATTTTTTGGTGGGAAGATTCGAGATTACTTCTTTAATTTCCTTATATGTTATAGGACTATTTAAATAATTCAGAACTTCCTGATGCAATTTAGGTAGGTTGTGTTTACTTAGAAATTCATCCATCTCTTTTGTGTTGTCAAACTTCACAGAGTACAAGTTTTTGAAATATGATGTTATAATTCTCTGGATTTCTTGGGTATCCGTAGTGATAACTCCATGTTCATTTCTAATTTTGTTAATTTGGGTTTTCTCTCTCTTGCTTTTGGTTAATTTAGCTATGGGTGTATCAATCTTATTTATTTTTTCAAAGAACCAGCTTTTTGACTGGTTGATTTTTTCTATTGTTTTCTTAGTCTCGATTTCAGATATTTCTCCCCTTATTTTGCTAATCTCCTCTCTTCTACTACTTTTGGGATCAGATCGCTCAAGTTTCTCCAAAGCCTTAAGCTACATCGTTAAATTATTTATTTCTGATGTTTCCTTTTTTCTGATGTAGGCATTAAGAGCTATGAACTTACCCCTTAGAACAGCTTTCAATGTGTCCCAGAGATTTTGGTAAGTTGTATTTTCATTTTCGTTCACTTTCAGGAAATCTTGAATTTCCTGTTTAATTTCTTCCTGAATCCAGTTCTCATTCAGCATCATATTGTTAAGTTTCCAGGAGTTAGTGTATTTTCTCTTGTTTGTTGTGTTGTTGTGGATGTCCAGCTTTAGGCCGTGGTGGTCTGATAGGGCACAGGCTAGAACTTCAACTTTTTTGTATTTGTGTAGATTCATGTTGTGGCCCAATATGTGATCTATTTTGGAGAAAGTTCCGTGTGCTGCTGAGAAAAATGTGAATTCTTTGGTGCGTGGGTGAAAAGTTCGATAGAGATCTGTAAGGTCCATTTCAGTAAGCTCCAAAGTGTCTCTGTTAAGCTTTTGACCTGTTGATCTATCCCATGTTGAGAGGGCGGTGTTTGAAATCCCCGAGAATTATCGTTTGGGGGTTGATTTCTTGTTCTAGACGCTGTAGGGTTTTCTTAATGAATGTGGAAGGGCCCATATTGGGTGCATATATGTTCAGTATTGTGAAGTCTTCCTGGTGAATTGTACCTGTGACTAAAATGTAGTATCCATCTGTGTCTCTTATGATTTTCTTTGGTTTGAAGTCCACTTTGTCTGAAAGCATAATTGCTACCCCTGCCTGTTTCCTGGTTCCATTAGCTTGCAAGATTTTGGACCAGCCTTTCATTCTTAGGACGTGCCTATCTTTTGTGGTGAGATGAGTTTCCTGAAGGCAGCAGATAGTTGGATTGTTTTTAATCCAAGTTTGTAATCTATGTCTCTTAATTGGTGAGTTAATGCCTTTGACATTTAATGTTATAATGGAGAAATTATTTTTAATTCTGGACATTTTTTATGTTTAGTAGATTTTGTAAGCATGATGTTCGATATTTATATTTTGGTGGTATTATACTTCCCTTCTGTCCTCCTGGATAGGCTTGTTCTTTTCTTCAAGCTTGTGTATCATTTTTAGGATTTTTTGAAGGCCTGGTTTGGTAGACATGTATCCCTTTAAGTTGTCTTTGTGCTGGAAAACTTTTCTTTCTCCCTCAATCATGACAGATAGTTTTGCCGGGTATATCAGTCTGGGTTGGCATTTTTGCTCATTTAATACTTGAAGTATGTCTCTCCAAGCTCTTTTTGCTTTTACTGTTTCCATTGAGTAGTCATTTGTTATTCTAATAGGTTTACCTTTAAAAGTGACTTGCTTTTTTTCTCTTGAAGCTCTCAGCACCCTTTCTTTTTCTTGAATGTGGAGTGTTTTGACTATTATTTGCTGTGACGATTTCCTATTTTGGTCGTATCTGTTTGGAGTGCGAAATGCCTCTTGTATTTGGATAGGCCTCTCATTCTTTAGTTGTGGGAAGTTTTCATTTATGATGAATTGAAATATTTCCTCAGGTGTGGTATTTTGGCATTCTTGTTCTGGTATTCCGTGAATGTTCATGTTAGGCTTCTTCATGGTGTCCCATATCTCTTGAATGCTCCTCTCCAGTATCTTTTTGGCTTTAACAATCTCTTCCATTGAGCTGGTTAATTCTCCTACTTTGTCTTCAAGATCTGAAATTCTATTTTCTGCCTCATTTGTTCTGCTGATAAGACTCTCTGTCGAGTTTTGGGTTGAAGATAACTTATCTCTTAGTTCAATTTTAAACTCTGCCTGAGACTGTTTTACCTACTCTATACCTATTTTTGTTTCTTGAACTGTTTTTCTCAACTCCTCCAGGTTCCTGTTGTGTTCCTGTTCAAAGTGGTTGATACGGTTGTTTAACTCTTCTCGGATTTCCTCTTTCATAGTATTAATCATGGTAATGATCATACTCTGAAAGTCATTATGTTGGGTCTGGCTTTCCTGGCTATTTTCTATGGATTTGTTCTGGTCGCAATCCCTCCTTATGGGATTGATTCTTTTGGTGGGAGATTGGTCTTCTTGGGTTTTGTTTCTTGTGGATCTGCACTTTAACTTGTACATTGTTGTTTTGTTTTTTAGGACCTTTCAGTTTCTGTGTGTTTTTCACTGAACCTGCCAGTTTTTACTATTGCTTGCCTTGGATTGGGTATGTTTGTGTATTGGTATTGTTATATCCTAGATGAGACTACTAGGATGTTAGTACATCAGTTAAGTAACCAGGGGATGAATATAAGTATGGTAGTGCACTTTTACGATTTAGTGTTTTGGTGAAATGTGAGGGTGGGTGGTATACTCCCTGGAGTTGTATGTTTTTGGGGTGGCTCTATGAGGAAGCTGACCTACAGCATTGATACTAGAAAGGATCAGTAAGGTGAGAGAAAAGAAAAAAAAAGTTTATTTATCTTTGGGCTGGATGTGAAGAATCTTGCGCATGTGATACAATGGTTGTAGTGAAATCCAGAGGTATGGCCTGTGTTCCCTTTGTTCCTTAGAGTTTTGCTTGAGTTTCCTTTGGACTCTATTGAATTCTGAGTAGCAGTGTGTCTTCCGTGGACCACGTGCGTAGGTCCCTGGTGGGCTCGAGAGGCAGAGGGTCTGATGTTGATGGCAGAATTCTTCACCTGCGACCTGGGCGCTGGTCGGGGTTCGGCGTGGAGGGAATCAACTTTTTAAAATATCCTACATAAAAAAGCAGTGCATGACTTATTGGGCAGCATGCTTATAATGCATGCCTGAGGATCCAAGGATAAATAAACAAATCACAGGCAAAGCCTGAGATTGCAGATTAAATCTGTTTTCATAGAGTAAAGGGAGATTGAGACAATGAAAATCTCTGGAAACTTGGGAGCCACAAAAATTCATTTACAGAGGAGAAGAGCAAAGAGAATGTGTTATATGGCACAGTGGTCCTGTCTAAATGTAATGGTATTAATGAGGAAGGACATATGAATGTGGTCTCCTGACATTCACACACTTTGATTGTCATAGGAGAGGATGCCCACACAAATGCCACAGGAACAGACACCAAGAAAATAATGAAATTATGTTAGACTGTGATTAAGAGAGAAATGCTAAAACCGTACAGATTACATTTTCCTTTTTGCACCACGTGTGGAACAGTGTGTACAGAGCACAGATGATCACTATGCCAACTTGGAACAAACTCATTGTCATCAAAGACTTGTGATGTTTCTACCTCATGATGACTCATTAGGGATGTTTCTGGCCTGCCATGGCCTTGAGCTTCTCTGGATTCACAGCTATTGTTCTTGGGGCCTTTGTGAGGCACCATGACACTCCCACTCCCATCAATAACTGAACTCTCAGCTACATCCTGCTCATCTCCCTAACCTCATGTTTCCTCTGCTCTTTTCTCTTCATTGGACATCCCAATATAGCTATGTGCATCCCTCAAGAGATCACATTTGGAATTGTATTCAGTGTGTCTGTGTCCACTGTCTTGGTTAAAACTATAACTGTGGTTCTGACTTTCCTAGTCACTGATACAAGAAGGAGGTTGAGGTGATTGATGGTCTTTGGGGCACCTAATTTCATCATTCCCATCTGTACCATTATCTAACTCATTTTCTGTGGAGTGACGCTCAGAACATCTCCTCCATTTGTTGAAAGGGATGTACAATTTGAACATGGCTACATCATCATGATGTGGAACAAATGCTCAGTCACTGCCTTCTACTGTATTCCGTGGTACCTGGGCTATCTGGCCCTTTGGAGCTTCATTGTAAGAGAAAAAAAGACAAATGCTAATAAGACAGGTTGCAACCAGATGAGAACCTCCTATCATATTAATATATCAAAAATTTGTTTAAAGAAAGAATGAGGATGGACAGTCCCTATACAGAGAAACACAGAGAAAGTTGATTGTAAGAGAGTCCTCATAGCCCCCCCAAACAGTGTAGGCTTTTTACATTGCTCTTAGAAACCCTCCAAAACTGACAATAAGACCCTGTTACTGAAGGTGCAGCACACATGGATCATAGGACATAGACATAAAAGACTAGCTATAAAGGAACAGGAAGCGTCCTCCTTCATGCACCTTGGGTAGTACCAGAGAGTAGTGTGGAAGTGACCATGCAGGAAAAACAGTTTGTTTTTGTTTTGTTTTGTTTTGTTTTGTTTTGTTTTATTTCCACTCATACAAACTTAAAAGGTAAACCGATCCCTTCCCTCCTTACACCTCCCACCCCCTGTGCCCCCCTTCCCTCCCCATCCCTCAATGCCTCCCCTCCCATCCCCAGAGCATTCTTTAATGAGCATGCCAAACTCTCCTCTGGGTCCTCCTCTCCGATGAAGTGCAAGGAACCAGTGGCATTTCCCAGAACCATTTCCTGTGTTTCCTTTAAGCATAGGAACATAACTGTGGCTGTCAATCCCTTGCCTCCAAGGATCCTACTGCCTTCAGCAAATGCTAGACTTTGTGGGGTCAATAGTGTGTTGCATATTTCACAGGGCATGCAAAGTCCAAATATGATTGCTTTGGCCCTAACTTGTGTGGAGTATCTTGCATATCATTGCTCCTCCCATTCTTGTGCTCTTACAATCTTACTGTTCCCTCTTCTGCAAATTTCCCTGAGCTTCAGGATGGGGAGAAATTAGTCTGGCCTAGTTCCAGGTGGTTGATATAGAGGCTCTGATGTTCTGGATTATGGTTTGTTGATTTATTTTTTTCAGTTTTGCTGCTCCTGCAATGCCCTTCACTCCATCTTGATGGGTATTGGATATCACCCCCTGGCTAGAGATAAAAACCTGTTAAATTAGAGTCTTGTTATAAGATTATAAGAGTATATTCAAAGGTAGATGTAATAAAAGTAGGAAACCGTGGTGAGAGAGGGGTCAATCACCCATTTGCAAAATGGTTACTTTCTATCTGCCAGACTATATACCCTCCCCTTCTGGTAAGATCATACCCCATCAGCTGTAAATGATCAAACTTAATCAGATGTCTCATTACTTACTTGCAGTCCTTGATGGAGGCCTAACATGGTCCCCTCTCTCCTTGTTACTGGTGTGTCCCTCCTTCGCCATCCCTCCTGTTCATAATCTTTGCAATTACTGTAGGTATTACAGAGATTTATCTTTGAGTGTCTCTAAGTGGGTTTGGTACTAGGAGCCACCTATTAGGGAGTACATAAGGTGCTTAATTTTTTGGGTCTTGGATACTTCACTCAGTATAATTATTTCTAATTTCATCCACTTCCCAGCAAATTCCATTAATTCATCATTTTTGATGGCTGAGTAATACTCCATTGTATAGATGTACCACATTTTCCTTATCCACTCATCAACTGTTGGACATTTGGGTTGATTCCATGACTTTGCTATTGCAAACAGTGCTGCTATGAACATGGTCGTGTTTGTGCTATCAAGGTGAATTTTTGCTGTTTGGGCGCATATTCCCAAAGTGGAATCGCAGGGTATATGGCAATTCAACCTTTAATTTCTTTAAGAATCTCAAGACGGCTCGCCAGAGTGGCTGTATGAGCCTGGATTCCCACCAGCAATGTAGGAGAGTTCGCTTCTCTCCACATCCTCTCCAGCATTTGTTGTTCTATGTATTGTGAATTTTTGCCATCCTGACCGGGGTAAGATGATATCTCAGGGAAGTTTTGATTTGCATTTCCCTGATGGCTAAGGATGTAGAACATTTTTTAAGATATTTGTTAGACATTTTAATTTCATCTCTGGTAAAGTTTCTTTTACATTCCAGGGCCCATTTTTTAATTGGGCCATTAGTTTCCGTGGTGTTTAGTTTTCTAAGTTCTTTATGCACTCTGGATAATATGTGGTTAGTGAAGATTTTCTCCCATTCTATGGTTGCCTTTGAGCTTGTGTTACAATCTTTTATCTGAACAGAAGCTCTTTAATTTCACAAGATCCCAACTGTTTAGAGTTAGTAGCAATGACTGTGCTATTGGATGTCTGTTTAGGAATTGTTGGCCTAGCCCAATCATCTCGAGGGAGTTTTCTACCCTTTCACCTATTGTTTTTTATAGTCTCTGGCCTTATATCAAGGTCCTTCATCCATTTGGAATTAAGTCTAGTACATGGTGACAAGTACGGGTCCAGTTTTAATCTTCTGCATGTGGAGACCCAGTTTTGACAGCACCATTTGTTGAAGATACTGTTATTTTTCCATTGGATTTTTTGGGCCCCTTTGTCAAAGATCAAATGGCTGCAATTTTGTGGGCATATATCTGGGTCTTCAACCCTTATCCATTGATCTGTGTGTCTATTTTGGAGCCAGTACCAGGCTGTTTTTACAACTATGGATTTGTACTGTAGACTAAGGTTTGGTATGGTGATGCCTCCAGCAGTGTTTTTGTTACTCAGGATTGTCTTTGCTATCTTGGGTCTTTTGTGCCTCCATATGAATTTTGAAATTGTTTGGTCAACCTCTTTAAAGAATTGCTTTGAGATTATATTTGGTATAGCATTGAATTTGTATATTGTCCTTGGTAGGATGGTCATTTTTATGATGTCGATTCTGCCAATCCAGGAACATGGGAGGTCTTTCCACCTTCTGATGTCTTCTGCAATTTCTTCCTTTAGGGTTTTAAAGTTTTCATCGTAAAGGTCTTTTACCTCCCTGGTTAGGTTTATACCAAGGTATTTCATTTTTTTAGGGGCTGTAGTAAATGGGATTATTTCTCTCAGGGCTTTTTCACTTCTTTAATTCTGGGCATATAGGAAGGCCATTGATTTTTGTACATTTATTTTGTATCCTGCTACCCTGCTGAACTCTCAATTAGTTCCAGGAGCTTCCTGGTGGAGTTTTTGGGATCCCTCAGGTATAAGATCATGTCATCTGCAAATAGGGATAGCTTGACTTCTTCCTTGCTGATTTGAATCCCTTTTATGCCCCTTTCTTGTTTTGTGGCTTTAGCTAAGAATTCAAGTATAATATTGAATAGAAGTGGTTACATTGGACAGCCTTGTCTAGTTACTGTTCAAAGTGGGAATGCTTCAAGTTTTTCCCCATTGAGTATAATTCTTGCTGTGAGTTTGTATACAATTTTCATTATATTGATAAAGATTCCTTCCATTCCATCCTTCTTTAGGGTTTTGATCACAAAGAGCTGTTGGATCTTGTCAAATGCTTTTTCTGCATCTATCGAGAGTATCATGTGGTCTTGAACTTTGGACTGGTTTATATGGTGAATTACATTTATTGATTTGCATATGTTGAACCAACCTTGTGTGCCTGGGATAAAAGTTTACTAATCCCCGTGGATGATCTTTTTGATATGTTTTTGAATCCATTTGCTAAGACTTTCTTGAGAATCTTTGCGTCTGTGTTCATCAGAGAGATTGGCCTATAGTTTTCTTTTTTAAGTGTATCTTTATTAGGTTTTGGGATTAAGATGATATTAGCTTCATAGAAGGTATTTGGTAGTGTTCTTTCCTTTGCTATTTGATGGAACAGTTTAAGGAGTATTGGTGTTATAAGCTCCTTAAAAGTCTGGTAGAACTCTGTTCTGAATCCATCTGGTTCAGGACATTTTTGGTGAGAAGGTTCAAGATTACTTCATCGATTTCCTCATATGTTATAGGACTATTTAAATAATTCACAATGTCATGATTCAATTTAGGTAAAGTGTGTTTACTTAGATATTCATCCATTTATTTTGTGTTGTCAAATTTCACAGAGTATATGTTTTTGAAATATGATGTTATAGTTCTCTGGAATTCTTGGGTATCATTTTGATTTCTAATTTTGTTAATTTGTGTTTTCTCTCTCTTGCATTGGTTAATTTAGCTAGCGGTGTGTCAACCTTATTGATTTTCTCAAAAAACCAGCTTTTTGACTGGTTGATTTTCTGTATCGTTTTCCTAATCTGGATTTCGGATATTTCTCCCCTTATTTTGCTAATCTCCTCCCTTCTACTGCTTTTGAGATTGGATTGCTCTAGTTTCTCTAAAGCTTTAAGCTGCATTGTTAAGTTATTTATTTCTGATGTTTCCATTTTTTTTATGTAGGCATTAAGAGCTATGAACTTACCCCTTAGAACAGCTTTCATTGTGTCCCAGAGATTTTGGTAAGTTGTATTTTCATTATCGTTCTCTTTAGGAAATCTTGAATTTCCTTTATAATTTCTTCCTGAATCCAATTCTCATTCAGCATCATAGCGTTAAGTTTCCAGGAGTTAGTGTATTTTCTGTTGCTTGTCATGTTGTGGATGTCAAGCTTTAGGCTGTGGTGGTCTGATAAGGTGCAGGCTAGAATTTCAACTTTCCTGTATATGTGGAGAATCGTTCTGTGGTCCAATATGTGATCTGTTTTGGAGAATGTTCCGTGTACTGCTGAGAAAAATGTATATTCTTTAGTGTGTGGATGAGAAGTTCGATAGAGATCTGTAAGGTCCATTTCAGTAAGGGTTTGATTAAGCTCCAAAGTGTCTCTGTTAAGGTTTCTACCTGTTGATCTATCCCGTGTTGAGAGGGCAGTATAGAAATCCCCAAGAATTATCGTTTGGGGATTGATTTCCCGTTGTAGGGTTTGCATAATGAATGTGGGCAGGCCAGTATTGGTTGCATATATGTTCAGTATTGTGAAATCTTCCTGGTGAATTGTGCCTGTGGCTAAAATGTAGTGTCCATCTGTGTCTCTTACGATTTTTTTTTGGTTTGAAGTCCACTTTGTCTGATAGTATAATGGCTACCACTGCCTATTTTCTGGTTCCATTTGCTTGCAGAATTTTTGACCAGCCTTTTATTTTTAGGATGTGCTTATCTTTTGTGGTGAGATGGGTTTCCTGCAGGCAGCAGATTGATGGATTGTGATTTTTAATCCAACTTTCTAATCTGTGTCTTTTGATCGGTGAGTTAATTCCATTAACATTTAATGTTATAATGGAGAAACTATTTTTAATTTCAGACATTTATTATGTTTACTGGCTTTTTAAGTGTATTGTTTCGCTTTTATACTTTCCTTCTGTTCTCCTGAGTATGCCTGTTTTTTTTCTTCAAGCTCGAGTACCATTTCTAGCATTTTTTGACGAGCTGGTTTGGTGGACATGTATCCCTTCAAGTTCTCTTTGTTCTGGAAAATTTTTCTTTCTCCCTTGATCATGACAGATAATTTTGTGGGGTATATCAGCCTGGGTTGACATTTTTGCTCATTGAATATTTGAAGTACATCTCTCCAAGCTCTTCTTGCTTTTGCTTTTTCCATTGAGAAGTCATTTGTTATTTTAATAGGTTTACCTTTAAAGGTGACTTGTTTTTTTTTTCCCCCTTGAAGCCTTCAGCACCATTTCTTTATCTTGAATATGGAATGTTTTAAATATTATTTGCCGTGGCAAGTTTCTATTTTGGTCATATCTGTTTGGGGTGCGGAATGCCTCTTGTATATGGATGGGCCTCTCTTTCTTTAGATGAAGAAAGTTTTCCTTGATGATCGTTTGAAAAATTTCCTCAGGTGTGGTATTTTGCTATTCGTGCTCTAGTATTCCATGAATATGCATGTTAGGTTTCTTCAGGGGTCCCATAACTCTTGAGTATTTCTCTCAAGTATCTTTTTGGCTTTAACAACCTCTTCCATTGAGCTGGTTAATACTCCACTTTGTCTTCAAGGTCTGAAATTCTATTTTCTGCTTCATTAGTTCTGCTGATAAGTCTCTTTGTTGAGTTCTGGGTTGAAGATAACTTGTCCTTTAATTCAGTTTTAAACTCTGCTTGAATCTGTTTTAACTGCTCTATGCCTGTTTTTTATTTCTTGAACTGTTTTTCTCAACTCCTCCAGATGTCTGTTGTGTTCCTCTTCAAAGTGATTGATGCGGTTATTTAATTCCTCCCGGATTTCCTCTTTCATAGTATTGAACATGGTAATGATCATGTTTTCAAAGTAGTTATCCTGGGTCAGGCTTTATTGGCTATTTTCCGTGGGTTTGTTCTGGTTGGAGTCTATCATTATGGGATTAATTCCTTCAGCTGGAGATTTGTTTTCTTGGGTGTTGTTTCTCATGGATTTGCACTTTGACTTGGGCATTGTCATTTTAACTCTTAAGACCTTCCTTCAATTTCTGTGCATTTTTCACTGAACTGAATTATTTGACCTGGAGCAGCTCCTGCTCCAGCTGGCTAGTGGGAGAAGCTGGGTCAAGTGGGCTCCCTGGGGTTTGGGGATGGGCAGAGGGAACTTTCCTAGGTCGCCTTGAGTCCTGGCTGGACTGCACGTCCTGGGTGGATGGGGAAAGGTGGTGTCCTTTAGGTTATTGCAGAAAGGGGTTATAATGTTGCACCTGTCCACTTCTGGGTTGCACCTGAATATTGAGCAGAACCATCTGTGAACCAGGCCCTAGTCTTCTCTTCCTCAGTCAGCCAATCATTGGGCACCCTCCAGAAGGCCATAGGTGCATACTTGGGAACAGGCATCGCAACAGGCTGAGGAACCATAGGCATTTGGGCAACTTCCTTGTGCTTGCTCGGGCCCTGCCTTGTATGTAGCATTTTCATTTGATAGTGGATCACCTGTGCCTCTCTAACTTTATGACTTGCAGATCACACCAAACTCATAATGGGAAACTAAGATCACATGGTAACTTGGTGACCCATTGTCAGACATTAAGTTTTTATTAATGCACAGTTACAGTTCAAATTCTTTTTCTCAAAGTGAGAGTAGTTGTCAGCAGATGATTGCAGGGTTGAATGCTGGCCTTCTAGGGGTCTTTTGAGCCAATCAGATTGGGCATCAAGATTACCATTTAAAACACCTTGTCTCCTGCTCACTGGCCTGTAATGGAGGTTTTGCTTTCCCTGTGATTGAGTCTCAAGCTGGAAATGATACCACATGACTCACAATGTTCTTTTCCCTTACAATAGCTTACCTCGGACAAAAACAGCTTGTATCCATAGCAACATTGTACAAGTAAGACATGCTTTTCCAAAATTGCTGACAGCTTGTGAACTCAGTACATTACAAGTGTTTGTTTCTAGTATACAATTGTTGACTATTCAAAAACATAGTGCCAATAACATAGTAAATCATAAATGTCTTTATGTATTTCCTTGTATGCTTTCTTGCTATTCAATTTGAACTTCTTGTCTGAATAAGACTTTTCTGTTCTTTGTTCTTTTCTCTGTATTTACTGATTTTGTATGATTGCTAGAATTTGACATATACACACCCATTTATCTGAGGGTAAAACTCTCTTTGCATTCTTCTGGCTAAGAACCCTCCCACATGGCCTGGTTATATACCTGCTCATCCCCCGTCAATGAACTTCATGGACATTTGTAAGTATGGGTACTTATAGATGATGGCAGGGCCTTGCTCTAAAATTCCAAGGGTTTCTGCTGTGATTCACCTGTGGGAGCCTGCCAAAGACTCCAAATACATCTCTATCTGTGACAGATACCTCTAGTACCATTGGGTCTTCGGGATCATATGGTCCAAGTGGCAGGGCAGGCTGAACAGCAGCTTGAACATGTTTAAGGGCCTTCTCTTTTCTTGGTCCCATTCAAAGCTAGCAGTTTTCCAACTTATTTGTAATATGTGCCTCAGTAACACACCCAAGGGTGGAATGTGCTGCCTACAAATTCAAATAGGTCCATTAAATGTTCTACTTCTTTCTTAGTGGTGGGAGGGACCAGGTAAGACCATTCATCCTTTACCTTAGAGTGTGTATTTCTGCATACCCCACACCACTGAACTCCTAGAAATTTTACCAATGTAGAAGGTCCTTGGATTTTGGTAGGATTTATTTCCCATCCTCTGATGCACATATAACTTACCAACAAATACAAAATGCTTTCTACTTTCTGCTCACTTGATTCAATCAGCATAACATCATACGTAATTGGGCCAGTGTGATACATTGTGGAAGAGACAGATGATCCAATCTCTGCGAGCTAAGTTATGGCGTAGGGCTGGAGAATTAATATGCCCTTGAGGTAACACTATAAATGTGTACTGCTGGCTCTGTCAATTGATAGAAGATTGCTTCTGATGATCTTTATAAATAAGTATGGAGAGAAAAAAATCCATTTGCAAGATGAACAGCTGCATACCTGGTACTAGGAATTATGTTAATCTGCTCAAGCAAGGAACCCTCATCTGGTACAGCAGTAGCAATTAGAGTCACAACTTGATTATGTTTGTGATAATCAACTGCTATTCTCCATGATCCATTTGTTTTCTGTATGGGCCAAACGGGAGAGCTGAAGTGAGAGGTGGTAGGAGCCACCACCCCTGCATCCTTCAAGTCTTTAATGGTGGCACTAATTTCTGGGATCCATGCACGGATGTGCCACTGTTTGTGAGAGGCAATTTTAAAGGCTTCTAATTTGCTTTATCATCCATAATAACCCTTACTGCACATCTCAAGGAACTGGTGTTGGGATTCTGCCACCTTCTATGTATATCAATTCCAATTATACATTCTGGAGCTGGGGAAGTCACCATAGGATGATTTTGGGACTCTACTCAGGCTACTATGAGCCAAACATTACCCAAAACTCCATCAGTCACCTAGCTTCCATATTCCCCTACTTTATGTCAAGGGCCACAATGCTTTATAGAGCCCCCTGGAATCAGTGTCAACTCAGAACGTGTATCGAGTAAATTCTGAAATTTCTGATTATTTCATTTTCCCCAAAGTACAGTAACTCTGGTGAAAGGCCTTAGGTCCCTTTGTGGAAGGAGAGGAAAAAGACTAATTTTAATTTGGCTTGGTGCCAAAGTCCTTCATAATGGGAGTTCTGGGTATGTAACCTGGCTCAACTCTGGATATTGGTTGACAGACTGTGATTCCAGGCTTCTATGATTCAAAGTAGATGTTCATTTGTTTTAGATTTTCTGCTTGTACAGATCAAATAAGAACTTCATAGCCTTCTCATCTATTTTATTTTGAGTGACACCATGATTAATTAGCCAGTGCCAAAGGTCTAAATGAGTCAGACTGTCATAAATACTGTCTTGTCTGTGCTGTACATTATGGTTAATAGGTTTACTTTGGCATTGGCGAGTCAATGCTGCCACTTGGCCCCTACTGTTCTTGTATCCATCTAGACCCATTAAATTTAATCCCTCCAACTGGGCAACTGCATCTCCCATTGTTAGCGTTGGCACAGGGAGAAGAGAAATGGTAGGACACTTCATATTCAATGGTGCCCATCTCAACAATTTATTTAGTATGTTTCTGGTAAAAAGGCATGCATCTGGATTCTGCCACTGAGAATTAGGTTTTAAACAATGAATCTTGTCAAGCATTCCAATTTCTCTGAGCCTCTTAATCCCATCATCAACACTAAACCAAGGGATATCTGGAATCTCCAGCTCTTTTTCAGAAGGCCAAACTTCAATAAATATTTCAATCACCCAATCAAATGAACTCTTAGCAGCCTTTTTAACTCTATGAGTAGGAGCATTAAACATAGAATCTCTAACTAAACACCAAGGAGATAAATGGCCCAATTAAAAAATAGCCCTGGGTTGCAGAAGAGGGGGCGGTAAGATTGTAAGAGCACAAGGATGGGAGGAGTCATGATATGCAAGATACTCCACACAAGTTAGGGCTGAAGCAATTATAATAGGACTCTGCATGCAAAACTGCAAAATAAAATCAACAAACCACAATCCAGAACTTCAGACACTCTATATCAACCACCTAGAACTAGGGCAAACTAATCTCTCCCCATCCTGAAGCTCAGGGAAATATGCGGAAGAGGGTGCGGTAAGAGTGTAAGAGCAAAAGGATGGGAGGAGCAATGATTTGCAAGATATTCCACACAAGTTAGGGCCAAAGCAATCATAATTGGACTTTGCATGCCCTGTGCAATGTCCAACACACTATTGACCTCACAAAGTCTAGCATCTGCTAAAGGCACCAAGATCCTTGGAGGCAAGGGATTGGCAGGCACAGCAGTGTTCCTATGCTTAAGGGGAACAGAAAAGGGTTCAGGGAAATGCCACTGGGTCCTTGTACGTCATCGGAGAGGAGGGCCCAGAGGAGAGTCAGGGATGCACATTAAAGGACTCTCTGGGAATTGGGGCGGGAGGCACTGGGGGATGGGGAGGGAGGGATGAGGGGAGGGGGAGCAGGGGGTTCCGGGGGAGGAAGAGGGAGGGAAGGAATCGGTGTACCTATTAAGTTTGTATGAGCAGAAATAATAATAAAAAATGTAAAAAAAAATAAGACTCTGCATGATCTGCACAATGACCAACATATCATTGACCCTTCAATGTCTAACATGGACTCAAGGCACTAGAATCCTTAGAAGCAAGGGATTAACAGCCACAATAATGTTCCTATACTTCAGGGGAACACAAGAAAGAGTTCTAGGAAATGCCACTGAGTCCTTACACCTCATCAGAGAAGAGGACCCAGAGGAAAGTTTGATATACACATGAAAGGATGCTTCAGAGATGTGGGGAGGGGGCACTGGGAGAAAGGGAGGGGGGGGAAAGGAAGGGAAAAGGGAGGAGGGAGCAGGGAGGTCCAGGGAGGGGTGGAGGGAGAGAGGGGACAGGGGTACCTATTACATTTATATGAGCAGAAAAATAAATAAAAAAAAATTAGGCCTGGGAACTCAAAAAAAAAAAAAAACTTTTCCCGGGGCAAAATCAAAATGTCTAACAGTATATTAAAAAATGCTCTACATTCCTAGCCATCAGGGAAATGCAAGTCAGAGCTACCCTGAGATATCATCTCACCCTGATCAGGATGGCAAAAATCCACAATACAAATACCACTAAGTGCTGGATAGGATGTGGAGAAATGGGAACTTTCATACGTTGCTGGTGAGAATGCAGGCTTTTACGGGCTGGAGAGGTGGCTCAGGGGTTAAGCCTCCACCTTGCAGGCGGAAGGTCCTGAGTTCGGATCCCAGATCCCACGTATAGACGCCAGGCGGAAGCGGGGGCGGCCTGCACTTCTGGCCCTGGTAGGGCGGAGCCTGTGAATCCCGGGGCAGAAGGAGGTGGAGGCGTCCATGGTGGTTCGCGAATTCGTCCGTGGTTCTACACATACACAGACAGACAGACAGACAGACAGACAGACACACACACACACACACACACATGCACATGCGCACAGTTGAATAAATAATAAAAAAATTTAAAAAAAAGAATGCAGGCTTTTACAACCATTCTGGTGATCAGTATGACAATTTCTAAAAAGTCAAAGATTGAAATGTCATATGGCACTGCTATACCACTACTGTGAATAATCCCCCATAATGCAGAAATTCACTACAGTGACATGAGCACAACCATGTTTATTCCAGCACGATTTCAATAGCAAAGTCACTCAATCCACCTAAATGCCCAACAGTTGATAAATGGATAATGAAAATGTGATACATTTACACAATGGAATCCTACTCAGCCATCAAAAAAGGTGAATTAATGAAGTTTGCCAGGAAATGGATAGAACTGGGAAAAAATATATTGAATGAAGTATCTCAGACACAGAAAGATAGGCACGTATGTACTCCTTAATACATGGATTCTAATTCCAAAACCACTTAATGACATATTCAAAGGTAAATCTCGGTAATACCTATGGTAGTCACAAAGGATTATCAATAGGAGGGAAGGGGAAGAAGGGCCTCTATTATGGTTGCATTTTGGTGTTAACTTGACAGTTGCAGACTGTTTGGGGCACAGCTATGGTAGGGTAATGATTGGAATGGTCCCTGAACAAGTCTGCAGGTACTTGATTGATTGCTGTGGAGAACCCAGCCTATAGTGGGTGATACTTTCCAGTGGTGGACCAGGTGGGTAATTGGAGGTGCAAGGAGGAGGGACTTGCTCTTCCCTTATCAGGTGTCAACTTGCTGTACAGTCCACTCTCCATACATCATTCACTTTTAAAGCATCAGGGCCTTCTTTGTTGCTGCTGCTACTGGTCTTGCCTCCGTCCTTGGCTGCCTTGGAACTTCACCTTTTACACAATGTTGTTGCTGTTCCTGATGCCTTTGGAGCTTGGTCTCTAAGCCTTGCTGCTTTTTGCTCTTCATCACTGACGTAGGAACCCAGTGTCTTCAACTCTCCAGAGAAGTAAAGGCTTAAGACCATCTTGGATCTTTTGGCTTTGTTGAACATTTCAGTCAAGAACGAGGCTGATTCAGTCGGCTACCTTGAAGAAACTATTTTTATTGTGAGTTATTTAAATAAACATAGTTATATGTATATCACATTCTATACATTCTGTTTCTTCAGAGAATCCTGACTAATACAACCTCAATAGAAAGGAGATAGGGGATCATGCTTCAGTAGAAAAAAAAAATATGCCACAGTCAAGTATTGCATGTAAGTACCTAGACATCTGGTGCAGCTCACTCTCACTTCCTTTCCTGGTTACTTGCAACTGATCAGGTGTGTTCTCACCAATCAGGGAGGGATTGGCAGATAGATGGTAACCATCCTGGAAATGAGACACTGACTCACTCACTGCTGTGTCCCACTCCTATTCTACCATCTAACTTTGAGTCTGCTCTTACATTAAGATCTTCATTTAAATAGTATTTTTGGTTCAGAGGTGACCTTCCATAATAATCAGGTGGAGCAGGAAAGGCAAAACTGAAAACAACAACAAACCATAATTCAGAACACCAAAGACCCTCCATTAATCACCTAGAACAAGACCAGCCAAATCTCTCCCAATCCTGAAGTTCAGGGAACCTTTCAGAAGAGGAAGTGGCAAGACTGAAGAGCCTAAATATGGAGAGGACCAAAGATATGCAAAATTCTCCCCACAAGGTAGGGCTGCAGTAGTGATAATTGGACTTTGCATGGCCTGCTCAAAGGCTGACATGTCAACGACCCACCCCCCCAAAGTCTAGCGTGAATCACAGTGGAGAAGGCTCCAGGCAGTAGGATCCTTAGAGGCAAGGGATTAAGCAGTCATAATAGAGTTTCCATACTGGGAAGCCCAAGAAGGGGCTCTGGGTTTTGCCATTGAGTCTTGAACTCTCACTAGAGGGAAGGACTCAGAGAGAGGTTTAGTGTTCACACAGTAGGATGCTTCAGGGGAAGGGAGAGAGGAAGGGGGAGGCACTGGGAGATGAGGAAGGAGGGAGGAGGGTGAAAAGAAGGAGGGTAGGGGGGAGAGTGCAAGGAGGGATGACTGGAGAGGAGAGGGGGAAGAAAAGGGTGGGCATACCCTATTGAGCTGGTATGATTAGGAAGAAAGTAAAATGTGGGAAAAAAAGTGCATGCCTCCCTTCCCCCACTCCCCTGCCCGGGACGCGCGCGATCCAGCCGGGCCTCACTGCGAACCTAGGAAAGCTCCAAGTCCCCCCCTTCCCCCCCCCCCCGCCCACCCCCAGAACCCCAGGCAGACCAAGGGACCCAGCTCCTCCCTCCATCCAGCCGGACCCGGGCAGGGCATGGGAGAGGACAGCCCCTCTGCGCCCAGGCCCCAACCCCAACTACCCCCAGGTTAAATAGCGCTCCCCGCCAATGCCCCATCCTCCCTTCCCCCACCCCGCCGCCCAGGACCTGCACGGTCCAGCTGGGCCTCACCGCGACCTAGGTAAGCTCTGTCCCTGCCCAACCCCAGAACCCCAGATCAAATAATTTAGTTTAGTGAAAAACGTACAAAAATTGAAAGAAGATCTTAAGAGTTAAAACAACAATGCCAAAGTCAAAGTGCAAATCCATGAGAAACAACACTCAAGTAAACAAATCTCCCACTGAAGGAATTAATCCCATAATGTTAGATTCCAACCAGAACCAAACCCACAGAAAATGGCCATGAAAGCCTGACCCAGGATAACGAATTTCAAATTATGATCATTACCATGTTCAATACTGTGAAAGAGGAAATCTGGGAGGAATTAAATAATCGAATCAATTGCTTTGAAGAGGAACACAACAGACACTTGGAGGAGTTGAGAAAAACAGTGCAAGAAACAAAAACTGGCATAGAGCAGTTAAAACAGACTCAAGTAGAGTTGAAAACTGAGCTAAAAGACAAGTTATCTTCAACCCAGAATTCCACAGAGAGTCTTATCAGCAGAACTAATGAGGCAGAAAACAGAATTTCAGACCTTGAAGATAAAGTGAGAGTAATAACCAGATCAATGGAAGAGGTTGTGAAAGCCAAAAAGATACTTGAGAGAAATATCCAGGAGATATGGGACTCCCTGAAGAAGCCTAACATGCGTATTCATGGAATACCAGAGCAAGAATCTCAAAATACCACGCCTAAGGAAATTTTTCAAACGATCATCAAGGAAAACTTTCCTCATCTAAAAAAAGAGAGGCCCATCCATATATCTGCACCCCAAACAGATATGACCAAAACAGAAGCTCGCCACAGCAAACAATAGTTAAAACACTCCACATTCAACATAAAGAACTGGTGCTGAGAGCTTCAAGGGAGAAAAAACAAGTCACTTTTAAAAGCAAACCTATTAAAATAACAAATGACTTCTCAGTCGAAACAATAAAAACAAGAAGAGCTTGGAGAGACATACTTCAAGTATTGAATGAGCAAAAATGTCAACCCAGGCTGATTTACCCTGCAAAACTCTCCGTCATGATTGAGGGAGAAAGAAAAATCTTCCAGCACAAAGAAACTTGAAGGGATACATGTCCACCAAACCAGGCCAAAAAAATGCTAGAAATGATACTCAAGCTTGAAGAAAAAAAACAGGCATATCCAGGAAAACAGAAGGCAAGTATAACACCATTAAAAGCGAAGCAATATACTTTTAAAAACTACTAAACATAATAAATGTCTGGAACTAAAAATAGTTTCTCCATTATAACACTAAATGTTAATGGAATTAACTCACCAATCAAGAGACACAGATTAAAAATTTGGATTAAAAATCACAATCCATCAATCTGCTGCCTGTAGGAAACCCATCTCACCACAAAAGATAGGCATGCCCTAAAAATAAAAGGCTGGTCAACAATTCTACAAGCAAATGGAAGCAGAAAACAGGCAGGGGTAGCCATTATGCTATCAGACAAAGTGGACTTCAAACCAAAGAAAATTATAAGAGACACGAATGGATACTACATTTTAGTCACAGGTACAATTCATCAGGAAGACTTCACAATACTGAACATATATGCACCCAATACGGGCCCCTCCACATTCATTAAGAAAACCCTACAGCGTCTAAAGCAAGAAATCAACCCCCAAACGATAATTCCTGGGGACTTCAACACCGCCCTCTCTACATGGGATAGATCAACAGGTCAAAAGCTTAACAGAGACACTTTGGAACTTAATCAAACCCTTAAAGAAATGGACTTTACAGATCTCTATCGAACTTTTCACCCACACACCAAAGAATACACATTTTTCTCAGCAGCACATGGAACTTTTTCCAAAATAGATCACATATTGGGCCACAAAACAAATCTACACATATACAAAAAAGTTGAAATTCTAACCTGTGCCCTATCAGACCACAACAGCCTAAAGCTGGACTTCCACAACACATCAAACAAGAGAAAATACACTAACTCCTGGAAACTTAACAATGTGATGCTGAATGAGAACTGGATTCAGGAAGAAATTAAACAGGAAATTCAAGATTTCCTGAAAGTGAACGATAACGAAAATACAACTTACCAAAATCTCTGGGACATAATGAAAGCTGTCCTAAGAGGTAAGTTCATAGCTCTTAATGCCTACATCAAAAAAATAGAAACATCAGAAATAAACAACTTAACAATGCAGCTTAAAGCTTTAGAGAAACTAGAGCAATCTGATCCCAAAAGTAGTAGAAGAGAGGAGATTAGCAAAATAAGGGGAGAAATATCTGAAATCGAGATTAAGAAAACGATAAAAAAAATCAACCAGTCAAAAAGCTGGTTCTTTGAAAAAATCAATAAGATTGATACACCCATAGCTAAATTAACCAAAAGCAAGAGAGAGAAAACCCAAATTAACAAAATTAGAAACGAACATGGAGTAATCACTACTGATACCCAAGAAATCCAGAGAATTATAACATCATATTTCAAAAACTTGTACTCTGTGAAGTTTGACAACACAAAAGAGATGGATGAATTCCTAAGTAAACACAACTTACCTAAATTGCATCAGGAAGTTCTGAATTATTTAAATAGTCCTATAACATATAAAGAAATTGAAAAGTAATCTCGAATCTTCCCACCAAAAAATGTCCTGGACCAGTGAATTCATCACAGAGTTCTACCAGACATTTAAGGAGCTTATAACACCAATACTCCCTAAACTGTTCCATTAAATAGCAAAGGAAGGAACACTACCAAATTCCTTCTATGAAGCTAATACCGTTTTAATCCCAAAACCTAATAAAGATTCACTTAAAAAAGAAAACTATAGGCCAATCTCTGATGAACACAGATGCAAAGATTCTCAACAAAGTCTTAGCAAATCGGATTCAAAAACATATCAAAAAGATCATTCACGGGGACCAAGTAGGCTTCATCCCCGGCACACAAGGTTGGTTCAACATACGCAAATCAATAAATGTAATTCATCATGTAAACCAGTCCAAAGTCCAAGACCACATGATACTCTTGATAGATGCAGAAAAAGCTTTTGACAAGATCCAACAACCTTTTATGATCAAAACGCTAGAGACAGTAGGAATAGAAGGAACCTTTATCAATATAATAAAAGCTATATACAACAAGCCCACAGCAAGGATTATGCTCAATGGGGAACAATTGGAAGCATTCCCACTTCGATCAGGAACTAGACAAGGCTGTCCACTCTCACCACTTCTATTCAATACTGTACTTGAAGTCTTAGCCGAAGTCATAAGACAAGAAAAGTACATAAAAGGAATTTAAATCGGCAAGGAAGAAGTCAAGCTATCCCTATTTGCAGATGACATGATCTTATACCTGAGGGATCCCAAAAATTCCACCAGGAAGCTCCTGGAACTAATACAGAAGTTCAGCAGGGTGGCAGTATACAAAATAAATGTGCAAAAATCAGACGCCTTCCTATATGCCCAGAATGAACAAAGTGAAAAAGCCTTGAGAGAAATAATCCCATTTACTATAGCCCCTAAAAAAATGAAATACCTTGGTATAAACCTAACCAAGGAGGTAAAAGACCTTTACAATGAAAACTTTAAAACCCAAAAGAAAGAAATAGCAGAAGACACCAGAAGGTGGAAAGACCTCCCATGTTCCTGGATTGGCAGAATCAACATCATAAAAATGACCATCCTACCAAAGGCAATATACAAATTCAATGCTATACCAATTAATATCCCAAAGCAATTCTTCAAAGAAGTTGACCAAACAATATCAAAATTCATATGGAGCCACAAAAGACCCAGGATAGCAAAGACAATCCTGAGTAACAAAAACACTGCTGGAGGTATTACCATACCAAACCTTAGTCTATACTACAAATCCATAGTTATAAAAACAGCCTGGTGCTGGCTCCAAAATAGACACAGAGATCAATGGATAAGGCTTGAAGACCCAGATATAAGCCCATAAAAATACAGCCATTTGATCTTTGACAAAGAGGCCCAAAGAATCCAATGGAAAAACAACAGCATCTTCAACAAATGGTGCTGGCAAAACTGGATCTCCACATGCAGAAGATTAAAGCTGGTCCCGTACTTTTCACCATGTACAAGACTTAATTCCAAATGGATCAAGGACCTTGATATAAGGCCAGAGACTTTAAAAACCACAGTTGAAAGGATAGGGAACTCCCTTGAGCTGATTGGGCTAGGCCAACATTTCCTGAACAGACATCCAATGGCACAGTCACTGCTACAAACTCTCAACAATTGGGACCTTGTGAAATTAAAGAGCTTCTGTTCAGATAAAGAGATTGTAACATGAGCACAAAGGCAACCCACAGAATGGAAGAAAATCTTCACTAACCACATATCTGATAGAGCTCTACTGTCCAGAGTGCACATAGAACTTAGAAAACTAAACTCCAAGGAAAACAATGGCCCAATTAAAAAATGGGCCCTGGAACTTAAAAGAAATTTTACCAGGGATGACATTAAAATATCTAACAAATATCTTAAAAAATGCTCCACTTCTTTAGCCATCAGGGAAATGCAAATCAAAACTTCCCTGAGATATCATCTCATCCTGGTCAGGATGGCCAAAATCCACAATACAAACAACAACAAATGCTGGAGAGGATGTGGAGAGAGGGGAACTCTCCTACATTGTTGGTGGGAATGCAGGCTCATACAGTCACTCTGGCGAGCCGTCTGGAGATTCTTAAATTAAAGATTGAAATGCCATATGACCCTGCTATCCCACTTTTGGGAGTAACCCCCCATACAGCAGAGGTTCACCTCGATAGCACAAGCACTACTATGTTCATAGCAGCACTGTTTAAAATAGCAAAGTCATGGAATCAACCCAAATGTCCAACAGTTGACGAGTGGATAAGGAAACTGTGGTACATCTGTACAATGGAGTACTACTCAGCCATCAAAAATGATGAATTACTGGAATTTGCTGGGAAATGGATGTCATTAGAAACAATTATATTAAGTGAAGTGTCCCAAACCCAGAAAATTAAGCGCCGTATATACTCCCTAATAGGTGGCTCCTAGTACCAAACTCACCCAGCCCACATTGAGACACTCAAAGGGGGTGACATACAGTGCCCAGCAGGATGGAGTGAAGGGCATTGCAGGAGCAGCAAAACTGCAAAAGAAAATCAACAATCCACAATCCAGAACTTCAGAGAGTCTATATCAACCACATAGAACTAGGCCAGCCTAATCTCTCCCCATCCTGAAGCTCAGGGACATTTGTGGAAGAGGGGGCGGTAAGATTGTAAGAGTAAAAGGATGGGAGGAGCAATGATTTGCAAGATTCTCCACATTAGTTGAGGTCGAAGCAATCATTATAGGACTTTGCATGCCCTGCGCAATGTCCAACATGCTATTGACCCCACAAAGTCTAGCATCAGCTAAAGGCACCAAGATCCTTGGAGGCAAGGGATTGACAGCCACAGTAGTGTTCCTATGCTTAAGGGGAACACAAGAAAGGGTTCAGGGAAATGCCACTGGGTCCTTGGATGTCATCGGTGAGTAGGACCCAGAGAACAGTTAGGCATACACAAGAAAGGACTCTCTTGGAATTTGGGGGAGGCACTGGGGATGGGGAGGGAGTGGAGTTGAATCAGGGGGTTCGGGGGGGAGGAGGAGGATGGGAGGGAACTGGTCTACCTATTAAGTTTGTATGAGTGGAAATAATAAAAAATGTATTAAAGAAAGTGTGCATGGGTCAGGAACAACTGTAAGATTTTTGGGGATGGGGCACTTTAAGGTTGGGTAGGACACAGCTAACATTCACCAGAATGGAATTAAAGCAATGGTTAAAGAGGAAATTCAGTACATGCTTTTGGAGATGTAAAAAGTCCTGGAAGCCATATGATGGTTGCATGTGGATCATAGTGCTAGGGGTAGATTGTCTCCTGTGAGTTGGTCAGGGGAGACTGAAAGGTCTCACAAATGGTGAAGGTTATTGCCACTAGCGTTAGTTGTTCACCAAAGCTAACTGGTAAAACCCTGTTGCTGAAGACATCTCATGCTGTATGTGCAAGATAGCCTGGGCAGGTCAAAAAAGCAACAATCCGGATGCCCAGGGAAGCAAGAGTGTAGCCCTGAAGGCCTGGTAGGCAAGAATGGAGCTCTGATGGCCTGATCAGGTGGCTAGGTAGGCCAGAAGCCCCACTAGCAAGTGGGCATGGCCCAGAGAGTATGGGTGCCAGTGCATGCATGCTGGTGCAGTAGTGACAAGACTCTTTTGGGTACAACTAACATATTTCTGATTCAGTATAAGGCCCGCTCCACAGGGTAAGGTCATGTCTTCTACTGTGAGCCAAGACAAAGACCTACGGCTGGGGAGACCATAGGCCCCAATGGGTGGTCACTGAAATTAATCTGTTAAGTAGATGTGAGGAGTCTCTGGAATTGTTGTCTAAGTATCTATCCTTATGCCTATGGAATACCATTGTTGTTGCCTTTGGCTGTGGAGGGGTTCTGACAGTGCTAGTGGTCAGTGAGGGAGAGACTCATGACAATGTGTGAAGCCACTGAGAACAAATGACTGTTGCTGACACTGTTGCCCAAGTGCTAAGCCATAAATGAACATGAATATGACCCCATCCAAGAATCAGGGACTATTGCAGGAGAGGGCATAGGAAAGAGTAAGAGTCAGAGGAAAAGGGTGGAACATTGTGGGGAATTTTTTTTCCCTCTGAACCGTCATTTTGACCTTTGTTTCAGTCTCAGCCAGTAAACAAATCCTGAGCCTCCAAAGGCTCCTGAAACTGACAAACTTGGAAGAGAGGGGGTTTCCTCCAGGATAAAAATAACATCTGGTGGGAGGAGCCTCTCCTGCCAGCCAAGCAGATAGAAGGGGAGCTGTTCAGCAGTTAGAAGCAGTCTAAAGGATCCCCCCTCTGCCCCGCAATGGATTTCTGGAATCTATAACCTTGAATAGACCATGTCCCAAAAAAGATCAGAAAACCAATTGTAGTTAGGCAGATGTCAACTTAATATTTGAGGATTTGAGCTCTGGGCACATTTGTGGAGAATTATTGGTTGGGTTAAGCCCAGAGCAAACCTGTAGGAGATTGTATGGCTGACTTGATAGGTATTCCATTCCCCTCCCTCCCTCCACACCTCCTTAGATTCCCTTACTCCCTCCCCTCTTTTCCCCTTCTTTTCCCCCTCCCTTTCTCTTATTGCCCCCCTAATCCCTAGAGCATCTGTTAATGTGAAAGTCACACTTCCCTCTTGGTCCTCCTCTCTGATGAGGTATGAGGACTCAGTAGCATTGACTAGAGTACTTTTTATTATTCCCCTTTAGTGTAGGAACCTATTGTGGCCATTAATCCCTTGCCTGTAAGGATCCTAGTGCCTGTGATCCATGCTAGACTTTGGGGGGTCAATGATATGTTGGTCATTGTGCAGGTCATGCAAAGTCTTATCATGATTACTTTGGCCCTAACTTGTGTGGAGTAGCTTACATGTCATTGCTCCTCCCCATCTTTAGGCTCTACAATCTTCCTGCCCCTCTTCTGCAAATTCCCCTGAGCTTTTGGATGGGGAGAGATTAGCCTGGCCTGGTTCCATGTGGTTGATATAGAGTCTCTGATGTTCTGAATTATGGTTTGTTGATTTTTTTTCCAGTTTTGCTGCTCCTGCACTGCCCTTACCTCCATCCTGATGGGTATTGGATGTCACCCCCTGGCCAGAGATAAAAAGCTGTTAAAATAGAGTCTTATTATGAGAGTAGATTCAAAGGTAGATGGAATAAGAGTAGGAGACAGTGGTGAGTGTGGGGTCAGTCTCCCATTTGCAAAATGGTTACCTTCTATCTGCCAGACTGTATGCCCACCTTTTCTGGTGAGATCACACCCCATCAATTGCAAGTGACCAGGAAGGAAAGTCTGTGAGCTTAACCAGATGTCTCAGTCCTTGATGGTGGCCTATTTTCTTCACTGTAGCATGATCCCCTCACTCCCCATTGCTGGCGGGGCCCTCCTTGCCCTTCCCTCCCATCTATAATCTTTGCAATTACTATAGGTATTACAGAGATACATCTTTGAGTGTGTCTCTAAGTGGGTATGGTACTAGGATCCACCTATTAGGGAGTACATACGGTGCTTAATTTTCTGTGTCTGGGATACTTCACTCAATATAATTGTTTCTAATTCCATCTATTTCCCAGAAAATTGCATTAATTCATCATTTTTGATGGCAGAGTAGTATTCCATTGTATAAATGTACCACATCTTCCTTATTTACTCATCAACTCTTGGGCATTTGGGTTGATTCCATGACTTTGCTCTTGTAAACAGTGCTGCTATGGACATGACCGTGCTTGTGCTATTCGAGGTGAATTTTTGCTATATGGGGGATTATTCCCAAAAGTGGAATAGCAGGATCATATGGCATTTCAATCTTTAACTTTTTTAAGAGTCACCAGATGGCTCAGCAGAGTGGTTGTATAAGCCTGCATTCCCACCAGCAATGTAGGAGAGTTCCCCTCTCTCCACATCCTCTCCAGCATTTGGTGTTGTTTGTATTGTGGATTTTTGCCATCCTGACTGGGGTGAGATGATATCTGAGAGAAGTTTTGATTTGCATTTCCCTGATGGCTAAGGATGTGGAGCATTTTTTAAGGTATTTTTTAGACATTTCAATTTCATCCTTGCTAAAGTTTCTTTTAATTTCCCAGGCCCAATTTTTTAATTGGGCCATTTGTTTCCTTGGTGTTTAGTTTTCCAAGTTCTTTGTGCACTCTGGACAGTAGAGCTCTATCAGATATGTGGTTAGTGAAGATTTTCTCCCATTCTGTGGGTTGCCTTTGTGCTCGAGTTACAATCTTTTATCTGAGCAGAAGCTCTTTAATTTCATAAGATCCCATCTGTTGAGTGTTGGTTGTAGGGACTGTTCTATTGGATTTCCGTTTAGGAAGTGTTGACCTAATCCAAACAGCTCCAGGGAGTTCCCTACCCTTTCATCTAGGGTTTTTATAGTCTCTAGCCTTACATTGAGGTCATTGATCCATTTGGAATTAGGTCTTGTACATGGTGGCAAATATGGCTTGAGTTTTAATCTTGTACATGGTGGCAAATATGGCTTGAGTTTTAATCTTCTTCATGTGGACATCCAATTTTGCCAGCACCATTTGTTGAAGACGCTGGGTTTTTTTTTTTTTTCATTGGATTTTTTGGGCCCCTTTGTCAAAAATTAAAGGGTGGAAATTGTGTGGGCTTATATCTGGGTATTCAACGCTTATCCATTTTTCTGTGTGTCTATTTTAGAGCCAGTACCAGGCTGTTTTTATAACTATGGATTTGTAGTATAGATTAATGTTTGGTATGGTGATACCCCTAGCAGTGTTTTTGTTACTCAGGATTGTTTTTGCTATCCTGGGTCTTTTGTGCCTCCATATGAATTTTGAGATTTTTTTGATCAATTTCTTTAAAGAATTGCTTGGGGATTTTGATTGGTATAGAATTGAATCTGTATATTGCTTTTGGTAGGATGGACATTTTTATGATATTGATTCTGCTATTCCAGGAACATGGAAGGTCTTTCCAGCTCCTACTGTCTTCTGTAATTTCTTTCTTCAGGGTTTTAAAGTTTTCATTGTAAAGGTCTCTTACTTCCTTGGTTAGGTTTATACCAAAGGATTTCATTTTTTAGGGGCTATACTAAATGGGATTGTTTCTTTCAGGGCTTTTTCACTTCTTTCATTCTGTGCATATAGGAAGGCCATTGATTTTTGTACATTTATTTTGTATCCTGCCACTCTGCTGAACTTCTGTTTTAGTTCCAGGAGTTTCCTGGTGGAGTTTTTAGGGTCACTCACGTATTTGAGCATGTCATCTGCAAATAGAGATAATTTGACTTCTTCCTTGCCGATTTGAATCTCTTTTATTTCCCTTTCTTGACTTATGGCTTCAGCTAAGACTTTAAGTACAATATTGAATAGAAGTGGTAGGAGTGGACGGCCTTGTCTAGTTCCTGATCGAAGTGGGAATGCTTCAAGTTTTTCCCCATTGAGTATAATCCTTGCTGTTGATTTGTTGTATACAGCTTTTTATTATATTGATAAAGGTTCCTTCCATTCCAACTGTCTCTAGGGTTTTGATCATAAAGGGCTGTTGGATCTTGTCAAAAGCTTTTTCTGCATCTATCGAGGGTACCATGTGGTCTTGGATTTTGGATTGGTTTATATGGTGAATTACATTTATTGATTTGCATATGTTGAACCAACCTTGTGTTCCTGGAATAAAGCCTACTTGATCCCTGTGGGTGATCTTTTTGATATGTATTTGAATCTCACTTGCTAAGACTTTGTTGAGAAATTTTTATGTGTGTTAATCAAAGAGATTGGTCTATAGTTTTTTAAAGTGTATTTTCATTAGGTTTTCGAATTAACACAATATTAAATTCATAGAAAGAATTTGGTAGTGTTCCTTCCTTTGCTATTTGATGGAACAGGTTAAGGAGTATTGATGTTATTTGTCCCTTAAATGTCTGGTAGAACTCTGTGCTGAATCCATCTGGTCCAGGACATTTTTTGGTGGGAAGATTTGAGATTACTTCATTGATTTCCTCATATGTTATAGGACTATTCAAATAATTCATAACTTCCTGATTCAATGTAGGTAAGTTGTGCTTACTTAGGAATTCATCCATTTATTTTATGTTGTCAACCTTCACAGAGTATAGGTTTTTGAAATATGATGTTATAATACTCTGAATTTCTTGGGTATCTGTAGTGATAACTCCATTTTCATTTCTAGTTTTGTTAATTTGTGTTTTCTCTTTATTGGTTTTGGTTAATTTAGCTTGGGGCATATCAATATTTTTTATTTTTTCAAAGAACCAGCTTTTTGACTGGTGGATTCTCTGTATCATTTTCCTAATCTCAATTTCAGATATTTCTTCCTTTATTTTGCTAATCTCCTGTTTTCTACTGCTTTGGGGATTAGATTGCTCTAGTGTCTCTAAAGTTATAAGCTGAATTATTAAGTTATTTATTTGTGATGTTTCCATTTTTTTGATGTAGGCATTAAGAGCTATGACAGTTAGGACAGCTTTCATTGTGTCCCAAAGATTTTGATAAGTTGCTTTTTTTCATTATTGTCTGCTTTCAGGAAATCTTGAATTTCCTTTGTAATTTCTTCTTGATCCCAATTCTCATTCAGTATCATAGTACTTCATTTCCAGGAGTTACTGTATTTTCTGTTGTTTGTTGTGTTGCGGATGTCAAGCTTTAGACCATGGTGGTCTGCTAAGGTACAGGCGAGAATTTCAATTTTCTTGTATATGTGGAGATTCATTTTGTGGCCCAATATGTGGTCTATTTTCGAGGAAATTCCATGTGCTTCGGAGAAAAATGTGTATTCTTTGGTGTGTGGATGAAAAGTTCGATAGAGATCTGTAAGGTCCATTTCAGTAAGGGCTTGATTAAGTTCCAATGAGTCTCTGTTAAGTTTTTGACCTGTTGATCTATCCTATGTTGAGAGGGGGGTGTTGGAATCCCCAAGAATTATCGTTTGGGGGTTGATTTTTCACTTTAGACACTGTAGGGCTTGCTTAATGAATGTGGAGGGCCCTGTATTAGATGCATATACGTTTAGTGTTGTGAAGTCTTCCTGATGAATTGTGCCTGTGACTAAAATGTTGTACCCATCTGTGTCTCTTATGATTTATTTTGGATTGAAGTCCACTTTGTCTGATAGCATAATGGCTACCCCTGCTTGTTTCCTGGTTCCATTAGCTTGCAGAATTTTGGACCAACCTTTTATTTTTAGGATGTGTCTGTCTTTTGTGGTGAGATGAGTTTCCTAAAGGCAGCAGTCTGATGGGCTGTGATTTTTAACCCAAGTTTGTAATCTGTGTCTCTTGATTGGTGAGTTAATTCCATTGACATTTAATGTTGTAATGGAGAAATTATTTTTAATTATGGACATTTTTTATGTTTAGTGGCTTTTGTAAGTGTATTGTTTGGCTTTTAGGTTTTCTTGGTATTATGCTTCCCTTTCTGTCCTCCTGGATATGCTTGTTTTTTCCTTCAAGCTTGAGTATCATTTCTAGCATTTTTTGCAGGCCTAGTTTGGTAGACATGTAAGCCATCAAGTTGTCTTTGTGCTGGAAAACTTTTCTTTCTCCCTGGATCATGATGGATAATTTTGCTGGGTATATCAGCCTGGGTTGACATTTTTACTCATTTAATACTTGAAGTACTCTCTCCAAGCTCTTCTTGCTTTTACTGTTTCCATTAAGAAGTCGTTTGTTGTTTTAATAGATTTACCTTTAAAAGAGACTTGTTTTTTATTTCTCTTGAAGCTCTCAGCACTGTTTCTTTGTCTTTAATGTAGAGTGTTTTGACTATTTTTTGCCGTAACAAGTTTCTATTTTGGTCATATCTGTTTGGGGCACGGAATGCCTATTGTATTTGGATGGGCCTCTCATTCTTTAGATGAGGGAAATTTTCATTTATGATAATTTGAAAATTTTCCTCAGGTGTTATATTATGGGATTCTTGTTTTGGTATTCCATGAATGCGCATGTTAGGATTCATCAGGGTGTCCCATACCTCTTGAATATTCCTCTCAAGTATCTTTTTTGCTTAACAACCTCTTCCATTGAGCTGGTTAATACTCCCACTTTGTCTTCAAGATCTGAAATTCTATTTTCTCCTTCATTGTTTCTGCTAATAAGACTCTCTGTCGAGTTCTGGTTTGAAGATAACTTTTCTTTTAGTTCAATTTTAACCTCAGCCTGAGACTGTTTTAACTGCTCTATGCCTATTTTTGTTTCTTGAACTGGTTTTCTCGATTCCACCAAGTGTCTGTTGTGTTCCTGTTCAAAGAGGTTGATGGGGTTATTTACCTCCTCCTGTATTTCCTTTTTCATAGTATTGATCATGGTAATGATCATGCTTTGAAAGTCGTTGTCTTGGGCCTGGCTTTCTTGGCTATTTTCTCTGGATTTGCTCTGGTTGGAATCTATCATTAGGGGGTTAATTCTTTTGGTGGGAGATTTGTCTTCTCGGGTTTTGTTTCCCATGGATTTGCGCTTTGACTTGGGCATTGTTGTTTTGTCTCTTAAGGCCTTTCAGTTTCTGTGTGTTTTTGGCTGAACTGATTAAGTTAGTATTACTACTGTCGAGTAGTTGTTACTAGTGTTTGGTTTGGAGTTGGGTACCTTTGTCTCTCTGTTGTTATTGTTATTTCCTAGATGATGCTATTAGACTGTTAGTACATCAATCGAGTCAGGTTTAGTAGACAGAGGGTGAATATTAGTATGGTAGTGCACATTTAAGATTTAGTGCCTTGGTAAGGTGAGTGGTATAATTCCTGAAATTGTATATGCTTTGGAGATGGCTATATGGAAAAGTTAATCTACAGTGGTTAATAATTGAAATGAGCAGGATAGTAAAAAAGGGATTTATTTATCTTTGGGCTGGATGTGAAGAGTCTCTCCCATGTAATCAGATGATTTTAGGGGACTTCAGATGTATGGCCTTTGTCCCCTAGAGGTTTAGTTGAGTTTCCTTTGGACTCTGTTGAATTTTGTGGGGCAGCGTGTCCTGCCTACACGACAAACGAGGGTCTCGGGCAGGCTTGAGATGCAGTGGGGCTGATGGCAATGGCAGAGCTCTTCACCTGGGACCTCGAGTGTGGTCTGCCCAAGCTTGGGGCAGCCTGGATGTTGCTCAGGCTGGCTGCTGGGAGGAGCTGGGACGAGCAGGTGACCTGGGAGCTGGTGGAATTTACCTGGGAAGGAGGACGGCGAGAGAGCATCCTGTTCCCAGTGGCAGGAGGGGCAGAGCGGCTGATGGGATGAGGCATGCCTGGGACCTGGGGCGTGACAAGCCCAAGCACTAGACAGCCTGGGTGTTGCTCAGGCTAGCCCGTGTGGAGGGCTGGGACGAGCAGTTGAACCTAGGGTCTGGTGGAATTTACCTGGGAAGGAGGACTGCAAGTGGGTATCCTGTCCCTGGCAGGGAGAGGGGCAGAGGGGTAATTTCTCCATTTTGACACTAAATGTCAATGGAATTAACTCACCAATCGAAAGACACAAATTACAAACTTGGATTATAAATCACAACCCCTCCATCTGCTGCCTTCAGGAAACACATCTCACCACAGAAGATAGGCACATCCTACAAATAAAAGGCTGGCCAAAAATTCTTTATGGTAATGGACCCAGGAAACAAGCAGGAGAACCGATTATGCTATCTGAAAAAGTGGAGTTCAAACCAAAGAAAATTATAAGAAATAGAGAAGGATACTACATTTTAGTCACAGGAACAATTCACCAGGAAGACTCCACAGTACTGAACATATACACACCTAATAATGGCTCCTCCCTATTCATTAAGGAAATGCTATAACGTCCAAAGGAAGAAATCAATTCCAAAATGAAAATTCTCCAGGATTTTCAATACTTCCCTCTGAACGTTGCATAGATCAACAGGTCAAATATGTAACAGAGACACATTGGAACTTAATCAAACCCTTACTGAAATGGACCTTACAGATCTCCATCGAACTTTCCATCCACACACCAAAGAATACACATTTTTCTCAGCAGCACATGGAACTTTCTCTACAATAGACCACATATTGGGCCACAAAATGAATCTCCACATATATAGGAAAGTTGAAATTCTAGCCTGTACTCTATCAGACCACCAGAGTCTAAACCTTGACATCCTGAATGCAACAAACAGCAGAAAATACACTAACTCTAGGAAACAAAACACTATGATGCTGAATGAGTATTGGGTTCAGGAAGAAATCATAAAGGAAATTCAGGGATTCCCAGAAGTGAATGATAATGAAAATACAACATATCAAAATCTCTGGGACACAATGAAAGCCAACCTAAGAGGTAAGTTTATAGCTCTAAATGCATATATAAAAAATAGAAACATCACAAATAAATAACTTAAAAATTCTGTTTAAAGCTTTAGAGACACAAGAGCAATCCAATCTCAAAAGCAGTAGAAGAGAGGAGATAAGCAAAATCAGGGGAGAAATATCCGAAATTCAGATGAGGAACACGATACAAAGAATCAACAAGTCAAAAAATCAATAAAATTGATCCACCTTGAGCTAAATTAAACAAAATCAAGAGATCTAGAGAGAGGAAATCCAAATTAACAAAATTAGCAAGGAACATGGAGTTTCACTACTGATACCCAAGAAATTCAGGGAATTATAAGGTTGTATTTCAAAAACGTATACTCCATGACATTTGATAACACAAAAGAAATGGATGAATTCCTATGTAAGCACTACATGCTTAAGTTGAATCCGGAAGTTTTTAATTACTTAAAAAGCCCTATAACATATGAAGAAATCAATGAAGTAATCTCGAATCTTCCCACAAAAACATGTCCTGGACCACATGTATTCAGCAGAGAATCTACCAGACATTTAAGGAACTAACGCTAATACTCCTTAAACTGTTCCATCAAATTGTGAATGAAGGAACACTGCCAAATTCTTTCTATGAAGCTAACACCATACTAATCCCAAAAATTAATAAAGATACACTTATAGAAGAAAACTATAAACCAGTCTCTTTGATGAATACAGATGCAAAGATTTTCAACAAAATTTTAGCAAATCGGATCCAAAAACATATCAAAAAGATCATTCACTGTGATCAAGTAGGCTTTATCCCAGGCACACAAGGTTGGTTCAACATATGCAAATCAGTAAATGTAAATCACTATTTAAGCCAGTCCAAAATCCAAGACCACATGATACTCTCAATAGATGCAGAAAAAGCTTTTGACAAGATCCAACAGCCTTTTATGATCAAAACCATAAAGACGGTTGCGATGGAAGGAACCTTTATCAACATAATAAAAGCTGTTTACAACAAGCCAACAGCAAGGATTCTACTCAATAGGGAAAAACTTGAAGTATTCCCGCTTCAATCAGGTACTAGGCAAGGCTGTCCACTCTCACCACTTATATTCAACATTGTACTTGAAATTTTAGCTGAAGCCATAAGACAAGAAAGGGAGATAAAAGGGATTCAAATCGGCAAGGAAGAAGTCGTTATCTCTATTTGCTGATGACATGATCGTATAATTGAGTGATTCTAAAATTCCACCAGGAAACTCATGGAACTAATATAGAAGTTCATCAGGGTAAAGGTTACAAAATAAATGTGCAAATATCAGTGGCCTTCCTATAAGCCAAGGATGAAAGAAGTGAAAAAGCTCTAAGAGAAACAATCCCATTTACTATAGCTCCTAAGAAAATGAAATACCTTGGTATAAATCTGTCCAAGGAAGTGAGAGACCTTTACAACGAAGCTTTAAAACCCTAAAGAAAGATGTTACAGAAGACATCAGAAGGTGGAAAGACCTCCCATGCTCCTGGATCTGGAGAATCAACATCTTAAAATGACCATTCTACCAAAAGCAATATACAGATTCAATGCAGTGCCAATCAAAATCCCCAAGCAATTCTTTAAAGAAATTGACCAAACCATCTCAAAATTCATATGGAGGTACAAAAGACCCAGAATAGCAAAAACAATTCCGCGCAACAAAAACAATGCTGGTGGTATCACCATATCAAACATTAATACATACTACAAATCCATAATGATAAAAACAGCCTGTACTGGCTCCAAAATAGACACACGGATCAATGGATAAGGATTGAAGACCCAGACATAAGCCCACACACTTACAGCCATTTGATCTCTGACAAAGGGGCAAAAAAATTCAATGTAAAAAGAACAGCATCTTCAATAAATGGTTCTGGCACACCCAGATGTCCACATGCACAAGATAAAAACTGGACCCGTACTTGTCACCATGCACAAAAATTAATTCCACATAGATCAAGGACCTCAATATTAGGATGAAGACTATAAAAACCCTAGTTGAAAGGGTAGGGAACTCCCTAGAGCTTATTGGACTAGGACAACAGTTCCTAAAGAGAAATCCAATAGCACAGGTACTAGAACCAACATTCCACAAATGGGACCTTAGGAAATTAAGGAGCTTCTGTTCAGATAAAGAGATTGTAAATCTAGCAAAAAGGCCACCCACAGAATGGGAGAAAATCTTCACTAACCACAAATCTGATAAGAGCTCTATTTTCCAGAGTGTACAAAGAACTTTGAAAACTAAACACCAAGGAGATAAATAGCTCAATTAAAAAATGGGCCTGGGAGTTCAAAAGAAAATTTTCCTGGGATGAAATTGAAACGTCTAACAAATATCTTTAAAAATGCTCCATATCCTTAGCCATCAGGGAAATGCACATCAAAACTATCCTGAGATATCATCTCACCCCAGTCAGGATGGCAAAAATCCACATTACAAACAACACCAAATTCTGGAGAGGATGTGGAGAGAAGGGAACTCTCCTGCATTGCTGGTGAAAATGCAGGCTTATACAACCACTCTGACGATCAGGCTGGTGATTTCTAAAAAAGTTAAAGATTCAGATGCTATATGACCCTCCTTTACCACTTCTGGGAATAATCCCCCGTAAAGCAAAAATTCATTACAATAACACCAGCACAACCATGTTCATAGCAGCACTATTTATAATAGCAGAGTCACAGAATCAACCCAAATGCCCAACAGTTGACGAGTGGATAAGCAAAATGTGGTACATTTATACAATGGAATACTACTCAGCCATCAAAAAAGATGAGTTAATGAAATTTTCCAGGAAATGGATGGAAATGGAAAAAATTATATTGAGTGAAGTATCCCAGACACAGAAAATTAAGCACCGTATCTGCTCCCTAATAGGTGGATCCCAGTACCAAAACCACTTAGTGACATATTCAAAGATAAATCTCTACAATACCTACAGTAATTGCAAAGATTATAAATAGGAGGGAAGGGAAAGGAGGGCCCCCTAGAAATAGGGAGAAAGGGGATCATGCTACAGTAGAGAAAAGAGGTCACCATCAAGTATTGCAAGTAAGTAGGGAGACATCTGGTGAAGCTCACTCTCACTTCCCTTCCTGGTACTTGTGACTGAGGGGTTTTGATCTCACCAATCAGGAAGGGTATAGAGTCTGGCAGACAAATGGTAACTATCCTGTAAATGGGAGACTGACTGACCCTCTTCACTGCAGTCTCCCACTCCTATTACATCTACCTTTGAATCTCTTCTACAGTAAGATTCCATTTAAACAGCCTTTTATCTTCGGTTAGGAGGCGACCTCCAGTACCAATCAGGATGGAGCCAAGAGCAGTGCAGGAACAGCAAAACTGAAAACGACAACAAACCATTATTGAGAACACCAGAGACCCTACATTAATCACCTGGAACCAGACCAGCCAAATCTCTCTCCATCCTAAAGCTCGGGGAAACTTGTGGAAGAGGGGGCGGCAAGGTTATAAGAGCCTAAAGATGGGGAGGACCAATGATATGCCAGATACTCCACACAAGTTAGGGCCACAGTAGCCATAATTAGACTTTGCATGAAAATTCCTCTGAGTTAGTAGATTACTGAATAATTTCTTTATATGTATAAATATATTTACTATGTCCTCACTTAAAAAGTTCTTAAACCTGGAATGTGGCATTAAGATAGCCATTGTTTATATGTAAGGGAGAAAGCTGGAATCAAGTAAGAGAAAAATAAGCTAAAACAGGTGGGAAAAGTAGATGTCTAGGATGAAGGGATGTTTTCACCTATTCCCCTTCGTGATTAATCATCTTTTAAGATGATTATTTGGTAGGACCCAACTAACAGTCAAAGGATTTGTCTAATGAGAAGCTTGGGATATTCAGCTCTCCCTGGGAACAGAGAGGTAAATGCTGTCTCTCTGGCAACCTGATCCAACATTCCCACTAAAAACAGAGAATCCCCTTGACATCTAGTAATGTCAGAATGTCCATCAACACCTGGGGCAATGACATGGACCAATTAGGCTAATTATGTCCTTTATGGATTGAGTCTGAAGGTCAAAGATAATGACATTCTCTCTCTCAACCTACTCCCTCATCATGCTTTGATATCTCCAAGGAAGTCTGTTCTATGCATGCATCCTCCTTTTTGCTTTTCTGTACTATATGACCCTTACCTGACATGCTGCAATTGTATCAGTTCTAGGTATAGCATGAAGAAGTGTCTGAATCTGCCTTCATATTGGGTAGTCCAGCAGAGAATAGAGGGAAAACAGTAAGTGTAGGAGGAACCACAGATGTGGAAGGGAATGTGGTCTCTCCATTTAGGTGTTCCTCACAGTCGACAGGGCAGGGAGCTGCATGCATCAACTGAGCCCAAACATCTCAAAGCGTAGCCATAGATGCCCACTGGTTTATTCACTTGCGAGCTCAGCACAGACATCTTCACATTGCCATTCCAGAATGTCGTGGAGTCTCTCTCATCATTCTCCACACTTGTACTATCCTGAACAGTCTCCAGTATAGAGAACATTTTACATCTTGGTTACATTACTATTCACTAAGCTGAATACAGCTTTAATATCAACCTTAAGTGATGCCTGTGGTTAACACATGTGGGACTCAGATTCTCCAGTGCTTGGTAAAGAATACAAATATTACTACCTTAGCCAAGATTTATAATCTAATTTTAAACCCTGACCACCCAACTTACTATTTCTGTGACTTAAGACAGATTATTGGGGTCTCTGCCAGTCAGCATTGCCATATGGATTGATTTACAAATATGATGAGTAAGAATTGAAGAAGTAATGGTTACCCCAAAGATGTTGATGTGTGAGTGTACATACAAAGCAAACGTCGTCTAATAATTGTGCATGTTCAGGTGTTACATTCTCTTCAAGTAAAATATTCTGAGATGCATTTATCTTTTCCCTATTTCCATAAAATGAATTTTTTGTCTTTTAAATTATTCATATATATTTTGAATTTTCAACTGTGTTTATTTTATGATTCCCCTGATACATATATATGTATGTGTGTGTGTGTACCCACACACACACACACACACACACACACATATCCAAAATGCGTGAATAAGTGATAGTGTCAAACCATGAACTTATAAATTACTAATACAGTAGACTTTTTAGTTTATTTTATGAATAAATGATGGGACTATGGTGTAGGTTTTCCTTTTCTTCCCCTCCTCCTTTGCATTTTCTCTTCCTCCTCCTCCTCCTCTTCTTCCTCCTCTTTCTCCTCCTCTTCCTCCTCCTCCTCCTCTTCCTCCTCCTCTTCCTCCTCCTCCTCCTCTTCCTCCTCCTCCTCCTCTTCCTCCTCCTCCTCCTCCTCCTCTTCCTCATTCTTCCATATGAGTAGAAGATGGTACTCAGAGTTTGTAAAAAACATAACCATTTTTGCTAATTATTAACACTTTTGAATCATACTCCATAGTCGTGCAAGTCAATACTTAGATCTTTCCTCCACCCTTCAATTTTTGTGATTCACATACATTTAGAGGATACAAAAGTCTCCTACTCCAATGGTTATGTCCATCATAAATCTCTAATATGTTGTTGGGAGATGAGGCTTCTTGAATTCTTAGGCAAGTGAGTACTGGAGGATCCCATCATGAGAGAAATCATGGCCTTAATATCATGATGTAGGATGACATTAGCATACAAACTTACAGGTATGAAGACTGTGATACTCATATTCATAGAAGTCTCAAAGTATAATAAAAGTTTAATTATCTCCAAGACTGGTTTGATTTATCATAAGTACATCACCTACAGTTATCAAAAATAGACATCTATCACTTGTTTCCTAAGCTGTCCAACATGGTGACATGCTACCTCACTTAGACATTGAGCACACACGTCTTTGGTTCACAAATAGGGCTCCAATTAGTGGAGTATCACCACATTTGATACTTTAATATCTACAATTTTGTGGCCTTTAGGTGATTCACACAAATTGAAGGCACCATAAATTATCTCATTCCTGTATCTATGAAATGCGCTCTTGTATTCACATTATAATTCAATTGCTTTCACAAACTCATTTCTTAAATGAGTATAGCAAAAACTGTCAAGATTGTAGACAGGAAAAGATGGAAGAAAGAAGGCATGTGTGAGACATATGAATCAAACTGAGATACATGTGAGAGCTTCACATTCAAACTCAGATTTTTATCATGTTATTCACAGTGGTTATCAACACATGACATTATGTTGGTCGAATTTTTTTTAATTTGTAGAATGCCCAAAGTGAAATATCTAAATCCCAAGCTTTCTACAGGTTCACATACTTTAAAGAAATGGATATAATTAACATTAATTTTATCAGTGTATGTGAAGAGATATGGAGATATTCACACACTTTCTGAATACAGTGAGGAATGTCATTACATATATTCATTTCTCAACTCCCTCAGCAGGATACTGTCATGTCTGTGGGAGTCAAATGGAAATATTCCAAGGTCCAGTGTTGAGCCCTCTCTTCCTTATGCTTGGTTGACATCTCTATCCTTACCCCCCAAAAAATCTCTTCCTATCTTTTACCTATTTTCCATCAATGCTTTACTCCATGATTGTTTTTGAAGTTTCTGAAGCTCACTAGACATTGAGAGGGCTTGACTTTCTCAGACGTGAGCTTTAATTTCTTTTTTTTAATCCCTGAATAGCTTGTTTTTGCATGTCTTTCACAGGATTTTGTACCCTTCCTCTCACGAAGACTTCAAATAAGATAACCACTCATTTTTCAGTTTTTCCTCTTACAGATGGATTGTGTTCTTCATATCTAGTCTAAGGATGTTTTGCCTACCCCCAAATCATGAAGGTTACTTTTATTTATATCAAGCATTTATACCCCACATCATTTGTAAAAGTTTCTTTTGGAGTTTCATACTTTCACATATTCACACATGAATATGGTGAATTTATGATACTTTCAACCCATAAAGCCAAATCACACCCTTCCTTTTCCCATTCAAACAATTCTTTTTCATTACCAATATTCCTCCTATTTTCATGATATTTCTCAAGTGTAGTCGACTGAGCTTCTTCTGGGTTGCCTTCCATGATATCTACATGAATACCGATTGGAGCATGAATCATTAATCATTGGGTATACTATTGAGTGAAGCATCTTCACATCCCCCTTTCTATCAGCATTAACCTGCATCAGTCTCTCAAAAAGGGAAGGGTACTCTTGATATCATTCACCTTCATGGTGCATGTGTGTGTGTTTGTGTGTGTGTGTGTGTTAATGCACATGTGTATTAATTGAGGAGTTAATCCTATTGATGTTTAAGTTTATAATTGAGAAGTACTTGCTAATTCCTGTAATTGTTTTTTGTACATTGAATTTTGTTTCGGCAGTTCTCTGCCTGGTGTTTGTAATGACATTGTTTTCCCTCTCTATTGGCTTGAGCATGTTGATGAATTTCTTCTGTCATGAAGGGTTTTTTGTAGTTTTTTCTGAAGGTCTTGTTTAGTAGGCAACAAGGAATTTAACTTACTTTTGTTGGAGAAGATCTTTCTTTCATCTCGAAGCATGACCAATGGTCTAGATGGATATAGCAGCCTGGGTTGGCATTTGAGATCTTTCATAACTTGAAGAATGCCTCTCCAAGTTCTTCTGGTTTTACTGTTCCCATTGGAGAGCCAGCTGTTCTTCTAATAGGGTTTCCTCTAATCCCTCTCCCCAGATTACAGGAAACACATGCTCAGTATTGTAAATGAGAAGGTTTGCAGAAGGGAAGAAAATTTATGCTAGACAGGATCTGATCTCTTAATACCAATCATAAACAGCTGATAGTAAGCCACCATCTAAGTATCTCTCATTATATCTTTAGGTAAGAAAAGATCTCAACACCCAAACATGATGTGAACTATTGCAATTAACGAATAGCAAATTATACAAGAAAAACCATAAACATGTACAGTACCAGTGAATTTACAATGTTAAGTCTGAATCAGGTCAACCAAAACTCTTCCCATCCTAAGGCTCAAGGACTCTTGCAGAAGAGGGAGCAGTAGGATTATAAGAGCCTAAAGGTGGGGAGATACAATGGTGACCAGGTTGCTCTAGTCATGACAGGGATGCTTCATCCAGGAACTCGCTGTTATGAGACCCGCCTTCACCAGATCCACACAATGACTGATATGTCAACATTCCCTCATGAACCTCTCTTCTCTAACAATATTTTGGGCTGAAAGATATGTAGCAAAAGCATTTTATTATAATTAGAATTTCCTTTTCTTCAGGTGTGTCTCTAAAAATGAAGTGGCACTCTAATTGTATTTGATGTATCAGTGTTTGCAATGTTTCCAATAAAGTTTCATTTTTAAAAATATTTTACTATCATTTTATATCTACAACTGTACAATTAAGATTAACTGATACATATTCCTTCATATTTCCTTAAAATAAAAAATGTAGTAAATCATTGTTACATATATCAACTAAAGAGATAGTCAACACATATTGTACAATTTGAAACACTGCAATGAATTATTATTATCATAATTTTATTCTTGTGTATTAATTGTGTGTGTGTGTGTGTGTGTGTGTGTGTGTGTGTATGTATGTGAACTTGAAAACTGAAGGCTGAGTTCTGGGTACATTCATGAAAAATTACTAGCTAAGGGGATATCCAGCCCTTAGCAGGTGATAGTAGGAGGATAAAAGGAAGAGTTCAATAACCTGATATGCTTCAGCATACTTCACTAGTCTTGTTGGCTTGCAAATCAATTTTTCCCCTCTCTCACTAATCCTTGTTGATATGGTTTGAGCATTTTTCTCACCTTCTTGTGTTAGTAGTATTCACTCTTCTGCAAAACTGAATTTAGAATTGTACCCAAGTATCATAAAACATAAAGTCCTCTTGTTCCCCTAAGCTCTTTTTCTGGAAATTTATAAAGATTATTTATATAATCTACACGAATATATATATATATACACATATATATATATTTCTTTTTTGCATGTGCTGTGTGTATATGTTTGTGACAGAGGACACTTGAGTGAGCATGCCTGTGGAGGCACAAAGATAACTGAGAACAAGCCAAGATTATTCTACATCAATTTATTTTGCTTTGGAGTTTCCCAACTTTGAGATAAAATCAACCTAAATGTGACACATACATAGAAAAGAATTCTATTCAGTTAAAAAGAAAAAATTAAACTAGGAAATTTGGTATTAAATGGATGGAATTGATAATTACACTGGGTGATATTAACCAGGCCATTATAAAATGAAAACTGCATATTCTTTCATATGTGCACGTGAGCTTTAAAAATTTTGATCAGCACCTTTAAATCTGATTACATCTGGAATCCAGGAGCATATCAATAGAATATTTGGGGATAAATCTAGAAGGGAGGTCATAAAAGAGAACACACAAATCAATGTCATAGAAAGGAGATTAGATTTTGATATTCTCTGTGGTGATGAGGTGAGGGAATGGAACAGTTACAAAGTCATCTGTATCACACAGTGATGGAGAGAAATTATGGCAACATACTCTGTTGCAGCTCACTTACAGTATAAAAGAGAATTTCCCCACAGATATCCTGCATGCCAAGTAAAAACTGTTCTTAGGAATAGTGGGACACTGAACAAAAGTCACCATGCTGGGTGTAGTGAACCTCCACTGAGCTCTTGCTCTGGAAGCCTCAGCGCTCCCAGTGTTGGCTCTCATGATGCCTCTTGGTTCCCTGTCAAAACTACATGGGAAAAACCACTGATGAAGACACTATGTGCAGTGGTTTGAACCATGCTGAAACACAATGGAAAATTCATCATACTAGACAGCTTTCAAAGCTCCAAATTTGTTGCAAGGGCTTCCAGGTAGGAAACCACATTAGCGGTCTTAAGCATTTTGTGTGCACTATAGCTATAGTATCAATCACTCAGGCGATACTCATCTGAGCAACAGAGGGCAGCTCTTATGGCCGAAATGAACTCCCCCATCGCTGGTTTTTAATCAGCATTTAAAGGAAGGAATACATGATGGCTCCCATAAACCTAATGGGAAAAAATCATCCTTCAGAGGTTTTAGGTCTAAAGAGGTAAATGGTGGTACTGTTGTTTAAACTGATTGACAGAGCCTCAAACTGTCTATTGAATATTAATGTGCTTATAAAAGATACAAGTTGTTCTACCTCTGAATCAAAGAAAGTTCCCTTAGGAGGGAATGGTGGCCCTGACCCCGGAGCCGAGCCGCCCGGCCAGCAGCACCCGCGCGCGCGGCCGCCGGCTTTGCCCCCAGCCCCCCCTCCGCGCCGAACCCGGACCAGAGCCCAGGTGAGAGAGAGCCCCTCCCAGCCCAGCCCCCCAACCCGGAGCCGAGCCACCCGGCCAGCAGCACCCGCGTGTGGCCGCGGCTTAGCCTCCGGGGCCCCGCCCCGGACACCAGCCCCTTGTGCCCTCCCGCCCCCTAGCCCCTCCGCCCCCCCCAGGTCGCAGGTGAAGAATTCTGCCATCAACATCAGACCCTCTGCCTCTCTGGCCCACCGGGGACCTACGCACATGGTCCACGGAAGACACACTGCTACTCAGAATTCAATAGAGTACAAAGGAAACTCAAGCAAAACTCTAAGGAACAAAGAGAACACAGGCCATACATCTGGACTTCACTACAACCATTGTATCACATGCGAGACTCTTCACATCCAGCCTAAAGATAAGTAAACCTTTTTTTTTCTCTCTTTTTCTTTTCTCTCACCTTACTGATCCTTTCTAGTATCAATGTTGTAGGTCAGCTTCCTCATACAGCCACCCCAAAAACATACAACTCCAGGGAGTACACCACCCACCCTCACATTTCACCAAGACACTAGATCGTAAAAGTGCACTACCATACTTATATTCATCCCCTGGTTACTTAACTGACGTACTAACATCCTAGTAGTCTCATCTAGGATATAACAATGCCAATACACAAACATTAGTAACAAGGCAAGCACTAGTAACAACTGGCAGGTGTAACAATACCAACTACATCGGTTCAGTGAAAAACACACAGAAACTGAAAGGTCCTAAAAAACAAAACAACAATGCCCAAGTCAAAGTGCAGATCCACGAGAAACAAACCCCAAGAACAATCTCTCACCAAAAGAATCAATCCCATAACGATGGATTGCGACCAGAACAAATCCATAGAAAATAGCCATGAAAGCCAGACCCAACATAACGACTTTCAGAGTATGATCATTATCATGATTAATAATATGAAAGAGGAAATCCGAGAAGAGTTAAATAACCGTGTCAACCACTTTGAACAGGAACACAACAGGAACCTGGAGGAGTTGAGAAAAACAGTTCAAGAAACAAAAATAGGTATAGAGCAGGTAAAACAGTCTCAGGCAGAGTTTAAAATTGAACTAAGAGATAAGTTATCTTCAACACAAAACTCGACAGAGAGTTTTATCAGCAGAACAAATGAGGCAGAAAATAGAATCTCAGATCTTGAAGACAAAGTAGGAGAATTAACCAGCTCAATGGAAGAGATTGTTAAAGCCAAAAAGATACTGGAGAGGAGCATTCAAGAAATATGGGACACCCTGAAGAAACCTAACATGCGCATTCATGGAATACCAGAACAAGAATCCCAAAATACCACACCGGAGGAAATATTTCAATTCATCATAAATGAAAACTTCCCACAACTAAAGAATGAGAGGCCTATCCAAATACAAGAGGCATTTCCCACTCCAAACAGATATGACCAAAATAGAAAATCGCCACGGCAAATAATAGTCAAAACACTCCACATTCAAGACAAAGAAAAGGTGCTGAGAGCTTCAAGAGAAAAAAAGCAAGTCACTTTTAAAGATAAACCTATTAGAATAGCAAATGACTACTCAATGGAAACAGTAAAAGCAAGAAGAGCTTGGAGAGACATACTTCAAGTATTAAATGAGCAAAAATGCCAACCCAGACTGATATACCCGGCAAAACTATCTGTCATGATTGAGGGAGAAAGAAAAGTTTTCCAGCACAAAGACAACTTAAAGGGATACATGTCTACCAAACCAGGCCTTCAAAAAATCCTAAAAATGATACTCAAGCTTGAAGAAAAGAACAAGCGTATCCAGGAGGACAGAAGGGAAGTATAATACCAACAAAATATAAATATCAAACATCATGCTTACAAAATCTACTAAACATAAAAAATGTCCAGAATTAAAAATAATTTCTCCATTATAACATTAAATGTCAACGACATTAACTTACCAATTAAGAGACACAGATTACAAACTTGGATTAAAAACCACAATCCAACAATCTGCTGCCTTCAGGAAACTCATCTCACCACAAAAGATAGGCACGTCCTAAGAATGAAAGGCTGGTCCAAAATCTTGCAAGCTAATGGAACCAGGAATCAGGCAGGGGTAGCAATTATGCTTTCAAACAAAGTGGACTTCAAACCAAAGAAAATCATAAGAGACACAGATGGATACTACATTTTAGTCACAGGTACAATTCACCAGGAAGACTTCACAATACTGAACATATATGCACCCAACATGGGCCCCTCCACATTCATTAAGAAAACCCTACAGCGTCTAAAGCAAGAAATCAACACCCAAACGATAATTCTTGGGGATTTCAACACCGCCGTCTCAACATGGGATAGATCAACAGGTAAAAAGCTTAACAGAGACACTTTGGAGCTTAACCAAACCCTTACTGAAATGGACCTTACAGATCTCTATCGAACTTTTCACCCACGTACCAAAGAATACACATTTTTCTCAGCAGCACACGGAACTTTCTCCAAAATAGATCACATATTGGGCCACAAAATGAATCTACGCAAATACAAAAAAGTCGAAATTCTAGCCTGTGCCCTATCAGACCACCACGGCCTAAAGCTGGACATCCACAACAACACAACAAACAAGAGAAAATACACTAACTCCTGGAAACTTAACAATATGATGCTGAAGGAGAACTGGATTCAGGAAGAAATTAAACAGGAAATTCAAGATTTCCTGAAAGTGAACGAAAATGAAAATACAACTTACCAAAATCTCTGGGACACAATGAAAGCTGTCCTAAGAGGTAAGTTCATAGCTCTTAATGCCTACATCAGAAAATTGGAAACATCAGAAATAAATAATTTAACGATGCAGCTTAAGGCTTTGGAGAAACTTGAGCAATCTGATCCCAAAAGTAATAGAAGAGAGGAGATTAGCAAAATAAGGGGAGAAATATCTGAAATCGAGATTAAGAAACGATAGAAAAAATCAACCAGTCAAAAAGCTGGTTCTTTGAAAAAATCAATAAGATTGATACACCCTAGCTAAATTAACCAAAAGCAAGAGAGAAAACCCGAATTAACAAAATTAGACATGAACATGGAGTTATCACTACGGATACCCAAGAAATCCAGAGAATTATAACATCATATTTCAAAAACTTGTACTCTGTGAAGTTTGACAACACAAAAGAGATGGATGAATTTCTAAGTAAACACAACCTACCTAAATTGCATCAGGAAGTTCTGAATTATTTAAATAGTCCTATAACATATAAGGAAATTGAAGAAGTAATCTCGAATCTTCCCACCAAAAAATGTCCTGGGCCAGATGGATTCAGCACAGAATTCTACCAGACATTTAAGGAGTTAATAACACCAATACTCCTTAAACTGTTCCATCAAATAGCAAAGGAAGGAACACTGCCAAATTCCTTCTATGAAGCTAATATCATCTTAATCCCAAAACCTAATAAAGATTCACTTAAAAAAGAAAATTATAGGCTGATCTCTCTGATGAACACAGATGCAAAGATTCTCAACAAAGTCTTAGCAAATTGGATTCAAAAAATATCAAAAAGATCATTCACGGGGACCAAGTAGGCTTCATCCCGGCACACAAGGTTGGTTCAACATACGCAAATCAATAAATGTAATTCATCATGTAAACCAGTCCAAAGTCCAAGACCACATGATACTCTCGATAGATGCAGAAAAAGCCTTTGACAAGATCCAACAGCCTTTTATGATCAAAACGCTAGAGACAGTAGGAATGGAAGGAACCTTTATCAATATAATAAAAGCTGTATACAACAAGCCCACAGCAAGGATTATGCTCAATGGGGAACAATTGGAAGCATTCCCACTTCGATCAGGAACTAGACAAGGCTGTCCACTCTCACCACTTCTATTCAATATTGTACTTGAAGTCTTAGCTGAAGCCATAAGACAAGAAAGGGACATAAGAGGATTCAAATCGGCAAGGAAGAAGTCAAGCTATCCCTATTTGCAGATGACATGATCTTATACCTGAGGGATCCCAAAAACTCCACCAGGAAGCTTCTGGAACTAATTGAGAAGTTCAGCAGGGTGGCAGGATACAAAATAAATGTGCAAAAATCAGAGGCCTTCCTATATGCCCAGAATGAAAGAAGTGAAAAAGCCTTGAGAGAAACAATCCCATTTACTATAGCCCCTAAAAAAATGAAATACCTTGGTATAAACCTAACCAAGGAGGTAAAAGACCTTTACAATGAAAACTTTAAAACCCTAAAGAAAGAAATAGCAGAAGACACCAGAAGGTGGAAAGACCTCCCATGTTCCTGGATTGGCAGAATCAACATCGTAAAAATGACCATCCTACCAAAGGCAATATACAAATTCAATGCTATACCAATTAAAATCCCAAAGCAATTCTTTAAAGAAGTTGACCAAATAATCTCAAAATTCATATGGAGGCACAAAAGACCCAGGATAGTAAAGACAATCCTGAGTAACAAAAACACTGCTGGAGGTATTACCATACCAAACCTTAGTTTATACTACAAATCCATAGTTATAAAAACTGCCTGGTACTGGCTCCAAAATAGACACACAAATCAATGGATAAGGATTGAAGACCCAGATATAAGCCCACAAAAATAAAGCCATTTGGTCTTTGACAAAGGGGCCCAAAAAATCCAATGGAAAAAGAACAGCATCTTCAACAAATGGTGCTGCAAAACTGGATCTCCACATGCAGAAGATTAAAGCTGGATCCATACTTGTCACCATGTACAAGACTTAATTCCAAATGGATCAAGGACCGTGATTTAAGGCCAGAGACTTTAAAAACCACAGTTGTAAGGATAGGGAACTCCCTCGAGCTGATTGGGCTAGGCCAACACTTCCTAAACAGACATCCAATGGCACAGTCACTGCTACCAATTCTCAACAGTTGGGATCTTGTGAAATTAAAGAGCTTCTGTTCAGATAAAGAGATTGTAACATGAGCTCAAAGGCAACCCACAGAATGGGAGAAAATCTTCACTAACCACATATCTGACAGAGCTCTACTGTCCAGAGTGCACAAAGAACTTAGAAAACTAAACTCCAAGGAAAACACTGGCCCAATTAATAAATGGGCCCTGGAACTTCAAAGAAACTTTACCAGGGATGAAATTAAAATGTCTAACAAACATCTTAAAAAATGCTCCACTTCCCTCGCCATCAGGGAAATGCAAATCAAAACTTCCCTGAGATATCATCTCACCCTGGTCAGGATGGCAAAAATCCACAATACAAACAACAACAAATGCTGGAGAGGATGTGGAGTGAGGGGAACTCTCCTACATTGTTGGTGGGAATGCAGGCTCATACAGCCACTCTGGCGAGCCGTCTGGAGATTCTTAAAGAAATTAAAGATTGAAATGCCATATGACCCTGCTATCCCACTTTTGGGAATAACCCCCCATGCAGCAGAGGTTCGCCTCGATAGCACAAGCTCGACCATGTTCATAGCAGCACTGTTTACAATAGCAAAGTAATGGAATCAACCTAAATGTCCAACAGTTGACGAGTGGATAAGGAAACTGTGGTACATCTATACAATGGAGTGAGTACTACTCAGCCATCAAAAATGATGAATTACTGGAATTTGCTGGGAAATGGATGTCATTAGAAAGAATTATATTAAGTGCAGTATCCCAGACCCAGAAAATTAAGCGCCGTATGTACTCCTTAATAGGTGGCTCCTAGTACCAAACTCACCCAGCCCACATTGAGACACTTAAAAGTAAACCTATGTAACACAGTAATTGCAAGGATTATGAACAAGAGAGATGGGGTAGGAGGGCCAAACCAGAAACAAGGAGAGAGGGGACCATGTTACAGCAGAGAAAATAGGCCTCCATCAAGGTCTGCAATTAAGTAATGAGAAACCTGGTTAAGTTCACACACGTTCTTTCCTGATTTCACCAGAAGGGGGAGCATATAGTCTAGCAGATAAAAAGTAATCATTTTGCAAATGGGTGATGGACCCCTCCCTCACTGAGGTTTCCTACTCTTATTACATCTACCCTTGAATGTACTATTATAACAAGACTCCAGTTTAACAGCTTTTGTCTCTGGCCAGGGGGTGACATACAGTGCCCAGCAGAATGGAGTGAAGGGAATTGCAGGAGCAGCAAAACTGCAAAAGAAAATCAACAAACCACAATCCAGAACTTCAGAGACTATATCAATCACCTACAACTAGGCCAGCCTAATCTCTCACCATCCTGGAGCTCAGGGACATTTGCAGAAGAGGGGGCGGTAAGATTGTAAGAGCAAAAGGATGGGAGGAGCAACGATTTGCAAGATTCTCAACAATAGTTGGGGCCAAAGCAATCATAATGGGACTTTGCATGCCCTGCGCAATGTCCAATGCACTGTTGCCCCCATAAAGTCTAGCATCTGTTAAGGGCACCGAGACCCCTGGAGGGAAGGGATTGACAGCCATAGTAGTGATCCTATGCTTAAGGGGAACAAGAGAAAGGGCTTATGGAAATGCCACTGGGTCCTTTTATGTCATCGGAGAGGAGGACCCAGTGGAGAGTTAGGCGTACACAATAAAGGACTCTCTGGGAATTGGGGGGGAGGCACTGGGGGATGGGGAGGGAGAGGAGGGAGAGGAGGGGGTTCGGGGGGAGGAGGGGGGAGGGAGGGAACTGGTAAAAAAATTTATAATGTATAATTAAATTTTTAATAAAAAAATATTTTAAAAAAAAGGAGGGAATGGTGGTGAATGCAGACACTCCATACTGCCCAGTGTATTTGGAGTAAGTGAGCCCTCAGGGCTCATGACTAAAGAAGCCATTTGTACCACCCATTGTAAGACTCATGGAAAAAGAAGAGATGAGCAGCATAGAGAGCCAGGAGACCAGAAGGAGAACAAGATGGCATCCTACAGGTGTTACATGAACAATGCAACCATTAGCAAACATAAGCTTTACTTCCCTCCCTTAGACCCACAAAACACTGGCCAGCCAACCCTCAGTCATGTGTGGGGTTGCCACTCATGGGTCCCTAAATTTTAATGCTGAACTTCTGGGTACTTGTAAACTCAGGGCTGTTCTTTCACTGCTGAGAAAACGAGTTCCCAGTGGAATCCTCAGAACTCATGGCTAATGATCACTCTTTCGGGCCTATTAAATTCAGGGAGTGAGAAAACAAAAATGAAAAGTAAACTGTGAATGTAAGGAAAATATTTGAAGGGAAACTAGGACATAGATATGACAGAGTGGATTACCATTGCATTGCATACATATGTAAAATTTTGAAAGATTCAATTTAATTAATAAAATACAGACAAGATATTGGCATAGCAGCAACTGTTGAGTAGATAGTGATCAGGAAAATGAGATAATATGAAACCTGTTGTTCTACCATCTACTTCTACAGTTGCCAAAACTCAGTGGGCAATCCCAAGCTTCTTTTTCTTTCTGTTTCTTTTGTGTTTTACCAATTAACCTGCCTCATGGCCCTGTAAGGCAGCTGCCTGCCACCAACACAGAAAGTTGGCTTTGCACTGTCTGAGCAGTGAATGTACTGGAAGCTCAGTTTTCCTTTGTGGTCACATGATTACATCCACTTGCTTGCAAGCCTGTCTGCCCTGTGCCACACAGAAGGGGCCAGGACACACTGACTCCCAGGTAAAGCATGGTGCCCTACAGGAACATTGGGATCCTGATTCTCATACTGCCAAATAAACAAGTGCTGGGATTGCAGGTGTGACCAGTAATCACTTCCTCCCCCCAACCCCACACCCACCCTTCTGGGGATTTCAGTGTGCATCCAAGATTGTAAACACTTGAGTTTAAGGATTCTGAATGCAGTAGCTGGACTTATGTCTGTTGCTCGGTTCCAGCTACTAGAAAACAACTTTGTTTAGATAACTCATAGTATAAATTCAAAGGAGAGCGATTCTTCCATTGTAAGGCGCTTGCCTCACCTAGGTGTAACCTTTCATAGGTAGACACAGTGGAAGAATACAACTGACTTGGAAAGTTGCTGTCTATCCTTCAAGTTTACATCTGTTCCTGACAACTCACACCACTTTTTTTAAATAGAAATGAAAAATTCAAGGCCTCTTGATTGACTACCTTGTTTGATTGCATTGCTTCAAGAAAAAACTTAATTCACCAGGCACACCGTATATGCCAATAGCAGTTCAATTCATAGAAAAATGGTTCAAGTATGGTAATGTAATTTTGTTTGTATTCTGAATCAAAAACAATATGTAACTACTGAAAAGAATGGGAGTCATTGGTATGTACATGTTTTTAAGTTTCTTGCATGATGAAAAATGAAAAAAATCTTTTATTTGTCTTTGATGTGTTGCTCCCACAATAAATTTCATGTGTTTATATTTAAATTTTTATTAATTTATTTATTTACAATCAAATGGGTTTATATCTTTGTCTTCATCCCCTCCTCTTTCATTTCTTCCTTCTCCTACCCTTTCCATTCACACACTCTTCTCCCATCCCAATTTTCTTCATCCCATAGTGATCACACACACAGACACACAGTCACATAAGCACACTGGAAATGCTTACAAGTATTGGAATACATGAGACAGGTATGGACAGTTTTGCTTTTAATTGGGAAGAAGGAGACTAAACTGAGTAGGTGCAAGGAAGTCCAAGGAGAGGAATAAACGCAAACAATATACATTGACAGATAGATAGATAGATAGATAGATAGATAGATAGATAGATAGATAGTAGAGCTTTTTATATTAATTTTTTTATTTCTACTCATACAACTTTAACAGGTATACCGGTCCCCTCCATCCCTCCAACCTCCCACCGTCTATGCCCCCCTCCCCGACCCCTTCCCTCCCTATTCCCCAGTGGCTCCCCCTCCCATCCACGGAGCATCCTTTAATGTGCATGCCAGACTCTCCTCTGGATCCTCCTCTCCGATGAGGTGCAAGAACCCAGTGGCATTTCCCAGCACCGTTTCCTGTGTTCCCCTTAAGCATAGGAACACTACTGTGGCTGCCAATCCCTTGCCTCCAAGGATCTTAGTGCCTTTAGCAAATGCTAGAATTTGAGGGGTCAATAGTGTGTTGGACATTGCGCAAGGCATGCAAAGTCCAATTATGATTGCTTCGGCCCTAACTTGTGTGGAGTATCTTGCATATCACTGCTCTTCCCATCCTTGTGCTCTTACAATCTTACTGCCCTCTCTTCCACAAATTTCCCTGAGCTTCTGGATGGGGAGAAATTAGGCTGGCCTAGTTCCAGGTAGTTGATATAGAGTCTTTGATGTTCTGAATTATGGTTGGTTGATTTTTTCCAGTTTTGCTACTCCTGCAATGCCATTCACTCCATTCTGTTGGGTATTGGATGTCACCCCCTGGTCAGAGATAAAAAGCTGTTAAACTAGAGTCTTGTTAAAAGAGTATATTCAAAAGTAGATGTTATAAAGGTAGGAAACTGCAGTGAGGGAGGGGTCAATCACCCATTTACAAAATGGTTACTTTTTATCTGCCAGACTATATGGCCTCCCCTTCTGGTGAGATCATACCCCATCAGTTGTAAATGATCAGGAACGAAAGTCTGTGAACTTAACCAGATGTCTCATTACTCATTTGCAGTCCTTGATGGTGGCCTATTTCTCTGCTGTAACATAGTCCACTCTCTCCTTCTTTCTGGTGTGGGCCTCCTACCACATCCCTCCTGTTCATATTCCTTGCAATTGCTGTAGGTATTACAGAGATTTATCCTTGAGTGTCTCTAGGTGGGTTTGGTACTAGGAGCCACCTATTAGGGAGTACATACAGTGCTTAATTTTCTGGGTCTGGGATACTTCACTTAATATAATTGTTTCTAATGACATCCATTTCCCAGCAAATTCCATTAATTCATCATTTTTGATGGCTGAGTAGTACTCAATTGTATAGCTGTACCACATTTTCCTTATCCACTCGTCAACTGTTGGGTTGATTGCATGTCTTTGCTATTGTAAACAGTGCTGCTATGAACATGGTCGTGCTTGTGCTATCAAGGTGATTTTTTGCTGTATGGGGGGGTTATTCCCAAAAGTAATAGCAGGGTCATATGACATTTCAATTTAATTTCTTTAAGAATCTCCAGACTGCTTGCCAGAATGGCTGTATGAGCCTGCATTCCCAGTAGCAATGTAGGAGAGTTCCCTTCTCTCCACATTCTCTGCAGCATTTGTTGTGGTTTGTATTGTGGATTTTTACCATCCTGACAGGGGTGAGATGATATCTCAGGGAGGTTTTGATTTGCATTTCCCTGATGGCTAAGGAAGTGGAGCATTTTTTAAGATATTTGTTAGACATTTTAATTTCATCCCTGGTAAAGTTTCTTTTAAGTTCCAAGGCCCATTTTTTAATTGGCCCATTTGTTTCTTTGGTGTTTAGTTTTCTAAGTTCTTTGTGCACTCTGGATAATAGAGCTCTATCAGATATGTGGTAAGTGAAGATTTTCTCCCATTCTGTGGGTGGCCTTTGTGCTTGAGTTACAATCTCTTTATCTGAACAGAAGCTCTTTAATTTCACAAGATCCCATCTGTTGAGTGTTGGTTGCAGCAACTGGGCTATTGGATGTCTGTTTAGGAACTGTTGGCTTAGCCCAATCAGCTCAAGGGAGTTTCCTACCCTTTCAACTATGGTTTTTATAGTCTCTGGTCCTATATCAAGGTCCTTGATCCATTTTGAATTAATTCCTGTACATGGTGAAAAGTACGGTTCCAGTTTTAATCTTCTGCATGTGGATATCCAGTTTTGCCAGCATCATTTGTTGAAGATACTGTTCTTTTTCCATTGGATTTTTTGGGCCCCTTTGTCAATGATCAAATGGCTGTAGTTTTGTGAGCTTATATCGGGATCTTCAACCCTTATCCATTGATCTGTGTGTCTATTTTGGAGCCAGTATCAGGCTGTTTTTATAACTGGATTTATAGTATAGACTAAGGTTTGGTATGGTGATACCTACAGCAGTGTTTTTGTTACTCAGGATTGTCTTTGCTATCCTGGGTCTTTTGTGCCTCCATATGAATTTTGAGATTGTTTGGTCAATTTCTTTAAGAATTGCTTTGGGATTTTAATTGGTATAGCATTGAATCTGTATATTGCTTTTGGTAGGATGGTCATTTTCATGATGTTGAATCTGCCAATCCAGGAACATGGGAGGTCTTTCCACCTTCTGGTGTCTTCTGCAATTTCTTTCTTTTGGGTTTTAAAGTTTTCATTGTAAAGGTCTCTTACTTCCTTGGTTAGGTTTATACCAAGGGATTTCATTTTTTGGGGGGCTATAGTAAATGGGATTGTTTTCTTCAGGGCTTTTTCACTTCTTTCATTCTGGGCATATAGGAAAGCCACTGATTTTTGTACATTTTTTTTTATATCCTGCCACCCTGCTGAACTTCTCAATTAGTTCCAGGAGCTTCCTGGTGGAGTTTTTGGGATCACTCAGGTATAAGATCATGTCATCTGCAAATAGGGATAGCTTGACTTCTTCCTTGCCGATTTGAATCTCTTTTATGTCCCTTTCTTGTCTTATGGCTTCAGCTAAGACTTCAAGTACAATATTGAATAGAAATGGTGAGAGTGGACAGCCTTTTCTAGTTCCTGATTGAAGCAGGAATGCTTCGAGTTTTTCCCCATTGAGTATAATCCTTGCTGTGGGCTTGTTGTAGACAGCTTTTATTATATTGATAAAGGTTCCTTCTATTTCTACTGTCTCTAGGGTTTTGATCGTAAAAGGCTTTTGGATCTTGTCAAACGCTTTTTCTGCATCTATCGAGAGTATCATGTGTTCTTGGACTTTGGACTGGTTTATATGATGAATTACATTTATTGATTTGCGTATGTTGAACCAACCTTGTCTGCCTGGAATAAAGCCTACTTTATCCCCGTGGATGATCTTTTTGATATGTTTTTGAATAGGATTTGCTAAGACTTTGTTGAGAATCTTTGCATCTCATTCAGCATCATAGTGTTACATTTCAAGGAGTTAGTGTATTTTCTGTTGTTTGTTGTGTTGTGAATGTCCAGATTTAGGCCATGGTGGTCTGATAGTGCACAGGCTAGAATTTCAACTATTTTGTATATGTGGAGATTCATTTTGTGGCCCAATATGTGATCTATTTTGGAGAAAGTTCCGTGTGCTGCTGAGAAAAATGTGTATTCTTTGGTGCGTGGATGAAAAGTTCGATAGAGATCTGTAAGGTCCATTACTTTAAGCGTTTGATTAAGTTCCAAAGTGTCTCTGTTAAGCTTTTGACCTGTTGATGTATCCCATGTTGAGAGGGCGGTGTTGAAATCCCCAAGAATTATCGTTTGGGGGTTGATTTCTCACTTTAGATGCTGTAGGGTTTCCTTAATGAATGTGGAGGGGCCTGTATTGGGTGCATACATGTTCAGTATTGTGAAGTTTTCCTGGTGAATTGTACCTGTGACTAAAATGTAGTATCCATCTGTGTCTCTTATGATTTTCTTTGGTTTGAAATCCACTTTGTCTGAAAGCATAATGGCTACCCCTGCCTGTTTCCTGGTTCCATTAGCTTGCAGAATTTTGGACCAGCCTTTTATTTTTAGGATGTGCCTATCTTTTGTGGTGAGATGAGTTCCCTGAAGGCAGCAGATTGTTGGATTGTGGTTTTTAATCCAAGTTTGTAATCTATGTCTCTTAATCGGTGAGTTAATACCATTGACATTTAATGTTATAATGGAGAAATTATTTTTAATTCTGGACATTTTTTATGTTTAGTGGGTTTTGTAAGCATATTGTTTGACATTTATGTTTTGGTGGTATTATACTTCCCTTCTGTTCTCCTGGATACACTTGTTCTTTTCTTCAAGCTTGAATATCATTTCTAGCATTTTTTGAAGGCCTGGTTTGGTAGACATGTATCCCTTCAAGTTGTCTTTGTGCTGGAAAACTTTTCTTTCTCCCTCAATCATGACAGATAGTTTTGCCAGGTATATCAGTCTGGGTTGGCATTTTTGCTCGTTTAATACTTGAAGTACGTCTCTCCAGGCTCTTCTTGTTTTTACTGTTTCCATTGAGTAGTCGTTTGTTATTCTAATAGGTTTACCTTTAAAAGTGACTTGCTTTTTTTCTCTTGAAGCTCTCAGCACCTTTTCTTTGTCTTGAATGTGGAGTGTTTTGACTATTATTTGCTGTGGCGATTTTCTATTTTGGTCATATCTGTTTGGAGTGCAAAATGCCTCTTGTATTTGGATGGGCCTCTCATTCTTTAGTTGTGGGAAGTTTTCATTTATGATGATTTGAAATATTTCCTCAGGTGTAGTATTTTGGGATTCTTGTTCTGGTATTCCACGAATGCACGTGTTAGGCTTCTTCAGGGTGTCCCATATCTCTTGAATGTTCCTCTCAAGTATCTTTTTGGCTTTAACAATCTCTTCCATTGAGCTGGTTAATTCTCCCACTTTGTCTTCAAGATCAGAACTTCTATTTTCTGCTTCATTTGTTCTGTTGATAAGACTCTCTGTTGAGTTTTGGTTTGAAGATTACTTGTCTTTTAGTTCAATTTTAAACTCTGCCTAAGACTGTTTTAACTGCTCTATGTCTTCTTTTGTTTCTTGAACTGTTTTTCTCAACTCCTCCACATGCCTGTTGTGCTTCTGTTCAAAGTGGTTGATATGCTTGTTTAACTCTTCTCAGATTTCGTCTTTCATAGTATTAATCATGGTAATGATCATACTGGCTTTCTTGGTTATTTTCTGTGAATTTGTTCTGGTCAGAATCCATCATTATGAGGTTAATTCTTTCGGTGGGAGATTGGTCTTCTTGGGTTTTGTTTCTCATGGATCTGCACTTTGACTTGGGCATTGTTGTTTTGTTTCTTAGGACCTTTCAGTCTGTGTGTTTTTCACTGAACTGATTTAGTTGGTATTATTACACTTGCCAGTTATTAGTCATGCTTGCCTTGGATTGGGTATGTTTGTCTTTTGTTATTGTAATTTCCTAGATGAGGCTATTAGACTGTTATTACATCAGTTAAGTCAGGTAAGTAGACAGGGGGTGAATATTAGTATGGTAGTGCACTTTTATGATTTAGTATCTTGGTGATATGTGAGAGTGAGTGGTGTACTCCCTGGAGTTGTATATGTTTTGGGGGTGGCTGTATGTAGAAGTTGATTTACAGCAATTGATACTAGAAAGGATCAATAAGGTGAACAAAAGTAAGTTTATTTATCTTTGGGCTGGATGTGAAGAATCTCTCCCATGTGATAGGATGATTGTAGAGGACTCCAGATGTATGGCCTTTGTCCCTTTAGTTTTGCTTAGTTTCCTTTGGACTCTATTGAATGTCTTCCGTGGACCACGTGCATGGGTCCCCGGTGGGCTGGAGAGGCAGAGGGTCTTATGTTGATGGCAGGATTATTCACCTGGGACCTAGGACTTGGCCCACCCAAGCTCCAGGGATGGAGGAATGTGAGCAAGTCCTGTCTGGTCCGGCAGACCAGCGGGCAGTAGGAAGAAAGGGGCTGGGGTCCAGGGAGGGGCCCAGGAAAGCCGGAGGCCGCCTGGGTGTCGCTGGGACATGGGGGCACCTAGGTGGGCTGGGCGGACTCACCTGGGATCTGGCGGATTAGCCAAAAAAATTTTTTAAGTGTATCTGTATTAGGCTTTGGGATTAGTATACTAGCTTCATAGAAAGAATTTGGCAGTGTTGCTTCCTTCCTAATTTGATGAAACAGTTTAGGGAGTATTTGTGTTAGTTGTTTATTAAATGTCTAGTTGAATTTTGTACTGAATCCATCTGGTCCAGGATATTTTTTAGTGGGAAGATTCGAAATTACTTCATTGGTTTCCTTATGTGTTACAGGACTATTTAAATAACTCAAAATTTCCTGATTCAATTTAGGTAAGTTGCGCTTACTTAGGAATTCATCCATTTCTTTTGTGCTATCAAATTTCACAGAGTATTAGTTTTTGAAATATTACGTTATAATTCTCAGAATTTCTTGGGTATCAGTTGCGATAACTCCATTTTCATTTCTAACTTTGTTAATTTGGATTTCCTCTCTCTTGATTTTGGTTAATTAGCTAGAGATGTATCAATCTTATTGATTTTTTTTCAAAGAACCAGCTTTTTGACTGATTGACTCTTTTTATCATTTTCCTTATCTCACTTTCAGATATTTCTCCCCTGATTTGCTAATTTTCTCTCTTCTACTGCTTTTGGGATTGGGTTGCTCTTGTGTCTCTAAAGTTTTAAGCTGCATTGTTAAGTTATTTATTTGTGATGTTTCTGTTTTTTGACATAGGCATTAAGGGTTATAAACTTACTTCTTAGGATGGTGTTCATTGTGTCCCAGAGATTTTGATATGTTGTATTTTCATTATTTTTCACTTCTAGGAAATCTTGAATTTCCTTTATGATTTTTTTCCTTAATCCAATTCTCATTCAGCATCGTAGTGTTTAGTTTCCAAGAGTTAGTGTATTTTCTACAGTTTGTTGTATTGCAGATGTCAAGCTTTAGACCATGGTGGTCAACTTTGAAGGCAAAATCATCAGGAAGGCTCACATTTATTAGAATATCTATTCTTTTGGAATGGAAGAGGTGAGCTAAAGGCAGATCTCCAAAAAGTGTTCTCTTTCTGCTCCTCTAAAGCAAAGGTCTAAGACCCATTCTTCCCACCTCAGCATAGAGATGAACCAGTTGTGATTCAAGGGAGTTGATCTCCCCTTATAGCAGAATTTGGCAATGTCATCCATGTTAGTTCTGATTGTAGAGGTATTAAAAATGTAAGAGTGGGGAGATCTAGGATCCCACCTCCAAGGTGGCTGAAGCCAGGCAATATGTGTCAGGACTTGAAAAGTTACAGAGAGGATCAGGGAGAACATCGACTGTGCAGTTAAAGTTTGAACCCCTGCTGAAATATGAAGATGAGAGGAAATGTCAGAACCAGTGTGAGACATCTGCCAAGGAGAGGGCATAACATGGGAGGAGGCAGTCAAGAGAGTGGTGAGGTCTGTGGGCAGCTGCATTGGAGGGGTTAAAACAAAGCCCTTTGGAATTGAGATGATTTTTTTAAAGTTGTGTTTGTCCTTTAGTTTCTTAGTCTTTTTATGGGCCTTTTTTCCTGGATACATCTCTATTCCTCCCTTTTGAAATGAGAAAAATATTTACTTTCTGCTACTGCATGCTGGAAATATGTAATTTTTTTGTTTACATGAAGCTTTGAAATTTAGACTTTGAAAAAATAAGACTACTGCTGTAGTCTGTAGGCATTTTTTAAGTTGAAGTGAGTGCAGTTTGTATCATGAGGTGTCCATGAGCCTATGGGAACCAAGAAATGGTGTGTCATGGTTTATTATTTGGGAAGGTCAAGGCAGTTTTAGAAGTTGGAGCCATGCTGGAGGAAGGCATGGACCTTGAAAGGAGTTAGTCCTTCCCTGCTTCCACAAGAAGACTGCTCTAGCTGTTTGAAGTTTGCTTTGTCAGCTTCCAAGACAGACAATGTGTATGACTTAAAACACCTCCAGGAGTATTTGCTTTAGACAGGGGTTGTTACACAGATATATCCCATGGTTACATGTCCTTCTTGGAAAGTCTCTTATTGTGGGTGGCCAAAAAAAAAAAAAAAAACTGTAAAAGCTCATTGATATCACAAATCTGGGAGAAGAAAGAAAGGATATTTTTCACTTATGACAATGGACTGTATCTCCCCTTTTGAACTATAAACCAAAGGAATCTTTTGTCTACTGAAGCTATTTGAATTTGACTGGTGAGTCACAGCAGCATATAGAATAACTGACAGTGATTATATTATTTCTGAAGGCTTGTTTAGCAGAATTGTGAAAATTAACATTAAATTTGAGCTCTCAATGTAATTGGTCATATTGATTCAAACAACCATATCAAATGAGCATATGAATTTGAGAGGAACCATTGTAATACTCTTTAAATTTATTTATTTGCAAAAGAGGGGGCATACACATGCTGCCTCACTCTAGTGACATTCAAGAACAACTTTCAGAATTAAGTTCTGCTCACTATGTGGGGGGTTTAAACTCAGATCACCAGTTTTATGTACAGGCAGCTTTACCCAATGAGACATCCCACTGGCCCATTGCAAGTTTTCTTGAACCCTTCCATGTTACTAGAAAATTTCTTCTGTGCCATGATGATGATAATACTGAAATGGTTGGCATAATTATGAAAACTGAGTACAGCACAGATGCAGTACCACACTTAATTCTCCTTACAAACAATTCCATGGAGAAAAAGTTACTGTACATCTACTGATTGGGAATGCAGAACACAGATGTCACATGATAAAAGCTAAATGTTGAAGACAAAGGAAGTCATGCTTATTGTCATAACTTCATGCAGTCTGTGAAAACTTCTCATGTCTGTTCTGAGGAACTGAGAAAGTTGGCTTCTAAATAAGTGGCTTCAAAACTCAATTGTGAGATGCCAGCACTGAATTATTTGATTTAGACAGGGGTTGTGACATAGAAATACCAGGTTACATGCATGTCTTGGAAAGTTTCTTATTGTGGGTGGTCAAAGAAAAAGGAAAAGCTCATTGGTATCACCAATCTGGAAGAAGAAAGAATTGATGTTTTTCCATTATGGCAACACAGTAAACTTTTTTGCCTGGTAATTTCATGGAAATATAATGTGATTATTACTGGCAAAACTGGATAAAGACCACAACAAAAAATTTCTGGAGTGAAAAAGCTAAATTTTCCCAATTTGGAAAGGAAGAGACAAATGTAAGAAAGAAACTATTGAGAAGATGCAGAAATAGAGAGGTCTTGTATGCAATTTTTGTTAAAACTGGTTAAATGAAAAAATAAAGTTACATAGCCATTTAAACCAAAAATACTGGAATGACTAATGGCCAAGATGACTGGCTGGGAAAACAATCTATATGACTCTACTACATGCTCTTAAATATTCTGCAGAATCTTAATTATTCCAGTAAAAACTTGAAAGATGGCAAGAGAGTGGTAAGTGAATCAAAACTTAAAATCTTTGGAAATCCCTACAGTGATGACTACCAAACAAGTAAAAGCAACTTCTTTTCCCCTTCCATCCTCCAAAGTTCACTAAAACTTTGAAAGTGAGCTAATTTATACATCACAGATCAAAGAGTAGGTTCTGAAATCCTAGAATGTACTTTGCTTTGTCTATATGATCCAACCGCATTTAGGTAAAAATTAAATCGTTCAACTTTCACTTTTCATTTTGTAATTATTTCCACCTTGACCTCTGAACTCCAATTTCTCCAGAGATTGTTTACTGAACTTTCAATTTGTTAGTAAGTTTTTGTTTTTAGACACTAACTTCAAAAATTGATGAAAATAATTTTTTTTCAAAAAAAATTTTAAGGAAGTAAACCTAAAAAGTGTACTGCCATACTAATCTTCATTGCCTGTCTACTAAACCTCAATTAATTGATGTGCTAACAGTCCAATAACCTCATCTAAGAAGTAGCACCAACACCAGAAAAACATACCGAACTCCAAGGCAAACACTAGCAATAACTGCTCAAGTGTAGTAATACTGTCTAATTCACTTTGGTCAAAAACACACATAAGAGATAAAACAAAAATGCCCAGGTCACAGTGCAAAGCCGTGAGAAATAAAAACAAAGACAACAAATCTCCTACCAAAAAAATGAACCCCATAATGATAGAATCCAACCAGAACAAACTCACATTAAATAGCCATCTTTACTATGATGAAAACAATGAAAGAGGAAATCCAGGAGGACTTAAGTAACCACATCAACCAAATTGGACAGGACTAAAACAGGCACTTGAAGGAGATGAGGAAAGCAGTTGAAGAAACAAAAATATGCACAAAGCAGTTAAAATAATCTCAAACAGAGTTTAAACTCAAACTAGAAGACAAGCTATCTTCAACTCAGAACATGGAGTCTTATGAGCAGAAGCAATGAAGCAGAAAATAGAATATCAGATCTTGAAGGCAAAGTGGAAGAACTAACCAGTTCAATCAAAGAGGTTGTAAAAGCCAAAAAGATACTTGAAAACAATATTCAGGATTTATGTGACACCTTGAAGAAGCTTAACATGTGCATTCGTGGAATATCAGAACAAGAATTCCAAAATACTACACCTGAGGAAATTTTTCAAATTATCATAAAGGAAAACTTTCCACATTTAAAGAGAGAGAGGACCATCCAAATACAAGAATCATTCTGCACCCCAAACAGATATGACCAAAATAGAAACCCGCTACAGTAAATAATAGTCAAAACACTACAGACAAAGAGATACAATACAAAACACTAGAAGACAAAGAGAATGTGCTGAAAGCTTCAAGAGAATTAAAACAAGCCACTTTTAAAGGTAAACCTATTAAAATAACAAATGATTTTTCAATGGAAACAGTAAAAGACAGAAGAGTTTGGAGGGATATAGTTCAAGTATTGAATGAGCACAAATGTAAATCCAGGCTGATATATTTGGCAAAACCATCAGTCATGATTGAGGCTGAAAAAAAGATTTCTAGCACAAAGACAACTTGAAGGCTTACATGTTTACCAAACCAGGCCTTCAAAAAATGCTAGAAAAGATACTAAAGCTTGAAGAAAAAAATAAGCATATCTAAGAAGTATAATACCACTAAAAACCTATAAGCTAAATAATACACTTATAAAACCACTAAACACAAAAAATGTCAGGAATTAAATGTAATTTCTCCATTATAACACTAAATGTTATCGGAATTAACTAACCAATCAAAAGACAGATTACAAATATGGATTAAAAATCAGAAAACACATCTCACCACAAAAGATAGGCACATCCTAAAAATGAAAAGCTGATCAAAAATTGTTCAAGGTAATGGAACCAGGAAACAAACAAGGGTAGCAATTATGCTATCTCACAAAATGGACTTCAAACCAAAAGAAAATCATAAGAGATACAGAAGGATACTACATTTTAGTCAGGTACAATTCACCAGGAAAACTTCACCATACTGAACATATTTGCACCTATTATGGACTCCTCCACATTCCTTAAGCAAATGCTACAATGTATATAACAAGAAATCAATCCAAAAACCATAATACTCAGGGATTTCAATGCTGCACTCTCAATGTGGCAGAGATCAATAGGTCAAAAACTTAACAGAGACACACTGGAACTTAAAGACTTAATGAAAGGGACCTATCGAACATTCCATCAAGCATCAAGGTAAACACATTCTTCTCAGAAGCACAGGGAATCTTGTCCAAAATAGACCACATATTGGGCCACAAAACGAATCTCCACATATGCAGGAAAGTTGAAATTTTAGTCTGTACCCTATCAGACCACCATGGTCTAAAGCTTGACATCTGCAACACAACAAACAGCAAAAAATATACAAACTCTGGGAAACTAAACTCTATGATGCTGAATGAAAATTGGGTTCAGGAAGAAATTACAAAGGAAATTCAAGATTTCCTAAAGGCAAAGGATAATGAAAATACAACATATCAACATCTCTGAGACACAATGAGAGCTGTCCTAAGGATTAAGTTTAGAGCTCTTAATGCCTATATCATAAAGTAGAAACATCACAAGTAAATGACTTAACAATGCAGCTTCAAGCTTTAGAGACACTAGAGCAATCTGATCCCCAAAGCAGTAGAAGAGAGGAGATTAGAAAAATAAGCGGAGAAATATCTGAAATTGAGATTAGGAAAACAATACAAATAATCAACCAATCAAAAAGCTGCTTCTTTGAAAAAAATCAATAAGACTGTTACACCCCTAGCTAAAATTATCCAAAATCAAGAGAGAAAAAACCCAAATTAACAAAATTAGAAATGAAAGTAGAATTATCACAACTGATACCCAAGAAATTCAGAGAATTATAACACCATATTTCAAAAACTTATACTCTGTGAAATTTGATAACACAAAAGAAATGGATGAATTTCTGAATAAGCACAACTTACCTAAATTGAATCAGGAAGTTTTGAATTTTTTAAATAGTCCTATAACATATGAGGAAATCGATGAAATAATCTCGAATCTTCCCACCAAAAAATGTCCTGGACCAGATGGATTCAGCACAGAATTCCACCAGACATTTAAGGAAAAACTAGCACCACTTCTGCATAAACTGTTCCATAAAACTGTGAAGGAAGGAACACTTCCAAATTCTTTCTATGAAGTTAATATCATTTTATTCCCAAAACCTAATAAAGATACACTTAAAAAAGAAAACCATAGGCCAATCTCTTTGATGAACACATATACAAACATTTTTCAACAAAATCTTAGCAAATTGGATTCCAAAACATATCAAAAGTATCATTTACTGTGATCAAGTAGGATTTATCCCAAGCACACAAAGTTGATTCAACATATGCAAATCAATAAATCATATAAAACAATCCAAAGTCCAAGACAATATGATACTCTCCATAAACTCAGAAAAAGCTTTTGACAAGGTCCAACAGGATATAATGATCAAAACCCTAGAGACAGTTGGAATGGGAGGAACCTTTATCAACATAATAAAAATTATACAACAAGCCAACAACAAGGATAATACTCACAATGAGTTAAAACTTGAAGCATTCCTACTTTGATGAGGAACTAGACAAGGCTGTCCACTCTCACCACTTCTATACAATATTGTACTTGAAGTCTTACCTGGAGCCATGAGATAAAAGAGGAAAATAAAAGGGAATCAAATCAGAATAGAACAAGTCAAGATATCACTATTTGCTGATGACATGAAAATATACCTGACAAATTTTAAAAACTCCACCAGGAAACTCCTGAAACTGATAATTTCAGCATGGTGGTAGGTTACAAAATAAACATGCAACACAAGTTAGGGCCAAAGTAATCATAGTAGAACGTTGGATGACCTGCGCAATGACCAACATATCATTGACCCCCCGCCCAAAGTCTAGCATGGATCACATGCACTAGGATCCTTAGAGACAAGGGATTAACAGGTACAGTAGTGTTCCTATACTAAAGGGGAACACAAAAAAGAGGTCTAGGCAATGCTACTGAGTCCTTACACCTCATCAGAGAGGAGGACCCAGAGGGAAGTTTGACATGCACACTAAAGGATGGGGGGAGGGGGCACTAGGAGAAAGGGAAGGAAGGGGAAAAGGAAAGGGGAGAGGGGGAGGAAGCAAGGGGATCCAGGGAAGGGTGAAAGGAGGGAGGGGAATGGGGTACCTATCAAGTTTGTATGAGTGGAAAAACTAATTTAAAAAAATGTAACCCAGATATTGTAAACCAATAAAAAAATCTTTATTCTCCTAAAAAATAAATAAAAATAAAAAATAAACGTGCAAAGTCAGTGGCCTTCCTATAAACCAAGGATGAAAGGAGTGAAAAAGTCCTAAGAGAAACAATCCCATTTACTATAGCCCCTAAAAAATGAAATACCTTGGTATAAATTAACAAAGGAAGAGAGCGAGAACTTTATAATGATAACTCTAAACCCTAAAGAAAGAAATTACAGAAGATACTAGAAGGTGGAAAGACCTCCCATTTTCCTGGATCAGCAGGCTTAACATCATAAAAATGACCAACCTACCAAAAGCAATATATAGATTCAATGCTGTATCAATCAAAACCCCCAAGCAATTCTTTAAGGAAATTGATGAAACAATCTCAAAATTCATATGGAAGCACAAAAAGCCCAGGATAGCAAAAACAATTCTGAGTAACAAAAACACTGCTGGAGGTATCACCATACCAAACCTTAATCTATACTACAAAACCATAGTGATAAAAACAGCCTAGTACTGGGTCCAAAATAGACATGTAGATCAATGGATAAGAGTTGAATACCCAGATATAAGCCCACACAACTACAGCCATTTGATCTTTGACAAAGGGACCCAAAAATTCAATGGAAAAAGAACAGCATCTTCAAAAAATAGTGCTGGCAAAACTGGATGTCCACATGCAAAAGATTAAAAGTAGACATGTATTTGTCACCATGCACAAAAATTAATTCCCAGTGGATCAAGGATCTCAATATTAGGCCAGAGACTATAAAAGCCCTAGCTGAAAGGGTAGGAAACTCCCTTGAGGTGATTGGGCTAGGCTAACAGTTCCTAACAGAAATCCAATAGCACAGCCACTAGAATCAACACAAAATAAATGGGATCTTATGAAATTAAAGAGCTTCTGTTCTGATAAAGAGATTGTAAATTGAGCAAAAAGGCAATCCACAGAATGAGAGAAAATCTTCACTAACCACATACCTAATAGAGCTCCATTATCCAGAGTGCACAAAGAACTTAAACAACTAAACAGCAAAGAGATAAATGGCCCAATTAAAAAATGGATCTGGGGCCTTTTGTTCCTCCAGCCCGCCTGCCCGCCCCAGATGGGACCTGCTCTCAGTCGGTCCTCCATCCCAGGTAAGTTACGTAGCCCCCAGGTCGCCCCTTGTCTCAGCTCCTCCCACCAGCCAGCCAAGGCAACACCCAGGCTACTTCGGGGTTTGCCCCAGCACCTTTTTTCCTCCCGCCCACCTGTCCCGCCAACTGGGACAGGACTTGCTCTGGGTTCTCCATCCCTGGAGCTTGGGTGGGCCACTAAGCCAAGTCCCAGGTCCCAGGTGAAGAGTTCTGCCATCACCATCAGCCCCTCTGTCCCTCTGACCCACCGGGGACCCTCTTTCATGGCCCACGGAGGACACACTGCAACTCAGAACTCAACAGAATCCAAAGACAACCCAAGCAAAGCTCTAAGAGACAAAGGCCATACATCTGAAGTCCTCTAAAATCATCCTATCACAATGGAGAGATTCTTCACATCCAGCCCAAAGATAAGTAAACCTCTTTTTATACCATACTGCTCCTTTTTAGTATTAATCACTGTAGATTAACTTTTCCATACAGCCACCCCAAAAATATATACAACTCCAGGGATTATAGCACTCACCCCTACATATCACCAAGATACTAAATCGTAAAACTGCACTACCATACTAATATTTACCCCCTGTCTACTTAACCTGACTTAACTGATGTACTAACAGCCTAATAAGCTCATCTAGGAAATAATACTAACAACAGACAAATGAAACCATCTACAAGGCAAGCACTAGTAATAACTGCCCGAGAGTAGTAATATCAACTAAATCAGTTCAGTCAAAAAACACACAGAAACTGAAAGGTCTTAAGAGACAAAACGACAATGCCCAAGTCAAAGTGCAGATCCATGAGAAACAAAAGCCAGGAAGACAATCTCCCACCGAAAGAAGTAACCCTATAATGACGGATTCCAACCAGAACAAATTCACAGATAATAGCCAAAAAAGCCAGATCCAAGATAACGACTTTCATAGTATGGTCATTACCATGACTAAAACTATGAAAGAGAAAATCCGGGAGGAGTTAAACAATCACATCAACCACTTTGAACAGGAACACAACAGGCACTTGGAGGAGTTGAGAAAAACAGTTCAAGAAACAAAAATAGACACAGAGCAGTTAAAACAGTCTCAGGCAGAGTTTAAAATCGAACTAAAAGACAAGTTATCTTCAACCCAAAACTCAACAGAGAGTCATCAGCAGAACTAACGAAGCAGAAAATAGAATTTCAGATCTTGAAGACAAAGTGGGAGAATTAACCAACTCAATGGAAGAGGTTCTTAAAGCCAAAAAGAGTATTGAGAAGAACATTCAAGAGATATGGGACACCCTGAAGAAGCCTAACATGCGTATTCATGGAATACCAGAGCAAGAATCCGAAAATACCACATCTGAGGAAGTTTTTCAAATTATCATAAATGAAAACTTCCCTCAACTAAAGAATGAGAGGCCCATCCTAATACAAGAGGCATTCTGCACCCCAAATAGATATGACCATAATAGAAAATCACCATGGCAAATAATAGTCAAAAACACTCCACATTCAAGACAAAGAAACAGTGCTGAGAGCTTCAAAGGATAAAAAAACAAGTCACTTTTAAAGGTAAACCTATTAAAACAACAAATGACTTCTCAGTGGAAACAGTAAAAGCAAGAAGAGCCTGGAGAGATGTATTTGAAGTATTTAAGGAGAAAAATGCCAACCCAGACTGATATACCCGGCAAAACTATCTGTCATGATTGAGGGAGAAAGAAAAGTTTACATCACAAAGACAACTTGAAGGGATACATGTCTACCAAACCAGGCCTTCAAAAATTCTAGAAATGCTACTCAAGCTTGAAGAAAAAAAAAATATCCAGGAGGACAATAGAGAAGTATAATATCACCAAAACCTAAATGTCAAACAATACACTTACAAAAGCCACTAAACAAAAAAATTGTGCAGAATTAAAATAATTCTCCATTATAACATTAAAGTCAATGGTGTTAACTCACAATCAAGAACAGCAACAGATTACAAACTTGGATTAAAAACCACAACCCATCAATCTGCTGCCTCAGGAAACTCATCTCACCACAAAAGATAGTCATACCTAAAAATAAAAGGCTGGTCCAAAATTCTGCAAGCTAATGGAACCAGGAAACAGGCAGGGGTAGCCATTATGCTGTGGGACAAAGTGGACTTCAAACCACAAAAAAATCATAAGAGACACAGATGGATACTACATTTTAGTCACAGGTACAATTCACCAGGAAGACTTCACAATACTGAACACATAGGCACCTAATATAGGCCCTCCACATTCATTAAGAAAACCCTACTGCATCTAACGTAAGAAATCAAACCCCAAACAATAATTCTTGGGGATTTCAACACTGCCCTCTCAATATCGAATAGATCAACAGACCAAAAGCTTAACAGAGACAGTGTGCAACTCAACCAAACCCTTAAAGAAATGGACCTTACAGATCTCTATCAAAGGTTTCATCCACACACAAAAGAATACACATTTTTCTCAGCAGCACACGGAACTTTCTCCAAAATTGATCATATATTGGGCCACAAAACGAATCTCCACATATACAGGAAAGTTGAAATTCTAGCTTGTACCCTATCAGACCACCATGGTCTAAAGCTTGACATCCACGACACAATACACAACAGAAAATACACTGACTCCGAAGCACTTAACACTATGATGCTAAGGAGAATGGATTCAGAAGAAATGAAAAGAAATTCAAAATTTCCTGAAAGTGAACAATAATGAAAATACAACTTATCAAAATCTTTGGGACACAATGAAAGCTGTCCTAAGAGGTAAGTTCATAGCTCCTAATGCGTAGATCAAAAAACTGGAAACATCAGAAATAAATAACTTAACAATGCAGCTTAAAGTTTTAGAGACACTAGAGCAATCTAATCCCAAAAGCAGTAGCAGAGAGGAGATTAGCAAAATAAGGGGAGAAATAGACGAAATTGAGTTTAGGAAAACGAAACAAAGAATGAACCAGGCAAAAAGCTGGTTCTTTGAAAAAATCAATAAGATTGATACACCCCTAACGAATTTAACCAAAAGCAAGAGAGAAAAAACCCAAATTAACAAAATTAGAAATGACAATGGAGTTAGCCCTATGGATACCCAGGAAATTCAGAGTATTATTAATGTCATATTTCAAAAACTTACACTCTGTGAAATTTGACAACACAAAGAAATGGATGAATCCTAAGTAAGCAAACTACCTAAATTGAATGAGAGTTGTGAATTATTTAAATAGTCCATAACATATGAGGAAATCAACGAAGTAATCTCGAATTTTCCCAAAAAAAAATGTCCTGGACCAGATGGATTCAGCACAGAGTTCTACCAGACATTTAAGGATAAGAACACCAATACTTCCTAAAACTGTTCATCAAATAGCAAAGGAAGGAACACTATCCATTCTTTCATGAAGCTAATATTGTTTAATCCCAAAACCTAATAAAGATACACTTAAAAAAGAAAACTATAGGCCAATCTCTGTGATGAACACAGATGCAAAGATTCTAAACAGTCTTAGCAAATCGATTCAAAACATACCAAAAGATAATTACTGGGATCAAGAAGACTTTTACCCAGGCACATAATTTGGTTCAACTCACAAATCATAAATAATCCACCATATAAACCAGTCCAATCCAAGACCACATGATACTCGATAGATGCAGAAAAAGCTTTTGACAAATCCAACACCTTTTATGATTCAAACCCTAGAGACAGTTGGAATGGAAGGAACCTTTATCAATATAATAAAAGCTGTTACAAAGCCCACAGCAAGGATTATACTCAATGGAAAAATCTTGAACATTCCCATCAATCAAAACTAGACAAGCTGATCACTTTCACCATTCTCTTCAATATGTTCTGGAAGTCTTAGCTGAGACCATAACAAGAAAGGGAATAAAAGAGATTCAAATCGGCAAGGAAGAATCAAGTTATCTCTATTTACGATGACATGATTTCTCTACCTGAGCGATCACAAATACTCCACTAGAACTCCTGGAACTAATACAGAAGTTCAGCAGGGTAGCAGAACAAAGAACATACAAAAATCATTGGCTTCCTTATGCACAGAATGAAAGAAATGAAAAGCCCTGAGAGAACCAATTCCATTTAATATAGCCCCCCCAAAAATGAAATACCTTGGTATAAAACTAGCCAAGGAAGTAAATGTGCTTTACAATGAAAACTTTAAAACACTAAAGAAAAAAATTACAAAAGACACTAGAAGGTGGAAAGACCTCCTATGTTCCTGGATTGGCAGAATCAATATCATAAAAATGATCATCCTACCAAAGGCAATATAGAGATTCGATGCTATACCAGTTAAAATTCCAAAGCAATTCTTTAAAGCAGTTGATCAAACAATATCAATGTTCATATGGAGGCACAACAGACCCAGCAGCATAGCAAAAACAATCTTGAGTAACAAAAACACTGCTGGGGGTATCACCATACTAAACCTTAGTCTATACTACAAAATCCATAGTTATAAAAACACCTTGGTACTGGCTCCAAAATAGACGCACAGATCAATGGATAAGGGTTGAAGACCCAGACATAAGCCCACAAAATTATAGCCATTTGATCTTTGACAAAAGATTTCAAGTCAAGTTATCTCTATTTACTGATGACATGATTTTATATCTGAGCGATCACAAATACTCCACTAGGAAACTCCTGGAACTAATACAGAAGTTCATCAGGGTAGCAGGATATAAAGTAAACATACAAAAAAACAGTGGCCTTCCTATATACACAGAATGACTGAAGTGAAAAAGTTCTGATAGAAGCACTTCCATTTAATATAGCCCCGAAAAAAATGAAATACCTTGGTATAAAACTAACCAAGGAAGATTGACAATCCAATGGAAAAAGAACAGCATTTTCAACAAATGGTGCTGGCAAAACTGGGTCTCCACATGCAGAAGATTTAAACTTGACCAGTACTTGTCACCATGTACAAGACTTAATTCTAAATGGATCAAGGACCTCGATATAAGGCCAGAGACTATAAAAACCTTAGTTGAAAGGGTAGGGAACCCCCTGGAGCTGATTGAACTAGGCCAACAGTTCCTAATCGGAAATCCAACAGTACAGTCAATACAACCAACACTCAACAGATGGGATCTTGTGAAATTAAAGAACTTCTGTTCAGATAAAGAGATTGTAACTCGAGCACAAAGGCAACCCACAGAATGGGAAAAAATCTTCACTAACCATTTATCTGATGGAGCTCTATTATCCAGAGTACACAAAGAACTTAGAAAGCTAAACACCAAGGAAACAAATGGGCCAATTAAAAAATGGGCCTTGGAACTTAAAAGAAACTTTACCAAGGACGAAATTAAAATATCTAACAAATATCTTAAAAAATGCTCCACATCTTTAGCCATCAGGGAAATGCAAATCAAAACCTTCTGGAGATGTCATCTCACCCCAGTCAGGATGGCAAATATCCACAATACAAACAACACCAAATGCTGGAGAGGATGTGGAGAGAGGGGAACCATCCTACATTGCTGGTGGGAATGCAGGTGCATTCAACCACTCTGGCGAGCCATCTGGTGATTCTTGAAGAAGTTAAAGATTGAAATGCCATATGATCCAGCTATTCCACTTTGGGGAATAACCCCACATACAGCAAAAATTCACCTCGATAGCATAAGCATGACCATGTTCATAGCAGCACTGTTTACAATAGCAAAGTCATGGAATCAACCCAAATGTCCAACAGTTGATGAGTGGATAAGGAAAATGTGGTACATTTATACAATGGAAACACTCAGCCATCAAAAATGATGAATAATGAATTTTCCAGGAAATGGATGGAATAAATACTGAGAAACAGTTGCTTTAGGAAGAATCGATGTGGTTGTAGTAGATCCTAGTTAGTTCTCACAAGAAGATAATTGTAAGAACCATCTTGGTCACTCTTTTTTTCTGGATTTTATTCACCATATGTGTGAACCTTGCATGGTTCCCATCTTAATAGTTTCTGCCACGATGTAATGATGTGATGTATTCAGAGGAGGATTCAACCAGAGTCAGTACTATGCTTTTTGGACTTCCAACCTCCAAGAAACTAGCACCTAAATAATATAACTTACCTAGCTTCACATAGTTCATTAGAGTGATGGAACACAGATCAGTACAGAAAGTTGGTACTGAGAGCAATGATATTGCTGTAAAGAATATTGAAGATCCTTTTCTGCCCGCCAGGATGCTTGCAATCCAGGGAGGACACACCTGGTAAATCCCCAGGTAAACACCCCCAGGTAATCCCCCCAGCCAGCCCACCCAGGCCTCAGGTCACCTGCTGTCCCAGCTCCTCCAGCAGCCAGTTGGAGCAGCACACCCGCCTGTTCTGGGCTAGGGAGGGCCAAGCCACAACCTCAGGTCCCCAGGAACTGCACCATCACCAACACCTTTCCATCTGCCCGGGACACTTGCAGTCCAGGGAGGACACACTGCTCATCAGAATTCAACAGAGTCCAAAGAAAACCCAAGCAAAACTCTAGGGGACAAAGGCCACACATCTGAAGTCCTCTAAAATCATCTTATCACATGGGAGAGATTTTTCACATCCAGCCCAAAGATAAGTAAACCCCATTTTTACCATCCTGTTCCTTTCAATTATTAGTTACTGTAGAGTAACTTTTCCATATAACCACTCCAAAACATATACAAACTTCAGGGACTATACCACCACCTCGCATATCACCAAGGTACTAAATTGTAAAAGTGCACTACCATACTAATATTCACTCCCTGTCCATTCCCAGTACTAACTGCCTAATAGCCTCATCTAGGAAATAACAATAACAACAAGCATACCCAATATCAAGACAACCACTAATAATAACTGCCTGAGAGTAGTGATACCAACTAATTCAGTTCAGTCAAAAACACGCAGAAATTGAAAGAAGGTTTTAAGAGATAAAACAACAATGCCCAAGTCAAAGTGCAAATCCATGAGAAAACCCAAGAAAACAAATCTCCTACCAAAAGAATTAACCCCATAATGATAGACTCCAACCAGAACAAATCCACAGAAAATAGCCAAGAAAGCCTGGCCCAAGATAATGGCTTTCAAAGCATGATCATTACCATGATCAATACTATGAAAAAGGAAATCCAGTAGGAGTTAAATAACTGCATCTACCACTTTGAATAGGAACACAACAGACTGGAGGAGTTGAGAAAAACAGTTCAAGAAAAAAAAATAGGCATGAACAGTTAAAACAGTTCAGGCAGAGTTTAAAAATGAACTAAAAGACAAGTTATTTTCAACTCAGAACTCAACAGAAAGTCTTATCAACAGAACCAATGAGGCAGAAAAAAGAATTTCAGATCTTGAAGACAAAGTGGGAGTATTAACCAGCTCAATGGAAGAGGTTGTTAAAGTCAAAAAGATACTTGAGAGAAATATTCAAGAGTTATGGGACACCCTGAAGAATCTTAACATGTGCATTCATGGAATACCAGAACAAGAGTCCCAAAATACCACACGTGGGAAATTTTTTCAAATTATCATCAAGGAAAACTTACCTCATCTAAAGGAAGAGAGGCCCATCCAAATATAAGACGCATTCCGCATCCCAAACAGATATGACCAAAATAGACTCTCACCACGGCAAATAATAGTCAAAACACTCCACATTCAAGACAAAGAAAAGGTGCTGAGAGCTTCAAGGGAAAAAAAAATAAGTCACTTTTAAACGTAAACGTATTAAAATAACAAATGACTTTTCAATGGAAACAGTAAAAGCAAGAAGAACTTGGAGGAGGGTGTACTTCAAGTATTAAATGAGCAAAAATGTCAAGCCAGGTGTTGCCGAATCCCCTGCTGAGCCAGCCGGGGCCAGGGGGGGAGAGGGGAAATGGCATGGCCTGTGGGCTCGAGGCAAATGGGCGAGCTGGCGACAGGGTCACCACCCAGATCCCGGGAGTCATGTGAGAAACAGCAGGCAGAAGACTAGTTGGCTGCAGACTCAGCTTTACTCAGGAAGTGTTTGGGCTTATAGGGTCAGGGTCCAATCAGGTGTGGCCACCCTCTGCTCAGGGGAGAGAAGCAGTCACCCATCATTTAGCTGTTTACTAGGTGTCCAGGTTAGATGGCCGCTTCCTATGGTGTCCATCCTGCCTGTATGGTCCATGTTCAGGCTTGTCTATAACCAGACCTCCTGGATTCAGGAGCCTGGGCTAAGGCTCCCTGAATTAGTAGTGCCACATTTTACCCTTTATTTATAAAATTTTTTCAGTGGGGACCATGATAGCTGGGCGACCCTGAGCTCTTCAGCGCTGTGGAATATAGGTGACTGTACCTGTCTTGGTTGGACATCACCCTCGTGTGGAGACTTACCCACATTGATACCGTCATGAGACCATCGCAGAGAAGGAATCATGGTCCCAAAGGAGAACTCAAGTGTGCAGAGAGAAAGGAGGTTTTCATCAGGGGAGGAGTAGGAAGAGGGGCCGTAGGAGGCACAGGCACAGAAAACAATCTAGAAGAGCTGGAGAGACATAAATCAGAAACTAACAATGGTAATTAGTAAGTCATAGCTTCAATGAGGAAGCCAGGCTTACAACGGACCTTGGTGACTTAGGATATCCAAGGCCTGAATGGATGATCTGAGGACCTGGAGAGCAAGCTTTGTTATTTAGGGAATATATGAAAAAAATGTAAGAAAACTGTATGAAGAAACTTACAATCTGTTAGAAAAACAATTGTGATCAATATAAAACATAAGTAGTTAAGGCCTTAGATGTTACCAAAATTATTGTCCTTATTTTTAAGTATGCATACATGTATTTAAAATGGCATGCCTAAAATTTAATATTAGCATGCAACACAAATGAAAAAAATTGAAGTGGCCACAGACACAAGACACACAACATGTAAACACAGAACATATAACATAAAAGCACATAGAAAAACTTTTTACTGGCAACTGTACAATTTACCAACAACTGTATTAAATTACCCTTGAAAGCGTTATCAAAGGCAGATTAACATTTAGGAAAACCTTATTTAAAACAAGACCTCATATTAGTTAAGTCCGGCGCTAGTAATTATGAAAAACATCTAGCAAGAAAAAGCATCCTATCCATAGGACCGGTTCCCACATTTTCTCTGTGGGGATGCAAGGTGCTAAAACCATAGCCTCATTCCAAAATTCTCTAGGCCAGTAATATTTAACCTTGAAGCTCTAGTCTCTAGGAGAGATTTTAAGACACGTATTGGGAGAACAGTATCATCTGAAGCAGAAAATACAGCCAGGAATGATGGGGGTCAAGAGCTACAGAAGAAGAAGAGAGGGAGGGAAGGGATGTTGGCAGCAGGTGGAATGTCCCCCCCACGGACCTGTGAGCTCTCTGCATAGTTCTCAACTAGGAAGGGCGGGATCCAGATGGGAGGAAGAACAAAGGACTAATTTTGGGTTCTCCCACAAGTTACATTGTTGCAACTAATCACTGCTCAGGGTGTCTGAAATTAAAAGTAATTTCTCCATTGTAGCATTAAATGTCAATGGAATTAACTAAACAATCAAAGGACATGGATTACAAACTTGGATTAAAAAATCTGCTGCCTTCAGGAAACTCATCTCACCATAAAAGTAGGTACATCCTGAAAGTAAAGGCTAGCCAAAAATTCTTCAAGCTAATGAAACCAGGAAATAAGCAGGGGCAGCTATTATGTTATCAGGAAAAGTGGATTTCAAACTAAAAAAAAATCATAAGAGACACACATGGATACTACATTTTAGTCGTAGGTACAATTACACGGAGCACTCCAAAATGAAATATGCACCTAATACAGTCTCCTCACATTCATTAAAACAAAGCTACAGCTTCTAAAGCAGGAAATCAACCCCAAATGATAATCTTGAGGATTTCAATACCACCCTCTCAACATGAGATAGATCACTGGTCAAAAAAATAAGAGGACACATTGGAATTAATCAAATGCTTACTGAAATGGACCTTACTGATTTCTATTGAACTTTTCATCCATGCACCAAAGATTACACATTTTCTCAGCAGCACATGGAACTTTCCCAGAATAGACTACATATTGGGCCACAAAATGAATCTCCAAATATACAGGAAAGTTGAGATGAAATTCTAGCCTGTACCCTATCAGACCACCATGGTCCAAAGCTTCACATCTATGACACAAGAAACCAACAGAAAATGCACTACTCCTGGAAAGTGAATGCTATTATGTTGAATGAGAATTGGATATAGGAAGAAATTATAAAGGAAATTCAGATTTCCTGGAAGAAATGATAATGAAAATACAACTTATCAAATCTTTGGGACACAATGAAAGATGTCTAGAGGTAAGTTCAAAACTCTTAATGCCTACAACAAAAAATAGAAACATCACAACTAACTAACTTAATGATGCAGCTTAAAGCTTTAGAGACACAAGAGCATCCAATCCCAAAATCAGTAGAAGAGAGGAGATTATTTTATAGCTTTTTTATTTCCACTCATACAAACTTAACTGGTACACCAGTCCCCTCCCTCCCATCCCCCAGTGCCTCCCCCTCCATGCCAGAGCATCCTTAATGTGCATGCCAGACTCTCCTGGTCCTCCTCTCTGATGAGGTGCAAGGAACCAGGGGCATTTCCCAGAACCCTTTCCTATGTTCCCCTTAAGCATAGGAACACTACTGGGCTGTCAATCCCTTGCCTCCAAGCTCTTAGTGCCTTTAGCAAATGCTAGACTTTGTGGGGTCAATAGTGTGTTTGGACATTGTGCAGGGCATGCAACGTCCAATTATGATTGCTTTGGCCACAATTGTGTGGAGTATCTTGCAATCATTGCTCCCCCCATCCTTGTGTCTTACAATATTACCGCCCCCTCTTCCACAAATTTCCCTGAGCTTTGGATGGGAGAGATTAGGCTGACCTAGTTCTAGGTGGTTGATATAGAGTGAAGAGAGAGAGATTGCAAAATCAGGGGAGAAATATTTGAAATCGAGATAAGGAAAATGATAAAGAGAATCAACCAGTCACAAAAGCTGGTTATTTGGAAAAATCAATAAGATTGATACACCCATAGCTAAAGTAACCAAAAGAAGAGAGAGAACCAAAATTAACAAAATTAGAAATGAAATGGATTATCACTACTGATACCAAGAAATTCAGAGAACTATAAGTCATATGTCAAAAACTTATACTCTGTGAAATTTGATAACATGAAAAGAAATGGATGATTCCTAAGTAAGCACAACTTACCTAAATTGAATCAGGAAGTTTTGAATTATTTAAATAGTCCTATAACATAGAGGAAATCGTGAAGTAATCGCGAATCTTCCCACCAAAGAATGTCTGGACCAGATGGATCAGCAGAGTTCTACCGACATTTATGGAACAAAAAAACCAATAATCCTTAAACTGTTCACAAATAGCAAGGAAGGAACACTACCAAATTCTTTCTATGAAGCTAATATCTTTAATCCCAAACCTAATAAAGTACATTATAAAAGAAAACTATAGGCCAATCTCTTGATGAACACAGATACAAAGATTCTCAACAAAGTCTTAGCAAATCGATTCAAAAACATATCAAAAAGATCATTACTGTGATTAGTAGGCTTATACAAGCATACAAGTTGGTTCAACATACACAAATCAATAAATATAATTCACCAATAAACCAGTTCAAAATCCAAGACCACATGATACTCGATAGATGCAGAAAAAAGCTTTTGACAAGATCAACAGCCTTTTATGATAACACCCTAGGACAGTTGGAATGGAGGAACCTTTATCAATATAATAAAAGCTGTATAAACAAGCCAACCGCAAGGATTATACTCAATGGCAAAAACTTGAAGCATTCTGCTCGATCAGGAACTAGACAGGCTATTGACTCTCACCACTTCTATTCAATATGTTCTTGAAGTCTAGCTGGAGCCATAAGACAAGAAAGGAGGATAAAAGAGATTTCAATCGGCAAGGAGAAGTCAAGTTATCTCTATTTGCAGATGAGACCTGAGTGATTCCAAAAAATCCACAGGAAGTAATACAGAAGTTCCGCAGGGTGGCAGGACACAAAATAAATGTACAAAAATCAGTGGTGTTCCTGTATGCCCAGAGAATGAAAGAAATGAAAAAGCCCTAAGAGAAGCCATTCCCATTTATATAGCCCCTAAAAAAATGAAATACCTTGGTATAAGCCTAACCAAGGAAGTAAGAGCTTTACAATGAAAACTTTAAAACCCTAAGAAAGAAAATTACAGAAGACACCCAGAAGGTGGAAAGACCCCCATGTTCGGATTGGCAGATAATATGATAAAAAAATGTTCTACCAAAGCAATATACAGATTCAATGCTATCCATTAAAATCCCAAAGCAATTCTTTAATGAAGTGACCAAACAATCTCAAAATTCATATGGAAGCACAAAAGCCCAGGATAGCAAAAACAATCCTGGGTCACAAAAAACATGCTGGAGGTATCACCATATCAAACCTTATCTGTACTACAAATCCATAGTTATAAAAATCAGCCTGGATGGCTCCAAAATAGGACACAAGATCAATGGATAGGATTGAAGACCCAGATATAAGCCACACCAGTACAGCCATTTGATCTTTGACAAAGGGGCCCAAAAAATCTTTTTTTTTTGAAGCATTAGTTTATTTTTTTTATTTTTTATTTATTATTATTTCCTCCGCCATACAAACTTAATAGGTAGACCAGTTCCTCCCCCCCTCCCCCTGAACCCCTGCTCCTCCTCCCTCCCTCCATCCCGCATGCCTCCCCCCAATTCCCAGAGTCCTTTATTGTGTAGGCCGACTCTCCTCTGGTCCTCCTTTCCGATGATGTACAAGGACCCAGTGGCATTTCCCTGAACCCTTTCTCGTGTTCCCCTTAAGCATAGGAACACTACTGTGGCTGTCAATACCTTGCCTCCAAGGATCTTGGTGCTTTTAGCTGATGTTAGACTTTGTGAGGTCAATAGTGTATTGGACATGGCGCAGGGTGGCATTGTATATTTCTATAGAGGACCAAAGGTGACTTTGGGAATCATTCTGGATTGCTTCTACCTCTTTTTTGCTTGGTTCTGGGATTTATTATTCTATTTTTTGTAGTTTTACAAGCATAGTGAGTACTTATCCCTGATTCCCTCTATCCTTTCTCCCTCACATCCCTTCATCAATCCATCCCACTCTCTTCCATCCTCATATCTGTCTGTTTCTATGGACTCTAGAGTTCCCTCTAGCTTGTTTACTCTTGTGGGGGTTTATACCTTTGAGGCAAGCAAGTTGCTTCTCTTTGGGCCATCCCACTGATAGGGCCTTTCCCTCATTCATCCAGCTTTAGTCCCAAAGATATCCACTATATATTTTTTATCTCTCTTGAGTTCCTCTATAATCAAGCATGTTGGTATGTAAGTCATTATGCATGTCTGGGAAGGACAAGTCTCATTGTCGTGAATTCCTAGATGCAGTATGGAATGGAATGTCTTGTCCAATGAACCTTTCCATCTTTAGGGTTTACAATCTCACTGCCCCCTCTTTTGTGAAGTTCCCAAAGCCTTAGGATGGGGAGAGATTAGCTTGATCTGATTCTGGGTGAGCCTGCTGAGTCACTGGTACTCTGCAATGGCTGGCTGTATTGTTCACTTCACTGCTTTTTACTGCCCTAGGCTGCATCCTCAGGTGTGGGATCCCACCTTTGTACAGAAGATTCTAGACTGAGTGTTAGGTGTTCTTCCAATCTATGGGTATAATAACAGCTATTTACAGAGCATCCTATGTATAGGTTCATTGGCTGTTTTTCCTTATTTATATATTTCCTTACCTTTTTAAGGCTCTTATTTTTTTAGTAGTCAGAATATGGTCCATTATGACAAGAAGTTCTTGAGTTCAATCAGAAAGCTGTTGGTTGTCTTCTTGATACTCATGCCACTAGTACATGGGTGGTCACCTGTTGCCATGTGATTTTTTTTCATTGCAAGTTACAGACCTCATGAGTTGATAAGGCCTGTGATTTTTTCTCTCCCCCAGTAGCTTCTACAGTATTCCTTGATATTGTGTAAGCTATCCAGCAGGAATTTCTTAGACCAGTTCTAATTGATGATTTTGCTCATGTTCTGTGATCCATATTGCATCTTAAGTAATAGGGTCTTACTGACAGTTTTGTTGGAGAGAAACCAAGAGAAATGGCAAAAGTCTATAATGTTTGGGGCCTTTAGACTCTTGGGCAGGAAGTTTTTACATGGGATCTGGGATCTAAACTCAGGACCTTCTGTTTGTGAAGCAGAGTCCTTAACCACTGAGTCATCTCTCTGGCCCCTGAAATCTTTTCGAGAGAGAGAATGGAAGGGCAACTAGCTTGGCATAGGTTTGCACATGAACTGGGTCTGCTTGCTAAAATAGTCATCTGTGTGTATTGGCCATTTGACCTTTTCAGGCACTGTTATAGGCATGGGACACAACAGTATAAACAAAATACTATATTCTCTGTTCTTAGGAAATTTACAGAAAACATTTGCAAACAAATAAATTTATCCCAGAAAGTGTTATGTTCCATGAAGAACTTGTTCATGACCAAATGATATTATGAGACTACTTAGGAGGGGTTCCTGTGGGAAGGTGGTCAAGGCAGGCCGCCCTGGAAAGAGTACATTTCCAAAGGACCCCAGGGAACATGTCTTCTACAAGAATACTATGTATATAAAAGCTATCAAAGTCATGGTTCTAGGAAATACTATTCAAATTTTAATTTAGTTAAAGTTAGTTCCTTTAAGTTAAATTCTGTTTTATTTCTTAGTAGTGATTAGCACTGTCTTGAGTGATTAATTGCTCTTAGATTTGGAGGAGGAAATCAGTAAATCTCTGACCCTGAATATTGGGTTAACAGTAAGGTAAGGGGCTGGGAAATGGAGACAGATGGAGGCCATGAAGGAATCTACTGGCAAATAGGAAATAGATTTCCTGAAGGACAAGAAATCCAGCAACTGAGATGCTGGCCCCTGGTTCTTTCTTTCTAGAGATCATGGTACAAATGGAGATTCTCATACTGCTATGGTTTGGATGTGTTTTGAGTTTGTCCCTTGTGTGATTCTTGTATTGGGAGCTTGGTTCTGGACTTGGAAGTGCTGGGACTTGGAATAGACTCTTTAAGAGTAAATAATGAGAAACAGTTGCCTTTAGGAAGAATCGATGTGGTTGTAGTAGATCCTAGTTAGTTCTCACAAGAAGATAATTGTAAGAACCATCTTGGTCACTCTTTTTTTTCTGGATTTTTATTTCACCATATGTGTGAACCTTGCATGGTTCCCATCTTAATAGTTTCTGCCACGATGTAATGATGTGATGTATTCAGAGGAGGATTCAACCAGAGTCAGTACTATGCTTTTTGGACTTCCAACCTCCAAGAAACTAGCACCTAAATAATATAACTTACCTAGCTTCACATAGTTCATTAGAGTGATGGAACACAGATCAGTACAGAAAGTTGGTACTGAGAGCAATGATATTGCTGTAAAGAATATTGAAGATCCTTTTCTGCCCGCCCAGGATGCTTGCAATCCAGGGAGGACACACCCTGGTAAATCCCCCAGGTAAACACCCCCAGGTAAATCCCCCCAGCCAGCCCACCTCCAGGCCTCAGGTCACCTGCTCGTCCCAGCTCCTCCCAGCAGCCAGTTGGAGCAGCACCCAGCCTGTTCTGGGCTAGGGAGGGCCACTAAGCCACACCTCAGGTCCCCAGGTTAACTGCACCATCACCAACACCTTTCCATCTGCCCGGGACACTTGCAGTCCAGGGAGGACACACTGCTCATCAGAATTCAACAGAGTCCAAAGAAAACCCAAGCAAAACCTAGGGACAAAGGCCACACATCTGAAGTCCTCTAAAACATCTTATCACAGGGAGAGATTTTTCACATCCAGCCCAAAGATAAGTAAACCCCATTTTTACCATCTGTCTCCTTTCAATTATAGTTACTGTAGAGAACTTTCCATAAACCACCTCCAAAACATATACAACTCAGGGACTATACCACTCACCCTCGCATATCACCAAGGTACTAAATTTAAAAGTGCACTACCATACTAATATTCACTCCCTGTCCATTCCCAGTACTAACTGCCTAATAGCCTCATCTAGGAAATAAACAATAACAACAACATACCAATATCAAGACAACCACAATAATAATGCCTAGAGTAGTGATACAACTAATTCAGTTCAGTCAAAAACACGCAGAAATGAAAGAAGGTTTTAAGAGATAAACAACAATGCCCAAGTCAAATGCAAATCCATGAGAAAACCCAAGAAAACAATCTCCTACCAAAAGAATTAACCCCAAATGATAGACTCCAACCAGAAAAAATCCACAGAAAATAGCCAAAGAAAGCCTGGCCCAAGATAATGGCTTTCAAGCATGGACATTACCATGATCAATACATGAAAAAGGAAATCCGTAGGAGTTAAATAACGCATCACACTTTGATAGGAACACAACAGACACTTGGAGGAGTTGAGAAAAACAGTTCAAGAAACAAAAATAGGCATAGAACAGTTAAAACAGTCTCAGGCAGAGTTTAAAAATGAACTAAAAGACAAGTTATTTTCAACTCAGAACTCAACAGAAAGTCTTATCAACAGAACCAATGAGGCAGAAAAAAGAATTTCAGATCTTGAAGACAAAGTGGGAGTATTAACCAGCTCAATGGAAGAGGTTGTTAAAGTCAAAAAGATACTTGAGAGAAATATTCAAGAGTTATGGGACACCCTGAAGAATCTTACATGTGCATTCATGGAATACCAGAACAAGAGTCCCAAAATACCACACGTGGGAAATTTTTTCAATTATCACAGGAAACTACCCTCATCTAAAGAAGAGAGGCCCCCAAATACAAGACGCATTCCGCATCCCAAACAGATATGACCAAAATAGACTCTCACCACGGCAAATAAGCAAAACACTCCACATTCAAGACAAAGAAAAGGTGCTGAGAGCTTCAAGGGAAAAAAAAAAGTCACTTTTAACGTAAACGATTAAAATAACAAATGACTTTCAATGGAAACAGTAAAAGCAAGAAGAACTTGGAGGAGGGTGTACTCAAGTATTAAATGAGCAAAAAATGTCAAGCCAGGTGTGCCGAACCCGCTGAGCCAGCCGGGGCCAGGGGGGGAGAGGGGAAATGGCATGGCCGTGGGTCGAGGCAAATGGGCGAGCTGGCGACAGGGTCACCACCAGATCCCGGGAGTCATGTGAGAAACAGCAGGCAGAAGACTAGTTGGCTGCAGACTCAGCTTTACTCAGGAAGTGTTTGGGCTTATATAGGGTCAGGGTCCAATCAGGTGTGGCCACCCCTCTGCTCAGGGGAGAGGAAGCAGTCACCAATCATTTAGCTGTTTACTAGGTGTCCAGGTTAGATGGCCGCTTCCTATTGGTTGTCCATCCCTCTGCCTGTATGGTTCCATGTTCAGGCTTGTCTATAACCAGACCTCCTGGATTCAGGAGCCTGGGCTAAGGCCTCCCTGAATTAGTAGTGCCACATTTTCACCCTTTTATTTATAAAATTTTTTCAGTGGGGACCATGATAGCTGGGGCGACCCTGAGCCTCTTCAGCTGCGTGGAATATAGGTGACTGTACCTGTCTTAGGTTGGACATCACCCTCGTGTGGAGACTTACCCATCATTGATTACCAGTCATGAGACCATCGCAGAGAAGGAATCATGGTCCCAAGGAGAACTCAAGTGTGGCAGAGAAAAGGAGGTTTTCATCAGGGAGGAGTAGGAAGAGGGGCAGTAGGAGCACAGGCACAGAAACAATCTAGAAGAGCTGGAGAGACATAAATCAGAACCTAACAATTGTAAATTAGTAAGTCATAGCTTCAATAGAGGACAGCCAGGCTTACAACGGACCTTTGGTGACCTTAGGAATATCCAAGGCCTGAATGGATGATCTGAGGACCTGGAGAGCAAGCTTTGTTATTTAGGGAATATATGAAAAAACATGTAAGAAAACTGTATGAAAGAAAACTTACAATCTGTTAGAAAAACAATTGTGATCAATATAAAACATAAGTAGTTAAGGCCTTAGATGTTACCAAAATTATTTGTCCTTATTTTTAAGTATGCATACATGTATTTAAAATGGCATGCCTAAAATTTAATATTAGCATGCAACACAAATGAAAAAAATTGAAGTGGCCACAGACACAAGACACACAACATGTAAACACAGAACATATAAACATAAAAGCACATGAACAACATTTTACTGGCAACTGTACAATTTACCAACAACTGTATTAAAATTACCCTTGAAAGCGTTATCAAAGGCAGATTAACATTTAGGAAAACCTTATTTAAAACAAGACCTCATATTAGTTAAGTCCGGCAGCTTAGCTTAATTATGAAAAACATCTAGCAAGAAAAAGCATCCTCATCCATAGGACCGGTTCCCACATTTTCTCTGTGGGGATGCAAGGTGCTAAAACCATAGCCTCATTCCAAAATTCCTCTAGGCCAGTAATCTTAACCTTGAAGCCTCTAGTCTCTAGGAGAGATTTTAAGACACGTATTGGGAGAACAGTATCATCTGAAGCAGAAAATACAGCCAGGAATGATGGGGGTCAAGAGCTACAGGAAGAAGAAGAAGAGGGAAGGGGATGTTGGCAGCAGGTGGAATGTCCCCCCCACGGACCTGTGAGCTCTCTGCATAGTTCTCAACTAGGAAGGGCAGGGATCCAGATCGGGAGGAAGAACAAAGGACTAATTTTGGGTTCTCCCCACAAGTTACATTGTTGCAACTAATCACTGCCTCAGGGTGTCTGAAATTAAAAGTAATTTCTCCATTGTAGCATTAAATGTCAATGGAATTAACTAAACAATCAAGGGACATGGATTACAAACTTGGATTAAAAATCTGCTGCCTTCAGGAAACTCATCTCACCATAAAAGATAGGTACATCCTGAAAGTAAAAGGCTAGCCAAAAATTCTTCAAGCTAATGGAACCAGGAAATAAGCAGGGGCAGCTATTATGTTATCAGGAAAAGTGGATTTCAAACTAAAAAAAAATCATAAGAGACACACATGGATACTACATTTTAGTCGTAGGTACAATTACAGGAGCACTTCACAAAACTGAACATATATGCACCTAATACAGTCTCCTCCACATTCATTAAACAAATGCTACAGCTTCTAAAGCAGGAAATCAACCCCAAATGATAATTCTTGAGGATTTCAATACCACCCTCTCAACATGAGATAGATCAACTGGTCAAAAACTTAAGAGAGACACATTGGAACTTAATCAAATGCTTACTGAAATGGACCTTACTGATTTCTATTGAACTTTTCATCCATGCACCAAAGATTACACATTTTTCTCAGCAGCACATGGAACTTTCTCCAGAATAGACTACATATTGGGCCACAAAATGAATCTCCAAATATACAGGAAAGTTGAAATTCTAGCCTGTACCCTATCAGACCACCATGGTCCAAAGCTTCACATCTATGACACAAGAAACAACAGAAAATGCACTTACTCCTGGAAAGTGAATGCTATTATGTTGAATGAGAATTGGATATAGGAAGAAATTATAAAGGAAATTCAAGATTTCCTGGAAGCAAATGATAATGAAAATACAACTTATCAAAATCTTTGGGACACAATGAAAGATGTCTAAGAGGTAAGTTCATAACTCTTAATGCCTACAACAAAAAATAGAAACATCACAAATAACTAACTTAATGATGCAGCTTAAAGCTTTAGAGACACAAGAGCAATCCAATCCCAAAATCAGTAGAAGAGAGGAGATTATTTTATAGCTTTTTTTTATTTCCACTCATACAAACTTAACTGGTACACCAGTCCCCTCCCTCCCCATCCCCCAGTGCCTCCCCCTCCCATGCCCAGAGCATCCTTTAATGTGCATGCCAGACTCTCCTCTGGGTCCTCCTCTCTGATGAGGTGCAAGGACCCAGGGGCATTTCCCAGAACCCTTTCCTATGTTCCCCTTAAGCATAGGAACACTACTGTGGCTGTCAATCCCTTGCCTCCAAGCATCTTAGTGCCTTTAGCAAATGCTAGACTTTGTGGGGTCAATAGTGTGTTGGACATTGTGCAGGGCATGCAACGTCCAATTATGATTGCTTTGGCCCTAACTTGTGTGGAGTATCTTGCATATCATTGCTCCCCCCATCCTTGTGCTCTTACAATATTACCGCCCCCCTCTTCCACAAATTTCCCTGAGCTTCTGGATGGGGAGAGATTAGGCTGACCTAGTTCTAGGTGGTTGATATAGAGTGAAGAGAAGAGATTAGCAAAATCAGGGGAGAAATATTTGAAATCGAGATAAGGAAAATGATAAAGAGAATCAACCAGTCAAAAAGCTGGTTATTTGGAAAAATCAATAAGATTGATACACCCCTAGCTAAAGTAACCAAAAGCAAGAGAGAGATAACCCAAATTAACAAAATTAGAAATGAAAATGGAATTATCACTACTGATACCCAAGAAATTCAGAGAACTATAAGTCATATGTCAAAAACTTATACTCTGTGAAATTTGATAACATGAAAGAAATGGATGAGTTCCTAAGTAAGCACAACTTACCTAAATTGAATCAGGAAGTTTTGAATTATTTAAATAGTCCTATAACATATGAGGAAATCGATGAATAATCGCGAATCTTCCCACCAAAGAATGTCCTGGACCAGATGGATTCAGCACAGAGTTCTACCAGACATTTATGGAACAAATAACACCAATAATCCTTAAACTGTTCCATCAAATAGCAAAGGAAGGAACACTATCAAATTCTTTCTATGAAGCTAATATCATTTTAATCCCAAAACCTAATAAAGATACATTTATAAAAGAAAACTATAGGCCAATCTCTTTGATGAACACAGATACAAAGATTCTCAACAAAGTCTTAGCAAATCGGATTCAAAAACATATCAAAAAGATCATTTACTGTGATCTAGTAGGCTTTATACCAGGCATACAAGGTTGGTTCAACATACACAAATCAATAAATATAATTCACCATATAAACCAGTTCAAAATCCAAGACCACATGATACTCTCGATAGATGCAGAAAAAGCTTTTGACAAGATCCAACAGCCTTTTATGATTAACACCCTAGAGACAGTTGGAATGGAAGGAACCTTTATCAATATAATAAAAGCTGTATACAACAAGCCAACAGCAAGGATTATACTCAATGGCAAAAATCTTGAAGCATTCCTGCTTCGATCAGGAACTAGACAAGGCTATTGACTCTCACCACTTCTATTCAATATTGTTCTTGAAGTCTTAGCTGGAGCCATAAGACAAGAAAGGGAGATAAAAGAGATTCAAATCGGCAAGGAAGAAGTCAAGTTATCTCTATTTGCAGATGACCTGAGTGATTCCAAAAACTCCACCAGGAAGCTAATACAGAAGTTCCGCAGGGTGGCAGGACACAAAATAAATGTACAAAAATCAGTGTTGTTCCTGTATGCCCAGGATGAAAGAAATGAAAAAGCCCTAAGAGAAGCAATCCCATTTACTATAGCCCCTAAAAAAATGAAATACCTTGGTATAAGCCTAACCAAGGAAGTAAGAGACCTTTACAATGAAAACTTTAAAACCCTAAGGAAAGAAATTACAGAAGACACCAGAAGGTGGAAAGACCTCCCATGTTCCTGGATTGGCAGAATAATATGAATAAAATTACTGTTCTACCAAAGGCAATATACAGATTCAATGCTATACCAATTAAAATCCCAAAGCAATTCTTTAATGAAGTTGACCAAACAATCTCAAAATTCATATGGAAGCACAAAAGACCCAGGATAGCAAAAACAATCCTGGGTCACAAAAACACTGCTGGAGGTATCACCATATCAAACCTTAATCTGTACTACAAATCCATAGTTATAAAAATCAGCCTGGAACTGGCTCCAAAATAGACACATAGATCAATGGGTAAGGATTGAAGACCCAGATATAAGCCACACCAGTACAGCCATTTGATCTTTGACAAAGGGGCCCAAAAAATCCAATGGAAAAAGAACAACATCTTCAACAAATGGTGCTGGCAAACAAAACTGGATGTCCACATGCCGAAGATTAAAACTGGACCTGTACTTGTCACCATGTACAAAAATTAATTACAAATGGATCAAGGACCTTGATATAAGGCCAGAGGCTATAAAAGCCTTAGTTGAAAGGGTAGGGAACTCCCTCAAACTGATTGGCCTACACCAACAGTTCGTAAACAGAAATCCAATAGCATAGTCACTACAACCAACACTCAACAGATGGGATCTTGTGAAATTAAAGAGCTTCTCTTCAGATAAAGAGATTGTAACATGAGCTCAAAGGCAACCCACAGAATGGGAGAAAATCTTCACTAACCACATATCTGATAGAGCTCTATTATCCAGAGTGCACAAAGAACTTAGAAAACTAAACATCAAGGAAACAAATGGCTCAGTTAAAAAATGGGCCTTGGAAGTCAAAAAAACTTTATCAGGGACAAAGTTGAAATGTCTAACAAATATCTTAAAAAATGCTCCGCATCCTTAGCCATCAGAGAAATGCAAATCAAAACCTCCCTGAGATATCATCTTACCCCAGTTAGGATGGCAAAAATCCACAATACAAACAACACCAAATGCTGGAGGGTATGTGGAGAGAAGGGAACTCTCCTACATTCCTGGTGGGAATGCAGGCTTATACAACCACTCACATTGAAATGCCATATGACCCTGCTATTCCACTTCTGGGAATAATCCCTCATACAGCAAAAATTCACCTCAATGGCACAAGCATGACCATATTCATAGCAGCACTGTTTACAATAGCAGTCATAGAATCAACCCAAATGCCCAACAGTTGACGAGTGGATAAGGAAAATGTGGTACATTTATACAATGGAATACTACTCAGCCATCAAAAAGATAAATTAATGAAATTTTCCAAGAAATGGATGGAATAAGAAAAATTATAGTGAGCGAAGTATCCCAGACACAGAAAATTAAGCACCATATGTACTCCTTAGTAGATGAATCCTAGTACCAAATCCACCTAGTGTCACACTCAAAGACAAATCTCTATAATACCTACAGTAATTGCAAAGATTATAAGCAGGGAGGGAAGGGGGAGGAGGACCCCACCAGAAACACGGAGAGGGGGAATCATGCTGCAGCAGAGAAAATAGGCCACCATCAAGGGCTGCAAGTAAGTAGTGAGACATCTGCTTAAGCTCACAGACTTTCCTTCTTGGTCACTTCCAACTGAGGGGATTTGATCTCACCAGTCAGGGAGGGCACAGAGACTGCCAGATAGATAGTAACCATCCTGCAAATGGGTGACTGACCCCCCCCTTCACTTATTCCATTTACCTTTGAATCTGCTCTTATAGTAAGATTCTATTTTAACAGCCTTTTATCTCTGGCTAGGAGGAGACATCCAGTACCCATTAGGATTGATCAAGGGTGGTGCAGGAACAGCAAAACTGGAAAAAAACCCCAACAAACCATAATTCAGAATATCAGAGACTCTACATTAACCACCTGGAACCAGGCCAGCCTAATCTTTCCTCATCCTAAAGCTCAGGGAAATTTGTGGAAGAGAGGGAGGTAAGATTGTAGGAGCCTAAAGATGGGGAGGAGCAACGATATGCAAGATACTCCACACAAGTTAGGGCCGAAGTTACCATAATAGGACTTTGCATGGCCTGCGCAATGACCGGCATAGGATTGAACCTACAAAGTCTAGCATGGATCACAGGCACTAGGATCCTTAGAAGGAAGGGATTAACAGCCACAATAGTGTTCCCATACTAAAGGGGAGCACAAGGAAGGGCTCTAGGCAATGATACTGAGTTCTTACACCTCATCAGAGAGGAGGACCCAGAGGGAAGTTTGACATTCACATTTAAGGATGCTCCAGGGATGGGAGAAAGGGAGGGAGGGGAGAAAAGGGGAAAAGGGGGAAGGGAGCGAGGGGGTGCAGGGAGGGGTGGAGGGAGGGAGGGAGGGGACCTGGGTTCCTATTAAGTTTGTATGAGTGGAATAAATAAATAAATTAATTGAAAAAAGAATATTGAAGACATGGGAATATCTTTGGACATTGGGCAATAGACAGAGATTAGAAGAGTTTGAGGAAGTTGACTAGAAAAACTTCCTACTACATTTCAGAAATCAGAAAATGGGCCTGACCAGAGTGACAATTGCTTATTGCTGGGTTGGAACTGGGGTGAAAACTATTCTTCTCTCGCCATTGCAAAGAACTCAGGTGGCCTGTGTCCATACTCTGGTACATTGTGGAAGTACTTCTTCCACATCGAATGTTGGAAATTGATGGCTAGTGTTGATTTACAGTCTCATAGCTGGAAGGAATTTGACTTGCTCTCAGTCTGGGGCTTTTGAGTTGATTCTATTATAAAACTTGGGACTGTTGGGATGGAATTATTGTAATGATTTTTATGTGAGAAGGATATGAGTTTAAGAGATTCACACACACACACACACCACACACACACACACACACACACACACACACACACACACGTCTTGTAACTCATCGTATAATGCCTAATTTTGCTTCAAGATTCTGTTAACAAGGCCATCGCCAGATGTGATTCCTTAGCTTCAGACCACCAGAACCATGAGCCAAAATAAATATCATTCACTTAAAAATTTACCAGAAATAATCTATGATCCTATTATTGCCTTTTGACTTTGCTCAAGTCCTCTGCATGCCACCATGTGTTTAGTGGCTTTGTGTCCATCATGAAGAGACTAGAAGATCAGAGAGTAGAACAGGAAACTCACTGTAGCTAACTCCTCCCTTTACTTTCTTTACCTAAGGCAGGTGTGAGTTTGGTTCATCACCGTTTAAGCTATGAAGTCTCCTAATAGAAGTGACAAAGTCTTCTTACCTTTCATTATTTCTCCTCTTTATTAGTCTTTCATAAGCTGAAGACAAATTCTTGAAAGTTGTGGATGAAAGAAACTTGAGTTTTATTCAAAGTCAGGTAAAGTCATGTGTTTCCCTTAATACTTTTTCTCCCTCAACTCCACATCCTCCTTTTTTCCTCCCCTTCCTCTACCATTCCAGCAGAGTTTCAGATCAGCTTTCAATTCTCTTTTAGTATATATTTTTTTAATTATCCTAGCACCACACTGAGAGGAAGCCGGTTCAGAGACTCCATGTGGCTTTGGTCACATCTGCAGATCATGTAGGTATAATCTCTATGGCAACTGACCCATGTTGGGTAGGAGCATATAAGCTCAGCATCAAAGGTTAATTGCTGCTTCAGTTCTGTTATTTTTTTTCCTTTTGCAATTCCAGCATTGTGGATGGAGGTTTTAATTAGAATCAAATTATCAGCAGACTGGCCATCTTCTTTATAATTTCAGTGTTTGAAAGATTACTCTGGCTGCTTGAAAAGGAAGAGTAATAGATGGGTTCTTCTGACCTTGATGGTCTCTCAATCTCTCTCTCCTCTCAGCTTAGATTATCAAGTCAAATGGTCTGAATCTTTGTAGTTCCAAGGAATAGCATGTAATCTCACTGTCACTTGATTTTGATATTAGTGATATTGTTGATAGTGTTTGCCACATTAGAATTTACTTTGTGCCAGATACAGATACAGATGCTAAGCATATCTACATATGACTTCATTTAATCTGTGAAACACTGACATGAATGTGAGTCTTAACTCCATTTAAGAAATAAGAGAACCATCTCACATATATACACATATAATTTATTTTCTTCATTGGCAATTTCATACATGAATTTATATTCATGTCATTCCCATCCCTTATTCCTCTGTGCTTTCCCCAATGTAAACCTTCTTCCCAACTAATTTCATTCCTATTTTTTCACGAGTGTGCCATTGAGTTTATCAGGACTGTCTGCCACATGCCTGAACTCTTACTGGAGCAACACATGATGTATCAGTGTGTATGCCATTGAGAAAAGTAGCTTCTCTTTCCCAACAAGCATTAACCTTTAACACCTCAGGGAGGTGTGCTGGCTCCTGAGATCTTTTCCTTTCCATGGTGAAATGTTGATAATCCAAATAGACAGTTGCAACTAGTTCATGGGTGCAGCAGCCATATCCTGTCCAGAAGATTCAACATCCCTTCCCATCTAGGGCTCTTACATTCTCACCACTCTTTCTTTGCAATATTCCCTGAGCTTTGGGGGTGGAGGGTGATGTAGATGTCCCATTTAGGACTGAACAGACACCTTTAGATGTATCAACTCACAATTTTGAGATCACACAATTAGTTAATCACAGATAATGGCTTTTGTACCTGTAACAGTTACTCTTAACTATTGCTGTGAGAGAGTATTCAAAGTCAATCAACTCAAGGGAGAAAGGGAGGTTTATTCAGCTTACGTTTCCAGAGGGAAGGGACAGTCTCTCAAAGCAGAGGTGGCATGGCTGGCTGGCCAAAGCTGGAGGAGGCTAAGTCACCGCAGACATCTTGGAAGCTGAGAGCTGCAGACTGCTTGCTGCAAAGGCAGACTTCTCCTGGCGGTAGGGTGGGACTGATCCACCTCAAGGCCCACCCCTTGTGACTGCCTTCCTCCAGCAAGGCTCTACCTCTCAAGGTGCCATGACCTTGCCAGACACATGAGACTGTGGGGGACACATTTCAAACCATGACAGTACCCTATTCATCTGACTCTTGCACTCTTAATTATTGAGTAGATCCTAAGATACCCTCTGAGGCTCTGAGATCACTAGGGAAACTAGGGAAACTAGGGAGAAGATAGCTTGGTTTTCCTGTTATCTGCCCAAGTTAGATGCACTCAGGGATTGGTTAAATCTACTTCGTTCTTAAATACTGTTCTCAAATAGTGATTATAGAATTATAGTACTGTCCTACATGTTAAGTATTGTAAACTATATCTCTGTGTTCTTAACATTAAAAACAAGTGGGCATGGTGATTCATACCTGTTATCCTAGTACTTGTGAGACTGAGGCTCTAGAGCTTCAAGTTTAAGGCCATATCCTTGTCCAGAATAAATCAATACGAGGTCTTCAGTTATGGTCCTGGAGTACAGGTGCACCATGTCCATTTCATTCCTTACTTCCATGAAGGGAATGACAATATGTCCAAACTAGTGAGAGTTTTCTCAGGTGATCACAGCTGCTCTGATTTCAAAACAACAGCAACCATTTTAAACCCAGAAGACTGAATTCCATAACACCCAAAAGTCAGATAACAGACTTCAAAGTAAAGAGTGTCCAAGGTTGACAGACATAGCAGTGTTCGTATGCTTAAGGGGAACACGGGAAAGGGTTCAGGGAAATGCCACTGGGTCCTTGTACATCATCAGAGAGGAGGACCCAGAGGAGAGTCAGGAATACACAATAAAGGACTCTCTGGGAATTGGGGGGGAGGCAGTGGAGGATAGGGAGGGAGGGGTGAGGGGAGAGGGAGCAGGGGGTTCAGGGGGGAGGAGGAGGGAGGGAGGGAACTGGTCTACCTAGTAAGTTTGTATGAGCGGAAATAAAAAAAAGAGTGTCTAAAGTGAAGAAGAATCAGGAAAGGGATTGCTTGTTTTCATTAAATGCCTTATATAATCTAAAATTCATGCGATGCATTGGTCAGCGAGGAGTTATAGAAGATATTCCTCATGTCTGTCCTTTAATGCGTAGGAAGGGAAAACCATGATTTACCACACTGACATGGCCCAATACAGGAAACTCTGTCAATCAAGAAATATTTCTTGTATTGCACTGCTTGAATTAGACAAGATGTTTAAACAAGGAAGGAAAGAGTGTCTTATAGTTTGGCTTACAAGGTCCTGAGATACCGTGGGTGGAATTAGCCTACATGCTGTGAAAATGAATACTCTGAGTAATATAACTTCTCTTCTTTTGTTGAGACAAAGGCTGAGTAATCTGAAGCAATATGAGGGAAATGGTCCTGATAGACTGACTCATAGGTGCCATTAGGGGCCTTTGATTGTCACTGGCTGAGGTCCCCATGAATACTAGGACCTGCAAGGCAACAGAGGAAGGACAACACTGAGGGATCTGAGCATGTAAGAAGAGGTGTTGATGCTCCGTTCACCAGTCTGAATGAATAGGACTGTGTTCAAAGTTAAGAAAGAAGTTAAGCACATTGACAAAACTTCAGGATTCAGAAACAATAAAAGGGCATTTATTAATGTATTTTTGCTTATTTTTAAGAGAAATTTTTGTTATTATTATAAGAAAAATATGTCCTCATAAAACAAACTTACAATACTACATTAAAAGAAAGACAATTAAAATCATCAATAATTTAAAAATGAAAAACATTAATCTAGCAGGGACCTTAATAAGGAATTTTAATGATATTGCTAAGCTTCATGATAGTTTATCATCTTTTCATGGTAAGAGAGGTTTTAGAAGGGTTGAATGATTTAGACTTGGACCTAAATTGAGTTTGTAAAGCCTTAAGGGAGTAAAGACAGGATGAAAAAAAAAGAAGTGGTTGTAATTTAAAGGCAAATGTGGCAAGAATTCCTAGAGAAAATAATTGACAGAAAGCAAGTCCAACACTCTTGAGCCTCTGGAATTTGGTAAAGCTAGAGCATCAGTTCAACAAAGGGTGGAAAGAAACAGAAAACAGGGACACACGGGTAATCTTCAGTGTGTTGCCTCCCGTGGAAGAAGAAAATCTGAAGTGGCTAAGGTTGCTTACAAGATCATGCAAGGCAATCAGAGGCTCCATGTTGGGGTGAATTGTAGCTTTATCAGTCCCCTATTGATGTGCAGCATGCTTGTTCTATGTGAACACTGGAGCTGAGTATACCTAATTCATGGTAACCTCCCAAAACACCATGGGTGATGGGCAGCAGTAGATGGATATGGTGATAGGACTGTGCAGACCAAAAGGGCTAAGCTCATTCTAATGGAGGGCAATTATACCCCTTTTAGAGTATACTGTGTACATTTCTACCATTCTAGAAAATGTATGGGGAATGGCTATTTCTTGGTACATCTTGCCTACTATGGCTGGAGTGTCTTGTCTGGGAGAACAAAATATAAAGGTAATAGGCTGCCTAGGGGATATGACAAAATTACAGAAACCATCAAGGAATTAGAAAAGGTAGAGATCATCTGCCCAGCTCAAAGTCCTTTTAACATCCTGGTGTGACTAGTAAAGAAGTCAGATGGTTGATGAAATATGTCCATGTATTATAGATAGCTCTAAATAATGTTCCCCTTATCCATATCACTATACCCAACATTGCTCTTTGGAAGAATGCAAATTATAAGAGCTTTTCTAATACAAAACTGGATTTGGCCAATGGGGTTTAACAACCATTCGTTCATTCATCTATTTGTTAATTTTTTGACATGTCTCCCCTAAATGATGAATTTAGGGAAATTTGCTTGGAATGGTTGGTGGTGGGCCTTCAAAGATCATTCCTACCCTCTGTATAAAGATTTCATTATATAGATGATGTAATGCTGGCCTCTGAGTATTATAGATGCAGAAAATCATCTCAAAGGCATTCAAGCCCATTTAAGGGAGCAAGGATGAGAATTCTGCCCACATTGATTGCAAAACCCAAGCACAGCTAAAAATTCTTGTGAGTTCTATGGTTCAGTAAGGCATAGATGAAACTCAACAAAATGATGAGAAAAATCCTACAACAGTCCATATTGGTAAATGTTAAAACTATGACTAAAAACCCTGAATGTGTATGTGGAAAAGAAACTTTCAGAAGCTACAAGGTTGTACACAAAGAACACAGAAGTAATGGTTGACTTCCCTACAGGTTGTTGGCTAGGGAGGACTCATCTACAACGACTGTTGCTAGCACTATTGGTCGTATGCCAGAATTAGTTGATAAAATCCAGTTACTGAAGACACTACTTATTTTGGTTGCTGGTCAGAGATAAATCAAGCTGGGGCTGGTTATCATTGCTGGCATGTTCAGAGAAACCTCTTTTTATTGGGTTCAGTAGTTCATGTGGAAACTCAACTCGTCAAAAGTACTGAGAGTAAGTGATTGTTGCTGAGACATAGCAGCTCAGTGTTCAGCCCTGAATGAAAGAAAATGATCAGACACAACATTGGGCCTGTTAATATTCTCTCTTAAAAGGATAAGAATTTGTAAGACTCATTAGGTAAGGCAAGAGGTGGAGCAAGAGGTGACTTATCAGATCTTGCACAAGTTGGCACACAAATCTTTGAATCAGGTCCCGTCCATCCCTAAGGACATACAGGTGGTTAACCATTGCCAGGGAAACGGGTATTCTTTTTTTTTGGTGGTGTAGTTGTCTACAAGTTTCCCAAGCATCTATAATTAATCTTTCACCCTTTCGCAAGTAACCTCAAGTAACATCACTGGTTTGCCAGATAAGACTTGGTTGGAATACTTTTTTGTTTTTACTTTTTTGTCTATGTCCTGTCTGGGGTGAATGCATACATTCCTTGGAAATGTCACACACAGTGGGACTTGATATTTTTTGTTATGCTTTTTATTCTGAGATAATTATAGATTCATATGTAATTATGAAGAAAAAATACAGGAAGGTCCTATGTACTTTGTACCCAGTTTGACCTAGTGGTAAGTTTGCAGAAGATAATGAGATAGCACAATAATAGTAAACACTATTAGATTAATATAAATAGGTATTGGCATTCTATCACCATAAGGTATAGAACCTTTCATTATCACAAAGATACTTTGGGCTGCCCTTTTATAGTCACACCCAATTTTCTGCAGTCTCCTGGTGGTGACTACTATTTTGCTGTCTGTTTCTCTAAATTTGCAATTCTTGGTGATTTATGTAAATGGAATCACTTATGTAACCTTTTTTCCTTTCCCCAGTTTCATGTGTGTGTGTGTGTGTGCTGGGTGTATACATATATGAATGTTCCTGTGTGTGTGTGTGTGTGTGTGTGTGTGTGTGTGTGTGTGTGTATGGTGGAGGAATTATGAACCATCCTCAACCTTTCCACATGATTCTTTTGAGGAAGAGCTTCTAATCAAAACCAGAGCTTTCCAATAGGGCGAGACTATCCCTAGCCACCTGGCTCTATGAATCCCCAGTTTCTATCTGCTGAGGTTGGAATTACAGGTGGCCTGTCATATCCACCCTGGATTTTACATGGGATCTGGGGATTAGAACTTCAGTCCTCTTGCTTGCAAGGCATTACCATTAAACCTCTTGCTTGCAAGTGCTTTAACCATTAAACAATCTCTCCAGTGTAGTGCATAACCTTTTAAGATTGGCTTTTATTTATTAACTTAATTCTCTAAAGATCAATACAACATATTTTCTGGTGTAATTCACAGTTGCTTCTCCTTCTTCATCAACATTGCTAAGGTATAATTAATAAAAAAAGATAAGATTGAGGTGTACAATGTGATTTTTTTGCTATATTGTGAAATGATTGCCATAATCAAGTTGATTAACATACCCTTAGGATGGTTATTCCAGAACTGTGGATGTTGGCATTGGTTCTCAAAACATGGGTTTTAAGGACTTTATTAAGAGGTCTTTAATGTCTTTTACCTAAAATATTAAAAAATGGCACCATAAATTCCCCCTTTCATGAAGCGGAATATCTTCTTCATGTAATTTGTTGCAATTAAAATTCCTTTTGGCCTTTCCTGCAGAGCTCTAGGGATAATGCTTTTTCTTAGAGATCTTAGCAGAGTGAATTAATCTACATTCAAGTAAAATTAGAGATTCAATTACATGATAACCTTTAAAAGGATAATTATGTTCTTAATGCCCTCAACTTTGTTGTTAGACCTGATTCCTACACATTCCTGTCCAGTTGGGTTTTTTACTGTATGCCTGAGACCAGCAGTGACTCCTTTTTTATGTTTTCATCTTTTGTAATGCATAGTGATTAATGATCTACATCCTTTAAGATGGTGGATTGAGTCAGACATCTGTTAAAAATATGATTCTGTGTGCTCTTATAATAAGACTCCAGTTTAACAGCTTTTTGTCTCTGGCCAGGGGGTGACATACAGTGCCCATCACGATGGAGTGAAGGGCATTACAGGAGCAACAAAACTGCAAAAGAAAATCAACAAACCACTATCCAGAACTTCAGAAACTCTATATCAACCACCTAGAACTAGGCCAGCTTAATCTCTCCCCATCCTGAAGCTCAGGGAAATTTGCGGAAGAGGGGGTGGTAAGAGTGTAAGAGCAAAAGGATGGGAGGAGCAATGATTTGCAAGATACTCTACACAAGTTAGGGCCGAAGCAATCATAATTGGACTTTGCATGCCCTGCGCAATGTCCAACACACTGTTGACTTCACAAAGTCTAGCATCTGCTAAAGGCACCAAGATCCTTGGAGGCAAGGGATTGACAGCCACAGCAGTGTTCCTATACTTAAGGGGAACACAGGAAAGGGTTCAGGGAAAGGCCACTGGGTCCTTGTACGTCATCAGAGAGGAAGGCCTAGAGGAGAGTCAGGCATGCACAAGAAAGGACTCTGGGAATTGGGGTAGGAGGCACGGGGGGATAGGGAGGGAGGGGTGAGGGGAGGGGGAGCAGGGCGTTCGGGGGGAGGAAGAGGGAGGGAGAGAACTGGTGTACCTATTAAGTTTGTATGAGCTGAAATAATAATAAAAATGTATTATAAAAATATGATTCTGGAAGAATCTTATTTCTGAAATAGTAAAACAGTGAAAGGGGCAGTTGGTCTACCATCACTTATTAAAAATCAAATTACAGATGAAAAGAATCAATGCTTTTGCAAAATCAAATGTACTACATGCTGGGAAAATGTTTTTAAATGAATAATTTCATTTGCTTTCTACCATTAGTACCATCTCATAAATGAGGAATTAAGGCTCAGGAGAACTGATTATGTAGCACACAATTTGTTCTGTGAGGTGTAGAAAACTGCTTACCAGGATGCAAGGTTACATATGATGTTGACGCTAAGGCAGAATTCTAGAAAGATGGCAACACGAAGGTAATTCTTGTTTCCATCCAGGTTCAATCACTCTAATATAGCTACCCCCACTTTTTTTCTTCAAATTTTCATGTGATACTTACATTTCAGAGCTTCCTTCCTTCCTTCCTTCCTTCCTTTCTCCCTCCCTCCCTCTCTCCCTCCCTTCCTTCTCTCTCTGTGTGTGTGTGTGTGTGTGTGTGTGTGTGTGTGTGTCTGTCTGTCTGTCTGTCTGTCTATGTGTCTGTGTCTATGTGCATATGTGTGAATCAGAAGGCACTGTGTGGGCCTGTAGAGTCCCAAGGATGACTTTGAGATTACTTTTGTGCTACCTCCTCCTCTTCGCTTTGCTCTGGAGTATCCCAAGCTCTGCCTTCTAGGGCCCAAAGTGCAAGCCATTGCTATGTCCGTCTCATGTTTTTATGTGGGATCCAGGATCCAAACTCAGGAAATTCTGCTTGGGAGACAGATGCTTAACCACTGATCCATCTCTCCAGCCCCATATCTACCCTTCATATTTACAGAATGATTTCGTGGGTCGACAAACTGGTAAGTGGAAATAAGATCCTGGATTTCTGAGGGGCTCATTGTAGAGAACTAATGCAGATGTTTCTGTGCTGAGAGCTGGATGAAAGTCTGGGTACCAGTGAAAGGGATTCTAGAGTCAAGTATTATACAACAGGGATCCTGGGAAGAGTTTAGCCCAAAGATATCTGTGGTCACTGGAAAGAAGTCTTATGGTATGTGTGTGTGTGTGTGTGTGTGTGTGTGTGTGTGTAGTCTCCAGGACAATTGAGCAGTCAAGGAGAAGACAAAAATACAGGTTTAGTTATCCTTTGAAGAACAGAAATGCTTCCTGTAGAGAACCATTTTGTCTTTGTACATTGTGGCTGCTATCTGGTATGTTTGTTCCAACAACACCTGAGCTTCAATTATATATAAAAATAACAACAACATGTCCAATTAGAGATATCAAGGTCATGCAGGGCACACAGAGCACATCCATAATATACCGCTGAAGGAGATGAGTGACAACAAGAAAAAAAAATCAACAAGTGCACTTACAGGGATTTCAGGTTTGTACATTTTAGAACAAAAAATGTTTCCCACCTGCACTGACAAATTAAGGGAAAATTACTGGCTTAGAGGAGCAAGTGGAGAAATTTCTCTTAAAGTGTCAAAACAATCTAAAGAAGTGAAAAAACTGAGGAAAAAATGCAAGTTTTAGGGAACAAATCAATGAAACCTAAATGAGAACAATACATGCTTCATATCTTGATAAAAGTATGACTTTTAAGGAATCTAACCAGAGTTCTAGAGATATAATGAAGAAATGCTAAATTGAGAAAAGACAATTTGCTGAATATAACTGATATTGGAAGAAACCATTGCTTCTCTTTCAGAAACGAATAGTTATGTCAGAAAAACTACTGAAAAATGTAACATTTTCAATGCTTGATTTATACGTACATATAGTTAGGTATACATTAATTTGCAGATTGTTCATTCAAAATCAATAACTTAAAATACAAAGAAAAGTTATAAATCAAAGATTATACAATTTTATTTTTCCCCTTTTAATCATGATTTAATACAATGAAAATAATCTTTAATTAGACTATTAAGCAGCCTTAGATAGTTATTAGATCAAAAAATAAAAAAATTTGTAATCTCTTTAAAAGGTAATGTAAAAGAGATCACATAATATCCATGTTTTTGAGACATGGTTTCAACCTTAAGTTGAGGATGGCCTGGAAGTCAGTAAGTAGCCCAAGCTGTCTCATACCCAGAGAATTCTTCCTGCCTCAGTCTCTTGAGTGCTATGATTTTTCAAATCTAATTATAGGAGTCTACATTACTTTTTCAGTACTAAGTATGACAACTGGGTGGCTTAAAATGATAGCTTTCTTTTCTCATAGTTCTTGAGGTCAACAGTCCAGTTCAAAGGATATTAGCAAGGCCGGGTCTCCTCTGAATATCTAGGAAAGGAGCCTTCTTTGTTTTTTCTGGATTTTGGCAGCCCAAGATATTCCTTAACCTGTTGCAGTATTATTTCAATTTTTGCAGTATTGTCATATCTGCCTTTCCTTATATTTATTTATTCACTTATACAAAAGAACATCAAGTTTGTTGGTTAGGGCCTGCCCTAATTTTGTTTGAGTCTGTCTTAATTATCTCTGCAAAGACACTCTTTCTAAATAAGCTTGTACTCACAAGTACTAAAGTCTAGTATGTCAATATACTGTAGACTGTTTATCCTAGAGATAAGTGGAAGTTGTACGTGGAGGAAAAATTTCAGCCTTAACCATGGCATTCAATGCAACTTTGATAAAAAAGGCAATGAAGACATAGATGATAAAACAAAGTTTAGACAAATCATTTGTAAAATATAAAGGTTAATGGTCAAATAAACTGTTCTTTAAACAAAATGCACATAAATATTGCATTTAATTAAGTAAAATAGAATAAGGCATAAATATTCCCTAAATTACAAATTAGTTCAATACTCACAGTCATAGGCTTTGAAGAAACGAAAATGTCACCATGGCATTTTTAGTTATGAGATTAAGAACTGTGGAGATATTTTGAGATATGCAAGAGTTGGTAATCTATGACACATGGGCAAATCTGTCCCACCATATATTTTCTTTTTTTTTTTTTTAATTTCAGCTCATACAAACTTATTAGGTACACCAGTTCCCTCCCTTCCTCGTCCTCCCCCCGTACCCCCTGCTCCCCCTCCCCACCCCTCTCCCTCCCCATCCCCCAGTGCCTCCCACCCCAATTCCCAGAGAGTCCTTTCTTGTGCATGTCTGATTTTCCTCTGGGCCCTCCTCTCCGATGACGTACAAGGACCCAGTGGCCTTTGCTGAACCCTTTCCCGTGTTCCCCTTAGGTATAGGAACACTGCTGTGGCTGCCAATCCTTTGCCTCCAAGGATCTTGGTGCCTTTAGCAGATGCTAGACTTTGTGAGGTCAACAGTGTGTTGGACAATGCGCAGGGCATGCAAAGTCCAATTATGATTGCTTCAGCCCTAACTAGTATGGAATATCTTACATATCATTGCTCCTCCCATCCTTATGCTCTTACACTCTTACCGCCCCCTCTTCCGCAAATTTCCCTGAGCTTCAAGATGGGGAGACATTAAGCTGGCCTAGTTCTAGGTGGTTGATATAGAGTCTCTGAAGTTCTGGATTGTGGTTTGTTGATTTTCTTTTGCAGTTTGGCTGCTCCTGCAATGCCCTTCACTCCATCCTGGTGGGCATTGTATGTTACCCCCTGGCCAGAGACAAAAAGCTGTTAGAGTCTTGTGATAAAAGCACATTCAAAGGTAGATGTAATAAAAGTGGGAAACCACAGTGAGGGAGGGGTCTATCACCCATTTGCAAAATTGTTACTTTTTATCTGCCAGACTATATGCCCTCCTCTTCTGGTGAGATCATACCCCCTCAGTAGTAAATGATCAGGAACAAAAGTCTGTGAACTTAATCAGATGTCTCATTACTTATTTGGGTCCTTGATGGAGGCCTATTTTCCCTGCTGTAACATGGTCCCTTCTCTTCTTGTTTCTGGTGTGGCCCTCCTACCCCATCCCTCCTGTTCATAATCCTTGGAATTACTGTCTCTAGGTGGGCTGGGTGGATTTGGTACTAGGAGCCACCTATTAGAGAGTACATACGGCGCTTAATTTTCTGGGTCTGGGATACTTCACTTAATATAATTGTTTCTAATGACATCCATTTCCTGGCAAATTCCAGTAATTCATCATTTTTGATGGCTGAGTAGTACTCCATTGTATAGATGTACCACTGTTTCCTTATCCACTCGTCAACTGTTGGACATTTGGGCTGATTCCATGACTTTGCTATTGTAAACAGTACTGCTATGAACATGGTCGTGCTTGTGCTATCGAGGTGAACCTCTGCTGTATGGGGGGTTATTCCCAAAAGTGGAATATCAGGGTCATATGGCATTTCAATCTTTAATTTCTTTAAGAATCTCCAGACAGCTTGCCAGAGTGGCTGTATGAGCCTGCATTCCCACCAGCAATGGAGGAGAGTTCCCCTCTCTCCACATCCTCTCCAGCACTTGTTGTTGTTTGTATTGTGGATTTTTGCCATCCTGACCGGGGCGAGATGATATCTCAGGGAAGTTTTGATTTGCATTTCCCCGATGGCTAAAGAAGTGGAGCATTTTTTAAGATATTTGTTAGACATTTTAATTTCATCCCTGGTAAAGTTTCTTTTAAGTTCCAGGGCCCATTTTTTAATTGGGCCATTGGTTTCCTTGGTGTTTAGTTTTCTAAGTTCTTTGTGCACTCTGGACAGTAGAGCTCTGTCAGATATGTGGTTAGTGAAGATTTTCTCCCATTCTGTGGGTTGCCTTTGAGCTCGCGTTACAATCTCTTTATCTGAGCAGAAGCTCTTTAATTTCACAAGATCCCAACTGTTGAGAGTTGGTAGCAGTGACTGTGCCATTGGATGTCTGTTTAGGAAGTGTTGGCCTAGCCCAATCAGCTCGAGGGAGTTCCCTATCCTTTCATCTATGGTTTTTATAGTCTCTGGCCTGATATCAAGGTCCTTGATCCATTTGCAATTAAGTCTTGTACATGGTGACAAGTACGGATCCAGCTTTAATCTTCTGCATGTGGAGATCCAGTTTTGCCAGCACCATTTGTTGAAGATGCTGTTCTTTTTCCATTGGATTCTTTGGGCCCCTTTGTCAAAGACCAAATGGCTGTAACTTTGTGGGCTTATATCTGGGTCTTCAATCCTTATCCATTGATCTGTGTGTCTATTTTGGAGCCAGTACCAGGCTGTCTTTACAACTATGGATTTGTAGTATAGACTAAGGTTTGGTATGGTTTTGTGTTTTTGTTACTCAGGATTGTTTTTTCTATCCTGGGTCTTTTGTGCTTCCATATGAACTTTGAGATTGTTTGGTCAACTTCTTTGAAGAATTGCTTTGGGATTTTGATTGGTATAGCATTGAGTCTGTATATTGCCTTTGGTAGGATGGTCATTTTCACGATGTTGATTCTGCCAATCCAGGAACAAGGGAGGTCTTTCCACCTTCTGGTGTCTTCTGCTATTTCTTTCTTTAGGGTTTTAAAGTTTTCATTGTAAAGGTCTTTTACCTCCTTAGTTAGGTTTATACCAAGGTATTTCATTTTTTTAGGGGCTATAATAAATGGTATTGTTTCTCTCAAGGCTTTTTCACTTCTTTCATTCTGGGCATATAGGAAGGCCTCTGATTTTGCACATTTATTTTGTATCCTGCCACCCTGCTGAACTTCTCAATTAGTTCCAGGAGCTTCCTGGTGGAGTTTTTGGGATCCCTCAGGTATAAGATCATGTCATCTGCAAATAGGGATAGCTTGACTTCTTCCTTGCCGATTTGAATCCCTCTTATGTCCCTTTCTTGTCTTATGGCTTCAGCTAAGACTTCAAGTACAATATTGAATAGAAGTGGTGAGAGTGGACAGCCTTGTCTAGTTCCTGATCGAAGTGGGAATGCTTCCAATTGTTCCCCATTGAGCATAATCCTTGCTGTGGGATTGTTGTATATAGCTTTTATTATATTGACAAAGGTTCCTTCCACCACCATATATTTTCTTAAGATGCACAGGGCAAGCATGATCTTTATATTTTTTAGAGTTGAAAAATAATTAAAAAATAATATTTTGTGAGTATAGTTCAATGTAGTAGGTCACTTGCCTGGCATATATGAGGTCCAGCATTTGATTCCTGGCACCATACCTTCTTATAATTAATAAAAAATGTACCAAAATTAAAAAAACCATGATCCATAAATGAAGCTTTACTAAACACAACCATGCCCATTCATTCATGAAGCATCTATTTATGGTTGTGCACTATGATGGAAAACATGAGTAGGTACAATAGACTGTGAGGACCATAACACAAAAGTCCCTGTCATTTTTTGCAAAGCACTTGAAATCAGTTCTAGCAAAATGTAACTGGTACTAGAAATAGATTAAGTCAACGGAAAAGTGATTTAAAAATACATTCTTAAAAAGAGTTACCAGAACAATACAATTTGAAAATTTCATTTAACTTTTTAAAAACTAGATATTTAAAAACGTTATTTAACCTATTCCAGGCCATTAGAAAATAACGACCACAGCAAAGTTGGTTCTTCAGTACATTTTATGAATAGAATAGAATTGTAATGCCAATGCATCATAAAATAGCACAAAAATGAAAAGTGTAATTTTACTTTAAAAATCAATGCAAATTCTAAATAAAGTAGAATTGTGGCACATCTATAACAATACATCCAATTTTCAGAGGCAGTTTCTTTTCACAAATCCAAAGGTTATTCAATAACCAAAAACATACCAGCACATTTTAGAAGATAAAGTATATTCTTTGTTTAATGTATTGAAAAAGAACTTAATAAGAGCCATTAAAATTTCTATTTATCAGAAAAATAATGTTGTCTGTCATTGTTATTAGTCAATATTTGCTTGGAATTCTGAATAATTTCAATGCAGCTAGTGAATGCAATAAGAAAAGAAAAATAACCTAAAATATTACAAAATAAAGGGGCATTATGTCATATTCTCACTGCATAGTATGTCATTCAAAAAGCAACAATTTATTGCAAAAGCATTAAAACAGGTAAGAGAATTTGTAAGCCATTGAATAAATCTACAAATGCAAATAACTATGTATTTTATCAGTAAGTACTTCAAAAAGGAAAGATGGTCCACCAACAAAAGTACAAAAACACACACACACACACACACACACACACACACACACACGTAAACACGTAAATATTCCACAAGACATTTATGTATTCTGTTCACCCTTACAGTTGGTGAGCTGTTAAGTCTTTTTGGTTACATACACATAGTTCCAGTAAATAATAAAAAATGATGTAAATAAAGTCAAGAGACAAATGATAAATTCCACAAAAGGACTCTTAGGCAAAATGAAAACAATAAGAGTCACATGACCTGCTGGGGTTTGAAGGATTTTGTGGGTTCAATCCTTTTCCTTGCACATGAGGAATCAGTGCTTCTGAGTGGTACCAGTCAGACAGGCTGGGCCTTGGAGTTCAGGCATGGCGTCTATAGGACTCCATTCTATCTGAGTCCACTATAATTTAGATGCTGGCTGTCCTGTAAAGATCTGTGTGCTAAAGATTTGGCCCACAGGCTGATACTGTTTTTATTTAGGACCTTGTGTGTCATCTTCAAGTCATTGCGGCATGTCCTTGAAGAGAGTTTGCAAGGATGCTGATATCTTCCACATCACTTTGCTGTCTGGCTCCTGACATAGACAGTTTGCTCCACTGTGTATGTGATGATTAATTGTAACTGTCCACTTGATGGGATATAGAGTCACCTATGAGATGTGTCCCTGGACATACCTGTCAGGGATTATCTTGATTAGGTTAATAGGGGTGGCAAGACCAGCACACAGAGTGTGTGGGACCATTCGCTGGGCAGGGAGCCTGGGCTATAAGCAAATGAGAAAGCGAGTTGAGTTGTAAGTTCTCTGTTTCTTGACTGTAGATGTGATATGATTGACTGCCTCAAATTCCATCCACTGCCGACTTTTCTGCCGTGATTGGCTTTAATCTCTGTGAGTTGAATGAAACTGTCCTCTCTTAAGTTTGCTTTTCTCTCAGCAACAGTAAAGTGACAAAGATAATATGTGCCCCACAGTTCCATCTGGTAATCTATCAGGGACTCAGGGCACTGTGTTTACCTAATCTTGGATCGGAGCTTCTAGTACCACAAGCAAAATAAACATTTTCTCTTATATGGTAATTATGACAATCTGAATATGATAAAGCTTCATGGTGATATGAGACAGTGCTGCTCAAAGAAGCTTTATTAAATCCTTACAAAGAAAATGTGATCATTATCATTTATTGAGTACTAATAGTTGGTGTTTCAAGTTTTCTGGTAAGCAATATTTCTCTTTCATGGCTCTGTTCTGAACCAATTAATAAGGAATACAAAATGGATACTAGATAAAATTATACCAATTGATAAAAAACATAAAACAGACATTTGATAATTTTTTTTATTATCGGCAAGATCACTTGAAGGAGGATGAAGTGTTTAATCTATTGAGGGTAAGCTAAGGATTAAAATGGAAAATGAAGTTTTTTCCCCCTAAGTTTTATTTTCAGACACGCCGCTCTCATGATTGATCTTGTTTAACCATTTCCACAGCCCTATCATCATTTTTGCAGCTGAAGAAACTGAGCCAGAAAAAGCAGGTCATGTGTCTAGAGTAGAATTTGCTACAGAACCAAAAGACAGCGTCAGAGTTAAACACAGGTGTCAACTGGATGGTTGAGGGTTTGAGCTCTGGGCACATTTGTACGGGATTAATAGTTGAGTTAAGACCAGAGTGAACTTATAGGAGATTGTCTAGCTGATGGGGAAGGCCCAGCCCATGGTGGGTTGAACTGTTCCCAATGCAGGTGAATAAAATAGAGAAAACTGTTTGAGAAAAGAGGGATTCTTTTGTATACTTGGAGAGACATGCTTGTCTGGCAAGTAAGGATTGCCTCTCTCTCAGCTGCTGTGTGGATATGGTATGGACAATTCCCTGGAGTTTGGGTGGTACCCCCACCTGAATGCTAAACACAGAGCTACATGATTTAATGCTTGCTCTGGTAAGATGTTTGTTTGAGGCTGCCAAGCTGGATAAGGAACTGTAACCAGACATCATAAGAGAGAATAAACCTCTTGTTCCCTTAAGCCATTTGATGGTGATTTTTATCAGGAATTCATGCAGACTGCTACAGGCAGTGTTCCTATGTTTTGCCCACCTGACAAAATAGAAACAGCATACAGGAGGAAAGGTTATTTTGCTCTCAGATTCAGTCTATCATGGCAGGGAAGGCATAGTAGAATGGCTCTGTGATAGTGGGGGGGCATGTGGTAGATGCTCGTTCACATAAAGGCTATGGGTCAGGAAGCAGAGGATGTGTTGAGAACTAGAAGTGAATACAACCTTCCAAATCCCTACTCTGCTGACCTAATTGTACCAGTTAGGCCCTATGTTCCAAAAGAACCACAGTCTCCAAAAATAGTGCTGTCAGTTGGGGGAATAAGTACTCTAACACACAAACCTGCAGGGGACAGATAACTCACATTCGAATCATAGTATTCTACTCCTGTCTTCTATATGCTCATCAACATCTCTTAACACCCAATGCATTTAATTTAGCTTACTGAATTTTAAGTTTTAGTAGTGTTCAAAAGTCAAAAAAGTCTTTCTGAGGTTCCAGATAGTCTTTTAACTGTGAGCCCCTGAAAATATAAAAAAAAGTTACATACTGCAAATATACAATGGCATGTAGCTAACATTCCCATTCTAAAAGGGTAGAAATGGAGGATAGCAAGGACATAATGAAGCTAAGCAAGACTGAAACTTACCGGGGCAAGCATTAAATATGTAGCTCTGTGTTTAGCATTCAGGTGGAGGCAGCACCCGAACTCCAGTAGCTCGGCCTCGCCATTTGAAGCACATGTAGCCTCTCTCTCCAGCCGCCTCCATTTGGTGCGCCTCCAGCTTTCCGGGACTTTCCTGTTCCTGCTGCTTAAAACCTCCTGGGGTCTGAACTGCAACTTAGGTTTCACCTTTCCAGATGCCGTGTAAGAGCTGTAAGCACCGGACTCTGCCAAACACTGGTGCATGAATTACTTTTCCTGGGGAGATGCCACACACAATAAAGAGTTTCACGACAGACCAAACCGATGACAAACCAATCGGTTCATTGGGCTTGTTTACAGGAACGGGGCCAGCTAACCACGGCTCATGGCTTTCTCCTTGCTGCCTGGATGGAATGTTCTCAACTAATCTTTCTCTGTTTTCTCTACAGTCCCTCTCATCCTCACGTGTGAGGGCATGTGGGTGGCACATGGTGCACAGGCATGTGTGCAGGACCCCCACATGTGCATTCTAGCCCCTCTCAGTCCTTCTATCTCTGAGGGCATGTCAGCAGTCAACAGGTGTTATCTCAATCGTCTTAGACAAAATTGGTGGCTGTTGTTCCAAAGAAGGTATCAGACAACAAACACTGTCTCCCTTAAGCTTTTTTTTTTGAGCCTAAATACAATTTTCCATAACTCCATAATTCTTGCATTTTTTAGGTTCTTGAAAAACCAGGATTTCGTGTGCAATGCTAAGTTCTGCTGCGAGATTGAAATTTGTTCAAGCCTCTTTGGACAATGGCTACAGGGGCTTCTGAGTGCCGGCTCAGTAGAACTTTGGAAAATGTGTCAGTAGGACACACCTTCAGCTTTATAGTCTAAGGCATTTTTAATAAAGAAAGTCTTTCACAAACATTTTCATTTTTTATACTCCAAAGGTTGGGAGGGTTGAGTTTGCAAGGTACCAAAATAATTGGCTTTTCTTTTTTTAAATTTTTTTATTATTTATTATTTATTCAATTGTGTGTGTATGCGTGTGTGCATGTGTGTGTATGTATATATGTATGTATGTGTGTGTGTGTAGAACCATGAACGAATTCGGAAACCACCATGAACTGCCTCCACCTCCTCCTTGTTTACTCAGCCCAGAGATTCACAGACTCCATCCCACCAGGACCAGAAATGCAGGCTGCCCCTGCTTCCGCCTGGCATCTATACATGGGGTCTAGGATCTGAACTCAGGACCCTCTGCCTGCAAGGCAGAGGCTTAACCCCTGAGCCACCTCTCCAGCCCCTGGCTTTTCTTTTTAATGGTGCTAATCTCTAACAGTTATAGCCACCTTTTTTTGCATTTGCTTTGTCCACAGTTTTAGACACACTTGGACTTTCAAAGTACATGCTTCCACATCTTTCTGCTGTATGTTTTGCTGTATGTTTTTGCTCTAAATCGTGCTAAAAGCAGCAAGCCATAATCATACCATAGCTTGCATGTTAGACTGCATTCAGATTTCTTCTACCAAATATAGCAAACTCAATTTCGCTGATTATTTTCTTTTATCTTTTTCCATTTCTATTTTTATGTGTAGGTATGTATGAAGTACATGTAGATATGCATGCTTGCATGTGACTGGGCACATATGTAATGTGTGGACATGTTCATGAATGCATATGTATGGAGGCTCCCAAAGGTAATATCAGGAATCATCCTTAATAGTTCTGCCCCTTTATTATTTTGAAACTTAGTCTCTAATTAAAACCAGAGTTCATCCCTAAAGTTAGTCTGACTAGCCATCTTGTTTTGGGGACTCCTAGACAAAGAACCTCTGGGACTGATATTATAGACAGATTATGTGTTCATTGAGCATTTTATGTGGAGCTTGGAAATCTGAACTCTGGTCCTTTTGCCTGAGCAGCAATATTTAACCACTGAACCATTTCCCCAACTCCTCATTTAACTTTTCAAGACATGGACAGAACATAAGTAAGTTTATTCCTTTTCTAGAAAAATATTACACCAAATAGCTCTAGCTCAAATCCCAGTGGAGCCCTTGTTCCCATCTGAAACCTCATGCACACAGACATCACTGTCATATATTTTTCATCATTGTGATGTTCTGAACTTCAACCAGTACAGCCTATTAAGCTTTGTTTCCAACACTACAGTGCTTCTCCAGTGTGGGTTTCCAAATACTTCCATATTCCTCTTGCAAGCTGATTCCAAAGACCTAAGAGCCACACAGACAGTTTTAATTATAGCAACAATCCTTCTTTTGGGACCAATGCTCAGGGTTTCAGAGATTTTGGTCTATTAGGGAAGGGAAGGCAAGATTGGTGGGGATAGGTGGTAGAAGTTAGTGCACATTGTGACTGTAGACCATGAAACAGAGGAGGCAGACTAGAACCAGGAGTGAGTTCCTTCAGAAGTCTTTCCCTAGTGACCTACTTCTGTCAAGTAGCATCCACATCTAAAACTTCCTCAAGCCTCTCAAAGCAGTGCCATCAGCTGGGACCAAGTGTTCAAACCCATGAGCTTAAAGGGGGCATTTCATGTTCAAAGCCCACCAAGTCAAACTTCCGCACTTGCAGCCCATGTCAGATACTGAGTATAGATCATCTCTGTGTGTTCCTGTAGTGCTGCATTTATGGGAAACAATTCACTGATGCAAAGTTCAAGGCGTCACACAAAAGTCGTCCTGGCATATTTGGAAACTCCCTTTCCAACCAATGCTTTTTCTTACCTTCGTCACTTGGCAGACCAGTGTTTCCTCTGCCAGGGCACTGTGATTAGGTCTGCTGAGCTTTTGGCATGCCCTTATCCTCACGTCACCTTGAGAGTAGTCTGAGACAGCAGGAGCTGCTGTGAAGGTGCTTCCAACCCCAGGAATGTAACCCATCTCCCCTCTGTTGCAGTTATTCTTTCTATTGTTGTGAGAAACACTCAGACATAACTTGGGGGAGAAGGAGGGATGTATTCGACTTATGGCATCAGAGGGAATGCAGTCCATAATGGCAGGAATCCATAACAGAAGGTATGGCTTGGAGGCAGAAGCAGGAGCTTCATGTCATGGTACTTGAGAGAGAGAGAGAGAGAGAGAGAGAGAGAGAGAGAGAGAGCGAGAGAGAGAGAGAGAGAAACAGAGGAAGCAGGGCTAGGCATCAAACCTCAAGATCTGCCCCCTTTGACAGGCATTCCTTCAGCAAGGCTCTACCTCCTAAAGTTTCCACAACCTTCCCAAACATTGACATCAGCGAAGGATGTAATTACCTGCTGGGGGCAACTCACATTCAAACCATGACACCATCTGTGTGCCATATGACTCAAAGGCTGAGCAATACTATAGTTTCTGAGAATGACTCACCCAGGAATAGAGATATTCTTCATTGGCCTCTGGGAAATGAACCCTAAGAGAGAAATGAGGAAATCAGATGTACATTTTGTTAGCCTGAGAGGCGCTGGCTGGGGCCAGTGGGGAAAAGTGCTCATTCACTGGCAGGTTCCCAGATAGCAGCTGAGTGTCTTTTGCTTCTGACTTTTGTTTTATAAACATTTTCCCTGCCTGTCAGTTCTCTAAATGGAGTTAAATGCATCTTTGTGGCAGTTGAGGTGTGAGAGCACCAGCGAATATGTCAAAGCGGAGGAGAAAGCTCCATTCAGAAATAAGCACAAAAGGGAGGAAAGAAAGTGCTTTATTGTGATCACAGAGTCATGGTTGGACCTGGGCGGGGGAGGTTATCAGACAAGGGAATGTTAAATAGAAAATGTCCCTCTCTTTCTGGAGCATCTGCAGAGTCCTGAAGCTGAGGCCCTCGGTTGATGAATGTTCCCTCTCTCCATAAAGCTGCCATCCACATGTCTTTTGCAAGACTTGCTGAGACATGGCTTTCATGGTCCACCCCATGTGCATGGAAGAAGAATTGAAAATTTCATTATAACAAAATAAAACAAAATTCCTCTCCATGTTGTGTTCTCCCAGAAGTAGACCCACAGATAATGTAATTCCAAAGTAATTTATCAGGCAAGCACTGTGGGAGGAAACCAGCAAGAGAGTGGGAGAGTGTCCAGGGAAGAATACCCACCTAAGGTTGCTCTTTGGGGGCATGTTGCTGTTTGCCTGCATGTTGCCAATGAATTCATGACCACGTGATGTATGGGAACAAGGGTGGCTTTATTTTGGCTTGCAATTGTCCAGTTACAGTTATTAACCCAGTTTGGCAGGATAGATGGATGACAGGAACCTTGGGAACCAAGCCAAACCATATTCAAAGAGATGCTGAGAGAGAGGCAGACTTCACTTGACAGATGACGAGTCTGTCCAAGGTATGCTGAAGAATGCCAAATTATTGATCCAACTTTCATGCCCAGGGAAGAGTTCCATCCCCAGGGACTGCATCTTCCTCATCAATTAAGCAATCCTTTGAAGGTTTGATTGTGGCTTGCCTAACTATTAGTTCTTTACAGATATGCCTAAAATTCAGCCTGCATTTTTCAAGTTGTTGTCTGTATCTGACTATCACTGGGAAATTTTATGGGTCTGGTGGATCACTGCAGAACTAAATGTGTAAATGGTGCCTCAGTGGTCATTCATCTCTAGGCTAGTTCCTGGTGTCCAAGGGTGAGCAAGCTTCTGACAGTCCTAGACGCTGTCTTTAGCAGGAAAGCAATGTGGATTCTGGAGGATGGGTGTTGTAGTTAGGCACGCATGTCAACCTGACAGTTGATAGTTTGAGCTCTGGGCACATTTGTAGAGAATTAGTTGTTGTGTTCAGCCCAGAACAAACCTGCAGGAGATTGTCTAGTTGATGGAGAAGGCCCAGCCCATGGTGGGTGGAACTAGGCCCAGGACAGGTGAATAAAACACAGAATGCTGATTGAGGAAGTAGGCATCCTTATGTATACTTGGCCAGACATGCTAGTCTGGCAAGTAAGCATTGTCCTTTTCTCAGCTGTTACGTGGAAATAGTGTGTCCACTTCCTTCAGCCCTTTAGTGATGGTGTATACTCTCCTGCCAAATGAGCTGAAAACTGTAATGCGATAATCATAAGAGAACAAATAATTTGGTCCCTTAAGCCATTTGATAGTGATTTTTATCAACAACCATGCAGGCTCACTGCAACAATGAGGATCAGTCTAAGGTTGACCAGATGCCTTTACAGAAATGCTTTGTATACAAGACTGCAGTGGTCTCTGACAACTTGTGGAGCCTTTTCTGAGAGAGAGAGAGAGAGAGAGAGAGAAATTAGCTGAGAATATCTCAGGAACTAAGGACTAGTGCTTTGGGACCTTAAGAATTAGTCATTTGACTTTCCTCTTGCATTTTATTTATTTTTCTTCCAGTGTCATGAAACTCTGAGTTAGGTATTTTAAAACTGAATGAATCATCCCATTATCCTTGGAAACTACGTCAGGGACAGAACGTATTATCCTCATTTCATCATAGTGAATCTGATAAGTAGTCAAGCTAAGTTATTGGTACAAGGTCAAAAAGCTAGAGATGGCATCTATGATCCTATGCTTGCTTTCGGATAGCACCACATTCTTTGGCTGTAGAATGCAGGCAATGTCAAGAGATAAATAGAAAGGGTAACTTTGTGGATGTGGAAGAAACAGTAGAAAGAAACTGTGGCTAATCACCTATCAAATGCTAGGTACAATGTGAAGTTTCTCCTATGATTCTTTTGTAATATTCTTATAGCTACCATCTGAATCAACATGTAGATTATATTGGTTCCACAGACTCCATTTGCAAAGGGACCAACCAAGATTCCAAAGCCTCAGAGGGGTTTAAATTGGTTTTACTTATTCCAGGATTTAAATGGTGCTCATTATGCCAGTTAACCCTTGATTATGCCAGTTAACTCCTGGCTATTTGGTTACTTCTTCCAATTCATAAGGAACCTGAATGTCAGTGGGACTCCTTCCCATTGGGTGATGATTCAGCCCCTCTTCCAGCTGTAGAAATCCTTCAGCCCATTGTATGAGCGGAAATAATAATAAAAAATGTATAAAAAATCCTGCATTTTGTGGCTATGGAATGCTCTGTTTTTATTTGCTCGTTGCTGTTTCTTATTCTCTTTTCTTCATCTCTTCCAATCCCAGGAACTGGGGGGACTTCAGTGATGTTTTCCAAACATGGTTAACCTATGCAGTCACAGAGGTTCTCAGACAATGATTATTTGCTGCACAAATGCCATTGAGGTCTGTGGCTATGCATTGATTGCTTTCTCAAGGTGATACCTTGTGACATTTCTTTCTTTGTTCATGGAACCCAGCAAGCCTACTAGCTCTATTCTTTTAGTGTATATCTGGTCCATGGCCATGAGTATTCCAATAAATAATATTAATGATAATAATAGTGACAATAATAATGGCAGTTGTCTCATAACGAGCACCATGTTTCATATATATCATGTTTGCTCTCTATAAACATCCAGGTGATAACTATGCTTATTTTTCTAATTTTACAGATGAAGAACTAAGAGAGAAAGTGATTTATTATATAGGACCACACACCTGGCAAGAAGGTTTTGAACCCAGGCATGTTTCCATCCAAAGACTCTCCTTTAAGTAGTCTACCTTTTTGTATTGGTTAGCATTTTTCACATAGCAACCTCTTGATGTAGCTCACGGTTTGTGAGCCCTATGGAAGGCTTTTCTAGTCTGGTGCTGTCATTTGCTCTCTACTGCATCATCTCATGTCTGGTCTGGTGTTTTCTGTTATCTGGATGATGGAAGATGACTCACGTATATGTCTAAACATTGACTGCCCATTGGCTGAGGTGCCCTGACTCTCCAGCAGGTATCTACATAGAGATATTATGGTTCCAACACATCAGGAAAGCACCCCCTCCCATGAAATATCATTCTTCACATATTTTTCTTTTTTGTGCATTTTATTTATTTTTCTCCCAGTGTCATTAAACTCTGAGTTAGGTTTTAACCATGTATCTTGGTCAGAGAAAGTCACATGGTCAACCTGGATTTGAGAGTGGAGAATTAGACTTCCTTATTCCATGATAGAACAGGCATTCATAGTGAATTTGCAAAACAGATAATAAAATTGACAAAAGACAGGACAATTTGAGATCGCTCACAAATATGAAAGTAGTCTCTTTCACTGGTATCTAAAGTGCTTGGGCAGCACAGGACTTGGGATCTGCTTCAAGTGAACAGGATTTTGAGGTTGAAGTGTAGATGCTCTCATGTCTGTGGCAACCCAGTTCTTGATTCCTTTCATATTTTTCCTGAGAAAGTCACTTGTCAGTCACTGCATCCCACCCTTCCCCCAAAGATTTTGCATAACTGGAAGACCAGCTGGGCATCTATTCCAGGAAACAGAAAATTAACTTTATGGCCAGAAAGTACCAGGCATGTGCTATGGTTTCTATCCTATGGTGTTTGGGTGTTTAATATCTCAGATCCAACATAGCTTCTTTGTCCCATTTAGAAAGATGTCTATAACATAGCTGTGCTCTTTATGAGCCCTTTTCTTTTCCAGATCTTGATGGCATGTTTTAGGTGCCCCTATAAGGATACAGAAGTGGGTGGGACACACTGTGGGGATTTGGTTGAGGTTTCAGACTGGGATGATGAAGCCTTAGCTGCTCTGCAGTGGTCTTGCAGTTTGCCTACATGGTTGCTGATAAATCACCATCAAACTGCTTAAGGGAACAAGGGGTTTATTTTCTCTTATGATTACTGGTTACAGTTCTTAGTCCAGCTTGACAGGAGAGCATGCATCAACATCAGGACCAAGGGAACTGGCCACACCATTACCACATAATGTTTGAGAGATGGAAAATCCTTACTTGCCAGACCAGCATGTCTGGCCAAGTGTACATAAGGATGCCAACTTCCTCAACCAACTCTTTGTATTTCATTCACCTATTCAAGGCCTAATCCTACCCATCGTGGACTGGGTCTACCCCATCAAATAGACAATCTCCTTCAGGTTCACTTTGGGCTCAACTAAACTACTAATTATCTACAAATGTGTCCAGAGCTCAAACCCTCAATTATCAAGTTGATACTTGTACATAACCATAACATTCCATTCCTTGTTAACTTGACACAGGAACATATCACTTTTAATCTGTAACCTTCAATCCTTTTTCCCATAGGTGTTAAAAGTTATCTTAAAAATATAGATACATTTCACAGATAAATTAAAGTGTTCTCTCATTAAACTTCAGTTTCAACATCTTAAAAGTTCAAAGTTTCTTCACCTTAAAAGGGTATTAAATCAGAAAAAGTTAAATACTTTAAAACAAATAAAACATTAGAATAGAAGGATCTTGAACAATTAAGAAAACATTAAAAAGATCAAAGTCCAGCAAATCAAATACCACATCCTTTACTTCATGTCATCTTCTGTTGTTCATCACGTAATCAAGGTGGCTCAAAGACTCTAGGCATTCCCAGTTCCTGTTTGCAATTCAAAGTTGTAAAGGCAGAGTTCCTCTGAACCAGGCTGAATCTCCACTGGTAGCCATCCTTAGCATACATCTCATGGTTCTGGCATCTCCAGCAACACTCTGGGTTTACCTCTGTAGTTATAAGCTTTACCTTTCCTTGCAGGAACTCTACGCCTGCCATTTGGTGCCAAGTTTTCGCTGCTCTCCATGAACCTCGTAATTGTACACCAAAACCAATACCACCTGCCAAATTTTGAGGCAAGGTCGAAACGTAGCTTGGTCCACTTGAACTACAGCTGGTCCCCCTTTAGCGTGCTGACTCTGGGAAAGGCCTTTTCTAAGGAGCCAAAACTTCCAAAAGGCAAGAAATGGTTCCAACTTGGGTTTTCGACCCCTGAAGGAATCTGGGTTTTCAAACCTCGAAATTTGGTGGTTTTTATGTCTTCCACCATCCCAGTGCAAAGCAGTAGGTTTTCCTTCATTGATGTCCATTTCTCCAACAGTGGCAGCTATTCTGCTGCCTGCCCTTTCCATATCCAGAGCTTCATGACCATCAACTCAGCTCTCTTCTAACAAACAAACCAGTCCATTGCCTTGAAATTCAACTTCACCAAAGTCCTTGTTCCCCGCATCACAAATTGGGTCCAAAGAATCCATAACTTCTCAGTACTGCCATTATCCAATTGTCCCACTAAACTCTGCAGAATGGTATTTGTAATCCACAAAGTCAAAAATCTTCAAACATTTCAAACTTTGTCCAGGAGAACTGTTCAAAAGCCATAAAATCCATGTAGTCAGATTTATCAGCAACACCCCACTTCTCTGGCACCAAGTTCTGTTACAGTTCACCTGCAAGGCTGCCATCAAATAGCTTAAGGGAACAAGTAGTTTATTTTCTTACCATAGTCTGGTTATAGTCTATCCACCTTGATGGGAAAGCAGGCACCAACATCAGGCTGAAGGAACTGGCCACACCATCACTACATAACGGCTGAGAGAGGATGATCCTTACTTGTCAGACCAGCATGTTGGCCAAGTGTACATAAGGATGCCAACTTCCTCAACCAGCTTTCTGTATTTTATTCATCTGTTCAGGGTCTAGTCCTACCCACCATGGGCTGGGTCTACCCCATCAAATAGACAATCTCCTTCAGATTTGCTCTGGGTGTAACTCAATCACCAACTCTCTACAAATGTGCCCAGAGCTCAAACCCTCAACCATCAAGTTGACACTTGTACATAACCGTGACAAGTAGGATGCAGTTCACTTGCTTCTGTCCTGCCACTGGAAATGGAGGCAGACAGTATGGCTTAGTGTGCATGCTCTGGAGAAGACTAGGTTCAAATCCTGACTCGACTGCCATTGTGATTGTATTAATAGTCACGTGTATGTTTTGAGTTCTGAACCACTAACATGAAGGAAATAATAGTAACAAATCATGAAGTCACTGTGGAGATTAAACAAGTTAACATGTACCAAGTTCTTAGAGCACTGATAGGACATAGTAAAGCTAAAATAGGTAGTGGCATTGACAACACTAAACCTAAACCTCTTTTTCAGGCCCCCTCCTGCCCCCATGTGCATGTGCATGTGTGCACAAGTGCACGCATACATGTGTGTGTATGTGTGTGTGTGTGTGTCAGAGAGCACTGTGTGCATCCGGGGAGGCCCAAGGGTGACTTTGGGAATCATTCTGGATTGCTTCTACCTCCCTTTTACTTTGCTCTGGGGTTTCCTAGGCTCCGACTTCCAGAGACATGAATGCAGGGCACTGCCATTTCTGCCTGGTGTTTTTACATGGAGTTTAGTGTCTGAACATGGGTCTTCCTGCTTGGGAGGCAGAACCTTTACTCCTGACACATCTCTCCAGCTCCTGATAACACCAAACCACTCGCTAACATTAGCACTGTCATTCAGCAGTGTTCGTACCACCTGATAACATACCAGCATTATTTTCAAGAGCTTATTGAAATGTTCATGTCATGCTCCTGGAAGCTTTGATTGCAGCCTACTCAGGAATTTAAGCTCATTTGAAGCCAGCTAGTGTTCAGAGAAACATGCTGGGAACATTGTTCACTTTATGACTCCTGACATATTTCCACAAATAACATGTGGAGATAATGATACGACCTAAAAAGAGTCTACTGGGAAAAACATGTATGTCACTATATGTGCTTCTTCCACAGACACCGGATGCAAAATGCACCGTTTCCTTCTCCAAGAGTGTTTTAGGACCCATCCTTGTCTTCATGGTGTTTAGTTTCTTCTTTAGTTCACCCTGTCTTAAACCATGAAATACTCCAGTGAGCCACCTTAGGAAAGAGAAGTTTACTTAGCTCACAGTAGCTCACATCATCTTCCAACCCTGCCACCCTAGAGAGCAAGTCCCTAGACACAGTGAGCCTTGGGGGACACTCAAGTTATACCAAGCCATAAGTATGAATTTCTAGAAGCATGCTCTAATGAAGAACAGATCTTTTGGTTGTGCATAATAATAATAATTCACATTACTGTGTAGTTTGTGGATGCCATAAACTATGCTGAAATACACTTGGGTTAGCATTATAAATCCTTTCAATAGTCCAATGGAAAAAAGTGCTCCTATGATGATGCAGCAATTTAATGAAATGATATTGTTTCCCAGGTCACCCAGCTAATTTATGGTCCACCCAGATGCTTGCTATGTTAGGATCCATACCCAGGTTCGCAGCCTCCCTGGCTTGTTTCCTTAACCAAACTGCTCTTTGTCAGAGAGTGCTTGTTGTTTCCTCTCTGACTGCACCTAATTTCCCCAAATGAAAGAACCCCAACGTTTAGTTTGGTATCCCCCTTACCAGGTAAAGACATTTTATAGTGTCTAACTAAATTCTAACTGATGGGACAGACACACATGCCATATATATAAGTCCTCAGTCATGTTCTTAAAGAGAAAAGGCATGCCTCTCCTCCCCTTTAACTCTTCCTGGAAGCCAGTGTGGTTTGATATCTTGAAACAAACATGAAAGTGACATCCTAAGAAACATGGAGGAAAAATACAGAAAGAATTTAGGCTCTTGGCATTGACAGCTACTGTAGACTGCATGGGTATATGCAGAGCATTAAATGAGAAAGAAATAAATTTGAGACCAAATTTTGGGATCAGCCAGCAATTCAGTCCATATTAGAATGAAAACAATATTCTATTATTGCTTTTCAAGGATGCAGCCAAGAGTGGTTTCTGCATATTCTCAATCTCAAGCAAAGTCTGGGAAAAGGTCCTTTTTACCTTTGGTGATCTGACTTAGAAGATACAAGGAAATCTCAATGCTTGGTCCATTTGTTTGGGCCATGGATTCCATAGGCCAATTCAGGGAGGTGAATAAAGTATCAACTATAAGAAGTGTCAATTCTAGAGTTTGGGCCTATTAATGAGCTTGTTAGATCATCACACACCTAGAGTTTCTTCTTTCTATCTCGCTGCAAGGTGAGAAGGGAAGTTTGGTTGTGTAAGACGAGTTATATTCTAGGCTCTCAGGGGCTGGTTCTTGGTTTTCCACTTACAGTGTCCCATTTCAATAAACACCAGATTCTGAGATCTCACAATGATACATGTAAAATTTTTGAACAGTCCTTTCAATGTTGCTAAAGCTCAGTTTGACCTGATTTCAGTTCTTGAAGTACAGAGCACCAAAAGCTTCAAATTGCATTTGAGTACAAATATCACCTGCTTTGCATATAATCGAGTAAATAATAGTGATCCTAGTGGCTAATGGTAAAAAGTGCTCAGTGGATTTCATCACAATGTTAGACATTCACTTATATTATGCCATTACTCCTACTTTGACTCCATGCAGTACATAATATTACTTTCACTTTCTAAATAGGAAAATTAAAATCTTGATGATTGTGTTTAAAAACAACCAGAAGCTTCAGAATTACTATACTGTTGGACTTCTAGCTTGCTTACTGAGGGAAGGAGAATCTCAGAGAACATCTTACAACAGTCAGTAAGCTTTGTAAAGTGTTTTTTATGCATATGTGCATTGAGTGATTTATACATTATTACATGTCGTCCTTATAAGATCATGTAAAATAAATATTAGTACCTTTTTTAGATGAAAGAAATAAGGACTAGAAAAGTCCAATAATTTGGCTACTTACACAGAGTTTTGAGGAGCCATGGCCAGTATTCATGTTTAACTGAAGTCCTGAAGTCGTTAAGCTAACAGTGTCACTGTGATTGCTATATTAATCTTATACCGTGGAGGTTTTTTGAGGACTAGTATGTAATGTAGTTCTTTATAAAATGGAGTATTGATGGGATGGGCCCTTTTTCAGTTGTGACATTGTACATTTTCATAAAAATTGTTTTAAAGTAATGATTATATTATATAATTATATGTGTGTATGTGTGTGTGTTTGTGTGTGTGTGTGTGTAACGTGTGCACATGGACACATGCATGCCACAGGTGCTTAGAGGTATGTGCATGCCAGGGCTCATGTGTAGAGGTCGAAAACAACTTTGGAAGTTTTTTTTTTTTTTTTTTTTTTTTTTTTTTTTTTTTTTTTTTAAATTTTTTTTATTATTATTTATTCAACTGTGTGTATGTGCACACGCGCGTGTCTGTGTGTGTGTGTCTGTGTATGTGTAGAACCACGGACGAATTCGCGAACCACCATGGACGCCTCCACCTCCTTCTGCCCCGGGATTCACAGGCTCCGCCCTACCAGGACCAGAAGCATTATCTCTTCTACTGTTAGATCTGAGAGTAGAACTTAAAACATAAGACTTTAATGACAAGCACTGTTATCCAGTAAGCCACTTGATGGCCTTATATGCATGGATCTTTAGATTTGATTTTTACTACATGGAAAGTCATATTTAGCTAAATATGGGAAAAGTACGAGACCTAATTTGCTTAATAAATCTATTTAGTGCTCAGAGAATGCAAACATATGCACTCAAAGTCTAGAAAGAAAGAGGCAAGAATCCTCAAAAGGATACATTATGGGGGTCTGAAGTGGAATTCTGCAAATGTGATAAACATAAGAAAAATGAAAGTCAGACAGAGATGTGCCCTTAAACTAATTGGACAAAAATCTTTGGAAAACTCAATGGTAGGCATAACAGAGAAAGACAGTGGAAAGAATAAAAAGACTTTACAAAAGGGATTATTACTAATGATTTGTATACAACATAGATTGCATTCTTAAACACCTAGGAGCCTTATGATCTCAAAACAGGAATACCCTTTGCTAAATTGATCAAAGTCTTGAACAGTGTAGAGCCAGAAGAAAGAAACATAAAAGAATATTGACTTTGTTGAGAAGAGCTGGAGTCATCGTGTGGGGTTGAAGTGCCTATGTGAAAACATGGATTTGAGGTCAATGTGCCAGATGAAAAGTGAACTGTCATGAAATTGTTAGTTCTTCTCTTCTCTGTCTCTCATGTTTGGTTTGGATCTGTTGCCCTCCATGTTGACACTACCAATGAATAGGTTCTTCCTTTCCTTGAACTCCTGTAAGTGGTTTTCTATCACCTTTGTGATAAATTCTGCCTCCTTCCTTCACCATAAAAAGTCTTTGGTGATTTGCCTATGGCCTGTTTGCCATTCTTCTATCCCAACTTTTCTCTATATGCAACTTGAAATCACTCATCAAAGGTTCATTAGTCTATGCTTGAAACCAAACAAATTTGAGTCTTGAACCTCATCATTGACTTTTTACCTAGGCTCAAATGATTGTGGATCCTTCTCAACATATTTCTAATTATGGCTCACAAATCCATTGTCAGTTGAGACTGTTCTGAGTAAATAGGCAATTTTTAATATATTTAATCTGCCAAACATAGTATTTTTCACTATAGTATCCTGTAGAAGGCTGAATGTCTGTACTCACATGTGTGTAGCTGTTTGGGAGCTGTGGTATGTGGCTGCTCTCCAGTATCACCAGAAAGTAGAACAATAAACATCACTAACCATGGTAAAGATCAAAATTCCAAATTCCAAGTGCAATTACCACTGAGCATTGTATTGCCTTTGCTCCATCATAAAACAAAATAAAACAGAAAGAAAGTAGGGCAAACCTCAAACATTAGGGGCTGTCTGTACTGTTCTTAGGGACACATTTTTTTCCTTAACTGCCTGTTGGTGATTATTTTCTTGTGTCAGTTAGAAACAATTGTGATAACTTGAAAATCGAGGGCTGAACATTTAGGCTCATTTGTGAAGAATTAGTAGTAAAGTCAAATCCTAAACAAGTCTGTGGGAAATTATCTAATTGATTTGAGAAGACCCAGCCCTTAGTGGGTAGGTTTGCTCTCTGAGTAAGTGGATAAGATGGTTTAGCACCTTGGTGTACAGACATTCTGGCAAGCGAGAACGTGCGACTTTTCCACAATCCCTGTGAATATGAAGTGGCCAGTTCTCTCAGCTTCTGATGTTGGTATGAACTCTCATGCCTTGTTGTCAAAGAGTAACCAAGAATCATATATAAGGATAAACCCACAGATCCCCTGAATTGTTGTGGATTCTATATTCACTCAGCAATGGGAAAGTGAATCTTACACACCTATCTTATTTACTTTCTGTGGGAAATAGATTAGATTATGCACACAAAGTACTCAGCATAGTGCTTGATGCAGCATGCAGAGTAAACACAAGCTTCCTCTTAGCTTCTAGTCACTTGGTTGATTCAGAAGTCATCAGTGTAATGACATTTGGGTGTCATTTAGGCTACTAGCTAATCTGTAGCAGAGCCTTTGAGTTGTCTTATGTAGTGGGAAAAGTTTCTGGTGAAAAAATTTCATCCTTTATTGTTACTTTCTCTTCTTTGAAGAGTGAGAAAGAAGTACTATTTTGAAATTTCCAATAAATTTTTTTGGTAATTTTTTTGGTACATTGGTAATAGATAAGTACTGAGCTGTCCCACTAATCATGCTGCTTTGGAAACTCAAGGCTAAAGTGTGGATCCATTCCTGATAGCTCTGTGAACTACAGCTATTTATGCATTTTCTCACCAAGACCAGAATCTGTTCCTGGGGTGCTCATTAGCTCATCAAAATAAAGTTTTCAGATTGAAGTCAAGAACCTCAAGGTCATGAGGTCATGGAGCATTATCAAGACAGTTGACTGTGCTTAGTTTCTACTACCCTTATCCTCCTAACCTAACATCAGCCGAGTGGTCAGCTCAGATGTGTAGGAAGCTGCAGCACAAATAGTGCTTCAGGGAACCCTTCCAAGCAGTCAAGACATGAATAATCCATCAGCGAACTCTGGCTCTCTCTGCCATGGTGATTTCACCATGAATTACTGGTGGCTAAACTCAGTGGAAGCCCTCTCTGGATAATTTTGTCTTCCTTCAGCTCCATTGAATTAGCCTATGTATTTTATCGGGCCATTGGGTTACAATGACTACTAAGTTTATAAAATAAGTAAATTACTATTGCATGTTTGTAACCGATTATTCTGAAGCTCCTGCCATTCTGTGAACAGGGCTTAAGTTGGTGGGGAAGTTGATCTGTGGTTTCCTGATTAGCAGGATATTTAGTATTTTATAATTTTCAAAAATATCAGTTTTTATTTCTTTTGATCCTAAAGTTTATAAAAGTGCATGTTTAAAAGTAAAATATGGAGCCGAGGGACGAGGAGGACCTCCCCCTGCGCCCGGGCCCTGCCCCAGCTGCCCTCGGGTTAAATAGCTCCACGCAGACGCGCCCATCCTCCCTTTTCACCCCACCCCGCTCCGCCGGTCGGGACACGCGCGGTCCACCCGGGCCTCACCCCACGCCCTAGGTGAGTCCCCGTTCGGGCCCCGCCCACCAGTACCCCAGGCCAAATAATTCAGTTTAGTGAAATTTTTTTTTTCTTTATTTTGAAATCACTTTATTTCAACAAAATGGTCTGAATATGTGGCAGCATTGAAGAACATGAAAGTTTATTTGTACCCAAAAGATTTTACTAAATTCTCTTTAAAGTTAATAATTTAGTTAAACCAAAAGTGAGAGTAGGAACTAATGACCTTGGACAATTTGGGGTAATATGATAGTTAACATGCATTAAAAAGTAAACATTTACTAGAGAAGTAAAAGATATCTTCAAACACGTGTTCCCAGCTAGGTCCATGTTTTCTTACATATACATTCTGTAGATTGAAGTTTTATGTTGCCACATTCCACTACTTACATCTTCCTTCAGTGCAGGAATATATGCTTCTAATTCAAATGTACCCCAGTTCTTATAATTATCATTACTCACTTAGTCTCCCACACTAGATCATGGGAGATATTTAACATCTCCTGACTACCTTGTCAGCGCTCCTTACAAAGTTCTCCACCCCTCCTCTCCTTTCACTCATTCAAGTTCTAATCACATCTAGACTCAACACTTTAAACAATTTCCTTAGTTTCTTTTCTTCTAATCTGACCTACTTTTTAATCCATATCCTTGATTTCTAATAAGGAATCTTTATCACATGAAAATCTAATTAAGGTATATGTCATAAATTTATTGTATCTGCCTTCCTCCTGAATGTTGGTGCTGAAGGGCAATACATCTTTTAATAGTCTGTAATTACAATAGTCAAATTTCTTACTGTGTTTTTTTTTTTATTAAAAATTTAATTATATATTTTAAAATTTTTTACCAGTTCCCTCCCTCCCCCCTCCCCTTCCCCCAGTGTCTCCCCCCCAATTCCCAGAGAGTCCTTTATTGTGTGCGCCTAACTCTCCACTGGGTCCTCCTCTCCGATGACATATAAGGACCCAGTGGCATTTCCATAAGCCCTTTCTCTTGTTCCCCTTAAGCATAAGATTACTACTATGGCTGTCAATCCCTTGCCTCCAGGGGTCTCGGTGCCCTTAACAGATGCTAGACTTTATGAGGGCAACAGTGAGCTGGACATTGCGCAGGGCATGCAAAGTTCCATTATGATTGCTTTGGCCCCAACTATTGTTGAGAATCTTGCAAACCGTTGCTCCTCCCATCCTTTTGCTCTTACAATCTTACCGCCCCCTCTTCCGCAAATGTCCCTGAGCTCCAGGATGGGGAGAGATTAGGCTGTCCTAGTTCGATGTGATTGATATAGAGTCTCTGAAGTTCTGGATTGTGGTTTGTTGATTTTCTTTTGCAGTTTTGCTGCTCCTGCAATTCCCTTCACTCCATTCTGCTGGGCACTGTATGTCACCCCCTGGCCAGAGACAAAAAGCTGTTAAACTGGAGTCTTGTTGTAATAGCACATTCAAGGGTAGATGTAATAAGAGTAGGAAACCTCACTGAGGGAGGGGTCCATCACCCATTTGCAAAATGATTACTTTTTATCTGCTAGACTATATGCCCTCCCATTCTGGTGAGATCAGGAAAGAACGTCTGTGAACTTAACCAGGTTTCTCATTACTTACTTGCAGACCTTGATGGAGGCCTATTTCTCTGCTGTAACATGGTCTCCTCTCTCCTTGTTTCTGGTGTGGCCCTCCTAACCCATCTCTCTTGTTCATAATCCTTGCAATTACTGTGTTACATAGGTTTACTTTTGAGTGTCCCAATGTGGGCTGGGTGAGTTTGGTACTAGGAGCCACCTATTAGGGAGTACATACGGCGCTTAATTTTCTGGGTTTGGGATACTTCACTTAATATAATTCTTTCTAATGACATCCATTTCCCAGCAAATTCCAGTAATTCATCATTTTTGATGGCTGAGTAGTACTCCATTGTATAGATGTACCACTGTTTCCTTATCCACTCGTCAACTGTTGGACATTTAGGTTGATTCCATGACTTTGCTATTGTAAACAGTGCTGCTATGAACATGGTCGAGCTTGTGCTATCGAAGCGAACCTCTGCTGCTTGGGGGGTTATTCCCAAAAGTGGGATAGCAGGGTCATATGGCATTTCAATCTTTAATTTCTTTAAGAATCTCCAGACGGCTCGCCAGAGTGGCTGTATGAGCCTGCATTCCCACCAACAATGTAGGAGAGTTCCCCTCTCTCCACATCCTCTCCAGCATTTGTCGTTGTTTGTACTGTGGATTTTTGCCATCCTGACCGGGGTGAGATGATATCTCAGGGAAGTTTTGATTTGCATTTCCCTGATGGCGAAGGAAGTGGAGCATTTTTTAAGATAATTGTTAGACATTTTAATTTCATCCCTGGTAAAGTTTCTTTGAAGTTCCAGGGCCCATTTTTTAATTGGGCCAGTGTTTTCCTTGGAGTTTAATTTTCTAAGTTCTTTGTGCACTCTGAACAGTAGAGCTCTGTCAGATATGTGGTTAGTGAAGATTTTCTCCCATTCTGTGGGTTGCCTTGAGCTCGTGTGACAATCTCTTTATCTGAACAGAAGCTCTTTAATTTCACAAGATCCCAACTGTTGAGAGTTGGTAGCAGTGACTGTGCCATTGGATGTCTGTTTAGGAACTGTTGGCCTAGCCCAATCAGCTCGAGGGAGTTCCCTATCCTTTCAACTATGGTTTTTAAAGTCTCTGGCCTGATATCAAGGTCCTTGATCCATTTGGAATTAAGTCTTGTACATGGTGAGAAGTACGGGTCCAGCTTTAATCTTCTGCATGTGGAGATCCAGTTTTGCCAGCACCATTTGTTGAAGATGCTGTTCTTTTTCCATTGGATTCTTTGGGCCCCTTTGTCAAAGACCAAATGGCTGTAACTTTGTGGGATTATATCTGGGTCTTCAATCCTTATCCATTGATCTGTGTGTCTATTTTGGAGCCAGTACCAGGCTGTCTTTATAACTATGGATTTGTAGTATAGACTTAGGTTTGGTATGGTAATACCTCCAGCTGTGTTTTTGTTACTCAGGATTGTTTTTGCTATCCTGGGTCTTTTGTGCCTCCATATGAACTTTGAGATTGTTTGGTCAACTTCTTTGAAGAATTGCTTTGGGATTTTGATTGGTATAGCATTGAATCTGTATATTGCCTTTGGTAGGATGGTCATTTTTACAATGTTGATTCTGCCAATCCAGGAACAAGGGAGGTCTTTCCACCTTCTGGTGTCTTCTGCGATTTCTTTCTTTAGGGTTTTAAAGTTTTCATTGTAAAGGTCTTTTACCTCCTTAGTTAGGTTTATACCAAGGTATTTCATTTTTTTAGGGGTTATAGTAAATGGCATGGTTTCTCTCAAGGCTTTTTCACTTCTTTCATTCTGGGCATATAGGAAGGCCTCTGATTTTTGCACATTTATTTTGTATCCTGCCACCCTGCTGAACTTCTCAATTAGTTCCAGGAGCTTCCTGGTGGAGTTTTTGGGATCACTCAGGTATAAGATCATGTCATCTGCAAATAGAGATAGCTTGACTTCTTCCTTGCCAATTTGAATCCCTCTTATGTCCCTTTCTTGTCTTATGGCTTCGGCTAAGACTTCAAGTACAATATTGAATAGAAGTGGTGAGAGTGGACAGCCTTGTCTTGTTCCTGATCGAAGTGGGAATGCTTCCAATTGTTCCCCATTGAGCATAATCCTTGCTGTGGGCTTGTTGTATACAGCTTTTATTATATTGATAAAGGTTCCTTCCATTCCTACTGTCTCTAGCGTTTTGATCATAAACGGCTGTTGGATCTTGTCAAAGCTTTTTCTGCATCTATCGAGAGTATCATGTGGTCTTGGACTTTGGACTGGTTTACATGATGAATTACATTTATTGATTTGCGTATGTTGAACCAACCTTGTGTGCCGGGGATGAAGCCTACTTGGTCCCCATGAATGATCTTTTTAATATGTTTTTGAATCCGATTTGCTAAGACTTTGTTGAGAATCTTTGCATCTGTGTTCATCAGGGAGATCGGCCTATAGTTTTCTTTTTTAAGTGAATCTTTATTAGGTTTTGGGATTAAAACGATATTAGCTTCATAGAAGGAATTTGGTAGTGTTCCTTCCTTTGCTATTTGATGGAACAGTTTAAGAAGTATTGGTGTTATTAACTCCTTAAATGTCTTGTAGAACTCTGTGCTGAATCCATCTGGTCCAGGACATTTTTTGGTGGGAAGATTCGAGATTACTTCCTCAATTTCCTTATATGTTATAGGACTATTTAAGTAATTCACAACTTCCTGATTCAATTTAGGTAAGTTGTGTTTACTTAGAAATTCATCCATCTCTTTTGTGTTGTCAAACTTCACAGAGTATAAGTTTTTGAAATATGATGTTATAATTCTCTGGATTTCTTGGGTATCCGTAGTGATAACTCCATGTTCATTTCTAATTTTGTTAATTTGGGTTTTCTCTCTCTTGCTTTTGGTTAGTTTAGCTAGGGGTGTATCAATCTTGTTGATTTTTTCAAAGAACCAGCTTTTTGATTCGTTGATTTTTTCTATCGTTTTCTTAGTCTCGATTTCAGATATTTCTCCCCTTATTTTGCTAATCTCTTCTCTTCTACTGCTTTTGGGATCAGATTGCTCTAGTTTCTCTAAAGCTTTAAGCTGCATTGTTAAGTTGTTTATTTCTGATGTTTCCATTTTTTTGACGTGGGCATTAAGAGCTATGAACTTACCTCTTAGAACAGCTTTCATTGTGTCCCAGAGATTTTGGTAAGTTGTATTTTCGTTATCATTCACTTTCAGGAAATCTTGAATTTCCTTTTTAATTTCTTCCTGAATCCAGTTCTCATTCAGCATCATAGTGTTAAGTTTCCAGGAGTTAGTGTATTTTCTCTTGTTTGATGTGTTGTGGATGTCCAGCTTTAGGCCGTGGTGGTCTGATAGGGCACAGGTTAGAATTTCAACTTTCTTGTACATGTGTAGATTCATTTTGTGGCCCAATATGTGATCTATTTTGGAGAAAGTTCTGTGTGCTGCTGAGAAAAATGTGTATTCTTTGGTGCGTGGGTGAAAAGTTCGATAGAGATCTGTGAGGTCCATTTCTTTCAGGGTTTGATTAAGTTCCAAAGTGTCTCTGTTAAGCTTTTGACCTGTTGATCTATCCCATGTAGAGAGGGCGGTGTTGAAGTCCCCAAGAATTATCGTTTGGGGGTTGAGTTCTTGCTTTAGACGCTGTAGGGTTTTCTTAATGAATGTGGAGGGGCCAGTATTGGGTGCATATATGTTCAGTATTGTGAAATCTTCCTGGTGAATTGTACCTGTGACTAAAATGTAGTATCCATCCGTGTCTCTTATAATTTTTTTTGGTTTGAAATCCACTTTGTCTGATAGCATAATGGCTACCCCTGCCTGTTTTCTGCTTCCATTTGCTTGTAGAATTGTTGACCAGCCTTTTATTTTTAGAGCGTGCCTATCTTTTGTGGTGAGATGGGTTTCCTGCAGGCAACAGATTGATGGATTGTGATTTTTAGTCCAAGTTTGTAATCTGTGTGTCTTGATCGGTGAATTAAGTCCATTAACATTTAGTGTTATAATGGAGAAACTATTGTTAATTCCAGACATTTATTATGTTTAGTAGCTTTTATAAGTATATTGCTTCGCTTTTAATGGTGTTATATTTGCCTTCTGTTCTGGATATGCCTGTTTTTTTCTTCACGCTTGAGTATCATTTCTAGCAGTTTTTGAAGGCCTGGTTTGGTGGCCATATATCCCTTAAAGTTGTCTTTGTGCTGGAAAATTTTTCTTTCTCCCTCGATCATGACTGATAGTTTTGCAGAGTAAATCAGCCTGGGTTGACATTTTTGCTCATTCAATACTTGAAGTATGTCTCTCCAAGCTCTTCTTGCTTTTACTGTTTCGACTGAGAAGTCATTTGTTATTTTAATAGGTTTGCCTTTAAAAGTGACTTGTTTTTTCTCCCTTGAAGCTCTCAGCAACAGTTCTTTATCTTGAATGTGGAGTGTTTTAACTATTATTTGTCGCGGTGTGCTTCTAGTTTGGTCGTATCTGTTTGGGGTGCGGAATGCCTCTTGTATATGAATGGGCCTCTCTTTTTTTAGATGAGGAAAGTTTTCCTTGCTGATCGTTTGAAAAATTTCCTCAGGGGTGGTATTTTGAGATTCTTGCTCCGGTATTCCATGAATACGCATGTTAGGCTTCTTCAGGGTGTCCCATATCTCTTGGATATTTCTCTCAAGTATCTTTTTGGCTTTAACAACCTCTTCCATTGAGCTGGTTAGTACTCCCACTTTATCTTCAAGGTCTGAAATTCTGTTTTCCGCTTCATTAGTTCTGTTGATAAGACTCTCTGTGGCGTTCTGGGTTGAAGATAACTTGTCTTTTAGCTCAGTTTTAAACTCTGCTTGAGTTTGTTTTAACTGTTCTATGCCACTTTTTGTTTCTTGCACTGTTTTTCTCAACTCCTCCAGATGTCTGTTGTGTTCCTCTTCAAAGCGATTGATTCGATTATGTAATTCCTCCCGGATTTCCTCTTTCATAATATTGAACATGGTAATGATCATATTTTGAAAGTCGTTATCCTGGATCAGGCTTCCTTGGCCTTTTTCCGCGGGTTTGTTCTTGTTGGAGTCTAACATTATGGGATTAATTTCTTCAGTGGGAAATTTGTTTACTTGAGTGTTGCTTCTCATGGATTTGCACTTTGACTTTGGCATTGTCATTTTAACTCTTAAGATCTCTCAATTTCACTAAACTGAATTATTTGGCCTGGGGTACTGGTGAGCGGGGCCTGAACGGGGACTTACCTAGGGAGCGGGGTGAGGCCCGGGTGGACCGCGTGCGTGTCCCAACTGGCGGAGCGGGGTGGGGCGAAAAGGGAGGATGGGCGCATTGGCGTGGAGCTATTTAACCCGAGGGCAGCTGGGGCGGGGCCCGGGCGCAGGGGGAGGTCCTCCTATTCTCTCGGCCCCCGCGTGGCTCCGGCTGGATGGCGGGAGTCGGAGCCGGGTCCCTGTGGGCTGACCTGGGGGTCCTAGAGCGCGCGTTGAGGCCCGGCTGGATCTCGCCTACGTGTCCCGACCGGCGGAGCGGGGGTGGGGCGAAAACCAGTTTAGTGAAATTGAGAGATCTTAAGAGTTAAAATGACAATGCCAAAGTCAAAGTGCAAATCCATGAGAAGCAACACTGAAGTAAACAAATTTCCCACTGAAGAAATTAATCCCATAATGTTAGACTCCAACAAGAACAAACCCGCGGAAAAAGGCCAAGAAAGCCTGACCCAGGATAACGACTTTCAAAATATGATCATTACCATGTTCAATACTATGAAAGAGGAAATCCGGGAGGAATTACATAATCGAATCAATCGCTTTGAAGAGGAACACAACAGACATCTGGAGGAGTTGAGAAAAACAGTGCAAGAAACAAAAAGTGGCATAGAACAGTTAAAACAAACTCAAGCAGAGTTTAAAACTGAGCTAAAAGACAAGTTATCTTCAACCCAGAACGCCACAGAGAGTCTTATCAACAGAACTAATGAAGCGGAAAACAGAATTTCAGACCTTGAAGATAAAGTGGGAGTACTAACCAGCTCAATGGAAGAGGTTGTTAAAGCCAAAAAGATACTTGAGAGAAATATCCAAGAGATATGGGACACCCTGAAGAAGCCTAACATGCGTATTCATGGAATACCGGAGCAAGAATCTCAAAATACCACCCCTGAGGAAATTTTTCAAACGATCAGCAAGGAAAACTTTCCTCATCTAAAAAAAGAGAGGCCCATTCATATACAAGAGGCATTCCGCACCCCAAACAGATACGACCAAACTAGAAGCACACCGCGACAAATAATAGTTAAAACACTCCACATTCAAGATAAAGAACTGTTGCTGAGAGCTTCAAGGGAGAAAAAACAAGTCACTTTTAAAGGCAAACCTATTAAAATAACAAATGACTTCTCAGTCGAAACAGTAAAAGCAAGAAGAGCTTGGAGAGACATACTTCAAGTATTGAATGAGCAAAAATGTCAACCCAGGCTGATTTACCCTGCAAAACTATCAGTCATGATCGAGGGAGAAAGAAAAATTTTCCAGCACAAAGACAACTTTAAGGGATACATGGCCACCAAACCAGGCCTTCAAAAACTGCTAGAAATGATACTCAAGCGTGAAGAAAAAAACAGGCATATCCAGGAGAACAGAAGGCAAATATAACACCATTAAAAGCGAAGCAATATACTTATAAAAGCTACTAAACATAATAAATGTCTGGAATTAACAATAGTTTCTCCATTATAACATTAAATGTTAATGGACTTAATTCACCGATCAAGAGACACAGATTACAAACTTGGATTAAAAATCACAATCCATCAATCTGTTGCCTGCAGGAAACCCATCTCACCACAAAAGATAGGCACGCTCTAAAAATAAAAGGCTGGTCAACAATTCTACAAGCAAATGGAAGCAGAAAACAGGCAGGGGTAGCCATTATGCTATCAGACAAAGTGGATTTCAAACCAAAAAAAATTATAAGAGACACGGATGGATACTACATTTTAGTCACAGGTACAATTCACCAGGAAGATTTCACAATACTGAACATATATGCACCCAATACTGGCCCCTCCACATTCATTAAGAAAACCCTACAGCGTCTAAAGCAAGAAATCAACCCCCAAACGATAATTCTTGGGGACTTCAACACCGCCCTCTCTACATGGGATAGATCAACAGGTCAAAAGCTTAACAGAGACACTTTGGAACTTAATCAAACCCTGAAAGAAATGGACCTCACAGATCTCTATTGAACTTTTCACCGACGCACCAAAGAACACACATTTTTCTCAGCAGCACACGGAACTTTCTCCAAAATAGATCACATATTGGGCCACAAAATGAATCTACAAGAAAGTTGAAATTCTAACCTGTGCCCTATCAGACCACCACGGCCTAAAGCTGGACATCCACAACACATCAAACAAGAGAAAATACACTAACTCCTGGAAACTTAACACTATGATGCTGAATGAGAACTGGATTCAGGAAGAAATTAAAAAGGAAATTCAAGATTTCCTGAAAGTGAATGATAACGAAAACACAACTTACCAAAATCTCTGGGACACAATGAAAGCTGTTCTAAGAGGTAAGTTCATAGCTCTTAATGCCCACGTCAAAAAAATGGAAACATCAGAAATAAACAACTTAACAATGCAGCTTAAAGCTTTAGAGAAACTAGAGCAATCTGATCCCAAAAGCAGTAGAAGAGAAGAGATTAGCAAAATAAGGGGAGAAATATCTGAAATCGAGACTAAGAAAACGATAGAAAAAATCAACGAATCAAAAAGCTGGTTCTTTGAAAAAATCAACAAGATTGATACACCCCTAGCTAAACTAACCAAAAGCAAGAGAGAGAAAACCCAAATTAACAAAATTAGAAATGAACATGGAGTTATCACTACGGATACCCAAGAAATCCAGAGAATTATAACATCATATTTCAAAAACTTATACTCTGTGAAGTTTGACAACACAAAAGAGATGGATGAATTTCTAAGTAAACACAACTTACCTAAATTGAATCAGGAAGTTGTGAATTATTTAAATAGTCCTATAACATATAAGGAAATTGAGGAAGTAATCTCGAATCTTCCCACCAAAAAATGTCCTGGACCAGATGGATTCAGCACAGAGTTCTACCAGACATTTAAGGAGTTAATAACACCAATACTCCTTAAACTGTTCCATCAAATAGCAAAGGAAGGAACACTACCAAATTCCTTCTATGAAGCTAATATCGTTTTAATCCCAAAACCTAATAAAGATTCACTTAAAAAAGAAAACTATTGGCCGATCTCCCTGATGAACACAGATGCAAAGATTCTCAACAAAGTCTTAGCAAATCGGATTCAAAAACATATTAAAAAGATCATTCATGGGGACCAAGTAGGCTTCATCCCCGGCACACAAGGTTGGTTCAACATACGCAAATCAATAAATGTAATTCATCATGTAAACCAGTCCAAAGTCCAAGACCACATGATACTCTTGATAGATGCAGAAAAAGCCTTTGACAAGATCCAACAGCCTTTTATGATCAAAACGCTAGAGACAGTAGGAATGGAAGGAACCTTTATCAATATAATAAAAGCTGTATACAACAAGCCCACAGCAAGGATTATGCTCAATGGGGAACAATTGGAAGCATTCCCACTTCGATCAGGAACTAGACAAGGCTGTCCACTCTCACCACTTCTATTCAATATTGTACTTGAAGTCTTAGCTGAAGCCATAAGACAAGAAAGGGACATAAGAGGGATTCAAATCAGCAAGGAAGAAATCAAGCTATCCCTATTTGCAGATGACATGATCTTATACCTGAGGGATTCCAAAAACTCCACCAGGAAGCTCCTGGAACTAATTGAGAAGTTCAGCAGGGTGGCAGGATACAAAATAAATGTGCAAAAATCAGAGGCCTTCCTATATGCCCAGAATGAAAGAAGTGAAAAAGCCTTGAGAGAAACCATGCCATTTACTATAACCCCTAAAAAAATGAAATACCTTGGTATAAACCTAACTAAGGAGGTAAAAGACCTTTACAATGAATACTTTAAAACCCTAAAGAAAGAAATTGCAGAAGACACCAGAAGGTGGAAAGACCTCCCTTGTTCCTGGATTGGCAGAATCAACATTGTAAAAATGACCATCCTACCAAAGGCAATATACAGATTCAATGCTATACCAATCAAAATCCCAAAGCAATTCTTCAAAGAAGTTGACCAAACAATCTCAAAGTTCATATGGAGGCACAAAAGACCCAGGATAGCAAAAACAATCCTGAGTAACAAAAACACAGCTGGAGGTATTACCATACCAAACCTTAGTCTATACTACAAATCCATAGTTATAAAGACAGCCTGGTACTGACTCCAAAATAGACACACAGATCAATGGATAAGGATTGAAGACCCAGATATAAGCCCACAAAGTTACAGCCATTTGGTCTTTGACAAAGGGGCCCAAAGAATCCAATGGAAAAAGAACAGCATCTTCAACAAATGGTGCTGGCAAAACTGGATCTCCACATGCAGAAGATTAAAGCTGGACCCGTACTTCTCACCATGTACAAGACTTAATTCCAAATGGATCAAGGACCTTGATATCAGGCCAGAGACTTTAAAAACCATAGTTGAAAGGATAGGGAACTCCCTCGAGCTGATTGGGCTAGGCCAACAGTTCCTAAACAGACATCCAATGGCACAGTCACTGCTACCAACTCTCAACAGTTGGGATCTTGTGAAATTAAAGAGCTTCTGTTCAGATAAAGAGATTATAACACAAGCTCAAAGGCAACCCACAGAATGGGAGAAAATCTTCACTAACCACATATCTGACAGAGCTCTACTGTTCAGAGTGCACAAAGAACTTAGAAAATTAAACTCCAAGGAAAACACTGGCCCAATTAAAAAATGGGCCCTGGAACTTCAAAGAAACGTTACCAGGGATGAAATTAAAATGTCTAACAATTATCTTAAAAAATGCTCCACTTCCTTCGCCATCAGGGAAATGCAAATCAAAACTTCCCTGAGATGTCATCTCACCCCGGTCAGGATGGCAAAAATCCACAATACAAACAACGACAAATGCTGGAGAGGATGTGGAGAGAGGGGAACTCTCCTACATTGTTGGTGGGAATGCAGGCTCATACAGCCACTCTGGCGAGCCGTCTGGAGATTCTTAAAGAAATTAAAGATTGAAATGCCGTATGACCCTGCTATTCCACTTTTGGGAATAACCCCCCATGCAGCAGAGGTTCGCTTCGATAGCACAAGCTCGACCATGTTCATAGCAGCACTGTTTACAATAGCAAAGTCATGGAATCAACCTAAATGTCCAACAGTTGACGAGTGGATAAGGAAACAGTGGTACATCTATACAATGGAGTACTACTCAGCCATCAAAAATGATGAATTACTGGAATTTGCTGGGAAATGGATGTCATTAGAAAGAATTATATTAAGTGAAGTATCCCAAACCCAGAAAATTAAGCGCCGTATGTACTCCCTAATAGGTGGCTCCTAGTACCAAACTCACCCAGCCCACATTGAGACACTCAACAGTAAACCTATGTAACACAGTAATTGCAAGGATTATGAACAAGAGAGATGGGTTAGGAGGGCCACACCAGAAACAAGGAGAGAGGAGACCATGTTACAGCAGAGAAAATAGGCCTCCATCAAGGTCTGCAAGTAAGTAATGAGAAACCTGGTTAAGTTCACAGACGTTCTTTCCTGATCTCACCAGAAGGGGAGGGCATATAGTCTAGCAGATAAAAAGTAATCATTTTACAAATGGGTGATGGACCCCTCCCTCAGTGAGGTTTCCTACTCTTATTACATCTACCCTTGAATATGCTATTACAACAAGACTCCAGTTTAACAGCTTTTTGTCTCTGGCCAGGGGGTGACATACAGTGCCCAGCAGAATGGAGTGAAGGGAATTGCAGGAGCAGCAAAACTGCAAAAGAAAATCAACAAACCACAATCCAGAACTTCAGAGACTCTATATCAATCACATCGAACTAGGACAGCCTAATCTCTCCCCATCCTGGAGCTCAGGGACATTTGCGGAAGAGGGGGCGGTAAGATTGTAAGAGCAAAAGGATGGGAGGAGCAACGATTTGCAAGATTCTCAACAATAGTTGGGGCCAAAGCAATCATAATGGGACTTTGCATGCCCTGCGCAATGTCCAGCGCACTGTTGCCCTCATAAAGTCTAGCATCTGTTAAGGGCACCGAGACCCCTGGAGGCAAGGGATTGACAGCCATAGTAGTGATCTTATGCTTAAGGGGAACAAGAGAAAGGGCTTATGGAAATGCCACTGGGTCCTTATATGTCATCGGAGAGGAGGACCCAGTGGAGAGTTAGGCGTACACAATAAAGGACTCTCTGGGAATTGGGGGGGAGTCACTGGGGGAAGGGGAGGGGGAGGAGGGGGGAGGGAGGGAATTGGTAAAAAATTTTAAAATGTATAATTAAATTTTTAATAATAAAAAAAGTAAAATATGGAAATCATAATGAAGAAAAGCAGCAATAATTAAATCCCCATGCCCAGAGACAATCATTGGTAACATTTTGCTGTATGTGGCTCAGATTTTGCCCATTTCTTCAGTTTGCAAAAATGGAATCATAAGTATAATAATCACAGTATCTGTCTTTTATGTCTATAAATAGGATCTCTTTATTGGTTTTATGACTATATAGCATTGTACTGCATTTGCATTACAGATGTCATCCAATTCCCTCAGTTTCCAAATTGTCTCCATGAGCAGTAACATTGCAGTGGGGGACTTGAGTCATTTCTGAGTAGCTATCAGATCATTTTCTTAGGCTACATTTCTGAAATTGGAAATTCCAGGCACATCAGAAGTCTTCAACACTCAAATCGTATCACTGATTCTCAAAAGGAATATCAGTTCATGCATTGACTAACGATTCCTGAAAGCACACCAGAAAGTCTATTAAAAGAACTCCACTGTGGCCCTAACATGAAGCCAACTGGAAACCTGTTTAAAAACCAGCACCTGCAGAAATGAGTATCCAGGATTAACCATAGAATCTACAGAAATGAGTATCTAGGGTGAACAAAGCAAAAGAGAAGCTGTTTTGGAGGGTCATCTTAGGAGGTGGGTGGGAAAATCTTTCTGGGCTCAGTTCTTGTCTCATATACCTATTGTCTTTAGACAATTCAGGCCTAGGTCTGCTAGGGTAGGACTACCATACAACTGAATGCCCTCAGGGTGAGAGGTTGACAGAAACAGGCAGGGGACAGCACACACTCCTCACCTCTTCCCCAAGAGCTTTGAGCTAGTGTGTTCTATACCAACTGTCTGGCCAAATGGCAGCAGACACAGACCTCGTGAAACCTTCATTTTCTTTCTGCTTAATCTTCGCATGTCATGACAAAGGAAGTTCTGACTGTTGTACTTTTCTTAGACTAGGCGGCGAGACCTCTAGGAAAGCAGGAACCCACCAGTTTGATTACTAACGGGACACCACAGGAACAGGATTTCTCCAAAGAGAGAGGGCTATGAAAAGGGTTAACATGTATCATCTGGAGCAAAAGTGTGGAACAGATGGCAAGTGACTTTCACATAAGTGATAAACACACTTAAGGAAATGGGGGAGGATATTAGCAAGCAGAAGTCAGTGAAAATATCAGATGGCAAAAATGCTATATAGTCAAAAAGAAAAGAAAGGGCTGCTTCCTTCTTTTAAGCTATACATGAGTCTTAAAGAGTGGAAAGGGCATGGGTTCCAAGGTAAGCAAACAAAATCCAGCAATACATTTGCTCCACCTTCCCACACAGCTTATGCAGCTCCAACCAAAAGTGCTCTTTAGTGAGTCACATTCTCATTTAACTTGAATACATAGTCTTGGCTAAGTTTGGAGGCACGTTGGTTTGCCTTGTCATCTCCCCTTTATTGAATCCATTATTGATATACCATAATGTCACCAAAATGAGATATACTTTTCTCTATGTAATGGTTTTGTGTATGCTTTACTTGAACACACTGGTGACTAGAATAATACCTATTTCACTTATAACAAGTGTTGTTTATTTCATCCAGAAGCTCCACATTCATTTGAGGATTGAGAAATGACAGATGATTGGAGGAGCTGGGAAAGACAAAAAGAAAATGAAACATGATTATTGTCCTCAAGGGGTTTAATTCTCATGTGTGAGGACCAGCAGTCATCTGTGTGACCATGGCTACATCACCATGACATGCTCGTGCATGTGGTAAAGGAAAGGGTAAAGTTTATTACATACATTAGCATGTCATGGTGATGTTATAGTCATGGTGGCACAAAGGACTACTGGTTAGGTTAAGGCTCAAGTGTGGGAAATGCTATCCTTTTCCTGGTGTAAAGTGGAATGTGTGCATGTTTCCGGAAAGATGCACACGTATTTGCATATTTCCAGTACTGTGTAACGCCAGAGCGAAAGCATAAGCATGTTTACTGCTTATTTTACTAAGTTCAGCTTTCTGTGAAGACTCACGAAGCTTATGTTAGCAGTCTTTCAAAGTTATATGCACATACAGAGAGAGCTATTCCAGTGTAGGAATTTCAAAACTAATGGTGGTGATCTTTGAATTTCTGGAACAGATTTAATGCTCTAAAATGTCAATGTACAGTAAAAGTAAATCGAGCCCAAGGTCATACACAATTTAGCTACACAATCATAATAAAGTCTTATCCTAGTCACAGGCCATTCCTGGTAGCAGAATTTCTATGGACTGGGGATTGCTATTCTTTCTAATATTAAGAATTGACTTCTGTTTAAGGCAGATAGCTTCCTAGTTCGAGAATGAGGAAAATTAAGGATTACTGATTCTTTCTGTTTTCTGGTTGGCCCATTTCCATGTCCGTTTTCTAAAATAACTAGCTTCATGGTATTGTTCTTTCAAACTTGCTCAGGCTATCTATAAAAGAATATCTGAAACACAAAACTATTTTAATTTTTAAGTTTAATTAATACATGGCACTCTGCAATATACATGTTCCATGGCATATATTTAACTTTTTTTTAACATTTTTTATTATTATTTCTGCTCATACAAACTTAATAGGTAGACCAGTTCCCTCCCCCTCTCCTCCTCCCCCTGAACCGCCTGCTCCCCCTCCCTCCCTCCCCATCTCCCAGTGCCTCCCCCCCAATTCCCAGAGAGTCCTTTATTGTGTATGCCTAACTCTCCTCTTGGTCCTCCTTTCCGATGACGTAAAAGGACCTAGTGGCATTTCCCTGAACCCTTTCTCGTGTTCCCCTTAAGCATAGAAACACTACTGTGGCCATCAATCCCTTGCCTCCAAGGATCTTTAGCCGATGTTAGAGTTTGTGAGGTCAATAGCGGACGGACATGGCGCAGGGCATGCAAAGTCCTATTATGATTGCTTCAGCCCTATCTAGTGTGGAGACTCTTCAAATCATTGCTCCCCCCATCCTTTTGCTCTTACAATCTTACCGCCCCCTCTTCCGCAAATGTCCCTGGAGATTAGGCTGGCTTAGTTCTATGTGGATGATATAGAGTCTCTGAAGTTCTGGATTGTGATTTGTTGATTTTCTTTTGCAGTTTTGCTGCTCCTGCAATGCCCTTCACTCCATCCTGATGGGCACTGTATATCACCCCCTGGTCAGAGACAAAAAACTGTTAAACTGGAGTCTTGTTATAATAGCACATTCAAGGGTAGATGTAATAAAAGCAGGAAGCCTCGGTGAGGGAGGGATCAGTCACCCATTTGCAAAATGATCTCTTTTCATCTGCCAGACTATATGCCCTCCCCTTCTGGTGAGATCATACCCCCTCAGTTGTACATGATCAGGAACGAACATCTGTGAACTTAACCAGGTGTCACATTACTTACTTGCATTCCTTGGAGGTCGATTTTCTCTGCTGTAACATGGTCCCCTCTTTCCTGGTGTCTGCCGTGGCCCTCCAACCCCATCCCTCCTGTTCACAATCCTTGCAATTACCGTATTACATAGATTTGCCCTTGAGTGTCTCAATGTGGGCTGGGTGAGTTTGGTACTAGGAGCCTCCTATTAGGGAGTACATACGGTGCTTAACTTTCTGGGATTGGGATATTTCACTTAATATAATTGTTTCTAATGACATCCATTTCCCAGCAAATTCCAGTAATTCATCATTTTTGATGGCTGAGTAGTACTCCATTGTATAGATGTACCACTGTTTCCTTATCCATTCGTCAACTGTTGGACATTTAGGTTGATTCCATGACTTTGCTATTGTAAACAGTGCTGCTATGAACATAGTCGTGTTTGTGCTATCGAGGCGAACCTCTGCTGCATGGGGGGTTATTCCCAAAAGTGGAATAGCAGGGTCATATGGCATTTCAATCTTTAATTTCTTTAAGAATCTCCAGACGGCTCGCCAGAATGGCTGTATGAGCCTGCATTCCCACCAGCAGTGTAGCAGAGTTCCCCTCTCTCCACATCCTCTCCAGCACTTGTTGTTGTTTGTATTGTGGATTTTTGCCATCCTGACCGGGGTGAGATGATATCTTAGGGAGGTTTTGATTTGCATTTCCCTGATGGCTAAAGAAGTGGAGCATTTTTTAAGATATTTGTTAGACATTTTAATTTCATCCCTGGTAACGTTTCTTTGAAGTTCCAGGGCCCATTTTTTAATTGGGCCATTGGTGTCCTTGGTGTTTAATTTTAAGTTCTTTGTGCACTCTGGACAGTAGAGCTCTATCAGATATGTGGTTAGTGAAGATTTTCTCCCATTCTGTGGGTTGCCTTTGAGCTTGTGTTATAATCTCTTTATCTGAACAGAAGCTCTTTAATTTCACAAGATCCCAACTGTTGAGAGTTGGTAGCAGTGACTGTGCCATTGGATGTCTGTTTAGGAAATGTTGGCCTAGCCCAATCAGCTCAAGGGAGTTCCCTATCCGTTCAGTTATGATTTTCATAGTCTCTGGCCTGATATCAAGGTCCTTGATCCATTTGGAATTAAGTCTTGTACATGGTGACAAGTACGGGTCCAGCTTTAATCTTCTGCATGTGGAGATCCAGTTTTGCCAGCACCATTTGTTGAAGATGCTGTTCTTTTTCCATTGGATTCTTTGGGCCCCTTTGTCGAAGATCAAATGGCTGTATTTTTGTGGGCTTATATCTGGGTCCTCAACCCTTATCCATTGATCTGTGTGTCTATTTTGGAGCCAGTACCAGGCTTTTTTTTTATAACTATGGATTTGTAGTATAGACTAAGGTTCAGTATGGTAATACCTCCAGCAGTGTTTTTGTTACTCAGGATTGTCTTTACTATCCTGGGTCTTTTGTGCCTCCATATGAATTTTGTGATTAATTGGTCAACTTCTTTAAAGAATTGCTTTGGGATTTTAATTGGTATAGCATTGAATTTGTATATTGCCTTTGGTAGGATGGTCATTTTTACAATGTTGATTCTGCCAATCCAGGAACAAGGGAGGTCTTTCCACCTTCTGATGTCTTCTGCTATTTCTTTCTTTAGGGTTTTAAAGTTTTCATTGTAAAGGTCTTTTACCTCCTTGGTTAGGTTTATACCAAGGTATTTCATTTTTTTAGGGGCTACAGTAAATGGGATTGTTTCTCTCAGGGCTTTTTCACTTCTTTCATTCTGGGCATATAGGAAGGCCTCTGATTTTTGCACATTTATTTTGTAACCTGCCACCCTGCTGAACTTCTCAATTAGTTCCAGGAGCTTCCTGGTGGAGTTTTTGGGATCCCTCAGGTATAAGATCATGTCATCTGCAAATAGGGATAGCTTGACTTCTTCCTTGCCGATTTGAATCCCTTTTATGTCCCTTTCTTGTCTTATGGCTTCAGCTAAGACTTCAAGTACAATATTGAATAGAAGTGGTGAGAGTGGACAATCTTGTCTAGTTCCTGATCGAAGTGGGAATGCTTCCAATTGTTCCCCATTGAGCATAATCCTTGCTGTGGGCTTGTTGTATACAGCTTTTATTATATTGATAAAGGTTCCTTCCATTCCTACTGTCTCTAGCGTTTTGATCATAAAAGGCTGTTGGATCTTGTCAAAGGCTTTTTCTGCGTCTATCGAGAGTATCATGTGGTCTTGGACTTTGGACTGATTTACATGATGAATTACATTTATTGATTTGCGCATGTTGAACCAACCTTGCATGCCGAGGATGAAGCCTACTTCGTCCCTGTGAATGACCTTTTTAATATGTTTTTGAATCCGATTTGCTAAGACTTTGTTGAGAATCTTTGCGTCTGTGTTCATCAGGGAGATCGGCCTATAGTTTTCTTTTTTAAGTGAATCTTTATTAGGTTTTGGGATTAAGACGATATTAGCTTCATAGAAGGAATTTGGTAGTGTTCCTTCCTTTGCTATTTGATGGAACAGTTTAAGGAGTATTGGTGTTATTAACTCCTTAGATGTCTGGTAGTATTCTGTGCTGAATCCATCTGGTCCAGGACATTTTTTGGTGGGAAGATTCGAGATTACTTCCTCAATTTCCTTATATGTTATAGGACTATTTAAATAATTCACAACTTCCTGATTCAATTTAGGTAAGTTGTGTTTACTTAGAAATTCATCCATCTCTTTTGTGTTGTCAAACTTCACAGAGTATAAGTTTTTGAAATATGATGTTATAATTCTCTGGATTTCTTGGGTATCAGTAGTGATAACTCCATGTTCATTTCTAATTTTGTTAATTTGGGTTTTCTCTCTCTTGCTTTTGGTTAATTTAGCTAGGGGTGTATCTATCTTATTGATTTTTTCAAAGAACCAGCTTTTTGACTGGTTGATTTTTTCTGTCATTTTCTTAGTCTCGATTTCAGATATTTCTTCCCTTATTTTGCTAATCTCCTCTCTTCTGCTACTTTTGGGATCAGATTGCTCAAGTTTCTCTAAAGTCTTAAGCTCCATCGTTAAGTTATTTATTTCTGATGTTTTCATTTTTTTGATGTAGGCATTAAGAGCTATGAACTTACCTCTTAGGACAGCTTTCATTGTGTCTCAGAGATTTAGGTAAGCTGTATTTTTGTTATCGTTCACTTTCAGGAAATCTTGAATTTCCTTTTTAATTTCTTCCTGAATCCAGTTCTCATTCAGCATCATATTGTTAGGTGTCCAGGAGTTAGTGTATTTTCTTTTGTTTGTTGTGTTGTGGATGTCAAGCTTTAGGCCGTGGTAGTCTGATAGGGCACAATATTTAACTTTTTTAAGCCTTTAATGAACACTCTTGTTGGAGTTTTTTTTTTTTTTTCCATTTACTTCATTCATGATTAACTCCTCATTCTATCCTTTAGGTATCATTTAGATGCTACCCACTCCCCAATACTGTTCTTAGTCATAATACTTGTTCACTCTACTCTTTATTTTCGCATCGAACACTTTAGGGTTATGTCACCAGCTATATGTGACGTACTGTTAACTTGATGCATTATACTGGTGGAAAAGTAGACGTTTTTATCTTCTTGCAGCTTCAGTAAGAGAGGGGAGATCTTAATCAAGTCATCACTCAGGAGTGGGAAATTACAACTGTTACAGGTGTCATCTGTGAGTGTATGCACAGTCTAGCAGAGTCTGTCAGTTTGGATAAACAGGACTCCCTGGAGAGGCGAAACCAGGATCCTGGTTTTCATTTTCATTTCTGTATGAGTTTGTACTGATTTTGTTGAGATTTCAGTGCCAATACTCTGCTACTACTGGGTTAAAATACTTGACAGAAACAACTTAAGAGAGGAAGGATTCAGTTTATAAATGAATGTATTCCATAGGGATTAGAAGGCTTAAGGGATTGTGTGTGTGTGGTGTGTGTGTGTGTGTGTATGTGTGTGTGTGTGTGTGTCTGTGACAGGGTTTCATTAACCCTACTTGGCCTGGAAATCTGCAATGATTAATCTGGCCTTGATCTTGTGCTCCTCCTTCCTCTGTTTCTTGAGTACTTATATTTATAGTCATGCACCCATCTTAGAAGGGCTTAAATTAAAGGAAATGGTGCATTAAGGTCTTTGCACACTGCCTGACGTACTTTGTTTTTTAAATTGAATACAGGATATGCAGATATAGAGGGTAAAAGTTTTATCAGCAGTTCATTTCCTTAAGGATCAGTCACTGTGTTGGTGAAGGTCCTGTCATTATTACAGAAACACTTGTGATTGTCAACTCATAAAGAACAAAGGTTCATCCAGGCTCTTGGATTCAAAGGTTCTAGTTCATGATTCATTTGCCACATTGCATTTGGCTCTCTGCTAAGACAGGAAGGAGCAAATGGTGGTGTGAAGCTGCTCACCTCCTGACCGGGAAGCGAAACAGAGAAGGAGAACACAAAATTCCCACTGTCTCTTTCTGTGATTCTCCTCAGTAGTCCCTAGTCTTAAAGATTCTATGACTTCCCTTCTTTGCCACATTTGAGACTAAACTCTTAATGCATGGGCCACTGGGAGATATTGATTTGAAAATCAGCAATTATATCTTAAATCAGAGCCCATGTTACCTATCCAGAAGGTCCTGGTCTTCAACAGAATTTGCAGCAGTGGTGAGAGTTGAGTGGACATGTTGGCCCACTTGAATCTGAAATTCCTCTGGAGCTCTGCCTGTATAGCTCAAGCAAAGTATGTATTGCTTCTGATTTCTCCCAGGTCCCCTGATAGTGCCATCTGAGCCATGCTTCAATATGTGTGTAGTTCAAGTTTGATCTTTCTTGGACCAAGTCTTGGTATTATTTCTCCTTCGTAACTCAGACCCGAGCCTCATTCCACCACAGCTTTCCACAAAGAGTGAGGATCAGACCTTGAGGCAAGGCTGGGAGAGAGTATAGGCTTCAGGCTTCCTCTGAAGAATTATTAGTTTCAGCTCTTTCTTGACTATATGTTCAACTTCTCTACATGCTTCTCCACAGTCCATGAATATGACTGGGCTAAGTTAAAAATAACTCGTCTTGGGACCTAGCATGGACTTTTGGGTATTTTTAATAATTCTTCTCTTTTACATGGAAGACACAAGGAATATATGGTTTGAAATCACTGACTCCACTTATCTTCTCTGAGAGAGAGAGCAAAAGTGAGTGAGTAAGTGAGCAAGTGACACAGAGAGAGAGAGAACATATGTACATATGTGTAGAAAACACTCAAACTCAACACTCCCATTTCTAGAATATGGGTGCCAAGGGCATTCCTTGAAGTGTGCCTTCCATTATGGTTGAAGCTGACTCCTATTGATTTTCCCAAATGGAACAGGGATGGATCTTGTTTTGTCTTGAAATGGATTGAGGGCAGAGGTGGGTTTTTTTTTTCGTATTTCTTCCTGTTCTTTGGAAGCCATCTAGACATTAATTAGTACATCTAAAGGATGGGCACAGAGCTTTATCATTGTAATTGTATCAACATGTTGCTGATCTGTGTACATATTAGTAGCCTGTTCTTTCTCCACAATGAGTGGAGACATGTCTAAGGATTGGCAGGGCTGTATTGGTGATGGCCCCACCTATTGTTGACCTTGCACATGTAGTCTGTCTGCCTCTACTGACGGCATCCCTCTGCACAGTGTACAGATGTCACCCCTGTTTCATGGTATATAAGGGATTAGATTCCATAATAAACTTGACTTGGTTTTGACTTTTCCAAGATCCCCTTCTTGACCCAGTTTGATTCAATTCCCGCTGATCCCACTCCGGTACTTTTCAGGATTTTAAGGTAAGCATGCATGTGTGTGATTGTCTGTGCAGGCCAGAGGACAACTTTGGACGTTATTCCTTAGGAGCCAGACACCATTTGTTGGGAGACAGTACCTCTCACTGACCTGGAACCCACCAAGTAGACTAAGCTGGCTGGCTATCCAGCCCCATCATCTGCCTATCTCTGCCCCCAGTGCTGGGATTACAACATGTAGTATTGATGTTTGGTTTTCTGGGAAGGTGGGAAATCAAACCTTTACCAAATTTCCCCAGCTCCACTTCCCATTTTTAGTGAGTTTCAATTTTTTCTAGATGCTGGAACACATCATCGCTACCTTCCATTTCTTCACTCTCTTTGATACTTTTATATCATATATTCTTGCAAAATACAGTCAGATTCTATCTCTTCTGTGAATGTTTACTTGAGCCTACACAGATGGAATCACAAAGATATTCCCAGCAGAACTCAAATTAGTGACAGCGCACAGATTTCAATTTGAATGCTAACTTTACCCAATTGTGTGTGCCTCAATCTTGGAATATGTTGAGAGAAGTCGCTTCTGGGACCTTTTAGAAGGAGTATGGTGATCAATTAGCAACCCCTTTCTTGGAACAGGAAGTGGGAGGATGGGATGTGAGCCACATATGAACTACTCTTGCTTTCTGTAATGAAGCCTGTCATAGAATCTCATCTGTTCTTTATCCATTTGATGTATAATAGTCAGTGTTTCATATCTGTGGCTTACCCTTAAATGAATTCAGTGGATGACAATATTACTAATATTTACCTTTCATATTATTGTAAGATAATATAGATCACATAAGATCAGACATTGTCAAGGTAATCATATTTTGCCTTTTATTGTAAACAATATAGTATGACATCTATGTGTTTCAATGTCTTAGCTACCATAAATTATGTAGAGATGATTAAAAGCATATGGGAAATATGCATAAGTTATGTGTGATTATTATGCCATTTTTTTTGCTGCCACATATGATGGTATGATGCATGAGGGGACATCCATGCCATAGCATGGACATGGAGGTCAGAGGACAACTTTGTAGAGTTGGTTCTTTCCTTCTACCTTTATACGGATTCTAAGGATCAAACTCAGATCATAAGGATTGTGTGTCAAGCAGCTTTATCCACTAATCCATCTTTCCAGCTCATATTATGGGCTGTGCCACTTTATAGAAGACACTCGAGCATCTAAGGATTGCTATCTCTGAGGTCCTGGAATGAATCCATCCTGTGTACCAAGGGATGGCTGCATATTTTGGCACACGTGTACACTGCAGAAAGAATAGCTCAAGCTAGCTAGCATGTCTATGAACTTGCCGATCATCGTTTTCTCTCCACACATTTTCCTTGCTATATACATGAGTCCCCTTTAGTGGATGTTGTGGCTAGTCTGTATAAAATCATGGCAGAACAGCTTAAAGGAACAAGGGATTTGACTTTATGATTTCCTAGTTACAATTCCTTGTCCAGCTTGATGGGGGAGCCCACATCAATACCAAGGGCTGAGGGAACTGGCCACATCATATCCACATAACGGTTGAGAAAGCAACAATCCTTACTTGCCAGACCAACATATCTGGCCATTTATATAAAGGACATCAATTTCCTTGACCAGCGCTCTGTATTTTATTCACCCATCCAAGGCCTAGTCCCACCCACTATGGATTCGGCTTTTCCCATTAGCTAGACAATCTCCTGCAGGTTTGCTCTGGGCTTAATTCAACCACTAACTCTCTACAAATGTGCCCAGAGTTCAAACCCTCAACCATCAAGTTGACACCTACAGCTATCTATGACAGTGGGCCTCTGGTTTGTTTTTTCCAGTCTAGAATCTAGCATCACTCTTTAACTTACAATGATTTTAACTTACTAGCTTTTGCTGAATGAACAGATGCTTTGTCACCTGTAATTTGTGAGAAAAAAAGCTCTTCTGGAAATTTACCCTTTCTCTCTGTCTTCAATTTACATAATCCCAAATGCTAACACAACTAAAAGAAGCTGTTTTTGAGTCAGGCTTACTTGTTGAAACCTTCATCCAGATGAGAACTCATTCTGTGACCAGATGTGGAAAGTGCAAAGAGATCTGTTGTTCTGGTTGAAGTAAAAGGAAGCTGGCTCCTAGCTTTGCCATCTTGGGCTCCTCAGTTCAGGTATCTTCTGGGCTGCTTGGTTTCAAAGCAGGGGCTCTTAAAGTATGCCGGGTCCACTAGCACCTGACCACCTGCTGGAAATGCAAAGTCTGTTTTCTGTCTTTTGTCCACTGTCTCAGAATCTGCAGGAATAGAATCCCCAATCTGTGTTTTAATAATCTTGTATGTGATAGAACTGAACATGAGAGCACTTTGGGAACTCTGTTAAGACATCTTCATGCAGGACTGTCTGCCTCTTTGTAAGGTTCTATTTTTCCTTAGCTCACTCCAAACCTATTCTTCAAGCAGGAGATGACATCCTGTGCTTTCATATCAAAGTCTAGTTCATGTCCAATGGCTATAAGACAAGTGACTAAATTTGTCCACAGTGTAGGAATTGGCCCAGCAAAGCCGGGAGTAGTAGTACGTACCTGTAATTTTGGCACTTGAGAGGCTGAGACAGGAGGATTTTAAGTTCCAGGTCAGCCTGTGCTATAATAACCAGACCTTGTCTCAAACAATGAAAGGAACAAACAAGCCAAAAGAATGTTCCTGAAAGATCCTCAGGGGGCGAGCCCAGCGCTGCAGCCCAGGTGGACCAAGTACAGCTCCTTAGGCTGCATTACTGGGATCCGGAAGTAGACCTCTGTTCCATGATCACTTTCTTGGTGCCACTACACACACACACACACACACACACACACACACACACACACACACACACATGGAGACATGGAAAGCTTTGCTGAGGTTGCAGCATAATGCAGCGCTTTCCATTTTAGTCTCTGAGTGTGAACTACATTGCCACACAGAAGTAAAACACCTTGAGCAGGCACATTAGCAGAAGGGCAGAGGACAGAACTAGAAGCCTCCGTATTGACACTCACAAATCCCCTTGTTTTAAGACCCCACAGAGAGCAGCGGATGAGATGAGGGACTTGCCTGAGATGGTACTTTAGGTCCCTTGAAGCTACTCAGTCCTGTAGATCAGAGCCCTCTGAAAATCTACGCATAGTCTGCATGGTCATACCAAGGAAACAAATCCAAAGACACCAGGAAGATAACCTACCGAGAAAGATCCTTTGCTGGAAGGAAGCAGTAAGGTGCTCCAGAGTAATACACCTTATGGAAAAGCAAAAGACCCTGGCTGGTCTTTGTTAGTGAGGGTCAAAATGCAGGAAGCACCAGCTTCCATGAATAAGAGCCAGGAAGCTGAGATACTTGCCTCATATCATGTTTGGAACATGTGGAACTGTCCTGTGGGTGTCCCTGAACCAACCCATTTATTTCCCTTTGTCTTTATTTGTAGTTTTCAAGGAGGTGGCATGTACGACAGATGCATATTCTGAGTTAGGGAAGAACTTCCTGAAATAGCCCAGTCTTTTTCCCTGTTAGGGAGTGTACTATCTTGAGATAGGAAAAACAAAGTCCAGACTGATCCTGGAAGCCGACCATCCTTCAAAGCTTTGGTCTTGATTATCCCCCACAAGTTCTATATAACCTGAGCCTAGAGCCATTGGCTGTGAACCAGGGTAACATGCACAGATTTCATCTGCTCTGTGTAGCTTTCTCCAGCCTTGGGGAGTATGTGTCTGTGTGTGGAGACTTATTCATAATCCATGCTGTGTTTCCTTTGTGTGTTGCTGCATCAATATACTAGGTCGGCTTCATAGAACTTGTTGCATATGAGAACATTCTCCTCACAAGACTCATGTAATTCACCATTACACTGTGAAACTTCTCAATAGAAAGGATGTTAGAAGTTTGCTGGGCCAGGATAAGCTCAAGCCAGTATCTAAATCATCCAATGAGATACCTCTGTATAAACACTAACTGATGCTCTGCACAGCAAGTGGGTTATGATCTACAGAAACAATCTGAAGAAGTCAAATAATGGATGTTAAAATTTCCAGGTTGAATGTGGTAATGTACATCTCTGATGTGCATTCAGCTACTCAATCGGTGGATACAAGAGAATTACAAGTGCAAGGCCTGCTAGGTAACTCTGAGAGACCCTGTTTCAAAAGTATGAAAAGCAATGGGAATTCAGCTCAGTAACAAAGTGCTTTATTTAGAATAAACAAGGTCCTGGGTTTATTCTTTAATAATAAAAAAATTGAAAAAAAAGGAGTTTCTTTGAGATCATTATCCATATCTTGGGTGGAAGGCTTATTTTTGGAAAGCTAAAACTGTAGAAAATTAATTAATGCCTATAGTGGGCACTACCTTCAAGATCTTGTGTTCTAAAAGAAATGTTGTCCAGTACTGTGTTAGACGTGTCAGAGTTCAGAGTTCAGAGAGACGTCCTGTTTCTACAGAGGGAAAAGTTGCTGGACGTGGTGATGGAATTGACAAAGCATACTTTTCCTTTTGGGAAGGAGGACAGGCTGTGGTTCACACTGGTTTACAGTATGAGTGACTTCTTGCCAGTGGATGTTTTCACTCTTGGAGACAGTGCTGACAGCAACTGCGAGTATTTATTGAAGCACTAGATGTAAAAGCAATGAAAATCAGGCTTTAGGAATCTACACTGAAGCCATGAAAGGAATAGAGATGGGTTTCCTTCAGCAGTCTGAGCCTGGAAAACTGGCTTTCGTGGGGGGGGGGGAACTTGTCAATAGTCAATTCACAACCAAAATGCCAAGGTGGCATCTGTGTGCTTACTTGCATGTGTGCACGCACACATGTGTGTGCGTGTGTGTGTGTGCCATGCACACAGGTTAAAAGAAAGCCACATAAAGCTAAAGCTTTCACAGAGATGCAGTTTTGAATCTATCACCTGTTTAAGAATATGCCCACAGCATGTAAACTACAAGATCTACCCCGAAGACCACCAGAAACACATGGCAGTCTCCTATGAATAGAATCAGGAGAGAACTTGTTCTCTCTGTGTTGATTCAGTGGGAACAAGAAATGTCAGAGTTGAAGCTGGAGCATTCTTCAGTGTTTCTGCAAGTGTGCCCGAGTTCTTCGTGTGGCTATTTTTCCATCTTTAATCTTCAGAATCCAAGAAGAGAGGACGAGACAAGATAGAAAGCTTAGAGGGAGGAATGCTCAAGTATGTCTATTTTCTCTTTTCTGATGACATGGCTTTCTTTAACCTTGAAAAATATGTATTTAGTACTGAGGGTCACCCCCATACCATCTGGAGTTTTGTTGGAGAGGACTGGAATAACAACCAACATCACAACAGTGTGACAACTTCCAATCATGAGATTTTTCTGGATTGAATGTTGTGCATAATGTAAGTTTTATTTTTTGAAGGTCACTGATGGACAAACCATTGCCTGTGGGTAAAATTATTCATCTTTTCACTTTCTGCTACAGCGATTCAGACGAGATCCAAATCTGGACTGAAGATGAGAGCGCACCAAGGGACAGCTGGGTCTTGGGGTACCTTGGAAGGCTAGACGCCTAAAGCCATTTCAGGTCAAGCCCTCAGCTGGACTAGCTTTGGGATTTGCTCCTGGGTTATGCTTTCTAAATCAGGACTACTATGTGGGAGAATAAAGAATAAATCAAATTTTTGATTCACAGGGGAAAACGGAATTTAAGAATATCTACTAGAAACATAAAAATCTGCTAAATATCTTGGTTTGTGTCTTCCATTTGCTCCTTTGGTGGTGGGGGGATTAGCTGTCCTTTTTCTGGAAGTGCAGAGAGGTGGATAGCCAGCCACAGCACTGTGCAACTCTGGCAGCGGACATGAATGGGAAGGCAGAACCCGACAAAATCTACCTCATGAAAGGACAGGGGTCATGTTGAACTTGGTCAGCTTGTGATTTATAGAAATAAAAGGAAAAAACCAACTGGTTGCAATTCTGGTGACACTTGCCCATGTCATCCTTGCTATTAATTGAGTTTCCACACTGTGCCCAATATAGTTTCAACAGAGCGAAGCTTGTCAAATTGTCAATCCAGCTGGTTGCTTATTGGGGCTGCACAACTTGGCCTCTGAGATGAGCAGGGGATGATAGGTGATCAGCTTCACATATACCTTCGTGCTGGGCTCTCAGTTGTGTGGAAGAGCTAGTCAGGTGACTTGGCAAATCTCAAGCCCATTAAAAGTGAACCAGTAATTTCATATGTATTTTGGGGGGGGCAGAGTAGTAAAGTACTATCTTAGGCCAATCAAGAGGAATACAGGATGATAAATCAGAAGCCAGATTCTGGATGTGGTAAGACTTAGTGCATAGTTACATTCACTATTTCATGAATATCCTTCCTTCCTCTGTTTAAGGTCTTGTGCCTAAGGTTAGGCTTGGCTATGCAGATCATTTTGGGAATGTCAGCAGATGGGGTGGGGACAAAGGCTTGGAATACATTGGGTGGCTGAGCTGCCCCTCCTCCTCTGTGCACTGATTGTACACTAGAGGAAAGACATGTCACGAGACAGCACAGACCTCGTGTAGGAGGGGCAGATCTGAAATCTGCTGCTTGAAGCAGCAGCATGTTTAGAACAGCGGTGATATCGGCTGAATCAGCCCTCACTGGCAGACTGCTGAGTGTGAACATAGTGATGCTGTAAGTCACTGGTAATGGGCACGGCTTGTGACACAGTCAGTGGAGATAACTGAACACAAGCACCCCCTTTCCTGCCATCTTGATGTACACGCTGACAACATCCCACTCACTCTAGGATTTATGTCACCTTATCTGAAAAGAGAGCATTAAAAATGTGACCACACAATTTAGGCATCATATGAACTGATACATTTAAGTGTCTCACTGTATACTGTATTCACTAAGCGTTAATTATGTATCAGAGCTGGTTATGATTTCAGTGTTTGTGTGGCCTCTATAATCCATGTTAAAAATTTGTTACCAATGTCACAGTATCAAGGATGAGGCATTTAGGAATCCATTCAATTGCAAGATGTATGAGCAAATTGTTGGTCCCTTTTGTCCCTTATGTTAGGTGAGGATTTAACAAGATGGATAAAGCACTTTCCAGACATTGAATATATATTTTCTTTCATGCGTGTGTGTATGTGTTTGCATGTGTGGAGAGTTGTACATACACAGTGCATTTGAGTGTGTGTGCTTCTAGAGGCCCAAAGGTGATATCAGAAATCATCTTCGATCACTCTTATCATTGTGAATCTAATTAAATCCGGAGCCAACATTCTCTGTGAAGAATCCAGGGTCTGCTTTCCAGGTCTAGGACTACAGGTGAGCCACTATACCTTCCAGACATTTTTACTTGGGATCTGGGGATCTGAACTCAGGTTCTCTTGCTTTCAAGGCAAAGACTTTAACCACTGAGTCATCTCCTTGATGCCTTGATCTTGGACTTCTCAAACTTTAGAACATGAGAAACAAAATTGCATTGTTTATAATTTATCCATCTAAAGGTATTTTGTTATAGTAGCAAGAGTAGAGTAAGGTAGACCTTAGCAGTGTAAAAATAGCTATAGCTTATTAAGCACTTAATATTCTGTGCCTGGAGCCAATGAAGATATTTTGCTAATGCCATCTTGATTATCACAGCCCTAAGAGATCATTATTAATATTATATGTCTACATAATGCTTCAACATACAAATGAGTTTTCAGAAAGGTTAAATAAGTGAGCAAAATTGCAGAGATAGTACATGGCATAGCTGGGTTGCTTTCCTAGCTTGCTTTCTCTGTGGATTATGTTTCCTTCACTAGACTAGACTGCATCATCCATCTTTCTGAACTACAACTAATGTCAGTACAGTGTGCTGTGATTAATGAAATATTTTCACACTGTGGCATATGATTTCTTCAGTAACAAAGTTGAACTTGCAGGCATGTGCTCCATAAAAGATTGTTTGTTCCCTTTTCTGTCAGTGCCAGAAAAATCATATTGGAGTCCCAGAAGTCAGATCACCTTCACACAGAGGATGGGTATGATCCCTTCAGCCTCATTCAGGGAATACTTCTGTTGCAGCTACTCTTTGTTGCTGTGAGACAATACTTGTAGTAGTTACTCTGCATGTTGCTGACAAAATCATGACAAAACTGCTTAAGGGAACAAGGCGTTTATTCTCTTAGTGTGGTCATAGTTTTTAGTCCAGCTTGGCAGGAGAGCCCACTGGAATACCAAGGGCTGAGAAAATTGGCTATGCCATCTCCATGTAATGACTGAGAGAGGGACAATCCTTACTTGCCAGATCAGCATATCTTGCCAAGTATACAGAAAGCTAACTACTTTCTCGAACAGTTCCCTCAATTTTATTCACCTGCTGCTGGGAACTAGTTCCACGCACTGTGGGCTGGGCCTTCCCCATCCACTAGACAATCTCCTGAAGGTTCACTCTGGCCCTAACTCAACTACTAATTCTCTACAAATGTGCCCGAGCTCAAACCCTCAACTGTTGACACCTGTATTTAACTATGACACTTCACTCCTTGTCAACTTGACACAAAACGTACTTTTAAACTGTAACCTTCAATCCTTATCCCCACAGGTGTTAAATTTATCTTTTTTTTATTTTTTATTTTTTTAAATTTATCTTATAAATACATTTAATTCTAAAAGTCAGAAGTCAGAAATTTCTTTTTTTTATTCAATTGTGCGTGTGTGCATATGTATGTGCATGTGTGTAGAACTACGGACAAATTCGGGAACCACCATGGATGCCTCCACCTCCTCCTTGTTTACTCTGCCCTGGGATTCACAGGCTCCACCCTACCAGGACCAGAAGCTCAGGCTGCCCCCACTTCCTCCTGGTGTCTATACGTGGGATCTGGGATGCGAACTCAGGACCTTCCGCCTGCAAGGCAGAGGCTTAACCCCTGAGCCACCTCTCCAGACCTAAAAGTCAGAAATTTCTTAACCCTAAGATCCTGTTAAATCAAGTTAAATACTTCAACACAGATAAAACATTAAAATGGGAAGTATTATGAAACAATAAGAAAATACAAGGTGAGACTAAAGTTCAGCCAGTCAAATAGCACATCCTATAGTTCAATGTCCCTCTTCCGTTGATTATCATGCAGTCACGATGGCTCAAAGATTCTGGGCAATCCCAGTCCTTCTTCACAGCTCAAGGTTGCACAAACAGCATTCTTCTGGACCAGGTTGAATCTCCACTTGCAACCATCCTCAGCACATATCCCATATATACAGCTCTCCTTGGCAGATGTCCTGTGTTGGCTGTGGCATTTCCAAGATCTTCCACTTCTCAATGGCAAACCAGGCTTTAACTCTATAGCACAAAATGCTCTTCTTAGGCCTCTCTGCAGGCTTCCTGCTACACGCTGCCTGGATTCTGCCATTCTGTGAAACCTTGGAAGAGGGATTGATGACCTCCTCTTATATCTTTGATGCCTCTAAAACTGGTACCATATGGACAACATTGCCAAGTTCTAACATCCATATGTGGTTCCCTGGAATCACAGCTCATACAATTTCTCTGTGCTGACTCTGGGAAGAATCCCTATGCTGGGCAGAATCTCAACATGGTGGTATCATTTCTTCCACAGTCCCAGTGCAAAGCACTACGTTTTTCTTCAACAATGCTAATATCTCCAATAGCAACAGCTGCTCTGTTGTCTACCCTTTCCTACCAACACAGCTCTCCTCTACCAAGCTAACCAGTCTGTTGTCTTCAAATTCAACTTTACCAAAGTCCTTGTTGCCTTCATTACAAACTGGGCCCAATAATCCACAACTCTCTCAGCATCTCTACTTTTCAAATGGGCATTAAATTCTACATAATCGTATTTGTAATCCACAGTCTCCAAATCTTCAAACATTTCAAACTTTGTTCAATAAAACCATTCAATATCCACAAAAATCCCATAACCAGATTTATCAGTAACACCCCTATCCTTGTACCAAATTCTGTAGCAGTTATTCTTCATGTTGATGATAAAATCATGACAAAATTGCTTAAGGGAACAAGGGGTTTATCCAGTTACAGTTTTTAGTCCAGCTTGGCAGGAAAGCCCACTGCAACACCAAGGACTGAGGGAACTGGCCACACTATCTCCATGTAATGGCTGAGAGAGGGACAATCCTTTTCCAGACCAGTATGTCTGGCCAAGTATACAGAATGATGACAACTTTCTCAAACAGCTCCTTCCATTTTATTTACCTGCCCAGACACTAGTCCCACTCACTATAGATTGGGCCTTCCCTATCCATTAGATATTCTCTTGCAGGCTCTCTCTGGGTCTAACTCAACTTCTAATTCTTCGCAAATGTGTCCAGAGCTCAAACCCTCAACTGTCAAGTTCACACTGGTATCTAACTATGACAACACTCAAACTCAAGTAACTTAAAGGGAGAAGAGAGAGATTTACTTGGATTACAGTTCCAGAAGGAAGATACAGTCCATTATGATGTCATGGTTGGCTGACAGAAGCTGGAGGTAGCTTAAGTCACATCCATCATGGAGACTGAGAAGCAAGCTGTAGCCTGTTAGAGCAAACTATTAGGGGGATGGGAGCGGGGCAGGACTATCTGCTATGACATGCCTTCCTCTCACAAGGCTTCACCTCCCAAAGTTGCCATGATCTTCCCAAACATAACAATAGCTCAATATGGAAACACATGTGTCTATGGAAGACAAGACATTCAAACTATGACAATCCCCAACAAAGAAAAATGCATTTAGAGTCCCTGTATGAGCTTTTCTTAGCCGTATTTTTCCTTCTCGAGTCTTTGATATGGAACATTTTTAGTCAATGAGATGAGCAACTCCATGTTCTGATGGTAGAGGCTCGAACCACATTTTTTTTCTAAAATTTAATTTCATTTGACTTTTAATTAACATACAGAGTAATAGGTTTCCTTATGAAAATTCCATTCATAATGTCTAGAACAAAGGAAACAAAACAGCCTATTTCCCAAGCTGGAAGGAAGTTGGATGGATAGTTCTGGGTCTGAGAGGCAAAGCACAGTGAATTGATTCCTTCAACAATTGTTAATCTGCACCCTGATCTGATTTCAATGTTCTAGAATATATCAGAGTATGAGACTGTACCTAGTCAGACATTTATACTTTGAGGGGGTTTAGTATATTTCACTAAAGGGAAGGATCAAAGTAAAATTTCTGGTCATGCAAAGTGTCTGATTCATCTGTACTGAAAGGAGTGTATTCAATACCCCCAAAAGACATGTGTTTTCATCTTAGTATTTATTTAATTGAAGCATCTTAAAAAACCATAAAGTTCAATCATTTCTAGTTATGCATGTAATGAATAGCTTTTACTTAAAAAATAAATTCCAAGGAATTGGCAGTCTTCCAGATATCTGAGCTACAGGAACTTCTGTTGTTTTCTTATAAGTGTCTTTCTGTTTATTTTCCTTCATGTATTCCATATCGTTTTCATAAATGCTGACTATTTGCTGGCAGAGAACATTTAAAACTGTTCTTTCTCTCGACAAGTATTCTTGCACACCTACTATGTTCCAGGTACAATTCTAGGAACTGAGGATTCAATGCTAAAATGTTTGCCTGGAGCCGGACATTCTTCCTTAGGAAACTGAGATGGTTGTGTTTAGCTGTCTAGTCCACTAAATGTTTTCTGCTTCTATTCTCTGTCTGTATTAGTGTCTGTAACTTCTGTTGTAAAAATCCCTGATGAAAGCAACTTAAGGCAGTAAGGAAGGATTTATTCTGGCTCACAGTTTGAGGGGACACAGTCCTTTACAGTGGAGATGACATGGCAGCAAGAGATTGAGGGGTTGGTCATATTGCATCCATAGTCAGGAAGCAGAGGGAGATGAGTGCTGGTCTCAGCTGAATTTCTAATTTTTATGTAGGACCCAAGCCATGGATTGGTGACACTCATGTTGAAAACGTATCTTCTAGCTGAGGTGAAGTGCCCCTATCAGTAGGTCTATCCCAGGAAGGACCACTTGGTCTGTCACAGAGGCCTCAACCCCTACTAGAGCAGACAATCCAGAAGGAACCCTGGGACCCATAGAAGCGGAGAGACAGGAAGGTTGGAGGGGGTGGAATGGATTGGTGAAGGGAAAGAAAGGAGGAAAAGGAGGGAGTGGTCAAAGAGGGCAGTGGAGATAATTACTCAATATGCTTATAAAACTAGGAAAAATCTATAAACCATAAAAATAAATAAAAAAATAATTGTTACAAAAGACCTGTCTTCCTACCTTAATTAATCCAATGTAGAAACTCCTTCATAGACGTGTCACGAGTTTTACCTCATACGCGAATATAGAAACTGTCAAGTTGTTGATCAATATCAGCCATCACACTGTCCTAATGAAATGTATCCTTTCCCCACAAAGCCATGTGTCTCAGGGAAAGGTGACACTACTTTCAAAAGTGGAGTCTAGTTACAGGAAGGATTGCATCTGTCTTCTTGCCAGTGAATAGCTCATATTGACCATTCAGCTGATTCTCTTCCCTGAGACATGAATCAATCTGCAGAGAACTTTCAAGAAGAGTTCCCTCTTTCGAAAGAACCACAGGCACAGAAGGTCTGTTTTCTCTTGGTAGGCAGCAGTGTGTGTGAATGTGAGGCACATTAAAACCTGGGCTAAGGCTGGGGAGATCAGAGCAAAAGGAGGAAAGAAACTCCAATGTCTCCATCACATCATGGACTTCCATCAACAAGTTGTCTTGTATCTGGGCAGAGACAAACATTTCTTCTCTATAGGTTTAGTGCCCCATCAGTGGGTCTATCTCAGGAAGGACCACTTGGTCTGCCACAGAGGCCTGAACCCCTATTAGAGCAGACAATCCAGAAGGAACCCTGAGACCCATAGAAGTAGGCAGACAGGAAGATGGGAGGGGGTGAAATGGATTAGTGAAGGGAAAGGGAGGGAGGAAAGAAAGGAGGAAAAAGAAAGAGTTATTTTTCTAAGCCAGTTATTTAAATTGAAAATAATCTTAACTGTTTGGGCATTTTATGAAGTCACTTTTTAGAGGAGAGATTAGGTCCAGACTGCATTTATTCACAATGAAATCTACTCTAAAAGTCATGCAGTTACGTATTTCACATATTTAGAAACTCCTTTATTATTATTTCCCTCATCTACCTCTTTCCCTTTTAAGTTCCCCCCTTTCTTCCTCCTCTTCCTCTTCTTCCCCTCTCCCTCTATTTAGATGTTCTTTGGGATTTTTCCTGTTCATGTTTATGTACTTATGCTGAGATTGCCACCCATCTCTCATCTTCTGCCATGGGCTGGTCACTTGATCCAGGGCTAGCCAGCCAATCATAACATCCCACATTCCTTGTCATAGTGACTGAGATTGGACTGAGCATGGAAAACCCACCATAATCCTTCTGGGGTTTATGGATTAGGAGCTGCAGATGATTGTGTCTGGCTATGGATATGAAGAAGCAAGAGGAGGTGAGGCTGGAGTTGTTTGGACAATATTCACCGCTATTTCCATCAGGCTCTTCATCACTTGGAGACCACTGGTCACCAGTGTGTGGGGAGAGGCTCTGATGCTGCCAACCAGTCTGATTCCAGTTAGACTGTCAATTACAACTTGAAATAGTCTTGGCTAATCCAGAGAATGCAGACACTACTGAGAATATGTGGGTGGAGTTCTGTTAAGAGCTGCCATGCCTGGATGACCAAGTGCTGGGAAAACTATGTATAGTGTGAAATTTTCATATAAATGCCAAGTAAGGTCGGGATATGTGGAGTGTTCATATTTATATGGGCATACCTGTGCTGGACTTACTGTTGTTTTAGATTCTTAGCTATGTTGTGACCTTCAGGGTTCCTTTCTTCCTTGTATTGAACTCCACAGAAATGCCAGCCCTTATATTCCACAGGAACTAATGATGTTTAACAAACCTGTACACTGAGGAAATGTGAGAGGTCCAATAAAATAGTTTTGTAGAGAAGGTTACATACTATTTATAATAGGTTTTATTATTTGCTGGCTACCTTCCCTTACATGGTCCTTCTGTTAACACGATTTCCTTAGCTCTCCCCTACTTTATCTGTCTCATCCCTTGTTTTCTTCCTTTTGTGTGTGTATGTGTGTTGTATACGTGTGCATATGTGTTTTGCTTATGGGGGAAGCACATGTGTGAAGACCCACAGGTGATACCAGGAATCATTTTTAATCATTCTTCTATCTTATCATTTTGAATCTGGGTCTCTAAATTAAAACCTAGATCATGCCATTAGGATCATGTGGCTAGTCAGCTTGGCAGGCTGCCACACCTGCCTGGTATTTTCTTTTTTTTATTATTATTATTTATTTGATTGTGTGTGTGCGTGTGTGTGCAAGTGTGTATGTATGTGTGTGTGTGTGTGTGTAGAACCATGGACAAATTTGGGAACCACCATGGACTGCCTCCACCTCCTCCTTGTTTACTCTGCCCCCGGGTTCCCAGGTCCACCCTACCAGGACCAGAAGCGCAGGCTGCCCCCACTTCCGCCCGGCGTCTACACGTGGGGTCTAGGATCCGAACTCAGGACTTTCTGCCTGCAAGGCAGAGGCTTAACCCCTAAGGCTCCTCTCCAGCCCCTGCCTGGTATTTTTCTATTGGATCTGGGGATCTGAACTCCAGTCCTTTGCTCGAACTTTAACCTGCTTAGCCCTTTTATCTGTCCTTTGGCTGCACAGGAATGAAGACAAATGCCCCCTTGTTAGCTCATGGCTTACTTCTTTGCTCCTTTTGCTCTTGCATTCATGTCTTATAATCTGCTCCAAAGACTTATCAAAACATTATACACAAAATTGCATGCATTTCATACAAATATGCATTAACATGCACAACTGTAATGTTTTAGATATGTTAGATAGTTAATTAAATTAATGATACTAATACTGATATTTTGCCAACAAAGTCTGTTTTCTCCCTAAAAGAAAATCTGCTGCCAGTTTTAAGACAATTTGTTTATGTGTCAAATGGCACATGCATTTTCTTTATTGAGAAATTACTCTGTGCCAGAGACTATCTTATATGCTGGGAGCTTGCCAGTGAATGGAACAAAGTTTTGTGCCTTTATATAGAGAGATAAAAGAAAGTATCTTGGTATGTCAGATGGCAAAATTATTACAGAAAAACAATAAAACATGATAAAAGAATAAGGAATCTTGAGTGGGATTCCTTACTTCACATGGAGGGCTATACCAGGAAGGGAGCCATATTGGGTATTTAGGGAAGAGTGTTAAGATAGAGAAAACAAATAACCTTGGAGAAGTTGGCTGTTTCAGTGATGGACAGAATCCAAAGTGGCTGTAATGAAGGGTGTGAGTAGAAGTGAGGTAGTGGATGAGACTGAGCACAGCTCTTGGGTTCACAATGTGAGGAGCTGTACAGATAGATCATTGGAAAGAGTTTTGCTTTTGTCTTTAGTGAAATAGGAAACCACACAATACCTGGGGCAGAGAATTAGCTGATCTGTCTCCTATTTCTAGAAAAGCTCTTGGTCGTTATCTGGAAAGAATGTACTAAAGGGAGAGTGGAACGAGGAAGAACAGTCTGGAAGGATTTACAGGTGTAAATCAAAGGCAGCATGGTTGAGGATAGGCAGATCCTTGGTAGATTTTGGGGGTGATTAATTTAAAGCTCATTGAAGGTATACGTTGTGGAGGCATAATTTTCCAACTTGTCCTTGTGGTACCAAAAATGATAATGCAGCCTTCGAAATGAGAACCTTGAAGGATGGGGTTGATATTGCTAAGAGGAACATCTCTGGAAGTAGCATGCTTGAAGGAAGAGCAGAAGCTTATGTTTGACCTATCTGGTTAATAGATGGCATCATGGAGCTGTCAATCAGGAAACAGGTCTTAGCTAGAGAGGCAAACATGGAGTAGGGGCTCTCTTCAGTGATGGTATTGAAGCATAAGGTTAGATTTCATATTACCTGGGGAAAGGTTATATTGTGAGAAGAGTTTTGTGGCGTGGGGCATTACAGTTCAGAGGGGCCAGGGAGATGAGGTATCAGCACATGCATGGCCATTTGTGTCCATTATACCAACTTTGAAAAGAGAGTCTTTAGTATATGCCAATAATATCTGTGTATGTATCAAGTATATATACTTGTATATATACATCCAGTACACCATTGATTCTGGCTGTGTGCACGGGGCGAAGGACCATTTTATAATGGCTACAGACACATAATTATTAACAGAATTAAGAAAATGAATGAATGGTTCCATTATCTTTTCCCAGCAAAGTCTAGATACCACACTTAATTTTGGACTGTTTGTTAGTTTATCATTTCTTTGTGCCCATAAATGTAATGCACCCTTCAATCTATAGGAAAAGAATCAGAGACACACTCTCTCTCTCATATTACTTTAATTTTCTCGTATTACTTTGATTTTATGTGGATTTGGGGTAACTTGTTAAGTCAGAACCCTGGGAATCAGAAATCTATTTAAAATGAATTATGTCTCCCCTTTGGGCAAATACCAAGACAAATCACTCAAACCATAAATAGGAATTTTGTGGCATGCTGGGAGTAATTCATCTTTTGTCCAAGAGCACATAGGTAAAAGACCATATTCTGTCCTGATTCTGAGAGACGGTTTTCATTTCTTCCATGTAACAGAAGTAAGGGCGACTCTGATCACTTTCTAGGGCCTTTCTATTAGTCAAGTACAGTTGTCCATGCCGATCGCTTGCTTTCTTCTGATTAACAGCCTCTTGGTGCTGCGAGTCACCTGGGTTCCATCTGCCACATCTTACAGATTTCAGTTTAGAAGCAAAAGGAAAACCCAATAGAATTTTTATTTTGTAGACATTTAAATCACAGGGCATACTCCCTCTTACTCCTCCTGCCTGACCAACTCTGCCTTATTTCTTGGTGGATGTTGGATGGTCCATCTGCAGCCCATGATGGACAGTAGAAGGACGCCTTCTCTTTCCTCAACCCACATTCCTAACATCTCTCACAGGAAGGGAAGTGCATACTGGTGTGTCTCCTTCTGAAGAACTGGAGAGAAATTTTTGTCATTTTCTTTTCTTCTTTACTTGACTTTTCTCTTGGGAGAACAAAGATGACTAATAAACTTTTTCCAAGATACCAGCTGATTCTGGAGGATCCCAAAGAACTAAGGGACAGTGTTGCCCCAAAATGCAAGGAAGTGGGTTCCTGGAATATTTCATTTTGCACATAGTCAACCTACCTTGGTCTATTACATGAGAAATTGCCTATTGTCATATTAAGCCTCTGACACTTTGGAGTCATTACAGCATTTAATCATTTTTGACTGATGGTTAGGCATTGTTCTTAGGTGATTGTCATAAGCAACATGCTTCTTTCCTGATGGGTCTTTATAATAAAACATACACGGGAATGTAAGTGTAGTAAAAATGATGCTGGCAGATGAGTGCATGGAACAGAGCACCATCAGAAATATCCATTTTGAACCACATAAACTTCTTTTATGTTAAATCTTGGATTTCAGAGTTGAAATTATAAAGAGAAAAAAAACTGATGTTACCTTCTATGGTGAAGGTGGATAGGCTAGATTCTGACTGACCAGAGTGAGGAATCGAGGAAACAATTGCATATTTTAAATATAATCAATAGGCACACTTCCCTGAAATTCAATAAGTTATACTAATGTAGTCATGTGTTGTATAGTGTTTTTCTCCAAAGAAACTGCCATCTTTGTCCGAGACCATCAACCTGTTGTCCATTGATGCTCCTTCAGAGACAGGGGAGAGAGTGTTATTGGACCCTCATCTGGGGCTCTGTTCTCGCCTTTGATAATTTTGCTCTAATTATACATGCTTTTGGGGCTTTGAGGTGGGGAGTAGTTGGGTATATATAGGCCGAGGAAGGTAAATTTGGGAGGGTTCCATCTACGCAGCTGTGGTGTAGCTATCAGACATGATGGATTCTCTCTGCCCCTGTAAGTAACCCCCCAAAACTCGTTGATTCATCAATTTGGAGCTTGGTATAATTGCTATTTTCATCTGTATGGAACTACTATCTGGGGTGGAATATTTTACTCTCCAGGTAAAATATTCACACCGCATCATGGCAGTTAAATTTACAGTGAAGGCAATGATAAGCCATGAAGATCATTCACGCTGTAATTATTTTTGCCATGCTTACTTCCTGAGAAGGAAGCCAGTCCAGACGAGAGCAGAGCCAAGCAATGGCACAGCTTGGTTATGAGGATACTGTTTGAGTATCCAGATTTGCATGTATTCAGATTCTTAGGAATCGTAGCTTTGCTAATTGTTTTTGCAAAGTTTAGTTTTGGTTGCTTGCATCTGAAAGAACCCTGGCCACTATTCGCAGAATAAAGTGAGAATTGTATATAACAGAAGTGCTTTATGAAGTTTTAGAGTCGTCTGATTTTTACTTTATAAGCATTTATATTTAATTAGCTGTATTGTGAAAAACCTGGTATCCTCTCAAGGAAAGCCCTGATTTGGTGACCTTAGGGTTGATTTAATAACTCTCTTTCAATTTCTAAATCTTTGAAGGGCTTGCTTCAGTAATAACTTGATATTGTGTGTTGGTAGTTTGAGGAGAACAGAACATTTCTATACTTCCTTAAAATGATCTGAGCCATGTTGCTACCCTTGGCATTTTCCTCTAAGCTTGCCTTCTCTTTTGTCAAGTCCCTGAAGCTGCAATAAATTAAACTAAGCATCAATAAACACATTTTCCCTCAACTTATGTTTCTAGTTGCCAGAAGTCATTTCTTTGCAGTTGACAGTTAGCAGGCATGATTCCAGTGTGAAATACACTGTAGAGTTATTGATTTTTCTGTGATAATAGTAATAGAAATTTATTAAACTATCACCCTATTTGGGGACCTGCAAAGATTACTTTCTGTTCAGGACAGCTGTGAGGCTTCTTGTGAGTGTCCATGCTAATGAAAATTTAAATCTCTTATCTTATTTGAAGATCCAAATTCCCTACAACCTGACTTGCACCTTTCTTTCAAATTTTATTTCTATCTCTGTCTTTTAGTTGGAATGAATTGTTTTGCTCCCAGGAGATAAACAGACACACGCACACTCCTTGCTTTACTCTTTGCTTGCTCTTATTCATAGTGTTTCCCTGGCTGCAATGCTTTTTGTCTATATCTGTTACTCTAGGCCAAGTTGGTGTGTCTACCTTCTTCACAAGACGTCTTGATAGTCACAGTTGAAATGAATCCCTTTATGGATAGAACTTGGCAGCTGTGTATATACTGTGTGTGTGTGTGTGTGGTGCTGGTGCATGTGAAGGTCAGAGGTCAATTTCATGTGTAATTCCTTAGGAGTCATTCCTCCTTGGTTTTTGATACAGGGACTGTCAATGGTCAAGCTTGCCAGTTAGGTTAGGCCTACTGGCCAGCTGGCTGTAAGGGACCTGGTTACTCGTCTCTGTCTGTGCAGAGCTGGGATAACAAGTGCATGCCCTTACGCTCAGATTGGTATGTGGATGATCGAGATCAAATTCAGGTCCTCCTACTTGCACAGAAAGAACTTTGCTGACTGCAGTACCATTGCAGCTTCTATCTTCTTTTTGTGAGCTACCATACTCACCATGCAAAGCCATACACACAACTTCTTGTGATCAGTCATCCCAGTCCAATACTGCCTGGTAATAGTAGCTGTCACAACTTTCCTTTTCCTCCTTCTCAGTAGCAAAGCTGTCAGAGGCGGAACCCGAATTCAGCCCTAGCTGCGACTCCACAGCTGGAACCTTTGACCTTGTGCTTTGCTACTTTTCTCCAATGGCATATAGCTTGATGTTGATGAATGTATTGCATTTTTTAAAGAGCGAAATACACAACTTCAAGAGATAGGGTATTCATTTGATTCTTTTAATTCTCATAAATACTTGCTGTAGGCAAAGGTAAATGGTATATGACTGATAAATATTCTGATGGATGGATTAGTGAAGAGAATATGCATTTGAGCAATAAAAATTATTGTAAGAATTAAAAAATTATTTATAATTGGTTTTAGGATGCTGGGAGCAGTAGAAGATTCTCCTCTGTAAGTATATGTGACATAAATATGATATTTAATTGGTGGTTGGTAGGAAAAAACCCTCGAACAAATGGATATGAATAGAAAGATTGCAGGAGATTAGTATTTGAAGTAGAGGATCCTAAATCTCAATATTTAATTATTATTCCATAATTCATGTATTATAAGAGCATTGTGATATTGTAGATTGTGATAGGTATATATCTTGATGTGTTGGCTCAGGATAAACATCCTTTTCACTTTTCCCTCAAAGCTGCTGACCCAACAGATCAGTAATTTTCTGGCATGACAACCACACTGAATGACTCACGTGTGAACAATTTCCAGAGGGAAGATCATAATTCCACCTTTCTGTGGCTCAGCGAAATATGCCAAGAAGTTAGCAGTGAGAGTGATGATACTTTAATTGTTATAATTATGTTCGCTCTCATGAAAAAAAGCATTGGGAGAATGGGAGTTTATCTATTACTAATTACAAATACATTGGACCCTATCTTTGCAATGAAAGGGGGTACACTGTATCTCAAAGAGCCTTAAGATTTGGTGAAAGTAAGAATTTGTCAATCACACTGGGGATCATAATGAATAGCCTTGGGGAGTTTGGGAAGTCAGAAAAGTTCTATTTTTGTGAAAAAGAAAACTGTACCCTTGAATGTTTAATAGAAAGCACCCAGGAATTAGTTCACTCAACTGCCTCATTTTTTATTATTTTTTAATTTTTCTACTTCTACAAGCATACTGAGCATTCATTCATTCCTGCCTCTTTCCATCCTTCCCCAACATCACCTCCCTTCCCCCCCATCAATCCTTCCCACTCCTTCCCACTCTCCCACTCTCATGCTTCTATGGTGCCCAGGGTTCACCCTGGCTCATTTACCCTTGTGGAGGCTCAGGTCTTTGTGGCATATCAAGTTATCTCTCTTCAGGCCACCCCACTGATATGTGCATTTCCCTTCACTCATTTAGATCCAAAGGTTTCCACTGGATGTTCTTATCTTTCTTGAGTTCCCAGGTAGTCTCTGGGGCATTGCTTCATTTTGCAGTTGGGCAAACTGAGGTAGGGGAAGGTCTCATTTTCATCTTCACTCAGTTTGGTTGCGACACTTCTCCAGCAGGAGATGACAGTGTCGCCGGGAGCTCGACCTGCAAGCCTTTAGAACCCAAATGAGAGCTGCTTTACTCTGGGAATGTGGCTGTCAGAGCTGGTGATGGCATCAGGAAGCTGGGTGCATTTCCTTCACTATAGGCAGGATTGTAGGTGTTCTTCTCTCTAACAGTTGGAAATCAATGAAGCCTTACACAAAGTCAAAGAACTATATGCAACTGATACATCTCATTGAGACAACATTTTAGCTCAAAATTATTTTCCAATATTAGATGTCCAAGCGAAGCTAGTAAGGTAGAATGTTTGCTTCCCACCACAGGCAACATGTAGTAGATTTCTTGTGCATGCACGTGTGTCTCATGTGTGGAAGTGTCCTGGGCTATCACCCTCTGCCTTATCCCCTTGAGTAAAGGTCTCTCATTCAACATGGTGATCAAAGTCGGCAGTCTGCAAGCTCCAGCAGTTTTCTTGTCTCTGTCCCTTACTGTGCTATAGTTATGGAGTCAGTTCCTATGTGGCTCTTACCCTAGGGATTCATTTCTTCAATTCCAGACTGTGAACATTCTAAAGGAAAGGAATGGGCTTTGTAATTCTTTAATTAATTAATTAATTTTTTATTAAAAATTTAATTATACATTTTAAAATTTTTTACCAGTTCCCTCCCTCCCCCTCTCTTCCCCTTCCTTCCCCCCTCCCCCCCAATTCCCAGAGAGTCCTTTATTGTGTACGCCTAAACTCTCCACTGGGTCCTCCTCTCCGATGACATATAAGGACCCAGTGGCATTTCCATAAGCCCTTTCTCTTGTTCCCCTTAAGCATAAGATCACTACTATGGCTGTCAATGTCCCTTACTGTGCTACAGTTATGGAGTCAGTTCCTATGTGGCTCTTACCCTAGGGATTCATTTCTTCAATTCCAGACTGTGAACATTCTAAAGGAAAGGAATGGGCTTTGTAATTAATTAATTAATTAATTAATTAATTAATTAATTTTAAAAAAATCTCCAGTACTATTATACTTTAGGAGCTCTCATTTGTTAAAACTCTACTTGCAAGATAAACCTTACGTTGAGCTGTGGCCTCAATGTAATCTCTTTTTTTTTCATTTATCCACACATTTATTTATTTTTTTGTACATTTTTTTATTTATTGGCTTCATATTTTATTTTATTTTATTTTTTATTAATACATTTTTATTATTATTTCAGCTCATACAAACTTAATAGGTACACCAGTTCCCTCCCTCCCTCCTCCTCCCCCCAAACCCCCTGCTCCCCCTCCCCTTACCCCTCCTTCCCCATCTCCCGTGCCTCCCGCCCCAATTCCCAGAGTCCTTTCTTGTGCATGCCTGACTCTCCTCTGGGCCCTCCTCTCCGATGACGTAAAAGGACCCAGTGGCATTTCCCTGAACCCTTTCCTGTGTTCCCCTTAAATATAGAAACACTACTGTGGCTGTCAATCCCTTGTCTCCAAGGATCTTGGTGCCTTTAGCAGATGCTAGACTTTGTGAGGTCAATAGTGTGTTGGACATTGCGCTGGGCATGCAATGTCCAATTATGATTGCTTTGGCCCTACCTTATGTGGAGTATCTTGCAAATCATTGCTCCTCCCATCCGTTTGCTCTTACAATCTTACCGCCCCCTCTTCCTGCAAATTTCCCTGAGCTTCAGGATAGGGAGAGATTAGTCTGGCCTAGTTCTAGATGGTTGATATAGAGTCTCTGAAGTTCTGGATTATGGTTTGTTGATTTTCTTTTGCAGGTTTTGCTGCTCCAGCAATGCCCTTCACTCCATCCTGATGGGTATTGGATGTCACCCCCTGGCCAGAGATAAAAAGCTGTTAAATTAGAGTCTTATTATAAGAGTATATTCAAAGGTGGATGTAATAAAAGTAGGAACCACAGTGAGGGAGGGGTCAATCACCCATTTGCAAAATGGTTACTTATTATCTGCCAGACTATATGCCCTCCCCTTCTGGTGAGATCACATCCCCTCAGTTGTAAATGATCAGAACGAAAAGTCTGTGAACTTAACCAGATGTCTCATTGCTTATTTGCAGTCTTTGATGGAGGCCTATTTTCTCTGCTGTTACATGGTCCCTCTCTCTCCTTGTTTCTGGTGTGGCCTTCCTACCCTATCCCTCCTGTTTGTTAACACTCCTTGCAATTACTGTATTACAGAGATTTATCATCGAGTGTCTCTAGGTGGGCTGGGTGGGTTTGGTACTAGGAGCCATCTATTAGGGAGTACATACGGCGCTTAATTTTCTGAGTCTGGGATACTTCACTCAATATAATTGTTTCTAATGACATCCATTTCCCAGGCAAATCCCAGTAATTCATCATTTTTTATGGCTGAATAGTACTCCATTGTATAGATGTTCCACAGTTTCCTTATCCACTCATCAACTGTTGGACATTTGGGTTAATTCCATGACTTTGCTATTGTAAACAGTGCTGCTATGAACATGGTCGTGCTTGTGCTATCGAGATGAACCTCTGCTGTATGGGGGGTTATTCCCAAAGTGGAATCGCAGGGTAATATGGCATTTCAATCTTTAATTTCTTTAAGAATCTCCAGACGGCTTGCCAGAGTGGCTGTATGAGCCTGCATTCCCACCAGCAATGTAGCAGAGTTCCCCTCTCTCCACATCCTCTCCAGCATTTGTTGTTGTTTGCATTGTGGATTTTTGCCATCCTGACCGGGGTGAGATGATATCTCAGGGAAGTTTTGATTTGCCATTTCCCTGATGGCTAAGGAAGTGAAGTATTTTTTCAGATATTTGTTAGACATTTTAATTTCATCCCTGGTAAAATTTCTTTTAAGTTCCAGGGCCCATTTTTTAATTGGGCCATTGGTTTCCTTGGTGTTTAGTTTTCTAAGTTCTTTGTGCACTCTGGATAATAGAGCTCTATCAGATATGTGGTTAGTGAAGATTTTCTCCCATTCTGTGGGTTGCCTTTGAGCTCATGTTACAATCTCTTTATCTGAACAGAAGCTCTTTAATTTCACAAGATCCCAACTGTTGAGAGTTGGTAGCAGTGACTGTGCCATTGGATGTTTGTTTAGGAACTGTTGGCCTAAATCAGCTCAAGGGAATTCCCTACCCTTTCAACTATGGTTTTTATAGACTCTGGCCTTATATCAAGATCCTTGATCCATTTGGAATTAAGTCTTGTACAAGGTGAGAAGTACGGGTCCAGTTTTAATCTTCTACATGTGGAGATCCAGTTTTGCCAACACCATTTGTGGAAGATACTGTTCTTTTTCCACTGGATTTTTTGGGCCACTTTGTCAAAGACCAAATGGCTGTAGTTTTGTGGGCTTATATCTGGGTCTTCAACCCTTATCCATTGATCTGTGTGTCTATTTTGGAGCCAGTACCAGGCTGTTTTTACAACTATGGATTTGTAGTATAGACTAAGGTTTGGTATGGTGATACCTCCAGCAGTGTTTTTGTTACTCAGGATTGTCTTTGCTATCCTGGGTCTTTTGTGCTTCCATATGAATTTTGAGATTGTTTGGTCAACTTCTTTAAAGAATTGCTTTGGGATTTTAATTGGTATAGCATTGAATTTGTATATTGCCTTGGTAGGATAGTCATTTTTACTATGTTGATTCTGCCAATCCAGGAATACGGGAGGTCTTTCCACCTTCTGGTGTCTTCTGCAATTTCTTTCTTGAGGGTTTTAAAGTTTTCATTGTAGAGGTCTTTTACCTCCTTGGTTAGGTTTATATCAAGGTATTTCATTTTTTTAGGGGCTATATTAAATGGGATTGTTTCTCTCAGGGCTTTTTCACTTCTTTCATTCTGGGTATATAGGAAAGCCACTGATTTTTGTATGTTTATTTTGTATCCTGTTAACCTGCTGAACTTCTCAATTAGTTCCAGGAGCTTCCTGGTGGATTTTTTGGGATCACTCAGGTATAAGATCATATCATCTGCAAATAGGGAAGGCTTGACTTCTTCCTTGCCAATTCTAATCCCTTTTATGTCCCTTTCTTGTCTTATGGCTTCAGCTAACAATTCAAGTACAATATTGAATAGAAGTAGTGAGAGTGGACAGCCTTGTCTAGTTTCTGATCGAAGTTGGAATGCTTCCAGTTTTTCCCCACTGAGTATAATCCTTGCTGTGGGCTTGTTGTATACAGCTTTTATTATATTGATAAAGGTTCCTTCCATTCCTACTGTCTCTAGCGTTTTGATCATAAAAGGCGTTGGATCTTGTCAAAAGCTTTTTCTGCATCTATCGAGAGTATCACGTGGTCTTGAGCTTTGGACTGTTTTATATTATGAATTACATTTATTGATTTGCGTATGTTGAACCAGTCTTGTGTGCTGGGGATAAAGCCTACTTGGTCCCCGTGAATGATCTTTTTAATATGTTTTTGAGTCCGATTTGCTAAGACTTTGTTGAGAATCTTTGCATCTGTGTTCATCAGAGAGATTGGCCTATAGTTTTCTTTTTTAAGTGTATCTTTATTAGGTTTTGGAATTAAAACGATATTAGCTTCATAGAAGGAATTTGGTAGTGTTCTTTCCTTTGTTATTTGTTGGAACAGTTTAAGGAGTATTGGTGTTATTAACTCCTTAAATGTCTGGTAGAACTCTATGCTGAATCCATCTGGTCCAGGACATTTTCTGGTGGGAAGATTCGAGATTACTTCCTCAACTTCCTTATATGTTATAGGACTATTTAAATAATTCACAACTTCCTGATTCAATTTAGGTAAGTTGTGTTTACTTAGAAATTCATCTCTTTTGTGTTGTCATATTTCACAGAGTATAAGTTTTTGAAATATGATGTTATAATTCTCTGGATTTCTTGGTTATCAGTAGTGATAACTCTGTGTTCATTTCTAATTTTGTTAATTTGGGTTTTCTCTTTCTTGCTTTTGGATAATTTAGCTAGGAGTATATCAATCTTATTGATTTTTTTAAAGAACCAGCTTTTTGACTGGTTGATTTTCTCTATCATTTTCCTAATCTCGATTTCAGATATTTCTTCCCTTATTTTGCTAATCTCCTCTCTTCTACTGCTTTTGGCGTCAGATTGCCCTAGTTTTTCTAAAGCTTTAAGCTGCATTCTTAAGTTGTTTATTTCTGATGTTTCCATTTTTTTTTTTTGATGTGGGCATTAAGAGCTATGAACTTACCTCTTAGGACAGCTTTCATTGTGTCCCAGAGATTTTGGTAAGTTGTATTTTCATTATCGTTCACTTTCAGGAAATCTTGAATTTCCTTTTTAATTTCTTCCTGCATGCAGTTCTCATCAGCATCATAGTGTTTAGTTTCCAGGAGTTAGTGTATTTTCTGTTGCTTGTTGTGTTGTGGATGTCAAGCTTTAGGCCATGGTGGTCTGATAGGGCACAGGTTAGAATTTTGACTTTTTTGTATATGTGTAGATTCATTTTGTGGCCCAATATGTGATCTATTTTGGAGAAAGTTCCGTGTGCTGCTGAGAAAAATGTGTATTCTTTGGTACGTGGATGAAAAGTTCGATAGAGATCTGTAAGGTCCATTTCTTTAATGGTTTGATTAAGTTCCAAGGTGTCCCTGTTAAGCTCTTGACCTGTTGATCTATCCCATGTTGAGAGGGCGGTGTTGAAATCCCCAAGAATTATCGTTTGGGGGTTGATTTCTCCCTTTAGACGCTGTAGATTTTGTTAATGAATGTGGAGGGGCCTGTATTGGGTGCATATATGTTCAGGATTGTGAAGTCTTCCTGGTGAATTGTACCTGTGACTAAAATGTAGTATCCATCTGTGTCTCTTATGATTTTTTTTTGTTTTGAAGTCCACTTTGTCTTGTAGCATAATGGCTACCCCTGCCTGTTTCCTGGTTCCATTAGCTTGCAGAATTTTGAACCAGCCTTTCAATTTTAGGATGTGCCTATCTTTTGTGGTGAGATGAGTTTCCTGCAGGCAGCAGATTGATGGGTTGTGATTTTTAATCCAAGTTTGTAATATGTGTCTCTTAATCGGTGAGTTAAGCCCATTGACATTTAATGTTATAATAGAGAAATTTTTTTTAACGTTGCTAAAAATATTCTTTTTTTTATCCTTTAACGTTCTTTTTAAAATTTTTATTTATTATTCAATTGTGCGTGTGTGTGTGTGTATGTATGTGTGTGTGTGTGTGTGTGTGTCTGTGTATAGAACCACGGACGAATTCCGGAACCACCATGGACGCCTCCACCTCCTCCTGTTTATTCTGCCCCGGGATTCACAGGCTCCGCCCCACCAGGATCGGAAATGCAGGCCACTCCCGCTTCCGCTGGCCTCTATACATGGGGTCTAGGATCGGAACTCAGGACCTTCTGTCCTTGAGGCAGAGGCTTAACCCCTGAGCAACCTCTCCAGCCCCATTCTTTAACATTTTTTATTATTATTTCTGCTCATACAAACTTAATAGGTACGCTGGTTCTCTCCCTCCCTCCTCTTTCCCCCAATCTCCCTGCTCCTCCTCCCCTTACCCCTCCCTCCCCATCCCCCAGTGCCTCCCCCGCCCCAATCCCCGGAGAATCCAGACTCTCCTCTGGTCCCTCCTCTCCAATAACGTACAAGGACCCAGTGGCATTTCCCTGAAACCTTTCCTGTGTTTCCCTTAAGCATAGGAACGCTACTATGGCTGTCAATTCCTTGCCTCTAAGGATCTTGGTGCCTTTAGCTAATGCTAGACTTTGTGGCGTCATAGTGTGTGGGACATTCTTTTTAATTCTTTTTAGTTCTGGACATTTTTTATGTTTAGTGGATTTTGGAAGCTTATTGTTTTACATTTATATTTTTGTGGTATTATTCTTCCCTTCTGTCCTCCTGGATACATACGCTTGTTCTTTTCTTCAAGTTTGCGTATCATTTCTAGCATTTTTTGAAGGCCTGGTTTGGTAGACCTGTATCCCTCAAGTTGTCTTTGTGCTGGAAAATTTTTCTTTCTCCCTCGATCATGACAGATGGTTTTGCTGGGTATATCAGTCTGGGTTGGCATGTTTTGCTCATTTAATACTTGAAGTACATTTCTCCAAGCTCTTCTTGTTTTTACTGTTTCCATTGATAAGTCATTTGTTATTTTAATAGGTTTGCCTTTAAAAGTGACTTGCTTTTTTTCTCTTGAAGCTCTCAGCACATTTTCTTTGTCTTGAATGTGGAGTGTTTTGACTATTATTTGCCGTGGCGATTTTCTATTTTGGTCATATCTATTTGGAGTGCGAAATGCCTCTTGTATTTGGATGAGCCTCTCATTCTTCAGTTGAGGGAAGTTTTCATTTATGATAATTTGAAAAATTTCCTCAGGTGTGGTATTTTGAGATTCTTGCTCTGGTATTCCATGAATGTACATGTAGGCTTCTTCAGGGTGTCCCATATCTCTTGAATGTTCCTCTCAAGTATCTTTTTGGCTTTAACTATCTCTTCCATTGAGCTGGTTAATTCTCCCACTTTGTCTTCACGATTTGAAACTCTATTTTCTGCTTCATTAGTTCTGCTGATAAGACTCTCTGTTGAGCTTTGGGTTGAAGATAGCTTGTCTTTTAGTTCAATTTTAAACTCTGCCTGAGACTGTTTTAACTGTTCTATGCCTATTTTTGTTTCTTGAGCTGTTTTTCTCAACTCCTCCAGATGCCTGTTGTATTCCTGTTCAAAGTGGTTGATTTGGTTGTTTAACTCCTCTTGAATTTCCTCTTTCATAGTATTAATCATGGTAATGATCATACTTTGAAAGTTGTCTTGCGTCTGGCTTTCTTGGCTGTTTTCTTTGAATTTGTTCTGGTTGGAATCCATCATTAAGGGGTTAATTCTTTTGGTGGGAGATTGGTCTTCTTGGGTTTTGTTTCTCATGGATCTGCACTTTGACTTGGGTATTGTTGTTTTGTCTTCTAGGGCTTTTCAGTTTCTGTGTGATTTTGACTGATTTAGTAGGTATTACTACACTTGGGCAGTTATTACTAGTGCTTGCCTTGGGGTTGAGTATGTTTATCTTTTGTTATTGTTATTTCCTGGTTGAGGCTATTAAGCTGTTAGTACATCAGTTAAGTCAGGTTAAGTAGACAGGGGGTGAATATTAGTATGGTAGTGCACTTTTACTATTTAATATCTTGGTGATATGTGAGAGTGAATGGTGTACTTCCTGTAGTTGTATATGTTTTTGGGGTGGCTATATGGCTAAGTTAATCTACAGTGATTAATATTAGAAAGGAACAGTAAGGTGAAAAAAAAGGAGGTTTACTTATCTTTGGCCTGGATGTGAAAACTCTCCCATGTGATAGGATGATTGTAGAAGTTTTCAAATGTACGGCCTTTAATGCTTAGAACTTTGCTTGAGTTTTCTTTGGACTCTATTGAATTCTGAGTAGGCAGTGTGTCTTCTGTAGACCACGTGCGTGGGTCCCCGGGGGGGGGGGGGGGGAGGCAGAGGGGCATGATGTTGATGGCAGAATTCTTCACCTGGCACCTGGGACTTGGCTTAGTGGCCCTCCCAAGCTCCAGGGATGGAGGAATGTGAGCAAGTCCTGTCCAGTTGGGCGGACAGGCATTCCGGGGGAAGAAAGGGGCTGGAGTCCCGGAATGCGGCCCAGGCCAAAGCCCGGGGCAGCCTGGGTGCCACTGGGACAAGATGTGACCTGCGAGTCTGGGGCTGGGCAGGACTCACCTCTCAATGTAATCTCTTAACAACTCAATGTAGCAGCTACTTTTCAAGTATGTTTTGAAGACGTTGAGGATGTAAAATACTTTCCTCAATTCCCAGATGGAGTGATTACATTGGTTGAAAATGAGGGGCTAATGTGGGCAAAAGAATAAGGAAAGAATTCAGCCTCTTGAGGTACTTGGGAAATGCTAGATATCCATGGAAAAGTGCTAATTACTCACTGTTTGTGTAACTTTGCTAATGACATATGTCAAATATTTATCATAATGCTTAGCACACATTCTGTGATAGATGCTAGTAACAGTTACAATTATTACTGAAGAGTTGAGTATCTTGGGGTTGTTTGATTCTCAAATCTGTACACTTTTGAACTATTCTACATAGTCTTCCACACCCTTGCTGGATGAATAGCTTTTCTCTATCGCTTTTCTCTGTGCTGTTCTTTGTGAAAGTATTTATTGTTGTGGCCTCAGTAACAACAGAGCTTCAAGGTTCAGAGTTTGATTTTCCTCTCAGCTGATGGTCTTTATTTATAGTTTTGTGACAGGAGACTCTTATTGATTTCTGGAAAGGCTGCGTTTCAGAAACTGGATCTCTGCCTGTCCATTAAGAGCAGGAAAGACACCTCCTTATTTACCTTTCTACTTCAGTAATTGTGCAGACTTGTCAATCACGATTAAGACATCTTAATGAACAAGTATGGAGGATCCATTACTGTGCTGATGATTCTCCTGCATCAGTTTTTTTTTAATCGAAAAGCTTCAAATTCCACATTTACTTGTCAGTATGGATAGCATATTTTAGTACCTTTCCTATAAAACCTTTGGGATTTTAAGATGATTATAATCACATGAATAGGCTATAAAGACCTGTGTTTTGGTTCCTCCATAAAACAAGACTAAATTGATACTGACTGTGTGTATGTGTGTGTGTCTGTGTGCATAGATGAGAATACTTAAATGTGCATCTGTGGAGGCCAAAGGGCGACTTCAGGAATCATCTTGGATTGCTCTATCTCCTTTTTGCTTTGTTTTGGTTTTCCTAAGCTCCTCCTCTAGGACTGAAAGTGTAGGCCACTGCCTGTGCCTGGCATTTTTATGTGGGATCTGGGACCTGAACTCAGATTCTTTTGCTTCTGAGGCAGAGGCTTTAACCCTTGAGCCATCTCTTCAGTCCGGTATTGATTTTTTTTTTTAAACTAAAGTTTGGTAGTTTGGAAAACGATACTCTCGAGCTGCAGTCTGTATTTGATTTTATTTATACATTTCTCGGACTTCTTAGGAGTAAGAATTTTAAGGTTTATCATGTTTAATTCTTTATTCTTGGTGACTGGAGACCTTGCTTGCAGGGTGAGTGAGCAAGAAACAATATGGAAGAGGAAAGAGGAAGAGGAAAGACTTTGGCATCAGACAGACCTAGATTTTGATTCAGACAGACTCTACTACATATAAGAACTGGGCCACTTTGGGAAAGAGTAAGTTAATCCACTGGGCACTTCCATTTGTCCCTCTGTACATTAAAATGAAAATAACACTTATGCCATATGTTTGTCTTGAGTATTTAAAGAAAGATTACTTGTTAATTATGTCTACAATGCAGGGCAAGTTCCCCATCATTAGAAATTATTGTTTTTAATAGGAGCTACAAGAGATCAGCACCTACAATTGTATCTCAGTACACTCAACCCTTTTAATGAACAAAAGCCTTCAAGCAAGTGTTAACTTTTTTTTTTATGTGACCTAATTTCTGTAAACTCTTGGCCTTGGGAGTACTTTCCTAGGTAGAGTGATCTGTTGCTCACGTTTTCCTGGAGCTAGAGAACCTTTGAGATGTGTGACTTCCAATGACAAAATATATAGATCTGAAATGGCCATTTACCACCGGTCACATTTCTCAACTTCACTGGATCTTAGACTTGGTCATCTTGAATGTTCTGTCTTGGTTTTATTCACTGTAAAGCAAAGCAACTGCTTGCTTTTATCTATTTATTCATGTTTTTAAAATTTTTATGGTTATATTTTAGTGTTAGCTTGACAGTTGTGGACTGTGTGGGGGCCCAGCTGTGGAAAGTTAACGTTTGGAGCAGGGCCCTGAATAAGTCTGCAGGTACTTGATTAATTAGCTGTGGAAAACCCAGCCCATAGTGAGTGGTACTTTCCAGTGGTGGACTGGATAATAGGAAGTGCAAGAAGGAGGGACTTGCTCTTCCCTTATCCTATGTCAACTTGTTCTTCAAGCATCACACACTTTTTAAAGCATTGTTGCCTTCTTCGTTGCTGCTGCCACTGCTGCCTCCATCCTTGGCTGAAGCAGAGCTCCATCCTTTCCACCTTGCTGCTGTTCCCGCTGCCTTTGGAGCCTGGTCTCTAGGCCTTGCTGCTGTTCATTGTATTACTCTACCTCATCCTTCTTTCACTGAGAACCTTTTTTTCCCAACACATTTCCCTCCTACAATTAATGTCTTTTTTGTGTGCTTATGAACCAGTGAGTTTAAGAAGGGTTGTCTGAAGCATGTACCTGGGCACTTGCTGGATCGTAGGCGGTGTTTCAGTACCAACACCACTGAAGCAAGTGGATAACCACTTCCCCAGTTAGCACAGACACCAGAATTCACTCAGCCAGGAGTGGGGCCACTTTTCTCTATTCCCTAGTCCATGATGTAATGTTGATGGGTCCAATCTTGTGTAGGAATTGTGCAAGAAACTCATGGACGTTGTGATCCTTCCAGTCCAAGAGACACTGTTGATGGTACCTCTCCCCACACTCTGGTTCTTAGATTCTTTCTTTACCCTGAGTCTTGAGTGGTGTCATGGTAATTAAGATGTCTTGTCATGGTCAAGTACTATTTACTAGTTGGTAAAATAATGAATTGATCTTCTGGTCTTCTTCAAAATTCATCCATGAAATTTTAAGCTTGTAATTAGCATTTCGTGTATTTAAATACATGTTGAAATATATACATATATTTCAACATATGTTGAAAAATAACTGTGGATATTGTCTGGACTGATGCTTAATATCTCCATATTTGGTCAGTAGAAGCATATTCATTTGGGATCCTTTGCCAACATCATTTCTGTAGTCTGATGACATCCAGTGACAAGAAGGAGCTTTTATGCCCTGGATTTTGACTCAGTCTCCAAGGAGATTTGGCTCCTTGTAAGATCCTTGGTATATGAACAGTACAGGTATTAGAATACTATTACTACTGATTGAGCTATTGCAGAGACCTTAGGAATATAGATTTTTTAATTTTTAGCAAAAAATATCTCATAGGATTATACTAATTCTTTCAATTTGCATTTAGGATTACAGGACTTTAATTTAATCTTATCAATATTTTATCTTTACACTTTGATCCATGATGAAAATCCTGGTGCTTAATGACACCAGTATGATTAATAATTTGCTTTGTACTAACACTACACACCAGTCAGTTTTAGCACAGCAATGCTAATACCAATGCCAATGATATGACTCAAAAGATGTTTAAACATTTTTTTTTGTTTTTTGATGCAAAGTTTTCTATATAATACAAGGTTCTGGAAATTCTCTCTTCAAATCCTGCTTTCTCCTGTATTTAATATGAGGTCTTTGTGTGTGTGTGTGTGTGTGTGTGTGTGTGTGTGTGTGTGTGTGTGTTATGCATGTGGCAGTGGTGATGTGTATGTAGACCAGAAGCTGATGTTGGATAGATGCTTCCTCTGTTGCTCTTCACCTTTTTTTGAGATAAGACCTCTCTCTGAATCTGGTGCTTATGAATTCAGTAAGACTAACTGGCCAGTAAGCCCCAGTAATCTGCCTATTTTATCTATCCCAATGGTGATATTACAGACATCCACCACTGTACCTAGTTTTCATGTGGGTGCTGAGGATATGAAGTCATTTCCTTATGTTTGTATGGCAACGTTTTACCAAGTGGGCCATCAGTACCTATGAAACGCTTTTTAAGAAGTATGTTGTCTTTTCATGTTTAAAATATAAACAGACACGTATACAAAGCATTGTGCTTCATTTATACTACATCTTTTAGTTTTTTAATCTGTTTTTTTCTTCTTCATTATTGGAAAGTTTGGATTTTTGTTCCAATGATAATCTTTCCTTTTGATAACTCTCTTTTGTGTACATGCATGTGTGGTATATGCATGTATATATATCATTTATGTGGTGTGTGTAGGGTGTACTTGCATATGTGTGTGTGTTTGGAGAATAAAGATTGACATTGGGAATCTTTATATCTGTCAACCCTATTTTTTTGAGATAGGGTCTCTCTCTCTTACCATTTTGATTAGATTGGCTAACCACCTAAGTCTCTGGGATCCTCCTGTCTCTCCTTAGCCCTGAGATTACAGATGTGCTGCTGCACCTGGGTTTTGTTGTGGATGTTAGCTATTGAATGCAGGTCCACTTCCTGTAGCAAGCACTTACTAACTGAGCCCTTTTTCCCCAGGTTCTGCATTGAAAATTGTCTATAATACTCTTAGTTGTCTTTTTTCTTGATCTATTTTTAATGGCTATTTAGCTATAAGAAGTATAAAAATTAGCTAACAACCTTTTCTTTTCCCTCTTTATACATGGTGTTGATTAGAAATTAGTATTTTCAGACACTGGCAAGGTGGCTCCTGCAAGTCTAGTCACTTGTTTGATCCTCAGAATCTACATGGTACATGACTTTCAAGTGTTGTCCCACCCTCTACACACATTGTAATACAGGCCATGTGTATTCTCTCTAATATCATTAAATAAATACTAGTGCTTTTTCATTCATAGCTCATGTGCATAAATCAACAGTGAACTTAATCTTTTCAAATATTTTCTCCATTTATGCCAGTGTTTTACTTTATCTATATTACATCAGCATCTACCCACCATGTATTTCCCTTGTTATAATCACTTAATTTTAATTTCAAAGATGAATATGTATTTATAACTATCTTTAGGTTTTTATGTCCATAATTTCTAATCATTTTGATATCTTAGTGATAGCCTATAAAATCTCTTCAGGAAAGGCTCCTGGAAATGGTACCACCTTTATTATTGCCTATCTACAGCATGCTGTTATATGTTTATATGTCAGCTGTTTGTGACATATAAACAAACTTCTCACCCACTATGCTATCTTGAGAGTCTTGAGTTTGTCTTGTGTTTAGTGATACACTGAGCTGAGTAATAGATGTCTTCCTGATTCTCATTCCTTGGAAATAGTTTTCTCTATAAACTTGTAGGACACTCTCTTTATGTCCTGGAATTTCACACTGATGTGCCATCATTAAGGTTTTTTTTTTTTGGCTATTTACTCTTCTGGATACTCAGTACTATAATTTCTTTCAAAATGAAAATTCAATTATTTTAAAGTGTGTGTGTGTGTGTGTGTGTGTGTGTTAGTTGTGATGGTCAATCTTTACTGTCAACTTGATTGGATTGATGAGTGTCTATGGGCTTAATTAAGCATATTTTTGGGTGTGTCTGTGAAAGTATTTCAGAGATAATTAGAAACCTGGACTGAATGTATTGACCCCATTCAATAAGCAGGCTACCTTCATCCCTTTTTCTCTCTCTCCTTCCCTCCTTTCTTCTCCCTCTATTCCCCCTTCCTCTTTCTGTCCTTCCTCTCTGCTTCCTGGCTGCATTGAGGGAATAACTTGGCTCCAGCACATTCTGTGATCATGTTGTTTTTTTCCCCCACTTTACCACAGGTCTGTAACAACAGACCAAACTGATCGTGGCTGAAACCTCTACCACTCTGAGCCCAAATAAACCTCTGCTCTTATGTTGTTCTCTCAGGTATCTGTCACCGACTTGGAGAAAAAGAATGAAACTCACAGAAGAGCTGACATTTATCCAGGCTTCTTACTTTCTGACCTGTGACTTCCTCCTTCACACCCTTCATATCTGGCAATTCTAAAACATGAGGCTTTATGAGTTGTTGTGAAAATATATGTTTTGAGATTTTGCTTTTTCTTCTTTGTGAAATTCTACTGTGGTATTTTTACTACCTCTGCTGTCTCTTCTGGATTCTTTCCCTAGGAATTTAGAGAAATACTGTGTTTGCTATATCCCTTTCTTATTCTCTTTATCATTAGGACTTTATTTGTTTGTTTGTTTGTTTGTTTTTACTCTATTGCTATCATGTTGGGAGTCAAGGAATGAGAAAAGTTAAATAAATGCCTGTGGTTAGTTGGCTATCTTTTTCTGTAAGTCCTGGGGCTATTTGCATTAAAGTTATAAAAAGACAAACTTCTTGATTGATACTTATGGGAAGAGAACATTTTAATTTGTATTAGCTATAAGCCAGAAAAGGAAGGAAACCGAATGTTACTTTTTTATCCATTGTTAAAGGAAGAAAATAGAAGACAATGGATTCTAGGAGAGCAAGGGTAAAGGTAGGGGCGTTGTGAATGTGAGTGTGTAAAATGATCTTTGGAAATGCTGTCTGGTGACTGCATCCCACTGGAAATGAGCATTCTACTGTCCTGTCAGACAGGATTTTCAGGCTGGTGTCTGCACACTAAGCCTGCTTCTTAATTCAGACTTAGGACATTGGTTGTTTATGTCAGAAATATAACAACTGATGGTCCTGCCATAGAACACGGGTTGTATTTAATAAGGATGAACAAGTTGCATCTGGTTGCGCAGGACAATAAGTGCAGAGTAGCTCAGTTCAATCTTGTTCCATTGCTGCTTCTATTACCCTTTCCCAGAGGGTTTTTTAAATTTATTTTTCCCCTCCCTTCATCCCTCCCCAGTCCCTCTTGCACCCTACCTCCCTTTCCCTCTTCCTTTCACACCCTTGTCTCCCCTTCTCCCAGTGCCTCCCTCCCCCACCCCTCCCATTCCCTGGAGGATCCTTTTGTGTGAATGCCAAATTTCCCTCTAAGTCCTCCACTCTAGTGAGGTGTAAGGACTCACTGGCATTGCCCAGAGCCCTTTCTTGTGCTTCCCTTCAGTATGGGAACACTATTATGACTCTTAATCCCTTGCCTCTAAGGATCCTAGTGCCTGTGATCCATGCTAGACTTTGGGAGGTGGTATCGTGCACGGTCGTGCAAAGTCTGATTATGGCTACTTCGGTCCTAACTTGTGTGGAGTATCTTGCGTATCATTGGTCCTCCTCATCTTTAGGCTCTTACAATCTTGCTCCCCCTCTTTGGCAAGTTTCCCTGAGCTTTAGGATGGGGAGAAATTTGGCTGGTCTGGCTCCAAGTGATTAATGTAGGGTCTCTGGTGTTCTGAATTAGGGCTATTTTGAGAAGCAGATTTCCTAAAACCCAGTGACACAGACTCTTCTGCTTCCTAGTTTCCTTCTTTTCCTTTTCCCTTCCCTATTGGGGTTGGAATAAAGGAATGGAATAGCTGTGTTCTTTAAAGAGAGGATTTTGAGGTTCCATCTTTTGTCAGTTCTTTGGAACTTTACAGTGGAGAGCACAGGCATTTTAGCAAGTACAACTAAGAATTCTTACAGCACGGGAGTACACTTATCTCAGCTGGAGCAGAAAGACGGTTGAGGTACCCAGTCTACTGTTAGTAAGATGAGTGTGTGTTGTGCATTTTGTGTGTGGGTGTGCATGTGCGCATGAGCATTTTGATGCCAGAGGTTGACACAGGCATCTTCTTCGATTGTTCTCCACAAGTATGTTGAGACAGGGTCTCTCACTTGAACCCAGAGCTCCCGACTTGGCTAGTTTAGTTAGCTGGCTTGCCCTGTAGATCCTCTGTCTTCATTTTTCAAGTGCTAGAGTTGCAGTTGAATCTCCATGCCTTCCTGACATTTTATGTGAATGTTGAAGATCTGAACTGGGGTCTTTATGTCCATATAGCAAATACTTCACCCATCCTGCCACCTCCCCAGCACCTAGCGAGACTCTTAATATGAGTTTACTTTGTCTCCTTATGATGATTAAGACCAGATAGATGTGTTTCTTTTTTGTTTGCTGATTTCAAATTGATATTGGTTAAGGGCTTGTGGTAGGATGTGTTTGGCAGAGAGAACACTGATTGTTCCTGGAGACTGATTCTTCAATGGGATGAATTCCCAATGGAGATTCTTAGATACAAATGTATAAATATCTCCTCATCATCTCCAAATGATAGCAGAAGAATGAGCAGCTATAAATTCAAGTACATAATTGTAAGGTTTTAAAACAGAAAGACAGACATACCACATCATAGATAAAGAATAGAGAAAGTTTACCGTTTACATGTTTGCATGGCCGAATAATTCTCTCTAAAACGGAGAAAACAAAACAAAACAAAACAAAACAAAACAAAAAACCAGACTCCAAAGATTAAGTGGAGTTTTTTTTTTTATTCCTAGGAATGTGGGCTGGGAGAAGGAGAGAAGGAGGGGAGTGAGTTATCCATCCCTGTCTCAGTGAGGTAGTGATTAAGCAGGACTTTGCAAAGGCTTGCTGGCTATTGGAGGGAGGGAGGGTGGTGACCAGAAAGCAGAGCTTTTGCTCTGAATGTGGGGTATGGAGGAACTGGGAATCCTATCAATGATACAAATAAGAAAGAGATGGCCCTGAACACAATATTGCGGTATATTTAAGGAGGCAGAAAGAGTCAGAGACAGTAGGGGCAGGGCGCGTGGAGATCACAGCTGAAGTGGATGTTCAAGGAGCTACTTTTTCATTGAAACTGAAAAGTTGCAGATTTTGAGTCAGCACACACAATTGAAGCTAGCAGATAACCAGAGGCCTGAAGGCAAGAAGGCTGGGTAAATGCCAGGATTCACCATAGTCAGACTCTACCATTCCTACCACTGCAGACTTCCATGCACCAAGAAATGTCTCCCGACTTAAGTAATTCAGTTTACTCAATCCTTCTGAGGACATTCAATAATACTATCAGTTCAATTTTTCTACATGAAGAAGCAGATCCCGAGAGTTTACATGACCTGTTCAGCATCTTAGGGAGCTGGGAATGGAAATGCAGACTTGGGCCTCCAGGGCTGGTGCTGCTAGGCATTATGTTAGAGCAACGCCCTAGCATCTGGATGCTAATGATCTTAGTCAAACATCTGGCAGCACCCAGACCTTCCTGCTATGATCTTTCCCCCTTTGATACTGATCTCACTGAGTTGTCCAGCAAAGGTTTTGATTTTGACGATCCTTCCCTTTTAGGATTTTGTAATGGAGTAAAACAAAATGGAACTATGCTCATATGTCTTAGCAAGGTAAATATTGGGCTGGGGACATGGATCAATGGGTAGAGTGTTTTCCTAGCATGTGCAAAGCTTTCAGTTTGACTCCTAGTCCTTCATAGACCGGAAGTGGTAGTCCATGCCGTGATTCCAGCACTTGGGACTTGGAGACAGGAGGATCAAAAGACTGAGGTCATCCTCAGTTGCAAGGTGATTTTCGAGGTAAGCCTGGCCTATATTCAACCTTGTCTCCAAAAAAGCCTTAAGTGTACAGATGCATTTATATGCGTGTGCCTATTACTAGTTGACTATTGAAAATAATAGATGCTTAAGGCACATGTTCCTTTGGTATAAAAATGATCACATGATGCCAACACTGAGAAATGAGCAGACTTGAGCAGAGGGCTGGGACTGGTGCTATGGGAAGGCAATGCAACGCACAGAATTATGCCCAAGGGGATCTGATTACTTCAGTGGCTTACATAAGTTGGCATTTTCCTCTTGACCCTTGGTCTTATCACTTAAACAATAAGGGAATTGGGCTGGAGCGTTTACAACAGATATCTGCTGTATGGATCCCTGGGACATTGCTTAGTGGACAATTAAAATGGTTGCAAGGAAGCTGAATGGAAAGAATCTATTGTCTCATCCTCTGATCCAGGATGTAATCAGGAAGTCTTGTCTTTACTAATTTTATACATTGAGATTACGTGCAGGATTTTCTGTGACTAAAGATTCTGTTGCTAAAACCCCTAAGCATACAATTTATTTACTCTTTTTGTTCTAAACTGTCAAATATTTATGTCACCTACATTGTGGTTAGTAAGACTCATGAGGATCCCTAATTGCCCCCATTTCACAAATAAATTTACATTCCGACTTTCTGTTGTCTCTTGAGCATGGCTAGCATTCTCTTTTAATCATTGCTCACAATGGTGAAGTCAATGTAATTGCACTAAGGGTGGTATCCTTGTACACCTTGTGATGACTTGACATAGGAGGTGGGTCTCCAGACATATCTGTGAGGGATTATCTAGATTAAAGTTAGCCATTAAGATTGTCCGTGAGGGATTATTTTGATTAGGTCAATGTGGGAAAACATTGTAATCTTGGGCTGGACAATTCTCTGGGAACTTGAAGTGTGTAAAAAGGGCAAGGGAACTTGAAGTGTGTAAAAAGGGCAAGTGATCACCTAATATTTAAGCTGTTTTCCAATTGTGAGCATGGTGTGACCCACTACTTCAAACTCTTGTTGCCTGACTTCTTGACCATGATGGACTGTAGCCTTGAGTTGTGGGCTGAAATAAACCCTTTCTCCCCTTAAGTAGATTTTGTCCAGGAATTTTAGCACAGCAACAGGAAGAGAAACTGAGGTACAGGTATTTCTTCTTTTCACCCATTTAATTCATTGCTCCATGAGTTCATCTCTGCACATTAATGGAGAAATGTGACCAGATTTTCTACAATTGTTACGATCTTTCTTTCTAGATGAATGAAATAAAAACTCGATGAAACAATTCCTTCAGGATGAGTTGGGAAGCCTGATCCTGAATCACATCGGCAAGTTACATTTGTTTACAGTGTCCTTTAACACTGTGGTTTCTTTTTACTATCCCAGGAGTAAGATTGCTGAGAACATCTTCATCCATGAATGGTTGTTGACAGGGCCATTCAGCTATGTGGATTTATGGTTGCAGTGGTTGTGATATACTTACAGGACAGTTTTTCACCATCCTCTTCTCTCTCTCCATACTTTTGGAGCCTTTTTTGAATCTTAGAATGGGTGGTATGTCTTGTTGAGGCTGAGCCCTCAACCTTCCCATTTTTTTTTTAATTATTAATTTTCTTCTCTACCAGTTTTCAAATGTTTAAATCCCTTGATTTTCTTCTCAAGCATGCATGGTACTTGAAACATATTTAATGAACTTTATAACTAACTATAGTTTATGATAACTAATTTACCTTCAAGCTCTAAAGTTAAAATTGAGATTACTCTCCTCTCTATTTGTTGAACACTTACAATTTTCTAGTACACAGTCTAGATACTTTATACATATTATGTCCCTTACTCCTCATAGCAGCTCTAAGCAGCCCACCCTGCTTCATATCAATTAATAGACTGGTAGGAGACACTGAGGTCAGACTTTGAATCTATGTCTGTAAGATTTGAGGGCGTGAAAATCCAGTGCCTCTTGTTGTTGCTTAGCACCTGGACCAGCTTCATCTGCTTGGGCAATTCTAGGATTCTATTTTGGTAAACCACAGTGTCTTATGCTGTGGCTCAAAGCAACAAGTGAGGGCATTACCTACCAAGTCTGTTTCTGTGAAGAATTGTGGTAGAAGAGAGCCGATTAAAATGCAATTGAGGCAACGGAATATTTATGTGGAATAAGTTCCCCACTTACTAAATAATGCTGCTAATGAAAAAAATCACATTTAACAATCTTCATAATAGTTTAAAGGCCATTGAGCACAAGAAGACAAACATTTAGCTGTCTGGAGAGATAGCTTGAGCAGCATGGTGGAAAGGAAAACTATTTAAAAATATGGTCATTTGAAAAAAATTTTAGTTTGTCTCTCCTCTTTCCCCATCAAGTAATTAAAGTTCTCAACTTGTTTGAAAATGGCTCAGATTTAATTTCGTTTTGTTAAGCACCTCTATTTTTCAGCGCAGAAAAAAAGGCTATTAGCATTCCCATTACCCGTTACAACCTCCTTTGTAATATGAAATTTATATGGGAAATGCTAATTGGACGTTCATCATCGTAAAGATAATGATTTCTGTACTTTGGGTGGTGATAATTAAGATGAAAGATGGGAATGATATGCGGTGAAAGTAGGATTTTCCACTTTCTTTTCATTTTCCACTGAGTAGTGATAGGGGAAGGCATTCTGTCCTTGATTTCAATGGCAAAGGAGAGCAGAGTCAAGAGGTCAAGGTTGGGTAAGAGGTGAAGGTTGGATGTAATCGCCAGTCCCTTGGTGTCCATCTGGCAACTTCTCTGTTACCTGATTCCTAATAATTCTAATTCCAGACGGGCTTACAAAGGATATGCTTCCCAGAGACAGATCTTTCCATTTCAGGTTGCTACTGTGTGGAGAAGAAATACTCCATCATTAATCCTGTCCCTTCCTGACCTCAGAAGATGGCTGAGCTGACTGTATTATTCAGGGGGGAAGGCTTAGCTCCAGGGGGACTTTCCTACTAGGGTCTTTCATAATTCTAGGTTTGCTGATGTAGTCTAGATTAATTTTCATGGGATTGGCTCCTCTGGAGTGTGGCTGGGGTGAGAAGGGACTCTTATTTTACTTGCACATTGATTTCCTAAAATGTTTTTAAATTAAGCAGAAGTCACTGACTTTATTATATGTAAAGAACTGAAGAATTGCTTATACACCAGTACTCAATGGAAATGATACAAGCAAATATCCTTTGTTTTATTTTTATTTTTTCAATTTTATTTTATTTTTTTGCATGTGTGTGTGTGTGTGTGTGTGTGTGTGTGTGTGTGTGTGTAAGAGGACACTTAAGGGTGTATGTGTGCCTGTAGAGGCTAAAGAATGACTCTGGGAATCATCTTGGATTGCTCTGTCTTTTTTGCTTTGCTGTGGCATTTCCCAGCCTTTGCCTTCCAGGAATAGAAGCGCAGTCTGCTGCCATTCTGCTGGCGTTTTCACATGGGTTCTGGAATTGAACTCAGATCCTTCTGCTTGTGAGGCAGGGACTTAACTGCTGAGCCATCTCTTCAACCCCTTCTTTTTATTTGTTTTGCAAGAGTGACTTGCATATTCCAAGCTGGCCTTACACTTGCTATGGAGCTGAGTCTGACCTTGAATTCCTGATTCTCCTGCCTCAGCCCCAAAGCCCTGGGATCACAGGTGTGCACCATCTTGTTTTTTTTTTTTTTTTCTTCCAGCATTGTTGAGCCTTGAGAAAAAGAAAGCAAAAGAGTCACTCCCAGACTTTATGTGGTGCTGCAGATGAAACCCAGAACTTCATTCGTGCTAAGCAAGCACTCTACCAACTGAGCTATATAGCCCCAGCCCCACAAGCATCCTTTTTAATGCAGTTTCATTCATATACTTTCTAATCTAGTAGATAGTTTTCCTCTAGGAACCAATCTCTGAACAAAATTAATTTTAAAGACATAGCATCAAGTGCTGCTCTTAGACCCAGTGGTTCCGTTTTTATTTTTCTGTGTTCCTAGAAAGAACAACCAGGAAGTAACTTTATGTTACTAATTATAAGACAAACGGTCTCAGCAGACAAATTAATACACTTTGGGCTACTTGTCTCTACTTGGTAACTTGTATTGTGCACATGTTTTGAATGTATTTATTTGTTTATTTTTAGTTTTACAAGCATCTGGAGTTTGAATCTCTGTTTCCCTCAATCCTCCCTCCCTTCCCATCATCAATCCATTCCACTCCCTTTCCCTTTCTACCTGGCCGCTTCTATGGACCCCAGGGTTCCCTCTGGCTTGTCTATTCTTGTGGGGGTATTTATTTATTCATTCACTTGGTGTTTCCACAGTTACTTGTTGATTAACTGCTCTGTATGTCAGACATTAGTCTAGGAAAATAGTTTTCCGCTCAAAACCTGGTGAGAAGCGCAGCTCTTAACCTCCAAGGATTTTCTTGACCACCAGTCATTTTGATTTAGCATCATTTCAGTATTATTTTTGCTTTCAAATGATCATAGACAAACTTGGACATGAGAGTCTTCACCTGAGGTTTAGAAAAGTCTTGTCTGAAAAAGCCAAACGGGGAAACTGATGGTTAAGGATTAGGATCTTTCTCACTAGGGAGAATGTGCTTTTGAGATGCCACCGTGGGTGGATGAGACTGGTGCTTCTTGGGTCCTGACCGGAGCACCCACAAATGAAAGGGGAGGTGTGATGGAGTGTTGTTTCCTGTTGCTCTGCCTCCAGGCAGACATTTTATGAAGGTTCTGTTTGTGGCGTGTCAGCCAGGGCAGCACATTTCTAAGTGCTTTGAGACCCGGAAGCCACTGACTTCTTCAAACCCTCCGAAGTTAGGGCTTTGATCGCATTGCCTGGTTCGCTATTGTCAAATTCTGCAGACTTGGAAAAAAATTTTACCCTTTTCTTGCTTTCTGACACATCCTCTCCTGGCCTGCTTGGTTTTGTTCACTCAGTAGCGTCAATTTCCAGCGGGCAGGGCAGGCTCCTCCTGTCTAGGGGCTTCACATTTCTGTTTTCTGTTCCCCGATGACTGTTTCCCCAGATCCTTGTGACATCGCCTCCTTTCCTCCCTGTGTGCCCGTTGTGCTCAGACGCCACTTCCACAAAAAGCCCTTTCTAGACACTCTATCCACATCTCTTACCACGAGTCTGAAACCTACTGGGCCTTGTCTTGCTTTGACACAACACTTTGCAGCCTGTGACATATGCATTCGTTTATATGTTTATTTGAATGTTTAGCCCCTGAAGGAAGAGTCTGGTTTCTTCCATTTCTCTGTTTCTGCCATCATCCACCTGGTCTACCTGGTTGAACCTGGTTGATGCAGGCAGTCTGTACATGTTGTAGGTGTTATTTTCATCCACTTTCAAGAGGGAGAGAGCCTGAGACTAGAGGGAGTCAATGAATTTGCTTCCAGGTGGTGAAGTGGCATCTAAACTCTAGCCTACTGCAGAGCCGAAGCTCCTGTCTTTACTACTAGATCGTTTCTTGAATTGCCTTCCAAGGGCCTGGCCTGGATCTTACACTTCCTGTACCTGAGGGTGGAAATGATCTCTTGCATGGATGAGTAACAGTAACATGTGTTTATTGGACACTTTTACTAGTCAGATAATCTTCTAGGTACTTTATTAGCCATTTAGTTTAATTAGAAATTTTAGGAGATGGTACAATTATTAGCTGTGGTTTACAGATGACCAATTTAAGGTACAGAAAGTCAGAATAAACTGTGAAATCCTAGGACTGGAGCCACTAAAGTGCCTCTTGGAATGTGATGACCCAGGTAAAATCCTCATATTTCATGACAAGCACTTTACTCAGTATATACATACATACATACATACATATACATATGTATTTTTTTCTAACCCAGGCGTACTATCATGTGTTTTTAATTCCAGTGCTGGGGAAAGATGGAGATCCCAGTCTCACCTTTGAGGTAATCCCAGGCCAATGTGAGATACTCTTTCAATAAACAAGGTGGATGTTACTTGAAGAACAACAGTCAAGGTTATCCTCTGACCGCCATGTGTACATATATGCACTGGTGCACACACACACACACACACACACACACACACACACACTCACACACATACCCCTCCATGCCCAGTTGCAAATCTACAAAGCAATGAAGCTGGTATTGAGTTTGACTTGAGGCCCTGGCATGGTTTGAACATGTGGTGTCTCCAGCAAGCTCATGGGTTTGAATCCTTGGCAGGGGTCAGTGTTTGGAAAAGTTGTGAGACCTTTAAGAAGTAGAGCCTTGTGGGAGGAAAGCACATCAAGGTGGGGTGGGGGTTGAAGTTTGGTAGCCTGGCCCTGATTCCTTTTTCTCTTGTCTTGTTATTCTTCCTAATAGCTGAAGTGACTTGAATTGGCCTCTCGACTCTTCTTCCAACCATGCATTCTGCTATGCAATTCCCTTGTAAATGGATTATATCCCCTCTGGAACTATAAGCCAAATAAACACACCTTTCTCCCCTACATTGCTTGGATCTGAATGCTGTCTCCCAGCATAAAGAAAAGTAATTATAATAGGTCCCATGCACCTATCCACTAAACTTAGTGCTCCTCCAAGAAGCTCTTAGATGTTTTCTTTCCCAATTGTCCCTCTCTCTGGGAAATCTATACTGTGCTCATGGGCTGTGTGTCTATCTTGCTTTAAGCATACAAAGAGTAAGATTTTTCTTCTGATAACCCTTAAGGAAATCGTTTTATCCCTGCCCTAGACTGATCAGGCCTTGTTGCCTCATCTCATGTCCTTCGCAAGGCCTAGGTTTGGGGTTCTTCAATGTATTTTATGAGTTGCATTGTTGTCTGTTGATTCAGAGCATTATGATTTCTGGGCAAGCCAGACACTGTGTGTAGAGTGGGCTGAGCACAGATTGGCTGCTGGGAAGATTATTGAGCTGCATGGCCCACACCGCCACAGCACGAGTTTGTCCTGCAGATCTGAAACAGAGCTGGTTTCCATCCATGGCTCAGTTCAAGACTGGCTGGCTCCCTCTCTTCTGACCTTAGACATCAGCATCAGCGCCCTGCTTCTTCCAGGGGACGGCAAGGTCACGAAAGCCTCCACACTCCAGTCTGCTGCAGGTTTCCTGGCAACAGGAGTTGACATCAGCAGTTCTTGGAACGCAATGGCTTTTCCATGTCTTGAAGTATTTGAAAGGTGTGCTCATGGGAATTTCTCGTGGGCAGAAAATACATTAAATCATACTTGTCCCTTGCCATGGTGCCCTGCATTTGTGCTTAAAGAAAAAAGAGGCAGAAGGGTTGCAATGGGTGGATCAGTTTCTCCTTTCGTCATCTGGCTGCTTCGCCCCAGGGCATATTCAGTCTAGTTTTGTTTCACCAGCTGCTGAAGCAGGTGTAATTCCAGCTTCACTAGCTGTGGCTGCAAAACCCAGCTGGGTGCAACCTTCCTGTGTGGACTAATGGCTTCTTTTTGTCTTTTCTGTTCTTCCTTTTTCCATCTTTCTTCACTGCCTCCCCGGCAGATCTGGATCTACATGGACCACAACCATGTTCTCCACTTAGGTTCTGTCAAGACATTTCGGGGAGGGAAGACAGGCTGTCATTGATTTCTCTTGCTCTTTTCTTCTGCTGGGCCACCGTGGGCTGACAACATCCCTCGCTTGAGCACCAGCTTTAATCGGATGCCTCTGGTTTTGGTGAGTCTCTCTGTGTGATTCTGTTTGAGTTATGGCAACCACTTCCTTCTCGTTCTTTCATACCTGGGGGTGTGTCCTAATCAGGTTTTTGCTTACCATATTTTATGATTGAAATCTCAGAACCTTGTGAAGCCAGAGAGGGAGAGCAAACTTTCTTCTCCCAGAGTTAACTGACTCTTAGCAAATGGGCTGTGGGAGGAAGGTCATGACAGACTGGACAGAAGGATGGGAGGGTGGGGGACCAGAGAGGGGACTTGTCTAGGACATGCCTTTGATACGCAAGACCATCCGTGCCAAGTCCACATTCTATTGTCCTCCTTTGTTCAGGCTATCACAGTCAAGGATCAAGCCTGCTACCCAACATCACTCCATGGCAAGAGTCTAAGATTCCCTTGCTCCTGCATCCCACCCCAATTATCCACACTAGCCAAGTCTAAAACTGCTTGGCCAGCTTACTCTACCTTGCCTCCTCTTTCCTGATGAAAACAACCAGAACTCTTGCCCACGTTACTTTTAATTTATTTATAATTAATTGTTATCCTTCTCTCCATCACCTCATCTTATCACCCCTCTAAACTTTATTTTATTGTGTGTGTGTGTGTGTGTGTGTGTGTGTGTGCACATATATATCAGATGGCACTGTGTATCCCTGTGGGGGCCCAAGGGTGACTTTGGGAACCATCCTAGATTGCTTCTACTTCCTTTTTGCTTTGTTCTGAGATTTCCCAGGATCCGCCCACCAGGACCAGAAGTTCATGCCACCTCCAATTCTGCCTGGTGTTTTTATGTGGGACCTGGGATCCAAACTCAGGACCTTCTGCTTGCCAAGCAGAGTCTTAACCCCTGAACCATCTCTCCAGCCCTTTTCTTTGGGAGATTTCTGGTCAAACTTCCCTCCTAACCCTAATGTTTCTTCTTGTATATGTGTCTCACTGAGTCCAATAGGGGATGTCTGTTCTTGCATGTGCCTGGGTGCGTGTGCCCAGGTACTCAATGAGGCACAGGCATTATTCCAGATGAAGACCATTTCCTCTTTTTCCAGACCTTCTTTCTTTCCCTACTTTCCAGTCCCTCTGCTTTCCGATTGGCAGCATGCTTCCTATATGCCCGCGGTGGCAACCATGAGTAATGAGCTGTTTTTTCACTGACCTTCCTTCTCCATTTATTGATCTCACTATTTTTGATTGCCACATTTTTATTTTTATCTGATTTCTTAAGTGTGCATTTTTTATTATTTTAGTGTTCTATTCATGAATATAATGAATTTGTAATATTTTTCACACTTGAATCCCTCCTCCTTTTCCCACTACAACCCTTCTTCTTCCCTGCCAGCCTCCTTCCTATTTTCTTACCTTTTTACAAGAGTGACTCACGGAATTTCATCTGAGTTGCCTTTGATGCATGTGCCTGAGCATGAATCAGAGGATTCCTGTCTCTTTGGTATTTTTTACCCTGCTCAGTACCGAGTATCTGTGGCAACACTCCTTGCTTGTAGTGCAGATGACTTGACGCCAGGCCCTGTGTGAAGCCATCCTCACTTATGAGCTCTGTTTTCCTCACTCACTTTCCTAGCTACATGCTGTGATTAACATTAGCCTCTTCTTGCTCACCAGGACTTTGAGATACATAGATTTCATCATTTATTGAAGGTCATACAGCTATTAAGTGATAGGCCAGGGTTCAAGTTAGACAATCTGGCCTCAGAGTCTCTGCCGCGAATCTCCCTGCCCTATAAAATTGCATTTCGTGCCATCTCTATTTGACCTGCTCTTTCTCAAGAAGGAATATGCAGGAGTTATGCAAGAGATGCCAGGCTCTAAGCATTACTCCACTGATAGCACCCACAATGTCTTTTGAGCTTCTCTGTTGATTCTTGGATCTAGTTACAAGTTAAGGTTAGTTCAATAGCCCTTGTTGGCTTCCTATTGCTGTGCACTAGCTCTGAGGAACCCTAGCTAAGTGACTGAAGCTTTTCTGGGCAAGAGGGATCTGAGCATCTGCTTTCTCTAGGGCTGCGGTCTGTCCTGCAGGTGTATGTGATTGTCCCCGCAAAGAACTGTTTCCTTTTGCCCAAGAGGGTGCCTGACATTTTTACTTGCCTTGCATGATGAAATTTGTAGCAATAAGACAATTTAATTAGCACAACAGTTTGAGTTTTAATAGTTACTGTATTTAAGTGATTTCCCTGGCACTCCTGCTGTTTTATGAAGCTATAATTTGGCTCCCAAACAGAAAGACAATAAGGCCACATCAAGAAAAAAGATGGCATTGCAGTTCTGGAGGTTAAGCGCCTCTGCAGCCAGGACAAGGTATGGGTGAGGCAGGACGCCCATCTTTGCTGGCTTCTGCCAATGCTGTTCTGATTGTTTACTGTATTTCATGGAGTCTGTTGGCTGAGAACTCCGCTGTGTGGTGGAAACTTTCCAAACTCACAGAGAATAAAGGACTTGCCAGGGCTTGAAGTCAGGTTGGTTTGCCTTTCCTTGACCACACCAGCTGCTGGTGATAGCATCCAGGTTAAAGTGGGGATTATCTGGTGTCCATGTAAGATTTCCTCCTTCCCTGGTCCAATGATATTCTTTAAGTTAGATAACTATTATAAATATAAAACATACATACAAGTCCTACAACAGCAGAGGCAGGCTTATATTTTAGATTAGCATGGTGGTAGACATGACCTAGGGACCAGGTTATGCCTATGAAGAGAGGCTTGGTAGGGGACCCGTTCTCAAGTTCTGTAGAATTCCAAGTGAGTACTGGTGGGGAACTTGCTCCCGAACTCTGCAGAATTCCCCGACTCCTGGTTGGGTGTCAGGCTGGACCTTAAAGTGTCCGACGGATTAACTTTGAATTCCTGAAATACTTCAACAAGTTCTTTCCTTTTTTCCCATTTTTTTATTCTTGGAAGTTTTCCTATAGAAACATGATGAATTTATAGTCTTCATCCCCCAGTAACCAACCCCATCCCTTTCCCATCCCACCCTCCATGTTCTGCTATCCTCCTCAGCCAGCCCTGTGCTCATGTCCCTCTGCATGTGTGATCCACTGGGGCCCCATCCAGGAAGCCTGTATTTGCAGTGCCTGGACACTCGCTGGGATAGGAACGGCCCATTAGTGCGCAAGCTGTCAAGTAAAGAAGCTCCCCCTGTTGGGTCTAGAACCAGTCCAAAGCCCCCTGTCCGGGTGGGTGGGGTTGTGTCTCTTGAGGTCAGTCTTCCTCTATGTCCACCATAATAGCTGGCTTTTCAAATTTCTTTCTTTTTAAAAGTAAGCTTTTGCCACTCATAATAAGAAACCTTACTAGGTTGTGTTGGATCTCTTCCCCGCTTGGCAGATGTGTGAGATTTATTATATGGAGAACAGAGAATAGGGAACTGGGTGCCCTTCTGAATATGAGGTTGGCCTAGAGCTGTATAATCATTTGGCAATGGATCCAACTCAGGAGGGACCATTTACCATTGGAAACCTTGGGACTCAACTGAGATGGATATATTATCTGAGTTCTCAAGTGCGAACAATAGTGTCAAATTACTGCTTGAAAATTGTGTGTGTGTGTGTTCATCATCTTGTCTTTCCCCAGGTGAGAGGTCAGTTGCTCTTCTTTCCTATGCCCAGCAAGAGTTCTTTGGCTTTTGAGTGGCTTAGTGTGGGCACATTCAGAACAAATTATGCGTTCCTCTCCTTTTGTTTATTTTCACGCACAGCTGTTTTAAAATTTTCTCTCTGTGTGCTGTGTTTCTTCATCATGGGTGATGGTATGTAATTCCCATAGAAACAGGAGATCATTTCAGATGAAAGGGAAACTTAAGCTCTAGTTATTAAAGGTGGTCTTTGGTGGCTTTCGTATTTCCAGGTTCAGACTTGCTCTTTGGGGACTGGGGAAAGGATAAAGCAGGATATTTTGATGCCAGTGTTTTGACACTTCATAACCATCAGCCTTTGTGCAATTTTTCTCCCTGAGAAAAACATTTCTGACCTTTGTCGGTAATGTTTGATGAAGGCTAATGGTAGTGTTTTCCATTTCTACTACAAAGAACAAATTGGATTTTTTTGAAACACTAGATGATACCTACTTTGTTACCTTTTAAAAAAACAAATCCCTGAAATTTCAGCTTTTTGAGAGCTGCCATTGGAGCACTCACTGTTATCAGAAATAAGTCACACATATCATTTCATTCAACCTTTATGGGATTTATGTTGTGTCTGATCATGTGATACATATGTGTGTATGTGGTGTGTATGTTTATATATATGTGCATCTATAATACATCTGCCAATGTCCTTATGCGTTAAGGATTATTGTCCCCATTTTACAAAGGAGGACACTGAGCCATCAGATATACAATAGTGTGCTCCATCTCACACATCTGCAAGTGGCAGAGTGGCAGTTCACACCCACATAGTTTACTTCTTGAACTCCCATGATTAACTCTGCTCCCCATTGCCTTTCTGATGTGCCAAGGAATGGAACCAGCAGAGATGTTTCTAGCCCGAAGGATCTCTCCCCAGGATGCCCAAACCAGCCAAGTACATCATTCTTTCCATCTTGATTAGGATTCTCAGTCCATGCTTAGCCACTCTTGGCTGTTGTGCTGTTTTCTAAGTGTGCTGGTGTCAAAGGATGATTTGAATGAGCGATCTCAGACACCGCGGGTCTTTTCTAGCATAGAACCTGAGGTTCCAGTCGACTAAATTAGAAGACTTACAGATGTCAACATTCTGAGGACCTAAAGGAGGAATGGGAAAATGGATAACACACACACACACACACACACACACACACACACACACACACACACACACATGCCTCTCTCAGGTTTGGTTATTGGTTTGACATGATGAGAAGGTGAACCAAAAATATGATGTGGAAATGAAAAGCAAACAGGGCAAGAAAGCAGCAAAAATCTGTTAGAATGCAGCCAGCGTGGCAGAAAATAGCATGATTGTTGCAGTTACTCTACATGTTCCTGATAAATTACACCAAACAGCTTAAGGGAGCAAAGGGCTTTATTTTCTCTTACGATCATTCGGTTACAGTTCTTAGATCGGCTTGTCAGGAGAATCAACATCAATATCAGGGGCCGAGGGAACTAGCCACACCATCTCCACATAACAGCTAAGAGAGGGACAATCTTACTTGTCAGACCGGCATATACAGAAGAACACAAACTTTCTCAAACAGTTCCCTCCATCTTACTCACCTGCTCAGGGGCCAGTCCTGCCCACCGTGGGCTGGGGCTTCCCCATGCACTAGACAAGCTCCCGCAGGTTCATTCTGGGCTTAACTCAACTATTAATTCTCCATAACTGTGCCCAGAGTTGCAACCCTCAACTGTCAAGTCGACACCTGTATCTAACTGTGACAATGCTGAACTCTAAAACATGATGTGGGAATGGAAAGTCTAAGCTGGCCAAGTTGGAGGTGACAGTTTTGGTGGCACTGAGGAGAGACTGCTGGAGGTGAGGTGGAGGTGAAGTAGAAGGCATAGGGTGGTGGGCATTTTAGATCACAGGAAATGGGGGAGCCCCTGGATTATCTTCAAGGACAAGTGACATAATTAAATACAGACTTTGAGGTATTCAGTCAGGTCTGATGAGAAGGACTGGTGATTAGAAGGAGATCAGTCGCTTTAATTTATTCTTTCACTGTGCCTGGCTCAGACTCTCAAAGGCCCTCTGGAAAAAAGATGGCAAATCTTCATCAGCCCTGACTTCTCCATTGCAGAATACCCAGGGCGGCTTCTATGGAGGAAACAGTCAGCATCTGAGCAATGGTCAATTTTTATCGACATGATAATTTTCTGCCATTATGAAGCAATGTCTATCGACCTTTAGGATTCACAGATGTGGTCAGTTAGATTTGTTTAGAACCCTCCCTGAATGCCAGGAGTCTACCTAGGAAATAATGAAGGGCCATTTATCCTTTTGAGAATCTTCTTAAAGGGAATCAATAACCTCGTTGGAAAGAAAAATTGCATCATTTCTAGGAGATGCCTTTCAGGTGAGTAACGCTGTTTGAGCAATGAGCTACCATTTGCAGCATTCTGACAACAGACCCCAACCTTATGCTGATGGACAGTAGTAGCTCATTTCATAAAATATAAGCTTCACAATGAAGCTTTTTCTGATGAAGACATTGGGGCTTCATGACTTAAAAAGTGTGCTTAGGGCTGGGGAGATGATTCAGGGGGTTATAGCCTTTGCCTCAAAAGTAAAAGGACCTGAGTTTGGATTCCCAGCTCCCACATAAAAATGCCAGACAGAAATGGTGGCAGTCAGTAATTCTGGTCCTAGAAAGCCAAATCTACGAAACCTCAGAACAAAGCAATAAGGGGGTAGAGCAACTTAGGATGATTCCAGATCCTTAGATCTCCACAGATATTCTTGTGTACACACACACACACACACACACACACACACACACATACACACACACAAAAGCAAAAAAATATGTTCATTTGCCTACAGTAAGTAGTAAGAGATTTGAGCTTGGCTTATCAGCCAGTAAAGACACTGTATGTAAGTTATATGTGGTGTGTGTGTGTGTGTGTGTGTGTGTGTGTGTGTGTGTGTGTGTATGAAATCTGTGTGCCATTTGTTTTATAAATTTTTCTTCTAGTGCCCATTTAAATTGAGCATAAAAGTACCACCCACCCACTGCTTATAGTTGCGTGCTAATAAAATAATCTGTACAATTACTGTATTAACTCTGTCATGAAATAGAAATAATATTTATATATAGAATACCGGGTTATCTAAAGGATAGGAACCATCATTTGAGACTTCTGTATGAGTGTATGGATTTTGACCTATGTAACTCTTTAACACAAGCTTAATGCATTAGTAGCTTTATTATTGTATGGGGGATATGACAGAAAGACTGCCATGGTGGGGATATTTTAATGATTCTGCAGGGATTTTTCCCACCAACTAAGAGTCTGAGAAGCCCAAGCAGACTCAGAAAAGGTTAACCATCAAAAAAAGTGCTTTGTTCTCAGGCGCCGAGTCAGATGAATATACGCTTTCTCCTGCCTAATTCTGAGGGCTGGTTAATTTCGTGACACTAATGGTTTCTGTGACAGCCCTGAAGTTGAGGGTCACAGACCTCCAGCTGAGGAAGGCAGAACCCTGGGAAGTCATTTACCACTCCAGGTGAGGCCTGAAAAATTCTTGGCCTTTTAATTAGGGGATTTGCATATTAATTCTCAAATCAGAAGTGAGGTAGGGAAGCCAGTAGTCCCTGTAGAAATGATGGGCTGATTGGAGGAAGAGACCAGAAGTGGGGTAGGGCGTGGGGGTAGAGGAAGGAGCCTGTGCGCCTGTTTTCTTTGCTGGTTTCTCTAAGAAACTGCCCCGAGGTCACTCTGAAAAATAATAATAAAAAAAAGTAAAGTCTTACTCTGATTCCTCTTGCTTTGACCTCTTTGCCTCACATTTAAGCAGGACATACACACCAGCTGGGTGGAATAGTCCTTATCAATAATGCTGATAATGGTGCCCATCATTTAGAATAACAACTGGGACCATTTAGAAAGGCAGGGTTAACCCTTGGCCTTGTTCTCAGCATGGATGGCTGATCTTTAGAGTTTTGGTCTGGCTTTTCTTGTCGGAGGAAATAGGAAGGAAAAGATTGAAGAGAAGAAGTAAGCATCCTGCCAGCTCTCGCTACCCAAGCCACATATTGCTTCTCCGGCCTCATGGCTGGGAAGTTCATAAGCAATTTAAGTAATTGGCCCTCGTTTAGCAAAGTAATATGCTGGATAAAGGAAGGAATATTCTAACTTTGGTTTTAGTGCACTTGAGTTCACAGAAGCACTGGGCATAGGGAAGAAGGTAGTAATTTTTTAAAAAAAATTCTACTTTTACAAGCATATTCCTGCTTTCCTCCATTTCCCCTCGTTCCCATTCCCTCCTTTCCTTCATCAATCCCTCCCATACCCTCCTAACCTCCTGCCTGTATGCTTCTATGGACTCCAGGGTTCCTTTGGCTTGTCTACTCTTGTGGGGGTTCAGGCCTCTGTGGCAAACCAAGTTGCTTCTCTTTGGACCACCCCACTGACAGGGGCATTTCCCTTCGCTCTAGTCCCCAAGTTTTCCACTGTATGTTCTTATCTTGAGTTCCTAGGTAGTCTATGGAAATATGTTGGTCTATCAGTCATTATGCAGGTCTGGGAAGGACAAGTCTCACTGTAGTGAGTTCCTAGATGGAGTAGTCCTGCTTTGAGTGGAACGTTTTGTCCAGCTGCGAACCTTCCCATTTTTAGGTTCTTGCAATCTCATTGCCTCCTCTTTTGCAAAGTTCTCAAAGCTCTAGAATGGGGAGAGATTAGGTTGGCCTGATTTGGGGTGAGCCTTGCTGAGTCACTGGTACTCTGCATTACAGCTGTCCACTGCTGTCCACTTCACTGCTCATCTAGTGGCCTAGGCTGCATCCTGTCAGGATGTTGACGTCCTCTACCTCTGTTGTAGATTTCTGGACCAATGTTAAGTGTTCTTCCAATCTTTGGGTATAATAACAGCTATCTCCAGAACAGTTTGATGTACTGTCTTCCTTTAAATTTTTTTTATTATTATTTATTCAACTGTGTGCATGTGCGTGTGTATGTGCGCGCGCGCGTGTGTGTCTGTGTATGTGTAGAACCACGGACGAATTCGCGAACCACCATGGACGCCTCCACCTCCTTCTGCCTCGGGATTCACAGGCTCTGCCCTACCAGGACCAGAAGCGCAGGCCGCCCCCGCTTCCACCTGGCGTCTATACGTGGGATCTGGGATCCAAACTCAGGACCTTCCGCCTGCAAGGCGAGGCTTAACCCCTGAGCCACCTCTCCAGCCCTGATGTACTGTCTTCCTACCCACAGGTTCATTGGCTGTTTTTCCTTATTGATCTATTTCCTTCCCTTTTTTAGGGAAGAAGGTAGTAATTTTTGAACAGATGCACATATAAGAATTCAGTGGGGTTTTGGCCTGGGCCACGCCCCGGGACCCCTGGACCCCTTCTCCCTCCTGTGCAGCCTTTGTCCGCCTGACCCCACTGCCCACTCCCTCCCCCAGGCCCCCAGGTGAGTCCCTGCCAAGCCCCGCCCAGGTCATCCCCTGTCCAGTTTTGGCCTGGGCCATGCCCCAGGCCCCAGGCCCCTTTCTCCCTCCCGCCTGCCTGACTGCCCAACTGGACAGGACGTGCTCCCTTTCCTCCATCCCTGGAGCTTGGGTGGGGCACTAAGCCAAGTCCCAGGTCCAGGGTGAAGAATTCTGCCATCAACATCAGCCCCTCTGCCTCTCTGGCCCACCAGGGACCCAGTATGTGGTCTACAGAAGACACACTGCTACTCAGAATTCAATAGAGTCCAAAGAAAACTCAAGCCAAGTTCTAAGGGTCAAAGGCCATACATCTGTAAACCTCTACAATCATCCTATCACATGGGAGAGATTCTTCACGTCCACCCCAAAGATAGCTAAACCTCCTTTTTTTTCACCTTACTGTTCCTTTCTAATATTAATCACTATAGATTAACTTTTCCATAAAGCCACCCCAAAAACACAACTCCAGGGATCAGACCACTCACCCTCACATATCACCAAGATACTACATCGTAAAAGTGCACTATCATACTAATACTCACTCCTTGTCTACTTAACCTGACTTAATTGATGTACTAACAGCCTAACAGCTTCAACTAGGAAATAACAATAATAAAAGACAAACATACCCAACCCCAAGGCAAGCACTAGTAATAACTGCCCAAGTGTAGGAATACCAACTAAATCAGTCAAAAACACACAGAAACTGAAAAGCCCTAGAAGACAAAACAACAATGCCCAAGTCAAAGTGCAGATCCATGAGAAACAAAACCCAAGAAGACCAATCTCCCACTGAAAGAATTAACCCCTTAATGATGGATTCCAACCAGAACAAATTCACAGAAAACAGCCAAGAAAGCCAGACGCAAGACGACTTTCAAAGTATGATCATTATCATGATTAATACTATGAAAGAGGAAATACAAGAGGAGTTAAACAACCGAATCAACCACTTTGAACAGAAACACAACAGGCATCAGGAGGAGTTGAGAAAAACAGTTCAAGAAACAAAAATAGGCATAGAGCAGTTAAAAGAGACTCAAGCAGAGTTTAAAACTGAACTAAAAGAGAAGCTATCTTCAACCCAAAGCTCAACAGAGAGTCTTATCAGCAGAACTAATGAAGCAGAAAATAGAATTTCAGATCTTGAAGACAAAGTGGGAGAATTAACCAGTTCAATGGAAAAGATTGTTAAAGCCAAAAAGATACTTAAGAGGAACATTCAAGATATATGGGACATCCTGAAGAAGCCTAACATGCACATTCATGGAATACCAGAGCAAGAATCTCAAAATACCACCCCTGAGGAAATTTTTCAAAGGATCATCAAGGAAAACTTCCCTCAACTGAAGAATGAGAGGCCCATCCAAATACAGGAGGCATTTCGTACTCCAAACAGATATGACCAAAATAGAAAATCGCCACGGCAAATAATAGTCAAAACGCTCCCATTCAAGACAAAGAAAAGGTGCTGAGAGCTTCAAGAGAAAAAAAAGCAAGTCACTTTTAAAGGTAAACCTATTAAAATAACAAATGACTTCTCAATGGAAACATTAAGCAAGAAGAGCTTGGAGAGACGTACTTCAAGTATTAAATGAGCAAAAATGCCAACCCAGATTGATATACCCAGCAAAACTATCTGTCATAATTGAGGGAGAAAGAAAAGTTTTCCAGCACAAAGACAACTTGAAGCGATACATGTCTACCAAACCAGGCCTTCAAAAAATGCTAGAAATGATATGCAAACTTGAAGAAAAGAACAGGCATATCCAGGAGAACAGAAGGCAAGTATAACACCATTAAAAGCGAAGCAATGTACTTATAAAAACTACTAAACATAATAAATGTCTGGAATTAACACTAGTTTCTCCATTATAACACTAAATGTTAATGGAATTAATTCACCGATTAAGAGAAACAGATTACAAACTTGGATTAAAAATCACAATCCATCAATCTGCTGCCTGCAGGAAACCCATCTCACCACAAAAGATAGGCATGCCCTAAAAATGAAAGGCTGGTCAACAATTCTACAAGCTAATAGAAGCAGGAAACAGGCAAGTGTAGCCATTATGATATCAGACAAAGTGGACTTCAAACCAAAGAAAATTTTAAGAGACACGGATGGATACTACATTTTAGTCACAGGTACAGTTCACCAGGAAGACTTCACAATACTGAACATATATGCACCCAATACGGGCCCCTCCACATTCATTAAGAAAACCCTACAGCGACTAAAGCAAGAAATCAACACCCAAACGATAATTCTTAGGGACTTCAACACTGCCCTCTCAACATGGGATAGATCAACAGGTCAAAAGCTTAACAGAGACACTTTGGACCTTAATCAAACCCTTAAAGAAATGGACCTTACAGATCTCTATCAAACTTTTCACCCAAGCACCAAAGAATACACATTTTTCTCAGCAGCACACGGAACTTTCTCCAAAATAGATCACATACTGCGCCACAAAACGAATCTACACATATACAAAAAAGTTGAAATTCTAACCTATGCCCTGTCAGACCACCATGGCCTAAAGCTGGACATCCACAACACAACAAACAAGAGAAAATACACTAACTCTTGGAAACTTAACACTATGATGCTGAATGAGAACTGGATTCAGGAAGAAATTAAAAAGGAAATTCAAGATTTCCTGAAAGTGAATGATAATGAAAATACAACTTACAAAAATCTCTGGGACACAATGAAAGCTGTTCTAAGAGGTAAGTTCATAGCTCTTAATGCCTACATCAGAAAACTGGAAACATCAGAAATAAACAACTTAACAATGCAGCTTAAGGCTTTAGAGAAACTTGAGCAATCTGATCCCAAAAGTAGTAGAAGAGAGGAGATTAGCAAAATAAGGGGAGAAGTATCTGAAATTGAGATTAAGAAAACAATAGAAAAAATCAACCGGTCAAAAAGGTGGTTCTTTGAAAAAATAATTAAGATTGATATACCCCTAGCTAAATTAACCAAAAGCAAGAGAGAGAAAACCCAAATTAACAATATTAGAAATGAACATGGAGTTATCACTACTGATACCCAAGAAATCCAGAGAATTATAACATCATATTTCAAAAAATTATACTCTGTGAAGTTTGACAACACAAAAGAGATGGATGAATTTCTAAGTAAACACAACTTACCTAAATTGAATCAGGAAGTTGTGAATTATTTAAATAGCCCTATAACATATAAGGAAATTGAAGAAGTAATCTCGAATCTTCCTACCAAAAAATGTCCTGGACCAGATGGAATTAGCATAGAGTTCTACCAGACATTTAAGGAATTAATAACACCAATACTCCTTAAACTGTTCCATCAAATAGCAAAGGAAGGAACACTACCAAATTCCTTCTATGAAGCTAATATTGTTTTAATCCCAAAACCTAATAAAGACTCACTTAAAAAAGAAAACTATAGGCCGATCTCTCTGATGAACACAGGTGCAAAGATTCTCAACAAAGTCTTAGCTAATCGGATTCAAAAACATATTAAAAAGATTATTCACAGGGACCACGTAGGCTTCATCCCCGGCACACAAGGTTGGTTCAACATACGCAAATCAATAAATGTAATTCATCATGTAAACCAGTCCAAAGTCCAAGACCACATGATACTCTTGATAGATGCAGAAAAAGCCTTTGACAAGATCCAACAGCCTTTTATGATGAAAATGCTAGAGACAGTAGGAATGGAAGGAACCTTCATCAATATAATAAAAGCTGTATACAACAATCCCACAGCAAGGATTATGCTCAATGGGGAACAATTGGAAGCATTCCCACTGCAATCAGGAACTAGACAAGGCTGTCCACTCTCACCACTTCTATTCAATATTGTACTTGAAGTCTTAGCTGAAGCCATAAGACAAGAAATGGACATAAGAGGGATTCAAATTGGCAAGGAAGAAGTCAAGCTATCCCTATTTGCATATGACGTGATCTTATACCTGAGTGATCCCAAAAACTCCACCAGGAAGCTCCTGGAACTAATTGAGAAGTCCAGCAGGGTGGCAGGATACAAAATAAATGTGCAAAAATCAGAGGCCTTCCTATATGCCCAGAATGAAAGAAGTGAAAAAGCCTTGAGAGAAACAATCCCATTTATTATAACCCCTAAAAAAATGAAATACCTTGGTATAAACCTAACCAAGGAGATAAAATACTTTTACAATGAAAACTTTAAAACCCTAAAGAAAGAAATAGCAGAAGACACCAGCAGGTGGAAAGACCTCCCTTGTTCCTGGATTGGGATAATCAACATCGTAAAAATGACCATCCTACCAAGGGCAATGTACAAATTCAATGCTATACCAATTAAAATCACAAAGCAATTCTTTAAAGAAGTTGATCAAACAATCTCAAAGTGCATATGGAGGCACAAAAGACCCAGGATAGCAAAGACAATCCTGAGTAATAAAAACACTGATGGAGGTATTACGATATCAATCCTAAGTCTATACTACAAATTCATAGTTATAAAGACAGCCTGGTACTGGCTCCAAAATAGACACACAGATCAATGGATAAGGATTGAAGTCCCAGATATAAGCCCACAAAATTACAGTCATTTGGTCTTTGACAAAGGGGCCCAAAAAATCCAATGGAAAAAGAACAGCATCTTCAACAAATGGTGCTGGCAAAACTGGATCTCCACATGCAGAAGATTAAAGCTGGACCCATACTTGTCACCATGTACAAGACTTAATTCCACATGGATCAAGGACCTTGATTTCGGGCCAGAGACTATAAAAACCATAGTTGAAAGGATAGGGAACTCCCTCGAGCTGATTGAGCTAGGCCAACATTTCCTAAACAGACATCCAATGGCATAGTCACTGCTACCAACTCTCAACAGTTGGGATCTTGTGAAATTAAAGAGCTTCTGTTCAGATAAAGAGATTGTAACACGAGCTCAAAGGCATCCCACAGAATGGGAGAAAATCTTCACTAATCACACATCTGATAGAACTCTGCTGTCCAGAGTATACAAAGAACTTAGAAAACTAAACACCAAGGAAACCAATGGCCCAATTAAAAAATGGGCCCTGGAACTTAAAAGAAACTTTACCAGGGATGAAATTAAAATGTCTAACAAATATCTTAAAAAATGCTCCACTTCCTTAGCCATCAGGGAAATGCAAATCAAAACTTCCCTGAGATATCATCTCGCCCTGGTCAGGATGGCAAAAATCCACAATACAAACAACAACAAGTGCTGGAGAGGATGTGGAGAGAGAGGAACTCTGCTACATTGCTGGTGGGAATGCAGGCTCATACAGCTACTCTGGCGAGCTGTCTGGAGATTCTTAAAGAAATTAAAGATCGAAATGGCATATGACCCTGCTATTCCACTTTTGGGAATAACCCCCCACGCAGCAGAGGTTCACCTCGATAGCACAAGCACGACTATGTTCGTAGCAGCACTGTTTACAATAGCAAAGTCATGGAACCAACCTAAATGTCCAATAGTTGACGAGTGGATAAGGAAAAGGTGGTACATCTATACAATGGAGTACTACTCAGCCATCAAAAATGATGAATTACTTGAATTTGCTGAGAAATGGATGTCCTAGAAACAATTATATTAAGTGAAGTATTCCAATCCCAGAAAGTTAAGCGCCGTATGTACTCCCTAATAGGTGGCTCATAGTACCAAACTCACCCAGCCCACATTGAGACACTCAAGGGTAAACCTATGTAATATGGTAATCGCAAGGATTGTGAACAAGAGGGATGGGGTTGGAGGGCCACAGCAGACACAAGGAGAGAGGGGACCATGTTACAGCAGAGAAAATCGGCCTCCAAGGAATGCAAGTAAGTAATGTGACACCTGGTTAAGTTCACAGACGTTCGTTACTGATCATGTACAACTGAGGGGGTATGATCTCACCAGAAGGGGAGGGCATATAGTCTGGCAGATGAAAAGAGATCATTTTGCAAATGGGTGACTGGTCCCTCCCTCACTGAGGTTTCCTGCTTTTATTACATCTACCCTTGAATGTGCTATTATAACAAGACTCCAGTTTAACAGTTTTTTGTCTCTGACCAGGGGGTGACATACAGTGCCCATCAGGATGGAGTGAAGGGCATTGCAGGAGCAGCAAAACTGCAAAAGAAAATCAACAAACCACAATCCAGAACTTCAGAGACTCTATATCATCCACATAGAACTAAGCCAGCCTAATCTCCCCCCATCCTGAAACTCAGGGACATCTGCGGAAGAGGGGGCGGTAAGATTGTAAGAGCAAAAGGATGGGGGGAGCAATGATTTGAAGAGTCTCCACACTAGATAGGGCTGAAGCAATCATAATAGGACTTTGCATACCCTGCGCCATGTCTGTCACACTATTGACCTCACAAAGTCTAACATCGGCTAAGGGCACTAAGATCCTTGGAGGCAAGGGATTGATGGCCACAGTAGTGTTTCTATGCTTAAGGGGAACACGAGAAAGGGTTCAGGGAAATGCCACGGGTCCTTGTACGTCATCGGAAAGGAGGACCAAGAGGAGAGTAAGGCATACACAATAAAGGACTCTCTGGGAATTGGGGGGGAGGCACTGGGAGATGGGGAGGGAGGGAGGGGGAGAAGGGGGTTTGGGGGGGAAGCGGGGGGGAGGGAACTGGTCTACCTATTAAGTTTGTATGAGCGGAAATAATAATGAAAAATGTTAAAAAAAAGAACAATATCTTCTTGGCAAAACTGGATCTCCACATGTAGAAGATTAAAACTGGACCTGTACTTGTCACCTTGTACAAGACTTAATTCCACATGGATCAAGGACCTTGATTTCGGGCCAGAGTCTATAAAAACCATAGTTGAAAGGGTAGGGAATTTCCTCAAGCTGATTGGGCTAGGCCAACATTTCCTAAACAGACATCCAATGGCACAGTCACTGCTACCAACTCTCAACAGTTGGGATCTTGTGAAATTAAAGAGCTTCTGTTCAGATAAAGAGATTGTAACACGAGCTCAAAGGCAACCCACAGAATGGGAGAAAATCTTCACTAATCACACATCTGATAGAACTCTGCTGTCCAGAGTATACAAAGAACTTAGAAAACTAAACACCAAGGAAACCAATGGCCCAATTAAAAAATGGGCCCTGGAACTTAAAAGAAACTTTACCAGGGATGAAATTAAAATGTCTAACAAATATCTTAAAAAATGCTCCACTTCCTTAGCCATCAGGGAAATGCAAATCAAAACTTCCCTGAGATATCATCTTGCCCCCGGTCAGGATGGCAAAAATCCACAATGCAAACAACAACAAATGCTGGAGAGGATGTGGAGAGAGGGGAACTCTGCTACATTGCTGGTGGGAATGCAGGCTCATACAGCCACTCTGGCGAGCCGTCTGGAGATTCTTAAAGAAATTAAAGATCGAAATGGCATATGACCCTGCGATTCCACTTTTGGGAATAACCCCCCATGCAGCAGAGGTCCACCTCGATAGCACAAGTGCAACCATGTTCATAGCAGCACTGTTTACAATAGCAAAGTAATGGAATAAACCCAAATGTCCAACAGTTAATGAGTAGATAAGGAAAAGGTGGTACATCTATACGATGTAGTACTACTCAGCCATAAAAAATGATGAAGTACTGGAATTTGCCGGGAAATGGATATCATTAGAGGCAATTATATTGAGTGAAGTATCCCAGACCCAGAAAATTAAGTGCCGTATGTATTCCCTAATAGGTGATTCCTAGTACCAAACCCACCCAGCCCACCGAGATTCACTCAACAATAAATCTCTGTAATACAGTAATTGCAAGGAGTATTAACAAACAGGAGGGATGGGGTAGGAGGGCCACATCAGAAACAAGGAGAGAGGGGACCATGTAACAGCAGAGAAAATAAGCCTCCATCAAGGACTGCGAGTAAGCAATGAGACATCTGGTTAAGTTCACAAACTTGTCGTTCCTGATCATCTACAACTGAGGGGGTGTGATCTCACCAGAAGGGGAGGGCATATAGTCAGGCAGACAATAAGTAACCATTTTGCAAATAGGTGATTGAACCCTCCCTCACTGTGGTTTTCTACTTTTATTGCATCTACCTTTGAATATACTCTTATTACAAGACTCTAGTTTAATAGTTTTTTTTGCTCTGGCCAGGGGGTGACATCCAATACCCATCAGGATGGAGTGAAGGGCATCGCAGGAGCAGCAAAACTGCAAAAGAAAATCAACCAACCATAATCCAGAACTTCAGAGACTCTATATCAACCACCTAGAACTAGGCCACACTAATCTCTCCCCATCTTGAAGCTCAGGGAAATTTGCGGAAGAGGGGGCAGTAAGAGTGCAAGAGCACAAGAATGGGAGGAGCAATGATATGCAAGATACTCCACACAAGTTAGGGCTGAAGCAATCATAATTGGACTTTACATGCCCTGCGCAATGTCCAATACACTATTGTCCCCACAAAGTCTAGCATTTGCTAAAAGCTTCAAGATCCTTGGAGGCAAGGTATTAACAGCCAAAATAGTGTTCCTATGCTTAAGGGGAACACAGGAAAGGTTTCAGGGAAATGCCACCGCGTCCTTGTATGTCATCGGAGAGGAGGATCCAGAGGACAGTCAGGCATGCACATTAAAGGATTCTCTGGGGATTGGGGGAGGGGAGGCACTGGGGGGTGGGGAGGGAGGGATGAGGGGAGGGTGAGCAGAGTGTTGGAGGGAGGAGGAGGGAGGGAGGGAACAGGTGTACCTATTAAGTTTGTATAAGCGGAGATAAGAAAAAATGTTAAAAAAAAAAGAATTCAGTGGGGAAAGTGACTTGCCTGGGGTCATATAGCCAGTATGCCAACTTTGAATAACAAGCTCTGGTCTTTTCCACTGGATTCTTTTGGGAGCTTGGAGTTTCAGAAGCTAAGTTGACATCTCGGAACCCTCTCAATACTTATCTCCATGATTTAAGGGTCCCCACATCCCAGGACAACGGTCTCCCAGTCATTCTCTCTTCTTAAAAGTTCTCTAAGTGTATCATGTCTAAGCATCGCTACCCATGAAGCTGTCTAGGGGCTGAAAAATATGAAAAGCAGGAAAAAAAATAACACAGAGAGATGGAAATACAGAGAAAAGTTGGGTCAAAACAGGTGGGGAAATCTCCCATTCTCTCAAGAGGTAGAATTAGTAAAAGTCTGCCATCCAGTCCCACTAAAATTTATTTATAATTTGGGGGTTGGGGATCTGTTCGTAAATCTGGGCATAGGGCTTCTGATTGGTTGGAAGGTGAGACAAGAATATGGGAAAACTTTTCCCAGCTTCTGGTACCTGCTTGGATAGCCAGACTGAGAACCAGAGAGTCAACATTTCTGGTAATCAGCATGGGCCAGAAAGAGATAGTTTATGCACGAGACAGATGGAAATCTACACAGTATGTGGCAATGGCCTCATCCGGATAGGGGCTCCAGAGAACACCAGTGGGTTAGATGCCAGTGGGTTTCTGTACTGCCATGGAAAGCTTGTGTGTGTTGGTGTGTGGGGGGGCACACGTGTCCCTGTGGAGGCCAAAGGTGACTTAGGGGATCATCTTGGATTGCTTCTACCTCCTCTGGCTTCCCTCTGGGATTTCCCAGACTCGGTCCACCAGGGCCAGAAGTGCAGGCCGCCATTGTTTCTGCCTCATGTTTTTAATGTGTGACCCAGGATCCTGAACTCAGGACCTTCTGCTGCGAGACAGAGTCTTAATCCCTGAGCCATCTCTCCAGCCCACAAAAGCTTGTGATTTTTAACTCTTCTCAGTCTTCCATGCCTTTTTTTTTAATCAAGGAATTAGATTTCCTTTTCATCACGAAGCACCATCCCAAGTGCCACTTTCTGCTAGATGACTCTACACAGGGGTAGTGGAAAGACAGGTGGTGTTTAGAGTGGAGAAGCAAGCCACAGAACCATCTAACCCGGCCTCAGAGTGTTTTTATAAATTTTAATTTCTTTAATTTGTTATTTATTTATTTATTCAATTGTGCGTGTGTGCGCTTGTGTGTGTGTGTAGAACCACGGGTGAATTCGGGTACCACCATGGACACCTCCACCTCCTCCTTGTTTACTCTGTCCCAGGATTCACAGGCTCCGCCCTACCAGGACCAGAAACGCAGGCTGCCCCCACTTCCGCTTGGCATCTATACGTGGGGTCTAGGATCTGAACTCAGCACCTTCCGCCTGCAAGGCAGAGGCTTAACCCCTGTGCCACCTGTCCAATCCCTCCCCCCCCAACACACAGTGTTTTTGAGGACAACAGGAGTTTCCTTTGCAGGTGACAGTGTTCCGGTGTAAGTCCATATGCGGCTCTGCAAGAGTCCACTGTCAGCATAGCTGGGATGCTTTTGCTGTCGGACCCTGCGCATTTCCGAGTTCATAGGCCTTCCCCATCCCACAAATCACAGGGGAGCTGGAGTGTGTAAACACCCAAGCATCTCTCCTCAGGCACCTGCTGTTTGTTCGGAGAATTAATTTATGCTCCTCCAAAAGAGTATTGATTTGAGTTAGGTGATTAAACGCACTCGATAAAGAACCTGCTAAATCTATTCACCTGTGTTCCACTGATTATGGGAAGGGATATATCAATCTTTTCTCATCAAATGACTCTTCTTCGGCCTCCACCAGAGCTTGTGTTGTGCGGCCCTCCTGCTTTCAATTAGGCTAAGAGGCAGAATTCAGAGTCTCTTGGGGAGACATGGAGAGGGGCAGCTGGAAAGCTCTGGAAAGCAGAGAGAAGCAACGGCTTAACCTTTTAACTAGGTGTTCAAGCTTGACAGACAAATTCAAGGCCCCTTTCTTTCTTTCTTTCTTTTTTAATTTTTTATTATTATTTATTCAATTGTGTATTTGCGTATGTATGTGCGCGTGCCGCGCGTGTGTGTCTCTGTGTGTGTCTCTGTGTGTGTAGAACCATGGACCAATTTGGGAAACCACCATGGAAGCCTCCACCTCCTCCTTGTTTACTCTGCCCTGGGATTCACAGGCTCTGCCCTACCAGGACTAGAAGCGCAGGCCGCCCCGCTTCCACCTGAAGGCCCCTTTCTTATCTCTTTCTCTTATTTGACTGCATATCTAAAATGATTCTAAATCGATTTTCTTTGCTTCTGGTGCTCTCAGGTTTGGCTGAAGACCCCTATTGTGTGACCTGAAGGGTGTGTGGAGCTGTGGTCCCTTAGCTGACCTCCTGCCTCCAGCATCTTCGCATCTCTCCCAGTCACCCCTCCATATTGCCACTGGGAGTTCTTCTGTTTTCCTTTTCTTTTTTTCTTCTTCCAAATTAAGTTCTGGGGATGTCTCTTGCTTCCTTATTTGGAATCTCCCATTGCCATTTGCAAAGTTTCTGAACTTGTTAGCCCACAAGCTATTTCCTAACCTCATTTAGTTCATCCGCCCTATACATGAGTGCTGTATAACTGGTCACTCATTGAATAGTTTACTACTGTGTTTTTCTATTTTTGCTTCATTTTTTTCTTCTGGAAACTCATTTATCTTCAAGATCCTTCTCAGACACTCAAATATAGAACTTTAGCTTCTCTCTTTCTCTCTCTCTCTCTCTCTCTCTCTCTCTGTGTGTGTGTGATCAGTGGGTATTGTACATGCCTGTAGGGACTCAAGGGTGATTTCAGGAATCATTCTGGATTGCTCTACCTCCTTTTGGCTTTGCTCTGGGTTTTCCCAGGCTTTGTCTTCCAGGGCCAGAAATGCAGGCTGCTGCCATTTCCTCTGCTGCCATTGAGGATCTGAACTTAGGTCCTTCTCCTTGCAAAGCAGGAACTTAGCCCCCGAGTCATCTCCCATCTCTCTAGCCTGGTGGGTTTTTGTTGTTGTTTTTTAGCTCAAGAAGTAATAGATTCCTTTGTTCGCCCTTCCCACACTATATTTTGGATGTGTCCTTACGTCCTTTTCCCTCTGATGTGAGGTCCTTGAGGATAGAAATCAATTAAGACTTAACCCATTTGAGCATTTCCAGAACCTGCTAGACTATATAATGCAGATTAAATGATAGATTGAATTGTTTTCCAGTAGAATTTACTTAGGTAGAGTTTATACTTGGCTTTGTCGACTTCAGGCTTGGCAGTGTAGCCAATGGTATATACTAGATGTGATGTAAACAGAAGCAGTGTGCATCTATGGACGGTTTGTCTTGTGATTTTGGGGGTCCCTTGGGAGCAGTGGTCCAAGACAGCTAGGATTATACAAGAAGCAGGTGGGAATGCAAACCAAAGGCCTGAACTGCATTCATTCGAGTCGAAGATCGGCAAGCCAGCAGTAAATGTCTGTTGTGTTAAGTTGGGTAGATTTGGTGGTAGGTTATGACTCAGTATTACCATAGGAACAGTTGATTAATTCAGTCCTTCAGTGCTTGAACCAATACGAAGATGAATGCCAGGGAGTTAAATAGCATGAGTTAAAAGGGCAGGAGAGAAAGAAATAGAAATTATGAGCTTGGGCTGTGGAATAGAGCAGTCAGTAAAGTGCTTGCTAGGCAAGTGTGAGGAACTTGAATCCAATCCCCAGGAGTCATGTATAAAAACCGGGCACAATGGTGCATGCTGCAATAAAACTGGGGAGGTCAAAACAGATGGAGCCCTGGAACTTGTTGGCTATTCAGTGAGAAATCAGTCTCAAAGAGCTAGGTGGACAGCACCCAAAAAACACACTTGAGACTGACTTCTGGTCTCCATGCATATTTGCACACTCACACAACACATGTAATACATTCATTGAGGGAAAAGCATGTCCTCAGGACCTAATTATTCATAGGAAGCTTAAGATGAGATTTGATAAAGCTATAGTAGTATCATAAACTTTAGCTCTTCAAGTCTGGGACAGAAGCCTATGTTTAAATCTTTGAGCCATAAATTAAGTTTTTTTTTCTCCTGGAACATTCATCATGGAAAACATAATCCGATGGTCAATCTGGGAAGAGTTTCACATAATGAATTTCAAATCCTAATAGAAATTATCATTGGATCGTAAACTATTTGGGATTAACCATGCTGCTGTTCACCTTCATTAGTGTGGATAATTAAAAGTTAACTGTGCATCATTTTCTTGATTTTTATGGCTATTGCAATTCCAGTGACAGTGTGATTGGTTTGGGTCATGGCTAGTTATTCTTTCAGTTGAGGTACTTAGTGAACGAATCCAGGATTAGAGTGTTAAAGCTTAATTGAGCTTGTGAATGCTGTCTTCATAATTTCAAATGCATGTCAGGAAAGCTCACTGAGATTGTATGACTGAATAAACATGATTTTGGCTTGATATCATTTAATGTCATATAGCACTTAACATATAGTAGGGACTAGGTATCTGTATGGAGAAGACATTAAAATTATGTAGAGGGGTTGGGAGATGATTCAGGTGGTAAACTGCTTGCAACAGAAATTGAGGACCTGAGTTTAAATCCCCAGCACCTATGTGAAAAGCCAGGTGTGACGATGCACATTTACAATCCCAACACTGGGGGGTAAAGGGGATCTCTGTGGCTTGCTGGATGGCTGGTCTTGTCAGATCAGTGAGTTCCATGTTCAGTGAGACCTTGTGTCAATTTAATAAAGTAGAAAATGATAGAGGAAGATACCCAATGTCTATCCTTGATGCACACATATGCACACATACATATACTCATCGGAGATACATACACACACACACAGAGTTCCTGAGAGACATGAACACACACAATCACACTCCCCCCTCAGACACACACATGCTTCTCTCGCCCTCTCTCTTTCTTTTTCACACACACACACACACACACACACACACACACACACACACACACACCTCAGGCACATACATGCACAAATAAATAGAATTATATAGAAGAAGAAAAATGACAAATGGAGAACTGTATTATTCATCTCTTGCACGTGGGACGGCTTCCAAATTTACCTCAGGGGTGAATCAGGAAGGAGAAATGAGGTCTAAGCAGCCACACTTGGACTCTTCATGATGTACAAAGGTTGCTCATAAATCCTAATCTATCTTGTGCATTGTAGGCATCTGCGGCCCAGGGTTGCTGAACTCTGCAGGGGCAAACTCGCAGATGTTTGAACTCAGGGTCAGAAATGAAGTTGCTTGCTTGAATATTAATCTTGCAGATGGGAGAAATGTCACAAGTTGTTGGTTTGATTTGGATTAATAGGGTCATGTTTGTATTTTGAGTGGAGAAAATTACATGCTTGAAAGAACAATTTGTTACTTCTGTTCTTTTCTTGCTGGGATGCTGAGGCATTTAAGGATTGCATGAGTTATTGCGTTGACCCATTTCATATCTTATTGCTACTTTGTATCTCTTTTAGAATTGGCCTGCCATTAATGTAGGGTGTGGAAATATGTTATTGTTACTTTTGTGCTGTTTTCTCTGTGAATTTTCTTCGGTGGGATCTGCCTATCCTGTGTATCTTTCCAATGACATTGACCAGCTACTTAGTCCCTAGAAATTTCATTAGTGATTTCAAGAAAGCTTTGTTGAGGTCGGGAAAGGTGGCATTAGTGATAGTGTTGGATAGTGTTGGATTTCTTCCACCGAAGAACCTGATAATATTCTGTTAAGTTATTTTTCAAAACATATTTGCCATTGAAACTTTAATATCCTTTCTTAAACAGCTGTAGACTATGTATTTCACGCACTCAAATGTTAAGAGCTGAATTCACTTGTGGCTTAGTAATTATCTAAAACATTGATTGTAACACAGAGAAAGATATGCAGCAGCACTATGAGATTCTTCTGAATGTGGTTTTAATAGAAACTTCGCTGTCTGGGTTACTGAGAATCAGGATAGAGCTGGTATATGGTGTAGACAATAATAAAATAACTTCAATAAGGCATGACACATCAAACACATTTGAGTGCTAAGTTACTGAGACAAAAGTGAACTCTCTATCCTTGGAAATTAGCATTCAAGAAAAGAATCTGTACAAACCTGGGCTACTGGAAGGAGTTAGCTTCTTACAGTGCATTACAGAAACTCTTTGCTTTCTCCTTCCTCTGGAGTGCTGTTGGGACTGGACAGGATTCTGCTATCACATGAAGAAAGGAGGAAATAAACGAATTTTTCAGCAGCTCAAGCGAGCTGGAGAAATGGACTGAAGGAAATACCTGCATAATTGTTATTGGAGCATGAGGACCATAAATGAATACCAAAGTCTTTGACTGTCAGTTTCTCCATACGTTATGTCTTGTTTGAAATACTTTGAAATCTGCTTACGTGAATGACTGATCGGTTACGAAGTGCATTTCTTTGGCTTTGATAGCTCCTCCTCTGAGATTCATAGATTGGAGAATTAATCCCGTGTGGCGGGAATAAAGAGATGTAGCTTTAGTGTAAATGGTGCTAGGGAGGCTGAAGCTGACAATTCTCAGCTATCAGCTGTGAATAAGCTCTTCGTATATCCTGCAGGTGGGTAGATATTTGCTGAACTGGTTCTTCCATCGTGATAGTTAAGAGAGAGGACTTTGCATCAGAATAGCTGAGTTGGAATCTTGGTTCTGACACCAGCAATTTGTTCCTGGATAAGTTAACTCACTTCCGTGCATTGAGTGTCGCAACTGTAATATGTGAGCAATGTAGTATCCATCCCACTGGGTTGTTATGAAGAGATGAGTTGACATCAACCATCCATGACCCATAGCAAGTGCTACACACAGGTGTCAGTGATGATGTTCTGTACATTCTAATAATCACCCAAAGTGTGTGCTTGGCGACCATCAACTTCACCTTTCTGCAGAGCTGTTGGCTACCTGGTAGTTAGCAAGTTTTTTTACCCCAAAGTTGAAGAGCTGCAGTATTCTTGAAGGTACATTTACGCAGTGAATGTACATGCATGGATCTTTGGAATTAATAGTAGGAACAAAATCCCAAGTCAGACAGTCATTTTTTTTGTAAGTAAAATTGCTTTTATTTTCTTAAATAAAAAGGTAAGTCATTGTATAAAGAACACTTAGCAGAAGTAGCATCAGCTGTCTTTGCCTGGTATGAAATATATTAATACAAATAGTTACAGTGATCTACAATCTTATGCAATTTCTGTACACACAATAATTTGCCCACACTCCAGTGTCACTCCAAAAACTTACACATCAGAACACTTTGGTCATGAAGTGTTACCTTTGCAGAATCGACAGATCATGTAACCGTGTAAATGTTGCAGGTTACAGATTTACACAGCTGTGTTTATTGCATCTTGCAGAAGCACTGACCATATTACATGCTTCCATGTCAGGTACGGCAGTTCAATCCACACAAATCTAGGTCAGTGAACACTAGCTCCCAAGATCCAGGAGTCCCGCAGGCGGAGCAAAGAGCCAGCTAGCATCAGCACTACTGAAAGCAGACAGTGATTTTTTTTATATAACATTCTTTTCTAAAAACTTGATTCACTGTGTGTGTGTGTCAGAAGGCACTGTGTGTCCCTGTGGAGGACCAAGGGTGGCTTTGGGAATCACCTAAATTGCTTCTACCTCCTTTTTCCTTAGCTCTGAGATTTTCCAGGCTCTGCCTACCAGGGTTGGAAGTTCAGGCCTCTTCCTTTCTGCCTGACATTTATTATTATTATTATTATTATTATTATTATTATTATTATTATTTATTCAATTGTGCATGTGTGTGTATGTTCGTGCACGCGCATGTGTGTGTATGTCTAACCACGGACGAATTCCGGAACCACCATGGACCGCCTCCACCTCTTTCTTGTTTACTCTGCCCCGGGATTCACAGGCTCCGCCCTACCAGGACCAGAAGCGCAGGCCGCCCCCGCTTCTGCCTGGCGTCTATACGTTGGATCTGGGATCCGAACTCAGGACCTTCCGCCTGCAAGGCAAAGGCTTAACCCCTGAACCACCTCTCCAGCCCTCTGCCTGACATTTTTACATGGGGCCTTCTGCTCACTAGGCACAGTCTTAACCCCTGAGCCATCTCTCTAACCCAGTAGCATTCTTTTTAACTGAAGGGGAATTATGAAGTATATCCTTAGCTTCTGGCTGGTTCTGTTGCAGTCTTTTCTCTCTTAAGGCAGTTTCTAGACAGTCATTAACCTTCCTAGCTAGCTCCATAAATTGTGACAAAGATCAGGATGCTGAACTTTGCAATGTGGATTGAAAATTAAAAGGGAACATGAAATCCTCCATATGTGGGGACACTCCATTAGCCAATGAAGTAATTATTAGGATGTGGGAAGGCATGTTCTTCCAGAGGAGACAAAAAATGCATTTGTTTCAATCAGAAATGGTTTTGGTAAATCACTATTGTCCAGTACAGATTCCAGTATGCTAAGCAGAGATAGGCAAGTTTGTCATGTCTGTGTTGTATTTTGCTTGTTTTACGGATTCAATTCCTCAATTCTATCCTAGGTCGCCTTACCTTTCCAACATGCCTTCTCTTTGAATAACTAGCTTCCTTATGCCCTAGAAAACCCTTGAACTTTTTTTCTTTCCAATTTTTGCATCAACAGAAAAACAAGATCTCCCTCTTCCAGTTGCCACAACCACAGACGTCTTGGGTGGAGATTCCCCACCCCCTCCCTCTCCCTGCTGCACGTGGCTGAGCTGGTACAGAGCTTGTTCATGACACGCTTCTGGGCTTTCACACATTCCTCTCTCTAGGCTGTCATGCTGCTGCATTACGTCACCCTCTTTTCACCCTTGTGGACATCGCTTGTCATTCCTGTGACTCTCCCTCCTCAGTGGCTGGCTCAACCTTTGCTTCCTACACTTTCTTTCAGCCGGTATCCACCAAATGAAGAAAAAAGATTTCTTTAAAAAACATTTTCTCCTATTTAACTTTTACAATTTTATTTTATATTTTCATTTTTCCTAGTTTTACAAATACAATGAGTAAACATCCCTTCCCCACTCTCTCTCCCTTTCCTCTTTCTTTCCCCCATTCCTTTCTCCCTCTTCTCCCTTCATTGATTCATCCCACTGCCTCCCACTGTCCTATCTGTCTGCTTTTATGGATTCCAGATTCCCTCTGCATCATCTGCTCTGAGGGTTCAGGCCTCTGTGGCAGATCAAGTGGCCCTTCCTGTGGAGATCCACTGATATGGACACTTGCCTTCACTGGTCTAGCCCTATCCCCTAAGGTCCTTGAAATTATTTTTCCTGATTATTAAATGTAGGGATAGGACACAGTAGAGAGTGGGGTTAGCCTCCAGGTAACCAACCACCTACTTACTAACCCCTAACCCTTCCCCCAGGACAACACGTGCCCAGCACTGTAAAACAGTCTAAACAACAGTGGACAGGGAGGAAACCGACAGTGAATGGGATCAGATGTCTCAATACTCATGGGCTTTTCTTAACAGTGACTTTATTTATCTATTTAGTTGTATTCTTTTATCTCCACTCTTTTGGGGTCTTCTTTCACCTAATCCCCTAGTTATGTTCTTTGCAGCTATAATGGATATTATAGAGATTGAAGTAAAAGTTTGTAAAAATTTGCATTTGGAGTTTAGAGGAAACACTGTTAATAGCTCTGATTTATATATCTATGTATCCTATCTATCTATCTATCTATCTATCTATCTATCTATCTATCTATCTAATCTATCTTTCTTTCTAATTTAGCTTTCTTGTATGTATCTATGTATATATATCATTTATGTATCTATCAGCCATATAAATTGGCACTATACTTATCTGTCATGTAAACTGTGTATCTTTATTAAACAACATAAAGATCTATAGAATCTGTCTCCCCATGTGGATCAGTTTTATCCCATATTGGACTGGAATGGAATCTGGCTTTAGTGGGTTCTCTCCAACTATTTGAACTTTCACACCTTTCTCATGGTTTCATGATTGGTCATCTTTCCCTAAAGAAAACTTTCCATTTTATTTCCCCATCTCATCATCTCTCTGAAGAAGAAGAGGGTGTATCTAGCTGACTGGGCAGAGGTTCACTGAGCACTTGGCAGGGGCACCCGGCTCATCTTACTACCTTACGTTTCCAGTCACACTTTTAGCTTAACCAGTGGTTTCACATATAGGCTCTGGATCAAATGCCCCAGATTGAGTTCCAGCCTTTCCACTTGACATGCACTTCAGTGCCTCCTCTGTGCTCCCTGTGACTGTTGTAAACAGCAAACACATTAATGCCCATAGCAACCACTCAGAAAAGAGTGGTAGCTATTCTTTTTATTCAGATGGAGAGTTAAAATTTAACACGACTCCGACCCATCTGTTACAGTTCCATTCTCATTGACATTATCTCTTTTCAGACTCCTCGTTCCCAAAACAGCTTCCTAACTGCTTCTGTCTGCACTATTTTAGACGTCCTGATTCATTCTTCACACTGTAGCCAGAGTGGAGTTTTCTAAAACACAAATCTAATCAGGAGCTTGCTCTGGTTGAAACTCTTCAGTAGTGTCTTGTTGTTCTCAGGTAAGATCTAATATCTTCTGTTGATCTGCGATGCTCTTTGAGATTTGATGCTTGTCTCTCTCCAGCCTGCCTCTTGCCATTCTTTCTATCTCCCCCTACCCTAAGGATGTGTTTAGTGTACAGGTCTCCAAGTCAAAACCTCTACATTTTCTCTCCCACCAGAACCCCAGCAATGTTTTTGACACTATCTGGAACATCATCTACGCCTCCCAGACCCTATGACTGGCTAATACCCATGTAGTACTCAAGATGGAACACAAGCTCCCTATCTTCTTACAAGCTGATCTTACCCCCAGTACACCGCACTGTGAGTGCCCCAAAATGCCCCCTCCTGCATTTACCCTGGCCATTGAACACTGTATCATACATCCTAATATGTATTATATAATGAAATTTCATCTGCTTGCCCATTGATCTTCTTGTGGATGGGATTATCCTATGTCTTTAGAATATGATATAGCAGCTGGACCAGGCCTATCTTCTGTTGAATCTTTGCAGGAAGGATTTTGATAAATCCAAAGCCCTAACAAAGCAGGTCAAAGAAATACATTGTTCACACTTCTCTCTCTCTGGAAGTCCATTGTGAATACAATAGAAAACTTTTATAGAATAGGTGCAAAAAGAGAGAAGAGAGTTTCCGTGTAGACTTTCATTTTAAAATGAAGACATTTCATTTAAAAATATTTCACAGGACACTTTGTAGGCTCAAAAGATAAAAACTAAACTGCTTTTAGATCCCAGGTATAGTTTGATGTGCTGCGTGTGTGGATGGTTTGGGCTGGTTCTGCATACTGCTCCAGGTCTATATTCATCAGATTGTTTTGAGGAATACATATGGAAATTCTTCTAAAAACACATGGAACAGAGCATGGTACAAAGTTAATATTCATAAAAGATAGCTCTACATATTAGAATACTATTCAGCTATCAAGAAAAGTGAAATTACGAATTTTTTGGTACATAGATAGAACTGGGGAAATGATTGACATTCTAGACAAGGTGAATCTTTGTTATGGAGACATCCTGTTTATCACCCAGAATGTATTCTCTATTCTCCACTTAACTCATCTTGTGGTTATTCCAGGTATTTTCTCTAGTCTCAGAGAATGGACAGTACCTATGGCCAAGACATGATCCTCACTTAAGCCCCTGATTCCCAGCCTTTATTGAAGATCCCCTCACCTTATATTCTTCATGAACCATGTCTTCTCCTCTCAGTCTCATCCTCTCCCTCCTTGGTGATACCTTCTTCTTAGTCTGTTGGTCTGCTCCCGTCTTCCACAGGAGATCCTGTGCTCCCTTCTGACTTGTAGTGCTCTTTCTACTTGTCTCAACTGTAATTTTTTAGTCAAGAAATATGCTTTCTTATATAAACGTAAGAAACCTTTTGTTTGCATCTGCTGTGATTTGGTGTGTTCTCTCATCTTACACCATCCTTTCTTTCTTCACTGCTTGTTAATATTTATTTCCATCTCTTTTCAGTTCTTCCTAGGAAATTTCTCTCATCATCACAAAATAAGCTTGCCCTAAGTAACTTATAAATGAAAATATTTTGGTGTTTCTATTTGGCTCCAATAATGAAGTTCAGCATTTCTTTCCATTTCACTAATTATCTATCTATCTATCTATCTATCTCTCTAATAAATGAAAGATAGCTCTTTCATTTATACTATTCATCTATCATATATCAGCCATCTATCTATCTCTATCTCTTATTATCATAGTTTATCTTCATTTATATTGTATATCTTCTATTTACCTATCTTGATCAATTATCTGCCATCTATCAATTATCAATTATCTATCTCCATCATATACATATATATCTATCATCCATTTATATCACCATCCATCTATTTATTATCTATCAATCATGTCTCTATCTCTTTTCATCACATAAGACTATGTTACTCCATCAGAGACTCTATATCAACCACCTAGAACTAGGCCAGCTTAGTCTCTCCCCATCTTGAAGCTCAGGGAAATTTGCGGAAGAGGGGGCGGTAAGAGTGTAAGAGCATAAGGATGGGAGGAGCAATGATATGTAAGATACTCTATACTAGTTAGGGCTGAAGCAATCATAATTGGACTTTGCATGCCCTGCGCATTGTCCAACACACTGTTGACCTCACAAAGTCTAGCACCTGCTAAAGGCACCAAGATCCTTGGAGGCAAAGAATTGGCAGCCACAGCAGTGTTCCTATACCTAAGGGGAACACGGGAAAGGGTTCGGCAAAGGCCACTGGGTCCTTGTACGTCATCGGAGAGGAGGGCCCAGAGGAAAATCAGTCATGCACAAGAAAGGACTCTCTGGGAATTGGGGTGGGAGGCACTGGGGGATGGGGAGGTAGAGGGGTGGGGAGGGGGAGCAGGGGGTACGGGGGGAGGAGGAGGGAGGGAGGGAACTGGTGTACCTAATAAGTTTGTATGAGCTGAAATAAAAAAAAATTTAATTATACATTTTAAAATTTTTTTTACCAGTTCCCTCCCTCCCCCCTCCTCCCCCCGAACCCCCTCCTCTCCCTCCTCTCCCTCCCCATCCCCCAGTGCCTCCCCCCCAATTCCCAGAGAGTCCTTTATTGTGTACGCCTAACTCTCCACTGGGTCTTCCTCTCCAATGACATAAAAGGACCCAGTGGCATTTCCATAAGCCCTTTCTCTTGTTCCCCTTAAGCATAGGATCACTACTATGGCTGTCAATCCCTTGCCTCCAGGGGTCTCGGTGCCCTTAACACATGCTAGACTTTATGAGGGCAACAGTGCATTGGACATTGCGCAGGGCATGCAAAGTCCCATTATGATTGCTTTGGCCCCAACTATTGTTGAGAATCTTGCAAATCGTTGCTCCTCCCATCCTTTTGCTCTTACAATCTTACCGCCCCCTCTTCCGCAAATGTCCCTGAGCTCCAGGATGGGGAGAGATTAGGCTGGCCTAGTTCTAGGTGATTGATATAGAGTCTCTGAAGTTCTGGATTGTGGTTGGTTGATTTTCTTTTGCAGTTTTGCTGCTCCTGCAATGCCCTTCACTCCATTCTGCTGGGCACTGTATGTCACCCCCTGGCCAGAGACAAAAGCTGTTAAACTGGAGTCTTGTTATAATAGCACATTCAAGGGTATATGTAATAAGAGTAGGAAACCTCAGTGAGGGAGGGGTCCATCACCCATTTGCGAAATGATTACTTTTTATCTGTTAGACTATATGCCCCCCCTTCTGGTGAAATCAGGAAAGAACGTCTGTGAACTTAACCTGGTTTCTCGTTACTTACTTGCAGACCTTGATGGAGTCCTATTTTCTCTGCTGTAACATGGTCCCCTCTCTCCTTGTTTCTGGTTTGGCCCTCCTACCCCATCTCTCTTGTTCATAATCCTTGCAATTACTGTGTTACATAGGTTTACTTTTAAGTGTCTCAATGTGGGCTGGATGAGTTTGGTACTAGGAGCCACCTATTAAGGAGTACATACGGCGCTTAATTTTCTGGGTTTGGGATACTTCACTTAATATAATTCTTTCTAATGACATCCATTTCCCAGCAAATTCCAGTAATTCATCATTTTTTATGGCTGAGTAGTACTCCATTGTATAGATGTACCACAGTTTCCTTATCCACTCGTCAACTGTTGGACATTTAGGTTGATTCCATGACTTTGCTATTGTAAACAGTGCTGCTATGAACATGGTCGAGCTTGTGCTATCGAGGCGAACCTCTGCTGCATGGGGGGTTATTCCCAAAAGTGGGATAGCAGGGTCATATGGCATTTCAATCTTTAATTTCTTTAAGAATCTCCAGACGGCTCGCCAGAGTGGCTGTATGAGCCTGCATTCCCACCAACAATGTAGGAGAGTTCCCCTCTCTCCACATCCTCTCCAGCATTTGTCGTTGTTTGTATTGTGGATTTTTGCCATCCTGACCGGGGTGAGATGGTATCTCAGGGAAGTTTTGATTTGCATTTCCCTGATGGCGAAGGAAGTGGAGCATTTTTTAAGATATTTGTTAGACATTTTAATTTCATCCCTGGTAAAGTTTCTTTGAAGTTCCAGGGCCCATTTTTTAATTGGGCCAGTGTTTTCCTTGGAGTTTAGTTTTCTAAGTTCTTTGTGCACTCTGGACAGTAGAGCTCTGTCAGATATGTGGTTAGTGAAGATTTTCTCCCATTCTGTGGGTGGCCTTTGAGCTCGTGTTACAATCTCTTTATCTGAACAGAAGCTCTTTAATTTCACAAGATCCCAACTGTTGAGAGTTGGTAGCAGTGACTGTGCCATTGGATGTCTGTTTAGGAAATGTTGGCCTAGCCCAATCAGCTCGAGGGAGTTCCCTATCCTTTCAACTATGGTTTTTAAAGTCTCTGGCCTTAAATCAAGGTCCTTGATCCATTTGGAATTAAGTCTTGTACATGGTGACAAGTATGGGTCCAGCTTTAATCTTCTGCATGTGGAGATCCAGTTTTGCCAGCACCATTTGTTGAAGATGCTGTTCTTTTTCCATTGGATTCTTTGGACCCCTTTGTCAAAGACCAAATGGCTGTATTTTTGTGGGCTTATATCTGGGTCTTCAATCCTTATCCATTGATCTGTGTGTCTATTTTGGAGCCAGTACCAGGCTGTCTTTATAACTATGGATTTGTAGTATAAACTAAGGTTTGGTATGGTAATACCTCCAGCAGTGTTTTCGTTACTCAGGATTGTCTTTGCTATCCTGGGTCTTTTGTGCCTCCATATGAATTTTGAGATTATTTGGTTAACTTCTTTAAAGAATTGCTTTGGAATTTTAATTGGTATAGCATTGAATTTGTATATTGCCTTTGGTAGGATGGTCATTTTTACGATGTTGATTCTACCAATCCAGGAACATGGGAGGTCTTTCCACCTTCTGGTGTCTTCTGCTATTTCTTTCTTTAGGGTTTTAAAGTTTTCATTGTAAAGGTCTTTTACCTCCTTGGTTAGGTTTATACCAAGGTATTTCATTTTTTTAGGAGCTATAGTAAATGGGATTGTTTCTCTCAAGGCTTTTTCACTTCTTTCATTCTGGGCATATAGGAAGGCCTCTGATTTTTGCACATTTATTTTGTATCCTGCCACCCTGCTGAACTTCTCAATTAGTTCCAGGAGCTTCCTGGTGGAGTTTTTGGGATCCCTCAGGTATAAGATCATGTCATCTGCAAATAGGGATAGTTTGACTTCTTCCTTGCCGATTTGAATCCCTCTTATGTCCCTTTCTTGTCTTATGGCTTCAGCTAAGACTTCAAGTACAATATTGAATAGAAGTGGTGAGAGTGGACAGCCTTGTCTAGTTCCTGATCGAAGTGGGAATGCTTCCAATTGTTCCCCATTGAGCATAATCCTTGCTGTAGGCTTGTTGTATACAGCTTTTATTATATTGATAAAGGTTCCTTCCATTCCTACAGTCTCTAGCGTTTTGATCATAAAAGGCTGTTGGATTTTGTCAAAGGCTTTTTCTGCATCTATCAAGAGTATCATGTGGTCTTGGACTTTGGACTGGTTTACATGATGAATTACATTTATTGATTTGCGTATGTTGAACCAACTTTGTGTGCCGGGGATGAAGCCTACTTGGTCCCCGTGAATGATCTTTTTGATATGTTTTTGAATCCGATTTGCTAAGACTTTGTTGAGAATCTTTGCATCTGTGTTCATCAGAGAGATCGGCCTATAGTTTTCTTTTTTAAGTGCATCTTTATTAGGTTTTGGGATTAAAACGATATTAGCTTCATAGAAGGAATTTGGCAGTGTTCCTTCCTTTGCTATTTGATGGAACAGTTTAAGGAGTATTGGTGTTATTAACTCCTTAAATGTCTGGTAGAACTCTGTGCTGAATCCATCTGGCCCAGGACATTTTTTGGTGGGAAGATTCGAGATTACTTCTTCAATTTCCTTGTATGTTATAGGACTATTTAAATAATTCACAACTTCCTGATTCAATTTAGGTAGGTTGTGTTTACTTAGAAATTCATCCATCTCTTTTGTGTTGTCAAACTTCACAGAGTATAAGTTTTTGAAATATGATGTTATAATTCTCTGGATTTCTTGGGTATCCGTAGTGATAACTCCATATTCATTTCTAATTTTGTTAATTTGGGTTTTCTCTCTCTTGCTTTTGGTTAATTTAGCTAGGGGTGTATCAATCTTATTGATATTTTCAAAGAACCAGCTTTTTGACCGGTTGATTTTTTCTATTGTTTTCTTAGTCTCGATTTCAGATATTTCTCCCCTTATTTTGCTAATCTCCTCTCTTCTATTACTTTTGGGATCAGATTGCTCAAGTTTCTCCAAAGCCTTAAGCTGCATCGTTAAATTATTTATTTCTGATGTTTCCAATTTTCTGATGTAGGCATTAAGAGCTATGAACTTACCTCTTAGAACAGCTTTCATTGTGTCCCAGAGATTTTGGTAAGTTGTATTTTCATTTTCGTTCACTTTCAGAAAATCTTGAATTTCCCGTTTAATTTCTTCCTGAATCCAGTTCTCATTCAGCATCATATTGTTAAGTTTCCAGGAGTTAGTGTATTTTCTCTTGTTTGTTGTGTTGTTGTGGATGTCCAGCTTTAGGCCGTGGTGGTCTGATAGGGCACAGGCTAGAATTTCGACTTTTTTGTATTTGTGTAGATTCATTTTGTGGCCCAATATGTGATCTATTTTGGAGAAAGTTCCGTGTGCTGCTGAGAAAAATGTGTATTCTTTGGTACGTGGGTGAAAAGTTCGATAGAGATCTGCAAGGTCCATTTCAGTAAGGGTTTGGTTAAGCTCCAAAGTGTCTCTGTTAAGCTTTTGACCTGTTGATCTATCCCATGTTGAGAGGGCGGTGTTGAAATCCCCGAGAATTATTGTTTGAGGGTTGATTTCTTGCTTTAGACGCTGTAGGGTTTTCTTAATGAATGTGGAGGGGCCCATATTGGGTGCATATATGTTCAGTATTGTGAAGTCTTCCTGGTGAATTGTACCTGTGACTAAAATGTAGTATCCATCTGTGTCTCTTATGATTTTCTTTGGTTTGAAGTCCACTTTGTCTGAAAGCATAATTGCTACCCCTGCCTGTTTCCTGGTTCCATTAGCTTGCAAGATTTTGGACCAGCCTTTCATTCTTAGGACGTGCCTATCTTTTGTGGTGAGATGAGTTTCCTGAAGGCAGCAGATTGTTGGATTGTGGTTTTTAATCCAAGTTTGTAATCTGTGTCTCTTAATCGGTGAGTTAATGCCGTTGACATTTAATGTTATAATGGAGAAATTATTTTTAATTCTGGACATTTTTTATGTTTAGTAGATTTTGTAAGCATGTTGTTTGATATTTATATTTTGTTAGTATTATACTTCCAGTCTGTCCTCCTGGATACGCTTGTTCTTTTTTTCAAGCTTGAATATCATTTCTAGCATTTTTTGAAGGCCTGGTTTGGTAGACATGTATCCCTTCAAGTTGTCTTTGTGCTGAAAAACTTTTCTTTCTCCCTCAATCATGATAGATAGTTTTGCCGGGTATATCAGTCTGGGTTGGCATTTTTGCTCATTTAATACTTGAAGTATGTCTCTCCAAGCTCTTCTTGCTTTTACTGTTTCCATTAAGTAGTCATTTGTTATTCTAATAGGTTTACCTTTAAAAGTGAGTTGCTTTTTTTCTCTTGAAGCTCTCAGCACCTTTTCTTTGTCTTGAATGTGGAGTGTTTTGACTATTATTTGCCGTGGCGATTTTCTATTTTGGTCATATCTGTTTGGAGTGCGAAATGCCTCTTGTATTTGGATAGGCCTCTCATTCTTTAATTGTGGGAAGTTTTCATTTATGATGAATTGAAATATTTCCTCAGGTGTGGTATTTTGGGATTCTTGTTCTGGTATTCCATGAATGCGCATGTTAGGTTTCTTCAGGGTGTCCCATATTTCTTGAATGTTCCTCTCCAGTATCTTTTTGGCTTTAACAATCTCTTCCATTGAGCTGGTTAATTCTCCTACTTTGTCTTCAAGATCTGAGATTCTATTTTCTGCCTCATTTGTTCTGCTGATAAGACTCTCTGTGGAGTTTTGGGTTGAAGATAACTTATCTCTTAGTTCAATTTTAAACTCTGCCTGAGACTGTTTTACCTGCTCTATACCAATTTTTGTTTCTTGAACTGTTTTTCTCAACTCCTCCAGGTTCCTGTTGTGTTCCTGTTCAAAGTGGTTGACACGGTTATTTAACTCTTCTCGGATTTCCTCTTTCATATTATTAATCATGGTAATGATCATACTCTGAAAGTTGTTATGTTGGGTCTGGCTTTCATGGCTATTTTCTATGGATTTGTTCTGGTCGCAATCCATCGTTATGGGATTGATTCTTTTGGTGGGAGATTGTTCTTGGGGTTTGTTTCTCGTGGATCTGCATTTTGACTTGTACATTGTTGTTTTGTTTTTTAGAACCTTTCAGTTTCTGTGTGTTTTTCACTGAACCGATGTAGTTGGTATTGTTACACCTGCCAGTTGTTACTAGTGCTTGCCTTGGATTGGGTATGTTTGTGTATTGGTATTGTTATATCCTAGATGAGACTACTAGGATGTTAGTACGTCAGTTACGTAACCAGGGGATGAATATAAGTATGGTAGTGCACTTTTATGATCTAGTGTCTTGGTGAAATGTGAGGGTGGGTCGTGTACTCCCTGGAGTTGTATGTTTTTGGGGTGGCTGTATGAGGAAGCTGACCTACAACATTGATACTAGAGAGGATCAGTAAGGTGAAAGAAAAGAAAAAGAGTAAGGAAAAAAAAAAAAGGTTTACTTATCTTTAGGCTGGATGTGAAGAGTCTCGCATGTGATACAATGGTTGTAGTGAAGTCCAGATGTATGGCCTGTGTTCTCTTTGTTCCTTAGAGTTTTGTTTGAGTTTCCTTTGTACTCTATTGAATTCTGAGTAGCAGTGTGACTTCCGTGGACCACATGCGTAGGTCCCCGGTGGGCCAGAGAGGCAGAGGGTCTGATGTTGATGGCAGAATTCTTCACCTGCGACCTGAGGGGGGGCAGAGGGGCGCGGGGGCGGGAGGGCACAAGGGTCTGGTGTCCGGGGCGGGGCCCCGGAGGCTAAGCTGGCGGCCACGCGCGGGTGCTGCTGGCCGGGCGGCTCGGCTCCCGGGTGGGGGGGCGGGGCTGGGAGGAGCTCGCTCTCACCTGGGCGCTGGTCGGGGTTCGGCGCGGAGGGGGGCTGGGGGCAAAGCCGGCGGCCGCGCGCGCGGGTGCTGCTGGCCGGGCGGCTCGGCTCCGGGGTGGGGTTATCTCCTCTTTTATCTACAAGATTTTACTAGCTGAAATTAATACTTTTTTACTTTTAACCATTTAATTAGTTTCATCTCTATTTTTAAACAAAGTCTGCACAATTATTTATTGATTTTTTTAATTTAAGATATAATTTAATACCATTTTATCTGGCTTATAATAGGGGTGGGTAAACAAAAAGCCATGTGCTTCATTTTATATCAGAAATCTAGAATTAATTGTATATGTATGTATTTTTACATATATTTGATATGAAAGTAGAAGGAGGTATTTAACAGAGGAAGAGGACTAAGTAATACGAAAGCAGAAGTTCATGGTGGATGAATGTCTAAATATAAAACTGTAGGCTGTGAATAGTTCAAAGGACTCTGAAGCATCCCAGAATGCTTCAGGACTTCCTCTTCCTGGAGTAGTTATTAATGCATGTGACAGATACTTTCAAATGGTGGGAGACTCTGATGCCAGACTTTATCTACCCAGAGGCTCCGCTCTTTCATTAATCAGAATTTAAGTTTATTTACCTTGTAACTGGGTTCCTATCCTAGGAAGCTGTGATTTTTTTCCTGTTTATCTTTCCATTTTTGGGGAAACTATTTGACCTGTGATCTCAATTTTTTGATGGATCTAAGAAAGATTTTTGATTTCCAATTTGTACTGGGTTTTGTCCTTGTCTTGAGAATAGAGTGATAATTCCAAGCTGTTTATATTCTAGATTAGATGTTTCCAAGTCTGTATCAAACACTCCATCTTCCTTCAGTGTATATAAATGCTTTGCTTTTACTGCCAAGGAAGTCTTCCTACAAGCTGGTTCTCATTCCCTTTCAACTACCAGGATATCACTCAACTGATTGTCCCCTCTGTATTTTACCTTTTTCAATTGCTGTCACCAAACACTAGTCCAGAAACAACTTAAGGGAGGAGATGTTTATTTCAACTCATGACTTGAGCTTCTATAGTCCATCATGGTAGGGAAGACATGGTGGTAGGTGGCTCTGTGGTGGTGGGAATATTTGGTGTTTTCCTCAAATGTGTGGAGAAGTATTTAGAAGTGACTGAGTGAACTTTCATGAATGGATGGGCAGTTCTAAGGAAGGAAGGTTACCAAGGAGTGACTTGACATTATCCATGCATCTTTGATTGTCAATACATGTGATTCTTTTACACTACTCATTTTACCTAAAGAGGAAACATGCTGTATATCCTGCTGGATGTGGGATGTGAAGGGAAGCATGTACAAATGCGGAGGAACACTCAGATTCTGGAATCTGGCAGGGAAAAGAAGGTGGAATCCTTTGACTTGTACTATTTCAGTAAGATTACTTATTCTTACTATTATTGGACACTATCCATTAGATTGGAATTTCTTTTACATAGTTTCTCTGCACATTAGCAATCTGGTTCTGCAATAGAATCAGGCAGGCAGCAGCTAGGAAGATCATTCAAACTTCTCTTTCTTTAAAACATCCAATTCTCTTTCCACGTATAGTCCAGTCGGAGTCAGAGTTAGCATGGGTCTCGCTTTCCAGCTCTTGAGAAATTCTATATAATTAGGATATTTCCCCTGAATTCTTCCTTCACACTTCTTGTCAATATGTTCTTTAGCTTCCTCTACTTTCCTCTAATGTGTGAAGACTGTGATACTTTCCCAAACAACGTCTGCATGGCTGGTTTCTGGCTATCTCCCATTCTTTGTGCATGTACAACTTAAAAAAATACTGCTGTGGTATCTTGTTTTGTTTTGTGCTTAAGGGAAGAATTGTAACCATGCATGTCTAATTTGCTAAGTTTTCCCATCAGTCTCTTCTTTCTCAGTCTCAGTCTCTGCCCCCCTCTCTTCCTTTTTTCTGTCTCTCTGCCTTGTTTTTGCAGATTGCTGTTTCTTCCCTTTTCCCTCCTTCCCTCAATGTCTCTTCCCTGTTGCTCTTGTGCTACTAGGGCTGCTAAAGTGACCTCTGTATTATCTTCCAATTTTAGTAACCCTGGCAAGCTAGTACTCATGCACACATGTCTCCTGCCCTGGCCTTGTCCTTTCAACCCTACACCAGCAACACCTACAACAGCCAGTTATGTCCTGGACACATCCACTGACATTGAGAATCTTCTCGTAGGTATCTTCTCAAACTCTGTATGCAGAGAGCAGACATGGTAGCTCCTGCCTCTTCACATTGACTTTTCTGCATTTACATCCAAAAGCATTGGAGCGATGAATGTGGGCATCATATTAGCCTGCTGCCTCCTTTTCACTCTGCACAGCCAGATAGTCGCCACATCCTGCCAGTTTGTCCTCCCACATAGTTTTTGGGGTCTGTCCCTTCCCTCGTCTCCGTCTCCTCACTGTTGCACTGCTGCAGCTTCTAGCCACCACCTGCTTCTGTCTTTCCATCCTCTTCAATCCATTCTCTCCTCGGCGGATAGCATAAACCTCACCTTTCAGCTCCCCTGCTGAAACCCCTCCAATTGCTCCCCTGTGTGGAATAAAAATCTATGTTCCTTGGCGTGGAGTCCAAGGCCTTCCCGGACTGGCCCTGACTTGTTTTTTGGGTTTTGTCTCATTTCACTTCTAGCCTCTTGTGTTCAATTTTGTACAAATCTGCAGGCTTCTCTCCCTTTTGGCCTGTTGCTTCTGCATCTTTGCTTTGAAGCTTTCCTGGGCCATATCTTTCCTTCTTCCTAATTCCTGTACATCTTCAAAACTCAATTTATTCTGTCATTTCTATCTCATAAACAGTATCCAATTTCTCTCTTTTCCCCTCTATATATTTCTGCATATCCATGTGTGTATACCCACCATTCCATATATATATATATATATATCATGCACATTGTATGCTAGTCGTAAGCTCCCTTAGAAAGCATTTTTCTTATTCTTAGAGCCTCAAATTAGCTGTGATTCAATAATTAAGAAATGAAGTAAATGGGATCTTGCTTATTAATGACTTCTTGGTGGCTTGGAAATAGAGCTCGAAATTGCAAGAAGAGAGGTTCAGGAAGTACTGTTACCATGATGACGTTATCATTATGGTGGAGTGGCCACTTGGCCTCAGTTTCTCCTTGAAATTTTCACTTTTCACATGATACAGGTCACAGAGAAGGCTGGGTTCTGACATAGGGGTGTGTCATAATTAGGCACAGATGTCAACTTGATGGTTGAGGATTTGAACTCTGGGCACATTTGTGGAGAATTAGTGGTTGGGTTAAGCCAAGAGCAAACCTGTAGGAGATTGTCTAGCCCACGGTAGGTGGGACTAGGCTCTGAACAGGTCAATAAAATACCAAGAACTGGTTGAGGAAGGTGGCATCCTTCTGTTCACTTGGCCAGAAATGCTGGTCTGGCAAGTAAGGAATGTCCATCTCTCAGACATTATGTGGTGATGGTATGGCCAGTTTCCTTAGCCCTGGTGTTGGTGCATGCTCTCCCATCAAGCTGGACTGAGAACTGTAACCAGGAATTGTAAAAGAGAATAAACCCTTGTTTCCTTGAGCCATTTGAGGGTGATATATCAGCAATCATGCAGGCTGACTGCCACAGGGTGTCCTCTGGAAAGGGAGAGAGAAAAACACAGAGACAGTTTTCATTCTTATTGGTGACTCGACTGAACACTTCACAGCCAGATGAGACGTGGACCACTGTGGACTGAAATAGCTGATTTTGTGCTGGGAAGTGGTTTTGAAGAGAGCTGTGATGGTGGGTTCTGCCGCTGGGGCTTGAGGGGTTGACATAGTGAGAAGCGACATCTCCTTTTTTTATCTTCTGTCCATACCGAAGTACTCCTTGTCCGATTCGGATGTGTGCGAGCCAGGTGTAGTTTGCAGATGGCAATGAGCAGTCTAATGTCGCATGTAGGCACTTTAAGACAAGCTCTCGTAAAGAGCTCCCGGGCCTTGGAGGCATGCCCAAACACATTTCTGTGATGACTACAGAGATGCTTGCTAAAAAGCAAACAGCACATTAGCAGCCTTCCGAGTTCTTGTGCAAATGGGCTGTGAAATTGTGGCTTGGTGCTCCACAGCGATACCTCTTTGTCTCCTTGATGATGATTAAGAGAAGCTGGGCCTGGTTTGGTGGGGCAGATGTGGGGTGGGCAGATGAGGGGCACAGATGGGCAGCTGAAGAATGACTGGCCAGACGAGGCAAAAGAGAGGAAAAAGCATGCCCTTTAACCAAAAGTGTCACTTGACCTTCAGGAAAATGACATGGAGATCCTGTGACTCAACGGTTGCTGGGAAATTAACTGCCTGCGTTTGTTCCAGGCCTTGGGACTGATAAAACAGCTGGGGGATTGTGGCCATAGAATTACAATAAACAGAAACTTCTCATGCAATTATCACATATTTAAAGAATCTTCCACATGAATGAGATTGAAATGATTTTTTAAATGTTTTTTTTTTTTTTCCAGTGGTACAGATAGAAATTCAGGTCAGAAAATTTCTCAGTATTCTGAAGAAAATATTCTGTTTGTTTTTGAGACACTAGTATTTTTGTATCACCTTCATCCCAAATGTTAATTAAAGAGCAGCATGCCCAGGAGGTAGATCAAATGAGGAATCCAGAGGAAAAAAGAATGGTCAAAATGTTTTTCTTTTTCCTTTGTTCTTTCCAGAATCATTAAGTGAAAGTATGTAGAGGACAAAGGGACATTAATCCCCTGGACAGCTGAGATAGACTCTCTTAAAAAGAAGTAAATTTTTGTTTCATTCTCTTTCTTGTCTAAACTGGACAATGTGAGGTGATTAAATATCATTGTTTTTCAACCACAAATAGCATTGTTCATCAAATGTTTTGTTTATTCAGGGGATGCAGAATTTTGTATCTAACCCTCATCATTGGCTGGTTTTGGCAGAGACTTTGGTGTTAACTACACCTAACCCATCATCAATTTAATTATTTTTTAAAAAGTTTTGTGTGTATGTATGTGGTGCATGCATGTGTGTGTATGTGCATATGTGACATATGTGCATTTGTATGATTGTGTGTGTGTGTGTGTGTGTAATTATAATGTGAGATTCTAGAAAAGCTCTTGAAAGGGCACCAAGACTATTTGCTTGCACAGTTTCCCCTTTTTCAGTTTCTTGAATGAACTGTTGTCTTGATGGCTGGAGCTACAGTGGGTAGCTTGGGACAGGTGATCAGGGGAAGGTCAGGAGCATTGCAGATTCCTTCTTAGCCATTGTGTCTTAAGGCAATTACATAAATTTCTGAATCTTCAAACTTTTCATAACACAGGAGAGCTCACAGTTGTCATAGAGAGCTCATAGTGGTCACAGAGAGCTCACAGTGGTGAGAGCTCACAGTTGTCATAGAACTCATAGTGGTCACAGAGAGCTCACAGTGATCATAGATCAAAAGCATAGTGAATTTCGGGGCTGGAGAGGTGGCTCAGGGGTTAAGCCTCCGCCTTGCAGGCGGAAGGTCCCGAGTTCGGATCCCAGATCCCACGTATAGACGCCAGACGGAAGCGGGGGCGGCCTGCGTTTCTGGTCCTGGTAGGGCGGAGCCTGTGAATCCCAGGGCAGAAGGAGGTGGAGGCGTCCATGGTGGTTCGCGAATTCGTCCGTGGTTCTACACATACACAGACACACACATACACACACACACAGACACACGCGCACACATACACACAGTTGAATAAATAATAATAATAATAAAAAAAAAGCATAGTGAATTTCACTTTTTGGTGTAGGTGACAATTATTTGGATATATATTACACAAAAGTAGCCCTGTGTTGCAGTTCACCTGCATGGTTGCTGATAAATCACCATCAAAAGGGAACAAAGGGGCTATTCTCTTATGATAGACAGGTTACAATTCCTTGTCCAACATTGAGAAGAGCTCACATAACACTAAGGCCAAGGGAACTGGCTACATCATCTCCACATAGCAGTTGAGAGGGGGATGATCCTTATTTGCCAGACCAGCATGTGTATACTGGCCAAGTGTATATAAAGATACCAACTTTCTCAACCAGCTCACTGTATTTTTATTCCAGGGTCTAGTTCCACCCACCATGGGTTGGGCCTTCCCTATCAGCTAGGCAACTTTACTAGCTTACACTTAACCACTAATTCTATACAAATGTGCACAGAGCTCAAGCCCTAAACTGTCAAGTTGACCCTTGTGCCTAACTATGACACCCTGGTTTCTAAGACATATTTCACCTACTAGAATGCTAGCTTGTGCCTTGTGTGTGTGAATTGGATTGGAGTCAGCAGTAAGCAATGGCATCCCATTGAGAGAGCCTGGATTAGGCATGAGAGTGTGTTGCACTAACAAACCATGATCAGTTCACTGTGAGAAAGAAGGAGCTTTCCTCCAGAGGGAAAGTTCTCCATTCTTGGATCGAAAAATATCAGACTAGGGAGGTAGTTTGTCAGGTAATATGCTCACCATATGTGTGAGAATTTAAATTCAGATCCCCAGAACCCATGTAAATCTGGGGAGGCATTGAGACCATCTACAACCCTAGCACTTAGGAAGCAGAGACAGGGAGTCATCAGAGTAAGCTGGCTAATTGAAGTGGAGAGCATTTGAGCAGACACCTGATGTCAACTTTGAGTCCTCACAGGCATGCAAATGTATGAATACCCACATGCAAACACACATATATACATATATATATATATATATATGTATGTATACACACATATATGCACACACCCAACATTCACATGCAAAATAGCAAAAAAGAAAATAAAGAAAAAAAAAAGAAAAGCATATAAAAGATGGTCTTGGGCTGGTGAGATGACATAAAGGGTGAAATGCTTGCCACACACTTGATGAGCTCATCCTGGCTCTGGAGTCCATGAGAAAGTGGAGAGAAAGAAGAACTTGATTTCCACATGTCCCATGCACACCCACATATCATATACATGTTAGATGCTGTCTAGATAACGATATGATGTTGGACACTACTCCAGTCACCTTGTAGCTGTGAGAGGAGCTGGTTTGGGAGATAATATCACCAATATGGACAAATGAGACTATAATGATCCCACTAAGCTATCAAATTAAGGAAGTCTGGAGGTTATCCATGTTTGCACTACTAGTATTTTTGGACCAAGTTTGAGGAAAATTTTGTGTAAAGGGCCATTGTGAATGTTTTAGATTCTATAGGTCAACACTGCACTGTAGTGTGAAAGTAGCCATAGATCATCTGGAAATAAAGAAGCATGGCAGTTCCCATTGAACTTCATTTACATAAATGGGCAGTGATGGTGACTGACTGATCCCTGGTTTTGACACCTGACTTGGAGTTATCCACTGCTTAGTTTGTTTGCACCTTCCTTAGTGTGATTAGATGCTAGAAAACATGGGGCCAATACTCTTTCAATTCAGAGACTTGAAGAGAGACAGAAAGCAGTAAGGATAATAAAGGTCATTGCGATGGTCTAGAAGGAGCACAACTTGGAAAAGTGAATAAGAAAGAAAGAAACACAGAGTCTTTTAGGAAAAGACTGTCTGAAGAAGAAAAGGACATGGAATAGAAATGCAATTATTGTGAAAATTCAAATTTCTATCATTCATTATTAAGCATGTAAATAAAAGTTACAGATATAAACAACAAAAGTGTTTAATACATCATTATCAAGACAATCTTGTCATGTAGAAGAGATATAAGTATATACATACATGAATATATAAACTTAAATATATAAATGCTTTTTAAAAATGCAATTATGCTATCCATGTGGATTTAGTGTTTGCTGTTCTTATCTTTTTTTTTAATATTTTTTATTATATTTCCGCTCATACAAACTTAATAGGTAGACCAGTTCTCTCCCCCTCTGCTCCCCCCCGAACCCCCTGCTCCCCCTCCTTCGCTCCCATCTCCCAGTGCCTCCCCCCCAATTCCCAGAGAGTCCTTTATTGTGTATGCCTAACTCTCCTCTTGGTCCTCCTTTCCGATGATGTACAAGGACCCAGTGGCATTTCCCTGAACCCTTTCTCGTGTTCCCCTTAAGCATAGGAACACTACTGTGGCCATCAATCCCTTGCCTCCAAGGATCTTGGTGCCTTTAGCTGATGCTAGACTTTGTGAGGTCAATAGTGTGATAGACATGGTGCAGGGCATGCAAAGTTCTATTATGATTGCTTCAGCCCTAACTAGCGTGGAGACTCCTCAAATCATTGCTCCCCCCATCCTTTTGCTCTTACAGTCTTACCGCCCCCTCTTCCGCAAATGTCCCTGAGCTTCAGGATGGGGGGAGATTAGGCTGGCTTAGTTCTATGTGGATGATATAGAGTCTCTGAAGTTCTGGATTATGGTTTGTTGATTTTCTTTTGCAGTTTTGCTGCTCCTGCAATGCCCTTCACTCCATCCTGATGGGCACTGTATGTCACCCCCTGGTCAGAGACAAAAAAACTGTTAAACTGGAGTCTTGTTATAATAGCACTTTCAAGGGTAGATGTAATAAAAGCAGGAAACCTCGGTGAGGGAGGGATCAGTCACCCATTTGCAAAATGATCACTTTTCATCTGCCAGACTATATGCCCACCCCTTCTGGTGAGATCGTACACCCTCAGTTGTACATGATCAGGAATGAACGTCTGTGAACTTAACCAGGTGTCACATTAGTTACTTGCATTCCTTGGAGGCCGATTTTCTCTGCTGTAACATGGTCCCCTCTCTCCTTGTGTCTGCTGTGGCCCTCCAACCCCATCCCTCCTGTTCACAATCCTTGCAATTAACGTATTACATAGGTTTACCCTTGAGTGTCTCAATGTGGGCTGGGTGAGTTTGGTACTAGGAGCCACCTATTAGAGAGTACATACGGTGCTTAATTTTCTGGGTTTGGGACACTTCACTTAATATAATTGTTTCTAATGACATCCATTTCCCAGCAAATTCCAGTAATTCATCGTTTTTGATGGCTGAGTAGTACTCCATTGTATAGATGTACCACTGTTTCCTTATCCACTCGTCAACTGTTGGACATTCGGGCTGATTCCATGACTTTGCTATTGTAAACAGTGCTGCTATGAACATGGTCGTGCTTGTGCTATTGAGGCGAACCTCTGCTGCATGGGGGATTATTCCCAAAAGTGGAATAGCAGGGTCATATGGCATTTCAATCTTTAATTTCTTTAAGAATCTCCAGACGGCTCGCCAGAGTGGCTGTATGAGCCTGCATTCCCACCAGCAATGTAGCAGAGTTCCCCTCTCTCCACATCCTCTCCAGCACTTGTTGTTGATTGTATTGTGGATTTTTGCCATTCTGACCGGGGTGACATGATATCTCAGGGAGGTTTTGATTTGCATTTCCCTGATGGCTAAAGAAGTGGAGCATTTTTTCAGGTATTTGTTAGACATTTTAATTTCATCCCTGGTAAAATTTCTTTTAAGTTCCAGGGCCCATTTTTTAATTGGGCCATTGGTTTCCTTGGTGTTTAATTTTCTAAGTTCTTTGTGCACTCTGGACAGTAGAGCTCTGTCAGATATGTGGTTAGTGAAGATTTTCTCCCATTCTGTGGGTTGCCTTTGAGCTCGTGTTACCATCTCTTTATCTGAACAGAAGCTCTTTAATTTCACAAGATCCCAACTGTTGAGAGCTGGTAGCAGTGACTGTGCCATTGGATGTCTGTTTAGGAAATGTTGGCCTAGCCCAATCAGCTCAAGGGAGTTCCCTATCCTTTCAACTATAGTTTTTATAGTCTCTGGCCTGAATATCAGAGGTCCTTGATCCATTTGGAATTAAGTCTTGCACATGGTGACAAGTACGGTCCATCTTTAATCTCTGGCAATGTGGAGAATCCGTTTTGCCAGCACCATTTGTTGAAGATGCGTTCTTTTTCCATTGATTTTCTTTGGGCCCCTTTTGAAAGATCAAATGCTGTAGTGTTTTGGGCTTATATCGGGTCTCACCCTTAGCCATTGATCTGGTGTTCTATTTTGGAACCAGTACAGGCTGTGTCTTTTTAACTTGTAGTATAGACTTAGGTTTGGTATGGTCCTTGATCCATTTGGAATTAAGTCTTGTACATGGTGACAAGTACGGGTCCAGCTTTAATCTTCTGCATGTGGAGATCCAGTTTTGCCAGCACCATTTGTTGAAGATGCTGTTCTTTTTCCATTGGATTCTTTGGGCCCCTTTGTGAAAGATCAAATGGCTGTAGTTTTTTGGGCTTATATCTGGGTCTTCAACCCTTATCCATTGATCTGTGTGTCTATTTTGGAACCAGTACCAGGCTGTCTTTTTAACTTGTAGTATAGACTTAGGTTTGGTATGGTAATACCTCCAGCAGTGTTTTTGTTACTCAGGATTGTCTTTGCTATCCTGGGTCTTTTGTGCCTCCATATGAATTTTGAGATTATTTGGTCAACTTCTTTAAAGAATTGCTTTGGGATTTTAATTGGTATAGCATTGAATTTGTATATCGCCTTTGTTAGGATGGTCATTTTTACAATGTTGATTCTGCCAATCCAGGAGCATGGGAGGTCTTTCCACCTTCTGATGTCTTCAGCAATTTCTTTCTTTAGGGTTTTAAAGTTTTCATTGTAAAGGTCTTTTACCTCCTTGGTTAGGTTTATACCAAGGTATTTCATTTTTTTAGGGGCTACAGTAAATGGGATTGTTTCTCTCAGGGCTTTTTCACTTCTTTCATTCTGGGCATATAGGAAGACCTCTGATTTTTGCACATTTATTTTGTATCCTGCCACCCTGCTGAACTTCTCAATTAGTTCCAGGAGCTTCCTGGTGGAGTTTTTGGGATCACTTAGCTATAAGATCATGTCATCTGCAAATAGGGATAGCTTGGCTTCTTCCTTGCTGATTTGAATCCCTTTTATGTCCCTTTCTTGTCTTATGGCTTCAGCTAAGACTTCAAGTACAATATTGAATAGAAGTGGTGAGAATGGACAGCCTTGTCTATTTCCTGATCAAAGTGGGAATGCTTCCAATTGTTCCCCATTGAGCATAATCCTTGCTGTGGGCTTCTTGTATACAGCTTTTATTATATTGATAAAGGTTCCTTCCATTCCTACTGTCTCTAGCGTTTTGATCATAAAAGGCTGTTGGATCTTGTCAAAGGCTTTTTCTGCGTCTATCGAGAGTATCATGTGGTCTTGGACTTTGGACTGGTTTATATGATGAATTACATTTATTGATTTGCATATGTTGAACCAACCTTGTGTGCCGGGGACGAAGCCTACTTGGTCCCTGTGAATGATCTTTTTGATATGTTTTTGAATCCGATTTGCTAAGACTTTGTTGAGAATCTTTGCACCTGTGTTTATCAGAGAGATCGGCCTATAGTTTTCTTTTTTAAGTGAATCTTTATTAGGTTTTGGGATTAAGATGATACTAGCTTCATAGAAGGAATTTAGTAGTGTTCCTTCCTTTGCTATTTGATGGAACATTTTAAGGAGTATTGGTGTTATTGACTCCTTAAATGTCTGGTAGTATTCTGTGCTGAATCCATCTGGTCTAGGACATTTTTTGGTGGGAAGATTCGAGATTACTTCCTCAATTTCCTTATATGTTATAGGACTATTTAAATAATTCACAACTTCCTCATTCAATTTAGGTAAGTTGTGTTTACTTAGAAATTCATCCATCTCTTTCGTGTTGTCAAACTTCACAGAGTATAAGTTTTTGAAATATGATGTTATAATTCTCTGGATTTCTTGGGTATCAGTAGTGATAACTCTGTGTTCATTTCTAATTTTGTTTTTCTTAATGAATGTGGAGGGGCCCGTATTGGGTGCATAAATGTTCAGTATTGTGAAGTCTTCCTGGTGAATTGTACCGTGACTAAAATGTAGTATCCATCTGTGTCTCTTATGATTTTCTTTGGTTTGAAGTCCACTTTGTCTGAAAGTATAATTGCTACCCCTGCCTGTTTCCTAGTTCCATTAGCTTGCAAGATTTTGGACCAGCCTTTCATTCTTAGGATGTGCCTATCTTTTGTGGTGAGATGAGTTTCCTGAAGGCAGCAGATTGTTGGATTGTGGTTTTAAATCCATGTTTGTAATCTGGCGAGTTAATACCATTGACATTTAATGTTATAATGGAGAAATTATTTTTAATTCTGGACATTTTTTATGTTTAGTAGATTTTGTAAGTATGTTGTTTGATATTTATGTTTTGGTGGTATTATATTTCCCTTCTGTCTTCCTGGATACGCTTGTTCTTTTCTTCAAGCTTGAGTATCATTTCTAGGATTTTTTGAAGGCCTGGTTTGGTAGACATGTATCCCTTCAAGTTGTGTTTGTGCTGGAGAACTTTTCTTTCTCCCTAAATCATGACAGAAGTTTTGCCGGGTATATCAGTCTGTGTTGGCATTTTTGCTTATTTAATACTTGAAGTACGTCTCTCCAAGCTCTTCTTGCTTTTACTGTTTCCATTGAGTAGTCATTTGTTATTCTAATAGGTTACCTTTAAAAGTGAGTTGCTTTTTTTCTCTTGAAGCTCTCAGCACCTTTTCTTTGTCTTGAATGTGGAGTGTTTTGACTATTATTTGCCGTGGCCATTTTCTATTTTGGTCATATCTGTTTGGAGTGCGAAATGCCTCTTGTATTTGGATAGGCCTCTCATTCTTTAGTTGTGGGAAGTTTTCATTTATGATGAATTGAAATATTTCTTCCGGTGTGGTATTTTGGGATTCTTGCTCTGGTATTCCATGAATACGCATGTTAGGCTTCTTCAGGGTGTCCCATAACTCTTGAATGTTCCTCTCCAGTATCTTTTTGGCTTTAACAATCTCTTCCATTGAGCTGGTTAATTCTCCCACTTTGTCTTCAAGATCTGAAATTCTATTTTCTGCCTCATTTGTTCTGCTGATAAGACTCTCTGTTGAGCTTTGGGTTGAAGATAACTTGTCTTTTAGTTCAATTTTAAACTCTGCCTGAGACTGTTTTAATTGCTCCATACCTATTTTAGTTTCTTGAACTGTTTTTCTCAACTCCTCCAAGTGCCTGTTGTGTTCCTGTTCAAAGTGGTTGATACGGTTGTTTAACTCTTCTCGGATTTCCTCTTTCATAGTATTAATCATGGTAATGATCATACTCTGAAAGTCATTATGTTGGGTCTGGCTTTCATGGCTATTTTCTGTGGATTTGTTCTGGTCGGAATCCCTCATTATGGGATTGGTTCTTTCGGCAGCAGATTGGTCTTCTTGGGTTTTGTTTCTCGTGGATCTGCACTTTGACTTGTACATTGTTGTTTTGTTTTTTAGGACCTTTCAGTTTCTGTGTGTTTTTCACTGAATCGACATAGTTGGTATTGTTACGCTTGCCAGTTATTACTAGTGCTTGCCTTGGATTGGGTATGTTTGTGTATTGTTATTGTTATATCCTAGATGAGGCTACTAGGCTGTTAGTAGGTCAGTTAAGTCAGGTTATGTTACCAGGGGATGAATATTAGTTTGGTAGTGCACTTTTTATTATTTAGTATCTTGATAAAATGTGGGGGTGAGTGGTGTACTCCCTGGAGTTGTATATTGTGGGGTGGCTGCATGAGAAAGTTGATCTACAGCATTGATACTTTAAAGGATCAGTAAGGTGAAAAGAAAAAGTTTACTTATCTTTGGGCTGGATGAGAAGAAACTCGCCCACGTGATATAATGATTGTAGTGGAGTCCTGATGTATGGCCTGTGTTCCTTTTGTTCCTTAGAGTTTTGCTTGAGTTTCCTTTGGGCTCTATTGAATTCTGAGTAGCAGTGTGTCTTCCGTGGACCACGTGCGTAGGTCCCCGGTGGGCGAGAGAGGCAGAGGGTCTGATGTTGATGGCAGAATTCTTCACCTACAACCTAGTGGGGGGGCAGAGGCGCGAGGGGTGGAGGGTGCGAGGTGCTGGGGCCCTGGGGGCTAAGCCGGCGGCCTGCGGCTCCGGGGTGGGGGGCGGGGCTGGGCTGGGCTCCTTCGCTCGCTGGCTCAATGGCAGAATTCTTCACCTGGGACCTTGGGCAGCGGGCGGCGGGCACGGGCGGGGGCGGGGCGGTGCGGAGGGGGCTGGGGTCGTCCGGGCCGGGGCGCAGGCCAAGCCTGGAGTCAGCCTGGGTGCTCGCCGCCGGGACGTGTGGGGCTCCGGGGTGGTTGGACTGGGCTGGGCTCTCTCTCTTGCTGTTTTTATCTTAACAGATTTATAAACAGACAGCCAAAGTATCATTTTGAAGTTTGCTTACTAGCCCATTGCATCTACCTGATTTCTCATTATTTCATTTCTTTGTCTTTTCTGCTATTTTGAAACAATCTTGAAATATTCTGCTTGCATTAGGACCTTCTGTGCATTTCTTCCAGAACTTCTTGTGTCGGATGATAATGCTGGGCAGCTGGTAAAGGGCATTCTAAAAATGTTTCAGCTTAGCAATCAGACCTCATCTTCTATTCTTATCTGGGTGAAATTCTGAGGAGGTCATTTGTCCAGACCTCCCAATCTCAGGGGACTTTAAGATGCCTCTGTCAGTATGTCTAGTTGTCTAGAGATCCTTCATGTTGTCCACTCTTCAAGTTGTGAAACAGGGTCACAAGTAGGTCACAAGCAGTAACAGCAACATGACCCAGATCTTCCTTCTCTTCCTCTTTACCTCTGTCCCTACATCTGAAGCTTGTCTGGATCATTTTCAGGAGCAATTCAGCTTATACTGTTTTAGATCTAGAGTTTTCTAGTTCATTTGTGATTGTTGGTCTGTAAATATTTGTGCTACTTTGACCAGGTGGAATAAATAGAAAATCGGTGTTCTTTATTATTGCGTGATAGAAGAATCCTCTAGTTTTTTTCAGTGTCAGGAAAGGGGAGTGGTATAAATCACCCAAACTCAATTTGTAGTTAGATTTGTGATGGGATCTGTAAAACAGAGAAGAAAAACAGTTTGCTTCTTGATGCACAGACAGGCAAGAGGTGGGGTTTGAGGGAGGGTCCCGGGTGGCTGAGGATGCTCTGCTGTACCCCAGTGTTCCAGAACACAGGGAGAGGAAAGTCTCTTTTGGGAAGTGATCTAGAGTCCTAGAGATGGGGCTGGGGTGAGAATGGAAGAGAATCAGAGCAGCGGATGTATCAGAGAAAAGTAGAAATAGCAAATCTAATACTAGAAAGCTCTGTAGGTAAACACTTGTTGACTTAGAAAGTATCTACTATATAAAATAAAGAAAAATTAGGTTACATGGCAACATGATCCCATTTTCTTGTTACCCAGTTTAACTTTATGTAGATGTCTGCCTGCTTCTCTATTCTATCTAGTCTCTACTCTCATGTATCTACCTACCTACTTACATATTATCTGTCTGTCATTTGTCTATCATCTATTTAGTCTATATTTTGTATTCCAAGGTGCCTAGGCTGGTCTTAGATTCAGTAACTTCCTTCTCAGCCTTTTGAAAATGTTAAAATGTCATAAGGAAACCTGTTATTTTGGATGCTAAGTTAAAAAGGAATAAAGAGGCTCCGGATAAGATTCTAGCATCACAGAGCCCATGAAACCACATCAGTGAAAGATTCACAAATAGAATAAAGATGTAATTCTTAAATCTTAGCTGTGGAGCCGGACTCCAGCAGTCACATCATCCGTGTAATCCTTCCTGCTGTGGCCCACAGATGAAGAGGAAGTGGCCAGCCACCTGCTTGAGTGTCAGTAGATGTGGTGAGGCTTCATAAATTTAGGATGTATCAGAGGCTCTGGAGTTGGAGATGTGGTTGTGAGCTTGTCATTTTTCTAGGCAGGCTAGTCACTCTAGGAATTTGAGGGAGCAAAGGGAGGGGGTACCTAGAGAGCTGGCAAAAGGAAGATTTTGAGAGAATGTTTGGAGTAGTTGAGGAGGGAACGTGACAGTCCCCTTTGTCATGGGATGTGCATAGGAAATAATTAGTATAATTCAAGGAAGTTGACGTAAGTTGAGATTTCATTTTTACTGACTTTTTGACTCAATGTTGGGCCACAGGATTAGGGTGTGGTCAGAAGTGAGTTGTGTTGTTGTGACACCCAGAGTCAAGCAGTTTAATGGGCGAAATGGAGATTTATTCAGCTTACAGTTCCAGAGGGGAGATACAGTCCATTATGGTGGAAAGGGTATGGCTGGCTGAGAGAAGCTGGAAGAGACCTAAGTCATGTCCATCAAGAAGGCTGAGAGCTGCAAAACTGCCAACTCCACAGCCAATTAAAGAACTGAAACAGGACAGGATTGAACAACCTCAAGGCCCAACCCCTGTGACTGCCTTTCTCCAGCAAGGCCCCACCTCTTAAAGATCCCATGACCTTCCCAAACAACTAAAGATTCAACACACGAGTCTGGGAGAGACACTTCACATTTCAAATAATGACGGCAAATAGTAATTAATCAGATAGAAGCGTTCTCTGCAGCATTGTACAGGAAGTTGCGGAGGGAAGACCAGCCATGGCTTGTCTTTCTGCAGCCTAGTTCCCTATCTACAGATGGTCACCATCTTGAGAACAGATTTAGTACTTAAAACAAAATCCAAACTCCTTACCTTTGGGTCTCTACAAGGATTCACTTCACTACCCATCTCCTGCCCTTTTCACTTGTAAGCACCAAGCACATGAGCCTTCTTTATGGTCAAAACAGTGCAGGTTTGTCCTTACATTTGGGGACATTGTGCTAGTGACTTCCTTTGCTTGGAAACTCTTGTCTCTGGATCTTGTTTGCCTGCCTCTGTCTTGGTTTTCAAATTTTATCTCCCCATCCTCCACCCATCCTGCCATGCCAAGAGGATCATCTTTATCACCTGGTCGGACATATATTGTACTAGCCTTTTTATTTTCAGGAAAATATTTTTCATTATCTGACATCTTTCCTTTTTAAATTGACTTGAAAAAAAATCTCTTCTGCCAGAATGTGAATCTCCAATAGAAAAAGACATGCATGGTCCATTGTGATACTGAGAACAGTTCCATGCCCAGTAATATTTCTGGAGTGCATGCATAGTTGTATCCCAGGATCTTCATGTTTTCATGCTGTAAAGGCTTCTGTGTGCCATTAGACTAACTTTGATGTCTTTCCATTTTCCTTCCAGTGAAATATTTGTCTTTGAATACAGACTCTAGCTAGGTTGCAAGGTCCAGCTTAGGCACAATGTTTTTCTTTTTTCTTTTATTTTGAATCCTTAGTGCTCTGTGTCATGCTAGGAACCCTATGCTGAGCAAGCAAATGGGTGTATGAATGCTGTGACTGATCTATGGCAGACCCTTAGGTCATAGCCTTGGAGGGAGAAACTCTGATTTTGCTGGGTATGGAGGGAAAAGAGAGGGGGATTCAGAATGTCATCTGAATATTGTTAGAGACCTGTCTGGTTAGAGTCTGAAAAATAATTACAGAAACAAAAATAAGCCTAAAAGGACTAGAAGATAAGCTGGCAGAGACAGAAACTAACTGGAGTCATACTCAGATTGGAAACACAAAATGTCTGTTTTTGATGACTGCTTAGTTACTCCCACTTTGTATTAAATATGAAGCTTATTCTGCCACTTCTGAGATCTGATTTAATACAAAGTTCTAGCAAGAGAGAGAGAGAGAGAGAATGAGAATACAGAGCCTCAAGAGATCCCAAAAAGGATTCATTTAGAATAGGAGAAAAAAGAAAATGGAAAAATATTCAACCTGATGCATAGCCCCTTCTCCCACCTCTGCACCCCAGAGCATTGATGGAGCCTTAAGATATGGCTATTACTGTGCATGTTAATGGTCCAGGGAAGACCGGAGTTCATTTCTTTTAGAATTTTTGAATTTCACTAGGTAGTTCCCACACAATGAAATCTCTGGTGTTCAATTTCTATGAGAAGCAAAGGGATTTGGAAGCTTATTGTCATGCTAGGAAGAAAGGTGCCCCACACACCATGGGGGCAGCTCCCTGGCTTTCTTCCTGAGACCTAAGATCAAATAATGTTCATATTCATAAAGATACGATATGGCATGCTATTTACTAAAGTTTGCTGCAGGGGACATGATCCCACGAGATTCCCTATCAACAAAGAGTTCTTTGCAGTTAGCTAAAGAATGCAACTTCTTGGAGATTTTTGTAATTCATGTTTCTATGGAAAAGGACTCTGAAAAGATGTGTGCTAAAGACAGTCACCTGTTAACATTCTCCAGCTCTTTTGGCTAGGTAGCCTTTGGGGATATATGTACATGCGTGCTACAAATAGGGGTGGGGAGGGTATATGGTAAAGGGAATATTCTGCTCATTGGAATTGGACAGATCTGCTTTTGAATCTGATTCTTACTGCTTACTCCTGGGTGGCACAGGGCAACTGGTTTCACCTCACTGTATTCTATTTTCTTCCTGTAAACTGGGTATCATCCTTTAGCTCATTTAGTTATGAATATTAAAACCAGATCATGCAGATTCTAGTGCTTGACTTAGAGCATGGAGTAGAAACACACGGGGGTACTGATGGCTGTACAGGCGGACAATAAAGTACACTGTGCCAAGGACTTACGGGACACGGAGCTGAATAAATGAATCAGAGGGGTTCAATTCAGTTCAATGAAGTGTGTTAATTCATCTTGCTGGTGGTACATGATTGCAGAACCCACACAACTTAAGGGAATAAATAGTTTCCTCTTGGCACACAGTTTCTGGTTGTACTTCATGAGCATGGCAAGAATATTCATACCAACATCAGGATCCAAGGGAACTTGGCCTTACCATATCTGCAGGAAGAGCTGAGAGAGGACATATTGGAGCTTACCAGTCTGCCAATTTCCAATCATTTTTTTTTTCCATTTTATCCAGCTGCCCCTATCCACTGTGGACTGGATTTTCCCATATCAATTAGAGAATTTCCCACAGGTTTGCTAAGTTTGCCTTATTAAATAGTTCTTCATAGGTGTAAATTTTTCGATTCTCCATTGTTAAGTTGACACCTGTGTTTAATTGGTTTAATATGATTTGTCTTGTACCAATTAAAAGATATGTTTGCAAACCTCTGGGTCCACACCGTGCCAGGCACCTGGGTGACGATATCATACAAACCAGGGCAAGCTCTGATTTCATGAAGCTCACTGACTTGCAGTCTATGACTTGTCTGTTCTGTTCTTATCGTCTGCTTCCTGCTAGAATGTGTTCCCAGTCTCGTTGCCTGCTTGCCTTGGTCTTGACATTAGGTAAATAACCTTGTTTGTTTCCCATATTATGTCTTCAGGTACAGCTTCCTGAGGGAGACATTTTGCTGTTGGAACGTTTCTCTCAGGATACTTTGTGCACAGCATGCGTAAAAACCGAGAAAATCTTGCAAATGCCAATTGAGTGCTTAGAAACTTGACAGGAGGGGAATGGGTGAGGAGCCGGGACACTTCCAGAACAGAGGGCAAAAGAAAATCATTTTACATTTTGGAAGGAACGTCAGCAGTGGTAATTTAAATGATTATTTATAGCAATATAGTTTATTTACTTCTTGAAAAATGTTTCAAGATATGCGTGCAACTATCATGAAAACAATAGGTAGCAGCTCTTTTCCTATGAGTCCTGTAGATTTGTCTGGATACCAATATTTGAATTTATGTTAAGAATCATAGCATACAACAAATGGCAAATTATTGTTTGAGAAGATGTTCAGATTTTCAAATAGTTCAATAGGTAGAAAATAATTTTTTTGGTGAAATGTCTTTATTTCTTTCATGTCTACATTTAAAAAAACAGAAGTGCCTTATGAATGATTCAGAAGAGAGCGGATGTTTCCTGGAGCTTCAGGCACTGCAGTTGCTTTTACCTGCAGTACACTCTTTGAACGCAAAAGATTGCTTCCAGAAGACTTCCAGGGGTGTGGTAGGTAAATGAAAGTATCGCTCCTATGATTCCTGAAGATCCATTTCCTATCCCGAGAAGTGACCTTGAAAGGCTGCTCAAAATGCTGGTGACAGACACGTGGCTCATTTGGGCTAGACAGCACAGTGCTTGGCAATGAACTGCCCTTTGGGAGGTGAGTCTGCCTCCTAGCATGGCATTAGTGTTTGTCAGTGACATTGCATACAGTGAGATGTTGTTTCTTTGTTGTTTCTGGTCTGTTCTCTTGTAATACTGGGTATCTTTCTGTGGCTTGAAGAAAAGATGTTGAGAGGACCCAGAGGGAGTGAGGAGAGGAATCAGATTGCCTGTATTTAAAAGCAGTCACTGACATGAGCCAGGGACACTGCTAAATGCTCTAAGTTCATTTTCACTTTTAACCTACAAAGCAATGCTCTGGCAGACTATCATTATCTCCAATTTACAGATGATCTACAATTTTCTGAGGTGTAGCGAGATACAGGGAGTTGCTCAAAGTCACAAAACTTGTCAGGCACAGAAATGGAGTTTGAATCCAGATGTGTCTCCTTTCAGTGCATCGCAGTGATTCTATGACAATAACTGCTGCTTCTACCGTAACTGGTACCTGACAATGGGCTCTTCATGTGTGCCAGCTGCCAAGACTAATTCTCCCACTTAATCCTTTCAACCAAGTGTCTGAAACTCTCCTTTTATGAAGAAAAACCAAAGATGCTCAATCCCCTTGCATGTAGAGGTATGCAGCACAATCGTCTTTTTTTTTAATGATCAGTCTAACATTTATTTTTCTGCATTTTATCATATTATTCTTTCATTCATGAAAATACTTTATTTTTTATTTATTTTTTCCACTCATACAAACTTGATAGGTACCCCAGTCCCCTCCCTCCCTCCACCTGGATCCCTTTGCTCCCTCCCCCCTTTTCCCCTTCCTTTCCTCCCTCCCTCCCTTTCTCTCAGTGCCTCCCTCATCCCTGGAGCATCCTTTAGTGTGCATGTCAAACTTCCTTCTGGGTCCTCCTCTCTGATGAGGTGTAAGGACTCAGTAGCATTGCCTAGAGCTTTTTCTTGTGTTCCCCTTTAGTATAGGAACACTATTGTGGCTGTTAATCCCTTGCCTCTAAGGATCCTAGTGCCTGTGATTCTAGCTAGACTTTGGGGGGTCAATGATATGTTGGTCATGCAAAGTCCTATTATGATTACTTCAGCCCTAACTTGTGTGGAGTATCTTGCATATCATTGCTCCTCCCCATCTTTAGGCTTTTACAATCTTACCGCCTCCTCTTCCGCAAATTTCCTTCAGCTTTAGGATGGGGAGAGATTAGGCTGGCCTGGTTCCAGGTGATTAATATAGGGACTCTGATGTTCTGAATTATGGTTTGTTGTTTTTTTTTTCTTCCAGTTTTGCTGTTCCTGTACTGCCCTTGGCTCCATTCTGATGGGTATTGGATGTCACCTCTTAGCCAGAGATAAAAGGTGCAGCACAATCTTCTTGTGTGCTCTAAAACATCTACAGGTTGCTTACAATCCCTAATAAAGTAGGAATGTTATGCAAACAGCTGTGATACTGTACTGCTTGGGAAGAATGGTGCTGATGAATTCTGAATATGTTCAGTATGGAGACATTTTTTTTCAAGTGTTGTTCACCTGCAGTTGGCTGATCCATCAATTGCAGAACTCATGGGATGAGACTGTATTATTCTGATACAGTCTCCATTGAGAAATGCATGCACAAAGGCAGAGAGGCAATGAGCAAGTCACACATCTAGAAAACAATGGTGGTGAGCATGAAGCCAGGGAGTTTGGCTCGTAGCCCTTAGTCACAGCATCACATCCTTATTAAGAAGTTCAGTGTTGTAGGGTAGCTTGTTCCTTCTTTGCAGCCCTCTTCTCCTTACAATCAGCCACCATCTGAGGACTTTGGCAAGTGGGGTGTCCTCAGGAACAGTTCTTTGAGTTGGCATGAGGGAGAGGGGCTGCAGGAGGGAGTCATGTGGGGGCAGGTCTTGTGTTTCTTTAGAAAGCCCTTGATCTTCCCAGTGAGGCGACACTCAGAATGGTTCAGCACTTGACCTACCGTTGTAGGCTCCCCTACAATACAACCTCTAATGAAACCAGGCTGTTCTGGACCCCTGGTAATAGGATTGTTTACCTTTGCACCAAGAAGACTGTGAAAGCGACCAAATTTGAATGTGGCTTGTGTCCAGGCAGATTTCGAGGGGTTCGTGCCGTGAAGCCTACAGTTCTTATAAGACTGTCTAAAACAAACAGAAACCATGTCAGCAGGACCTGTGGGGATTCCATATGTGCTAAGTGTGTCCGCGACAGGATCAAGTGTGCTTTCCTTATTGAGGAACAGAAAAATCATCGTGAAAGCACTGACGACAAAAACACAGAGTTAGAAAGCTAAATAAACACGAAACTTTTAAGTACTCAAAATCAAGGCTTGTTCTGTGAACAACAACAACAACAAAGTTCAGTGTTATTAATGAGCCTTGCAGATTTGACCATAATTGAAAAAGTTGAGGGTATCTACTATTTTATTTAGTACTGTGTAAGAGTTCCCTTCTCATTGCTGTGATAAGACACTCTGACCCAAGCAGACACAGTTGATTTTGGCTTATGGTTCCAGAGGCGATACAGTGCATCATGATGGAGAAGGCATGGCAGCAGGCAGAGATGGCTGACTTCTATTGGATGAGCAATCAGGAGGCAGAGAGAAAGAACAGGAGGCGGGCTGGTTCAGTCTAGATGTAGGTATCAACTTGATAATTGATGACTGAGCTGTGGTCACAACTGTGAAGAATCAATAGTTAAGGCAAACCCTATGTAAGCTTATAGGAGATTATCTAATTGACATAAGAAGAATCAGCCCCATGATGCGTAGACAATTCTCTTGGCTGGTGGATAAGATGGAGAGAGTGGATTCATACTTTGGCGTACTTTAGGCATACCTCGACCTGTTGGCATGCGGGAGTCTGCAGTCCTATGACTATGATATGTTCAGCTCCCTTGGCTTCTGGTGTTGATATGTATTCTCCTGCCAAGCTGGACTATGAACTGTAACCAGATTGTAAGCAAGAATAAAACCCCTATTCCCTTAAGTTGTTTGGTCACATATGTATCAGCAACGTAGAGACAAGCTGCAATACCTTCCACCCCTGTGACATACTTTCTCCGGCAAAGTTCCACCTTCTGAAGATTCCATAACCTTCTCAGACAACACCACCTACTTCAAAGGGTACATAATTCATTTCAGGTCCCATGGCAACAGCTGGGAGAAAGCGAGGCTAATGCTACTGCATCCATCCCCAAGGGTGTCAAGTCTTAGCCACCTGCAAGGATGAAATACACTGCTATGGGACTTCAGTCTCTTGTAGTGCACTATTGACACCCCCTGAACATGTCTCAAAATCAAGGAGGGATCCAGTGTGCTTCTGGACACCTCTCTGCTTTGCCAAATTTCTCTACATGGCCTCTGGACTTTCATTTATATTTAAATTGCTACCAGCTAGTGGAGCCAAAGATCTGCACACAGTTTCTTGAAAGAAAGTGGCATATATATATATATATATTTCCCCAAGCTAGGACAGATAATGAGAATTAACAAAGGGTCAAGGAGGAGGGCTTTTTTTGGGCCTGTGTAAAAATGCAGGTTTTTTCATTAATTAGCTATTTAGAATATAGAATGGATGCTATTCTGGAGGGTTTTATATAATAAGTTAATATATTTAGTTTGACTTTTAAGAAATAAACTTCAATAACGGATCTGAGATTCATCTGTAGTTTCTTCTAAAGGCTAGTAGAAGCGGTAGGACTTAGTGTTGCTCCTTAGGGGACTGTGTGAGTGACAGCTGTCTAGGAGAAGCGTGTAGCGCTCTTCTAGAAAGAGTGCCTGTTTTTCTTCTCTTTGTTCGCAGGCTGCTCTCTTAAGAGAAGTGACTGTCACATTGTTTGCTGCCGAGCAACAATTGTACACAGGCATCGGATTCTAGGGACCAGCTCAAACCTGTAATTTCTCACGGTTCTCAAAATTCTGTTTCAGCAGGAAGGATGAGGGTCTCTTGATTTTGCCCATTCTGTAAGAGTCTGAAAAACATTATGCTCAGTGGGGGTTCAAACTCTTAAAGTTGGGGAGGATGCTTGGCAGAATCCTGGGGATACCTTGCTGGGGTATAATGTGAACCTTGGCATTCCCAACACTTGAGTTGACTGACTACTTCAATACTAAGGTGAGTGTTGTTGCAATGCTTGCTATGCATTGGCGAGGCATAGCTGTTCTCCACTATAAAATCGTGGCACACAGGCCAGTCTTCATGAGTTTGGATCCTAGTTTCCTGGGAATTCATCCAGGACATTATTGGTTTGGAGGCTGAAGTCCTTCTTATGCATCTCTATGATGCTCTGAACTCCCTCCATCATTACAGTTATTATATTAATGTCTATTTGTAAGTTACATTTTTACTTAAAAATCATTATGAATTTTAAAAGTGAGATGAGTGATCGGACTCATTTATTGATATACTAGCCAAGTTTTTATTTGTGTCTATTATCTGCTAGGCATTGAGGTAAAGAATGGGAATTTGATGTTGAGCCAAATGTTTAAACCAGTCAAAGCATGTGGGGTTAGAAATAGAAGCTCTTCAAAGCTCATCTTTCCCAAATCTTATTTCTCTAATGGAACTGCGTGTTTAATAATATAGAAGAGGAACTAACGATTGGTTCAGTGGTTCTTACCGCAAGTGTGATAATCCAAGTTCAGTCCCTGGAACCCACAGACAGAGTGCCAGCTTTTGCAGATTGTCCTCTGACCTGCACACCCATAATGATAGATGAATGTAAGAAATGAGTAGTTCAGAGCAGAAGTTTGGTAAACTATGACTTGAGGAGCTAATCAGACCCGCTGTTTTGTGTCAATAAAGTTTTATTAGAACACGCTCTATGTTTTCGTTTGTGCATGGACATTTGGTCTAGTAACACTTTCATTACAGATGCAAGCAGCTGAAGCACCAAGGTTATTGTATCCATGAGTTTACAGCGGCGATGTGTAAGAGTTGCTCTGTCAACATTCACCGTGAAAGGGGAAGATCTCAAGAGACAGTTAAAGGTTGTTGAAGGTTAATGCCAGAGAAGAGAAGGTGAACGACTTCCTCAGTGATCTGCCCACTCAGGCGCTTGCCAGTTTAGGCAATCCAGATGAAATCTATTGGGACACACACACACACACACACACACACACACACACACACACACACACACACACCACACAATGACTTCCAAACAGGAGGGAGACTTATTAGAAAGGAGGAAGTATAAAGTCTGAAAAGGAGTAGGGGGCACTATTGAGCAGTAAGACCTGAAAATGACATAAATTCATTGTATTCATGTATGAAAGTATCAAAGAATAAAAAAAGAATTGGTATTTCTGAGAGCTGCTGATATAGCCATTTGAGGGACTCATTGAGAACCACCGAATAAAATCCATAGTGTTCAATTTGGATTTCATCTGAGAATTAAAATGTTAGCTTGTAAAAATATGTAATTATTTTGCCTACCTCCACTCCATGTGATTTATTTGGTCTGCCATGGATCCTGCGGTATGTTTATAGAGATCACCAAGTGATGCTACCTAGGTAGTCAGAGAAGGAAGGCTTATACCATTTAATTTGTCAGATTGACTTTTTCTCGACTGCTCTGTGAAGTGACTTCTCCCGATCAAGTCCTAGTTTGTGGTATAGACAGCTCTGGTCGGGAGGAATTCATGGGTTAGTGTAGCCTTGCAGGTGGAAAATGCTGAAATGTGAACAGTTGCTGTTAGAAGAAGCATAGTGGGAAGGCAGCCTGGTTTGTATCCCACTTGGGGATGTGGGTGTGGGGTAATACTACCTAATTCAGGGAATTGCTAAGGGAGATTAAATGTGGTTGGTATAGGTTTGGTTCAGGGTAGCATCTGAGCCTTTGACAAAGTAGAAGCTGGTCTTGTCATAACTATTGCAATCTGTGGTGATGGGTATGATGAGAAACAGAAACTTTTTGGGGGGCACCTGTCAGCTCTGTGAGCCCCTTGGTTCTGGGATCTGCACCTCACTTATTAAGCATTCTGGCCACTCTGACATCTAGATCAACGACTGGTACCTAGTCATGACTTCCTGTTAGAAGCAGGAAGGATAGACAAGGACGTTGCCAGTGGGTAACACGACAGAGCCTCTGTCTCCGGTTCAAATCCGGGGAGGGGGCCCTTGAAGGTATGTTTGACCTGCTGGAGAATTCACTCAGCTGTATCCAGACAGTCTCTTCCATTCTGAGAAAGTAATCAGTTTAACAGTCATCACACTTTTCAGATTGGGATCCCGGGGCTCTGGGAGTGAAGAAATATTTATCTGTGTATTTATACCATCAGTCATCCAGGGGCTTAATATTTAAATGGAGTATGGTTACAGGGGATGGGAGCTTGCACATACTGCTTCCTCTTTCACTCACAACTGGGGCGCTCTCCAAAGCAGGAGGGTGACAGTTGTTATATGCACCAGACATGGTGTGAAGCACTTCATAAATGTGCTATCTTATTCCACGGTCACATGAACCGTAGAAGTTGTTGCTTTTATTAACTCCAGCTCATAATAAGTAAAACTATGCAAAGAAAATGCTAACATTTTTCTGTGATTAAGATGACTGAGGATTCTGATCACTGAGCATATTTTTAAAGAACTACTTTTTATATTTTATTCAACTTATTCATATTTTATTCAACTACTTTTTATATTTTGTTCAACTTATTCAACAGGAGTTCTTATTGAACGCCTTGAAAGGGGACATTTAGAGCATTTCCAGTAAAAAAAGGGATAAATTTGTGAAAAATGGGCCAACTCCAGTGTTTGGTTTCTTTATTTTTGTTTCAATTCTTTTAGAATTACATATATGAATACATGAATTTATGTGATTTTCACACCTCGTTGGCAGATCTCATCACCCAGACACTTCTCAGTGAAAAATCTTCTTCTTTCTTGCTGTCTCCCTTCTACTTCCATGATGTGTGTGTGTGTGTCCCACTTATTTTCATCTGGGTTACCTGAACGGGTGTGTGTCGCAGGAGCGTGGATTAAATATCCGTGGGTGTACTACTGAGGAAAGTAATAATCCAGCAGTAATACTCAGTAGTGTCTCAGGGACATAGGGTGTCTCTTGAAATCTTCCCCTTTCCAAGGTGAAATGCTCACAGGTCAAGTCTTACAAGGATCTCATGGAAGCAGACATCACTGCATTGAGTTCTTGGATACAAGAGATGTGTCATGTTCACATGACTGGCAGCATCCCTCCCCATCCACAGGCTCTTGCCTTCTTATCACCTCCTCTTCCATCAAGGTCCCTGAGCCTAGGAATAGGGAATGACTTAGACTATGTCCCGTTTAGGGCTGAGAAGTCTGTGGTCACTTATTTATTGCACTCTGGTCAGTTGTGATTTTCTGAATTAAGTCCCTTCCACTTGCAAAACAAAGCTTCCAGGCCAAGTGCTGAGAGCGCCTCTAATCTATAGGTATAAGGATTAATGTTTAGATGGCAGCTTGATGGCAAGTCCTTATCGCTGAACCTTAGGAGTTTGTTTCACTCAAGGCCTGTGGCTTCCTCTTCCCACAGGTTCTTGGCTTGGTTTACACAGGGAACCAGGAACAGTCATCCCTGCTGAAAAGTGGGCCTTACGTCCGATCCGAAGGCAGCTATTTACCCCCACAACACTTATGCCATGATTGCACCAATGGGCACCTCTTGCCAGGATAGTGTCTATTATAGCTTGGAGATTTGATGGAACGTTGGTTGCTTTTCTCTTCCAGCTGCTTTGGTCCTGTGACAGCTGACTTTGATAGTCAGGAGGAAGCTTCCAGATCTATGCAGCTTGTTTTTCCCGTGTCCTGTGATCAGTATGTACAATGTCTTCAGCTAGAGGATCTTTTCCGTTGGCTTCTAGAGGGTAACCAAGAGCAATGGCAAAAGACTATATTGTTTGGGGGCTTTTAGAAACTCTCTGACCAACGGCTTGGTTCCTTCACTGCATTCAGGTGTAGCTAAACTCCTCTGTCCTAGGATTAAGTATGGTTTCTAGGATCTCTATCTGCTTAAGTAAAGAGCTCTTGACCCCATTCTACTTTCACTTTTTGGGGGTGATGGTGGTGGTAGTTCTGAGGAAGAGGTGCTCTTGGAAATAAGGGGCAGAGTGACTCACTGTAACAGTGGGATCTTTTAAGTATTTGCAAGGTCTTTTCTCAGAAACATGCTTGAAATTTTCTGAATTACCACATGGAAAAAGTAGTAATTGCTTTTTCTGTCTAACTTTTTTGGCCTTAACTCGCCTTAATTGATGTTATTGTCAAGTGCCCAGGGGACATGGGTGAAGAAGAGAGTCTGTCCCAGTGTTAACATGCCATCATTTCAATGGCCTGTCAGAAACCCTGCCGTTTCCTGTGGTCACTTACTTAAAAACAAGTAAACTTTTTGGCATCTGTCCTCAAGAAAATGTGGATTAAAATAGTATGTTGCTGGTGGGGGACAAAATGAGTTTGCAAGGATCAGTTCAAAGGAGTCCAGGGAAAGAAGGAAAAATTCTAAATATACAACTCTAACATACCATATGTAATAATACACACACACACACACACACATACACACACACACACACACACATATATATATACACACACAAAATTTAAATATATACAAAAGCAGTATGGAAACATAGGTGAGCTAGCCCTCTGTCTTCTTTGGATACATTGGGAGGCTGCATAGATTGCAAAAAGACTAATCTTTCACAGTGAACTCAGAGCCCCGTGCAGATTTGTCCTCATTCTTTTTGACACAGGACTATGGAGAAGAAAATGAAGGCATTCGCTCGTCTTGGTGATTAGCTGGCTGCCAGGAGAATACACAGAAAGGATTTCCTGTCCCAGAAGCCTCAGGAAGCTGTCTTCGATAGCTTTTATAGTCTCGATGCTCAAGACTTTAATTTATTTGACGTTTAGTTGTTGACGATGATTTATTTTCCTTGGCTTGTTTTCATTATCTCAGGCACTTGAGAGGGGAAATTTACTCTAGGCAATAGGAAAGTGGTCCTTTAGGTATTTGGCTACTCCATGTGTGGTCTGTGAGCTGTGAGTATCCCCTGGGAGTTGGATATGAACTCATACATAATCTCAGGCCCCCGTCTAGACCTACAGAATTGGAGCCTGTGATTTTACAAGGTGCTCGGGTAATTCGTGTTTCCTTTGCCTCCTGAAGAGCATGATTTGCTGGAGAGTGTCTTGCACTTTTCTTTGAGATGCTTGGGAGAGTCTTGCACTGTGCTGACCTAAGGCAGGTTCAGACTGAGAACAAAATACTTTCAAGTGTACTTTCTAGATGTGGAAATGGAGACCAAGAGAGATCGATTCTCCTGGATTCCCCTCCCCCACCCCCAACCCCACACGGGAATTGCACTCTAAGAGGTGAACTTAGGTAGCAGTTTGAATAAGAATGGAGAGAGGAGACTTTGATTTTGACATGTTTTGCAGATGAACAATAAAACCTTGGGCCGATTGTTAAATCCTCTACTAGTTGGTAGTCATGTAAAGTACAGTGAATGATCTTTATGAAAGATCTAGTAGAACTCCTGGAACAGAGTAGACTCCTACTGAGCACCTTTTTCTTCCTTCTCCTTTGCTATTTTCTCCTCATTCTTCTTTTTTTGACTCCATTTCCTTCAACCTACTGTAGGCTCCGGCTTGCTAATTCTGGCCCATCATTCAGTGCTAAAGACAGGCTGCCTGGAAACCCCCAGGGGTATGAAAGTGAGATTTGAGAATGCATTTAAAATTCAAATGCTCAGTTTAGAAAGGACTGTAACATGAGGCCTTAAATCAGTTGCTGATTGATTAATAAGCACCCATGAGTTAAGTGCTTAACTGAAATCATTGCTTAGCTCTAGGTCTGTGCTTTGAAAGAACTTTAGATTCTCTGACGGCTCAATTGGTAAAATGCTTGTTTGTGAGGACCTGCATGAGTGCCTAAGAAAAGAGGAAGAGCATGGCGAAGCTTGCACGAAATCCCAGCGCTGGGGAGGCAGATCCCTGAGTCAGGTCATTGAGAAGACTATCTAGAAATAAAAAGCAGGCATGTATCTGAGGAATAACGCTTACACACACACACACACACACACACACACACACACACACACACACACAGCATTTAGATTGCAGTCTGCATTGAAAGCAAATACCTTCAGGTGAAATGGGGGATCACATAGATTGAGCATCCTCCCTTCAGTGTCATATTGATTAGCTGCTTCCATGATGAGCTGGTGTAAAATTTGAGCAAAACAGCACTGAGTTAAATATCTAGACAAAGGACCAGATTGCCTGGATATGATTTTTTTATTCTCTGCTGTTGAGCTACATACATAGAACTAACCATACAGTTACCTAGCCTTATCTTGCCTCGATGTGTTCATCTGCAGCATTGGGATGCACATACTTCATAGGTGACTCAGAAGATTTAATCGAGCTGATTCCCACGAAGCTTCTAAGACAGTCATGGGTCATATCAATATCTAACATAGGTGCTCATTTCCATTATATGGAACCATTTTTTATTTCCTCTTCTGCGGACTAGGGTAACCAAATCTCCCACGGGATAGTGTCTAAAGTGGCCACCTCTTGGGTTTATCTCAGAGCCTTGCATGGAGAAATAAGGGCCCAGCTTATTTCTTCTCCAGCTGAACTGGTGTGACGCATAGAGTAGCTGTCACTTTGAGAATTTAGCCATGTACTCATGTCCTGCGTGCACGTGGGGCAGGGAGATGGAGGGGGAAACATCAAGTTGATAATCCTTTCCAGATCTAATCTGTTATCCTCACGGATGGTTCCATATGAATCTCTGTCAAGAGCGGTGGACATGATATGAGCTGAAAACTCTACAGGGAAGTACTAATACTAGCAACAGTGAAACAAGCTGGCATAGTTCCTACTTCTTGGAGACTCCCCAGCTCGCCTCTTTAGGGGTGGTGGCAGGGCAGATGTTGACTAAAAGGTCATTTAGATAAGAAGATGCAGCCATGGCAACTAATGAGGCAGGAGGCAGGCTGGGAGGCTTCATTGGAGGTGGGTCAGGTAAGGAACAAAAGGAAATGGCATGCTTTAAGTGCTTGCCTGCCAATCACCAGCTAAACTTGGCTTTCAGACTGCTTGGGGTGAGAGGCGATCGGGGTCCGCCTGTGTAGCTTTGCAGAGCTAGGATTGCACTACAGCAGCAGCAGGCGTGGACTTGCAAATTTTCTGAGAGGCCGAAAGGCCTAGGATGACATTTTCCTTAGTTTCTGGATTGACAAGGTTGTTCTTAGGAAGCATGGTTAGGTGAAACTTGGGGCCTCTCTTGCTGTTCAACCCCCAAGTGTTGCTTGTCTCTGACACTACCTCCCTCACAGAGCCCCTCTGTCTCCTTGCCCCACTTCCATTTGGAAGCTCTTTCCTCTAGTACCCTTCCTTATCTGGTCAGAATGAGAAGTTTAGATGATACATTATGTAAATGAAGATACTATTTACTCTTGAGAGTACTTTATAGAAACAAAGACTAAAAGCACATTTTCGGTTATTTCTTGGAATAAGTGGCTCAACCTATATTTTGGGGGCTGACGAAACATCACCGTGAGTATGTTTGCTTGTGGCTTCCAGTTTGTCTCGGCTCTGGGAGAGGGAGCCTTTGCTCCGTGGGAACAGAATAACAGTCTGTCCTTTCGTCTTTCGCTCCAATAGCTCTTGACTTTTAATTTGGTTTCTCGTCTCTGTTCAGCTGAGCCTGCCAGGGGCTCACACAGGCTCTGTGGAGATGCACAATTGGGTCTGAAGACATAAGGGATTACCAGACTCTGCTTCAGTGAAGCAGCCTTAACAAACTACATGTCTCAGAGCAATGACAGCCAGCTGTGAAGTCAACCAGTAAAAATTGTGCCCGTTGAGGGGAAAGGGGAGGGTGGGTGGTTGACTGATGTGATAGCTCCACAGGTAAGGTGCCTGCCCACAAACATGGAGACTTGAGTTCCTTCCCAGGGAGCCTACATGGTAATAGAATGAGAGAACTGACTTCTGAAAGTTGCCCACTTGAATACCACGTACGGATATGCATGCCTCCTCCATTGTTTTCATAAGTAAGTAAATGAAATTAGAAAAGTGTAGATGCACAATTGTCATTTTTATCCCAATGTTCTTGGGTTTCTCCTTGTAAAATTGGATGATCGTGTTTTAGACTTGGAAGTAAGCTAGACCAATGGATTCCAAACCCAGATTGTGAAGCCCTGTCTTAGTGGCAGACTGGTGGTTGAAGCCCGGGAACTCTTGGAATCTGTAGTACCATGAAGAGAAACCGCAGATTCTACATGTGATGTCTACAGAGCCAACCGACCTCCGCTTCACGTGGCATCAGCATTTGGAAGGTAGATATCATTAATATGGACTTCCAGTGTGAACATTACTGAAGCTTCACTCCAAGAAAGCTGGCCCCCCAATCACAGGGCAAAGCTCTAAGCCAGATGCATCCACACCTGACTTCTTGGATCTCATTAATTTTCCCTTCAATTTAGAAAGCGCTGACAGCTGAATGCCTTGGGGGAGCAAGTGCCAGTTTCTTTCCTCTTTAAGTTGAGTCGCTACTTTCTCTCAAGTGGTACTCACATGCCTCATCCCAGAACGCCTATTAGGAATGACTTCTAGTCTTCCAATGTCCCACTAAGTCTTCTTTATATTTAAAGGGCTTCCTCTTAAGGTTAAAAAATATTTCATTGCTGCTTAATTTCCAAATCAAGTGTGCATAAATAATTTATTGATGCCCTGTTGCACTCAGACAATTTTTGGAAAGTGCCCTTTGTAATTTCATTAAATGTAGGTACCGCAATGTAATTTGTCTGATTGGAAAGAAGATATGTGTATTATGGTAACATTCAGATGGAAAACACTACCCCCGCCCCCAAGACCTAATACCTGTTTTTAGTTATCAGATTTAAATTGTAAATGAAATAGTGTTGTACTGGAAAAGCGCATGCCATGTTTTGTTAACATAGTCAGAAAAACGGAGTAATACCAAACTCTCTTTTTTCCATCTGCCAGTCATTGTATTAAATGCTTCTGCAATTTTATTAGAATTCTCTGTCTCTGCAGATGCCAGTCAGCTGTGAAATTGAAATTGCAAACAGAAATACTACATTTTCACCCACACTGGAAACTGAGAAAGTCTGTGTATGTGGGGGGGGGCAAAAAAATGGCAAGATCTTGTCAGGTCATCCTCTGTGTAGGTCTGAAGACAGGTTAAGGCTTATCTCTGCAAGGGAAGGAAGGGGAAAGTGACTTTGCTTTTGTGGCTTTCTCTGGTTGTCTGATCAGCAAGAATCCACCATGGTCCATTATGGAGAGATCGTGGGTATTTCAACACAACCCATTTTTCTTCGTTCTTTCTCTGCATTGAGATTGTACTCTACATTTCTTTATTTTACCGGCATAGGAGGAATTTGTCCAATCAGCATTGCACTGTGGAGGGGGAAGGATCTAAAAGAGGCCCCACACCTCCCTGAGAGATAGATGAGGGTAAATGATAGGAGGGAAGGGGAGACGCTTTCTTCAATGGTGTACACCCACTGATACGTGATTCGTGGTCCAGCAAGCACCCAAGTCACATGTCATCAAAGGCAAAAGAGATGAAATCCAGAGGAACACACATGTGAAAAGACACAAAAACAGGAGGGAGTCTGGCAGGGGGAAAAGACAGGTTGAAATGAGAAGAGGAAAGGGGATGGGGTTGGAGTTGAAGGTGAGACATTGTTGTAAATTCACAGTATTTATGTATGAAACAATAAAAGAATAAAAAACAAGGTCAATGAAAAATAAGAATAGAAAAAGTCTATGTAGAAAAAATTATTTTTATTCTTTTAGAGTTTCATATATGAATACAAGGCATACGTTATATCCTTTATTACCCAATCATATTCTTCTTCCTTTGTCCTAGTGCAAACTTTCTTCTTCATTATTAGTTTCTCTCTGAATTTCATATTGTTCTTTTTTTCCATTTTTTAAAAACTTTATTTATTTTGCGTGTGTGTGTGTGTGTGTGTGTGTGTGTGTGTGTGTGTGCGTGTGTTCCTGTGGAGGGGACACTTTGGGAATCATCCTGGATTGCTTCCACCTCCTTTTTGCTTCATTCTGGGATTTCCCAAGTGATGGGCCAGAAGTGCAGGCTACCACCATTTCCTCCTGGAGTTTCTGCGTGGAACCTGGGATCCAAACTCAGGATCTTCTGCTTGTGAAGTCACATAGGGAATGAGAGGTGAAGCTGTGGTTAGAGTCTGGGCCCACTGGGTAAATTTCTAGCCACTGAATAAAAAACTCTTCTTTTCATGGGATAGGTGATTGATCAAGTGGCATTTTAACTGGGCAGAGGAAGAGCAAAGGAATATTGGCATGTCACTGGGTGAATCACATGACTCCACAAGGTTTCCTGGAAGTGAGGCAGCTGGGAGGGGCAAGACCCTTTTCTCAGTGGAGGGGCTGTTTCCTAACTTACAAGAGTTGCAGGGTGCTTCTAGCTGTGTTTACAGAGAACAGCCACTGCCCAAGCTCATGCTATTTTCCAGACTTGGAAGGCTGCTCTCTTGGGAATCTGGAAACACAAAGTGGCAGGGAACATACCCAGTAATGTGAGGATCTGTGCTTGAAGCTAGCACATCAGCGAAGTGTTGAAATGGAGCATGCGGCTCCCTGAGAGTGTCTGCTTGCTCTTGTATGGTAGCTATGTGGTCTTTATCTATTCTCTTTGTCTACCAAGACTAGATGAAAGGCACGAGCTGCTCCTCCAACTAGGGGCAACAAAGTAAAAGCCATTCAGTGAGTAACCCCAAGTGCTGCTGCTGCCCTCCCCTTTTTCCAAGTGTCTGTGGATGGATGGCCTCAGTATTTCCTTCTGATATCCGCATCCACTGTTTGACCCAGCCAGCCATTGCATGAATAGCTGCTGACAGTTTTAGGGATTGTGTGCACGTGGCAGGGAGAGTGACATGTGTACCCCAGTATACGTGCAGATGCTAAAGGAGGACGTCAGGTCTACTGCTCTACCACTCCATGCCTTTACCTCCTAGAGACACAGTCTCTCAGTGAGACTGGAGTTACGTTGGCCTCCACTTGTCTCTGCTTTAGATCCTGTGCTGGGGGTACAGGCATGTGTGTGTCCACACCCAACTTTTAAAGTGGGTTCTGAGGCTTTGAACTCAAATCCTTATACTCATGCAGCAAGTGCTTTCTCCGTCTAGCTCCATGACTAACAATTTTTGAATATTTTTGCCATATGCCATGCTATGAATTGATTCTATCATTACAATGTCATTTTGCAATATTATTCTGGTACAGGACTATTACAGTTTCTGGATATAGAAGATCACATATTAGGAAGTAAATGGGCTAAATGACCATCATGATCCATCCGCCTTTGGAGTCTAATTCTACCATCAGTACCTTGTGCTGATGACTCTCACGGACTAGAGGACTGACTGGGCTGCATTTTATGAACCTTGCTTCTGAAACGAGGGTTCAGCTTTGGGAGAGGCACTTAACTGGGAAGTACAGCCGTACACGCAGGTGGACAGCCAGTTTTATGGCCAGGACAGCTCTGTGCCTGTTAACCACCCCTTCAGAGACAAAGTCCACACACAGCTGAAGGACCCAGAGGTAGGCAATCAAATGTACTTACATGTCAGTACTTTTTCAGGGGATAAAAGCAGCAAGCAGCTCATTCTGGTGTCCTCTGTGGAGCTAGCTGGACATTTCATCCCCTAGGCTGTCGGCCTATTGCCTTATAAAAGCCTCTCTGGCAAAAAATCTCTAGAAGGCACCTGCTATTTTTGAATACCGGCTTCCTTTGCTGGCATGGTTCCGGAATTTAATTATGGAGCCTGGATTAGTGTAAGGCCACGTTCCATCTGCTACTGTACTTAGTTCCTTTTCCCCTCAAGAGAAGATGCTGCTTCCACCTCCCTCTTCCAATTTCTATTTGGAGGCCGGCTTGTCAAGAGGCTTAACTACTGCCTGGTGGATGCCTCTGGGCTGGTTGTATGGCTTCTGATTTCTGCCCAGATTGGCTGCCACCAGCCAGGAGATTTGCTGTCTCCATTTTTGTCAGAGCCTACCCCTGCATGCTCACTTTCTAGAAAGTCCATGGTGGACCTGATTATAACAAAGGTCAGGGGATGCTGGCTTTTTAACACCCACAAAATCCTGCCATTTCTCCCGATCAAAGGCGGCCAGAGATCAGTAACACATTTGAGAAGCTACAAATTGGCACCACACACAGGCCCCTGAAATATTCTTGGAAGTCGGCTCATGCCTCAAAGCCTGGGCTTATTCTGAAGGATTGCCTGCCTGAAGTGCATAGCATGGGCTTAGCTGAGCAGATGGGTGGGCTGTTGACTCTAAGTGCATGAGCCTTCGAGCCCCGTGCATCAGGACATCTTAATCGTGGATTTGGTAGATTTTTTGGAAAATTCTGAAATTGAGGATTTGCAAAGTTAGACTGATGCGATGGCAAAAAGACAAGAAGGGGATTGTTTTCTCTGTAGGATCCGGCAGCGCATGCTTTTATGTAGAAAGTAAGTGTGTTTAACTGAGTAGGTTTTGGTAGGCTAAAAGAAAAATACTCCTTTCCCCTAAAATATCCACATCAAATCCTATGAATGTTGCATTATTTGAAAAGTAGCTCTTTACAGATGTGATTAAGTTCAGACTGTTGAGATGAGATTTTCCTGGATTATCTGACTGAACCCTAATTACTACTCTAAGTGTTATTTTTTAAGGGAGGAGAGACAGGTCACAACCTAGAGAAGGTGGTAGACGCAGTATACACACAGGAAGAGGGAACAGACTCTTTCTAAGGAGCTGTCCCTACAGACAAATATTTCAGATAAAATATTTCTATTGCTTTCATCCACCCAGTTTGTGGCAATTCTTTACAGTAGGCATGTAAAGTAAATACACATTTTTATCAACAGCAAATGAGTTCACACTCATATTTCTTCTCCTAAGCAGAGGCTTTGTGTCCTGTTTGCCTGTGTGACAGATCTATGCTGGGTGCGTGTGTGGCAATGGTTGCAGACAATATTCTTTGAGCTATTCTGTACAGATGGCTGTGGTTTTCTTATGCACTGGTCTCTAGGGGTTTTATACTAGGTTCTGTATTTTCCTGATTGTAGAGTGATAAGTTAGCGGTTCTTTTTGTTTGTTTGTTCTGCATGAGTGGTTGCCTGGGTTTCCTTAGGGTTGCTTCGGTGGCATGTGCCTGAGTACTTGTTGGACTATAGCATAGTTGTCAAGGAGAAGCAATATCTATCCCCTCACCTCTAACCATGTCATCATTACACTTTGTTCTTCTGAAAATGTAGCCATGGAAGTGACTCAGCAAGGAGTACTGTAGAAGAGAGCTCTTGAATAGGAATGGGTGTCTCTATGGCCTGCCTTTCAAGAGAGTTACTTGACTTCTCTGTACCTCAGTTTTCTTACCAGTGAAATGGAAATAATCATGTCTACCTCACAGGTTTTTTTTTTTTTTTTTTTTGCAAAGTATAAATTACTACTTATTTATATGGGAGGGGATTCTAAACACACACTAAATCCTACAAAATGCAAAGTTATCCTTTCTAAAAATTATCAGGGGATCTGGCATCAGTACAGGGATAAATGAATCAGAGGTACTGCTGTATTACAGGCAAGGAAACCCAAGTTCAGCAAGGAGAGGCAGAATGCCCAGTATTAACCAGCAGTGTCTGGCAGAGTAGGGAGCACCCAAGTCATAAGCAAACCATGTGGCTTCCAAGAGAAGGAATCTGCCTAGATTAAATACTGTTGGGTATGATTTTGAAGAAGTATATTCACTAGATCCCCAGGGCACCCTAGCACAGTTGGTATCTAAATTCCACCTTAAAATGTCTTGTTCCAGTTCTTTCTCATCTCTTTCTCATCTGTGCATGAAAATTAACCTGATGTGCATCCCTTCTCCTCCTGCTCTGTCTCCTGTCAGGGCAGTGACGTATTCCAAGACAACATGTCAGGGCTCATGCATGAGGATATCTGGGTGTTCATATCTGATGCTCTGAGTCAAATGGCTGCATTTCCACAAGATGCTTTGATTCATTATACCTGCATGTTGTTGAGTATTGGGGAAAGAATGAATTTACATCATACTTTATTTTCATCTCAAAAGTGGGTCTAAGTGAGTCAGAAAAATTGGCACTTATACAATAACACTATTATATTTTCTAATCTCATGGTAAGGAATAACCAGACTATCATGCATGTTCTTGGCAAGAGCTCCGTTCCCCAAAAAGAATTTGAAGAGGCTGCATCTCGCTTTCTTTATTTGTAAATTGAAGAGGCAAGACTAGATAACTTGAAAGTATCTTTGTTCGTCTCAACATTTTGTACAATTCACTTGTGAACACCTGCCATCTAACTTGCCTAGAGGCACACTAAGTAGTAGTTCTCCACACTGCTTTGACTTTTTCACTATGTCTATTTTAATGGTAGGATAAAACATCAGTGATAGTTACCTGAAATGATACACTCCAAGAGCCATGTAATTTTTATCATGGTTATTGAAACTATGCAATGTTTTTATGTTTAATGTTTTGATCATTAGCCTGATGTAAATAATCGTCCACTTGGGAGTTGTCGAATTACCAACTCCAGATGTTGGGAAGAGCTGGTTCCAGAAATTTAGCAATCCGGCAGTCTCCCTGTAAGCGGATCACTTCTACCCCCAACCCCAGTTACATGATGGCTACCTTACCTCTCAGCCATAAAAGAAGATGCTCCAGACTACTTACGAATAAATAAATGATTGATAATCAGATATACAGGGGCTCCTGGACTACATGAGACTTTTCAAATGTTCTCTTCCTTTTTTCTGCTTTCCTTGGAAGAGTCTAATTCACCAACCTATTTTGAAGTCTCCCTAAATTCTAATATTCAGGTGCGTTGCTCTATATAGCCCTACATTTTGATCATGTTTTTAAAAATTTTTTTCTTTCAATAAAAGAGTGGAATTTTCACTCAGGCTGCTGCATGGAGAAGCTCGTTTTAGAAGTATGGCTGTCAGAATCAAAGTCTGTGAGTTAGGTTATTTATCAATGCGACACATGTGTTCCTCATTATATAAAATACACTTGTGATATTTGTTTCTATGGGATTATATGCCATCTACCTGTGCTCACTCTGCAGTTCATTGTAGGTCCCTGGCTTAATTAAACCCCAGTTCTCAAGTTTAAGTCTCTAACTGTGACCTTGATTTTGTGTTTCAAACTCAGTTGCCTTTGATATTGTGCATAATCCATAACCTGTTCTTTCTAATGAAAACCTGTCCCCAGACCCCAAACCTCCTAGTAGATGCATAGATCCTCCTCCTTACACAGCTGCATGGCACATCCACTTAATAGCTTCACCTCTCTGCTGAGAAAGCTGTTTCAAAAAAGTAGTTTAAACTTTTATTATAGGAGATTAGTAACTTTAGCATAAAAGAGCTTCTAAACAAGGGAGGAAATATGCCAGTGACCCCCATTGAAAAACAGAGGTGTGATCTAAAGAGAGAGATAATGAGATAAGAATTGCAAATGAGTTTTTAACAATGGTAGAGATGCTCTGTCTTATCCATAACAAGAGAAATTCAGATCAAAACTACATAGAAAGACATTATTGGTGATCATAAAACTTTTTTTTGGGAGGGGGAAGCTATGGACAAAGCAGGTTCACTCATTCATTGCTCCTGGGAATTCAGTACAAGCACCATAGAGGGTGAATTGGCAGGAGTTAGGAAAATTGTATTATCATTTGTTTCTTGACTCAGAGATCCGACCTTTGGGAAGTTACTTAGATTGGGCTTGATAATGGGTGGAGGAGCAAGAGATGAATTTTAATTTTGACCCTTTGTCTCACTAACATCTTTTCACAATTCCCTGTAGGGAGAACACTTGTCCCCCAAAACCTGCATGGGGAAATACAGGCCTGTTATGGGTGAAACACGAACTCCTGCTCTCTGATCTTTAGTTTTCTTCTCATTTGTTATAACCCCGATATATTTATTTACCATTGTCTCTCGCTTTGGAATGAAGGACCCCCTCAGAGTGGCATGAACTCCCCAACCCCTGACTCATGCAAATACTGAATGAGTGAAGAAATGATTGAATGAACAACATTGAGTCTGTGACATAACTTTTTTTTTTCATCTTGATGTTTCTAAATTTTCTAATACTTAGAAATCTTGATATTTATTGTAATGTACTTTTCAAGTTTGATTGTTTCTCTTTTTTTGTGGTTCTCTAGCAAAATTCAGGGGTTCATGCATGCTAATAAGCACCTCACCACTGTGCTACAGTCACAGCACTTACATACTGTGTGTATTAGTCAGGTTCTTGAATATATAAAAAGGGAATTTATTGAGTTGGCTTACAGATATGGCCGAGGTAGTCCAATGATGGCTGCTAGTAGCTGCTCAGTGCAGTAGTCCTGTGGGTGACGACTGAAGGCTGGAGGATTCCTAGAGTCTGTAGTCACATTGAGGACTTGGAGGATTGGAGAGAAGAAGGGTCGAAGAAAGGAAGAAACCAGGCGGCGGGGGGACGAAAGTTTTCTAACACAGCTTCAGAGAGTCTCCGTTTTCCCCAGTCTCCTGTTCTATGGTTCCCTTTTATCTGGTCCGCTAATGGGAGGTTCCAATGAGGTCTAGGGAGGTTCCAATGGGATCTAGGGCTGGTCTTTGTATTATAAATGTATTGATCCAGATAATCTCTTTGGGTGGCCTCAGCTGATCTTAGTTAATGCCGGTGTGTTGACACCCAGGATTAGTTATAGCATTTGTGTGTGTGTATACATGTGGGTATGTCTGTGTGTGAGGGTGTGTGTACATGTGTGGGAATGTATATGTGCATGTGTGTATGCACTGTGTGCGTGTGTGTGTATGTGTACATTCAGGGATACATGTACCGTAGAATACATGTTGAGGTCAGAAGATGATCTCAAGTGTTTGTCCTTGCCTTCCACCTTGAGACAGGGCCTTTTTCTGCTGTTTCAGGCTAGCTGACCCATGAAATTTGGGGAATCTCAACCTCGACTTCCTATCTTGCCATAGGAACACTTGGATTTTTCTGTGGCTCAAGCTTAGGTTCTGATATGTGAGTTCCAAGGGATTTACCAACTGAACCATCTCCTCAGACCCCTACATACTGCTTTTAGCCATCTGGAAAATTCGAGCATCAATGATAATTTCATGTATTTTATTCAGTGTAACTTCATCAATATGAATAAAATTTCTTCATGAAGAAGGATACCTTGATAGAATAGCTAACATCTTTGTTTGTTCATCACTATGATTGTAGTAACTATATCATAGAGTGCTTGTGAGTACCTAATGGAATAATGAATACCCAGCACTCCTATGATTAACTATAACCCAGGCACTAGTTAGCTAAAGCTACTATAAATAACTGTAACTGGTTATCAAATTGAAGCTCAGTATTTATTAGACTGAAACATTATAGCAAGTATCTTTTGTGGAGGGGATGCATCTTACATGTCAAAAGGCTCTGATGAGGTTAACTCACAGGGACACAGGTGACCTAGACCTGGATAATCAGACCCCTCCAGTCCCTTGGGTCAGGAAATCAATCACAAGCTAAGTTAGTCTAATGAGCGGCAGCCCTAGAAATGTCACTGGAACCAATGGGAAGGCACATTCTCTTTGCCTGGCATTGCTAATCCGGTAGAATGAAAGCCTGGCGCTTCTGGCCTGCCCTTGCTTTATAATAAACCAACGCAGGAGGAAGCAAAGTTGAGAGACAGATTCCTGCTGGCACTGTGTGAATTCTGCATCCAGGCATGCTCAAAGCAAGATTTTTCTGAGATTTTTTTTTTCAAAGGAGTCCATAAATTTCCTCTTTGCTCAAGTCAAGGTGAGTTGAGCTTTCCCCACAGCAAGTGAGAAGGTTGCTGTCCTTTGTTCGCCTGGGAGTTCAGGTGAGTTGATTTGAAGCAGATGTGGATGTTGATAATTGCTTCCACATGCAGACTCCAGGCAAACACAAGCTGGTGCCTTCCAAGCAGGGTATCTGCTGTGCTTCTTGGGAGCGGATGGTTGGAAACGAGGGAGTTAAGCGCAACTAGACTCTTGTGGCTCTGTAATATCTGCTTTTATTTTCCTTAGAACATTCAGAGTCCTGTTTGGTAGGGAAGTCACAAAAGTCGAAACAGCAGGGATTTTTCTTAAAGCACAGTACTGCACAGTTTTCAAATTAATTCACTGCCTACCCACCCACTGTCCATTTGGAAATGCTTTTATTAACATATAGCACCCTAGGACTTCTTGAAGGTGTCAGGACTTGAAAGCAATTTATGAGAAAGGGGAAAAATTGAAAAGAGGGATGAGATGAGGGAAAGGCCTCCATGCTATCCACATGCACGCACAGAAGCTTAATTTAAAGTACTTTCACAGTGGGTTGGCATGGGACATCCAGGTTGTATTAGCACATTTTGGTAGACAGGTGTCTTCAAAGTGAAGTTTCAGAAGTTGGCTCCTTTCTAAACTAATGCTTTAATGTTGTTCCCCCAAACTAATCTTGGATCTGAGGCAACTAGTTCTAGTGATGAAGGAATTTATGGTAATGGACCCTAATGCTCTGAAACTCCAATTAGTTTCCACCATGCCTGCTTGTCCTTATGGCTACATGACATGGTGACTTTTACGTACCAGATGTGCAGAGATTTTCCAGATGTTTTGTGTGCGTGTGCATATGTGTGTGCGTATGTGTGTGTGTATAGAAAAGTTACCCCATCCTCATCATCCCTTCACTGTCTTCATTAATTACGAATCACGTTTGTGTCCCCTGAATGCCTCCTTTATATCATACTTCATTGCAGTTACCTTAGATACTGACCAGTTCTCAATGGTTTCTTAGTAATGTCATCCTATACTGGGTGCTTCATGAAAGTCAAGCCTGCACTGTATCTATGCAACTGCAATTCTCTAGATTTTAATATAGCTTTCTAACCAGAGAAAGGTATTGATAAGTGTAAGAGACACTGCTTGATGTCTAACCTCAGCTCTTTAAAGTTCCCTGTTTGAGGAGATTTAAAACCTGGAGACTGGACTCCGCTGTCTGCAGGATTCAGGTAGATGATATGGTGAGAGGTCTTCATGTAAGATTTGGATGGTGGGAGAGGAGAGAATCCAGTATTCCCCTGGTGATAGCCATGGACAGGTTGCACATGAGCATTGGGGATGGTCCTGGTAATGTTTTATCCATGACTTTTAGCCTCCTATAAGAATCACTATTTGGTATTGCAAATAGCCTAGACTATGGTTGTGGTTTCCCTGAGACCCCAGTAATCCCTAGATGCTGGATAAAGTTTTCTTGATCTTTTCCCCTGCAGCCTTCCAGCGGTCAAGCAAGTCCTTATTTTTCTTTAGTAAAACCCCTCATACTTTGAATACATATACTAGTTATATTTTGCTTAATTAGATTCTGATAGGTAAAAATAGATTGTTGGTAGATGGATTGTCTGCTCAGAAAACTTATGGTGTGTGATAATTTTTAATTTTCACATTTGAATTTTTTTGCATGAGAAAAAATAGCTCTGCTACCAGATATTGAGTGAGCTCAGTAGACAGGCCAAGGTGACATCTTAGTGGAGGTGTGAGAAGAGTCAAGATGATGTCCTCAACAGTGCTGTCACATCAACATTAGCATCTTTTACCAAGAGAAGAAGCTTTGTTGCTTGGCGAAGAATGGTCCTTGATTGAAATACTGCAGTTCTCACCTACATGAGAGCTTCACATTTGTCAGTTTTGATCATAGAATGAGCAATATCAAAATCTTATGGGCTGGCAATGACATGTATTTATTTGTTTTTCTTGTCCGCAGGTCTGCAAGTTCAGCTGTGACATTGCTGAGCTCAACAGGACATTGGCTGGCCTTGGCTTCAAGTTGGGAGATGGGCTGAGATTCTTCAACTGTGTTTGGGATGGCAGCTCTCGAAGAGACTCTCTTCTTACGGTAAATCATTGTGGCACTGACTAAATGAAAACAGATGAGAGATCTACAGATTCATCATATCTGCTCACTTTCTTTTGGCCAATGAAGGTCCAATTATAGATTATACCATCAACATCCACTTGGTCCTTAATTTACCTTAAAGAGAATTACAAAGGTCAAAGCAATCTGGAGAAGGGTGTAATACAAAAGAAGGGGCAATGTATTAGGAACATTGATCTAATCTACTGTCCTGGTCAATGCAGAGAACTTTCTGGATAACTGATGATAGAATGTCCTATCATGATTTCTGTGTGATTAGGTTTCTGTGAACCTAACCATTTTATACTTGGAGAATAAAAATAATCTTACCAACAAACTGTTTCTGAATGAAACACTTGTCAAATGAGAGGATACTACAGTGAATGGGGGTGTATAAGAAGAATCATAGAAAGTTCTCAATAAGGAGGGCGAGCCTACAAGGCAGTAGTCTCCTGCCATATCTCAATGCTTTTGCTATAATACATATAAGATAACATTTTTGAGGAATGGATTACCAATCCAGGAGTTGGGCTTGATAGACAGGTTCCATGTGGTAGTGGTTTTACTTTTGGATTTCCTTTGTGTAACCAGTAAGTTTAAGCTTCAAATCATTAGATCATCTGGTTATATATTTGATGTGTTTTTTTTTTCCATGCATGGTGTCCTTCTTTTAAAACTAAGATTTTTGCATTCACCTTCAATACCTGGATCTCCAGTGCACATTTAAGACTATGTTGCAAGTTATGCAGTCATGGTGGAGCCTATCCTCACAGGGTTTCTCAGTCGGAGCCACTTTTCCTTGCTATCTAGCTCCAAGCTGTAAACCTTACACCTCCCTCTCTTCAGCCTTGAAGTGGCCAATCTTCCAGTTTGTCTCTCTGCGCCATAACCTCTCAAGTGGTTAATGGCTCATAAACAAGTAATAAGGTCTCAGTGTATGTTTAAAGGAGCCCGTGGTGGGCAATCTTTTGTGTGGTGAGTAATTACCCAATAATTTATGTCTTTACTAGTATAGATTTGGGTTCTTTTTTTTTTTTTATTAAAGGATGACCTTGTAGCAGCATTAAGAGTAATTAAAAGAGCAGTTTTAGAGACTGTTTGTCTAGGGAAAGATAAATAAGATGGATTCTCAAGGTGAGCACTATGAGCTTATAGGATTTATAAACTTTTTGTGGGAGGAGTTCTTTCAAAAAATTAATCTAAAGACATGAATGTCTTGACAGCATTTCAAGGGGGAAAATACTAGGTGGGAGAGATAAGATTTTTGAAGAAGAAAAGCTCATCCCATGAGCTTCCTCCATGTAGCTCCTCATATTTGTGAAACAAAACTTGCACAGAAAACACAAAAGATGAGACCTGCCAGATGCTGCCCATATGGACAGAAGCAAGCCCAGATACATAATCCATGGGGCCCTGGGCAAAACAGAAAGTACAGGGTCTTTTGTTTCCAAATTACTAAGAACTTCAAAAAAGTAGCAGACAGGCAGTAGAACAGTCATGAGCCTTTCATCAAGCTAGAGGTGGGGGGAGGGAGGGGGAGAGAAAAATGTCTTTCTCTTTTTTTCTGGCAGTTTATAATAGAGTTAGATAAAGACATAAAAGGAATGCAGGTTTTACAATAGGACAAGCCTAGGTTTTAATCACAGGTAATTGCAATTTCCCAGTGGCAGATCATATAAAAACTTTGAGCTTCAGTGTCTGTGTGCATGAAATGCACAGTGAATCCTTGGGCTTGCATGTTTGTGAAGTTAGTGAAGGATGAGGAATACTCACATGCAATGTTCTGTGAGGAAGGAGTATCTGACAAATAGGAAATGCGATGACAAGTTACTAAATGAATTTGAACACTGGAACTTTTTAGCAACTGCCATCTTTGTTCCTTTAACAGTCCTTCTGGCTTTTATAGACTTTGAAATTCGTGGAGACCACATCTAGGGCTTTAAGGGCCACCATGCGCAAGGAGTGAAAGCAAAAGATGAAAAGCTAAATATGAGACTTTTCTGGGAATGTCTGCGGTCTAGTTAGTAGGATCAGATAGTAATACAAACTTCATGCTTTTCCATGGTAAGTGGTATGAGAGAGGTGCTTGGCCAAACAATGACGGGACTTAAAGAAAAACAGTTAAGTATGGATAGCAATAACCACTCGCTGGAGGTCACTGTTATTTCAGAAAGTGAAATTATTAAAGCCGAGGAGAAAAGAAGCACCACTGCAAACTGAAATTGGCGCTAATGATTTTGTAAGCATTACCAACATGGTAAACTGTTAGCTTGGTGACCGTGATAAACCCTGGCTGTCACTATTCATGCTCCTGTGTCTACCCTTCCACTTAAATCTGGATGACCCCATGAACCACTTTACTTAGCAAAATTAGGCCCAAATGATACTGTGCGGTTTCAGTTCTAAACCATAAGAAAGCTGGTTCCACTTTTGCTTTGAGCTGCAGTTCTAGAAAGTTCATATACAGATGCCATAGAGAAAGTGAGAAAACTGTGGAACGAGACTGAGAATTCCACTGACAGCCAGATCTGTGACTTAGATAGAGTCATTTATCTGTGATTAGATGATCTGTGGAAGATATCTTCCAAGACCCATAGGCGATGCCTAAAACTTCAGGTAGTGTTGTATGTGTATTTATATGCATGTGTATTTTTGTTTTTATAATATGATAAGCTTATTTTGTATATAGCATTTTCCTATATGTACAGTGCAATATGGATATGCTTGGACAAGGCAGTGATTCATGCCTTGTGGGAAGGTGTGAGATTTTTCATCATGCTACTCAGAGTGGCACACAATCTAAAACTGTGACTTCTTCATTTATGCCATTTTCCATTTCATATTTTTGGGTCACAGTTGACCATGGGAAACTGAAACCATGGCAAATAAAACCCTAGAGAAGGCTGTGTGGGTGGTCACTATGCAAGATCCTGGTCATGTTCCAACAAGGTGTTTGAGACATCTTGGTGGAGGCGACAGTGAGCTCAAGGTCTGTCTACAATATTCCACCTCTAGTATACACCATGTGGGGATGGAGAGCCCTATTCCACCTTGTCTGATTTCCTGACTCACAGACTTGTGAAAAAATTGTAAAATAATTGCTCTAAATAAATAAGCTTTAGGGATAGCTCATCTTATAGTAGTGGATTGTTCATACCCAAATTGGTACTTAGAAGAGGGGTGCTGCTATAACAAAAAGCTATAAAGCAAGTATGGATGGTTCTGAAGGTATGTAGTAGAAGAGTCCAGAGGGCTTTGATGAGAATGGAAGAGTGGTGCTATTATAGGGTGAAAATAAAAGGAGACTGGCATCTGTTGGTTGGAACAATTGGTCACATTGTTGTGGTCATGTGGAAGATATGGGTCTCTCATATATTTATATATTTAACAAGTAGATGTTTGGCAAGTGTATTAAGTATTGGCTGGGGAGAAAACTTTATCAGTAAAGTGCTTGCCTTGGAAGCACAAGGACTCAAGTTGGATGCCCATATACAGACAGATAAACAAACAAACAAACAAACAAGCAAGCCAGCAAGCAAGCTAGCAAACAAGCAATTAAGTAAACAAGCAAGCAAACAAGAAAACTGAGGGGTATGTGGCATATATTTGTAACCCTAGGGCTGGACTATAATCCTAGAGCTAGAGCTGACAGATCCTTGGGACTCTCTGGCTAGCTAGCCTAGCCTGCTTTGTGTATTCAGACTAGTGAGAAACTCTGTCTCAAAGAACAAAGCGGACAGTGTCTAAGGGACAGTACCTCAAGTTGTCTTCTGGCTTCTATATGCACACACACACACACACACACACACACACACACACACAGAGGCAAATGTGTCAAGCACCACCATCTGTCAGAAAGTAAGGAGAGCTCTGGGGAAGCTGGAGAGGGAACTGTTCAGTTTCCAAACAGACTTTAGAGAAAGCTGGAAGAACATTAGAAGTTACTGAGTTTCAATATATACTTTTCCTATTTCTAGTCTTTGTAACCAACATAAGATTGATACAATGTTACATTGCATGCTAATGTAGCTATTTTAAATTCATGACCACATATCTTAAATTTGCACCCAACATAACCGGTTAGTTCTAACATGTTTTTTAAACTCCTATCTTCATGTCTGTAGTGTTGTTTTTCTTCTTACTTCATACTTCATAGAGAAAAGTAATATAATCAAATAAAATTGGATGCACCTATACAGTACAAACCCAAGAATCTTTCTGCATCTGAGACCATAAATTTTGTCTGTTCTTTCAATCAAAAGAAAAGAAGTGCCTCTGGTCCTGTCCAAGGTTAGTCACTATACTTGTACATACACTCACTGTTCTCTTATGTGTATGAGAATACTGTACCTGAAATTATCTTTATTCTTTTGTGCGTTATGCTCTAGTTTCTTTTCTGTTGCTATAGTGAAGCACACTGACAATAGCAACTTAAAGGAGAATGGGTTTATTTGGCTCTCAGGTCCAGTGGTGGGGGAAACATGGAAACAGGCAGGGGAAGCATGGATGCAGGAGCAGGAGGCTGGTAACTCACATTGCATCTATATTAAGGAAGCAGAGTGAAAACAGGTGGTAGATCTGGGCTCTAAAACTTCAAGACCCTCCCCCAATGGCATACTTCCTCCAGCAAGACTCCACCTTTTAAAGGTTCCACAGTCTTCCCAAACTGCATTAACAGATGAGGACCAAGTGTTCAAACACATGTGCCTGTGGGGGATCCTCAATAGGGAGCCATAACACATAAAATTTCCACCTGACTGGTTGCTTTCCATCAAGCACTTTTCATGAGTCTTTGAAGCCTCTCCTCTTGAGCGCTCATTCCCAGAGAGTTTCTGAAGTCCTACTTCTTTTATCTTTTCTCCCTTACAGAAAAACTTCTTGAATGAATTGTGAAAAGCAACATCCTCTTTTTTCACTCTTCATCACCTCTCCAAATCTTTCTAAAGAATCTTTTTTCCCCCACTCCATGAAGTTATTCTAATCAAAGTCCCCATTGAAACATATCTTGACCAAGCCAGCTGTGAGCTTTGTGCTCATTTTACAAATTTCTCTGCAGTGTTTCTTTGGCTAGACTCTGTAATAAAGAGGCAACTATCTGTCTACTAGTTTGACATTCACTCCTTATCCATAGGTTTAACTGATGATTTCTCTTCCACCAAACATCTGAATGTAGCAAGATTTTTTAATTGCTATCAGTTCCTCACTTATGGTACTATGTTCCATTCATATACTAATGAGAGTTTTATTGCTCAAAACTCTTTCAGATTTACATATTGAACCGCTGTACTGATGTTTGTGCAACAATAAAAGCTTACAAATAAGACCCAAAGAGGACTACTTTTTTTTAAAAAAATTATTTCTTCATCTATTTTGTGTGTGTGTGTGTGTGTGTGTGTGTGTGTGTGTGTGTGTGTGTAGTGTATAAGAGGGCACTGTATGTCCTTGTGGAGGACCAATGGTGACTTTGGGAATCATCCTGTATTGCTTCTACTTCCTTTTTGCTTTGCTCTGGGATTTCCCAGGCTCTGCCCACCAAGGTCAGAAGTACAGGCTGCCATCATTTCTACCTGATATATATATAATTTAACATGGGATCTTGGATCCTGAACTCAGAACTTTTGCTTGTGAGGCAGAGGCTTAACCCCTGAGCCATCTTTCTAGCCCCAAAATGGGACTCCTTAATCCATTTTTTTTTTGCCTTAGGAAATTTCCCGCTCTCTAGGAACTCAGACACTAGTTAAGATATGGTAACATGTTCACAGAAGTGTCTTTAATGAGTGAACTAAGCTGTCTCTCGTTATCTAGGCTGTGATCAATATTGGTGGCTCTTATCATTGCCTTCCATCTGATAAGTGTTTTTGCTTTCACTGCCTTCCACTTTGGATTTGGCTAGATGAAAATCCACAAGCAATTTATGTCACTGACATGACATGAATGATCTCTTGGGAAGATAAAATGGCAAAGTGCCTCTGAAGTCAGGTCACTGGGTAACCCTCTCTGCTGATTACCACAGCCATGAGCTCATTAATGACCGCACAATGTCGAGACCTTAGTTTCTGCTCTCAGAGGCCCAATGACAGCCAGGCTCCATCCTGTGACACCAACCAGGACTCAATGGAGAAATGTCACATTGATGCTGCTGTCTGTTAGCAAAGGAAAACAGTTTAGTTCTGAAGGAGTGCTTCTCATCTCCAGACTCTACAGATGGAAGAGGTCTGAAAAGAATGACTACATTGTTTTTTTCCCCATATAGATGTGTGCATGAAGTTCACGCATATGTGTGTGCATATATTTGCTTGTGGGTGTGTATACATGTGTTTTCAGGTGTATGTATGTGAGCGTACACCTGAGTATATGTGCCTGTAAAGGCCCAGAGTTAATATTAAGCTTCGTCCTCACTTGCTCTTCTACCTTATTGTTGTGAATCTGGGATTCTAATTAAAACCAGAGCATGCCCTTAGGGCCAGTCTGGCTAGCCAGCTTACTCTGAAGATTCCCAGGGTCTATTCTCCATGCTAGAATTATAGGTGGCTGCCATACCTGCCCAGCATTTTCACATGGGATCTTGTCATAAAATAACTGACATTACTTATTATTCTTTATGGCTAAATAATTTGCCAGTGTGCATATATATGTGTGTGTGTGTATATGTATATATATATATATATATATATATATATATATAATTTGCCAGTGTGCATATATATAACATTATCCATTCCTTTGATGATGGGCATCTAGAATGATCCCATAACTTGGCTATCATGACTAACGCCATGGATGACTGCACAATTTCTTGATCTCCATTAGCTCCTTGAAACTTTATTTACTTTCTTAGCTAGGATACAAAATGGCAAATATGAAGGATCAATGAGTATAAAGCTAAAAAATACTACTGATAAAGCAAACCATGTGCATTAGAGGTGCTGGGTATGCATGAGATAGGCTGATCTTTTGTCCCTTGCTTTGGACCTGCAAGGGTCTCTGGTATGCTTTCCCTTCTCCAGTTCACAAGTAGCCTCTATGGTTTCTATGCATCTCATTCACATTCCACAAAAGAACAAACAAGGGAGAGTGATCAATAGTCTTTGCCTTAATATCGTAAACAACTCTGTCTCTTTATGAAAACAAAGCATCTCAGTGGCCAGGGTTGTCACACAGGGCTTTCCCAAGTGTGCCAAAACCATGAGAAAGCACACACTTTAACTGGCTATTGTTGCTCATGCAAAGCAAAGGTCTGTAACTAAGGAAGAATAGAAGAGAGCATGGAGACGCCGCAGGTGATTGTTCATTATGCTCTTCCCTGGATAAGCAACATCCCTACCTTCTCTTTTTCTCAGCCATTGCCCAACACTCCCAAGATCTCATTTGCTTATGACATTTAGTTCTAAGTCTGGTTTTCAAGTTTGCATGTTGAACGCATTTAGTTTATTTTTTATTACCTCCCACACAGGCTGATATTCAATACAGAGGATGAACATGCCAGAAGTAAAGCACCAACTCACAGCAGATAATTGGGGACCCATGGGCTCAGAGCCACCCCCAGGATAGTGTGAGAAACACCCTTTTGCCCTACCAGTAGAGTCAATGTTTAATGGCCTGTCTACAGCCAGGGCTACTCTCAGATTATAGTCCTCTGTCTCCAAACATGTTTGAGGACGGCCGTGGGAAAGATGCTATTTGTGAGGCTCCATGGCTTCCTCTTTTTATTGATGGACATCAAGGACCCAGGGTTGCATTAGGGGTTAAAATGACAGCACACAGGCGGATGGGCCTGGAATATTTATAGCAAAATTCCCCTTCACATTCTTGGCAGGCACCCAGCCTGTTCATTACCTGTGGGAGTAAGAACAGCAAGCTTCCTGTTTCGATGTTGTTTTTAAATCTGGAACTCCCTCCCCTCTTTCCCTCTGGCTCTTTGTGCTGTGACCACCATCCTGTGTCTTAGCTTAATGGCTTCTCTTTTGAGGCAATCATAACAGTATGCGCCGGTGGCAGGACAACCTCTTAATCTCCTCGCTGCCAGCAGGTTGGCCTCCTCTTCCTGGCAGAGAACTGCTAATGGAAGGTATTTGGGAGAGGCCCAGGGCTTTGTGTCTGCCTCTTTTGATCAGTTTTATTTTGGAATTATCGAGGAGCTTGGCTTTTTTCAATGGCGAGTCTTCAAATTGCAGAGCTCTCGCTTTACCTAAATTGCAAGATGCTAGCAGAGAACTTTCCTTTAACAAATTGGTATTTCTTTCCTTCTCTCCTTGTGCTCTTAATAGCTTCAGACTAATGCCATCTCTTCCAGACAATCCTAAAAGTGAGAAGGACCCTGGATGTGTCTATTCTATCAGACATGTTTCATCTGCCATTTCTGCTGACTGTGGCCTTTTACTCTTTCCCAGACATTTGGCTACTAGTTCAGACACATCTGGAGAGGGACTCCTGACACGTTGGCTTGAAATCCCATAATACAGAGTAGAGAATATGACTTCCTAAATAGTTATAAAATGTCTGAAAGAAAAATGGAGGGGTTAATTTTCTGTGGGATGAGCTTTGATCAATGGTTAACAGGATATAGATGATAGCTAGCCATACACTTCCTCCTTCTGCTTGACACCCCAGAGTTGCAGTTTTATCACATAGCTGATGGGGGGGAGGAGGTTCCCAGCTTAGTAGATAGATCTGCCTAGATATCAGCTGTATTGTGTATCTGTAACTGTCTATACTGCACTCATTGCCATAGGGATTATGTGTTTGCTTCCTAATTGTTTTTTTTATTTTGTATCTTTCTTCATGTTCCCCTTCCTAAAATTCTGATTTCAAAGTCATACCACATAATCTGTGTTCTAGGGAAGCTGAGAAAATATTCCAACATCCTGAATTTTTCATACTACTTCCCACAAATAGTATCAGGGAGATGACTCAGTGGTAAAAGTATTCACTGCTAAAGCAATAGGACCAGAGTTCAGATTCCCATCCATGCAGAGAATGCTGGGTTGGGTGTGGAAGGTCATCTGCAGTTGTAGGTTTGGAAGCTGGAGTCTAGACTCCCAGAGCAAACTGGGTAGCCAGACTAGCCCTATTGTTTGACTGAAAAAACTGTTTCAAAAGAATAAGGTGAAAGAATGACCAAGGATGATTCATAATAATCTCAGGCCCCCACACTCACACCCATACATATGCAACTACATACATGTGAACACACACACACACACACACACACACACACACACACACACGGAAAAAAGAAAAATAATGCTAGAATAAAATAACTACCTCTTTTCCACAATCTTTATCTTATGCAGTGTGGAATTAGTGAAATTCCATAGTCTGATTCTGATGCCTTTCCTTGACTTTATAGTTTCTTTCTATGAGGATAGTGGAAATGCAGGACAATAGCAGCATGCATGTTTTATTTTACCCCTATATCTATGAGCACTTTCCTTTGCCTTTCTGATGAGTGAGGAAGGTGTGAAGGGAGAAGAGGTTTGGGTTGTTCATACTTCCTTTCCAGTTTATGTGTTGGGTATCATAGACTACCACCACAAAATGCCAGCCTAAGTAGCTTGGATGATAGGAATCCATTTTTTTACAGGTCTGGATACAGAAGTCTGAGATTCAGGCATGCTCAGGTTCTGGCGAGGGACTTCTTTCTAACTCTAAGTTGCTCACCTGTGCACTGTGCCTTCCATGGTAGAAAGCAAGGCAGCAAGATCTCTTTCTCTCTTTCTCTGTTTTTCTCTTTCTCTTATAAATCCACTCACTCATCTATCAGTTGTTTTCTTCTCCATAACTTCTATTAAACATTATTTTCCCTTGATAGGGTTTCACTATGTAGTATGAGTAGGTCTTGAACTCACCATTTAAGTATGTATCCCAGACTGGCCTTAAAGCTGTTGAAATCTCTCTCCTTCATCCTCTTAGGCATACCACTACTAACGCTTAATTAATGTTATTATCTCTGAAGGGTCTTTCTCCACACATAGACATGGTAGATTATGACTTCAGAGAGTGACTTTTTGGGAGGCACATTTTAGTTCATAACACTCTTATGTTCCATAGTCTGATTATGATGCCTTTCCTTGATTTTATAGTTTCTTTCTATGGGGATAGTGGAAATGCAGGAAAATAGCAGCATGCATGTTTTATTTTACCCCTATATCTATCAGCACTTTCCTTCTTGATACAAGTGTCCAGCTATTCCAGGAGTGTACATCATTATATAAGGGATCTGGTAGAGTTTCTAGGTCATTTGCTTTTTCATAGGATGGGAGTGGCTTCTTTCTGCATTGCAACAAATTTTGTCTCAAATAGAGCATGGCCTTGTGTTTTCAAGTGCCTTTCAACTTCTTCCTGCTTCTTTAATCTTAGATATAACGCAGTTACCCTGGGCTCTTCAAACACCAGGCCTGGACATACATGCATTACAGTTCTGTGGAATCCTGTGCTCACGGGTCCTTGAGAACAGCATATGCTAAGGGGTAGCGAGGAGCAACAGACGCATGTCTTGTGTCTGTCTCCTTTGTTCCCACATATGCTTGCTTTCTTATCTTCCTGAACTTCACCCACAAAACACAAGTTTAAAAATCAAGTTATTTAGCATTCTAAGACCAGCGTGGTAGTTAATCTTGACAGTCAACCTGACATGATTTAGGATCCTGTGTTGAGTAGTAGTTTTCTCTGAATTGAAAGAGCCCATCCCTGAGTGAGGAGGATCATTAAGTCTCAGAAAGTTCTTAAAACTAGTAAGATTCATGGAGCCCATCCCCAAGGTGAAAATAAAAGAACAACTGCCCAGGGAGGAGACCCTGCCACCAGTGGAGCAGCCTGGAGGAGACGCTCCCATATGAAGAGCTCAGTTGTGCAGAGAACTCCAGGAATGTGGCTTTTGTGGGTTGTTATCTGTGTCAGGGTGAGCTTTTCAGTGATATGACTACCTTTGACTTCTTCCTGTTCCTGCAAAGAAACCATCATCCACATCTCTGTGAGTAACCCCACTATACTTATTGATTTATCAAATTGTTACTTTGGTTGGTTGGTTGGTTTGGTATCTGGAGCAAATAGACATTTGTGTGATGTCTCTCCTGAAAAATTGTTATACAGCACTATAGAAACATATCTCTAGGTGTACCTATGAAGATGTTTCTGGAAAGGTTTAACTGGAAGAAAGTGGGTGGTATCATCCTGTGGGCTGTGATTCTGGGCTGAATCAAAATAGAAAATGAGCTGAACACCAGTATTCGAAGCTCTCTCTTTCCTGACTGGGGATACCGTGTGACCTACTGCCTCATGCCCAGCTTGTATCACTTTCCCATAAGGCTGGGCTGCACCCTTAACTGTGATCCACAATAAACGACTTCCTCTTTCCTTCCCTCCCTCCCTCCTTTCCTCTCTCCCTCATTCCCTCCATCCCTCCCTTCCTTCCTTCCTTCCATTATTTTTGTCACTGAAACCAGAAAAGTAACTTATACCAGGATAGTAAAACTCAAAATCAAACATAAGGATTATGGATTTAAAGCTTGAAGTCAGCCCTGCCCATCCAAACACAACAAAGCCAAATTTAAGGTTCAGTTATTTGCTCTACCACCATTTTTAGTCACATGTATGTTTGTCTATGTGTAATACAAAAATCCACCTAAAATTATTTGAACATAGGATTTATTTCTCTGATGCAATAGAAAGTTCCAGATGACCTACTCCATGAAGTTGTCATCAAATCAGTATATTTCTGTCATTTTGCACCATCATTTCAGGAATCCAGTTTTCAACCTCTTGGTGGTCAGGTGGTTCCTGCTCTTCTGGAGAGCAAAACTGCATGCCAGGTAGGAAGAATGAAGAGAAGAAACCAGAGATATGAGTCCAAAGAAGCTGGCTATCTCCCCTGTATCCTAAAAGAGATTTATGCTATTGTTTAGAATTGGTTGACATCCTGTGGCTTGGCCACAATGTGTTTACAGGGATGTAGAAAACTTGGTATTTTCATCAGAACTCTCCAATTGAAATCAGAATTCAAGTGGGAAAGAAGAAGGGTGGAATGGAAAATGGGTAGGTCACAAGTCAGAATGAGGAGCTGGAGAGGTGGCTCAGGGATTGAACTCTGCCTTGCAGGCAGAAAGTCCTGAGTTCGGATCCTAGACCCCACGAATAGATGCCGGAAGGAAGCGGGGGCAGCCTGCGTTTCTGGCCCTGGTAGGGCGGAGCCTGTGAATCCTGGGGCAGAGTAAACAAGGAGGAGGTGGAGGCGGTCCATGGTGGTTTCCGAATTCATCCGTGGTTCTACACACACATACACACACACACACACACACACACACACACACACACACACACGCATACATGCACAATTGAATAATAAATAATAATAAAAAAAATTTAAAAAAAGTCAGAATGAAACCCATCCTGCAAAGTAGTAGCACAACGTTCATGCAAAAATCTGTGGGTCAGAAATTCATATAGGGTCCAGTGGTCTGCCTTGAGTCTTCAGATTTTGCGGGTGTGCTAAACATCTAGAAGCTACACCCCTGAAGTTTCCATTTAGGGTAGGATGACTCAAAAGCTAGTATCCTCTAGAGCTGTCAGCTGGGCAGTGTAGCCTCTCAGAGGTGTTTGGGTTCTTCTCAATATGGGAGCTGGGCTTAGGGAGAAAACCTGTGAGACTTGACCAAATGCTCTGTGACTTTTTCCCGACCTCGCCCGAGCTCATGTGTGTTTTCAATTCTAAGTAAGTCATTAAAAGCCAGGCCAATTTTAGGGCAAGGGGGTCCTCACCTCTTAATGAGCAGGTGGAAGTTAAGATTACATTGCAGAAAAGCTGGTGGAGGGGGCAACAGTGTGTAGCTCCCTGCTGCTCTTCGTTATGGAGTTCAGAGATCAATGAGGTGTTTGCAGTGGTGCATTTGCTTTCTCTGTGTTCATGTTCTGGACTCTGGACAGAAATACGGAGCTAAAAATAGGGGTTTGAACAGGATTTTTTTTTTCCCCACACGGTCAGAAAATCAGAGTAACCCAGGTTCTGACTACACTTTAGATTCTTATCCCTGTTTGTTTTTATATACTTTAAAATTTATATATAGCAATAATCACTGTTCGTTGGTGTGTAGAATTTAACACTTGGTTATATTCTTCTTGTCACTACCACAAACAGGATTTAGAACAATTCCACCAGCCTAAAGTATTTTCCTGTGGTTTCTCTTCATGCCTAACCTCTAGCAACCTCTTATCTCCGGGTAAAAATTGCTTTGTTTAGCAGTGTTCAGAATGTGCCATGTATCTCCTAGGAGATACCCAAGGTGAGTCAGGTGGGAAAACTGGAAATGACAGAACTTCTTTTTCTATCTGTTCTCATCATCTGTTCACATTTCAATTTTTGTGTGTCTTGGGGTACATATAATACATTACCACTATGGCAGAGACATGCAAAATTTTTAAATAAATGAATAAACGTATTGAGGAGGCTATCCAAAAATTGATTACTGATAAAGAGAAAGACTGAAGAAAAGAGTCTTTAGACTATAGATTTGAATTGGACCCCAAAGTAATTTCCTCTGGGGTGAAAATGGAATTGTTGTTTATAACTGGCCTTTTTCTTAGCTAGACGGAATAGTGAGTGAAGGATTAGGAAGAAACAGAATTCGCAGCCCTCTGAGTTGGAATTCTGGTTTCCCACAGGAGAACGAAAGCACTCTGCAGTTGTTTTCTGAGTTTTTGCCTACTCGAATCACTTCTCTGCTTCTTGGAACCAGACATTTCTGTCATTCATTCTGTCATTCATGTGCAATCATCGCTGTCGGATGTGTGGGCATAAGACAAGGTAATTAGCACGCTTTTCAGGATCAGGATAGAAACAGCACCCAAGTGAGCAAATAATTGAGAGAATTTCAGGTAGCAGAAAGTTCCATGGAGAAATAGAAAGGGAAATAGAGGCAGCCGGTATCATTAGATACCCTTGAAATCTCCCAGAAGGACTGACTGCCTTTGACATCAGCACGATAATACAGTTGTAGTCCCATGACAATTAGCTAGGTTGGGGAATTTGGTAGCAGGTGGAATAAAGTGTGAATTTTTTATTAATTGTTTTTGAAAGAATGCATGAACCTCAGCATGTCTGAAAATACTGCAGGTGGCCTTTGCTCTCAGCAACGTGGTGGTCCACTGAAGAGAATGAACAGTGGTACGGAGTAATATTCAAAGATCTGAAACTGCTGAGTTAGCACCCAAGAGCCCTTCATTGTTTAGCAAAGGGACTGGAAGGTGTGGTGATGACTTAGCGACATTGGCTAGTGGTTCGATGGCCACATTATCATGTGGGTTGTGCTATCTGAGTAATAATCATCCCACTGGGTACTGAGTACGGAATGGACAATGAGTCAGTTCTCTGACAGCCTTTCTACGTCTCTCCTCCTAGGAGAGGGCTACCATCACGTTGCATCAGGTCAGTTTAGGATCTGTAGGAAGTAAGTACTATACTAAAAGTGCAAGAAGATTTCCTTTTCAGAGATCACCCACAAAAGAGAAAGGAGAGAAGGTGTCAGAAATAGGGAGAGAATGTCTGTATACCACCATGAAGGTCTGATACCCCGGGATCAGAGACTTTAATGCATCTCTGAGAAAATTGTGTGTCACCCAAGGGGTCGTTCTAGACAGTGATCATTTGTTTGGGGAGATCTATTCTTAGTAGAAATAGACCAGATCTGGAGTCTTCTTGTGCTGAGACACACAGCAAGCCCTTGTTATAAACACTGTGACAGATCACAAAGGCCCAGGACTGGGGCCATCAGCTGACTGCACCCTTCACAACAGGTTCTTTCTGAAAGGAGGGCCGAGTGATGTATTTCCCTGGTCACTCAGTCTTGTCCTTGGTCAGCATCGTTGTTATCAGCTTCTGAGTATTTTTATGTAAAAAAAAATGTTACTAGTCTCTGTTCCTCCTTCGAATTAACTTTATGAGTTATTGAGAAAGGAAACGTGGGACAATTTTCTTCCTGTGGAAATGTGACGAATATCATTATTCCCCAAGAAAAAAATTCATGACCAATACCTTATCAATTTATTAAGATGTATGTTTTGGCATGCTAGAAGATTGAGAATTTGGCAACGAACTCAATTTTGGCTATGAGCTTGAGTACAAAGGCAGATTGTGACCAGTGTAGTAGCTCGCAGACTTCTGTGATGAGAGTCCTGATAACAGAGTGCCAGAGATGTGGGGAAGAGGGAGATGAAGGCACCTTGGAACTTCTGAAGTGCTGTGGAAACATGTACTGGTTAGAACTTACTCTTTGGTTTTCGGCATTAAGCACATCAGGGATAAGATTAGGATTGAGGTTAGTATGAGACTCTCACAACTGGTCTAAGCCTGTGGAAACTGCAAACTAGCTCAGATTGCACACCAGGAGAAATGGCCTGACCTTCACCTCTGTTAGGATCCATCACCCACCTGGAGTATGGGGGACCAGCCCCTCGGGGCTGTCAAACTCATGGTGTTACAAATGTCCCTTAAAGTCTCTGCCTACTTGAGCTACACTTCTAGTTTCCAAGGACTCTGCTTTGATTTTCTTTTTGTCTTTTCCTTGACCTGAAATCAATACCAAAGTTATTACTTATTCTTTTCTCTTCGTCCAGGTACCATTAGCGATTCTCTGGAGCAGCACATACTTGACCCAGTGGTGAGCAGGAGTCTCCAACCAGCTTTCTGACCTTGCCTGGGAAATGAATGGATTTTTCAACTAGTGTGCGGTTAAGTCACCAGGGTGGCACTAGCAAAAGAAAGAGAAGGGTAGAAAATAAATTAAGTCAGAATGGTGGCAAAATAAATGCCATGTTAACTCAGGCACTCAATATAGGGAAGTTGTCTGATTTTTTTTTTTTTTTTTTTTTTTTGGTAATTAAACTTTCAAGAGAGGTTTGTCTGGTCCCAAGGAAATAAACATAACGATCTCAGACTCTTAGCTTGAGCATATTGCTAAGTTCTGAGCTAGAAAATCTGGTTCTTGCTTCATTCATTTTCTTGGGCTGGAAGAGAGTGAGGATGATGTAGGAAAAAGGAAATTAGTGTTTGTAGTGATTGGGGAGGTGTACGGGCTTGGTGGAGATGGTGTGGAGAAGAAGAAAAATCAGAATTTGAATAGTAAGAATTTAGCAGAAAGGGAGAAACATACCTAGAATGACTAAGAGACAGAAAGATGGAGCAAAAAGCAAGAACTGAATCAAAAGAACAAGACTCTGCTACTAGCTGTGTCTGTAGGGATCTCTGTGACTTAGGTAAACAGTTCTTATGTCAGCATCCTCCCTTTTAGGACTTGTAGACTTTCTCAAAGATCAAAGGTGACTTTCGCACTCTTAGGCCACAAGTCTGCTCTTTGCTGGCATTTTGACTGTAAACACAGACACGGGTTAAGTCTCATTGCACCTCTTGCTGTCAATCTCCCCATATCTCTTCTTAACATACTGTTCTTATTAGCGCTAAGCAGATCAATCTGGAAGATTCCATATTTAGTCCTGCTATGGAAGAATTTCTCTACATGTTCTCTTCAGGTACTTCTTAGCGGTGAAGAATATTGGTGAACCAAAAATTGATTCCCTTCCTTCACTTCACACACATCTGACACCAGTACAGTAATCTTTATAACAAACACAAGGATGGAAAAGTTCAGATGATCTAACTGAGATAAAAACTGGAAGTTAAGGCTGGAGAGATGGCATAGGGGTGGAGACTCTGTCTTATGAGCAGAAGGTCTTGGGTTCGGATCACAGATCCAATTTAAAAATACCAGGCAGAAAATAGCAGCCACCTGCTCTTCTGGCTCTGGTGGGCGGAGCCTAAGAAATCACAGAGTGAAGCAAGAAGGAGGTAGAAGCAATCCAGGATGATTCCTGAAGTCACCTTTGGTCCTCCACAGGGATACACAGTGCTCTCTGACACTCACACACACTAAATAAAAAAATCAATAAATATTTAAAAAAGGAAGTTAGTGTGACAAAACTGAAGCATATTAGTGACAACAGCAAAGAAGACAATGGCCTGAAGTGGGCCAGTGGTGGGTCAGACATTATCTCCTGGACATGACAGAGTTGTGATATGCAAGATATGCATACTTACACAAGAACTGCATGGGAACTGTCTTGTCAATACCGCATCATGAAAGCTCTCAAGAGGCTCCACATCTCTCTGAGAGACTGACAAGGACTAATACTGATGGGTATGAAAAGGAGGATGTTTACCTCAGTGGTACCCAGTGATCTATGACACTTGCTGGAGCATGAATTGTGTCAGGCATATGTCATCAAGGACAAAATAGATGAGACACAGTGGGCCACACCAGACAAAAGATTTGAAAATAGGAGGGAGTCTGGCAGGACAGATGAAGACTTACAAGGGGAAAAGGAGGGAGGGAATGGGATTTTGTAATAAGGGTTGAAAATATTCTAAATTCACTATATTCATGTGTGCAACATTAAAAATAAAAGAGAACAGAAAACATCTTACAAATGCTATTAGGATAGTAGATGCTTTACTCTTCAGTTAGGAACACCACTTAGTTTAGAACTGGGAATTTCTTACAGCTAATTTAGGTCCTTTTTCATGGCTTTGGGGAGAAAGTTATGAGTAATGGAAGCTTGTAGAGATTACAATTAATGTTTACAAGCCAGAAGAATCAGTGCCATTGCATCTGTCTTGGAAAAACAATTTGCATGTACAGTCTTAGGCCAGTCACAGTTTAGGTTTTAGAAGCCCTGTGAATCTACCATAGTCTGGAAGGATAGGGAAGTGTTCAAACCGAGTCATTCCATTTGAATAGAGATAGTCACCAAGTTTATGCATACAGTTTCTATTTTTTTTTCTCCCAAGTGAGGATGTGGGAGGTGAGACCATGGGAATTGCGTAAAACATGGGAATGTGTAGCATGAATCTTCACAAATAAAGATCAGAGATTTCCTGAGATGAAGGAGCAGTTTCAACTTGCAGGAGAGAGCTCAACCCAGGTTTGTCTCCCAACCTTCTCCAATGTTATACTTCTCCAGCTATAGTTGAGATGGTTTCATTTATCATTTTTCTGCTCAGACTCTAATTTTTTGCAGAGGACTATCATAGTTAGGCACAAGTGTCAACTTGACAATTGAGGGTTTGAGCTCCAGGCACATTTGTAGAGAATTAATGGTTGAGTTAAGCCCTGAGCAAACCTGCAGGAGATTGTCTAGCTGATGGGGAAGGCCCAGTCCATGGTGGGTGGGGTTAGGCCCTGAACAGGTGAATAAAACACCGAGAGCTGGTTGAGGAAGTCGGCATTCTTCTGTACACTTGGCCAGACATGCTGGTCTGGCAAATAAAGATTGTCCATCTCTCAGCCGTTATGTGGTGATGGTGTGGCCAGTTCCCTCAGCCTGGTGTTGGTGCATGCTCTCCCGTCAAGCTGGACTGAGAACTGTAACTGGACAGTCATAAGGAAATAAACCTTTTGTTCCCTTAATCCCTTTGAGGGTCATTTATCAGCAACCATGCAGGCTGACTGCAACAAGGACCTGGAATTCATTTGCCATTCTTGGAGGTGGAACCTAGGACTTATTCATCATTTTTTTTTATTATAGAAGATAAAGAAATATGTCAATTTCACTCTTTCTTGATGCCTGCAAAATAACACAAGTTCTGTGTTTATCACTTACTCTCAGAGACAATATAATGATGTTGCTTGGGATGATATCCATCCACTCATTCCAAAGTCAAAAGCATTTGCTTCAGTTTTAATATATCACACTTTTTCGGGAGGAAAAATACTGAGAACAATGACTTTTTATGGGAGAACTAGGGAATTTAAGTTTTTTTTTATTTCAGCTCATACAAACTTATTAGGTACACCAGTTCCCTCCCTCCCTCCTCCTCCCCCCAAACCCCCTGCTCCCCCTCCCCACCCCTCTACCTCCCCATCCCCCAGTGCCTCCCACCCCAATTCCCAGAGAGTCCTTTCTTGTGCATGTCTGATTTTCCTCTGGGCCCTCCTCTCCGATGGCGTACAAGGACCCAGTGGCCTTTCCCTGAACCTTTTCCCGTGTTCCCCTTAGGTATAGGAACACTGCTGTGGCTGCCAATCCTTTGCCTCCAAGGATCTTGGTGCCTTTAGCAGATGCTAGACTTTGTGAGGTCAACAGTGTGTTGGACAATGCGCAGGGCATGCAAAGTCCAATTATGACTGCTTCAGCCCTAACTAGTATAGAGTATCTTACATATCATTGCTCCTCCCATCCTTTTGCTCTTACACTCTTATCGCCCCCTCTTTCTCAAATTTCCCTGAGCTTCAAGATGGGGAGAGACTAAGCTGGCCTAGTTCTAGGTGGTTGATATAGAGTCTCTGAAGTTCTGGATTGTGGTTTGTTGATTTTCTTTTGCAGTTTTGCTGCTCCTGCAATGCCCTTCACTCCATCCTGGTGGGCATTGTATGTTACCCCCTGGCCAGAGACAAAAAGCTGTTAGAGTCTTGTGATAAAAGCACATTCAAAGGTAGATGTAATAAAAGTGGGAAACCACAGTAAGGGAGGGATCTATCACCCATTTAGAATTTAAGTTTTTATTAGTGGGTCTTAATGCTTCACAGTTTGCTTCTGGGGAAAGATATATGAATTTTTAAATGACATTGTATCTGATAAACCTTTAGTAAAGTATTCTGTGCTATTAGGATGAGCTTGTCATGTTGTGTAAATGCATCATGTTTGAGCACTGCATATAACATTTGTTCAGTTACATGGGTTTATTGTATTTATTCAACCCTTTTGTTGCAAAGTAACAGTCAAAATTCAGGCCTGGCTTATAGTTCTGTGTGATTTAAGCACTGTAGCAACAAATGGAACTTCCTATGTGGTCTAATCCAAAGACTACAAAGAATTTAAGAAGGAAACCTGAAATTTAATAAGTGGTATTTATAAAATACTATGTCCTCTGAACATTAGTTTTTAAAATGCAAATGGTTTTCAACATAACTTTCTGACTTTCACTCACCTGATGATGAGCCATGAATCATTTTCTATGTCAGAACACAGAGGTCACTTCATTATTGGTTATCATTGTGAACTGTCCTATATAATTACTTCATCATAATTAATTAGCTGCTTCTCTCTTGCAATGGACATTTAGGTTAAAAACTGAATTTCAAAGAGAACATGATGGAAGGCTGAACTAGCGCTGTATATTAAGGATATCACCTATTATCAAACAGGGAAAAAGGATTTACAAGGATAATGTTAGCAAAACCCAAAAGTATCTCGGGAACATGAATGGATGTAGACTTTTACTACAGTCTTGACAGCAAAAGTGGTGTAAGAGTGAAACATTGCATGTCACCAGATGACATGCATATCACACAGAGATATATCGGGCAGTCCTGATCCATGCTGGCTACCACTGGATCACATAGCTGGATAAAGACGCTCAGGGAGGATGATGGAAGCTTTGGAAGCCATTGCTGCCAGAGGTGTTCTGTGGCACATGCTGTTTATAAACCCTTCAGCCAGTCCTCTAGTTCACGGTCTAGCCTGCATGAGGGCAGATATTGTTTGTATGAATCAAAGTTTTCTTCTAAGCCTTTCATCTAGGTAAGGGTGTCTGATGGTTCCTGAAGATTTCAGAATCTTGAAAGCCAAAATCAACTGTAGACTATTTTCTTTCCTGCTGCTTTCTTTTATGGTCATCAATAACTTACAGTGGTATGTACAGGTAGCCAGGTTCACTCAAAGAAAGCCAGCGCTAGAAATGAAAAGGGAAAAATGCCAGTTAATATTCTGCAAGTAGGGCTGGAGAGATGGCTCAGGGGGAAGACTCTGCCCTCAAGCAGAAGGTCCTGAGTTTGGATCCCAGGTCCCGCATAAAAATAACAGGCAGAAATGGCAGTGACTTGCACTTTCGGCCCTTGTGGGAGGAGCCTGGAACAACTCAGAGTGAAGCAAAAGGAGGTAGAAACAACCCAGGATGATTCCTGAAGTTACCTTTGGTCCTCCACAGGGACACATAGTGCCCTCTGAAACACACATACACACACACACTAAAGTTGAAATTCTCCAAGTATTATCCTGCCTTGAATAGGCACCAGTCATCAACAGATGAAGGAGGAAAAACATCTGGAAAGTTCTCAGCAGCTACAACCTGTGCAGGAAAGCATAGCTTCTGAGCCATTTGTCTAGCATCATATTAAAACCCACATAGTCTCTGCCCACTGGGTGTCTTTAATCCAATCATTTAAGACATCATGTAAACAAAGGGAAGTATTTAGCTTTGCCAAAGTTTATTTGAAAGTCATTGTTTCAATAGCTTTATTTTTCACTGTCCCCCAAATATCTTGTTTCTTCATTGTCATGTTCTTTCCACAATTATCCTCATTGTCCTTTTTGAAATGAACGATTTCTCCCATTTAAATCTCCTAGCACCTTTATCTTTTCCAGAAATTCTGCAAACTATTTTTTAATATTAAATGGTTTTACTTTTATCATTGCTCGTTTTGTCAGTTATACCCACAAGTAAGTAAGTATGGAAGCAGAAGAATTACTGGTTAATGCTTTATAACAGTAATTAAAAAGTTGTAATAACGAGGCTTCCAGTAAATATCTGAATTCTTAAATGTAACCTTCTAAATTGCAAAGAGAATGGATATCTAACTGTAACTATTCTGATCTTAAAATTATGTTGTTTTCTGATTAAAAAATCAGTTTAAATTAGATGTTGTGGAAGGGATAATGCTGGATATTAATTACTGTGTGCATGTGTGTGTGTGTGTGTGTGTGTGTGTTTTGTGTATACTATAAGGTACTCAAGTGTTTGTGTAGATGCTAGAATGACTGTCCTGGCTTGCTCTACCTCTTATTGCTTTGCTCAGAGAGTTCACAGGGTCCTCCTCCCTGGGCTAGAATTATAGGCAAGACAAAGGCTTTAACCATTGACATCTTCCCAACCCAGCTCTTAATTTTTTTCTTTGCATTAATATGTTTCATTTTTTTATTATTTATTCAATTGTGTGTGTATGCGCGTGTGCATATGTATGTGTGTGTGCGCGTATGTATGTGTGTGTAGAACCACGGACGAATTCGGGAACCACCACGGACGCCTCCACCTCCTCCTTGTTTACTGTGTCCGGGGATTCACAGGCTCCGCCCTACCAGGACCAGAAACGCAGTCTGCTCCCGCTTCCACCGGCGTCTATACGTGGGGTCTAGGATCGGAACTCAGGACCTTCTGCCTGAGCCCTGAGCCACCTCTCCAGCCCCAATATGTTTCATTTTTAATGTATTTATTGAGAACTTTATTATCTAGGTACTATCTGGGTGAGTGTTTACAGGTATTAAAATTCAGAGTAATAGCAAAGTGTTTTGGTTCTTTCTAACTTAAAGATTATGTCTTTGACATAGATTATGAGAGAAAGGATGAACATGGACATACCTATCTTCTTTTTTGCCCAGTCAGTTATATATGATCTACCCAAGTATCAAGCCCATCCTTTTCTTGTTTTTCATATATGGACACACAAAAACATTGTGTCTTCTGCCATATAGTACAGAGGTTTCATCAACATTTCTGGGTAAAATCTAATGTTCCTTTGAGAGCTTTTGATTCCAAGTATATCTGCCATGTGGCACCCATTAAGAGACTTGTTATTTATGGTCATGTGTCTGTGAAACTTAAGGGGGCGGGGAAATCTCAAAGTCAAAGAGCAGTTTATAACACATTGGCTGGTAGACAGTAGAGACTAGTATGTATTTAACCAGTTGAATGGAATTAAAGATTACATAATGTACCTAATCATTATACACATATGTATAAATATATATTCAAATTATATATATTCAAATAATATTGGATAATGTATTACTGACAGCTTTGATCTCTCTCTTGTGCATGTACTTTCTGATCTCTCTCTCTTTCTCACTCTCCTCCTCTTCTGTTTCTAGGTTGTACTTTCTCTGCCTCCACCAAAGGCCAGAATGAAGATATCTGCCACTGTTTACAGTTGGGAGTGACAGGAAGCCAGAAGAAAAAGTCAATATTCCGAATGAGAGTCCAAATCAAAAGAGAAACAAGCACATTGAAATGCTGATTCAAATGCAGTGTAATTTAATTTGAAGTAGATATGAAACACTTTGGTTACATTTAAAAAAATCATCCACATTATAGACTAGGGGGAGATATAATTCTGACACAAAGAAAGCATTTGTTAAAGATCTAGTGGGAGCTTTGTTCAATAAGCTCATAGGAAGCAAAGTATAACATAGTTTGCACTCAATTTTGCATATATTTACAGTAATGAAAGGAACAGGCACAGAAGTACAAGGGTCCCACTGCACATCTCACTGACGAGTTAAAGGAGAATATTGGATACAGTTAAAGAATTATTGTGGAGAATTTGGAAAAAATTATGGCAGTACTGAGGGTTGAACCTAGGGTCTCATACATGTGAGGCAATCACTGTAGTCCCAGCCCTTGGAACCACACTCTGAAGTAAAAATTGGGAAGGGATTGGGTGGTTAGATGATTAGATGATAGGAAGAGGACTTTGCGAAGGAGTCAGTAGTGCTTGGACTGTTGAATGCTTAACACATGAAGGAGTACTCATACTTTGTGGCTCATTGGTACTCATAAACCTAACACATGCTAATTCAGGCAATCACGTTAACTTCAGTGGGTCAAAGTAGGGCAAGGTTTTCAGTGGGATAGGGGTTTTATTGAATGAAAATGACTTAAACTCATTGTATATATGTTTGACATTACCATAGGAAATGAATTAGAAATTAGGTATTTCCATCAGTGAAATATCAGTTTTCCCATAGGCTTGCTTTACTTTCCTGGAAGACTTCAAACCAAGAAGGGGCCTATCATTCTTTCATTACATGGGTAGGGGTTCTTATTTGCATAGATAATGGGGTCCAGGTGAGCCTGAAAACATTCTTTCCATTTACACTCTATGGCTTAGCGGGAGAGAAGTCTGTGGGCATGGAGGAAACACAAAGGACCTTCTCTCCAGGTGGAAGAAATGATGGTGAGAAGTGCTAGGCTCAGATAAAAGTTGCCGAGACGTCCTTTGCCTCTCACTCTATATGCAGGAAGCATAGATGGGAAAGATCCAGCCTGTCAGGTGGCAATTCATCTGAAAGAGAGAGAAACAACTCTCTGGTGGACGTGAACGGTGAGGAAGAATGATGATGCTACTCCATGTCCCTTGATTCCACACCTGGAGAAATAGCGGGACTTGATCAATGAGAACAGTCAGGGTGGGGGATCTGGATGACAAAAAGGTATGTGTGAGTTCCATTTGGGAGAATGATAGTATTTTAGCTCCTTGGTCTGGCTCCGAGCCCAGCAGGTGAGTCTGAGACAATTGATGGCTCCTGACACCCAGCTGCTGCCCTCATTCTGAGCTAGCACTGTGGCCGAGCTGCTTACGATGCTGCAGACTACTTCATTGCTGCGGGCCCATCCTTTACTTAAGAGTGCCTTCCCTCAGCTGGAGATGAATGAGAAAGCCACCTGGGTCTTACATGTCTGCTCTATTCGCCTCTTCCTTGTGTCAGTGTCGACTTTGTGCTCTGTTGTCTCCCCTTGAACGATGATGGTACAGAGGGTACTTGGCACCTCCCACGCCCTAAGTGACATGTGAAACCTGGACAATGAACTCTGCAGACTAGAGATTCCTGTAATACTAAGAGAAGGACACCGTGTGCTCTGGCTTGTCCAGGAACAGACTGGGAGCCATTTCTACTTCAATTCATCAAGAGCAAATCCATTTCCATTTCTGAGCCAATAGAGCTTCTTCCGAGAATTAGATTGGAGAGCCTGCAAAGCTTAATTTCCTGCCAAGAGGAAGTAGACTGCGTCCTGATTCTGGGATGACGTGAAAAGGTAGACAGTTGTGCTGTACTAAGTGTAATCTTCGGTAGCTTCCAATTGCAGAGAGCTAAGATCTCTGGATAAAATATAAGGATTGTTTTCTTTGTAGTGGATTAAATGAGAAAGGGCACTAAATATAAATCTTTCCTACCTTCTTTTCCCCCTGAAGGTGCCAAGTACTCTATGCAGCAGAGCGTCTGATCAGAATTGATGGGCTTCCAAGATGACCTCAAAGTGGACCAGACCTAGGTCCATTCATCTCTGGACTAGATAAACCATAATGTTGTAGAGTGTAGAACCTGATTTTCTGAGCATCTGCTGTCAGTTCAGATGGTAAAACCTGGAAGTGTGGGAAAGTTATCTCTCATGATGATATCTCTCTTGTGTACGATTCTAGTTACATATGAACTGAACTCATAGTCCAACTTGACAGGAGAGTTTATATCAACATTAAGAATAGACCTGTATGGGAACTGGTCACAACGTATCCACAGGAATTGTGGAGAGAGTATGTTGCAGTTAGCCTGCATGGTTGCTGATAAATGATCATCAAATGTTGATAGTACAGCTTGATGGGAGAGCATGCACCAACACCAGGGCTGAGGGAACTGGGTACACCATCTCTGTGTCATGGCTGAGAGAGGGACAGTCCTTATTTGCCAGACCATCATGTCTGGCCAAGTATATACAAGGATGCCGACTCTCTCAACCAACTCTTTGTATTTTATTTCAGTGCCTAATCCTACCCACCTGGGCCTTCCGCATTAGCCAGACAATCTCTTGCAGGTTTGCTTTGGGCTTAACCCAATCACTAATTCTCCATAAATGTGCCCAGAGTTCAAGCCCCCAACTGTCAAGTTGACACCTGTGCCTAACTATGAGAGAAGGGCAAACTTTCTCAAATGTCACACATCACAGAGTGTTCTATAATGTACAATGATTAATACAAAAAATTGGTCATCTTTTTCCTCAAAGAAGTATTTGTTGTGCTAAAGCATAGGATGACCTGCTTGGAAGAGCGAGGGCAGGTGGCAATAAACATAAGGATTGGTACCTTTGTTGTTAAGAGGATATATAAATGGGAGTCCATTGTGTAGAAAACACCACAGACTTGGGAGGAAAAGGACAAGGCATGTCTAAGAATATCAAGCAGTTTTTTTCTACATATCATTCAATTTTGCCCTGAAGGAGTCAGCTCTAATAGTTCTTGGAGTCACCTGCGGAAGTACTCAGATGTAAGAAAAGAGGTACCACAAAGGATGCCACCAGGCTTAACAAAAGGATATACTCTATTCACAGAAAAGGAAGAGGTTCGACCAAAAGACAATCTTTTGGGTGAAATAGTTTCCCCACTGAATTGATCTCTGGAGACAGAGTCTGAGATTACTATTATCACAAGAAGTCAGGGCGCTGATGTACGGAACGCTGCCAGAAAGGAGGCTATGAACACCGAAATCTAAATGAGCCAGTGTGAGGCCAGCGACTCAGCCTTAAATTGACATAGGTACATGGTACACAGACCCTTGAAGAAGGGCCTGCATCCCCACCTGGCCTCCCAGGCTCAACCTCACACCTCATGGAGTCGGGGCGAGGGGGGGACACAGCCATGGCCATGTTTGCCCCTCTCTTAGAACTTAGGCTCACACGCTTGACCTATGCTAGAAAACTGGGTAGGCACAGCTCTGAATGCAGGTTTAATTGTATTGAACTGTACTTCAATACAACTGAAGTGTTGTAGAATCTACCAAATTATTGCTGAAAAATAAAAAAAATGGATGCAGCAAGCAGGTGGGAAAAAAAGTGACTGAAAATGAATGGTTTCCATTGAGATGATAAGCTTAGGCCTAAAAGGAGAGTATCCTTTCTATTCACATCTTATTGGCCAGAAACTTGTTGTGTAGTCGTCAGCTCGAGGTTGGGAAACTTCTTATTTCTAAGAATAAGAATGATCTGGACAGGCTTGCAAGATGACTTAGTGGGTAAATGTGCCTGCTAATGACCCAAGTTCAAGCCCCGGAACATACATAGTAGAGGGAAGAAGTGCAAGCTGTCATCTGACCTTGGGCATGCAGTGGGACACACACACGCACACACATGTACATACATGATAAATAAATGTCAAGTCTTCAGGAGGCACACATTTTTAAAAAAGAAACAATGGCCTGACCATATAGAAGTATTGTCATGGCTTGAATATGAAATGGCCCAGGAAGGTTCAATGTTCCAAGGTGGAGCTTTTGGGAACTGATTACATCATGGTGGTGGCACTAATCCAATCCATGGGTGGATTCAATTTGATGAGCTGTTGGAAGGTTATGGGAATCCAGGAACTACCAAGCTGAAGAGAACAGTTCTTATATAGCATTTATGAGTTGCTGTATGGCATTTTCCTGTGGGCGCAGCTGGATGCCATATTAGATTTGCTCCCATCTAACCTAAGGAGGGTGCTTTACAACAAATTGAAGCATCCTATTCTAGGAAGTTTTTGGAAGTCAACAACTTATTAGGTTGAAATTAGCAAGCTGGTGGTGGTGGTAGAGAGAAAGGGCTTCTTCCAGGAGAGAATATATGTAGTATGCAACTGCTGGAGATGGAGCCTCTCCCACCAGCCAGTTAAAAGGAGATTGGTGAGCAACCACTCAGTTTGAAAGAAACTTTCAGCTGTGAAGAAGTCAGTCGAAGACTCCAGAGTAGTCAAATGTGGGAGATGCTGCTGAGTAATCAAGCAGTTTAGAAGAGATCAGCAGAACAGTCTAGTCATCTGAAAGAATCACTGTGTGGTCTGGAAGACTAGAGGAGACCTTCTGAGCAAGTCATATATCAGAAAGGTCTGGGGTTCCAGCTTCCTGGTGATGTAGTTGCCTTTGAAGCATCCCTGCTGCTGTAAGTAACCTTCACCTATGTTCCGTAAATAGTGCCAATAAATTCTTTGGTATTCAGGTTGGACTTGGTATAATCATTACTTTGGTTTGTTGTCAAATTCCTATGTGGGGAGGATAGATGGTTGTGTTGTCTTCCCAGGAGAAGTGCTCACCTAACAAATGTGTATCCTCCAGGGCTATTTTTTTTTTGGCCCTGTGCATATTCATTGTTTCTCTTCTCTCCTATCTCTGTCTGTTTCTCTCCCTGCTTTCTGACATCCATGAGGCAAGTGTTTCCATTAATATTACTATATACCATGTGCCTTCTACCACAGTGTTCAGCCTTGTCTCAGGACCATATCAACAAGGCCAGGTAACTGTGGGCCATAACATCTGAAATCATGATCCAAAATAAATCTTTCCTCCATTTCAGGTGATTTTCTCAGGCACTTTGTTATAGTGATGGACAGCTAATCATCATAAGTCAGTTTTTACTGTCAGTTTGAAATCCTGTCCACTGTCTGATTTGGATAGGTGTAGTAATTACTATTTCAGCAGTGAAACCCATGGTGTCATAGACACTATTTGGCAGTTCTCACAGGATTTATTGAAAAAAACCCCACAGTGTTTATTATAATTTGGGACACTGAGTAAGGACAAATTGGGACCTGTCCAGGATTAGATCCATGACAGTCCTATGATGTGCAGGCTCCAACTATCATGTTCCAAAGGAAGAGGTGGCCTTTATTAATAGTACCTGACATAGATTTATTAATAGTACCTGGCTCTCATCCAGGTCAGCTCCCTACTGTTTCTTTTATACCAATATCATCTAATCATCTTGACATCTTACAATCCAAATACTTTCTTTTGTTTGCCAAGGATGTTTTTGTAGCATCTCATTTGAATGACTATGAGAACCCCTCTTGTCTTTCCACCTGACACATACGCAATTGTGCCAAGGGTCATGCTGCCACGCTTCAGAGTTTATTTCTCCATCTGGTCATTATCATCCCATTTGTATGAGATGCTGGCATGTACTGTTCTGTATTTGGTAGGAGGTTCCTGTTCTGATTATTATGAAGAGGTGTGGACTTGAATTTGGGGTGCTGTATAATTTCCTTAATTTCACTAAGAGGTTTGTGAAGACAGAGTAAGATTTCATACAATTTTGATTTTTGAGTCATAAAACTAGAGCAGATAGGCCTTGAACTCAATAATTCAGTGGCTGCTGATCATTTTAACATTTTTGTTTATTAATGACATGCTTACTAGTGAGTCTTTAATTCTACTGTCTTGAAATAATTATTTGATATTAGTAAAGTGCTCATAATTTTAACTGCCCTGTTCAAATTTGTGACAATTCAGTAAAAATACTTTATTTTTGCTTTATTTTTAATCTGTTATTTTTATTCATCTTATATTCATTGCATTTAAAATAATGGATTCATTATAATAGTTTCATATATGTATATTGTATACTTTACTCACCTATCATCCTGTTTTTCCCCTTTTCCCTTCTCTGCTGGATCCCTACTTCTTTCCAAATAGTTTCCTTCTATTGTTATGCTCATTATTGCTTGAATATGAAATTTTCTCCACAGATCCATATGAAACATTTACACACACTTTAGGGCAATATTCATAGAAATATTGAAAAATTTAAGTACAAGTCTGTCCCTATTCATGCTCCTATGTTATCAGCACTTAATGGATATATATGATTCTGTTCTAAATATTGAGCTGTCATTCTCTCTTTAGATGCAGTGTAAGTATCCAGCCCCTGGGCTTAAATATAAAGGACCATTTCTGTCATGCCATGTCTAACTCTTCTGAAAAAAAAAAAAAACCCTTTCTAGCGTAATCTGTTTTTGGTTTTAATGTTAATTAATTGCATCTCAGAAGGGCTCTCACCTGGCGACTGACTGCTTTCTCAGCTGCATCCATTCCTTTCTGTGTTGTAGAAACAAAATGGAATGATGAGGTGCTCATGCATTGCACTTTCCAGAGTGGCTGCTTTGCGGTTGTTGCTTTTTTAAATTTTTTTTATTATTTATTATTTATTCAATTGTGGATGTATGCATGGTGTAAGTATGTGTGTGTGTGTGTGTGTGTATGTGTGTGTGTGTGTGTGTGTAGAACCACGGAGGAATTCGGAACCACCATGGACGCCTCCACCTCCTCCTTGTTTACTCTGCCCCGGGATTCACAGGCTCCGCCCTACCAGGACCAGAAATGCAGCTTGCTGTGAAGTAAACTAAAATATTTCTTATCAACTTAGAAATGTATGTTTTATAACATGCTGTTATGAACCATAGTCATCATTTTATATAATAGATTCCTCAAAGTGTAGAAATTCCATTGTTTTCTGTTTGACATATATTCATTGTTCAAGATGAGGGCTTTTGTTATGATGTTTTCAGACACCGGAATCTTGCACTTTTATCTCAGTGGTTTCCCCATTACCTTCTCTTGCCCCTCCTTCACCCTTTCTATTGATCTCCTTCCTCTTCTGCATTAGTTCTACCTCATTTTCATTTCTTAAATACATATTTGATATCTCTAGTCTGCATGAGAGAAAACATTATTTGTTTTTCTGAGCCTGGCTTATTTATTTATTTATTTTTTGCTTTGGAAAATCTTTTTATTTTATTTTATTTTAATACATTTTTTATTATTATTTCAGCTCATACAAACTTAATAGGTACACCAGTTCCCTCCCTCCCTCCTCCCCCCCCAACCCCCTGCTCTCCTTCCCCTCACCCCTCCTGCCCCATCCCCCCATGCCTCCCGCCCCAATTCCCAGAGTCCTTTCTTCTGCATGCCTGACTCTCCTCTGGGCCTCCTCTCCGATGACGTACAAGGACCCAGTGGCATTTCCCTGAAACCTTTTCTGTGTTCCCCTTAAGCATAGGAACACTACTGTGGCTGTCAATCCCTTGCCTCCAAGGATCTTGGTGCCTTTAGCAGATGCTAGACTTTGTGAGGTCAATAGTGTGTTGGACATTGCGCCGGGCATGCAATGTCCAATTATGATTGCTGCGGCCCTAACTTGTGTGGAGTATCTTGCAAATCATTGCTCCTCCCATCCTTTTGCTCTTACAATCTTACCGCCCCCTCTTCCACAAATGTCCCTGAGCTTCAGGATGGGGAGAGATTAGTCTGGCCTAGTTCTAGGTGGTTGATATAGGGTCTCTGAAGTTCTGGATAGTGGTTCGTTGATTTTCTTTTGCAGGTTTGTTGCTCCTGCAATGCCCTTCACTCCATCGTGATGGGCACTGTATGTCACCCCCTGGCCAGAGACAGAAAGCTGTTAAACTGGAGTCTTATTATAAGAGCACATTCAAGGGTAGATGTAATGCTTATACCCAAAAGTGGAATTGCAGGGTCATATGGCATTTGGCAATGGGAGGGGTCAATCACCCATTTGCAAAATGGTTACTTTTTAATCTGCCGGACTATATGCCCTCCCCTTCTGGTAAGTTCATACCCCCTTAATTGTAAATGATCAGGAACGAATTGTGAACTTAATTAGGTGTCACTCACTTTCTTGCAGTCCTTGATGGAGGCCTATTTTCTCTACTGTAACATGGTCACTTCTCTCCTTGTTTCTGGTGTGGCCCTCCAGCCCCATCCCTCCTGTTCATAATCCTTATAATTACTGTAGGTAATACATAGATTTACCTATGAGTGTCTCAAGATGGGCTGGGTGGGTTTGGTACTAGGAGCCACCTATTAGGGAGTACATACAGCACTTAATTTTCTGGGTTTGGGATACTTCACTTAATATAATTGTTTCTAATGACATCCATTTCCCGGCAAATTCCAGTAATTCATCATTTTTGATGGCTGAGTAGTACTCCATTGTATAGATGTACCACCTTTTTCCTTATCCACTCGTCAACTGTTGGACATTTGGGATGATTCCATGACTTTGCTATTGTAAACAGTGCTGCTATGAACATCGTCATGCTTGTGCTATCGAGGTGAACCTCTGCTGTATGGGGGGTTATACCCAAAAGTGGAAGAGCAGGGTCATATGGCATTTCAATCTTTAATTTCTTGAAGAATCTCCAGATGGCTCACCAGAGTGGCTATATGAGCCTGCACTCCCACCAGCAATGTAGGAGAGTTCCCCTCTCTCCACATCCTCTAAGGCATTTGTTGTTGTTTGTATTGTGGATTTTTGCCATCCTGACCGGGGTGAGATGATATCTCAGGGAAGTTTTGATTTGCATTTCCCTGATGAGCCTGGCTTATTTTGCTTAATATGATCTCCTGTTCCATCTACTTTCATACAAATAATGTAATTTCCTTTTTTATGAATAAAAAAACTCCATTGTATTTTTTTATCTACTCATCTCTTGAAAGACACTTGGGCTAATTTCATAACATGGGGATGTAGAAAGTATCTTGATATGTACTGCATCTTATGTTTTGGGGTCATATATCCAAGTTTAAGATAGCTGGATCATATGGTAGTTCTACTTATAGCATTTTGGGGAACCTGTATACTGACTTTCATACTCTATATTTACGATCTTTGTTTAATAAGTAGCAAAAGAGCTATTAGAAGATTTGTTTACATGTCTACCTGGAAACAGAATTAGGATTTGAACAAAGCATGTGATACTATAGTTTGGGTAAATGTTTCCCACAGATTCATGTGTTATGGGCTTGGCATTAATGCTCATAGGTACTATAGAGAGGTAAAGGGCTTGTGGTCTTTGGGAGTGTGCCCTTAGATGGGTAAGTAGGACCCTGGTCTCTTTTTCTTCCTTGTTTTCACTTCTGGTCATGAAGAAGCCTTCCTTTGCCATGAGCATCCAGCATGATGCCCTGCTTTTCATTAGGTCCAAGAGCAATGAACTCACCCACCACGTGTTGAAACTTTCAAACCTGTGAGCTGAAATAAAGCTTTCATCTGTTAAAAGTTGGTTAGCTCAGATCTTTTGATACAAGAATGGAAAACCAACAGAGTTTGGCTCAAAATCTTGCATGAAAATTTATTCTATGAAAGTTTGCCCAGGTAGAAAGCAAAGCTGATTGTGCTGAGATAAGGATGAGAGAGAGGTTGTTTGAGATGGGAAAACATAAGCAGAGCCTCGGGTACTGAGAGGCGTAGGTCACACTCAACAAGGAGCAGTTGATTTTGTTGGAGCTAGTAATCCACAGGCTCGGAGAAACAAATCTGGAAACAATACTTGAGACTGGATTGTCAAAGTCCTAAATGTCAGGCTCAGGATGATGACTCTCACCTTGAATGGTGGACAGAGTTAGTGGTAATTAGGACTGAAGAAGAACTGAAAACTAGTGAATGAGATACTAGAGGAAGGGAGACTCACTGCAAACAGTACTGTACTCCAGATAAGCCATAATGAGGATCTTAACTTGGGAGTGGGTGTAGAAGGCCAAGATGGGAAATGAACTACAAAGGTGAAAAGATGGGATCATGAAATGACACCTAAGATTGATCTCTGGCCTCTAGAATATATATATATATATATATATATGTAAATAGACATGTTTCCTCCCTCAAACAAGAACACACACACACACACACACACACACACACACACACTCACGCTCACACAAGAAGTCATGCTTTGCCTAAAAGTAAGCCATTAGTAAATAATAAAGGCAATATCCAAGCACAGTCCTGCTCTGCACTACACAGCAGCATGAAATCTCTAGGTTTTGAAGTTATCATTTACTTCCTACTTACTTATTATCAGTCATCTATTTTGTGTAATTTGTGTATTTTATATTGTACCTGTATTTTATATATGCAAAGTAATGCTATATAGCTTACATAAATACATGTAAAGTCTAAAAAGTCACCGGCTTGGTAACAATGACTATATGTGAAAAGGAGTTAAGATAGGCAAAGCATTTAAATACCTTTCCTACCTAATGTTGAATTATTTATATGGAAAATGTATTCATGTACTATTTGTATAATTAAAATTTAATTTTAAAAATGAATATTTCTTCCCACACAATGGCCTCCAGTACAGATATGAGTCTGATACAAGGAGTTTGAATTAAGTAAATAAAGAAACAAGATGAGTTTATGGAAATTATTTTAGAAGAACTTTTTTTTCTTCTTCATTTCTGGTTGCTGAATTCTTCTACAGAAATTCAGACAAGCTCTATTAACAGCTCCATGAGACACAATCATTAGGATAGATCTTTTTTTTTTTTTTCGTGAGGAATATGTTAAGATATTGGTGGATAGTTTAAAGGGAAAGTTCCCCAGGCAGGGTCTAAATACATGTTATTCTTATGGTTAGAATCACTAAAGGCAGGAGTGTGGAGCACTCTTGTGTTACATCTCCTTTCTGAAAATCTCCTTTAATTACCATAATTGCCAGGTATTCTTATTTAGCTTTTGAATATGCTATTTTCTTTATGGTATTTTTTTTCTTAGTGGCTTAACTCTTGCCATCTATAAGATCACGCATCATCACCTCCCACACTAGAACAGGTGTTCCTTCATGTGTCCCTGTAGCCCTCTACGTCCTGGACTATCACACCCCCTCTCTCCTCTAAGGATCACTAGTGGCAGGTCCTTAGAAATCAAAGCACTTTAAAACATTTTACCAAATACAAACATCTGGATTTACTCTACCTAGACTTCTTGCATTTTGAATCTTCAGACCTTTACCCAGATATCCATTTTTATGTTTAGCATTCATCACATAATGGCAGATGATGCACCTTGACTGTAGTAGATGTGCCTTGATTATCTGCAGCTGTTACTTTTACTGCAACTAAGAATGTTTATTCAGTAATTCTGACTATGTTGGAATGCCAGGAAAATGCTGTAGAGATAGATATCAATTTGACTTGCTTGATCTAAAGGGATTTTTTTTAATGTTGTTGGTGATGTTCTCTGGATCATAGAAGTAGACGATGGGGAGTGTCTCAAGTGGGCCCTAACAAGGTAAATATTCTCAGATGCTTACTGGAAGAAGCATTTCAATGCAACTTTGCTTACTGCCCCTTCTAGTTCAGCCCCTTCTGTGTCGGTAATGTTTTTTATCTGACAGGATGTGGAATTACCTAGGAGATAAGCCCCTGGGCACACCTGTGGGGGATTAGGGCAGCCTTTTATCACTCTGTGAGGGATTTGAATTGATTAACTGAGGTGGAAAGATGCACCTTAAAGTTGGACATCACCATTCACCATTCCCTGGGCTAGGTCCTGGAATGCACCAAAAGGAGAAAGCTAGTTATGCATCAGGATTCTGTCCTGCCCTCTTTCTCCTTCCAGATTGTAGATGTGTTGTGACCAACTGCTTTAAGTTCCTGTCGCCCTGATTCCCCCATCACCATGGAATGCACCCTTGAACTGTGAGCCAGAATAAAGCCTTTCTCCCTTCAGTTATTTTAGTCAGGGTGTTTTTAACATAGCAAGAGAAAAGTTACTAAGACATTTCTATCACTACACGTACACCACATATCTCATAATAGCATTAGGATCAAGGCACAAAGAGAAGTAAAACATTCCTTTTCTCTTCTCCTGGAGTCACATTTTAAAATAAAAAAAACCTCATTATTTATAATGCCAGCCAGTCAATATTTTAGTAGATGCATTTGGACACAGGTACTTGATATAATTTGGTGACAAGGATAATCAGGTTCTGGGCTCACTGGCTAAGTCTGATATTTAGATTAGTTGTATTAGGATTTTTATATATACATATAGAAAGCAGTATCATATCTGCTTTATAAAAGGTTAGCTGTGTTCAGTTGGTCAGCATTCATAAACAGCTTAGAAGACTCCCTAGCACATTGCTTTAGGAATATGAGCAGTTTATTCCCAAAGATTAGGCATTCACCCAAATTACACATGCACTACAGAAAAAGTATGGAGAATATAAAGAATAAGTTGATTACAACAAAGCAAAGTTGCTGGTGATAAAATGGAGTTTAAGAAGTCCTGCATAATGACTAACATACCAACATGTCCCCATAGAATATCAGAGGAACATAAGAGAGACAAGAATAAGCAGAGAAAACCTTGGGGACTAAGGCTGGATCAGTGAAGGGAAATGCCCCTATCAGTGGGGTGGCCCAAAGAGAGGCAACTTGATAAGCCACAAGAGTAGACTAGCTAGAGACAACCCTGGGATCCATAGAAGCAGACAGGCAGGAGGGTGGGACTGATGGAGAGGATAAGAGGAAGAGACGATGGAGGGAAGCAGGGATAAGTACTCAGTGTGCTTGTAAAAGTAGAACAATTAAAATAGAAAGAGTAGACAAACCAGAGTAAACCCTGAGGTCCATAGAGGCAGACAGGCAGGAGGGTGGGAAGGAATGGGATTGATTGAGGAAGGGAGGGAAGGGGGATGAGTAGGAGGGGGGATGGAGAGAAGCAGGAATAAGTACTCAATATGCTTGTAAAACTAGTAAAATAAAATAATAAAAAAGTCACTGCATGCACTTTGGAAGATTAAAGTAATATACTAATGAGGACATTGGTGAGAATATATTTGTCATCTTCATACATCCCTTAGTAGGTCTTGAAAAGGTCTTAGGGACTTTGCATTTGTAATTTCACGCTTTTTCTTAAAGAGTATACTTAAATTGTGTAACCTAGCTTTTAATAAAATATAGATCTTCTAAATGAAAATGAAAAATTAATATTAAATAAAAAAGAGAGGAATTCAGGCCAAACACATGAGATAGGATAAAATACCCACGATTGCTAATTTTTGCTGTATAACTAGGGGGCTCAGAATAATTTACCACAATTTCATTTTCTGAGTTTTTTTTTCTGAGGGTCTTATAACAACTTCCTAAAGAAATCACTTTGCCCCATGTATGGACATGTTAACTCTTATTTTTTCCCCTTAATTGCCTTAATCTTAAAATATGAGGGAGAATTAATTAACTGTCCTGATGGGGGAAGAAAAGTTAATAGCAATTTTAATGAGTGTAACCTTAACAGGATTTGTAATAACCCTGAAAAGATGGTGAAGTCACTTTTTTTTTCTCTTAACTCTCTCACCTTCCATGAATAGCCGTAAGTGCTGATTACAAGTGATTAATTACCTCCTGGAAGGCTTGTCTCTAGCTCATCTTTTTATTCTTAAACCAACTGCAGCCTGAAAAATAGTGTGAACTCTAAATGTGAAAAGATGATACACTGGACTTTTCCATTGTACAAGGTGCTTGAAAGTCAGACTTTGTTAAAGAATATCTGGCTAGAACTTTTCCCCTACCATAGAGAAAGTCCAAGTGGCAGAGAATGTGGTCATCACGTCCTGAGTGAGATGTTTGCTTACCTACAATGTGGTGACTGTCTTCTTTCAAGCATCCTCAGGGAAGATGAATGTTGTGATCTGAATGTGAGTTGTTCCACACAAGCTCATGTGTCTGATTAACTCCTTGGCTGGTATTATTAGTATTTGGGAGGGTTGTGGCACCTTTGCTGAAAGGTATATCATGGTGGGTGGGCCTTGAGGTTTGGGAGACCAATCTTGCTTCCTCTTTCTCTAGGCCTCTCGATGTTTTTCTCTTCCTGTTTTCTTCTTCCTGTTTTCTCTGCCTCCTGATGGTTGCGGTGACTTGAACCAATTTCCTGCTTCTGCCTTCAGCCACACCTCCTGCTATGCGATTCCCTCCACAAACATGGACTATGTTTTCTCTGCAACCAAAACTGCACACAAAAATACTCCCTTTCATCCCCATGTTGCTTTAGTCAGAGTATTTTCTCACAGTGAAAAGCAAAGTAACTGGAATAATGAGCCTAAATAGAATGGAGTGGTCTCTATATGCTGAGAATTCAGAATTTGAGGCTAATGAGGCAGTAGGAGTTTGTGGAACATAGTGACAAGAATACCTTGTGTATGGAGTGGGGTCAGAGATCTGTACAAGGATAGGTTTAATTCTTGGTTCAGATACCAATCAGTGCTTGCGTAGAGAAAGATTTTGATGTTGGAAAAAGAACAAATAAATACTGGCACATTGTGAGCTGACTGAGCCTGTACTATGCTAGAAGACACTCCAGTTCTACAGTCAGTGTACAACAACCCTTGGTATTCATCAGAGAATCTAGAAAAGCTATCCTTTAAAAGCAAGATAAATAAGATTTGGAGTGAAAAAATACTCTAGGACTCTTATGATTATTATAAAAACAATACTTGGATGGATCAAAAAACTATGTTGCATGGAAAGAAACCTTCATTCTACCCAGAAAGACAATAAAAACCAGTTACACGAATTATGTATCATTGTCTATAACATAACCAATAAAAGTGAGAGAGATGAAAATGTGGAGAATAAGCCCTATAATTAGGATAAAATTAATTTAAAAGAAACTGATCTCCAAATTATGGATATGATAGGAGTATCAGAAAAGGACTTTAAAACAGCTGATAAAATTATGTTCAAGGGTATAATGGAAAATATATATTCTTGTAATTAGGAAAAATAATTTCAATAGAGAAATGGAAGATATAAAAGGTCCTAATGAGTCTAGTGGATCTAAAAATGGAAGATATAAAAAGGATTCTAATGATCCTAATTAGTCTATAGATGAAAAATATTGCATCTGAAGAAATACTGCATAGGCATAATAGCAGACAATTTTCTTCAGGAAGAAATATTAGTAAGTTAGTGGGGAAGGACAAAGTATGCAAACCAAACTGAAAACAACTTTATTTAGTTTCTGCAACTCATAGCTCCGTATGAAGTACTCTTAAGTGTATAGTATAAAGTCACCAAAAGAACTGAGGAGTGGGAATGCAGCTAGTCTAGCTGTGCAAAGTCCTAGGTTCAAAACAATCAGGAAAGTGATACTGAAGCAAGAATTTTTTTCTTAGAGATACCAGGGTTTAAAAGTTTCAAAGTTGATAAATAATCAGAGCATTGTTTAATGTCTCGCAAGAACCAGTAAATAGGATTGACCTGTATAAAACCATCTCAATGCACATTATGATAATATGATTAAAGTGCTGACTATGAGCTGGAGAGATGGCTAAGGGGTTAGACATTGTTTTGCAAACAGAAGGTCCTAAGTTTGGATCCCAGGTCCTATGTAAAAACAGCACTTCCCACCCTGGTGGCTAGAGCCTGGGAAATCCCAGAGCAAAGCAAGAAGGAGGTAGAAGCAATCCAGGATGATTTCTGAAGTCACCCTTGGGCCTTTACAGGGTCACACAATGCCCTCTGATACACACACACACACACACACACACACACACACACACACACAATTAAAAAAAGTGCTGATTATATTAAAAATAACCAATAAAAATAACACACAGTATATTATATGTAATAACCCCTGTGTATGTAGGAACAAGAATGTTTCTATCTATGCATCAAAAAAGTAAGCTGTGAGAAAAATGACAAGTTTCAAGCACTTAAAAACAGAACTTTGAATTTTATATGAAGTAGTTTTAAAAATATAAAGATAAAAACAATAACAATATTTTGAAATAAAAATAAAATTATTTGTCACTTTGGGCTTGTGAGGCAATTCAGTGGGTAAAGGCATCTGCATGCAAATATGGTGATTTGAGTTTGATTTCCACAATACTGACAGATTTTTTTTTTCTTTAGACAGCTTGCATGTTACCTTCGGTTATTATGAGCATTAGCCTGTAAGGAGCAAGGGTCACTTATAGCTTGATTTTTTTTCATGTCCTGTGACCAAAGTGTTATGTTGTCTTCAGCAATAGTATCTTATTGTCAGTTCTTATGAGCAGTACCTTGTATTGAGTGCCTCCGTGACCTCTATGACCAACAGTTCCTACTGAAGGGTCTCATACCTGGTATGGGTATATGTGTGACCATTCATATCTTCTGGGAGAAGCATCTCAAGGTGTTTTCTGCTACCTCAAATTTGCTCCCTCTTTCTGTATCCCTTTCTTTAGTCAAAGTCTTGATATTTTTGTGGTTTTAATTTTTTTGTAATTTTGAGTTGTATGTTGGTGTTGCATATTTTTTGTGGTTTTATTTTATGTACTTAGTGTGTGTTTTCCTAGACCCACAGTGGAAAGAGAACTGACTTTAAAAATTTGTCCACTCATCTCCATCGGCATGCTATGATAGCATGTGTTCTCTCTCTCTCTCTCTCTCTCTCTCTCTCTCTCTCTCTCTGTGTCTTTCTCTATAAGAAATGCCACAGCATGTTCCTCAAGTTGAAGGTAAATTACACCAGATATGGGGGAACTCAGTAGCAGAGCCTAGCATGCATGAGGTTCTGGGTTTGATCTTTAGCCCTACAAGACAAAAAAAAATAATAACAAAAGCAAATATAAACTATATTTATGTAAAAGAAAAAATAGCACTAGCACTAGAAATGAGCAAATTAAGATTTTTTTGTTCATTTTTATATCTATTTGAATGATATTTAATGAAGAGAATTAATAAAATGAATTTAAACATATTTACCATATGTACATAAAAGCATCTTTATAATAATACAGAAATAATGGGAAGATTAGAATACATATAAACGTTTTAGGTTATTTAACAATGAAATGGTATGATATTTGCAAATTGAATGTAATGGATCAAAACATATATTTTAAATTTTTGAGAAATGACTAAAAAAAGTTCAAATTAATTCTAGTTATCAAAAGCCATCCAAAGACAAGGTAGACTGCTATAATATTGCTTAGCCAATAATGAGACCACAAGATAGGAGAGGAATAGGGGAGTAAGGAAGAACTGTAGAATATTCACCATGCTTGAACTTACATAGGATGTTTATCAAAAAGATCATACACTGAAACATAAAACAAGCTTAAATAAACCTAATGTCATTAATATAATTCAGAACATACTAGCCAACTACATCTGAATGAACATGAAAATTCATATAAAACATCTGGAGTACCTTCAAATATTTATAAAAGGGACATATTTACAAAAAGCTTATGGCTCAAAGAAACAATCGTAATGAAAACAAGAACACGTTCTGACTGAATATAAAAATGAAAACCACATCTCAACATTTGTGGGTTGCAGCTAGCATTCTTGCAGAAGTAGTGTTTATAGTAATTACAAAGAAATGTTAAAATTCAATGATAAAAATTTTCTCCTGACAAACTTTAAATTGAATTACACAAAGTTATAATGAAATAAATAATAATGATAAGAGTAAATATCATGTTAGAAAAGAGCTACATTTTCAATTAGTAAATATTAAAGGACTAAATTTTTAATTTCAAATGTTGTCATGAAGAACATTACTTTTTTATTATTATTTATTCAATTGTGTGTATGTGCTTGTGTGTGTGTGTGTGTAGAACCACGGGCGAATTTGGGAACCACCATGGACGCCTCCACCTCCTCCTTGTTTACTCTGCCCCAGGATTCACAGGCTCCACTCTACCAGGATCAGAAACACAGGCCGCCCCCTATTCCGCCTGGCGTGTATATGTGGGGTCTAGGATCCGAACTCAGGACCTTCTGCCTGCAAGGCAGAGACTTAACCCCTGAGTCACCTCTCCAGCCCCTTAAGAACATTATTTTTAAGAATATTAAAAAAAGAGAGAGTTAGCTTAGGGGTTAAGACTCTACCTTGAAAATAAAAGGTCCTGAGTTTGGATCCCAGGTCCCACATGAAAACACCAAGTGGAAAAATTGATTCCCTCCCCACCTCATACACATCTGGCACCATATAGAAGTCTTTATAGCAAACATAGGGATGGGAAAGTTCAGATGATATAACTGACATAAAAACCAGGAGTTAGGGCTGGAGAGATGGCTCAGGGGTGAAGACTCTGTCTTACAAGCAGAAAATCTTGGGTTCAGATAGCAGGTCTCACATAAAAATACCAGGCAGAAACAGCAGCTGCCTGCATGTCTGTCCTAAGTGGATGGAGCCTGGGAATGTTCTTCGTGACAACATTTGAAATTAAATATTTAGTCCTTTAATCTTTACTAATTGAAAATGTAGCTTTTTTCTAAGATGATATTTACTCTTATCTTTATTATTTGTTTCCTTATAACTTTCATTATAACTTTTGAGTGAAGCAAAAAGAAGATAGAAGTAATCCAGGATGATTCCTGAAGTCACCCTTGGTCCTCCACAGGGACACATGTGCCCTCTGATACACACACACACACACACACACACACACACACACACACACGCAAATAAAGTTTAAAAATACCAAAAAAATAGTGACAATTTTCTACTAACTCGTTTTATGAGGGTAGTCCAACATGGAATCTCAAACCATAGAACAGTATTATAGGAAAAATAAAGCTGTCATCCAATATCCTTCATAGAGACACTTTTCCAAAGTTTTAGTACTATATTATTATATTTGTTACATTTTTATTTTCGGTGACAAAATGCCTAAAATACCTGAAATAGCTACTTAAGGAAGGAAGGGTTTTTTTGGCTCATAATTTGAAGGGATACAGCCTATATATGAAAAGTCATGGTGGCTAGAACTGGAGTTAACTGGTCATATTGCATCTGTAAGCAGGAAACGGAGAGAACAAGAAGCAGTGTTAGACTATAAAACCTTCGAGTCCTGCCAATAGTATTTCACATCCTTTAGCATTGCCTCAACTACTCATATGTCTACAGCTTTCCCAAACATCATCAGCAAGTGGGGACTAAATTTCAAAGACATGAGCCATAGGGGATATTTCACTTCCAAACTACAACAATGATTAAGCATGTTTATTAAAATATAAAACGGCTCAAGTTGTCCCCCCTCTGCCTCTGATTTACATGTCCAGCAAAGGACTCCACAGCCCCCAGAGTGCTTGTTTGTTGCTTGAGATAAAATAATACACTTTCCCAAGGACTTCTCTGTCTGCAGCTGCAGCCTGTCTGCGGCTAAGATAAACTAGCACATTGTCCCAGGATTTTTTACCCACCCTGGGGCGAGCTCCCCTTCCCATCCCAATACTTTTCTAGTCACATGTCCTTTGCTGTATAAAAGACCCCCCAGAGTTAGATTTTGGGGCTGCTTCTGTTTTATTCAGAAACATCTATCCTGCTTGCTTGCTAATGAAATTCTCCAGTGTGCATTATGTGTTGGTTTTGATGTGTCTTTGTATCCCCAATCTGGGGGCTTCCCAGGAGCCTCGCACAAAATCAGGACTCAATGATCACATTGCATTATAACACATACAGATTAAATGTTTACCAAACAAGGATTCAGAGTTGATTTAGGTGTTAAAGCCTTTGTTTCCCAAGCAAAAAGTATCTGAGTTCAGATTCCCCACAGATCTCCACATAGAAAGGTTGGGCAGCAAATGGCAGCAACCTGAAATTTAGGTAGGCATTGGAGGATAGAGCCTTGGAAATCTTTAGCAATTTTTTTTTTAAATAGAACAATTCATAATGATTCTCAATGTCAATTTTGGGTCTCCACAGGCACACATACTTAAGTTCCTTCGAACACAACACATACACACACACACACACACACACACACACACACACACACACACACACACACAGTATTTACCAAGCTATTCAGAGTAGTTGAACATTTGAAAATCAAGTCAATGTACCAACCTTAGTGGTAAAAGATGGAAAGGAACCACGTGATTGCTTTAATAGACACCCTGGACAAAGTTGGATGTCTACTCATTGTAAAAGGTAGAGATTTGTTTTTACTAGTTTCACTGGTGATTTAACTGGTATCACTTACTTTCCTTGTCATTGTGATCATTGTAACTCAAAAGAGGAATGATTCGTCTCGGTTCACCTTTTAGAGGATGCAGTCCATTGTGACGAGATGGTGGAGTTCATCATGGCGGCAGCAGGTGGCTGAGATTCCTCACATATTGGCTGGCCTCCATCATGGTGAGATGGCATAGTGTAGTTCACTGTGGCAAAAACAGTGGCTGAGACTCGTCATATCTTGGATGACCAGGAAGCAGAAGCTCAGGCTACAACTGTGGCTGAGCTATAATATGTAAGAGCCACCTACCAGAGACCCACTTTCTCCAGGAAGGTCTCACCTAGATACTCCAAAATCTTGTAAAATGCTACTGGCTAGAGACCAAGTGCACCTAAAGGGGGCATCTCACACCCAAACTATCAATGTTCAATTTTTTTGTGTAAAAATTACATTAAAAACTAATGAGAAGCTTCTTATTCATAGTATTCAGAGGTGAATTTTTCTTTTATTTTTGTTGTTATTTATCTCCTGGTTTATGACTGTGTTTGTTGATCTCATGCTTTTCTCCTGGGTTTTTCATTCTCTCAACTCTTCAGGAGAAATATATAATGAAATTTCCATCTACTTCTTAGAAAAGATTAATGAATTGAGGTTCAGAGATACAATTACTGGGCTAAAGAGATGTCACCCTTAAGTTTCCACTGACACACACACTTGAGTGTGTGAAGCCTTCGCCTTGCAGAAATACAATTACTAAGATCAAGACAAGAATCCAAGTTAACTTCAAAACCATGCTAACTAACCAGAAGCCAAAAATTGTTTTTTTTTTCTGTTCAGAGGTAAATAAATGGTAAATATTTTAGGTTTTGTGGAACATGTGATTTCTTTCACAACTTTGCCATTACTTACAAAAGCAATCATGATTAATACATGAATGCACAGATTATACCTGTGTTCCAGAAACACTTCATTCACAGAAACAGACTGCAGGATTTGTATTATAGGTAGCGGTTTGACAACTCTCTCAATAAACCACATTGGTTGTTGCAGCTTGCCTGCATGATGATGTTACAATGATGACCAAAGAGTTTGGGGGAATGAAGGGTTTTATTCTTTGTTGGGATTCTCTTTACAGTTCTTAGTCTAGCTTAGAGATAGAATTCATACTAGCTCTATAAGCCAAGGGAGCTGGTCATACCATAGCCATGGGATTGCTGAAAACCTCACTTGCTAGATAGCAAGACTGGCAAAATATGCTGAAGAATGCCAGCTTATTGAACCCACTTCCCCCATCCACTTCCCAGGGAATGGTTCCTCCTCCCTTGGACAGGGTCCTCCCATGTCAATCAACAATCTCCTTCAGGCTAGCTTAAGGGCTTGCCTTAATTACTAACTTCACAAATGTGCCCAGAGTTCAATCTTTGTTTGTCAAGTCTACACCTATATATCTAAGAGAGTGCTTTCCCCTCTCTTATTTCCCTGCTCCCATCCATCTTAGTTCTCTTCTCAACTAGACTCCTCTACTTTCGTGGGTTGATGATGTGAGTGGTGTGTGAAAGCAAGTTTGAAACTCATAGTTGATGCTGCTGCTTAAATAATGAACTAGGATTCTTCGTGAATTATTTAGTATTTTGGGATTTGAACTGGGCTCCAGACACTGGAATATGCTAGATTCTAGAACAGATATGACGTCCATTTTTCAAATGCTTCAATTGTTTTTTTCCAAGACTTTAACAGTTTAACATATTGTTCAAAGTTGTTTTTATACGACCCAAAGGAGATTTTGCTTTCCTTCCTCTCCTCTCTCTCCCTTCTCACTCCTCCTTCCCTCTCTCCTTTTCTCCCTCCATCCTTCTTCCCTCCTTTTCTCCCTCTATCCTTCTTCCCTCCCTGTCTTCCTTCCCTCCCTATCTTCTTTCCTTCCTTCCTTCCTTCCCTCCCTCCCTCCCTCCCTCCCTCCTTCCTTCCTTCCCTTCCTTTTCTCCCTCCATCCTTCTTCCCTCCCTATCTTCCTTCCTTCCTTCTCTTCCTTTTTCCCCCACTTATGCTTTCCTTTCTTTTTTTCTATTTTGCTTTTATTTTAGATTCCCTGCATTCCATGCCAGAACAAATTGATTTAGAAGAACATGAATGTCATTTTCTTCATGATGCCCATCTTACTAATATATTGCACATAGGATTTCAAATGTAATTTGGTTTTAAAAATATTTTATGTTTCCATTTTCAATTTTTATGAGATTAATTTGCTCGACATTAAATAATTTGCTTGCATGTAATAATGGATACCATTGTCTACGCTGCTGAAGCATAACTACAGTATAATTGTGTCTAACACAATTAAACATATTTTCTATTAAAGGTTGACAACAGAATCAGTGTTACTTCACTTGAGCAGGAGTGCTGTAGAATTAGAGCTTCAAAGTTAGGTAAATTGTAGAGCAAACACAGTTCATTACAACTTCATGGAGCATTCCATTACTTTCCATTGTGGTCTGAGGATTTTCTTTCCCCTCTCGCTGTGGTCCATTTCTTTGAAAACTAGTGGCTCTCAGAAGGGTTATGACTTACTTGGTGCATTGTACGTTAGAGTAAGCAATTTATTCATCCTTAGACAGTACTTACTACCCATTTTACAACATCTTGTTTGAGTTTCTGACTTGAATATTATTTAATATTTCTACCTTTCTGTTATAGATTGAAAAATCAAAGAAAGGACAATATAAATTTTTGGCCAGGGAAGCCTGAGGCTTCAATATCAGACTGTTGTTCATCATGTCTTATATCTATTTCTGAGTCTTCTTTTTGGTCATTGCCTGCCACCCTTCTGGGAGGTGAGACTCTTCACGGAGGGAAGCTCAGATATCTGAGTAAGGCAGTTCTGGGTCAGTCATCTGCAGACTCATGCATAGGAGCCCACTGAGGTCAGTGAAGAATTGCTTAGTAGAGAGCTATCTCAATGACTAGTACCCAACAGAAATGATAAATGTTTGCTTTAAGTCTTAAGTTTTAGTCTGATGTTATTAGTTACTAATAGCAGATGCAAGAATTAAAATGTGGCACTCAGCTGAAGCAATAAAACTACTCAGCCACAAATAAGTGATATATTTCTCACACATTTGTTGTTTCTAGTGTTCTTTTTACTTTTTGTGGACCCAGAGCTCCATCACATATCATTTTCTCTCTGTCAGAGTTCCTGTAGTGTTTCCTATGGTCATGGTCTGTTGGCTTATCTTTTGAGTATTTGAAAAAGAAATCATTGTATTATCTATATTATTGATTACATCTTCACTATTTAATATTTTCCTTCAGTATTTTAAATACATGATTCCATGTCTTCTAAGGTTATACTGCTTTTATCTATAGAATTTTAAATTAGCATAATCATTGTGTAAAATGATTGGCACCACCAGGACATTTTCTATTCTTCAAAATTTTATAGTGTGTGTGTGTGTGTGTGTGTGTTAGTATGGTAAATACATATGTATGTACTATGGTGTGCATGTAGATAGAGATCAAGGGACAACTTTTCAGGAGACAACTCTTCCCATTCACTTTGTGGATTCTGAAAAATAAGCAGATTGTTAGCCTTGAACAGAAAATGCATTTGCCTGCTGAGCCACATTGCAGGCCCTCATTATAATCTTTTCCCATGTTCACATGTGTAACGGTTACTCTTAACTGTTGCTGTGAGAGAACACTCAATCAACTTAAGGAAGAAAGGGAGATTTATTCAGCTTACAGTTCCAGAGGGAAGTTACAGTCTCTTGAAACAGAGGTGACATGGCTGGCTGGACAAAGCTGGAGGAGGCTAAGTCACCGCAGACATCTTGGAAGCTGAGAGCCGCCAGACTGCTTGCTGCAAAGGCAGACTTCTCCTAGAGGTAGGGTGGGACTAATCCACCTCAAGGCCCACCCATTGTGACTGCCTTCCTCCAGCAAGGCTCCACTTCTCAAGGTGATGTGACCTGGCCAAACACATGAGACTGTGGGGGACACATTTCAAACCATGACAACATGTCTATTATAACTTTGCTCATATCCACTACTCATTACCCTCTTCAGATTGTCTCTTTCATCTCCTAGAAAGTCCTTTTCTACTTTTACACACACACACACACACACACACACACACACACACACCAAAACCACATGTCTTTTTAAGTCTGACTTGTTTTGCTTAACATAATAATCTCCACTTTAATCATTTCATCCATTTTTTTTCTGGGAAGTTAAATGACTTTTTTGTGAATGAATAAAATTCTAGTATGTGTGTGTCTCACATTTTCTTTATCCATTCATCTGTTAATGAACATTTGAACTGATGTCATGACTTGGCTACTGTGCATAGTGGCACAGGAGGCATGTGTTGCCTTCTCCATCATTGATTTGAAGTGTCTGTCATCCTCCTCTTTTGATACTCTGTATTTATTTTGTCCCCTGTACCTCACCTCCTTACTGCTTTTGGAATTGTCTCTTTATCACTGGTTTTGAGCAATTTATTTGTGGCAGGCTTTGGTACGCTTTACACTTCTTGTACTTTGAATTCATTGAATTTCTTGGACCCATGAGTTAAAGATAAGCGATGAAAAATTTTGGTTATTATTTCTTCTAAAGCTCTTTTACTGTTTTTTCTCTTTTTCAGTTTTCAAATTATAGCATGTTGGCATTCTTTCATGTTTCCTATGTTGTTCTAATTCTTTGTTAACATTTAGTCTTTACCTTGGTTGACTTTTAATAGCTTCTTCTGTCATATCTTTGAGTAAACCAATCATTCTTCTCCACTGTCTAAATGTAATAATCTATCAGGTATTCATGTTTAATTTCAGATACTGAATTTTTCACTTCTAGATCATTTTTAGTGTGTGTGTGTGTGTGTGTGTGTGTGTGTGTGTGTACCAGAGAACATGTTAGAGTGTGTGCCTGTCCTGTGGAGGACCAGGATGACCTTGGGAGTCATCCTAAATTGCTCTTCCTCCATATTGCTTTGCTCTGAACATTCCCAGGCTCTGCGTTCCATGGCCAGAAGTACCTGCCACCACCATTTCTGCCCAATGTTTTTACGTGGGATCTGGCATCCAAACTTGGGTCTTGTTAGGCAAAGGCTTAACCACTGAACTATCTCTCCATCCCCTAGATCATTTTTTCCTCAATTAAAAAATATTAATTTTTTCTTAGTTTAACGAACCTATTGAGTAATTTCTTCCCACCTTTCCTCTTTCCTTCTCTTCACCCTCTTCCTTCCCTTCTACCTCTCTCTTCATCAATCCATCACACTCCCTCACACCTTCCGGTCTGTCTGCTTCTATGAGCCCCAGGGTTTCCTCTGGATCATCTACAAGTAAATTTTTTTAAAGTGTGCTTTTACTGGGCTTGGGATGTTGAAGTGCTTTGCTCAGTCTTTTCAAGCATCTGTGGTTTAGTTATAGCAGTGCCTTCACTGTTGCCGTCTAATGCTGCCACCAGTGTCTTTTCAGGACAGTGTGTGTAGATTTGTTTTCCTCCCCATTATGGTCCATGTTTCCTTACTTTGTTGCTTACATGCTAATTATTGATTAGATGCACTTTCTAATTCACAAGTAGTCTTTTACTCTGGCTGTTGGGAAGGCACACTGTCCTTGGCCTTGTGGGAGTTCTGACTCTGTGACAGGTTCTGAAAGGAGCTCTCAGTGATGTCTACAAGAAGTCTCTATGACAGTTTGCTTTCTTTCTTTCCTGACCATTGGCACATCATACCCCTTGAAACATGAACTCTGTTCGATTTAGAAAGTTTGATGCCTTTTATTCATGTCATGTAGTACGCTGGGCCATGGATTAGTGGTTTACCCTGCCTGTTGTATTATTGTACAATAATACCTTATACCTATCTGTTTGTCTGTCTGTCTATCTATCTATCTATCTATCTATCTATCTATCTATCTATCATCATCTATCTATTTATCTATCTATCTTTGATAAAAAAAATGTTCCCTATTACTATTTTGTAAATGGAAGCAAAAATTTCTTTCAATTAGACTTTGTTGAACAACATAATTAAATACAATAAAAACGTTCATTGAGGCAGACTTACAGAACTGGAAGTGGTGTGTTAGACTTCTTCCCTTCTGTGGCCATCGCTGGAGCGGCAGCTGCCACAGTGAAGTGCAATCCCTTTGTGACATCTGACCGAAGCAAGAACCGAAAAAGGCATTTCAATGCACCTTCTCACATTAGGAGGAAGATTATGTCTTCTCCTCTCTCTAAAGAACCAAGACAGAAGTACAATATTCGTCCTATGACCATCCGAAAGGATGATGAAGTTCAGGTTGTACGAGGACACTATAGAGGGCACAGACTGGCAAAGTAGTCCAGGTTTACAGGAAGAAATACGTCATCTACATTGAACGAGTGCAGCGGGAAAAGGCTAATGGCACAACTGTCCACGTGGGCATTCACTCCAGCAAGGTGGTTATCACCAGGCTAAAACTGAATAAAGACTGACAAAAAATTCTGGAGTGAAAAGCTAAATCTCGCCAAGTTGGAAAGGAAAAGGGCAAATACAAGGAAGAAACTATTGAGAAAACTCAGGAATAAAGAGATCTTGTATGTAGCTTTCATTAAAAAAACTGGTTAAATAAATAAAAAAAACTTTCATTGAGCTCTGGTACCTAGGAGTTGCTATTAATCATCCAGAGGTGCAAAAGATCAGAGAGAAACATTCATATCTGATAGTTTTTCCTCATTGTTTCCCTGTTTTTATTAGTTGCATAATATCTATCCTCCTGTTTTTCATCCATGTTAGCTAATTGAATTCAAAATACTAATGTTGAATAAAGTTTATTCTCCCTCCTTAGTTTTGAAATTGGATATGTTTGAAGGTACTTGGTATGTTAAGGAAACTTTTATAACCTCTTGGACAATTAGAGAACAATACTATTCAGGTTAACAACTTTCAAAGATGAAGAGTAAACAGGATTTTCATCAATTATAATGTCACCTTCTCTGGTATAGATGAAAGTATATATATATTTTTTAATTTTGGGTGCTTGTAAAATTGGTGTGAAAGACTTCAGAAATTTTGTCATTCATAAGGTCTTAATGAATGTCATTTTTCTTTCTGCAACTCTGTTGGTCAAATATGCTATTTAAATTCCCATGATGGAAGATACTGTGATATTGACAAAATTTGTTCATGTTTTCACAGATAGTTACAGTTTTCATTTTGCTTTGTCTAATTTTTTAGGTAACAGGTTTAACTTAATAGGAACTCAGTCCTACTTAGCAGTGATCTTAATGATTAAACATTCCCAAACCAAGTGATAATGAATCACTTATGCACTTTAAAAGTCTTCCTGTCTCTTTTCTTTTATGGTAATGTAAAAGGATATATTCTGTTTATAAAAAGAAGAATCTTTTCTACAAGCAATGATATGACACTTGAAGACAATGTGGTCATTCCATGATAAATTGGGGGAAAAATCAGAAGAAAAATAAAATAAGGAGATTGTTCCTGAGATTGTATTTTCTGTCTTTCACCCAGAGAAAAGACATCTTTCACATATTGCTTTAGACCTCTGTGAATGATCAGGTATTAGGTCTTCAAATGTGTTTTTTCAAATTCCCCTAAAAGGTTTTAGGAGAGAGTAAGCAATCTGATAGAATTCTCATACATTCATATCCCAGATTTTGCTTAACTTCAGAAGTCGACTGTCTTCTGACTCCTTTCACAGTCCTCAAACAACTTAGGAACTGAGTGACTATGAAAAGCAGCAACTGTGCTGACAAAGGCTCCCGTCTCTGGCCATTGACTGGCTAGCTTCAGAGCCCCCTTTCAATCTTTCAGGGTTTTGTTTGGTGTTTGATACAGCTTTTCAGAGACGTAATAAGTCTTTCAGTATCCAGTGTAAGGAAAGGAACATGGCCAGGACTGATTGCATGTGTGCTGCTCAAACTCAGAGTGACTGGGACTTTCTGTCTAGCTTGCAGTTTAACCCTTTGCAGTAAAAAACAAAAAAACAAAAACGAAAAACCTATCACCTCCTAGAGTCAGTAAAATGAATATCCAAACATTTCCACACAGTTAAAGATAAAGAGGGACTTTCTGCATGTGTGTGTGCGGATGTGTGTGTTTTGTAGCTCATTCTGCGTATCCTTACTTTTCTCTCTGAACTCTGCTATTTGGAGAAGGCCGAGAGGACTCGAAGGAATGGAAAACTACGGCAATGTACATTCAGGTGCAAACCATTTCAGCACTTCAGTTTCATTCATCTCAAGCTCCAGAGTCCCGGATGGAGGCCTCATTTAGCCCTATTCACACTTTGCCTTCCCCTCCAGTCCTGTGGACTTGACAGTCTTGCTCATTAACAGCTCTACTCCCAGTCTTAATCACACAGGACACCAACTGATGAATTGAGAGTAGCTGGCTAATTTTTCTCTTTCTTATATTCTGTGGGAATTGAAAACAACAGCTGCTGAAAGCACATCTTGGTAATGGTCTTTCATCTGACTTTATCTATTTTAAATGCTGGAATATTATGGCTTATGTCAGTCCATCTAACTGGACAAATCCATACAGCTACTGCATTTGCTAAGTGATATTGCTTCATTGTTAACAATTCTATATGTTATCTCAGGAACAACAATCTAAAATAAGGGGATGGGGGTGGTGGTCTGTCATCTATGGTTTTTGCCAGAAATCACAAACTCCTTGTAAAATGAAGAGAAGTCTGAACTGAAGATTGTCCAGCATTTCAAACCCCCAGAATAGCGAAAAAAAGTTTTACATGGAGGAAGAGACACATCTTATTTTAGTGATTGTGCTGCTTAAATTCACATTTCATTTAAAATAAGTTCTTGGGTTCAGTGAGTACAAGCAATATAAGGGTAATCAACCTCTTCAGAATGTAAATTAATAACAATATAGAGCATGGCAAAAACGTATTAAAACTCAAGAACGTGATGAAGATTAAAAACAGCATTAAAATAGGATAATAATCCCATTTAAGAAAGTAATCATCACAAAGAATAAAACTAAACAATATGAGCATACATGGCACCTTCCAATTTCCTGCCTAAAAGAGCCTGACTCTTCACTTTTATTTGATGGACCTTTCTGAGTGAATTGTTATTATTTTTAAATGTTATATTTGTGTCTCTCTTTCTCTTTCTTTGTATCAAAGGACAATGTATGTGCCAAGGAAGCCCAAGGGAGGTGTTGGGAATCACCCTGGATTGTGGTACCTCCTCTTTGCTTTTCTCTGGAATTTCCCAGGTTCTATCTTCCAGGGCTGGAATTACAGACCACCACCATTTCTACCTGGTGTTTTTATGTGCGATCTGGGATCCAAACTCAGGGTTTTGTGGCTGTGAGGCAGAGGCTTAAATCCTGACCATCTCTCCAGTCCCATGAGTGAATTATTAAGCAGTCAGCTTTGCATCTGGGGCTACATGCTTATGAAGTATTGGGGGGGATCAAGAATATAAACATTATTCCCCATCCTGAAACTCAGGGACATCTGCGGAAGAGGCGGCGGTAAGATTGTAAGAGCAAAAGGATGGGGGGAGCAATGATTTGAAGAGTCTCCACACTAGATAGGGCTGAAGCAATCATAATAGGACTTTGCATGCCCTGCACCATGTCCGTCACACTATTGACCTCATAAAGTCTAACATCGGCTAAAGGCACCAAGATCCTTGGAGGCAAGGGATTGATGGCCACAGAAGTGTTCCTATGCTTAAGGGGAACACGAGAAAGGGTTCAGGGAAATGCCACTGGGTCCTTTTATGTCATCGGAAAGGAGGACCAAGAGGAGAGTTAGGCATACACAATAAAGGACTCTCTGGGAATTGGGGGGGAGGCACTGGGAGATGGGGAGGGAAGGAGGGGAAGCAGGGGGCTGGGAGGGGAGGGGGGGGAGGGAACTGGTCTACCTATTAAGTTTGTATGAGCTGAAATAATAATAAAAATGTTAAAAAAAGAATATAAACATTATTGCGTATGTGATGAGAACATTTAATATTTTTTACATTAATCATTTCTTTCCTTTGAACTTTATTTCCATGGAAAAGGTTTATGGTGTTTTGTATGTACTAAGATTTGGAGGGTTTTAGTCTCATTACATGAGTGGGGGAGGGGGATCTGAAATTTACCAGTCTGTAATAGTATTTCATTCTCTTCTAGTTTAAACAGTCCCTGTTGGAGTTCTGAGTTTGTTGGCTACATTCTTTTGTTTCCTTTCTCTTCTTTGCTTGGAAAGAAAGTGTCTCTGAGTCAGTGTTTGGAAATTGAAAGAAGGTTTGTGTTCCTCTGTGGTATTGGGAGAAATGAGGTCTACCAAGCATCCTGTGGTTTTCTACTGATTTTTGCTATGCAGTGGCAGTTCTAATCTCCCACTGATATTTTCTGATGTTCGGAGGTTTTTAAGCTACTAAAGGCCAATGGCACCTGTTCACCGTAGAACTTTGTTCTACTCTGAGGTTTGATTTCTGACTGCTTTTTTTTCTGTGCTTGTGTATTTCCTCAGTAAGACACACCTGGGCATTTTTATAACATCTGAAGGTTATCTCCAGACCAGGAATTCCAGTGGTGCTTCTTCAAACTCCTGTACCCAGTATAGTGTCTGTCTCTGATACACTACATCTCACAGCAGGCCGGATATGGTTGGGACTTCTCCCAGAGATTCGGAGACAAGGTAATCTAGGAAATTTTCCCTTTATCCATCCAGTGGGGAGGATCTCTTACAACTAGTTTACTTCTACCTCTATTTCCATATGGTGCTTAATGAGAGAAAATGCGGACTTTTGCCTCTGATCTTGCTACCTTCTCTTTGTATCTCTTTTCATACACTACAGTTTTATTCTGCTTCATGTACACCTATTCTAGTCCTACCTTTGTCTTGTCTTTCAGAGACAGAGGATTAATGGAAGAGATGCTGAGCTAACGGCTAAGAACAATCTAAAATTTTTATCTTGTTCCTCACGAACATAACTTTTGGGGCAAGAAAAGTCCCTGCTTAGAATCTCTTCTGAAATATAACATGGATTAAATAACTATCCATCAAATACAGAAATAGTTATAACAATATACCTGAGAAATAGTGATTCATTTCTTACCTGTGTCAGCCTACTGACACAGAGTTCCTTGCTCTGTAAGTCCATCCTAGAGCTGGGAAGTTCTACTTACTCTCATCTGTTATGTAGGATTCATATGTTACAAGGGACACAAAAGCAGAAACCTGGACTCACTGCATGCTCTACAAAGAGTACTTGTTACAAAGAAAGCTTACCTAAACTGAATTACCAAATTAAGTTGTTGGGATGTGTTGTGGGATCTTCTTCTTCTCAACCCTTGGTCCTGTTGCCTCTGTTACAGTTTAACAATCTGTCAGACACAAGGAAATAGATGTTGCAATTTTACGTATGCTTCTTTTAGGTGGTACATGTATATTTATTTCCTTCAGGTATGCTCAGGATGGATGACTTACTCTTTCATTCGCTTTCATTTGAATCCTTAAAACAGAAAAAAAAACCCAGGATGTGGCCATATCAAGTGAGGTAATATATTACCAGCAGATACATAAGGGAGCTAATAATTTAAAAGGAAATAAGACAAGTTCATTAATAAATTAAAAAGGTCATGAAACTAATGGTGATTCTAAGATGCATACTCTGACTTCCATCACACATTGGATATAGCCTGTGGTGAAATTTTACACATATTTACAAAGGTACTTGGCTAAGAGCAAAGTTCAGTTGTCTCTAGAAATGACTTGGAAGGCTGCTAGCAAACGGTACTGAGAAATAGCTGGGTTTCTGGATTACAGCAGACTGGGTAGCGTCTGAGAACAGCTTTTGCATAGTTTCATGAATGTTGGAAGGAGGACGTAAAAAGCAAGCTCATGCTCTCCAAAGGTTTAAAGCTGCACTCAGGAGCAATGGCTGAGTCATACAGGGAGGTATCATAGGACAGGATACAGGCAGAAAGCCACAGATTCAAATGCATAAAACAAAACAGCAAGTAAGACTTGCCCTAAGGGTTTTTATTTTTTAACTTCATGATTCAGCCCCTCCCATTTTTACCTCCTGCAGGTTAAAGGGTTATCTTTTTAATAAACGGTACGAGCTGGAGTGTTAGTATCTGACAAGGTTGACTGGAGCCTGGGAAGTGATCACAGGCAGACACTTACACGTGTTTCATAGCACTTACGACATTTGATTCAGTGCCTCTGGTATCATCTTAAGACTTACTAAAAAAATTGAAATCAATAGTAATAATTAGAAAGATGCTAGAGTTTTCTTCCCTAGGCCTTAATGTGTTCTTCAGAGTCACATAAAATCTTTATAGCTTTGATTTACTTTGTCAATGTGGACCTCAGGCTCTGGATACTTCTCTCAGTTCTTATTTCAAATGAGAAGCATTAGAATAAGAGCTTGTTTAGCCACAAAAAGGCAGTTGGCATCTTATTATTATCTTGTACCTGCTGGATTGACTCTTACCCTTGAAATGTTCACATTTCCTTCTCAGAGGCTCTGGCTTCCATTAGTCAGTGTTATAAGGAGTTGCTCCCTTGTAATAACGTTAATGGTTTTAAAGCTGGGTAAACATCAGGGAATAAATTCCAGCACTGAACGTTTAGAAAACTTTAATGCTCTTTGTCTATAAGTCAAGATGATTTGATTAGTATTTAAATTAGGGCACAATTTAAAAGTAAAAGAGATGCTGTCACTGGAACACTGTGATGCTTGGATAACAAACTTAAAGTTACATTGCTGGGAAAAGAAAGACTTGTGACTGCCTGCATTAGATTAATTGAAAGGACCCTCTAGGTGCTTTGGGGGATATGTAGGTCACTGTAGGCCCTGACATTCTGGGAGGGGGGAATGATTCTTCTTAGTCACTTTCTTTGCCTGGCAACTAAAATAAAACCAATAAGCTATCTCCTAAAATCTATAGAGGCCCATAATCTCATCTACATGGTAAGCAGAAGGAGGAGGATCTTGTGAGACCCTGTTTGGAATAAGAAGAGAAGGGAAAAAAACATATTTGGAGATTTAGCTGAATGATAAAGTTCTTTCCTAGTGTATATGAGAACTTAAGTTCAATCCTAGTACACACACACACACACACACACACACACACACACACACACGCACACGCACATGCACACACATGTACACACACACTCATATGCACATATATACATACACACACATGCATGCACATGCACAAACAAATAAACACACACACATGCATGCATGCACACACATATACATACACCATGCACACACATAAATGCACACAAACATACACACATGCATGTACATGCACGCACACATACATACACACAAACACACACACACACACACACATAAGCACAAATGCCCCTACACACCCCATTGTCAATTTGGAACTCTCAAGTATTCTTTGCTGTAATCGCATAATCTGCAGTAACAGCACATTGGTACTTCAGTAGACTTCCACAGGAAAGTTTCCCTGCTGGAAGAATATAATATGATCGTATCTGGCAAGTGGACTTCTGAGATGAAACAATGTAGGTCACAATTCAGCAAGTAATTTGTAAGGGAATAGTATCTGATGTCAGACCAGAACTGAACTGCCATGTACTACCTTGGGATAGTGAGAAAGAGAATCTCATTAGTGTAAAAAAAACTGCGGACTTCTTTGCCCTAAATAGGACATCAAGCCACCCCACCCCAATCCTTAGGGAACATCATGGAAGAGGGGTGGTAAGATTGTAAGAGCTTGAAGTGGGACAATGGTAGGCTGGACATTAACAGTGTTATGGTATCCATGATTTCATGGCAGATATGTATATTTTCACAAGAAGTACATGAGAACAGGTCTATCAACATCTCACCATGGAAAGGAAAAGATCTAAAGAAGCTCTATACCTCCCTGATAGATTGATGAGGACTAACGCTGATAGGGAGGAAAAGGAAGATGCCTTTCTCAATAGCATACCCTCTGAGCTGGGATAGTTGCAGGAGCATAGTCATGTCAGGCATATATCATCAAAGGCAAACCAGATGAAGTACAGTAGGCCACAAAAATGAAAATAGAATAGAGTATAGCAGGAGAGATGAGGAGTTGTAGGGGGAAAAAAGGGGAATAGGATTAGGGATTAAGGAGTAAAAATATCATAGATTCACTATATTCATGTGTTTTATACTAAATATAAGATATATATCATAAAAGGCAAATTATCATAATGAAAAGCCAAAGGACAACCAATTGCACAAGACAGGGACAAAACATTCTTCTGTTTTTAAGTCCAAGTAGCATAAAAACTGGCATTTAGATTTTAATCCCCTGGGCATATCATCAAAAATAGTAAACTGGGATTAGAATCTGATGAAGACAATAAGAGTGACCCCATGCATTTGAACTCTGAAAGAGTTAAACCAGCAAATAAAGTGAGAGGTTTGAAATCCAAAAGGCTATTGAGGGGCAGCGCTTGCTTTGCCATTGACAAGCAGTATGTGACTTGTGCCTTTTGATGGAAAGTGAGACAAACAAGATCTGGAGGGAGACATAAGTCTACCAGATGTCTCAGAGTTCCATAGGGGACCCAGCGATATTTGCTAATGTGTGCAGCGTATTGAGCATTAATTAAAGAGCCTGCTGTATGTACTTAGGCTAATGCAGATATTCTCACAGTGCACAAGAGAACATATGCTTGTATGGGGACCTTGGGGGAAAGAGTGTGGGCTGAAGACACAAAGGGACTGTCAGTCTGTGCAAACAATTGCTTCTTCCATAGTTACTGCTACTCTGAATCGAGCTATTGTTTGGACTTAAAGGAGCTATATTCTCATTGGACCTCCAATCCAGCAGTACTCCCACAGTCATGCCATTCTTTTATTTTTTAACTTTAAGTCATCTCTGGTTTATTTATAGTAGTAATACAGTGCAAATTTAATGCCAATAGTTCTACTGTTAGGAAAAAATAATAATAATGAGTATGTTTTTAGTATAAATGTAACTTTTCTCAAATTTTTTTTTGGTCTTTGCATTGAATCCATAGATGTGCAGCCCAAGGGTAGAAGGCTTATCTCTATGAATTCTATGTTTTGGTACACTTTGTGGGGAAATGCATGGAACAATTCCAGAACACTAGCTCTGTGTCCTCTCTGTTTTCTTTCCTATGACTAAGCTTGTTGAAAGAGTTTAGTTCTATGGTTTTAGTTTCCCCTCATACTATTAATTGAGTTTCTAATTTCTGTCTCCACAAATTCTTTAAAAGGTCTTTTAGTCACTATTGACCAGCTTGTTTATATCTGAATGAATTACTTCCTGGAAGCTCCAGGCAGGTAGGTAAGTCCTCAGTTATCTTTTTTATCAACATACTACTATCTAACACAAAGCCTGATTCTTGGTAAGAACAATAAAGTAGCAGTTGAATGATTGAATATCTAGATGTCAAAGTGACCCAGGTCTAATGTTCTTTAATTCTTTTTCATTAAAACGCTCTGTTTTTCTGTATTCTGTTTGTTTTTGCCTCATCTCCTAAATATTCGTATATATTTTGATAATCTTCCTTGTCTAATGCTGTACCTTTTCTCCAATGACATATCCTTTGGGTATACCTGGAAATGACTCTAAAATGTTTTGTGTAATTTACAGCTAAGACCCTTATCTTCCAATCACTGAATCATCTTATTGGACTATTGACTGAACACTTCCATTCAAATTAGCAGCTCTCCAGTGAACATTTAAAAATTTCCCATGATGGACAATGTCTCTGGATTCATTTTTTAAAAAAATCTTTAATTGAGAAGTTTTCATATGCAATCAAAATGCATCTACGTTCCTTGCTCCATCCTCTTTTCTTGCCATTGCCTTCCTCTTCCACCCTCCTCTTTCTTTACCAATTGTGAAGAAATGTCCCTATTGCTCTTCTGTCCTCTGCATCATCTATCACAGGGCTTCCTTTGAGAGCCTGTGCTAGTAAGGAACCAGGTGTCTGTGGTAGAATATGTAGCCTTTCAGTGAGCAAACTTGAAAGTGAGAGGGTTTTCCTTCTTTTGTTCAGCACCTGCCCCTGAGATTCTTTCTGAATAGTTGTTTCTCCTGAGATACTTGCTGGTCCATGGGCGAATGTTGATATGTCATGCATTGAGTCAATCTGGAGACCGTAGAGTTCACAGAGATGATCTGGATGCTGAAACCCTGTCATGACTGGAGTGATCTGCCCATCTTTATTCTCTTACAATCTTATCACCCCCTTTTCTGCAAAGTTCCCTGATCTTGAGTTAGGGAAAGATTTTGATGATGTGTTCGGGGCTGTATCTGGATTCTTTTGGCATTTTCATATTTCAGTAAGCTATGCTCACTGCATTTTTACAAGCTTGTTTTCTTTAGGACTACTCTGGATAAACTTAGATTTTTTTGGTCACATTTGTTAGCAAAGTGTTCTAAAGTTCTAAGTGTGAAAAGACAATTTAAAATTTAGGTTCATGACCAAAGGCAGAGAACAAAGCTCTTTATCTACTATAGACAAATTTGCTGGACATTGCTGTGTTTAATGAAACTAATGAATGTGGCATGCTTTCAGCAATATTGTCTCCCACCAGTGCAAACTGTTCTTTTCTGACTCTGCCATCCTTGAAGAACATTTTTGTCTGAATCACTTGCTTTTTCTGGCTAATGACTAGTAGTACAATCTTGATACAGAGACAGTAAGTTTTAAATTTCAAAGTATTTTGGTTCCCTGTGATGGAAAGCCATGAACAAGCATATCAGCTCTTGGGAAAAGACAGACACATCTCTTCTGATATAACCAAGACATGCTTTGCTGGTCTGATGAGAGACATGGTAGAAAGCTAGGAGACAGAAGAGTAGAAGATGATGTCTAAGAAGAATATAAAAAATACAAGAAAATACGTTTTTTGAGTGGGTAAGTGTGTGTGTGTGTGTGTGTGTGTGTGTGTGTGTGTGTGTGTAAGAAGGAACTGAGTGTTCCTGTGGAGTCACAAGGGTGACATTGGGAATCATGCTGGTTTTCTCTTCCTCCTTATTGCTTTGCTCTGGGATATCCCAAGTTCTACCCTCTAGGAGTGGAAGTGCAGGCTGCCATTATTTCTGTCTGGAGTTTCTTCATGGGATGCAGGATCCAAACTTAGGTACTTTTGTTGGCAAGGCAAAGGCTTAGTCCCTGAGCCATCTTGAGAGTCCAGGAAAATGTTTCTAAACTTATGAATAGACACACCACTCTCTTGGTTTGTTAGACAGGGATTGGACTTCCCTCATCTTAGGAGACACAATCTCCAGAGCAAAAGATTTTGCCACCAAGTTTGAGGTGAAGGATGATGAGAAGGGACCATGGAACTTTCTGATTGTTGCTCCTTTGAAGTTTCTTCTTACAGCTGAATGTGGTCACTACTCTTAGGGAATTGGAAGGATATGTAATTAGTATTATTGTTGTTAAGTGTTTTCTCTGTGACAGTTACAAAACCGAAACTGTCCTGTCCATATCTCGCTGATCTTTTCAGCTCCTATGCAGGATGTTTAATTTTCCCTGTTTTTAAGTTGAGGGTACACCGAGGCTAAGAAACGCTGAATTCCTTGCCCAACAGTCTAGCAGGAAAGTAGCAAAACCACTGCACTCTCCTCTAGCATCTCTCTTAGAATGTGTGCTGTCTTGTTGGCTCAAATGCTTCTTGTGACATGGAAGGATGTTCTTATTTTCTGGGTCTCTAGCTGGAAAGCGGGTGCCCTGAGCATCAGTGGAGGACAACATGAGCCCATCCACATTGGCACCTGTAGATGTTACCTTGCTCTCTCTGACTGATTAGTAGTGAGGATACATTATCAGAGTTAATAGGACTCAAATGAAGGAAACTGGTCAAGTGAAACCCTGTAAATTGGTTTGTGGGCTTCCTCTGTCTCCTTTAATACCTGATGCCAGGGATTTTCATCTTTGTCCAGCCAGGCTAAAGGGAAAGATTAGGGCGAATAGCTCCTGAGGTAGAGATATAGGTGCACCCAGTTGCTTTATTAACATGCCGAGAATTCAAATCTGCAACAGAGAAATCTCTCCTTTTCTTGGAAATCACTGCTTTGCTTCAGAAAAAATAAAGCTACACATTTCTCTTTCTTCACCTTCTCTACAATATGCTCTTTTCTTACAAGTTCTGTCTTATCTTGTTCAGGCAAGTATTATAAAATACCAAAGATGGAAAGTGCTGTTTTTATTTTTCTTTTCATATGTGTATGAATGCATGTCCGTTAGCAATTATTTTCTTTTCAATGAAATCTGTCTGCTTTTTTTTCTCCTCACACTACCATCCCTATTTGCATTTTTTCCCTCTGAATCCTGGAAGGTATGATGCACGTAGCAGCTAATCTTAGGGCAAACAACTATGGGAAGATTATATCCATAGAAGATGAATGTTATCTGTCTGTTTGAAGCTACAGTATAATGGCAATTTAACTAACAACTTCTGAAGGAGATAGTTGAACCTGGGAAGAACTAACTTTAAAAAAAAATCTCTGCCAGACTATATGCCCTCAGGCCCAGAGGAGAGTCTGGCATGCACATTAAAGGACTCTCTAGGGATTGGTAGGGGGGAGGCAGTGGGGGATGGAGAGGGAGGGGTGAGGGAGGGGGATCGGGAGGTTTGGGAGAAGGAGAAGGGAGGGAGGGAAGTGGTGTACCTCTTAAGTTTGTATGAGCAGAAATAATAATAAAAATGTTAAAAAAATCTCTTTATTTCATTACTTGACCTCTCTCCATCTCTTTTCCTCTTCCTTGTTTCAGGTTCTCTTCCTGCTCCTGCTTAGTATACAGCCAAACAACTTAGGTATACAAGGGATTTATTGTTGCTTCCAGTTCGTGTTTATCCTTCTTCAGCAAGGGAGGAGAGTTCATATCAACATCTGGAGTTGAAGGAACTGCCCATATCACATCCACAGAAAGAGCCAAGAGAAAACATTTTCCTTTGCCAGAATGCCTGCATGCCAACGTGCCAAAGTATGTCAACTTATTGAATATTGAACCAACTCAATCCATTTTCTGCACTTGTCCAGAAACCACCCACAGTGGGTTGGGTCTTCCCCTATCAATGAGACAATCTCCCACAGGCCCAGTTCTTCACAGATGTCTCAGAGTCTCAGCCTTCATTTGTAAAGTGGACGTCAGTGGCAAGCAAACTTCTCTCTTTCCTTTTACCTTTTAAACCCTGTTGTATTGTGATTCCACTCTTTGACCTCATTTGAGTATTAATATCTTCTAAAAGTTCTGTCTCTGAAGGCAACCATACTTGGGGGGCTAATTTAGCATATAAATTTTGTGAGAGTACATTTCAACTCATAGCAGGTGATTTTTTTAAAATTTTGTCTTAAAATGACTCACCAATCAACGTAATTAGTCCAAACAAGCAATTGTTTAGAGCTCTATAGACCCATTTCTGAAACCTTTGATACAAAGCTTATTGTCAGAGATTATGCAAAAACTTGGAATCCATAGAAAATAGGGAGATCTTTTTATTCCTTGGGAAAAAGTCTGGTGGTGCTTATGAAGGACAGAGCCAATAATCAACATTTTAGAATCAGTTGTGAGCCTGCTCTGTGGCCTTGTGAAAGGAAGCTATTTTTTCTCAAGCAATAAAGCTCCAGAGACAGGCTTCACCAAAAGTGTTTTTGATTCAAGAAAGAGGCTGCCTTATTGTCTGATTGCAGCAACTACATAGGAATTATTCCTAATGGGACCTGATTGATACTGATAAGCTGCTACTTCAATGCAACTATAAAAAGGACCACTAAAGAGAAAAGAACTCTCATATGATGAGTGGGCAATGGTTAAAGAAACCATTGTGCTAAACTACACATTTCTGTAGACTTTATAGCATTTCTTAAAATTTTTGGAACAGATCATTTTCTTGATCAAGCACTATATATCATAATGTTTTATAAAAAATTAATTAAATTTAAAAAGTTTGGATAAAAGCATTATCAAATTAATTAATTTTTTCATACAAATGATACTGTATGTTCAACACTACAGTATCACATTCTACCCTCTCTATCTTATCCTGACTCCTGTTAATCGCCTTTGTCCTCCTAGATGTTTTATTTTTATTTTCATGTCATACATACATAGATGATTTTATCTCTCTCTATATATATGTATATATATATCACATAAATATGTGATATTTGTACTTCCAATTGACCTTATTCACTCAGTGTGATCTATAGTTGAATCCATTTTCTTGAAAATGTCATGGCTTCATTTTTTATGGCTGAAAAATTCCAATGTGTGTATGTACCACATTCTGTCAGACATCGCTCTGTTGTTGGACACCTAGCTTCTTGTGTCTATAATTTAGTTATTTTGAAGTCCCTCTTAAGGGATATGCCTTTGTTCTTTACCAGAAGACTTCTACTAGATAGTTGAAGAATATTTTGTCTCCACCCAGGATCATATATATGTAGTTCTGTAGTTTCAACTCCTGGTTTACAAACTGCTGATTATTAGGAAGGGAGTCCATCTTGAGTGACCTTTAAGACTTTCAGGTTTCTTTAAGTTTGCCACACAACAGTTGAGCAATCACTTATGAGATGGGCATTCAATTAGTCTGGCTTAAATGGGAGGGTAGAAGGGTTAAGGGGCTCTACAAATGTTGACTTTCATGCCTTGGTGCAATGATTAAGGAGATGAGATAAACAGAGTTAGACTTCTGCAAGATCACCTGTTGGTAGATTGGTTAAGAACTAGAGGAGATAAAATTAGAACAGGACTTTACAGAAAGTCCAAACACTAATGGACTCACTAGGAAGATTACAAGTTTGCCCATTTCCCACCATGGAAATCTAGAGTTTCAGTCTCAAAGCAGTTCACCAAAAGGGTGGTGGAACATAATATGGTTTGAATCTCATTTTGTATATCACATAAAACAGGTGAGACAGTAGTAGAATCATCAGCAAAATATACACAGTGTTCAATCTTGATAGTACCAAGTTCTCTTCATCTGCCAAGGGGCTAGGAATACTGAATCCATTTTTGGTATAATATTTTATACAAGTGCTTTCATAATCATTTAGACTTCATTATTCGGATAAAAACATTCCCTGGTGGTGTCTTTTAAAGCCTTCTATTATATTTGGTAAAAGTTTCAACATATCAAATGATGTTCTCTAGTCCTATAGATGGAATAAAATTGGAAGTTAGATAATTATGCAAATGAGGAGCACAGTGATTTGTTCCATAGGTAAATTAATTCACAGTGAATATAAGAAGATGGAAAAAAAGGTTTGATTTACCAGTGGTCACTGTCTAGACCAAGTATTTCTAGGTCCCTGGCATTCTGTTTAAAGAATTTAAGAGGTGCACACAAATAATAAAATAGCACAGGATTTTATTGAGAAGTAAAGTCAAAGGACAGGTCACATATGCTGTAGAAGAGCAGTGGGCTTCTTGAGCTAAATTGCTCAAAAACAGATTTAATGTTTAGGGGCTTCTTTTAATAGGATCCACAAGGGGGAGGAGTAGGTTGCTAGTGATAAGGTGTAAAGAGTTTGCTGTTTTGAATGACAGACTTGGGTTTTATAAGTCTTTGATTGCTGTGCATATCCTTTCACTTAATGCATTGATTTTTTTTACCATGATACATAGCTAAAGCATGGTAAATAGATCATTTTTCCAGGAAGTTCACACAGAGAGCACAGCTTGCCTCATTGCACTCAATACCAGTTCAGGCTGGATCAGCTCATCTTCTTTAGTTTTCGCATATGTTTCGTGTGTCCAGTCATAAAAGGGGAGTTGCCAAGAAATTGTTAGGTAGGAGAGACCCACTGCATTATTTGGAGTGTGGCATATGTGCAGCTTGATATTGGTCAGAGTCATAGGCTGTTAAGTGCACTGTTGGGAAAGGGGTGTGTGTAGCTCAAGCCAAGCAGAGTTCTGAATTGGAAGGATATCCTGATTCTTGCTTACCTTGTTGCTAGAACCAGGATCAAAGATTGTGGCATGGTTTTTTGAAAGTGGAAGGAAAGAAAAAACAGTAAATCTTACTTATCTGCTCTTTTAAAATTTTAATTATTTTTTTTTCTAATTTTACAAGCATAATGAGTGGTCATCTCTGCCCCCTCCATCGCCTCTCCTTCCCTCTCCTCCACTGTTTCCACCCTCTCCCTCTTCACCAATCCATCCAACCACTCCCTCCCACCCTCTGCAAGATTCCCTGAGCCCCAGGATGGGAAGAGATCTGGTTGGCCTGATTTTGACTGAGTGTTTGGTTGCTGTTATTTATTTCATTGCTTGTCTATTATACTGGGCTGTGTCTTGTTTGGACGTTGAGATCTTTTCTTATCTAAAGATAAGGCTAGAGGTTTATCGATCTAGTAAAATTTTTCAAAGAAACAGCTTTTTGTTTGATTAATTCTTTTAATTGTTTTCTTTGTCTCAATTTCAGTGCTTTCTCTTCTGATCCTGTTAATGTCTGCCTGTCTACTTCTTTTGGAGCCGACTGGTTCTTGTTTCTCTAAAATTTTAAGCTGCATTGTTAGGTTTTTCACTTGTGATATTTCCTCTTTTTTTTGATGTAGACATTGAATGCTATGTATTTTCCTCTTAGGACTGCCGTAGTCATATCCCAGAGGTTTTGATATGGTGTTTTCCCATTATCATTGAGTTCTAGGAACTTTTGAATTTCCATTTTTACTTCTGTCCAGACCCATTCCTCACTCAGCAGCATATTGTTAAGTTTCCAAGAATTCATGTATTTTCTGTTGTTTGCCTTGTTGTGGACGTCCATTTTTATTTCCTGTTGGTCTGATAAAGTAAATACGGGTGGTGATTTTGGTTTTCTTTTATTTGTGGAGGTTTGTTTTGTGGCCTAGCATGTGACCTATTTTGGAGAAAGTTCCATAGGCTGTTGAAGAGAATGTATATTCCTTGTTGTTGGGGTGAAATGTTTGGTAAGTGTCTGTCAGGCCCATTTAGTTTATGGTTTGGGTTTAATTCCAGTGTGTCTCTGTTCAGTTTTTGGTCTATTGACTTGTCTATCAGTGAGAGTGGGGTGTTGAAATCTTCTACTATTAATGTGGGTTGATTTGTTGTTTTAATGTGTTATAGTATTTATTTAATGAATGTGAATATGCCTATGTTTGGAACATATATGTTTAGAATTGTGAGTTCTTCTTGATGTATTGTTCCTTTGATGAGTATATAGTATCTTTTTATATCTTATGGGTTTTTTTGGTTTGAAGTCTATTTGGTCATATATTAGGATGGCTATTCTTCCCTATTTCCTAGTAGCATTTACTTGGAATAGTTTCTACTATTCTTGATGGGTTGAGGCATTTAATCCATGCTTTTAGTCTATGTGTCTTGACTGGGCAGTTGATCCCATTGATATTTGAAGTTATAATTGAGAAGTTTTTGTTGATTTGTATAAATTTTTAAGCTTATTGTTTTTGGGGGATTGGTAGTTCTCTGCCTAGTAGTTATATTTGACTTATTTTCCCCTTTCATCCTCTTGGCTGTTGTATTAGTTAGGGTTCTCTAGAGTCACAGAATTCACAGAACGAATATATATATATATGAAATTTATTGAGTTGGCTTACAGATATGGCCAAGGTAGTCCAGCGAAGGCTGTCAGTAGCCGAGGTAATTCCAACGATGGCTGTCAACAGCTAGTTGCTCAGTTCGGTAGTCAAGTAGGTGCTGGCTGAAGGCTGGAGAACTCCTAGAGTCTTAGTCTAGTGGAAGGTCAAAGGAACCGGGCAGCCGGAAGGAAGAACGATTCCTAGCACAGCTGCAAGAAGGGATCTGTTCTCCTTGGTGGCTCCTTTTTATATGATGCAGTATTGGGAGAATCCTTTGAGAGCTTTGGAGTTCTGATAGGATCTAGGGCGTGTACTATCCTTTCAAGTAGTCTCAGTTGATCGTTTTCCAGAGGTGGTCTCAGCCCAGCTTAGTTAATACCCTGTGTGTCAAGTTGACACCCAGGCTTAACTATCACAGCTGTGTTGATTAATTTCATCTGTCTCAATAATTTTTTTCTAATATTTTCTTCAAGCCTGATAAGCAGATAAGAAGGACTTTAGATTATCTTTGTCAGGAAATATTTTTTCTTTTGCCTTTAAGCATGACTGATAGTTTGCTGGATATAGTAGCCTATGTTGGCATTTGTAATCTTTTGTGACCTGAAGAATGACTTTCCAAGCTCTTCTGGCTTTTACTATTTCCATTGAGAAGTCAACTGTTATTCTAACAGTCTTTCTTTTAAATGTGCCTTGCTCTTTTCTCTCTTGTGGCTCTCAGAAAGTTCTCTTTGTCCTGTATTTGAGATGTTGTTACTATTATTTGCTTTGTTGCACTCTTGTTGTGGTCATATCTCCATGGCTTGCGATATGCATCTTGTACTTGGATGGGGTGTTCTTTCATTAGGTGTAGATAATTCTCATTTGTGATTGACTGAAAGATCTGAGAAGGATTGACTTCTTCATGGTATCCCATAATTCTTGAATATTTCTTTCACTTTTTTTTTAGATTTTTCAGCTTCTTTAACTGACCGATCCTTTCTATCAGATTTTCCATATCTGATATTGTTTCTTCTACTTGATCTATTTTTGTGTGTGATACTCTCTGTTGGTTTCCAATTTCAGTTAGTTTAGCTTTGAATGTCAGCTGAATTTCAATTTGGCATTTTTTTCTCCTGTTCTAAAATTGTTCTTATTTTCTTTTTCATTTTAGATAATTTTTTTTAAAGATTTTTTTTATTTATTCAATTGTGTGTGTGTGCGTATGTATGTGTGCGCGTGCATGTGTCTGTGTGTGTAGAACCACAGACGAATTCGGGAACCACCATGGACGCTTCCACTTCCTCCGCCCCGGGATTCACAGGCTCCGCCCTACCAGGACCAGAAACGCAGGCCACCCCCGCTTCCGCCTGGCGTCTATACGTGGGATCTGGGGATCCGAACTCAGGACCTTCTGCCTGCAAGGCAGAGGCTTAACCCCTGAGCCACCTCTCCAGCCCTCATTTTAGATAATTTTTAAATTATTTTACCGTTCATATAAGGTCATACGCATGCTCATTTTGTCTCTAAGTTCCTTTCATTCCTTTTGCCACTCCTCATTCTCCTTTTGTAGTTCTTCCTGAAGATTGTGGATCATCCATGTTGGGTCGGGTGGGTGGGGGCTTCCCCTTCCCTGACTCCACACCAGGCATGTGGCTCACCTGGCTAGTTAGGGTTTGGCTCTTACCTGCTTTTGACAGGTGGTTAAGGTCACAAGTTTATTGATTTTCCCAAGGGTAATTGTGAGCTACTTCCTTGAAAGGGTCTTCTATCTGAGGATTAAGTCCAGAGAGGTGAATACAGCTGACAATTTTCAGGATCTTGATGTCTACACAAGAAGATGGAAATTTTGGAAAAATGCCTTTTCAAGACGATATTAATCTTATTTTCTGACAGATTAAGCAATCTATAATTTATTGAATCCTGTTGTAATTTGTTGAATATAAGGGAAACTGACTTAGTCTGAATACAGATCTGAAACAGAGCTGAACACAGGAAAGGGTGTTCATGACATGACATCAAAGACAAACCAGATAAAACCCAGTGGGACTGCACATGCAAAAAGACATGAAAACAGGAGGGAGTCTGGCAAGGGAGAAGAAGGTTGTAATGGAAAAAAGAGGGGGGATGGGATTGGGAATTAAGATGTGAAAATATCATAAATTCACTATATTCATGTAGGAATAGAATGTATAGGATATACAATTTTTTTTAGATTTTTTCAGCTTCTTTAACTGACTGATCCTTTCTATCAGATTTTCCAGATCTGACATTCTTTCTTCTACTTGATCTATTCTGTGTGTGATATTCTCTGTTGGTTTCCAATTTCAGTTAGTTTATAAATGTATAGAATATAAATGTATAGAATATAAAAGAGTAAAATAAAAAATAAAAGAAAGAAAAGATCTATTTGGAATTAATTTTTGGGAATGGTGACAAGTATGGGTTTAGTTTTAATCTTCTGTATGTGGATATCCAGTTTTGCCAGCACCATTTATTGAAGATGCTGTTCTAAGGGTGCTCATGAATACTGTTAAAGGGGATGCTAAAGGTTAAAAGCTGAATGAGAACTACATGAACTCTAAGGGAGGGTTATTGATAATACTGTCTTCCAGGTAAGATGAGTCTCCTGGTAAAGTTTTGTAATTGATAACTTTTTGGACTTGTTAGCATGCTCCACCTCTTCAGAATATTTCAGTGGAAGAAAGACAGTATCGAAATCCCAGAGATTAAGCTATAGATCAAGTAATTTGTGGTGACAGAGATGTTGTTGCCATTTTGTAGAGATTAAAGGAGTAAAGGGATAATATTAAAGGCCAGCATTTGAGTGTTACAGGGTAAGGAACAGAGTTAAAGTCCTATATCAGAGTGATTTGGTCCTTAGGAGTTGGAGTCCTACTTAAATGTCTTCAGGAAGGAAATGGTATCTACAATCAATAAAAGTATGATAGTCCTTTGAATTGATGGCATCTGGTATATTTTTTGCTTATTGTTGTGACCAAATATCTGACAAGAAACATTATAAAAGAGAATTAGATTTTTTAATTTATGGGGTGAGGAGATGCATCAGTTTATTAAGTTTGGGAAACAGCAAGATCAAAAGGTGTTTTGTTTTGATAATTTGTTATGCATTGATGCACAATTAAAACACTATAAATCTGTTTATTTAATGTGAGATTGAGTCAATGATAATGGAGAACGAATATTGTAACCAAACCTCACATAATGTCAAATACAGAGAAGTGTATCCATGTGGAACAAGAATGAGTGAAAGCCATTAGTGTCTATTACAAGTTCATGCTGCTGTGAAATATGTCACAGAACTCTGTATATTGATATGATTGGTTAAAGCAGCATGAAAATAATTGTCTTGTAATATGTAGTTAAAGGAAAAGTGGCTCTCATATTGTGGATACAGTACTTTTTTAATGCCATCAATGGCCCTGTTTATCAGCCTTAGCTCTGCATTTTGCATTAGGTACTATTCCAAGGCAAATTCCAAATGATGGTAAAATAGTTATGGCAGTTGAACATTTCATATACTCATAATATCATACTCAGCAAGAAAGAAGTCTCACTTTAGGTATATTTCTTAAACCTGCATTCACAGAATATTTTGTTTCAGATCTTTAACAAAGAAGTGCTATATATATCAGCAGGATTAGGCAATTTTAGCAGAGCCAGTCACTACAGAAAAGGATATGGGAGCATCTTGTTCAGATTAAAACAATCAAGTCTTAGTTTTAGAGACAGCAGGATGCAGCCAGTTGTCTACTTCCCATGTATGTATGTGTACATGGAGATATTATTTATTTGATGGCATCTGGTATATTTTTTGCTTATCGTTGTGACCAAATACCTGAGAAGAAACATTATAAAAGAGAAATAGATTTTTTAAATTTATGGGGTGAGGAGATGCATCAGTTTATTAAGTTTGGGAAACAGCAAGATCAAAAGGTGTTTTGTTTTGACAATTTGTTATGCGTTGATGCACAATTAAAACACTATAAATCTGTTTATTTAATGTGAGACTGAATCAATGATAATGGAGAACAAATATTGTAACCAAACCTCACATAATGTCAAATACAGAGAAGTGTATCCAAGTATGTGTACATGGAGATATTATTTATCTACCTATCTATCTCTGTCATTTTTCTATCTACCATCTGTAATCTACCATCTGTCTATCTCTGATATCATATCTATCAATCATCTTTCTATCATATCTATCTATCTATCTATCTATCTATCTATCTATCTATCTATCTACTATTATCTATCATCTGTCAATCATCATCTACCTATCTGTCTAATCTATTTATTATCTATCATCTGCCATCTGTCTACTTACCTACCTATTTGCCATCTACCTGTCTATCATCTATCAATGAGAGATCAAATCTGTCATCTATCACCTATGTATATCTATCAATAATCATCTATTTACCTATCATTTATCTAATTTCTCATCTATCATCTATATAAATCTATATAAATATGTAATCTATTATCTATCATTTATCTATGTCTGTCTTTCTGTCTGTCTGTCTCTCTCTCTCTCTGACTCTCTGCCTATCAAATGAGGGAGCTATATGGGATGTTGAAAAGGTAGTGCAGCCTATCCTCACTTCTGAAGTCACTAGTAGGACACTGAAAGCATGAAGACTAGTGTTACAGAAAAGAAGGAAAATACTTCCATGGAGACATAGCATGAGGAAATGGAATGAGAATATAATTGTCCTTGGGCTTCACCATTTGGGAACTTCTTTCCAGATACCTTCTTTCATAGCCTCAGTCACCCTCTTTCCTTTCAATTCTGGAAAATTTACAGGAAATATGCCTGAACACTCCAGACACTACAAAAAAAATGGAACTGTTATTTGGCAGTTTGAAAGTATAGAAGATGTGACCACTAATTTCTCTTGGGGGAAATGTCTGAAACATTTCTTGGTGGAATTTCTATAGGGATGCAATGTTGGGGTTATTACAGAAGCAGTATCTCCGTAAGCCACACTTTATCTCATTTCTGAAATAAGGAAAAATACCTTGGAATGGGAAGAGTCGAGAAACAGTAATCATACCTGCAGATGTGGACCCATGAAGAATGCCCTCTCAGCAGTGGGTTGCTAAGAGCATTTGGCAAAGGTCCATCCATGTGGAGGAAGCTGGTTAGATGAGGACACTTTTGTACAGTTTATAGTTTGCTCATTGATGTACTCATTCCTTTGCTCAAGAAAGTGATTACATTTATGTGTAGAGCCAGAATGGTGCTTCTTTGCCTGCTACTGCCAGTTTGGTGTTTGCTTTGAAAAAGCAGTGACAGCTGGTCCTCACCGCGCGACCTAGACTCCAACCAGAACAAACCCATGGAAAATGGCCAAGAAAGCCTGACCCAGGATAACGACCTTCAAAATATGATCATTACCATGTTCAATACTATGAAAGAGGAAATCCAGGAGGAATTAAATAATCGAATCAATCGCTTTGAAGAGGAACACAACAGACACTTGGAGGAGTTGAGAAAAACAGTGCAAGAAACAAAAACTGGCATAGAGCAGTTAAAGCAGACTCAAGCAGAGTTTAAAACTGAGCTAAAAGACAAGTTATCTTCAACCCAGAACTCCACAGAGAGTCTTATCGGCAGAACTAACAAAGCAGAAAACAGAATTTCAGACCTTGAAGATAAAGTGGGAGTATTAACCAGCTCAATGGAAGAGGTTGTTAAAGCCAAAAAGATACTTGAGAGAAATATTCAGGAGATGTGGGACACCCTGAAGAAGCCTAACATGCGTATTCATGGAATACCAACGCAAGAATCTCAAAATACCACCCCTGAGGAAATTTTTCAAACGATCACCAAGGAAAACTTTCCTCATCTAAAAAAAGAGAGGCCCATCCATATACAAGAGGCATTCCGCACCCCAAACAGATATGACCAGAACAGAAGCCTGCCACGGCAAATAATCAAAACACTCCACATTCAAGATAAAGAACTGGTGCTGAGAGCTTCAAGGGAGAAAAAACAAGTCACTTTTAAAGGTAAACCTATTAAAATAACAAATGACTTCTCAGTCGAAACAGTAAAAGCAAGAAGAGCTTGGAAAGACATACTTCAAGTATTGAATGAGCAAAAATGTCAATCCAGGCTGATTTACCCTGCAAACTATCAGTCATGATTGAGGGAGAAAGAAAAATCTTCCAGCACAAAGACAACTTGAAGGGATACATGTCCACCAAACCAGGCCTTCAAATGATAGAAATGTTAGAAATGATACTCAAGCTTGAAGAAAAAAACAGGCATATCCAGGAGAACAGAAGGCAAGTATAACACCATTAAAAGTAAAGCAATATACTTATAAAAACTACTGAACATAATAAATGTCTGGAATTAAAAATAGTTTCTCCATTATAACACTAAATGTTAATGGAATTAACTCACTGATCAAGAGACACAGATTACAAATTTGGATTAAAAATCACAATCCATCAATCTGCTGCCTGCAGGAAACCCATCTCACCACAAAAGATAGGCATACCCTAAAAATAAAAGGCTGGTCAACAATTCTACAAGCTAATGGAAGCAGAAAACAGGCAGGGGTAGCCATTATGATATCAGACAAAGTAGACTTCAAACCAAAGAAAATTAATTATAAGAGACACGGATGGATACTACATTTTAGTCACAGGTACAATTCACCAGGAAGACTTCACAATACTGAACATATATGCACCCAATACGGGCCCCTCCACATTCATTAAGAAAACCCGACAGCATCTAAAGCAAGAAATCGACCCCCAAATGATAATTCTTGGGGACTTCAACACTGCCCTCTCAACATGGGATAGATCAACAGGTCAAAAGCTTAACAGAGACACTTTGGACCTTAATCAAACCCTTAAAGAAATGGACCTTACAGATCTCTATCGAACTTTTCAACCAAGCACCAAAGAATACACATTTTTCTCAGCAGCACACGGAACTTTCTCCAAAATAGATCACATACTGGGCCACAAAACGAATCTACACATATACAAAAAAGTTGAAATTCTAACCCGTGCCCTGTCAGACCACCATGGCCTAAAGCTGGACATCCACAACACAACAAACAAGAGAAAATACACTAACTCCTGGAAACTTAACACTATGATGCTGAATGAGAACTGGATTCAGGAAGAAATTAAAAAGGAAATTCAAGATTTCCTGAAAGTGAACAATAATGAAAATATAACTTACCAAAATCTCTGGGACACAATGAAAGCTGTCCTAAGAGGTAAGTTCATAGCTCTTAATGCCTACATCAAAAAATGGAAACATCAGAAATAAACAACTTAACAATGCAGCTTAAAGCTCTAGAGAAACTAGAGCAATCTGATCCCAAAAGTAGTAGAAGAGAGGAGATTAGCAATGTAAAGGGAGAAATATCTGAAATCGAGATTAAGAAAACGATAGAAAAAATCAACCAGTCAAAAAGCTGGTTCTTTGAAAAAATCAATAAGATTGATATACCCCTAGCTAAATTAACCAAAAGCAAGAGAGAGAAAACCCAAATTAACAAAATTAGAAATGAACATGGAGTTATCACTACTGATACCCAAGAAATCCAGAGAATTATAACATCGTATTTCAAAAACTTACACTCTGTGAAGTTTGACAACACAAAAGAGATGGATGAATTTCTAAGTAAACACAACTTACCTAAATTGAATCAGGAAGTTGTGAATTATTTAAATAGTCCTAAAACATGTAAGGAAATTGAGGAAGTAATCTCAAATCTTCCCACCAAAAAATGTCCTGGACCAGATGGATTCAGCACAGAGTTCTACCAGACATTTAAGGAGTTAATAACAGCAATACTCCTTAAACTGTTCCATCAAATAGCAAAGGAAGGAACACTACCAAATTCCTTCTATGAAGCTAATATCGTTTTAATCCCAAAACCTAATAAAGATTCACTTAAGAAAGAAAACTATAGGCCAATCTCCCTGATGAACACAGACGCAAAGATTCTCAACAAAATCTTAGCAAATCGGATTCAAAAACATATTAAAAAGATCATTCACGGGGACCAAGTAGGCATCATCCCCGGGACACAAGGTTGGTTCAACATACGCAAATCAATAAATGTAATTCATCATGTAAACCAGTCCAAAGTCCAAGACCACATGATACTCTCGATAGATGCAGAAAAAGCTTTTGACAAGATCCAACAGCCTTTTATGATCAAAACGCTAGAGACAGTAGGAATGGAAGGAACCTTTATCAATATAATAAAAGCTGTATACAACAAGCCCACAGCAAGGATTATGCTCAATGGGGAACAATTGGAAGCATTCCCACTTCGATTAGGAACTAGACAAGGCTGTCCACTCTCACCACTTCTATTCAATATTGTACTTGAAGTCTTAGCTGAAGCCATAAGACAAGAAAGGGACATAAGAGGGATTCAAATGGGCAAGGAAGAAGTCAAGCTATCCCTATTTGCAGATGACAATATCTTACACCTGAGTAATCCTAACAACTCCACCAGGAAGCTCCTGGAACTAATTGAGAAGTTCAGCAGGGTGGCAGGATACAAAATAAATGTGCAAAAATCAGAGGCCTTCCTATATGCCCAAAATGAAAGAAGTGAAAAAGCCTTGAGAGAAACAATCCCATTTACTATAGCCCCTAAAAAAATGAAATACCTAACTAAGGAGGTAAAAGACCTTTACAATGAAAACTTTAAAACCCTAAAGAAAGAAATAGCAGAAGACACCAGAAGGTGAAAAGACCTCCCGTGTTCCTGGATTGGCAGAATCAACATCGTAAAAATGACCATCCTACCAAAGGCAATATACAAATTCAATGTTATACCAATTAAAATCCCAAAGCAATTCTTCAAAGAAGTTGACCAAACAATCTCAAAGTTCATATGGAGGCACAAAAGACCCAGGATAGCAAAGACAATCCTGAGTAACAAAAACACTGCTGGAGGTATTACCATACCAAACCTAAGTCTATACTACAAATCCATCGTTATAAAGACAGCCTGGTACTGGCTCCAAAATAGACACACAGATCAATGGATAAGGATTGAAGACCCAGATATAAGCCCACAAAATTACAGCCATTTGGTCTTTGACAAAGGGGCCCAAAGAATCCAATGGAAAAAGAACAGCATCTTCAACAAATGGTGCTGGCAAAACTGGATCTCCACATGCAGAAGATTAAAGCTGGACCCGTACTTGTCACCATGTACAAGACTTAATTCCAAATGGATCAAGGACCTTGATATCAGGCCAGAGACTATAAAAACCATAGTTGAAAGGATAAGGAACTCCCCCAAGCTGATTGGGCTAGGCCAACAGTTCCTAAACAGACATCCAAAGGCACAGTCACTGCTACCAACTCTGAGCAGTTGGGATCTTGTGAAATTAAAGAGCTTCTGTTCAGATAAAGAGATTATAACATGAGCTCAAAGGCAACCCACAGAATGGGAGAAAATCTTCACTAACCACACATCTGATAGAGCTCTGCTGTCCAGAGTGTACAAAGAACTTAGAAAACTAAACACCAAGGAAACCAATGGCCCAATTAGAAAATGGGCCCTGGAACTTAAAAGAAACTTTACCAGGGATGACATTAAAATGTCTAACAAATATCTTAAAAAATGTTCCACATCCTTAGCCATCAGGGAAATGCAAATCAAAACTTCCCTGAAATATCATCTCACCCCGGTCAGGATGGCAAAAATCCACAATACAAACCACAACAAATGTTGGAGAGGATGTGGAGAGAGGGGAACTCTCCTACATTGCTGGTGGGAATGCAGGCTCATACAGCCACTCTGGCGAGCCGTCTGGAGATTCTTAAAGAAATTAAAGATTGAAATGCCATATGACCCTGCTATTCTACTTTTGGGAATAACCCCCCATGCAGCAGAGGTTCACCTCGATAGCACAAGCATGACCATGTTCATAGCAGCACTGTTTACAATAGCAAAGTCATGGAATCAACCCAAATGTCCAACAGTTGACGAGTGGATAAGGAAACAGTGGTACATCTATACAATGGAGTACTACTCAGCTATCAAAAATGATGAATTAATGGAATTTGCCGGGAAATGGATGTCATTAGAAACAATTATATTAAGTGAAGTATCCCAAACACAGAAAATTAAGTGCTGTATGTACTCCTAGTGCCAAACCCACCCAGCCCACCTTGAGACACTCATAGGTAAATCTATGTATTACCTACAGTAATTGCAAGGATTATGAACAGGAGGGATGGGGTTGGAGGGCCACACCAGAAACAAGGAAGAGAAGTGACCTTGTTACAGTAGAGAAAATAGGCCTCCATCAAGGACTGAAAGTAAGCAATGTGACACCTGGTTAAGTTCACAGATGTTCGTTCCTGATCATTTACAACTAAGGGGATATGATCTCAACAGAAGGGGAGGGCATATAGCCTGGCAGATAAAAATAACCATTTTGCACATGGGTGATTGACCCCTCCCTCACTGAGGTTTCCTACTTTTATTACATCTACCCTTGAATGTGCTCTTATAGTAAGACTCCGGTTTAACAGGTTTTTGTCTCTGGCCAGGGGGTGACATACAGTGCCCAGCAGGATGGAGTGAAGGGCATTGCAGGAACAGCAAAACTGCAAAAGAAAATCAATAAACCACAATCCAGAACTTCAGAGACTCTATATCAATCATCTAGAACTAGGCCAGACTAATCTCTCCCCATCCTGAAGCTCAGGGACATTTGCGGAAGAGGGGGCGGTAAGATTGTAAGAGCACAAGGATGGGAGGAGCAATGATATGCAAGATACTCCACACAAGTTAGGGCTGAAGCAATCATAATTGGACTTTGCATGCCCTGCGCAGTGTCCAACACACTATTGACACCACAAAGTCTAGCATCTGCTAAAGGCACCAAGATCCTTGGAGGCAAGGGATTGACAGCCACAGTAGTGTTCCTATACTTAAGGGGAACACGGGAAAAGGCTCAGGGAAATGCCACTGTGTCCTTGTACGTCATCGGAGAGGAGGACCCAGAGGAAAATCAGGCATGCACAAGAAAGGACTCTCTGGGAATTGGGGCAGGAGGCACTGGGAGGTGAGGAGGGAGGGGTGAGGGGAGGGGGAGCAGGGGGTTCGAGGGGAGGAGGAGGGAGGGAGGGAACTAGTGTACCTATTAAGTTTGTATGAGCTGAAATAATAATAAAAATGTATTAAATAAAAATAAAAAAAAGAAAAAGCGGTGATCCCTTTGGGTGGTCCTTGTTGCAGTTTTTTTTGTGTGAATTTCATCTCCACCGGCTGTGCTCCTCACTAAGTTCATCCCTCTTCTTCAGAAATGCAGCAGGTAGACAAAATACCAGATCAATCTGCCAAGGCAGTCAGGTCAGATAATATTGAAATGCTTGATTGTCAGCCAGCGAGAGATGAATGTTAGGACCAGGAGACCGAGGGGTCCCTTCCTGCCTCTGTCCTTGTATCCTCTAACTAACTAACTAACCAGTGCTCAGCTTCTAGTTAAAAAACACCAGGTGCTTCCTGCTGAAGTACCAAGAGAGGAGGAGGGAAGGAAAGGGTGAGGAGGGAAGAGTGGGAAGTGAGGGGAGAAAGTGGAATAGGGGACAACAGAGAGGAAGGGAGAGGGAAGGAAGAAGAACTGGGGTACTTATTGAGTTTGCACAACTAGGCAAAAAAAAAAAAAAAAAAAGGTAATAAAAAACCACCAGGATTCCAGCAAAGGATTCTAAGATTTTTTGTCAATACTTTTAGCAAAGTGGCAGGATACAAATCAACATAAATAAAAAACTTGGCGAAAAGGATTACGGGGAAACAATCCCATTCACAATATGCTTCTTCAAAAACACCCAGGAACAACTGTAATCACAAAGCAGGAGGGAAAGGGAAGGAGACCCCCCCCCTAAAAAAGGAGATAAGGGATCACACTTTAGTAAAGAAAATAGGTCACCTCAAGTATTGTATGTAAGTAGCTAGACATCTGGTGCAACTCACTCTCACTTCCCTTCCTGGTCACTTGCAACTGAACAGGTTTGATCTCACCAATCAGGGAGGGTATAGGGACTGGCAGACAGATGGTAACTATCCTGCAAATAAGACACTGACCCCCCCCCTGCTGTGTCCTACGCCTATTCATCTATGTAACTTTGAGTCTCCTCATTTTTCTATTATATATATATATATATATATATATTTATTTATTTATTTTCCAATCAAACAAACTTAATAGGTACCCTGTTTCCTCCCTCCCTCCACCCCTCCCCAGTCCCCCTTGCACCCATCCGCCCTACTCCCCTTCTTTCAATCCCTCTCTCTCTTTCTCCCAGTGCCCTCCTCTTTCCCCCCTCCCATTCCCTGAAGCATCCTTTAGTGTGAAGGTCAAATTTCCCTCTGTGTTCTCCACTCTAATGAGGTGTAAGGACTCGGTGGCATTGCCCAGAGCCCTTTCTTGTGTTCCCTGTAGTATGAGAACACTATTGTGATTGTTAATCCCTTGCCTCTAAGGATCCTAGTGCCTGTGTTCCATGCTAGACTTTGGGGGGTCGTTGACATGTCAGTCATTGTGTAGGTCATGCAAAGTCATATTATGGCTACTGCGGCCCTAACTTGTGTGGAGTTTCTTGCTTATCATTGCTCCTTCCTATCTTTGGGCTCTTACAATCTTCCTGCCCTCTCTTCCACAAGTTTCCCTGAGATTTAGGATGGGGTGAGATTTGGCTGGTCTGGTTCCAGGTGATTAATGTAGGGTCTCTGATGTTCTGAAATTATGGTCGATTTGTTGTTTTCAGTTTTGCTATTCCTGCACTGCCCTTGGCTCCATCCTGATTGGTATTGGAGGTCACCTCCTAGCCAGAGATAAAAGGCTGTTTAAATGGAGTCTTACTATCAGAGTAGATTCAAAATTAGATGGAATTGGAATAGGAGCCTGCAGTGAGATGGGGTCAGTCTCCCATTTGCAGGATGATTACCATCTATCTGCCAGATTCTATGCCCTCTTTGACTGGTGAGATCAAACCCCCTCTGTCTCAAGTGACCAGGAAGGAAAGTGAGTGAGCATATCCAGATGTCTCACTACTTACTTGCAATACTTGATGGTGACTTATTTTTTCTGCTGTAGCATGATCTCCTGTCTCCTTATTTCTGGGGGACCCTCCTTCCCCTTCCCTCCTATTTATATTCTTTGCAATTACTGTAGGTATTACAGAGATTTATCTTTGAATATGTCACTAAGTGGGGTTGGTACTAGTATCCACTTATTAGGGAGTACATATGGTGGTTAATTTTCTGTGTCTTGGATACTTCACTCAATATAATTTTTTCTAATCCATCCATTTCCCAGCAAATTTCAATAATTCATCTCTTTTGATGGCTGAGTAGTATTCCATTGTATAAATGTACCACATTTTCCTTATCCACTTGTCAACTGTTGGGCATTTGGGTTGATTCCATGACTTTGTTATTGTAAACAGTGCTGCTATGCACATGGTTGTGCTTGTGTCATTGAGGCGAATTTTTGCTTTATGGGAGATTATTCCCAGAAGTGGAATCTCTTCTTATATTAAGCTCTTCATTTAAACAGTCTTTTATCTTTGGTTAGGAGGTGACTTTTGATACCAATCAGGATCCAGCCAAGGGCAGTACAGGAAAAACAAAACTGAAAACAATAACAAACATAATTCAGAACACCAAAGACTCTACATTAATCACCTAGAACCAGACCAGCCAAATCTCTCCCCATCCTAAAGCTCAGGGAACCTTGTTGAAGAGGAACGACAAGATTGTAAGAGCCTAAAGATGGGGAGGACCAACAATATGCAAAATACTTCACTCAAGTTAGGGCTGCAGCAGCCAGAATTGGACTTTGCCTGACCCGCAGGATGATTAACATGTCAACGACTCCCCAAAGTCTATTATGGATCACAGGCAGTAGGATCCTTAGAGGCAAAGGATTAACAGTCCTAATAGAGTTCCCATACTAATGGGAGCCCAAGAAGGGGCTCTAGGCTATAGCACTGAGTCCTGAACACTCACTAGGGTGAAGGACTCAGAGGGAGGTTTGGCATTCACAAAAAAGGATGCTCCAGAGTATGGGAGGGAGATACTGGGAGAGGGAGAAGGAGGGAAGGGGTCGAAAGGAAGGGGAAGGGGAGAGAGTGCAAGGGGGGATGACTGGGGAGGGAAAGAGGGAGAGAGAGAACAGGGGTAATTACTCAGCTTGAATGATTAGGAAAAAATTAAAGTGTAGGAGAAAAAAACCACCTAGGAGCAAACCCAATGAAAGAGTTCAAAATCATATGCAATGAAAGCTACAATAGTATGAATAAAGAAATTAAAGCCAATATAAGATGGGAGGCCCTTGCATGTTTATGGATCACCAGAATAATTTTTTAAAAATGGGAACAATATGAAAAATCAATCTATGAGTTCAATGAAATCCCTATTAAAATTCCAATGATATTTTTAAAAGAAAGAAAAAAATCACAACTTCACATAGAAATGAAAATATTGCTAATACACTAACCAAACCTGAGCCAAAGCTAAAACAAAACACCTGAGCAATGTTAGAAGTATCACAGCACCTGACTCCAAATATTCTACGAACCATAGCAAAACAAAGAAGAATGGATTCAATACAAAAATAGACATGTAGACAAATGTGGTGGACATCTAAGAAACAGGTCCTCTAGTTAAGATATCTTATTTTTGGAATAATTTGTAAAAAACAATGTTTTTATGTTGCCCTATATTTTAGTTTCACAAGTCCATGACCTTAACAATTTAGGGGAATAAGGGATCTCTTATTCTAGTTTATAGTTAGTCAGTCCATCCTGGGAAGAAGAAGTCACACCAGTATTAGGAGCCAAGAGAAATGGTTGCATCACATCCACAGCAAGAGCCATGCCGGGGGGGGGCAAGGACCAGTGACACATAATTGCTTCCTAGAATGGTATCTCACCAACAGTGCCAACCAGCAGTCCCCATATTATGCCAAGTGTCATAGTTAGGCATAGCTATCAACTTGACTATTGAGGGTTTGAGCTTTGGGCACATTTGTGAAGAATTAGGAGTAAGCCCAGAGCAAACCTGCAGGAGATTGTCTAGTTGATGGGGAAGGCCCATCCTATAATGGGTGGGATTAGGTTCTGAACAGATGAATAAAATACTGAGAGCTGGTTGAGAAAGTTGGCATCTTTCTGTACACTGGCCAGACATGCTAGTCTGGCAAGTAAGGATCATCCCTCTCTCAGCTATTACACAGAGATAGTGTGACCAGTTCCCCCGGCCCTGGTGTTGGTGCATGCTCTCCCGTCACGCTGGACTAAGAACTGTAACCAGTAATTGTGAAAGAAAATAAATCTCTTGTTCTCCTCAGCCATTTGATGGTGATTTATCAGCAACCATGCAGGTGAACTGCAACACCAAGAGAATGGCTGCTCCCACTGTGGTGTGATCAGAGACTTATATCTCAAGAATCAAGTTGACATGTGACACTAAACGACACAGCTACAATGTACTAGATTCCTCTGTGGAATTTTCATACATATACTTTGTTCCCAATAATTCTGATCCCCAAGCCTTTTCTATGTCCCCCTTCCACTCTGAATGATTATCTTTTTGCCAGACAATCCTCACCATCTGCTTTCTTATTGTATGTATTAAACAATGCTCTTTCTGCACTTTGTTAACATCTCTGCTTTTCCTTTCATGATTCACTTTTTGTGCTAATGTCCTACACACACACACACATACATACATGTACACAAACATGTGTGCACAGATATACATATGTTTTTAAATCTAGGTTTTATATATGTATGCACATAAATATATTCTTTCTGAGTCTGGACTATTTCACTTAGTATAATTATTTACACTTTCGTCTATTTTGTGCAAATGTGATAAATTATAGACTTCTAATTAAATTATAAGCTACCAATTTCTCTGATTAACATAGATAGAAAATTTGTATTAAAATTTTTGCAAACTAAGTTAAACAACATATTAGGAAGATCTTATACTATGACCAAGATGGTTTCCATTCAGGGATGCAAGGTCAGCTCAACTGATACAAATCAGCAACTGCAATTCAGAATATAAATACACTTAAAGACAGAGAAAATATCATCACAATTGATACAAAAAGGTTTTTGACAAAGTTTGACAACCCTGGTAATATGCCTCCTGAAGAAACTGCAGCTAGAAAGAAAATACATGAATGCAATAAATGCTAGATATGAAAACTCTATGGCCAATATTTTAGTAAATGCAAGAGAAATCAGATTTCTTCCAAAATCTGTAAAATACCCTCATAGTCCAGTTTTAAAATATTCATAGTCAATCCAATATTTAAAAATTTATAGTATCTTTTTAAAAGTCCAAAATCTTTTAACCCTAAGATCATGTCAAAGCAAAACAAATACTTCTGCACAGACTAAACATTAAAATCAAAGTAATAAAACAAACCAAGGAAATACCAAATTGATACTAAAGTCTAGCAAAGCAATACCACATCCTGCAGCTCAGTGTCCATCTTTTATTGCTCATTTTGTACTCAGAGCAATGCAAAAATCCTGAGCAATTCCAGCCTGTCTTTACAACTCAAAGTTACACAAACAGTGTTTCCTGCACAAGGTAGAATCTGCACTCGCAGTCATCCTCAGCACATATCCCATGTTTGTGACATCTCCAACAACATCTGTGTTCTCTTCTGCAGCTGTAGTGTCACCTTCCTTTGTAGGAATTAGAAACCCACCACCTTGTTACAAGCTTCAACTAACCCCTCCCATAAACCCCTCAATCTTGCATAAAGACCAGTTCCATCTTGATGATGTTATCAACTTCTTCAGGGAGTTTGAGATATAGGCTCATCCACTTGAACCACAGCTGTATCAACTTCCCTGTTCTGACTCTGGAAAAGTAATTTTCTAGACAGCCAAAACGTTTGAAGAAACAGCTTTAGTTTAAATATTCATCCCCTAAAGGAATCTGGATTTTTCATAATATATGATCTTTATGGGGTGGTATTCATTTCTTCCACCATCCCAGTACAAAGCACTAGATTTTCCTTCAATGAGGCTAATTTATTCTGTGACCACAGCTGTTCATGCTGTCGTATCTTTCCTTGTTCGAAACTTCAAGGTTGCCAATGCAGCTTTCTTTTACCAGACAAACCAGTTCATCATCTTTAAATTCAACTTCATCCTTTCCTCAAATGCTGGATCCAAACAATAACAGTTAGAATTTGTTTTCCAAATGGTTCACTAAATTCTGCTTAGCAATTTTTTTGAAGCACTGTCTCAAAATCTTCAAACACTTCCAAATCTCTCTTAAAAATATCAAAACGTTCAAAAATCACATAGACATATATATATATATTAGAAAAATACCACTGTTCTGATAATAAATTCTGTCACAATTACTATACATGTTGCTGACAAATTAATTGCCAGACATCTAACGGCAATGATGTATTTTATTTTGGTTTATGATTGTATGGTCATAGTTCTTAATTTATCTCAAGTCCACATCAACACCAGGGGCTGAGGGAACTGACCATACCACATCCACAGGACTCCTGAAAGAGAGTCAAACTTCCCTTTCCAGTTGGCATGTATATTCAAGTATGCCAAGGCAGGCCAACTTACTTAACCAGTTCCTTCCATTTTATCCACCTGCCCATGGGTGGTCCCATCCACCATGGGCTGGGTCTCCCTTCATCAATTAGACAATTTCCTGCAGAAATATTTATTATTTATTTATTTGAGAAAGAGTAGGGGAGAAAGAGAGAGAGACAGAGAAAGAGAGAGAATGACTGTCATGGCATGGATCACTGGATGAAGGTCAGAGGATAACTTTCGAAAGTCACAGATCAGAATTTCTTCTTGTAACCTAGTGCAGTCTGCTTTGCTCTCTCTTCTTGCTTTCTTCAAATGATGTAGAAGTTACTCATGTGTCTTCCTCCCTGTCCCTTCTATACTATAAACCCAGAGATATCAACTTTAAAAATCCTCACTTCAAACTGCATAATATCTGAGCAAGTACAAGTGCGTAGGTCCAAACCTGGTAACCTGAGTTCCATCCCCAGATCCTACATGGCAGAAGGAGAAAATGGGCTTCTGTCATAGTTAAGCACAGGTGTCAACTTGACTGTTGAGGGTTTGAGCTCTGGGCACAGTTGTAGAGAGTTGCTGGTTGAGTTAAGCCCAGAGCAAACCTGAAGGGGATTGTCTAGCTGATGGGGAAGACAAAGCCCATGGTGGGTGGGATTAAGCCTTGGATAAATCTCAGAGAGCTGGTTGAGAGAGTTGGCATCCTTCTGTATACTTGGCCAGACGTGCTGGTCTGGCAAGTAAGGATTGTCCATCTCTCAGCTGGTATGCAGTGATGGTGTGGCCAGTTCCCTCGGCCTTGGTGTTGGTTTGTGCTCTCCCATCAAGCTGGACTAAGAATTGTAAGTAGGAATCGTAAGAGAATAAACCCTTGTTCCCTTAAGCCATTTGATGCAGCAACCATGCAGGCTGGCTGTAAGAGCTTCCAAAAATTCTCCCTCTTTTTCTTCTATCTAAAAAAATAATTAAAATTAAAAAATTAAATTGAAAATAACAGCAACAATACTTAAAAAAGAACAAGGTAAAAAGTCACAAGTCTGTTGTCTCCTTCTACCATATTGTTAGTTCTTTAATTCATCTGAACTTAGTTTTTATGCAATTTGAACCACATGAATCTAGTTTCATTCTTCTACATATGGATATCTATTTTGCAAAGCACCTTTTGTTAAAAAGATTTATCTCTTTTTCAGTCTATAAGAAATGAGATGGTGGGTTTACTTCTAAGATCTCTCTTCTGGTTCATTAGTTGGTTTGCCTATTTTTATGTCAGTACCATGCTGTTTGTATTACTACAATTCTGTAATGTAATGTGAAGCCAGGTGTTGAGATGCTTATTGCTCTTTCTACTACTGATTGCCTTTGTTACTTTAAACCTTTTCCTGTGAAATGTAAAAATTCTAGCTCTTTTCTTTCTATTTCTTTAAAGAATGTTGTTGGAATTTTAATGTGCATTGAATTGAATCTGCAGATCACATTTGGTACTAGGACCACTCTTGCTTCCAGTCCTCACATTGACTTTTCCACTTGCCTAAATTCTCTACCTAAGGGTCTCTTGGGCCTCATTCCTATGTGTATTTTTGGATCTGTGCAAATACGTCATTTTCTTTACCAATTCTACCTAACTTTTTCATCCCTCCACCTCTCACCTCGTTTATTTCTTATGAAGTTTGTAACCTATGTTCTCTGAGTAGCAAGCACACTCCATAAGCCTGAGAAAGTCCACTTACTAATTTATTTTACTTACTTATTCAGCATTGCAGTCTTAGTACCCAGGAACTCATTGATAGAATCAGTTATTTTACAGATGAAATAATGTGTTGTATTCTGAGACTCAACTGTTCCCCACAAGGTTTGATTCATTAACTCTCACACTAACTCTTAGGAAAGGATTTTTATTATTATCTTAATTTTACAAATTGAGAAATTGAGACTTTGAGAAATAGCTTATCTAGCCTCTCCTGCTTACAAAAGGTACAACCAGCTTTCTAGCCCAAGAAACCTATTTCCAAGGCCTGCTTTTTCAGTCTATATAGAACACTCCTTCTAATCTTTATTTTTAGGATTGTTTGCTTATAAATAATTGGATCATCATTTACATAAATGAAACTCGATTGTAGGCACTTATCTAAATAGAAGCTTCTTTTCTTCGTTTTCTGGAATGTGTGACAATGGTGTTTTTCAGGAAGAGTACAGCTAGTCTAGAGAAATACAGAAAACTCAAATTCCTTCAGGGTGCTTCTCTGCCTACCTGTAGGTGTTGCTATCTCTGGGCATTTATTTAGTCAACATGTCAAGAAGAGAGAAAGAGAAAAGACAAAGAGCTCTGATAAATTTCTTTAAGAGTTTTGTAAGACTAAGAATAGATTTCTTTTAAGGCACAAGGAAACACACACACACCCACACACACATACACACAAAGCCACCTTAAAATGTGGACTGATGCTGACAGAAAGGAAAAGGAGGGGAGAAAAGGGAGGGGAGGGGAGAAAAAGGGAAGGAAGAGGAGGGGAGGAAAGGGGAGGATAGGGGAAAAAGAGGGGAAGGGAGGGGGAGAAGAGCAAACACCAGCTAGTTCATAATGGTGCCTTCACACTCTTGTTAAACTCATTAAGCTTTTTGTATCAGAGTGCATTGTCCTGCAGTGATCAGAAAATTCAACTAAAATTGGTGTAAGCAATTAAGAAGTACATTTATCACACCCCAGGGTGTCCAGAAGTGGGGCAGGTTGCAAAGTTGGCTGACTCAGTGGTTCAAGGCTGCCTTCTAGAACTGGGCTGTTTTCCTGTCTCTCCTTTGCTGTAGCTAGCAATACCTCCTGCTTAGGCTGGAAGCAAGGCAGCTGCCACATGTGACATCAGATCCACGCATAACCCACACAAAGAAAAAATAAGGACTTCGTTTTGAGAGTAAGATCTCTTTTTCTCGAGACCCTCTAGCAGACTTCTCGGACTTGGATCACATGCCCTCGTTCACTACACTGAAGGAGATCTACATTGCTTACAGCTTAGGGTGGAGGGTTAACTCTTAAAGCTCAAGGCCACAAAGAACTTACAAGAAGCCAGAAAGTTGTTCAGTATTCTCTTAGGAAGAAAAAAGAGAACAGATACAGGAAAACTAATCATATGCCCAAACGAGAATCGTTCTTTTCAAAATCACTACAGTTTGGTTTATTCTTGTCAGCTGGATTTTTGAGTACTAATTTCCTTGGCATTGAATTTATGACAAATTTCTGAAAATGCCTACGTCCCCACAGAGTCAGAACTTGAGGCTTAGAGCCAGTTTGTATCGTCTTTAGTCTCATGTCTGCAGAAGTTCTGTACTTGCCTTGTGTTGTCTTATTTTGTCTGGGAAGTAAAGCCTGGAACAATAAAAGACATGTTTCCTCCTGTTTTCCAGGAGGAAAACAGCCAGCTTCTTCTTCATGTGCCCTTCCTTTGTAATTCAGAGTCGTTCCTCTGTTAGTCCTTCAATAATGTTCTGTATATGACTGAGTTCATAAAAAATGATTCATCATGGAAGTTTCAGATCCTCCAAGACAGTGCCATATAATGTGAAATATTTTTCAGGGAAATTGATTTCTCAATTTTCACTTCATGGTTGACTTGCTGTGCAGTTGATAAATAAATAGCATGAATAATTTAGATGAAGATTTACTGCGAGTTACAGATATCCTTCTTTTTGTTTTTTTGAAAGTTATCTAAATATTCTGTTATCATAGAAGTAGGATCTGTACAATCAGAGAAACTGTTAGTGGAGCCCTCTCGATGTATTTTTTTATGAAGGAGTTTGCTAGACTTTAGAGAAGTTTATATTGGGAGTAGGTCAATTTACAATGAAATGAAAATAGTATTGACAAGTGAGTTTTCTGAGCTGAATATTATTCTTGATTCTTTATCACACAGTCTGATAAACCTCACACTTCCATTTATGCAGAGGAAGAAATTGTGGGTCCGGGAAGCTTCAAGGATTTAACCTTGGCTAAAGGTAACAAAACTGAGATTCCGGATTCAGTCATGTTTGGTGTATCTATGTTAGTCAACGGACTACAAGCTAAACAAGCTCACTTCTTTTAGTGTGTAGGCACTCGGTCACTGGTGCTGCAGCTCTTATGGTTTCTTCTTGGAGTGGGTCTCTGTAGACATGCTGTTGATTATGCTGACCATAAATACATAAGCCTCACTTTCATGTTCTGACGGCTATTTGGTTATTCAACATTCATGAGGTTCCTTCTCTTCTCTGTGTGCTGGCTTGGGATGGGTCAGTGCACCTGTGTCAATGGTCCTGGTCATCCTCCAGTGAGCAGTCATACCATTCATTACTTCAGATGAGGCACTTAATTGCAGGCGTGAGACCTTTCCTCACCTGGAAGAGCTCTCTCCCCTTCTGGCATGGTGACTCTCAGCTTTCGTGTTGACATTTGAGTGACAGGACAATGCTCTTTGCCCAGGTGACACAGATTGATAGTGCAAGAAGAGAATTCAGTCATATGTGTCTCTAGGCAAGTGCCATAGACTTTAGAGGATGATAATTCTGACAGCAAGATACCACTTGATATTGACCTACAGATGATTACCCAGCAGACTTAGTAAGAAAACATATTATGAATATTATTTTCGTGATACTCACCATTTTTATTGTCATATTATATATACTCCAAGAAACTGGGAATCAAAGAGCTTAACTTACTGCACAAAGTAGTACACATCACCCAAGATTTCTGAGTCCAAACCTGAATCTGAACTCATGAGACTGTATGAGACTCTCATATCACTTTTTCTTAGTTTAACCTATGTTTTATTCACTGGACATTTAACATCTTTTTTCTACTTTATTCTTTCCTTGGTAAATCTCTGTGAAACAAGAGTAAAGGCTACCATTCCTTAATAAAGTAGGTCAGTTTATATCAGGCATAGATCAACCACAGGGTGAACCTAGAGGACTTTGTTCTAAGCAAAATTAAGCCAGGTACACAAAGGACAAATGCGTCATGATCTCACTCATGTGCATTTGAGAAAATCAAATTCACAGAGGTGAAAGAAGAGGATGGTACTTGCTAGTGTCTAAGGGAAGGGGATGGGATGGAAGTTGTTAGTCAAAGGTATGAAGCTTCAATTAGACAAGAAGTAAGTTTCTGCAGTCTGTTGAGCAACATGGTGACCATAGTTGACAACGGTGATTTCAAATTGTTATTGATATGAGTAGATTTTTAAATATTTGCATCCAAAAAAGTAGATGAGTTGATAGTTATGTTAATTGGATTGATTTATTTATTCCTTAATGTATGCATACAATGCAATGCTATACTGTGCTGTTAAATAAATAATATATTAATATATTACTTATTATTTATCAACAAAAAGTAAAATAAATCAAAATGAGACCAGTATCTAAGGGGGGCTCTGTGAGCTAACTAACTTGGCAAGTTTTCTTCTAAATCATTTTATGTAGATAAAATAATGCTCAGAAGGCTTTAAAGAAGTTTGACTTGGATAACTATGACAGAATCCATAATAAAAAACTAATAAAACTAGCATGTGTTCACAACATTCTGCTGTGGTTTCAAATGCACAGATAAGTCCTTCCTCATTCCCATCTCATTGTGGATTGTAGGAGTCCAATGTGTTTTCCATAGACCCACAGGCCCACAATAGTCCCTGTGGTCTTTTCTTTGTCTCTGAGGTTGCTAAGTACTATGATGTGTGCAAAGATAACTCAATCACATTAATTTGTCAAATTAATCATACAGTGCTAAGTATCACTTTTGGAGTGATGTTTAAGTGATGCACATTGGCAGAATTCATACCACAATGTAATATTTTTTGTAAAACAGTTTTTTATTACATTTTTTGCCAAGTTATACAAGCTCAATAGTACTCCCTTCTTCTCCCTCCCCCTTCCCTTACCCTATTTTCCCCCATTTCACTCTCCCCTTTCCCCCTCCCCCCTCCTTCTCACCACTTTTCCCTCCCCTCCTCCTCATTATGACTTTATTTAACCCCTTGCCTGTAAGGATCCTACTGCCCGAAGCCTTTTCCTCGGTGATCAGTGCAGATTTTGGAGGTTGTTGACATGTTAGCCATTGTGCAGGTCCAGTCACATTGTGGCTATATCCTGGCTGCTGCAGCCCTGACTCTTGTACATCATTGGTCCTCCCCATCTTTTGGCTTTTACAGTCTTTCTGCCCCCTCTTCTGCAAGGTTCCCTGAGCTTTAGGTTGGGGAGAGATTTGGCTTGTCTGGTTCTGGGTGAATATTGTAGGGTCTTTGGTGTTCTGAATTATGTTTTTTTGTTGTTTTCAGTTTTACTGTTCCTGCACACCACAGCATAATTTCAATCTCTGAGAAGTTCATCAGTTAATGAATTGATTTAACTTTGTTAATCCAAAGTTTCTCAAACTTATTCTGTGATTGAACACTTCCAATGAAATTTCTGCCCTTGCGGTTAGTACTACCCAAGTAAACAGCTTTGTTTCTTTTATATTTTTTTTCATACTGCTGAAAGATTCTATAGTAGAAATTAAAAACAGAACTTGACGCTATGTTGGAATTGAATGAAACTCCTCCACATTGGAGAAAAAAACCAACTCCTCCAGGTTTTCTCCTTGATGAGACTACAACAAGGATTTTTATTTAGCCCAATAGCTCCTGGTTCAGATCTGTGGTCCAGATAGCCAGAGGCTGTGACAATTAGACAAAGGTGTCAACTTGACAGTCGTTAGCTGAGCTTGGGGCATGGCTGGGAAAAACTGATAGTTAAGGCAAGCCTTTGAGCAAGACTGCAGACCGTCTTATTGATATGGAAGACTAAACCCATACTGGGTGGTACATTCCAGTGATGAGCTGAATAAAAGGATGCAAGAGGGAGGGACTTACCTTGTCTTTTGCCCTGTTTGACTTGCTATGTGGGTTTCATTGTTGGTCCGCTGCCCTCTTTCCATAATGCTTACATTTGTTACTGAACCCGGCTACTTTGACAGTCCAACACAGTTTTGGTTGGTAAATCCTTGAGTCTTCAGCAACAAACTAGGACTGCTGAATTATTCAGCTCAAGAACTAAGCAGATACAGACAGCTGCTATTGGAGTACTCATATTTTATCTTGTAAGTCAATCTAATAAATTCCCTTTTATATATATATCTATTCTGCTGGTTTTGTTTCTCTAGAGAGTCCTGATTAATACAAAGACACCCATCATGTTATCCATGTGCCAAAGAAGAATTTTCCATCAGTTCTATTGGAGACTTTCTCTTCTCCCTGCTGATGCTAAGTGCTAGGATTGAGCTGCCAGTGATCCTGGTGTTTATACACTTGACGAAAACTTAACACTGATCCTTAGTGACAATCCTGGAGTCTGTGAGTCTTCAGAATTTGAAGCAGCATGTGCTATCCTCTAATCTTTTGGTTATATGAGCAAGCACTTTCTTTTTATCTTTTCTTTCTTTTTTCATTCTCTTTCTCTTTTTCAATTCTTTCTCTCTCAACTTCCTTTTCTCCCTTCTTCCCTTTTCTAATAGATGGAGTTCTCTGCTGTCTTTGAATTGTAAGATTGCTGATTCATCATCTCTCTTCAATAAACCATTGCCCCTTTAAAGTTCTGCACTGTTAAGATACTAAATAATAGAGGATGTATCAGTAAGTGTGGCACAAGCTAGTAACTTCATACAGTGCTTATGTAGACGAGGCATTTGAGACTCTATTCATTTTACAGCCCTGCAGTCCCACAGCAAACATATCTCTCATCTACGAGGACAAGTTTCCTGGAATATTTATTGATGGTTTTAATAACTACACATAGCTTCATCTTTCAAAGAGGGGTCATATTTCTTTATTTCTTTAAATATTGACTGCTAGTTATCAACCAGAAACTTGGAATTAAGAAGGAACTCTGTTTTTAGGTAGCTCATACTCTTATGGGGTAAACTTTGGAAATGGATATGAAAAAATGTGAAATAAACATTTTGTTTGGGGGGAGACAAAGAAATCCTGACATTTGGCAACTGTGGGAGCTTCTCTCACAGTTGCCAAATATATATAGTGAAGCTAAAAGTTGGAAATCTAAAAACATTAAATATTTAGAAATGTTTACATTAGATCTCATAATTACATCGTTTCTTTAAACCTTTGAAAAATCTGGTTGTGTATCACCATGGAAACTATGGTCAAGAAGTTGGTGACAGCTCTCCCTTCCATGTGGTATGAAACAGGCACAATCTAACTTCACACCCCTTTCTCAATAACACCCACTCACCTCTGTTGTCTGCTGTCTCCTGAATACATTTGTACCTGTAGCCTTGGTATATCTAGTGGCTGACAGGATCTCAGAGAGAGATTCAGTGATCTCTCAATACACCTGCTGATTGAAACACCTTTCAAAGGGTCATATGTATAAAAATGGAAATGATCAGGAGCTATGTCCTGACAGTTCATTCAGAGGAAGAGAGTCAGTCCTGCATTGTTTTCCTTTCATTACCCTCACCTGGGGTACAGAAGTGTAATAGTTCCATTCTCTCCATAACCTATGCTATGGTCAGGCCATAAATCTCTTACAAGTAGAAATTTGAGTTCAGTATTTGTTCTAATTATACACAGGTCTACTTGACAGCTTTCTTTAAGGCAGACTTGATTCAGTAGATTTAATCTCAGTGCGTGGAAGAGCCTGGTGGGAAGGCAAGATTCTAATATTGAATAGCTTTATGCTTTTTACCAATTTGTATTGCAGGTTACTCTTTTATATAATGAAGAATTTAAACAAGATAATAGATAATATCTAGCTTCCTACCAGCTTCAACTTATAAGCACACACTGTTTGCATAGGGAGAGAATGCAGCATTTAACTTAGTACTTAGAATCAGGGAGTTACATTCTAGTTTCACCACAAATTACCCATAGGACTTTGGACAGATTTACAAATTCTTTAAGCCTCTATTGCCCCACCTTGTCATAAATGGGAATGTGACATAGAGCAGAAGGAGAGAATCAACACTTGACATGATGCCTGACACATACAGTAAGACTTTAATAAGTGGTAACTTCTTTAAAAAGTGTTATGTACCCTGTCTTTATTTCCAGTTGTTTCATGGCTTCTTTGGTTTCCATACACTACTTTTACTTACTAGTGAATTAATATTATGGTACTGGCAGCAAAAGTCCTCCCTTTTAAGAATACCGATTTATTACCAGTGAAAATTTAAAACTTAATAGTGTTAATGAGTGGTCTTAGTGGCAACAATAATGTCATGATTTGAAATGTGTTCTTTACAGGCTTGTGTGTTTGGGAAGGTTATGACACCTTTAGGAGGTGGAGCCTTGCTGGAAGAAGGCAGTTAGAAGGGGTGGGATTTGAGGTTGGTTAGGCCCACCCTGCTTGAGTATGTGAGTCTGTTTTTGAATTTGCATGCAGCAGCTCTATATCACCATGAAGGATGTAACTTTGCTTGTCTCCAGTTTCTGATAGCCAGCTATGCCTTTTCTGCCATGAAAGTAGCTCCCTTCTGGAAACATAAGCTGAATAAATCTCCCTTTTTCCTTTAATTTGCTTGACTTTGGATGTTCTCTCACAGCCATAAATAAGAGTAACTACTGTTATGAGGGTGGCTACCTGCCAGGAACGGAAGCTTCGGATGCAAATATTGATCAAAAAAGCTGATTTTTTTTTATTACTCTAACTAGAGGGCCCCAGATCTCTGGTCAAAAACCAGGAGCCAGAAGCAACCAAAGATGGGGTTCAAACAGAAGAGAAAAAAGGGAAAAGGAGAGCCCTGCCTTATTAATGGCATACCTAAGGATTGTGACAGTCTCCCAGATGGGCTATCTACTGCATTTGCTAAGGAAGGGAAGCAGGAGCTGATACTGAGATCATTACTTGTCATAAGGACTGATGTTTGTCGAAGGGAGAGACCAATTTTTTAGCTCTTGGACTTTCAATTCCTGTGAGCTTCTTTACAGGAAACTCTTAACTCTCAGGGAAAGGGAGGGGAGAAGCTTAGGACAATTTCCTTGCTAATATTTCATCATATTTCATTAGTATAAAAGTTGGTACTGAGTAGTGGGGTATTGTTGTGAGATTAAGAACATCTGGTACCATAACATGAAGTGTTTGAAGTTGGGAGAAATTTGTGAAGTTGTTGTTTGTGAGAGAAATTGGTACCCAGCAGTATGGCAATTGTTGTGATGTGGCTAGTATGCCTTTGGAACTGGTTATTGGGAGAAATAAGCATTTTGTGCTGAGAAAGCCTTTGCATCTTAGTGAACAGACTATAAGGACCAAAAGGACATTCTTTTTTTTGGTATTTCACCTGTTTTTTTTTTTATTTTCACTCATATAGACTTAACAGGTACACCCGTCCCCTCCCTCCCTCCAACCTCCCACCATCCTGTGCACCCCTCCTCTCCCCCTCTCTTCCCATCTCCCAGTGCCTCCCCCTCCCATGCCCAGAGCATCCTTAAATGTGCATGCCCAACTCTCCTCTGGGTCCTACTTTCCGATGAGGTGCAAGGACCCAGTGGTATTTTCCAGAACCCTTTCCTGTGTCCCACATAAGCATAGGAACATTACTGTGGCTGTCAATCCCTTGCCTCTAAGGATCCTAGTGCCTTTAGCAAATGCTAGACTTTGTGGGGTCAATAGTGTGTTGGACATTGTGCAAGGCATGCAAAGTCCAATTATGATTGCTTCGGCTCTAACTTGTATGGAGTATCTTGCATATCATTACTCCCCAAAAGGCCACTCTTATAAGAGGTTGGAAGAGAGCAATGCTGTGAGAGATGCAGGCAGTGGAAACCCAGCTTGTGATGGTCCAGAGGGGAATAAAAACTGAGTTTGGGACTTGAGTGGCGAGCCATGTGTTGGCAGAGAGTTTAGTGAAGTTTTGCCCTTATTCTGAAAGCCTGTTTGAAGTTAAACTCTAGTACTTGGTGGAAGAAATTTAGTCTTGACAATGTGGTATGGCTACTTTTTAGTGCTCTTGTTCAGAGTTACAAAAACATCAAGGAATCAAATAGAAAGAAGCAAAACTGTAGGTCTGATGGGGGAAAAATGCAATGGCAAATTTGAAGAGCTGAACCAGGAAGAGGTAGAGAACCAAATGGTGACTGTTGTTAAGCAGATTAGCTTCATTAATAAATCAAAGCCTGCTTTTCATTTGGATTATAAAAGAGACCCTATCCTGAGGGCAAGATCCTGAGAGAAGATCTCACTGATAAGATTGCAAATCTTTTGGGAGGAATGAGCTGCAAATCTTTTGGGAGGACTGAGCTAAAGGGTAGGACTCTAAATGAAAGCTCTATCCCTCCTCCAAAGTAAAGGCCCAAAAGAAGTTTTGCCTACAGTCAGCACAGAGAAGCTGAACCAGCTGCGAGTCAAGGGAGCAAATGCTGTAGTAGAACTTGGCAATATTTTCCATGTGGTGCTGGCTTCAGAAACATCAAAGATGCAAGAAGGAGGAGCTGAATCCCCCCTCCAAGGTTTCCGAAAATGTCAGAATCTAGGCAGCATATGGCAGAAAGCCTGCACTTTAGAGGTCTAAGAATAGTTTGTGCTGTAGAGTTGCCATTGAGAAGTAAAGATGTTACAGATGTCAGAGCCAATGTAGAACATCTGTCAAGGACAGCTACATACTCTGGGAAGAGCCAGTCCAAGAGAATAATGTGTTCTATGGCCTGGTGCATTGGAGGGGTGGAACTGAATCCCTTTGGAACTGAGATGATTTCAACAAGAAGATTTGGACCAACAGGATTTGGAGTTTGTCCTGCCAGTTTTGCTCTCATTATGGACCGATATTTTCTGGATATGTCCCCATTCCTCCCTTTAGGAACTGAGATGCTTATTCTGTGCCATTGTATGTTGGAAGTATGTAACTTGTCTTTTGATTTTACAGGAGGGTTTAGACTTTGAACTTTTGGACCATGTTGTGATTATTGATTAAGTCTGTGTTGAGACTTTCAAAGTTGAATTGAGTATAGTTTGAGTAATGAGATGTCAATATCAATGGGGGCCAAGGGTGGAGTGTCATGGTTTAAAATGTGTCCCCCACAGTCTCATGTGTTTGGGAAGGTGTAGCCTTACTGGAGGAAGGCAGTCACAGGTGGTAGATCTTGAAGTTGGTTAGCCCCACCTTACTTGAGTGTGTGAGTCTGCTCTTGGGCTTGCATGCAACAGCTCTCTGTCTCCATAAAAGATGCGACTTAATCTGTCTCCAGCTTCTGCCAGCCAGCCATGCCTTTTCTGCATGAAAGACTGTAGCATCCCTCTGGAACCATAAGCTAAATAAATCTCCCTTTCTCCCATTAAATTGCTTAACTTTGGGTGTTCTCTCACATAACAGGTAAGAGTAACTAGTACATATGCCCTGTCTTTATTTCCAGTTGTTTCCTGGCCTCTTTAATTTCCATGCACTTTTACTTACTAGCAAATTAATATTGTGAAATTGGCATGGAAAATGAAACTCCTTCCTTTTATGAACACTGATTTATTACTAATGAGAACTTAAAATTTAATAGAGTTAATGACTAGTCTTAGTGGAAGTAATTCAAACAACTAAATAAGCCCATCAGCAGGATCTCCAGAGTCTAGCACTGCATGCACTATGTAGGGGATGATCAATACATGCTATGCAATTAATCTTTTAGAGTCTATTATCAGGATTATTTTCAGAATAGTGAATACTTACTAATAACTTAGCTGTGTCTAACAATCTGTTCTAAATGCTTTAATTTGGCTCTCCATATCTCTGGGTTCCACTAACTACTGGTTGGAAATTGTCTGGAAACCTTGTATTTATACTGAATGTAAGTTACTGAAACAGCAGACTGCTTACCCTGCCTCTATTCTCTTAACCCTATCACACAGTAACATTTACATAGAATCTATATTATATTGGTTATTATTTGTCATCTGGAGATGCTTTGCATAGTGCATATCCAAACACCATGTCATTTTGTATGGGGTATTTGAGGACCCCAGGCTTTGGTATCTGTGTGGAGTCCTGTGAGGAAATAATTCCTCATGGTTATAAAAAAGAGCTGTGTGCATTCTAATTTAATTCTGGTTCTTGGCTATGTTATTTACATATGGCAAAATGAAGGCTTAGAAGAGATAACTAATTGGTTCAAGATCACACATCAAATAAGATGACAAAATAAGAACTTAGCTCCTGGCTTCACTTTCCCTGCAACTGGCAATCTTTGCCAATTTACACTCTGGTGAGGTGTCTGGTAGTGGTACTTCTTGCCTACTAGTGAGATAAGATAACAGTACTCACCAGAAATTGAGTCTTCCCCCAGTTACTAGCTTGCTGGGCATTTTAATTATTGTGATTTCTATTCTATAAAATCAAAATCCAATATCATTGTTGGATTTGTCCATATTATTAACTATCTAAAATTTTCACTCAGGTGGACTTGCCAGATGTGGTTATACCTCTGGCTGTGTTTGAGAAGTTCCTCATACTTGTTATTGTTTCTGGTTATATTGTTATATTCCTGGTAGGGAGGCTATAAATGGCAACAGAAATATGGGACTTGACTTTGAAAGGAGGCTGCCAGGAATGTATGAGAAAGCAGATGAACCATTGCAGAAGTCTATATTAAGCTAAGTTTTGTAAAAGAGCAATCTGTCCCTCCTTCTCTCCTTCCCTTCCTCCCTGCCTCCATCTATTCTCCTTACTTTATATAGTGGTCTTTGGCTTTTGAGACCACCAGTGACCCATCTAGAGGTGATCAAACATGACATTTGGAAACTGGAAAAGAAGCAGAGAGTCCTCTTGTGCTGTGCTCTCTAATCTTTTATTTTTATTTTTTTCATGCTCCTCAATATGCCTGGCCTGATTGAGGACACCCATTAGACTCAGAGATCACCACCCTTTCCCCCTCTTCAACTATATTTAATGAACAAGTATATCTTGTTTGTGTGACGTTTAATTTTATACAATGTTAATTTAAGAAATGGATTAGTACAGTGGGTATATTAATGGCTCTGTCTCTTCAATCCATTACTGAGCTGTCGGTTTATCCCTGAGGAAATATTGCTGGACCAAGACCATTGCTCAATAAGAGTAATTTTGCATCGCCGATGGCTGTGCCCTTGTTTTGTCAAGGCTGCACCATGGGCATTCTTTATTTACTACGAATCCAGATTGCACTGCTTGGAGAATGCTCTCCCCACCCTGCTGGTATCACTGCTCTGTCTTCATTGTTGAGCCATCCCTCAGATAGGATGGAGAGCATTTGTTCTTCTGTTTTAACCTGTTTCCTTTCTTGATTTTCATAGTCAGAGCAAGTGCTCTTCCTTGCTCATGGCTCTGGATCCTTCTGACTCACTGTAGGACCTGAGCCTCTGTGTTTACTTCCCTTTAGCTCTCTTTCCTGTTCTATTCCTCTCTCTCACTTTCCAATCATTCCAATTATTTATGCCATGTTTCTTGATCATGTGTATCTTTTTATTACTTTTGGATGTATGTGTGTGTGTCTTTTTATTAATTTTGGATGTATGCATGTGTGTGTCAGAGAGAGAAAGAGTGAGAGAGCAAGAGTGAGAGAGAGAGGGGGGGCACTATGTGTTACTGTACAGGACCAAAGGTGACTTTAGAAATCATCCTGGATTGTTTTTATCTCCTTTTTTCTTCACTCTGAGAGGAAGTATAGGCTGCCACCATTTCTGCCTGGCATTTTATATGAGACTTGGGATCTGAACTCAGGATCTTCTGCATGTAAAGCTGAATCTTAACCCTTGAGCCATTTCTCCAAATCTCTTATGTCGTTTTTAAAACATGCATTGCTGTTTTGTGTGCATGTAATTATATTTGTTTATTTATGATTAGGGAGATTAATTTGTTTATATGAAAAATAATACACAAAGTGCATTAATTATAACTAGAAATGTAAGGACAAATCAAGTCATACTTATATTCACAGCAGATATTCTTTTAAACTGTGCAAGTCAAATGATGTCAAATACTTTAATATTAGTTGTTCTTTTTTATAAATCAGTGTAGTGCTTCTAGGATCTCCTTGTTTCTCACTATAAACCTACTTCTTTTCCATGAGTCTCCCTCCTGCTTTGGAGATCTTTGGCGTATATTGCCCACTAATTTTCATCTGGGTTGCTATTGGTGGAATGTGCCTGGGACCTTGCTGGGGCAAAGAGGATATAAAGCAAAAAGATTGGGACTGGGTCATAAGGGGTGAAAAATGACACAAACTTATCAAATTCATTTGTGAACTCTGAAAGAATATAAAATAAATTAAAAAATAAATAGTTATAAGAAAATTTAGAAAAATGAGTTCATGTAGCTTTCCCAAAGAGAAGGAAAATCAATCTCCATTACTACCTGTGCATTGAATATTTTCTTCTGTTTCTTTTCTTGTTCCCATGTCCTGGGAACAAGCATCAGTGACCAGCACACTGATTCACTCTGATCATTCAGTTTTAACACAGGAGAATGTGGTAGGCCCAGGGGACTCTCTATGGGGTTTTTGTAGAGTCCTGGGTCTAGTGATAGGAGGCAAGGGATGACTAAAATATTGTCTGTTACTTCCAGAAAAATGCAGTGATAATTTCTTGTGGAGAGGTAAAAGCACAATGCAATGCTGTCATGGATGCAATAGTAAAGAAAGCTTTATTGGAAGAACAGGCCTCAAATTCTTCATGAAGAATATGGTATTGATAATAATTACACCATGAGGTTGCTGAGTTAATACGAGATAGTGTATGCAATCTGTTTGGCACTGTGCATCATACATTGGTAAATGGTATTTGGTAAAATTAATGTTCTAACTCCAAGTCCAGCGTTCCACTTACAATACAATGATCTGCTCTCTAGCATGAAGATCTGTTATTTCATTAATGTTAATATTACATGGATTATCTGAAAACACAAGAGAACCTTAGGGATAGGGACTGATGCCCGGTACTTAATTGTGAGCAGATACACACATGCTTCTTGTGCAATAAACTGTGAAAACTCAGGGCCTAGATACAGCTTATTGTAATCAAATACAACTCTCCACAAAGTTCTTCCAATCAATAGTCATGGTTGTAACACGGTCATTACGCACAAATGCTATGGGCACATCTTCTAAATATTAGTACGCTTGCCAGCAGACCATGCTTTAATTTTCCAGTTGTTCTGTCTGTTGTTTTTTTTTTTAATAATTCCTGTGTCACTGACATCCATCCATGTGAGTGAGAGGATTACAGAGAGAAGAGGGAACTTAGATAAGTTCTCATATTCAAGGCCCAGAGTGCACTTCAGACCCTGTGCCAGGGCACAGAGCTTAGTGATGATACCTTCTTAGCAACAGATGCACATGTAGTTACCATCAAGCCTTACCTGCTCATATGTATGTCAGCTTTCTGCTCCTGTAACAGATACCCAAGACAAACAACTCATAAAGGAAAAAGACTTGTTTTGAGCTTCCAGTTTTGGAGACCTTACTCCATGGTTAGTTGGTCTTATTGCTCGTGGGCTTGGGAGAAGCTGTATACTGTGATAGCAATGCTAGTTAGAGAAAAGCTGCTAATCTCATAATTGGGATGAGTCAGAGAGAGAGAGACAGAGAGAGAGAGACAGAGAGAGAGAGACAGAGAGAGAGAGACAGAGAGAGAGACAGAGAGAGAGACAGAGAGAGACAGAGAGAGAGAGACAGAGAGAGAGACAGAGAGAGAGACAGAGAGAGAGAGAGAGAGAGAGAGAGAGAAAGAGAGAGAGAGAGAAAGAGAGAGAGAGAGAAAGAGAGAGAGAGAGAGAGAAAGAAAGAGAGAGAGAGAAGAAAGAGAGAGAGAGAGAATGAAGAGAGAGAGAGAAAGAGAGAGAGAGAGAAAGAGAGAGAGAGAGAAAGAGAGAGAGAGAGAGAGAGAGGAGAAGAAAATAAAGGATCAGGGGGTCATCGTCAAGTTCAAAGGCTTACTGCTAATGACTAAGCTTTAATAGCTCCTATGAGTACTCAACCTCTTGAAGTTCCTCCAGGTCTCAATAGCACCAAGCCTTTGGGAAAAAATCCCAAATACAAACTTATGGAATCAGGGCAGCAAGACTTGGAGCTCAGGACACATAACCTGTCCCATAGAGTTTGTCTCAAAGGAACTCCTGACAACCCAGGCAAGGTTGCCTTTTGTTGAGCTTGGGATAACCTTTATTCTTTGACTTGGAATTGTACTGCAAGGCTCAACCCATCCCATTGCTTCCTTCTGTGAGTGGTTTTCCAGTAGCACACAGACCCACCTACTTGCTCACCTGTCACCCATGTGGTGTGGAGTTTTCTCTCAACAACTGTAAATCCCTCAATGACAGATCCTCACAGATACTGTTTGCCAATAGCTCCTTTGCCTCAGTGTAGCATTTTCCTTTCTGCAGATGAATGTTAGTGACTGAGTCTGAGTCACAGAGAGCAAAGTCTGCAACAGCTAACTGGGTTATGTTAATTCCCTATTTCTTCTTCTGTGCATCAGGAAAAGGAACTGTTGTGCTTTCTTATCAAGAATGAGTATGATAACATATGCAAGTATTATGTAATGGTTACTCTTAATTATTGCTGTGAGAGAACACCTAAAGTCAAGTAATTTAAGGGAGAAAGGGAGATTTCTTTAGCTTACAGTTCCAGAGGGGAGAAACAGACTTTCATGGCAGAGGAGACATGGCTGGTGGCTGAAACGGGCGGGCTGTCACTCCCATCCACGTGGCTGAACGCTAGAGGAGTCCTGGAGAGTCTCTCTTCTTCCCAGTCTCCTGTTCTGTGTTTTCCTTTTATCTGGTCCACTACTGGGAGGTTCCAATCAGATCTAGGAGTTCCCATCAGATCTAGGGCTTGTCTTTGTATCAAAAATGTGTTGATCTGGATAATCTCTTCAGGTGGTCTCAGCTGATCTTAGTTAATGCCAGGTGTGTCAAGTTGACAGCCAGGATTAACTGTCACACTTACAATTTTGGAATATAGGAAGAATTTGATGTTTAGTATGAATCACCCAACATGAGCAGTAGAACACTGTAGGTAAGGTATAAAACCACGCCAGGAGATCACCTGGGTGTTAGAAAAGCAATGGACTGTATGAGGCTGGCTGCAAGTCCGCTTGGCTTGTTGGAGGTGAATTAGTATTTTGAAAGTCTGGCCCCTTCCACTGTGCACAGGCAAATGGTTCTGTGCCCTTCCCGTAGCATGTACTTATGGAGGGAGGGAAGGCACGAGGGTTGATCTCAGTCAACGTGGGACATCTTCGGCCCTGTTGCGCCGATGGGGAACAGGACCAGTCAGAAGCCAGGGAGTTGCACCTGTTAACCACCTCTTCAGCAGCTCACTCTGGGAGCCTACAGGTTGTGAACTGCTGCTGTGTTTCATGTGGGGATGATAATGGGCATCTGCATTTTGCCCCACCAGTGTCACAAGTCTGATCTGGGAAGCATTTCACAACCTGGTAAATGGGAACCAAAGCCTGCAAATTGACAGAGCTTCCTGCCATTGAGCAGGGATGGGATCACTTGCCAGTTGTGTTCCAAGAGTCGCACTCCCTGAGAAGTAAAACACTGGTAGGTCAGCAGCACAAACGTAAGGAGTTAGCTTCTTCTTTTCCAGCAGACTTTTATGCTATTGCTAGAATAGGCTGCCGCTCTTATTACAGGAAGTGTGTCTTTCATGTCTTGCATATGCACTGACCCTTTACATGAAAGCCTCTTACCTTTGCGGGCAATGGCTCTTCTGAGCATTGAGTTAAACACTTGTGTCCTTGTTCTGAGCCAGTGCAGTGTCTGCTTAGGAATTATTTGTTGAACAAAGGTTGAGTGACAAAGAGTGGCAAACATATCAGAGAGCTGCTGCCTTTATGCACTTCAGAGTTCAAGTGAGAAAAGGATTTCATTCTGTTCTGTACAGGATGATCAACTCTGTGAAATGGGTATTTGTAGCTAAGTAAGTCACAGCTGAGAAATGCTGCTTCATGTCTTACGTCACGTCATGCATCAGTTAATAGTAAAAGCAGGATTTAATCCTAGCCCCTGCACTCTTTAACTTTAAAACTTATTACACTTTATAGGTGAATATTTGCTTGTAGGTGATGTTTTTAATAAGTGAGCAATTTGAAGAATGTATCAAGCAGACTAATAAGTAGGAATAAGCTACAGTTGGCTGCAGTATGGTACAGGGTATTATGACTCATCTGGGGTGATTGAGGTAAGAATTACATTATTCCTCATAAGTAGTGGCTAGTCCTCCAGATGTAGGGATGAAGCCTTGTTTTTCAGCATAAACTCAAACCTCCTGCCTCTCAAAGGGCAGCTGTCCTAGGCTGATTCTAGAACTCTTGCATCTGAATTGTTACCATAGATCTCTAAGCTATTTTAAAAAATATTGTTCTATCTGTCTGTCTGTCTGTCTATCTTGTCTATCTATCTATCTATCTATCTATCTATCTATCTATCTATCTTCTATCTATCTATCTTCTATCTATCTATCTTCTATCTATCTATCTTCTATCTATCTATCTTCTATCTATCTATCTTCTATCTATCTATCTTCTATCTATCTATCTTCTATCTATCTATCTATCTATCTATCTATCTATCTATCTATCTATCTATCTATCTATCTATCTATCGTGTGTGTATGTGTGTATGTGAGTGTATCGGAGGACACTGTATGTCCCTGTGGAGTACCAAGGGTGATTTTGAGAATCTTCCCAGATTGTTTCTACCTCCTTTTTGCTTTGCTCTGGATTTCTCAGGCTTTGCCCACCACTGCAGGAAGTGCAGGGCTCCACTGTTTCCATCTGGTCATTTTTATGTGGGACCTGGGATCCTAACTCAGGACTTTCTGCTTAAGATGTAGTAGAGTCTTAACCTCTGAGCCATCGCTCCAGCCCAGCTATTATTTATTTATTATTTTTTTAAATGTAGACTAAAGACTGAGATGACATGTATCATGGTTAGGCACAGGTGTCAACTTGACTGTTGAGGGTTTGAGCTCTGGGCACATTTGTAGAGAATTAGTGGTTGGGTTAAGCCCAGAGAAAATCTACAGGAGATTGTCTAGCTGATGAGGAAGGCCTAGCCCATGGTGGGTGGGACTAAGCCCTGAACAGATGAATAAAATACTGAGAATCAGTTGAGGAAGTTGGCATTCTTGTGTACACTTGGCCAGACATGTTGGTCTAGCAAGTAAGGATCCCTCTTTCAGGCATTATGTGGTGATGGTGTGGCCAGTTCCCTTGGCCCTGGTGTTGGTGCATGCTTAGTCCCGTCAAGCTGGACTAAGAACTGTAACCAGTAATTGTAAGAGAAAATAAATCCCTTTAAGCTGTTTTATGGTGATTTATCAGCAACCATGCAGGCTGACTGCAACAACATGTCAGGCAACATTCATTCAGGATAGCAGAAGTCACATTGATGTTTTGAACAGGAAAACATTTAGCAAAAGGGATTAGAAGGTTTCACTACTGTTCACAAGGCAGGAGCAAAGGCCATTCCACGCTTGCAGAATTCTAACGATCAGGCATTGCAGATGTCCTCAGGAGGACCCAACAGTATTATGCTTGTCATTTTGACTCCAAGACCACCTACATCTACCTTCTCTAGGCACAAACTCCACCTTCTCTCTGATTTTCAGGTTTCTTATTGGCTACTTCTTACTGACAAAACTCAATAGGGCTTTGGGCAATGCTACCGCCAAGTTTTCAGCTTCCCTAGGCTACCGTCAAAAGAACGAGACAGTTACAAGTCATATTTGCAACAGGTTGTGGCCTTCTTTATTATTGCTGATCTTATTGCTAGCTAAATTATTAATGTTCTTTTGCAAATTTATCTTTCTTTTTTTATTTCCTCTTATACAAACATAACAGGTACACCGGTCCCCTTCCTCCCTCCACCTGCCCCCAATCCCCCTACTCCCCTGTCTTCTCCCCCTCTCCCGCCATCCCCTAGTGCCTCTCCCCAGTGGCTCCCCCCCTAATCTCCGGGGCATCCTTTAATGAGCATGCCAAACTCTCCTCTGGGTCCTCCACTCCGATGAGATGCAAGGACCCAGCAGCATTTCCCAGAACCCTTTCCTGTGTTCCCTTAAGCTTAGGAACACTACTGTGACTGTCAGTCCCTAGCCTCCAAGGATCCTAGTGCCTTTAGACTATGCTAGACTTTGTGGGGTCAGTAATGTGTTGGACATTGCGCAGGTCATGCAAAGTCTTATTATGATTGCTTTGGCCCTAACATGTGTGGAGTATCTTGCATATCATTACTCCTCCCATCCTTGTGCTCTTACAATCTTACCAACCCCTCTTCCACAAATTTCCCTGAGCTTCAGGATGGGGAGAGATTAGGTTGGCCCAGTTCCAGGTGGTTGATATAGAGTCTCTGATGTTCTGAATTATGGTTTGTTGATTTTTTTTTCAGTTTTGTTGCTCCTGCAATGCCCTTGGCTCCATCCTGATGGGTATTGGATGTCACCCCCTGGCCACAGATAAAAACCTGTTAAATTAGAGTCTTGTTATAAGAGTATATTCAAAGGTAGATGGAATAGAAGTAGGAGACCGTGGTGAGAGAGGGGTCAATCACCCATTTGCAAAATCGTTACTTTCTATCTGGCAGTCTATATGCCCTCCCCTTCTGGTGAGATCATACCCCATCAGTTGCAAATGATCAGGAACGAAAGTCTGTGAGCTTAACCAGATGTCTTATTACTTACTTGCAGTCCTTGATGGTGGTCTATTTTCTGTGCTGTAACATGGTCCCCTCTCTCCTTGTTTCCCCTCCTTCCCCATCCCTCCTGTTTATAATCTTTACAATTACTGTAGGTATTACAGAGATTTGTCTTTGAGTGTCTCTAAGTGGGTTTGGTACTAGGATCCACCAATTAGGGAGTAGATACGGCACTTAATTTTCTGTGTCTGGCATACTTCACTCAATATAATTGTTTCTAATTCCATCCATTTCCCAGTAAATTGCATTAATTCATCATTTTTGATGGCTGAGTAGTATTCCATTGTATAAATGTACCACATTTTCCTTATCCACTCCTCAACTGTTGGACATATGGGGTGATTCCATGACTTTGCTATTGTAAACAGTGCTGCTATGAACATGGTCATGCTTGTGATATCGAAGTGAATTTTTGCTGTATGGGGGGTTATTCCCAAAAGTGGAATCGCAGGGTCATATGGCATTTCGATCTTTAACTTTTTTAAGAATCACCAAATGGCTCGCCAGAGTGGTCGTATAAGCCTGTGTTCCCACCAACAAGAGCTCCCTTCTCTCCACATCCTCTCCAGCATTTGGTGTTGTTTGTATTGTGGATTTTTGCCATCCTGACCGGGGTGAAATGATATCTCAGGGAAGTTTTGATTTGCATTTCCCTGATGGCTAAGGATGTGGAGCATTTTTTAAGACATTTGTTAGACATTTTAATTTCGTCTCTGGTAAAGTTTCTTTTAAGTTCTAAGGCCCATTTTATAATTGGCACATTTGTTTCCTTAGTGTTTAGTTTTCTAAGTTCTTTGTGCACTCTGGACAGCAGAGCTCTATCAGATGTGTGGTTAGTGAAGATTTTCTCCTATTCTGTGGGTTGCCTGTGCTCCAGTTACAATCTCTTTATCTGAACAGAAGCTCTTTAATTTCACAAGATCCCATCTGTTGAGAGTTGGTAGCAGTGACTGTGCCATTGGATGTCTGTTTAGGAACTGTTGGCCTAGCCCAATAAGATCAAGGGAGTTCCCTACCCTTTCAGCTATGGTTTTTATAGTCTCTAGCCTCATATTGAGGTCCTGATCCATTTGGAATTAATTCTTTTTTTTTTAACATTTTTATTATTACTTCTGCTCATACAAACTTAATAGGTAGACCAGTTCCCTCCCCCCTCCTCCTCCCCCCGAACCCCCTGCTTCCCCTCTTTCCCTCCCCATCTCCCAGTGCCTCCCCCCCAATTCCCAGAGAGTCCTTTATTGTATATGCCTAACTCTCCTCTTGGTCCTCCTTTCCGATGACGTAAAAGGACCCAGTGGCATTTCCCTGAACCCTTTCTTGTGTTCCCCTTAAGCATAGAAACACTACTGTGGCCATCAATCCCTTGCCTCCAAGGATCTTAGTGCCTTTAGCCGATGTTAGACTTTGTGAGGTCAATAATGTGACGGACATGGCGCAGGGCATGTAAAGTCCTATTATGATTGCTTCAGCCCTATCTAGTGTGGAGACTCTTCAAATCATTGCTCCCCCCATCCTTTTGCTCTTACAATCTTACCGCCCCCTCTTCTGCAAATTTCCCTGAGCTTCAGGAAGGGGGGAGATTACTTAGTTATATGTGGATGATATAGAGTCTCTGAAGTTCTGGATTGTGGTTTGTTGATTTTCTTTTGCAGTTTTGTTGCTCCTGCAATGCCCTTCACTCCATCCTGATGGGCACTGTATGTCATCCCCTGGTCAGAGACAAAAAACTGTTAAACTGGAGTCTTGTTATAATAGCACATTCAAGGGTAGATGTAATAAAAGCAGGAAACCTCGGTGAGGGAGGGATCAGTCACCCATTTGCAAAATGATCTCTTTTTCATCTGCCAGACTATATGCCCTCCCCTTCTGGTGAGATCATACCCCCTCAGTTTTACATGATCAGGAACGAACATCTGTGAACTTAACCAGGTGTCTCATTACTTACTTGCATTCCTTGGAGGTCAATTTTCTCTGCTGTAACATGGTCCCCTCTCTCCTTGTGTCTGGTGTGCCCTCCAACCCCATCCCTCCTGTTCACAATCCTTGCAATTACCGTATTACATAGGTTTACCCTTGAGTGTCTCAATGTGGGCTGGGTGAGTTTGGTACTAGGAGCCACCTATTAGGGAGTACATACGGTGCTTAAGTTTCTGGGATTGGGATACTTCACTTAATATAATTGTTTCTAATGACATCCATTTCCCAGCAATGGAATTAATTCTTATAAATGGTGACAAGTATCGGTCCAGTTTTAATCTTCTGCATGTGGATATCCAGTTTTGCCAGCACCATTTGTTGAAGATGCTGTTCTTTTTCCATTGGATTTTGTGGGCCCCTTTGTCAAAGATCAAATGGCTGTATTTTTGTGGGCTTATATCTGGGTCTTCAACCCTTATCCATTGATCTGTGTGTCTATTTTGGAGACAATACCAGGCTATTTTTACAACTATGGATTTGTAGTATAGACTTAGGTTTGGTAGGGGGATACCTTCAGCAGTATTTTTGTTACTCAGGATTGTTTTTGCTATCCTGGGTCTTTTGTGCCTCCATATGAATTTTGAGATTGTTTGGTCAATTTCTTCAAAGAATTGCTTTGGGATTTTAATTGGTATAGCATTGAATCTGTATATTGCCTTTGGTAGGATGGTCATTTTTATGATGTTGATTCTGCCAATCCAGGAACATGGGAGGTCTTTCCACCTTCTGGTGTCTTCTGCAATTTTTTTCTTTAGGGTTTTAAGTTTTCATTATAAAGGTCTCTTACTTCCTTGGTTAGGTTTATACCAAGGTATTTCATTTTTTTAGGCGCTACAGTAAATGGGATTGTTTCTCTCAAGGCTTTTTCACTTTTTTCATTCTGGGCATATAGGAAGGCCACTGATTTTTGTACATTTATTTTGTATCCTGCCACCCTGCTGAACTTCTGTATTAGTTCCAGGAACTTCCTGGTTTGGGATCACTCAGGTATAAGATCATGTCATCTGCAAATAGAGATAACTTGACTTCTTCCTTGCCAATTTGAATTTATTTTATGTCCCTTTCTTGTCTTATGGCTTCAGCTAAGACTTCAAGTACTATATTGAATAGAAGTTGTGAGAGTGGACAGCCTTGTCTAGTTCCTGATCAAAGTGGGAATGCTTCAAGTTTTTCCCCATTGAGTATAATCCTTGTTTTAGGCTTATTGTATACAGCTTTTATTACATTGATAAAGGTTCCTTCCATTCCAACCTTCTCTAGAGTTTTGATCATAAAGGACTGTTGGATCTTGTCAAAAGCTTTTTCTGCATCTCTTGAGAGTATCATGTGGTTTTGAACTTTGGACTGGTTTATATGGTGAATTACATTTATTGATTTGTGTATATTGAACCAACCTTGTGTGCCTGAGATAAAGCTTACTTGATCCCCGTGGATGATCTTTTTGATATGTTTTGAATCTGATTTGCTAAGACTTTTTCAGAATCTTTGCATCTGTGTTCATTAGAGAGATTGGCCTATAATTTTCTTTTTTAAGGGTATCTTTATTAGGTTTTGTGATTATGACGATATTAGCTTCATAGAAGGAATTTGATAAGTGTTCCTTCCTTTGCTATTTGATGGAACAGTTTAAGGAGTATTGGTATTATTAGCTCCTTAAATGTCTGGTAGAACTCTGTGCTGAATCCATGTGGTCCAGGACATTTTTTGGTGGGAAGATTCAAGATTCAATTTCCTCGTGTGTTATAGGACTATTCCTCCCAGATTTCCTCTTTCATAGTATTGAACATGGTAATGATCATGTTTTGAAAGTCGCTATCCCGGGTCAGGCTTTCGGCTTTTTTTTGGCTATTTTCCGTGGGTTTGTTCTGGTTGGAGTCTATCATTATGGGATTAATTTCTTCAGTGGGAGATTCGTTTTCTTGGGTGTTGTTTCTCATGGATTTGCACTTTGACTTGGGCATTGTCGTTTTAACTCTGAAGACCTTCTTTCAATTTCTGTGCATTTTTCACTGAACTGAATTATTTGACCTGGAGTGGCTCCTGCTCCAGCTGGCTGGTGGGAGGAGCTGGGACCAGTGGGCTACCTGGGGTTTGGTGGTGGGTGGGGGAGCTTACCTAGGTCGCTGTGAGTCTGGGCTGGACTGCACTTGACCCAGGCGGGTGGGGAAAGGGCAAATTTATCTTTCACCAGGCCACCTGTAGATGTTTTCTTTTTTTTTTCTTTTTTTTTATTAAAAATTTAATTATACATTTTAAAATTTTTTTACCAGTTCCCTCCCTCCCCCCTCCTCCCCCCGAACCCCATCCTCCCCCTCCTCTCCCTCCCCATCCCCCAGTGCCTCCCCCCCAATTCCCAGAGAGTCCTTTATTGTGTACGCCTAACATATAAGGACCCAGTGGCATTTCCATAAATCCTTTCTCTTGTTCCCCTTAAGCATAGGATCACTACTATGGCTGTCAATCCCTTGCCTCCAGGGATCTCGGTGCCCTTAACAGATGCTAGACTTTATGAGGGCAACAGTGCACTGGACATCGTGCAGGGCATGCAAAGTCCCATTATGATTGCTTTGGCCCCAACTATTGTTGAGAATCTTGCAAATCATTGCTCCTCCCATCCTTTTGCTCTTACAATCTTACCGCCCCCTCTTCCGCAAATGTCCCTGAGCTCCAGGATGGGGAGAGATTAGGCTGGCCTAGTTCTATGTGATTGATATAGAGTCTCTGAAGTTCTGGATTGTGGTACCTGTAGATGTTTTCATAGACTCAGCTCTGAAGTCATTCTTGACATTTTATCAAATAACCACCATGGCATGTAGTCTTCCCATCATTTGAGACACTGGAAAACATGCCCTTAGCCTCTCTCTCTTCCTCTTCCTCTTTCTCTAGTATTGTATGTACATGTTCATGTCGGTGTGCAAATGGGTTCATGTACACACGTATATATCTGGATATGGAGACCACAAGTGATGCTGATTATCCCCTTTGGTTGCTATATACTACATTTATTTATTTATTTAGATACGGGGTCTCTCAGCATACAGCTCATCTATTTGATGAGGATGTTGACTATCGATTCCATGGGTCTTCTTGCCTCCTCCATCTCTCCCTGGCTGAGATTACAGATGCAATGCCTGGCACTTGCTTGACAAAGATACCAGAGAATTCAAACTCTGGTCCTTAATGTTTTTGTGGAGTGTATTCACAAAGCCATCTCCCCAACCCTTTAAATCAAAATTTTTTTTGGAGGTTTTGCATCTGCCGGGGCGTGGTGGTGGTGGTGGTGGTGGTGGTAGAAATCTTTCAAAGTGGAATTCTTTGAAATCCCTTCAGGATGAAACGTTTCTAAGAGAAAAAGAAAAAAAAAAATGTCCCATTGTGTTCTCCACACTTATTCCACTCATTCCCAAAACTAGGTGCTTTGCTGTTCTGCTTTTCCATCTGTGGGAAAGAAGGAGCAGAGGCCGAGAGCTTGGCAGAGGTGGAAGAACAGAGGCCCCTGGGAAAGGTGAGAATTGGTTGAGTTCGCCGCTATTTGTAGTGTGTGCTGCAACTACAACCTTAAGATAAATTTCTCTCCACTTAACCTAGCTCAAGTGGGATTTTCTATTTTCCTTTCTGCCTACAATTAACAATGCATGATGAAGCTACTCTGGAGAAGTTCATGCCTGGTGGGGAATGTGAGCATGTAAACAGAGACAATTACAAGAGCATATGACTTGTTCCTTGAAGGAGATTATGTATGAAGTCCTGTGGGAGCCCAGGGTGAGTGTGTTCATATTCACCTTCCCACACATTTCGGGGCTGGGGACCAGCCTCATTCAAATGTTTTACAGATGACTCTCATTAAGACGCAGGGTGTTAGAGAAATAGATTGATGATATTACAGTGCAGAATTCTAAATTGGCTGTCGGCTAAGGCATGTTCTGGTGGGTTGAATGGCTGTCCTGGGAACTCAGCCCAGGTTCCTTCTTGGTGATGCACGGTTGCTTTACAAGGTCCTGCCCTAGGTGTGTCTGGTCAGACTGATTCTGCATCATTTTCCTCTCTGGCCTGAGCCCATCCTCAACTTGAGGTCATTGTTAGACAGATACGTGTGTCTTGCATTCTGTCTTTATCAATGCCACCTGTCCTTTCTTTACACAGATCAGAAACTCCCACAAGGTTCAGGTCATCCCTTGCTTCTTTAGGATGCTTCCATGATTCTGCGATTCCAGCCCACAGTATTCTCTTAATAATTCCTGTATAAAAATCACACATATTGTTTTACTGTGATCAGTGCTGTTTCTCCTGATTAGAATGTCTGTTCTCTGTAGGTGGAAGAGCATATCCTGGTATCTTTTGTTGTGCAAATAAATACTGAATTATGTTCTCAGACCATGAATGCAGTGGTGTGGTGGAGAGGAGATAATTTGATTTATACACATACACAAACACACACACACACACACACACACACACACACACAAAACATATGGGAAGTGGGAGTGGGAGGAGAGAGAGACAGAGAGAGAGACAGAGAGAGAGAGAGAGAGACTTCCCTGATTTGGCAATAGCATATGGGACATTGGAAGATGTAGAGTTGAAGCAAACAGAAAATGTGGTGGTAGCATAATCTCATTTCTTCTCATGGTCAGTATATTTAGTAGCCAACTGTTTAAGACAGGGGTTGAAAAATTTTTTATGTACAAAGTATGATAGTATTTTATACTTGGAGAGCCATCTAATATCTGTGTCCATCATTCAACTCTGACACTGTGATGCTAAAACATTCACAGGCAAAATGTAAGTGGGTCCTGCTGTGTTCTCATAACAGTACCAGCTACAAGACCTGGCAGTGGTTCACATTTGGGTTTCAAGTCATAACTAGCAAAACTCTGATTTAGAATGTTTGATGGTTGATCCTGTCAACGTGATACCTATGCATCGTGTCTCCTGGCCCACCTGAGAAGTATTCTCTAGCTTAAGACGGACCTGTAGGCATGCCTATGAGGGATTGCCTCAATTGTAGGAAGCCCCTTTCCATGTTGGCAGGACCATTTCCTAAGCCGATAGTCTGGGCTACATAAAGATGAATGAGGCAAGGAACATTGACTCGTTTCTTTCAGCTGCTGCTATGGCTGTGAAATGACCCATCCCCTCAAAAACTGTGGCTGTGATGTCCCTGCCACCACAGACTGTCACCTGGAATTGTGAACCAGATTTAAACCCTTTCCCATAAGTTGCTTGGGCCAGGTGTGTTTTGTTTTTGCAATGAGTGAAGAAACTAAAACAATGATTGAAGATGGAATGCAATGTATCATATAAGTATCTCCAGTCCTCTAAGTTATTAGGTTTGAATAGAAAAACTTTATCGAAGTGCTGAAAAAATCAACTTTGATTCTTGAGGCAGCATTTGTTTTCCTTTTGTCTATATTTTGATTCTTCCAGATGTGTTGTAAGGACCATCAATTAATTTAAAGTGGGAAATAAGAAAAAAAAACCCGGCAGACCACAACCAAATTCTATTTACACAGCTGAATATAGGCACAGCATTATAACCTGGAGTCTGGCTTATATTGCTCAGTTTCTCAGAGCTTGCCGGTGGGATGATTGACACCTCTCCTTTGTTTGTGGAATGTTTCCATGAGAGCTACTGAAGCTGCTGCTCTTATAAGGCAGCTACCCTGTTATGGAGAAGCTTTCTTCAAAGTCCAGCTGTATCTTCTGCTCCTCTCTGTCATTAGCTCCACAGAGTTATCGTGTCGCTCAAGAAACATCATAATAAAGAGGCAGCCTAGACAGAAACTAAATCGATTTCCTGACTCCACCCTTCATTTTCTTTCTGTGGCCTGAAAGGGATCTGAGATTTTTTTTTTTAAAGCTCTCCACCAAGTCAGATAGAAGATGCAGTAATTGTGCACCTAGCCTTCACCCCGGCTCACAGTGATGTCAGTGAGATGCCAGGAAACAGCAATCTGATTGTCATTTGGCTTTCAGGCTGAGTGAGGTTTAGATGCTGCCAGTGATAAGGGCGTGACTTCGTGAAGACCTTCTCAGAGCTTTGGCTGCCTTTCACCAGGACTTCAAGTCAGGCATGGCCGCCTCCTTGTCACGGAAAGGAAACGGAGGGTCAGAAACCATGGAAGTTTGCTCAAGGCTACAGAATCAATCAGGTAAAATTGGGCTGCACTCTTTGCCACTCTGCCTGTATCAGCTCTGTCCTGCCCTTCACAAGAGCCCTGTGCTCTGGTTGGATCTTCCACTGAGTTCACAGTGCTAAAACCATCTTCCCCATCATCTCCTCTACTAGCAGAGCCAGTGGCTAGTTGGATAGCTACAGAAGTGCAAGTTATCACTGAGCATGACAAAGTACCAAAGGATGGGAGCAAGATCCAAAGACAGTTAGCTTTGTTAAATTAACTCTAGACTGTAGGTAAGAAAGACACAGTCTTTAGAACAATAAAAGGATAGAATGTATCCTGTTTGTGTGTGTGTGTGTGTATGTGTGTGTGTGTGTGTGTGTGTGTGTGTGTGTGTGTGTGTGTGTACCTAAAGTCCTACCAGTTTGCATATACACCAATTATGGTCCCTTAAAGAATGGAAATGGTTAAAGAAAAGACTTGGGAAAGATCTTTGAAGAGTACTGGCTCAGTTCATGCCTAAATTTTTCCTGTTACTATGTGTTTTTTGTCAGAGTTCTCCAGAGAAGCAGAACCAATCAGATAAGTACACACACACACACACATACACACACACATATTTATATATGTGTATACAATATATGTGTGTGTGTACAGATACATATTTAACCCTAAAGTATCAGTCATAATCTGTGAATCTCTGCTCTCACATCATTAAGTTATCATAGCAAAAGAATAATAGGCTATTTCCTATTATTTTCATCTTGAAAAATTTCAGGGAAGCATACTGATTGGTTAGGTCTTTCCATGGGACCAAGAGAATGATTGCCACAACCTAGGTAAGTGATAATTACTGTGGAGACAAAAGATACTATTTCCATTATAGAATGACAGAAATTATCAAACAGAAAGGGCTTTAGAACTCAAGGCTATTTAATGTTGCCTAAAATTTGAATTTTCAGTCTAGAGAGATGGCTCAGGGGTTAACACTCTGCTTTGAAAGCAGAAGGTCCTGAGTTTGGATCCCAGGTCCCATGTAAAAACACCAGGCCAAAATGACCAGAGCCTGCCCTTCTGGTCCTGCTGGATGGAGCCTGGGAAATCCCAACTTCAAGAAAGAATGAGGTAGAAGCAATTCAAGATGATTCCCGAAGTCACCATTGGTCCTCCACAGGGACATACTGTGCCCTCTGATACACACGCATACACACACGTAAACACATATAAAATAAATAAATAAATAATTGAATGTTTTAGAATTCAGATTTGGTAGAATTATTCAGTTTGGTCAGATATCTATGTTGTGTAATGAACAAGTTCCTACTTGTTCCTATTCCACTTGACTTATACACCATCCATGCAAGGATGTATGTTCTGTGAAAAACTGATGGATCCACAGATTTTGTTTTGAGGCAGGGCTATAGCTAAAACATTTTAAGGATCTGCTGGGTTCCTGATTCATACCATGGTTGGGTATTGAGGCAGAAGGACTATGGTGGAGATAAAGTACTGGCCTCACCATTTATACAACGAGAATTACTACAGCAAAGTCTTCTAATGCAATGATTTTAATGCAAGCCAAATGGGGAAAGACAGATGAGGTATAATGAGAAGTATAAATTATGGACAGTATTCTAAAAAGTGCTATTTTTGCAGCTGAAGCATACAATTAAAAATTAATGTCAAGGTTAGTATTTCAGATAGACTATCTGAAGACTCAGCACCAGCAAAGCTATAAACCTCTATGCAGATTATAAAGGTTGTTTGTAGAGAGCTTTTTTCCAGTGATTAAAATACTCATTTTCTTTAGTAGGTTAAGCATTCCCTCTGAGATCTTGTTTAAACTTGAAATTTGCTGAGCGAAAGGATTTTGAAGGAAGTCATACTGAGTGAAGCCCAAGGAGTAAGCTGGAAAGAACTTGGGACTTGAGCACTTTCAGATGTTAACAGAGAAAAGCAGTCAGGGGACTCATACTTCAGTGTTTAAAACTGCACCGAACTCACATGCTTTCTGCACAGCACTGTTGTGTAAAAGTTGTCCTGATAATAAACTAAACAATACACTATCCACTCCAGACAGGAACTGGACGGCAGACCAAAGTAACAATTATACCAAGGTCCAACTTGATAGACTGATGAGTTTAGTAAGGTTAGTTTCAGGAGTAGGAATGAAGGTTACTTAAAGAAGCCTGGGTGACCCCAAAGCAGTGCCCTGGAAAGTCTTCTTCAGCATCGATGATGGCTTCCCTATGTCTGCATAGACGGAATCTCCTACCTCAATTTATCTTGCTCAATCTGTGTACCTTAGTATCCCTCTGAGAGCATAAGGTCCTGATGTATAAGATCTCTGTGGGGGTCCATTTGTTTTAGTCCCTCCCCAGAGCTCAAGCCCTGGAAGGTATATGCAAGGATGTATGCAATCGGAACAGAATAGCATACTAAAGGCTGGCTCTAGGGAGATGCTCTAGGGAGAACAGAATCCCAGGTGAGGGTCCATTGATTCCCTCTTACCCTCTGTCTCTTAGATTATGTCAACAGTCAACAGGTACCATCTTGATGGTCTCAGGTAAAGATAGTGGCTGTTTGCATAGAGCCAAATGCCATACAATGGGTACCCAAATTACATTTGTGTCTGCAGCTTTTTAAAAAATCAGTGTCTACATAGAGTGAATTCCTAGATTTCCTGTAGAAGTGATGAGGAATACCACCTTGTTGGGATTTCAGAGACCCTGGATATTTTTTCCAAAGTTATTAAAGCAGTCTTGCTTTGTGAGTGCATAAGCACTCTTTTTGAATTAGTTGGCAGCTACGTTTCCTGAGAATTTCTGGGTTTTGATGATGCACCTCATACTTCTGAGGATTCTCCAAGGACAGCTTAAATTTTATATTCATTTGGGTTATGAGAGACTTACACATATTCATTTACTTTCTATCTCCCATAATTCTGCATCCTATGTTATTATCTTTGTCTATATGCCTGCTTGTTTTAAAATTTACTTAATGGTCATTTTTATGCTGGGTAGCTAGAAATTCTAACAAGCTTTTACTATTCAATCACAGAATTTGAAGATTATTCATATATTTTAATATGAATGCTATAGTTTTTAATGTCTATGACATTTCATAACTGGCCACAATTCATGTACCTAGTTCATATACTTACTATATTTTTATTTGCACTTAGAAAATTCTCATTTTTCATAATCATGAAAAGCAATGTGGTAAATGTCCTGGAATTGAAACTTTATATATCTATTTTTTTGATGTTGTTCTTGAGATGCAATATGATGTTTTGAAAATATCTGGTACATGACAGGGAATATTTTACCTGTGCTCTTGGATTGCCCAATGCTTTCTTAGAAAACAAACTGTTTACATGAGGAGAAAAAGGGCAAACACATGTGTGTGGATGGAGGCAAAAGGACAGTCGTCACAAATGGTTTCTCTTTTTCTGCCATGTAGGCTCCGGAGATTGGATTGAGGTCACCAGGTTTGCACACAACAACTTTGCCTGCCCAGCCACCTTGTCATCCCTGTCAGTCAAGCCGTTCTGGATGAGGGCACCAAACTTGTATTGAATTATCATTTGCCAACTGCTGCTAAGGGCTCAAATCTTGCACTACCTGTGAAAGAAGCCCTAAGAGAAACTGTGCCGGGTGCCATTATAATCTATCTTTTCAGCAGGGCAGATGTGTTTCTGAAAACCATAATTGACAAGTGGCTTAGTTGCTTTCACGCTAATCAACTCTGTGTCATGTGTCATGCCTACACTACTGTCCCACACTACTCCATTCCAGGGTGGGAGAAATGAGTCAGAAAGATTGAAGATGCGTAACATCAAGGGAAAGAGAGAACTTTACTCGGATTTATTATGCAAGTACCTGAAGTTGTCACTTGACCATAGAGGGTTTTTTTTTTTTTTTTTTTTTTTTTTCAGCAAAGACACAGCCTTTGAAGTACAACAGAAAAAAAAAAAAAAAAAAGGAAAGAAAATGAAGCAAAGAGGGAAGGCTAGCTTCTATTTAACTTTATACTCTACTACTGGTACGGTGCTAGTCCTTGAAACAAAGTTAAAAGCTGAGAGGAGTATGTCTGCTTTACAAATGAGGACATTCGTGCTCAGAGGGTAAAAAAAAAGGGAGAAAAGCTGCTCTTTTGTTTTTCTAGTCTCACAGAGCAGAGAGTGAGGATTTATCCCCTGGTGACTTTGACTGTACATTCATGTTTCTTCCAACATGTTAAAAAAATGTGATTCAGAGAACATTTAAGAATTCAAGGATTTTAGAATTAATAATAAAAGACATCTGAAAGACTAAGTATACTACCTGATACAGCTTCTCTTCTTTATCTTGTGGGAGAAGGGTGAATGGATGTTTCAACCTTTCATTAAACCTCCAAAAAGCTTTTCAAAGTCATTCTATCTTGTATTCATCAAGAAAGCACAAAAATAGGGCTTAGCTCATTTTACTGTTACGTACACAGCTGGCTGAAATTGAGTGTTTGTCAGTGGGCCATTGTGATCTGCCGTCAGTGGGGAAAGGTGCTTAGAGGAAAGCTTCAGAGTGGTTCTTGGACATTTTATTAATTCCTCGGATGGTGGAATCTGTGCACTTATTAAATATCCCATTGACAGCAAGCTGGATGTGTCGACTAATGCCTTGGAAACAGGACTGAAATTGAAAATGACCTTAACAATTTGAAGTAGTGGGAGAATAGGAAAAAAAAAAGGTGAAATTCAATAGCTAGAAAAACTGATGGCATAGAGAAGTATCAACATGTTCCACTGTGCCATTAAGCCTGGCACAGGGAGGCGGGCAGGGCAGCTGGTATGTGATGATATTGCTGCTACTAATGGTTATTATTAAAAGCCACAATCCGGGCTTTCTAGGGGATAACGGCAGAAATCAATGGAGGAATAATTGATTTTCACGCTTCTATGAAAGACTAGAAGATCTGAATATTGGTATAGATTTGCCTTCAGTGGTCAAATGTGAACGATTCATGTTTAATCAGTCCTCCAAGCCATGGTATTTAAGTTGCCTGTCCTGTTGTTTCTCTGAATCTCTTATATTCCCATGTCTCTGTTCTCTGTGTGTTTCTCTGCCTCTGTCTGTGTCTTTCTCTTTATCTGTTTCTCTGTGTCTCCATTCTCTGTGTCTCCATTGTGTGTGTCTGCTTCTATTTGTTTCTCTCCTCTGTCTCTCTGTGTTCTCTGCATCTCTCCCTCTCCCCCATTTGTGTCTGTTTTCCCTGTGTGTCTTTGTTTCTGTCTCTCTTCCTCTCTTTTTATCTCTGTGTCTCTGCCTCTGTCTGCTTCTTTTCTCTATTTCTCTCTGTGTGGCTCTCCCTAACTCTCTGTTGTTTTTCCATTTCTATCTGTCTCATCTCTGCCCCTTTCTTTTTCTGTGTTTGTCTGTTTCTCTCTCTCTTTGTGTCTCCTTCATTTCTGTTTCTGTGTCTGCCTCTATCTTTCTTTCTCTCTGTATGTCTGTTTCTTTCTCTTTCTCCCTTTCTGTCTTTCTCTGTCATTTTGGCCTAATCTACACAGTTCCTGAACTGCAGGCATAGGTTCCCTTACTCTATTAATGAAGTAAATTTATGTGCTTGGATACTCATGTATTTCAGAATCGGTATGGGAAATAGGAAGGCCCATTCACATACAAAATCATGATGTTTTCCTGTAGCTTGAAATGGGATCTTCTGTCTTTTTAGCTTCTGACAGCTTTTGCTATTTTTCATTGAGACATTCTACGTTTTTGACTGTAATTTATTTGGGGTAGAGTGTGTTTCACATTTAAGGACTAATGGGCACTTACGGCAACCTGTCTCTGTGTATTCCAAACACAGAGGCCTTTGGGAACAGGCTTGTGAAAAGAGGGTCTTGGTACTGAAAGGCTTTAAAATAGCACTATATGACAAGCAGAAGGGACACTTGAATCTTCTCAAAGTGTCAAGGTCTCCTATATGGTATGAACTGGAGTCCTTTGACAACTGTCCTCCAAAGAGATATCCACTCAGCCTCTGAAGCATTCGGACCCTGTGTTTATGTTTGGGAAGAGTTAGGGCCATGGGAAGAGATCATCCTCTTCTGTGTTTAAAAACACAAAGGCTGGCCAGAAAGGAGGTTCAGAGGATAGAAAAGTACTGGTGTGAAAAATCTAGCGACCTGAGCTCGATCCTTGGATTCAACAGAGTGTGGGAGAGAACCTTGGAAAAGTGTCCTCTGACCTCCATACACTTATGTACGTGTGTGTCCATACTCACACACATGCGCATACACACACAGGCATAAACAAAAGTGAAATAAATAAAAAGGCAAACAAATAAATAGATGGTTTACTGGTAAGAGCAAAGTTTGGGGAACAGACCAGGTTAATATGCTCCTTGCCTTAATCTTTTCCCCTCACTTTTTTTTGATGTGTGAACTGTGTGTGTTTGCGTCTGTGTGGGCATGATGTGTATGTGTGCATGTGTTCAAGAGTGCACTTGAGTGTATGTGTCTGTGGAGGCCCAGGGATGACATAAGGACCCATCCTGCATTGCTTTTCCATTGTTCTCCTCTCGACATTCTCAGGCTATGCTTTTCAGGGCCATTGCCATATCCACCAGCATTTTCAGAATCTAGGGATCTGAGCACAGGCCTTTCTTTTTTCTCTTGTGAAACAAAGGCTTTAACCCCTGGGCCATCTCCCCAGCCCTCTCTTGCCACTTTATATCTTTCCTTCCTTCCTGTTCTCTTTCATTCTGTTTCTTCATCCATATACAATAAACATGTGCTTCTCAGTTCTGTTGCTGAAAATACTGAAGATTAATCAGCTAATGAAGCAGAATATATTTGCTTTGACTCAGCATTGAGGTGTTGTCACTGACTGGACTTGTTGCTTTCTAACCTGTGCTGAGACCATGTATTATGCTGGAAGCATGTGGTATAACTTCATGGGGGGTGGGGGGACTACACAGAAAGAGGAAGAGACCAGGGTCCAATAGGCCCCTTTCAGGGTTCACTCTAGACAACCTTGAATATCTCATTATGATGTACCTTCAAAATCTGCAATCCTCATAGTATCACCTACTGAAAACAAGCCTTTAACATTCCAGCTTTAGGGGAAACCACTGAGATCCAAACTCTGTCAGCACACATACACTGCAGACATAATTTCATAATGTGTATTTTGAGCTATTTGAAATTAAGCTTCAGACAACTTGGCATACATACTTCAACATTTCTCTTATAAGACTGAGACATAGCCTGTGATATACTAGCAATAAGGAATTTTATAGTGGTATAAGCCTACTACTGACACATAGCCCATATTCAAAATTTTCGCATTGCCCTTTGAACTTTCTCTTTGATCCAGGATCTGACCAAAGGCCACCGTTTTCTTTATGATGTACACCTTTTTAATTTCATCAATTTTTTTGATTTCTTGTTTTCTTTGATGATCGTGACTCTGGAGGAACCAAAGTTGGTTCTGAATTTTCTGTGATTTGAATGTGTCTGATTCCTCATGAGTTAACAGTGTTTCAACAGTGTTGACGGGATCACTTCTTGGGTGACATTTTCTTTGTGTCTGACTTCAGAAGGCTATAAGGTCCATTTGCCCAGGAATTGATGATATTATTTGTGACATTTAGTTAGGTGGTGTCAGAAAATACCTCCACTGTAAATGTATTTTGTTTCAGAGGTTCTGGCTTAGAAATTTTGGACACCTGATCTTATTATATTAACTCTGCTTGTCATTCACTAGGCATAGAGATCTAATTATTTCATAGCTCTTTTAGTTCTCAATCTGTAAAGTGGGGTTGATTGGTCCCCAGTGCAAGATGGGAATGAGAACTAGACATCAGGACACAAGTGTGTACTATGAAGTAGCAATTGTCATCTTGCTGGAGAACAGAGTGTTTTGAATCACTCAGATCTGAATTCATATTCATGTCTTAGCAAGTACATCAAAACAATTTACTTATGGTTTCAAATATATTATTTAGTTACTATGACGATGCAAATTATTTCAATGGAAAGTTAAAGAAACTGTTTTAGATGATTTTCCTTCCTTTCATAGCTGTAAAATGTGATAGTTAAGGCTGGGTGTCAACTTGACACACCCGGTATTATCTAAGCTGGGCTGAGACCACCTCTGGAAAGGATCAACTGGGACTACTTGAAAAGATTATACACACCCCAGATCCTATCAGAACTCCAAAACTCTCAAAGGATTCTCCCAATACTGCATCATATAAAAAGGAGCCACCAAGGAGAACAAATCTCTTCTTGCATCTGTGCTAGGAATCTTTCTTCCTTCCGGCCACCCAGTTTCTTTGACCTTCTAGCCTACGACTAGACTAAGACTCTAGGAGTTCTCCAGCCTTCAGCCATCACCCATTTGACTACCGAACTGAGCAGCTAGCTATTGGCAGCCATCGTTGGAACTACCTCGGCTACTGGCAGCCTTCGCTTGACTACCTTGGCCATATCTGTAAGCCAACTCAATTAATTTCATATATATATATTCATTCTGTGAATTCCATGACTCTAGAGAACCCTAACTAATACAGAAATTGGTACTGGGTAGTGGGGTATTGCTGTGAGATTAAGAACAGCTGGTACCACAATGTGAAGTTGTTTGTGAAGCTGAGAGAAGTTGGTACCCAGCAGTATGGCCAATGCTGTGATTTGGCTAGTATGCCTTTGGAACTGTTTGTTGGGAGAAATATGGAGAACTTTGGGACTTTGTGCTGGGAAAGTCTGCATCTTGGCGAGGGGGCCAAATGAGCCTTTCTCCTGAGAGCTCAGAGGAGAGCAATGCTGTGAGAGACGCAGGCAGTGGAAGCCCAGCTTATGATGGTCCAGAGGGGAACAGAGACTGTTTGCAACTGGACGAGTGACACATGGAACCATGTGTTGGTCGAAAGTTTAGTGAAGTTTTGCCCTCATCCTGAAAGCCTGCCTGATGTTAAACTAGAGTGCTTAGTGGAGGAAGTTTCAAAGCAGTGTAGTCTTGGCAATGTGATATGGCTACTATTTAGTTGTCTTCAAAATTATGAAAAGGAGCAAAGAATCAGGCTGGAAGAAGGAAAAACTGTTAAGATCTAATGATGAAAAATACAATACCAAACTTAAAGAGTTGAACCAGGAAGAAACAAAGAACAAAATGGCTGTTAAAGAGATAAGCTCCATTTGTAAATCAAAGCCTGCTCTCAATTTGAATAATAGGAGAGGCCTTAGCTTGAGGGCAAGATCCTCAGGGAAGGCTCCCACTTATAAGAATGCAAATCCTTTCAGAAGACTGGAGCTAAAGGGTGGAGTTCCAAAGCAAGAGTTGGTTTCTCTTACCAAGCAACTGCCCAGGAGTGAAAGAGATGGTCAACATAGAGAAGCAGAATCAGCTGTGATTCAAGGGGGCCAGTCTTGGCAAAATTGGCCATGTGGTTCTGGTTTTAGAGGCATCAGTGATGCAAGAGGGAGGAGATCATGGAGTCCTCCTCCAAGATTTCAAAAATTGGCAGAATCCAGGCATCATGAGGCAAGAAGCCTGCAGATTAGAGGCCCAAGAAGGGCAGTTTGTGCTGTGGAATTAAAGCCTGGTTTGCTATTGAGAAGTAAAGATGTTAGAGATGCCAGACACAACATGGGACACCTGCCAAGGAGAGCTGTATACCCTGGGAAGAGTCAGCTCAAGAGACCAACGTATTCTATGGACAGCTGCATTGGAAGGGTGGAACCAAAGCCCTTTGGAACTGAGATGATTTCAACAAGAGGTTCACCTGTTGGACTTGGAGCTACAAGATTTGGTGTTTGTCCTGCTGGTTTTCGGTCTTGTTATGGACCGATCTTTCCTGGATATGCCCCCATTTCTTCCTTTTGGAATGGGAATGTTTATTCTGTGCCATTGTATGTTGGAAATATGTAACTTGTATTTTGATTTTACAGGAAGGAGGCTTTGGACTTTGGACCTTTGGACTGTGTTGGGACTACTGATGTAATCTATGAAGACTTTTAAAGTTGGACTGAGTATGGTTTGCATAATGAGATGGCAATGAGCCTGTGGGGGCCAAGGGTGGAGTGTCATGGTTTGAAATGTGTCCCCCACAGTCTCATGTGTTTGGCAAGGTCATGGCACCTTGAGAGGTGGAGCCTTGTTGGAGGAGGGCAGTCACAAGAGGTGGGCCTTGAGGTGGATTAGTCCCACCCTACCTCCAGGAGAAGTCTGCCTTTGGTGCAAGCAGTCTGCAGCTCTCAGTTTTCAAGATGTCTGCGGTGACTTGGTCTCCTCCAGCTTTGGCCAGCCAGCCATGTTGCCTCTGCTATGAGAAACTGTACTTTCTCTCTGGAACTGTACGCTGAATAAACCATCCTTTTCTCCCTTAAGTTTCTTGATTTTGGGTGTTCTCTCACAACAATAGTTAAGAGTAACTGTTACATAAAATATAACATAAACTTATAAAATATAACATAAACTTACAATTTTAATATAATTTTAACCATTGTAATTGTGAAGTTCAGTGACATACATCATGATCACCCATCATCACTGTTCATCTCTAAACTCTGTTCATCTGGTAAAATTGATATGCCATACTAAATGGTAGTTGGAAAACACTATTTCAAAAAAAATCACTTGCTAGGCCCAGGCAAAGTCCTTTAGCAAAACTTTGGTGGAACTATAGGAAAAAAATTCACTGCTTACTGTGTTTTTAGTGAGACTCCAGCTAATTGCAGCTACAACAACTTTGTTCTACTCAAAAGAAAAGTCACTTTTGTTTGTGTCTCTCAACTACACTGTAATGTATAAGCCAACATGGTCCTGGTGGCACAGACCTGTAATCCCAAGTCCTTGGGTGGCTCAGACATGGTGATGTAACTTCAAGGATTGTGTGGATCCCAGCAAGACTTCAAGGCCAACCTAGAGAGCATAAAGAGACTTCATCTTAGAGTACTGGAACTATTATGCTTTGAATGTGAATTGCCCTCCTCAGACTCATGTATTTACATCCTTAGCTGGTATTAATGTGAGGGAAGGTGACATCTTTAAGAGGTGAGCCTTACTGGAGGAAGGCATGTCATGGGGAGGGGAGGCCTCAAGGTTTGGTAGCCATCCTCTGATTCTTCTAATGTTCTTGCTCTCTCTGTCTCCTGATGGCTCCGGTGACCTGAGCCAGGGTCCTGATTCCGCCTTCATGTGTCCCTTCTGCTGTGTAATTCCTACCCAAATAGACTATCTCTCTTCTGGAACTGTAAACCATATAAACATCTACTTTCCTCCTAAGTTGCTGAAGTCTGGGTATTTTCTTATAGCAATAAAGAAAAGTGGCTATAGCTGGGAAGTAACTCAGTAGTACTGCTTGCTTAATATGCATGATACTCGGGTTTGATCCCCTACATGTATGTGAAAACCATCCTTGGTCTATAGGCAGGCAGTATGAGAAACAAAACCAGTGAATAGAATAAGCTGTATTTCATTTATTTGTCTCTCATTTATTCATTGAGTAAATTACTATGTGTCATGAAAAAATATTTAATACCTGTATTGCAGTTAACTTGCATCATTGCTAATAAATTGCCATCAAATGGCATGAGGGAATAAGGGTTTTATTGTCTCTTGATTACTGGTTACAGTTCATAGTCCAGCTTGATGGAAGAGCATGCACCAACACCAGGGCCAAGGGAACTGGTCATATCATCTCTACATAATGGCAATTACTTGCCAGACCAGAATGTCTAGCCAAGCATACACAAGGATGCCAGCTCTCTCAATCAGCTCTCAGCATTTTATTCCAGGGCCTAGTCCCACCTACTATGGGTTGGACCTTCCCCATCAGTTAGACAATCTTTTGCAGCTTTGCTCTGGTGTTAACTCAACCATTAATTTTCTACAAATGTGCCCAGAGCTCAAACCCCCAACTCTCAAGTTGATACCTGTGCCTAACTATGACAATGGTCACATGGTAAAACTTTTACTTTAAATTTTACTCTAAGCTTACAGCTTTCTTTGAAAATTAAAATGTATAATATTTTAATTTTGCTGTAAATACACAAATGGCCACCAATTTCTTGCATTTCTTTGTATCAAGAAGTTGAGTCGATTCTCCCCAACTCTGAGTTTGACTTCTTTAATTCAAGAACACATGGAAGAAAGAACATTGTACAACTCCCTGGCTAAATCTTGGAGCTTTTTGCCATGAGTTACCATGTGGAGGGAGCCCCACTAAATCCCAACAATTTTAACAACCTTAGATTTGGTTATTAGGTATCTGAGTGAGCTCAGTTGATGTCATAAGAATCAGAGGTAAGCTATCAGAGATCAGATACACTCAATTCAAATAGCCAATCTCAAGAGTCCTAAGACCTTAAAGGATAATTTTTTGAAGTTTCTAAGATTTGAAGTGGTTATTACACAGTAGTAGTTGGTTGTATGTGGCATTTAGTATATGCCTACTAGTTGAAAGTTGCAGTAAAGTCAGACACTTGAGTTTAGTTTTAAAATTTATTTTAAATTTACTTTTATCCACTTAGAGTTTCATACTTGAATACAAAGAATTTATATTACCTTTACCTCTTTATTACCCAATCCCGTCCCCTCCTTGTCCGTCTACAAATCTTCCTCTTCCCTGTTAGTCTTCCTCTTAATTTCTCTGGGTTGCCTTTAATGGCATGTGCCTGAACTTCTGATGGTGTATCAGTGGGTACACCATTCAGGAGAGCATTTTCTTCCTCCACTCCTATCCAGTATTAACCCTCAAAAGTCTCTCAGGGAGTGTAGGGCATCTTGAAATCTTCCCTTCTCCATGATAAAAAGCTGAGAGGCCAAATCTCTCACAAATCTTGTGGAAGTACACATGACTGCAGTGAGCCCATGGATGAAGCAGCCTCATGAGAAACCCCTGGGTGTTTATTGGTTGACCTCACAGCACAGTATCTTAGAGTAGCCCATGCACTTCAGTCCCACAAGCAAGACCTATTGTATGAAGCTTGCCATTTCCTTACAGTTTAGATCCATTAGGTTGCTGGAAAATACCTGAAGGATGAAAGTGACTAGGAGTTGTCCCCGTCCTCAATAAAGAGTTCTATTTATCTTCTTGGAGGGAAAAATCTATAATGCTCTAGACAATCAAGCTCTGGCTACCTGCAGTGGTAAAGAGGTTTCAGTTTGACATCCCTTGTTTCTGAACCATTTGTTCTTTTAACATCATGCCACTTGTTGGTGGCACAAAAAAGAACTTCTTGATGTACTGTCTCTAAGCAAGCACTGAACCGAAGTGCAGGAATTGCTGCAGTTTTGATTCGAGACAAAATTTAAAAAGGAAAATAAGCCCAGTGAAACTGCCATCCCGAGTCAGTGCATGGCTTGCAAAGAGAATCTGGAAGTGTAGTGTCTTTAGTTTAACGACATTATCATAACTGTGATTTTAGCATGTGCTACAAGTTTACTTCTGTAGTAATGGAAAAACAATCCTTTCCATGCACATTGTTTGCCTCAACATGTAGGAACCCCTTTGGAGCTGAATAAAGGAAATGGACATTTCTATCTTTCTCACAAGCTGGTGGATATCTATTCTAGTAATCTTGTACTTGGTTTGCAGTGGGATGTCATTATCTCATGATTGGCCATAAAAATGAATATGTCAGAAGATAAATCTGCAAAGCTAAGAAGTTTGAGAAGATGTATGGTCCTACATGGCCTTTCTTTGCTGTGGAGAGTGGGTGTGGTTAGGCAATGCATGGCTTACTGCACAGCAGCCCAGATAAGGAAAGGGTATCATTTGTTATATATTAGATTAGACTGTAATTTCTAGCTGTTTCCAAACCCACTGACTGATTGATTCTTTGGCAAGCCTCAAATATTACACCAGAGACCCCTTTTTCATTCTTGTGGTTTGAGTGGTTGCATTTCAGAATGGATAATGGAAAGAAGAATTGGAAAAAGCTAAAACAATTGGAAATAAGGTCGTGATTAACCAGTGGACACTTTTGTTGTACAACTTGAAGCACTTCCGCAGAAAAACACAAATTTCTGAGACTTTGGATTACCACTTACAGGCATGGTGGTAATCCCCCAGAATGCACTTTTAGGGTACAATCGTAGCTTGATAGGCAACTTTGAAAATGCTGTGGGGTATTTTCCACATAACCCTTGGTCTTAGGGGAGATGACACAATGACTGGTCATTGTCTCAAAATGTGCTTTGGTGATTCTGAAGCTTATTTTGGAGCAGGCATTAAAGACAAATTAAAATGTTATGACTTTGAAATCTTGAGATTTCAGAAACTTTCAGGTAGAAAAACTGAGCACAGAAGAAATGGGGCTTGCACCACTGAAAAACTAAATTTCAGATATTCTGTGAAAGAAATGACCATAGCACATGACTCTAAAGAAGGGTCTGGGAACCATGCATGATGATATTGGTTAGTATTCCCTTGAATTATTGATGTCTTTAGAATTTTCCACTTCTTAGCATGAATCTAAGCAACATCTCTATGTTTAAAACCAGAATCCCACCTTAAGTGTAGGATAGCACACCTTGGCATCTGCGATTTGCTGAATTTCCTCCGTGTATAAAAGAGTTATGGTTAGTGCAGTAAACAAGATAAGCCATCAAAACAATTTTCCATGTCTATGGCTATTTTCCCCAATTCCATTCTAATCTAAAACACATATTAGACATAAGCATGGGGCTTTGGAAGATGAGACCATAATCTCATGAAAGCAGAGCATCATAGATGCAGACTGATTTCAGGGGTAACCTACCTTTGGGAACTCAGGAACCATTGTGCTGTCCCGTAGGAAGAATATACACTAAAGATGGTCCAAATCACAGACTCTTGTTTATATGACATATTTCTGGACTGTAAGTTGGAGCCGTGGATTTTTATATCCACTAAAGAAATAGCTACATTCACACATATGCCTTTTTTTTTAAATATCCGTTTAACCACACTATAGATTTTCTGTTTCTTTTTCCTCTGTGCTAATGCTTTGTAATTTAGATTCATCCATGTAAACACATGTATCTATATCGTGAACTCTTTCCTTCTGAAAAGACTGTAAAACAATTGTCATCTTCTGGGATCACCTGTAAGGCTAGACTAAAATCTGAACAGAACCCTTGAATAGTAGCAATACATGTCGTATTTATATCTTCAATCCCAATATTGTACATTATGGATGCTTTTTAGATACTGGACATTTCCTTTCTGGATTCAAGAGATAGTTATTACCTTGGGAACTTTGCATATTATTTTCTATACACTTAACAGTTATGTATAAAACAGTTTAACAATTGGTTTTCTTTAGCTACCTGGAATTCAAAATAGGTCACAGAGGCTCTGAAAATTGTGCATTATTCTAAATTTCATTGAGATTTTTCTCATTATCAAGACAAGAAGTGAATTTTTTTGGACAATGCTTCTTCTTCCAAAATCAGTCACATGGATAAAATTGCAGAGATATCCCCAGTCCATGTGTTTCTTTACTGTTATTTTTGCTCTTTCTCATGTCTTCCTTCTGCTGCATTTGAAATGCAGAGAGACAGCCAGTCTAATTCTATCTATAAAGCCAATTCTCTGCGTTCTCCTCAGACTTTATGCAGCAATATAAATCTCAGATAATGTCCAGGTTAGCCCAGTTACTTAAAAGAGCGGACAGTCGGTGTGGCATATTTATTAACATCATACATAACAGGCTGTAATTGTACAGTAACTTTCTAATTAGTAAAAAGATGGGGTGAGTGTGCGGGGGTTGCTGCTGAGGGTGGCTGTGGACCCAGAGCTGAGTTATGGACCCAAATAGCTCTTGTGTATTGTAAGCTGGAAGCTAATAAAGCATCTTTAAGCTGTGCACTTCTGTCCATTAGAAGAGATGGATCTATTATTTCCTGTCTTTGGAATGGCATAATAGTGACTTCACTAAAGAAAAAAAATCAAACAAACTGAAAAACCCCAGCCATCTTCAGGGATCTTCTGGAAAAGTGTGTGTGTCAGATCATTTAGGGCAGAAAAAATGGTTTCCCTGCCCGGCAGGAGCTGGTGGGTTTTCAGAACGAAGGAGGTTGTGGATCATCCATTGTCATCTCTGTTCTCCGCAGTAACAGTCCTTGCTTGGCCTGCCAGCTTGGCTAATTGGAGCCATAGGCTTCAATGAGGCTGTTAGGCACTTACTGCAGCTCAGGCGCCATCCCGCAGTGACCTGTTTACACAGCTTCCTTCGCTGGACTCTGGAGCCCTTTCAGGCTTTGCTCTGTATCACTTTCATCTCCCCATGTCCCCAACGACTCTGACTCTCTCGGACTGCCACATGCTTACAAAACATGTCTAGCTTTTTCCAAATGTGCTTTTTGTTTTCTCTCCCACCTCCTCCTGTGGTGACAGCCACTCTGGTTCTCAAATGACTTCACAGTCTCCCTTCCACTGTGGCACATCTTGTTTGTAGCAGGGGAAATACAAACATGAATTGGTAAGAATTGACTCAGATTAGACATGCACTTTCTAGAAAAACTGTTGACAAAAGAGAGCCGTCCAGGTCCTTTTGTTTGAAGGCGGTAAGAAAGGGAGGTTGATTTTTCCTTCTCTACCAATAAGCCCTAGTAATAAAAACATCCCTAATAAGGTCATGTTTATTAGTATATACCATCAGTAGATGATATTAGTGGAGGAAATGCAAATCCTTCTGGGTGAAACTCTTAGATATATAGACCCATTCCTGACTTCTTATCTTCCTCCCCAGGACAAATGTTTTGATAATCTCTTCCCTACACTATAGTGAAAACTATGCCTTGACATTCTGATATATTCAGCTGTGAATAATACCATAGAGTGAAACAAACAAGACTTAACTCCATGAGAGACAGATTCTTGGCATCAAAAGATGTTTCTAAGCAATGCCCTTCAATAATACCACTGGTTTATTTACAGTATGGCTTCATTTAATACAGTTAAATATATCTACAATTATCCCAGCAAAGAATGCAGGAAAATGGCAAAGATGCAACTTTTAATATTTTCCACAGTGAGATCCCAAATAATTCATAGTCATCTAAAATACTGAGGAAACAAAACTACAAACAGACTGTCTTCCCCCAAACCCACTGGTCTGGTTGCCTGACTTGTAGCTTCCACGTGAAGCTCCTGTATCAGGCTAGTTGCTCAGGATCAGCCCACGGTTGCTGCCTTCTTGACTGCTTGCTAGAACTCTTGTGAGACTGCCTACATAGGTGAGATTGGACATACTCTAATGTGCCTCCCAAGAGATAAACATGTCACTGGTACTTCTGTTAAAACACACTAGAGCACAGAGATATCTTTGGAAGTAATTCTCCAAGTACTATTTAAAAAAATAAGAAAGGAGCAAATGTATGGGACAGAGCAACAGTCTATGGACATGGAAACCAGGGCTTCAGTCTGAGGAAACATCCAAACATTGTGAGCCATTATTATAATGCTCATGGACATATTCAAGGAGGGCACAGAGCCAAGACCTGTTTCCACACAAATGACACAGGAAGCCCTAAGGAAGAGAAAATGCAGAGAGTCAGAAAGACACAGTGAGAGCAGGAAGTTGCCATCACTGTGTCCGTCAGATTCTCATAGTAACAGCTAATCAGCAGGTGAAAGAAAACCACAGGGCTCAGTTTAATGCAAGGTTTCCTTTCATGCTTTATGTATCAGTTCCTAAATAAAATATATAATCAGAAAGCATTATGTCTAACTGTATTGAAGAGCTTGCAATTGTTGAGCAGATCCAATTGTACATGCTAACAAGGACTTTATGGCATTTATAGCCATTTGGAATCTGCTTTGGATTTGGAACAGCTTTATAAAATAGTGCTGAAATCTAAATTTTATGAAGAAATCAAGCTCATTTGCTGATGTTAATTAATCAATTAATAATTAAATGTTATTAATTAATTAGCGCATTTATAAAGACAATCTATTGATTACTTATCTGGGGGCTCCATATAGAATATTTTAAAAATAGGTTTGCATGTTATTTTACAATACTAGAGTAAGAAATGTTCGTTTTTTCTCAATTTCCCTTAAAATAAACATGTTTCACTAGAGAAAAGCAAACTTCAGTTGGATTTTTTAAAAATGTGCACATGGGTGTGTGTTGCATGTGGGTGAGTATGTGTATGCAGGTATGTGTACAAAAGTATAAGCAACTGTGTGCCTATGGAGGTTTAAGGGTGACATTGGGAATCATTCTGAATTGTTTTTTCACGGTATTGCTTTGCTCTGGGGTCTCCTAGGCTCCATCTTCCAGGGCCAGAATTACAGGCTATTGCTTACATCGTTCACAGGGTTCTGAGGATCTGAACTTTGGTCCCTTTGCTTGTAAGGCAAAAGCTTCAACCGCCAAGCCATCTCTGGACCCAGACTTCAGATCTTTGAGGAAAATGGTGGAATTCCTCATCTCCTCAGTAACATACGGTAATTTGGAGGCACTTACTTTGCACAGGATCCAAGGAAAGGTCTTGTGGTCATCGGCCCACAGTGGCCCTGCCGACATGATTTTGGTCTGTGCTGACACAGTTCTTTGGATGTGGATAGCACCCGTGTCCTTGCTTACCGGACACTGATGTCATTGTCAAAGTGAGTATGTTGAAACCCATGTCGATGTTCTCCTTAATCAACCCTCAGAAATCCCCAGATGAGCCCAGTCGGTCTAGGCATGGTGCAAGGACACAGGTGTGGTTTCCCACTCTTGCCTCTCTTGTGGAATCCAGCGAGGAGCATCCTTTCCTGGTGCCAGAAGTAGTACCTCATGCCAACGCTAATCCGTGCCCCTCCCTCCATATCACTGTTACTGTGGATGCTTGAATTCTATAATGAGAGCAACAACAGGGTTCTCCAGCCTCTGCCTGAATGCACAACAACCTCACTTGGCAATTGCTGAGGAACCTGCAGTTCCTAGTGTGCAGAAGCAGCTGCCCTACAGGTTTGAGGGATGAGTGTGATTGTTGAAATCCAAGACTGAAAGGGCTTGCTACTTTATGCAGCGTTACTTCTTCATCAAAACATGAACTGTTGCACAATTTTGACTCCTTTTCCCCCAAGAAGTAATAAATAATAAATAGGCACCTTTGGCCTTCCCTAGAAAGGCCCTTTCAAACAAGGCCTAATGAATCAATCAGTATTATGGAAGCCTTAAACTCAGACTTTAGATCTATGCTAAATTCCTGAAGCAAGATGCAGGAACCATGTCTGGTGGCCTTGCCTTGTTTCCAGAAAATAACACAACTACTTATTGTCTGCTTAGCACTTGGTGGTCAGTTGTTGCTGTTTGTCTGCATGTTGCCATGGCCAAACAACTTAGAGGAATAAGGGGGTTTCGTTCATGCTTACAATTCTCTATTACAGTTTGTATTACAGGACAGTTCATAAAAGAAGCCAGTGCATCTGCCCACGACATATCCATGGTATCGCTGAGAGAGGTGCAAATCCTGCAAGTTTGTCAAAGTATGCCAATTTACTACCACTTCTCTTTGTCTTGTCCACCTGCCAGGGAATGATCCCACCCACCACAGGAAAGGTCTTCCTACATTTAAATAACATGATCACCTGCAGGTGTTTTCAAGGTTTATTTTAACTATGAAGATGGCCCAGAAGGAAAGGAGGAGAGAAGGGGAAGGAGGAGGGAAGGAGAGGGAGGAGGGAAGGGGAGGGAGGAGGGAAGGGGAGGGAGGCGGGAAGGGGAGGGAGGAGGGAAGGGGAGGGGAGAAGAGAGGAGCAGGGGGGAGGGGGGAGAAGGGGAGGGAAGGGGAGGGAAGTATAAAGCAAAGGAATGTTAAGTGAAAAGGTAGGTTTAATGTAAACACATCCTAAGTCAATTATTTCATGTTTTCTCTCTAGAAAAGTGCAACCTTTTCTAGGTAATCCCAAAGTTACTGGTTAAAGATGAAAAGTTAATGTTCTCATCCTGTTTCTTTCTATGAAGAATAATAGGACCTGAATTATCCAGAGCTGCTGACTGGACACTACTTTCTTCTTCTTGGTTAGATAGCAAGAAGTTGAAAGGCTGTGTTCAAGTGTATGCTTTTTAAAATTGTTTTTATAGATGTCACCAAAACGTATCCCATTAAAGATACCTAGCCAAGTTATATTCTGTCAGTAGCGTAGGAGAAGAAATATTTCCATCCATCTTTACTAACCTGTGTTATTATTCACCTTTCCCTCCCTTATTATTTCATGTTTGGAAATGCTTTTCCATTCTGGTTTTCATTTACATTTCTCTCTGTGTTGCGAGTTTGTGATGTCTCTTACTGCTTTCAGTTCTTTTTGTTTAATTTACTTGTTGATAAAACTTGCACATTTTCCCTTCCTGGTGTACTTATCTTTTGTGCACCAATTTTTAAAGCTCTTTGTATACTCCGGATATGAATCCATGGCTCGCTACAAACAGAAATACTATGCTGCTTTAAATTACCATTTAATTCTGTTAATTCAGTTAGCTATTTGTGTTTAGGCATTTTTAAGGGTGAGAATGAAAGCTTATTAATGTTTCCTTCTGTCCTGTCATTTCTGATCCTATGGTTTTGTGGATGAGTGGAGTATGCCTGTCAATACCAATATAGAATTATAAAGAACTGAATAGATGTATGCATTTTAATTTTTCTTCATTCTACTCTAATGCTTTTATACTTTATTTCTGGGAACAGTAAAAATACTCTACTATTATATATTTGTTATGACCACAAGGTACTTTGAAAGGATAATGCAACAACGGAACCAGGTATTATGGTGTTCAAGTGTAATGTAAGCATTGCTATAGCTTGGATGTTGAAGCCCCTTTGTTGAAGACTTGACTAAAGATGGAGCTATGGGGTGAGGTGGTGAAACCCACAGGAGGCAAGTTTTGTGGGAGTCTTCAGTTCACTGGGAATGTGCTCTTGAAGGTGATCCTGGGTGCCAACTTCTCTTCATTTTTTTTCTCATCCAGGCTATGATGTGAACAGTTTTGCTCCTCTGTAAGCTCCTTGATAGAGACCCAGATCAATGGGGACAAATGAATCTGAATTGGAACCTACAAATATGTAAGTCAAATATACCTTTATAAGCAGGTAACTTGTTATAATAATGGAAAGCTGACAAACATAAGCATATTAATACTGACATTTTTATACTAGATTAGTGCCACGATATTCAGGGCTTACCCCTTCAAGACATTTGAATTTGACCTTTCCTTCTATTTTGCTTTAAATGTTTAGCTTTTAATTAGTCTCCACAGTATTTGGCTTAAAAAATGTTAACCCACATTTTACCAACACTACTCATGGCATTTAATATACTTACCTTTTAATACAATTCAAGGTTAAATATGTCATTGCATGTGAACTATTTTTTTCTGTCTTCATTTTAACATACTGCAAGAAATCAAAACAGCTTCCATTTTTTTCTTGTAACTTTCATAATTATTGGAATATAAAGAGATAGTAGCTCAGTATAGGTATAGTAAGACAGTCCAGGATAGAATATTGTCACATTGCAAAAATTTAGATTTAGTGATACCTTAGACATAATAGAGGGGGATTTAGCCTCTGTAACTTAGGGCTTTACTTAGGGACAATATTAGATCTCCACTGTTCTCACATCCAACCCACCGCAGTTCTGTCAAAGCCCCACAGTCTGAGCTTGTTGTTGCTCAGTAGTCCTTTCATGTACTCCACCGCTAGAAAAAGAAGGAATAAAGTTAAGACTTATTCATGAAAACATGGAAAGATGTAGAGTTTGTTTTCTTTTTTTTTAAATTTATTTAATTGTGTGTGTGTGTGCATATGTATGTGTATGTGCGCATGTGTGTGTGTAGAACCACGGACGAATTCGGGAACCACCATGGACGCCTCCACCTCCTTCTGCCCCGGGATTCACAGGCTCCGCCCTACCAGGACCAGAAGCGCAGGCCGCCCCCGCTTCCGCCTGGCGTCTATACGTGGGATCCGATATCCGAACTCAGGACCTTCCGCCTGCAAGGCGGAGGCTTAACCCCTGAGCCACCTCTCCAGCCGAGTTTGTTTTCTTATATGATAAAAATTATTTGATTTTGAAAGCAAAGAACTGCATATTGGAAAAGTGATGGGAACGTACTGGTATGTCCTGTCAGGAGCCTGAAAGATTTTCAAGTATTGAATTTCTAGTCATCTGACAAAAGGAGATACAGAATGTGGGACTGCATAGTTAGAACCTTCGTGTTAGGGCCTTCTCTCAGGCTATGGGCTTTAACAACAACCAGGAACTCACGGAATGGGCAAACGAGGATACAGTTTAGAAGCTTGGCAAAATAATGGCTAAAGACTGGTGAGATAAAATATTTGAGTTTTACTGGAGAATGGTAGAGAAGGAAATAGTGAGGCTGAGAGAATTGATCTGTGATATGAGGCCAGAGGACCCATCGTTGATGGTGAACCCATGATAGGTCTGAGGATATGGCTTTTACCAAAACCTCCGACCAATGAGCTGATGGGAAGGATGGATGGATACAGGGAAGGTGAAGAAGTTCAGTGCTGGCATTTGCTGCAGGCTGATGAAGAAAAGGTGGTCAGAGATGTGGGCTTTCATATGGTCCATAATATGCTGAGGCCTCAAGTGGTCTGTGACTCCTCTCTTGAGAACTACCTCCTGCTTTTCCAATTTTAGGTAGGCAAATGGGCAGGTCCAGATGAGTATGAATGAGGGTGAATCCATTTATCATTCCTGATGGAGTTTTTCGTCTCTCCTTTCGTACACCATGTTTCCCAAGGTCTCATTTTTGGCACATAGTACTGGTTCTAAAGCAGGATAACACAGGGACACTTACACTAGGCTGTCCACATGACAAATGCTTGCAATTTCTTGTGGATCTATTACATGAGGGCTTCTGTCCCTGAAAAGGGGGATTGAAACAGCTCAATTAGCAATTGTTTTGAACATTCATTTTTTGGACCCAAGGATATTTGGCTAATTTTACAGTTGGCATTAGCTGGAGTCATTACTGAATGTCTACTGCATAAATTATGGCATATTCAAAATGTGAAAATTCTCATTTCGGCAGCAGCAACTCAAGTGGAAAACTGAAAATCCCCAAACAGAAAATTAGCAAACATTTGTTGTGTCACAGCTTAAGCATGCCGTGTTCTTTTCTCCCTTGGAACAAAATTATCCTGGCCTTGCAGCCAAGGCATGCAACTCTTTTACAACATCCCAAGGGAAAGGCACCCCATAGCTACCAATGAGCCGATTATTTCATCATGACAGACAAGGGCTTAAACAAGAGAGATGTTTTTAGAAAGAATCACGGGGGACACCAGGACTGGGGCAGGTCTTTGCATAGCTCAGCCCCATTCTCAGGAATCTGCTTATCAGTGATGTCAGGAGGATGTAGTGAAGAGTGGTGCATCCAAGTGCTGCCTGAACATAGGTCCTCGGCTTTCCCAACTCTACATCATGTTCTAGTTCATGAGTTAATACCACTTGCTTTGCACTAAGATTAGGGAATCTTCTGCTCATTTTTTAATTTTCCTTTAACTTTTGCACATGCACACATATGTGGTATATGCATGTTTGCATATTTGTAGGAGTACAAGTGTGTAGACATACATGTACATGTGTGCAAATGTGTGTGAGTGTGGCATCCAAAGGTTGATTTTGAGTCTTTTCCTTCATTCTTCACTTTGTTTACTGCAGCAAGGGCTCTCATTGAACATGGAGCTCACCGATTTGGTGGTCTAACCAACCTGCTTGCCCTGGGATCCTGTCTTTGACTCTTGGGTGCTGGGAATAAAGACATATCCCTAGGTAGTCCCAGCTTTTGTGTGCATTCTTGGGATTCAAACTCTTCCCTCGTACTAGAACCACTGGTACCACATTTGCTTCGCTCTAGTTTTTGATCTGCATGTTAGGCATGCTCCTACATTCTTCAAAGACTGTGAAGTGAGGCAGACTCTCATTCCGAGTGTTCAATGTGCCCTTCTTTTTTTATTATTATTAATACATTTTTATTATTATTTCAGCTCATACAAACTTATTAGGTACACCAGTTCCCTCCCTCCCTCCTCCTCCCCCCGTACCCCCTGCTCCCCCTCCCCACCTCTCTCCCTCCCCATCCCCCAGTGCCTCCCGCCCCAATTCCCAGAGAGTCCTTTCTTGTGCATGTCTGATTTTCCTCTGGGCCCTCCTCTCCGATGACATACAAGGACCCAGTGGCCTTTCCCTGAACCCTTTCCCGTGTTCCCCTTAGGTATAGGAACACTGCTGTGGCTGCCAATCCTTTGCCTCCAAGGATCTTGGTGCCTTTAGCAGATGCTAGACTTTGTGAGGTCAACAATGTGTTGGACAATGCGCAGGGCATGCAAAGTCCAATTATGATTGCTTCAGCCCTAACTACTATGGAGTATCTTACATATCATTGCTCCTCCCATCCTTTTGCTCTTACACTCTTACTGCCCCCTCTTCCGCAAATTTCCCTGAGCTTCAAGATGGGGAGAGATTAAGCTGGCCTAGTTCAGGGTGGTTGATATAGAGTCTCTGAAGTTCTGGATCCACGTGCCCTCAAGTTGTAAGTCTTGCTTTATCATTTTTCTTTTAAAAAACCTGATACTAAATTCATAGCATTTTAATATTGATATTAATCTCTTTCCTTGTCTTTTTTTTAAATGAGGACATACCTTGTGACACTCCCTTCTCTTCTGTTCACATTAATGCTTAAGGAAGAAAGAAAAAAAGAAATAAAGAATAAGAAGAAAGAAAGAAAGAAAAAGAAAGAAAGAAAGAAAGAAAGAAAGAAAAAGTTAATGCTTACCTTAGAATTAAAGGACTAACATTTAAAGATCAGAGAAGAAAAAGAGTAAAATATTCAAGAGTACAGTATGTGTGTATTGTTATAAATGACTTTTTGTTTTTCTTTTGCTGCATTCTGTATCATCACCCAAAGCTTATATCTTATGGTAGATTTGAAGCTTTTAGAAGGATGTGTCTATTTCAGCCATGAATGAGAATATCCACATGAATATTAAACCCAATTCAAATGATTGAGAATTTCAAAGGCCATAAATACAAATATAAAAAATCCAATTTTCTCACTTTTTTTCCCTTACCACTGCACTTCCTTTCTGGCTCTCTCTTCTAGAGGTCAAGTAGAGACTAGGCATAGATGTGGGACATTCAAAGGGAAAAACAGCCATGGTTTTGACTCCAGTGAGCTCTTATTCCATTCTTACTGTCACAATTTATGAGGCACTATGATTCTTATCCAATTTTGGGAAAAGAAATGATAGGCAGAAATAATTATACCCATTCTTAGATAATGACTAGGAAAATGACCAAGATTTACATTTTCATTCTTCTGATGAGAGAGAGAGAGAGAGAGAGAGAGAGAGAGAGAGAGAGAGAGAGAGAGATCCTTGTGGAAAAAGAGACTTGCTGAACCATCATAGAATCCTGTGCCTTTCTCATGCCCAGTCAGAGGGTAGTAACCAGGAAAGGTCAGCAACACTCTTGAGGGGGAACAGAGAGGGGTAGATTGAGTGGATCATGAAGCCTGGAAGATGGCTGTAGTGCTATGTCCCTCTCCCCTTGCTTCACGCTACGTAGAACCACACCCACGCAGCCTGTAAGGGGATGTCAATCCTGACTTATCTAACCTCACCCCTAAACAGACTGAATTCACCCACAATAGACTGCTGAGTGCACCTGGAAATCACTAGATAAAATTTCTATTACTAGGTAGAAAGGTAGATCTTTTAGCCAGAAAGGAAGTGCAGTGGTAAGGGAAAAAAAGTGAGAAAATTGGATTTTTTATATTTGTATTTATGGCCTTTGAAATTCTCAATCATTTGAATTGGGTTTAATATTCATGTGGATATTCTTATTCATGGCTGAAATAGACACATCCTTCTAAAAGCCTTCCCTAGCTCTCTGTGCCCCAGGGCAGCAGTGCAATTTCTCCCATATTCTGAGATCCTCCAAGATTCAATTTATTCTTTTTATAGGGCTTATCACTTCTCATCTTTTGTTGAGGTTATTCATATATATTATAAATACATCATTTATGAATTATACAATAGATTACTTAGCTCGTTATGGATAAATTGTGAACTCCGAGTCATGCTTTCATATTTTCTTGCTTTCTTGTAGTTTCTTTTGCTATCCCCTTTCAAAGGTTCTCAATGCTAATGGCACAGAACTACTTCAAATGATTTTAAAAGGAGAAAAGGCTCATTTAGAACCAAATAAACCAGTGGCTCACGCAATCAATTCTTCCCTACTTGCATGTCTCCTAGCCTTTCTCCATCTCTTCCTCAGTGCTGAACTCCTCTCTTGCTTCCCATCCCTCTTCTCTCTCCACCGTGCAGTCCTGACAGCATCTTATACCATGCTTCCTGTCTCCCTCTCTTACTTCACTTCCTTTCCCTTCTGTCCCTATGACTGATACCGCCTACAACCTACCTCTTCAGCCTCATAGAAAAACCCAGGACAAGATAGCTGGCATATAATCTGGTGCAGACTCTCATTTGATAGAAGAATTTGTGAGTTATTTGTTTTCAACTTTCATCTTCTTTATTACTCGAGGTCACTAAGATACAAAGAAAAAGATGTTCTTGAGTAATAACAAAGTCATTGGATGAAGGAGATTTTGGTTTGCAAACTTATAGTGGTTGTCATTGGGGAAGCCCACAGGATTGCTACTTGTAAGGAAATATTTACCCTAGGAAAAGCACAAGAGTCAGCACTTCCCCATTATCCTACTTGACAATTGACAATTAGTCAAAAAAAAATAATAACAGCCTGTTCAGTTGCAGGAGTGCTGTTTGTTTTCATTTGTTTTGTTTCAAAGTTGAAGAACTCGCATCCAATTTTTGGTGAGGCCATGCCCATGGATGAGGTAGAAATGCTAGACCATAAAGCGAAAACAAAACAGACACTTAGGAAACACAGATACTGAGGTTTCCCTTTGTGGTCATAATATTTGGGTTGCAATTACCCTTCTATTTTCCCTGGATTTTGGGAACCACCACAAAGCTCATTTCTTTTCTTGGGAGTTGTGGACCAGAGGGTTATAGCTGCATGAGTTTAGATCCAGTCTTACCTGCCTTTACATATTCACCGTGCACCTTTGATTGAATGATTTCCCCATTACTAATTCTCAGTTGCCAGGTTGGGATGATGTCTGGTGTTGGATGCTGTTTTCTTGGCTTGAGAACACCTCACGTTTTAGAAATTAGCATACAGAGTAACAAAGTTTGTAATGATATTGTCCTGTTCTGGTTGATCTTCTTCATCTAATTCCTCTTCTTCATCTCCCTCCCTGTCCCCTGATCTTGTTTGTACCCTTCCTCACCTGATAATCGTCTTCCCACTTTCATGTCTCGTGTATTCTGAGTGGGCGAAAAGTGATTTCAAGGAATTGGGATGGGAATGCTAATAAAAATTCATGAAAACTGTTCATACACCTTCTTTTAATGAAACTCAGTGGTTAAATGGCCACATCATTTTCGACTTTAAGAAAACCTTTCCACAATTCTGTCAATGAACAGAATGGACTGAAAATATGGAGGAAAGGAGACAGCATGTGTAGATAGCCATCACAGTGAGAGGCAGAGTGAGAGGTATGATACTGGTTATTAAACACAAGTATTTTCTCAGTCATAACTGTGTGGCTGGGACATTACTAGGTGCTGGCATCACACGAATGGGTACAGCTATCACCTGCAGGGTATTTAGATTATGGTTGCTTCCTTATGTGGTTTAGGATTATCTTTTGTTGCCTTTTAAAACATTTTATTGAAGAATTATTTTCTATGTGTGTGCACACAGCATGGTGAGCATGTGGAGATCAGATGACAACACCTTTACATGGGCTCTAGGCATTGAACTCAGGTCATCACAGGCTCCTTTTTATCCACTGCACCATCCTCCTAGCCCAGATCTCTTGTTCATAAGGACTATCTGTAGGATCAACCTCTTCACTGCCTACAGCAGTAGAGCATGGCAAACAGCTTGGGCTAGGACTTAGCTAGTCTGTGTGAAACCTTGTAGGACTCATTCCTCCCTCTCTCCAGGGAACCCGCAGCTTCTGCTGTTTGTTACGTTTCTTATTCACAGCACAGCAACGTCTCTCTTAAGCCATACACTCCTTCCAACATTAACTTTGTGTGTGGTGGAGAGGGTATTCTAGAGGGCACTTGGGTATGTAAGCCTGTGGAGGCTCAGAGGTAACATAAGAAATTATTCTGGCTTGCTCTTCACCTTACTGCTTTACTTTTGGCTTTCCCAGGTTCTGCTGTCCAAAGCCAGAATTATGGTGCTGTTTCCAACCCAGCATTATTTTTTTTATGTGGACCTCCAAACTCAGGTACTTTCACTTGGGAGGCAAAACTTTAACTCCTGAGCTATCTCTGCTGCCCCTCCAGCATAATCTTTTACTAATATTTTCCAATGAAAAAAAATGCTGCACTGGAAATGATCAGTAGCTTCATTTGAGTAAAGGGAACAGATTCATCTTTAAAATGTTATCAAAGGCGTAAGAAGGGGAGATTACCCAATTCCCATATTCATTTCTTTACCCGGTAGATGATTCAGCACGTACCGTTACGAAATGAGAGTGATACAGCACATCCTGGTTTTAAAAACACGTGTGTATGTGGGGTGGAGTGGGACGTGTATGTGACTTGTGTGCAGTGCGTGTACGTGTAGTACACGCATGTGTGCAGAAGTTAGAGGAGGAGGTCAGTGTCTTTCTCCACCAACCTGGTTACTTCCTTGAGATACAGCCTATCAATGCACCTTGGGCTTGTTTTTCAGCCAGAATGGCTGGCTCACAAACTCTGGTGATTCTTGTGTCTCTCCTCTCCAGCCCATATTCTGAGGTTGCAGCAGTATATGGCTGTATCTGGCTTTTATGCGGATGCTGAGTTTCTGAACTTAAGACCTTATGCTCCTGGAGCAAACATTCTTACCCACTGAGCCATCTCCCCAGGCAGCCATATGTGTGTGTGTGTGTGTGTGTGTGTGTGTGTGTGTGTGTGTGTGTGTATTTTAAAATTAGGTTCTGTAAGTCATATAGCAGCAAAAGAAAATAAATGATGTTCATTTTATGACTTTCTTTTTTCCTCAAGCCAAATAATCTCTGGACACAATCAAACGTAGTAGTTTTACGGGGGAAAAGTGGTCTATTTTTATGTGACTAACCTAGCAACTGACTTTAAATATAGCAAGGGGGTAAAAGTAAGTAAGTATTACATATTTACACTGTATCTAAATATCTCATATATCTATGCACACATAAATTTACTTAAAATAACCATATAAAAGACAAACTTCTATACTTTAAAAATCTCTGGAATGTTTTAAATTTATGTGGCCTACTCCATTACACATGAAGTTCAAAATAACTGTTTTCTCCAGAAAGGTCCCAGCTTCAGATACAAAGGAGAGGTTGCAATGAGACAGTGGGGTAGAAGAAATTTGAGAATGCATGCTATATATAAGAGTGACAGATTTGTAATTCCAGAATCTGATTAAATCCCACTCCTTCACTGAACTGTTCAGTCTCAGGTCATTAACTATACTGTTTTGAATAGCATACTTAAAAAGCAGCAGCTATTATACTGAACTTAAAGGTCTGTTGTGAGAGTTGAATATAAGAATTCGAAACACTCAGAACAAGGTTGGACCTGTTGAAAGTGCCCAATAATGTTCATGCTCCCATAGTATGGAAAGGGGACTGCAAGCAAGATGTGCAAAAGTCTTGATGAGATATTCATCTGCTTTGGAGATAACACAGGAAGGATTGTTGGGTTACCTGATTCTGTCTTTAAGTTCTTTTGGAACATTCACACTGTTTTCCATGATTACAGCAATTTGTATGAAAGTTCTCTTTGACCTATACTTTTGTTGACTTTACTGATTCCCTAATTTGACATTGAAAGCCAGCTTTCCTGAATGGAGGACACATGAGTATAGAAAATAATGCCAACTGGGTAGATGTTCATACCTATTAAACTGTCAGTCCTGTTTTGTTAGTTCTTATCTTTTGGACAGCAGCCATTCTAAGAGTTGAGAGTTTCTATCTCAGTTGTTTTGCTGAGTATTTTCCTGATGATTTGGGATACTGAGTTCTTGCCACTGAAATGTACAAATTCTTCATAAAGTTTGAATATTAGCCCCATACCAGATATGTGAATTAGAAATATTTTTCTGAACTTCTGAATGCCTTTCTCCATTGTTAATTGTTTCTTTTACTCTGCAGAAGAAGCTTTTTGTTCTGATGTAATCTCACTGATTAATTTTTGCTTTTGTAATGTGAATTTTTTGTGTGATATCAAAAATATCATTGCCATAACTAATGTCAAGAATTTTCCCTTATAGGTTCTTCTAGGTTTTATTGTTTCAAAACTTGCTGTTAAGTCTCTAATTCATTTTGAGTAGCTTTTTGCATATAGTGGTAAAGAAAGTTTGATTTTATTTTTTTCAGTAATAAATCTAGCTTCTCCAGCATTTATGTTGGGGAATCTTCTATTGCATATTTTAGGTACCCTTACCAAAAAATAATTGAGTCCATGTACTTAGATTTATTTCTAGACTCTCTGTCAGCTACATGGGTTCTAGTGTCTCTTTTTATGCCTGAACCATATCACCATATTTCTTAAATCCAGCACCACTTCTGGACTCTCAAATCTATTCAGGAATCTTTGGAAATCTTAGTCCTGCCTCAGACCCTGTTGTGTTCCTTTTATGTCTGTGAATCTGGGTATAGGGGGTATTAGTATTAGCGGAGGCACGTGTGGTCATAGGTATACATAATTGTTGTTCCATCTTTCCACTCAAGTGTGCGAGGCATCACCTGCTCCATGTGGATCTCCTGATTAAAGTCTTTCTATTTAAGAAGCAAGCAGGTAAGCCAATTAAGACAGAGTACTTTATATGCTCTTTAATTTCAGGTATTTAAATATTGCTTTTAGCATGGATTATGCAGAAGTGTGTGTCAGGACTTGAGATACCTAGATAGCTCTTCCTGTGTGATTTGCTGTTCTCATCATCGAAGGGCTTGCTAAATCATAGATCACTGGACACCAACCCCAGAGGGCCCAATTTTGCAATTGGACACCAGACTTTGTACTCCTCATGCACTCCCAGGTGATACTGGTACTACATGGGTAACCCTCTAGATATTCTCATCAGGGAGGATGTCCATCATAAAGGCTGCTGACACTGGACCTCCCTGCTGAGGGCTGATACTGATGGGTGGAAGAGAAGATACTGTCCTTAATGATACCCACTGGTACATAATTCATTCACCAGCAAAGTACTATTGCACATGCTGTTGAATACAACTCTGACGAGACCCAGTGGGCCACAAATGTGAAAAGGTATGAAAATAATAGCAAGACTGACAGGGAAGAAGAAGGGTTGTAATGGGAAGAGGAGAGAGAGAGGATTTGGAATAAAATTGTAAAATCATCATAAAGTTCACTGTGTTTACATATGAAACACCAAAAGAATAAAAGAGAAATAAACAGAGAATTTTTCTGTAAAATGTCATGAACACAAATAGTTGATTTGTTGGAAGATATGTTTGCATATACCTGTAATCTTATTGCTTGGGAGGTGTAGATGGGGATAGATAGTTCATAGCCAGTCTTGGCTACATAATGAATTTAGGCAAGCCTGGACCATATAGTAAAAATAAATCTCCTCTTTTCCCTTCCTTCACCTTCCTCCCCTCCCTTCTCCTCCACCTTTCCCTTTCCTTCTCCTTTCTTCCCCTCTCCTCCCTTCCCTCTTCTAATCCTCTCACTCCCTTCCTTTCACTTCTCCTCCTTTTCTCTTTCCTTCCCTTTTCCTTTTCCTGATCCTCTTCCCCCCTTTACTCATACACAGAGTGTTTGAAAAAAAACCACTAATTTCTCTAAACTTACTTATATATGAAGATGTTAGCATCTAATCTTGAAAGACTACTGTTAGTGCTTAAAGTAGTGGTGAATCATAGAAGCTGAATATGAGAAGGAAATATTTATGCCATTATTGAGAAGCATGCTTGCTTTCATGTACTGTGACTTCAGACACCTGAGAGATGAGCTCACAGTTGTCTCCAGGATTCATCCCCATGTGTCTTTTTAACTTCAGTTTGACATCATCACTTAAAATCTTGCCATTAAATTTAAACATCTTCATTGATTTGTCAAGTTAACAGGTTTGGTGGTTCTATACTTGATTCAATTCAATATGCATGTATTGTGGGTAAAATAGTTAACTGAAAGAGCGAACTGATTACAAAACATTTTGATCACTTGAGGACATGAGAACCATCATTCATCGAGCAACTGTTGATAATTTTGAAGACCAACAAAACAAAATCAAAGAAAGAAACAAAAAATAAAGCAATGGGAATTTAAAAGATGTCTTAGAACCCAGTTATGAGGTTAAATAACAAAATATTTCTTATAATCTATGGACAATTCATGAGTTTCTTGAGGACTTCTGCCCATGTAAATCCATTGCTAACTATGGTACCCAATGCTTACATCAGAAAGCCGTCCAACTCTACTAACCTCTTAATTTGCCTTTGAAAATAGGTTTTCTTGAATTGATGATATTTATGTAAACAACAATCTCAAATGGGTAAATCCTTTCATGGTTAAAACAACCCTGCCTTTGATTTCTATGATTTCAGTATCCTTGAATGGGTGTTGGGATCACTGCTGAGTTACCACATTGAATTTCATTTTTCATTCCTGATTAGCTAACCTCCATGGACGATTATGACTTCATTGATTAACTGATCCTATCTGATGCCATACAGTACAACTCTCTACTCTCACAAAGTTGTGCATGAAGTAGGTTGCAGCCACAATCAGAGTATCAGAGTGAGAAAGGATAGCAATCCTAGAATCAATCTACGGCAGGTGTGTTCTACCTTTGACATTATTACATGGCTCTGTCTTCATGCTTGACAGCTATGCAACATTGAGTCAACCCCTGGGGAAAACAATCACAAAATAATCTTATACTCTTTTAAGTAGGTTTGTGATTTCTGTTGAATCACATTCATTGCTATCCTGGGGATGCATGAGCTCATGGACTGCAGGTTGGACATGCCTGTATGGGAGCTTGTGGCAGTTGGTTGCAGGTACCAACTTGACAATTAAAGGCTGAACCTCTGGAACATCTGACTGGGATCTCGGACAACAAGTTATTGGTCATTGTTTTCTTTCTCTCTCTCCCATGATATATATGTGTGTGCACATGCATGTGCATATGTGTGCATTTAAGCATGTATATGTGTACATGTGTGTATTTGTGTATGCCTGTACTCAAATATGTGTGTCATGTTTGAATTAGATGATTATAGATTATAGGACTAGAAAATACTTCTTTTCTCTATCTGCATATATATATCTGCTTTCTAACTATTCTTTTGAAGTGATCTATTATTTTCCAAACAAGCAAAAACAATCTTAAGGAGATTCACCATTTAATGCCTGAAAGCATTCCATGTATAAGGATGCCAATCTCTTGGTATTCAACTTTTTAATAGGGTTATATAATTTCTCTAAGACCATATTTGGTAAAACTAGGACTTGAATACTTGTTTTTCTGACTTATTCCATCATGACAAACAGATGTAATTTTAACACAGAGAGCAAAGCTTTAGTCTTCTTCAAGTCAGTACCCCCCAGAGCCCCGTCAGCTACAGCACCATCTCATACCCTACCGAGATCAGTATATTGGAGCTTTTGTGACTGCCTATGAGTAAAAGATGGATTAGGTGTGAGGGAGCTCAAGACTCAAGCATCTCAGGGCTGATGAAAGATCTGACCTTCTCTTATCTACCCTATTTAAAAGGTTCCCTTCTCTCAATCTCCCTCTCTCTCTATATGTATGTATGTATGTTTGTATGTGTGTGTAGGTATTTGTGTGTACACCAGTGTGTGCAGTTGCATGTGCATGTGTGTGCACATATGTGTGGCAGTCAGGGGTCACTTTAGGCATCTTATAGTGCTCTCTCCTTTTTTAAACATTAAGGTATCTCTGTATTTGGAATTTGCTCTTTTAGCCTGACTGGTTGGCCAGTGAGCTTCAAACTGTTTCCACCCACACCCACAGCACTGAGATTGCAGCAGCTTGTTAGCATATCCAGATTTCATTTGGGTGCTGGGGATCCTAACTACTTGTGCGGTAACCCCTTTGTCTACTGAGCCATCCCCTTAGTCCCCAACTCTTTATCATTTAAAGCAATATTTTTTTCTGAGTACATTTACAGGGACTGGGGAAGCTTATTAGAATTCAGCCCCTCCTGTCTGCAGAAAGACAATTTACATGTGGCACTGGCTCAGACATGCTTCTTCTAATTCATCTGAAGGACACTGAAGGAGAGCTAGAGACTTTAATATTCTCCTGCAGTCTTGCTGGTGCTTGTTAGAGTGGCTTGATAGTTTCATCTTGGCCTTGGCTGCTTTCCAGAAGGACGTGCTAGTTTTCTTTTGGAAAGGTCACCGTGAGGCTGAGGTGAAGGTGAGCTCAAGGTGTGGGTCTGGATATCTGCTGGCTGAAGTATGTAGTATTGAGACAGAATGGCCCTCATCTAGACGAAGTGCCACCATCCCTGCCCTATGAGGCTGGGGCAGTCACTGCTAATTGACGTGTTGGCCGAGTTTGCTGTAGTCTCAGCAGCTCGATCACATCACTCTAGGAGGTTACAGCCAACTGACCATACTTGTCACTTAGCAAGTTGAAACCTATTTGCCACCCTGGAAAGTATAACACTTAGCATAAGACTGTGTTTAGCCGGGACAGGCTCTGCGTGCAGGTGTGTGGTGAGCGTTACCATTGTGCTCCCTTTCCACTCAGTAACTCCTCTGTAGTTACCATCATTCTGGTCATATGGCTCTCTGGTGCGCCAGCCACCCATCTTCCAATAGTTGTCAAATTAACAGCTGATACTGTTGCGGAATAAAACACATCCTGCCTGAATAGATCAGAAACTGAAGAGCAGTATGCTGCCTTCCCCAATCTCAGGAGGATCATTTATCTGTTGGTCACAACATCATCACCTCCTTGAATGTGTTTCGGTGTTGCTCAGCATATGTACCCTCCCATACAACAATAGTATTAAAATTAAAACTTTTAGGGGGATTCACATGCCGTATTATACAATGATCATTATGATCCTATGTTATCAGACATGACTCATTGCTCCAACTTGGGTAATCATTTGATGAAGAACTGCATTGTGCAGGACCTTTCCTCTTCCCAAAAATCTTTCTTGTTCACGTACATGATGAGCAGTGTCCTCTGTTTTCATTTCTGAGCAAACCAGGATATCTAGTGTCTCTGCATCTCTGTAGAGAGGAAAATGCGGCAGGTCCTCTCTGGTCCTTTCTGAACTTTCTTCACTTTGCAGCTATTTTTTTTTTTTTCCTCAGCAGACTTTCCCAACTCCAAATCTGCTGTTCCACCTAGATATGGAACAACAATAGGTTATGTAACTCAAGTGTAAATTGAAGGGCCAAATACGAGATGCTATTTAATGTCTCAGGATGCCATCTGGTTATTTCTAAGCACCTCAGCTATATGCTTTAGCTTCAACATTTAGATAAAAATGACAAGTCATTTTCCTTTCAAATAATTAAAACAAATCTAAATGGTTCTGATCTTTAAAAAATCGAAATAGCAGCCACAAAGGTTATCCCAAGGGGAAATAATTATTTCTTATTGCTTAAATCCAGAGTATGTTAAGTAATAATTAAAACGAGAGATTGGCTGTGGCAAATCTAACTGAAGTTTTCACTTACCCTCTTTTCTCCTGCCTGCCTTGATTTTGGCAACTGTTAAATATATACATGTGTGTTCATCTTTGTGTGTATATATAAAATCATCTCAGATGCTAAATCAAGTTAGAAGGGATCAGTATTTTCTTTCCCACGGGATGCATCAACCATCATTAAAGATGCAGACAGCAAAACAGCAATTTGAGCCTGCGAGAGCAGGTTCCAAAGAATAATTTACAGTTGTGTTTCTGCTGCTTGGCATTATACTAAATCACACCAGGTCTCTTCATTTCTTAAGCACACTTGCAGTCTTGGTTCAGAACAAGTCTGCCAGGGTATATTTTCCCAATTTATTTTCAAATGACATTTTGTTTTAAAGAAATACAAGACCAGGTTTATAAGATAGTTCAGTAGGTAAAGCACCTGCTTGGGAACATGGTGACTTGAGTTCAATCCCCAGAAGCCCACATGGGGGAGGGAGAGAACTGACTTCTAAAAGTTGTCATTTGATTGCCGCCTACACCATAGCATGCATCCATTCTCTCTTAAATAAATAAATAAAACATTTGAAAAAAATGAAATGCAGAGACAAGAAAGTGAAGAGTGCTTCTTGATTAGAGACAAATACCTTTCCTATACTTGAACCACGGGCAGAGGAAAGCAGGGAGGATGGATAGAAAGCATGAATTAGGACATTAGGAGAGCAAATAAAAACCTCTTTCCACACCTTTCATTTTTGAAATGCCATAGTCAATAGTCTAGCTTACCTGTAACAGCCCTGATGGACGTGGAGCAGAGAATCTAAATTGACTGTATTAAAATCTTTAAGTGTAAAAGCAGAGAGATATACTCTTGACACTGAATTTCTTGCATCCGAACAGCGATTCTAAATCTCTTGAGTGCAAAGGACTCTGGGATAGGCACGATTGTTGCTGGTCCAGCATTGTCCTTCATCTCATGTCTTTGTATTGGAACTATCATGAGCAATAATATTAGGAGGCACATTGCATGAGCCATTGATGCAGAGATACAGCTTGAGTAAATCAAGTATACAATTGTCTATATAAAAAATGAGGATTTCGATGTTTACCCTGGAGAAGAACTTGCCAGCCAGTGGTGGGACTGAGACTAACACAGTTCTGTTTGTTTTTGTTCAGATCTAGCTTTGACATGAATCCTTTTCCATCTGACTGGGTTATATGGAGCGATTAGATGTGAGCCATTGTTGCTATATCCACTTTACAGTTAGAAAGGAAGGAGCCTTTGCAAGCTGGGCAATCTTTTCTCTTGGGATATAGTATCTCTTACAGTTTCAAACCTTTTGTCATGATGTCTGAATTGAATATTTTACACACGAGCGCGTGCACACACACACAGAGTTTAAGAAAGTTAAATGAGGGAAGGTAAGCAGAGCTGGGAAGGAAGATGACTCAGTGAATAAAATATTGGCCATCCAAACATGTGGACCTGGATTTGAATCTCTGAATCCCATCTAAAGATTAGGCACAATTGCATGCATCTGTAATCTCAGTGCAGCTACAAGCAAAATGAGAAGCAGAGATAGGAGAATCCTATCCAGTGTTAAACAACAAAGAAACCTTTCATCATATTAATAAACCCAGAAATAAATAATCATATGGTTCCTTCAGTAGATGCAGAAAAAGCCTTTGACAAAATCCGGTATCCCTTCATGATAAAAGCTTTGGAGGAGAACAGGATTGGAGGCGATATATAGCAACATACTAAAGGCTATATACACCAAACCTAAGGCAAACATCATTCTAAATGGGGAAAAACTTGAAGCATTTCCACTTAGATCAGGAGCAAGATAAAACTGTCTGCTGTTGCCACTCCTGTTCAATATTGTGCTTGAAGTCCCAGGCAGAGCAGAGAGGCAAGAGAGGGATACAAAGATAAAATGAGTAAAAATAAGAAAGGGAGAAGTTAATGTATCCATATGTGTAGATGATATGATTCTATACTTGATAGATCCATCTAGATGACTCCACAAGAAACTACATGAATTAAACACTGTCAGTAAAGTATCAGGTCACAATATATCAGATTCCAATATATAAGAAACAAATAAGCTGAGAAAAAAATGAGGGAAAACTCCCTTTTTCCATAGCTTCAAAAAAACCTGTTTTAAACATGGTGGAAGGTGAGGACCAATATCTAACGCTGCCATCTGATTTCCAAATGAATGTTGTGGCCCTCACACAAACACATACATATGTACATACATACATACATATATACATGCATGCATACAGAAAGGAAAAAGAAAGGAGAAAGAAAGAAAAGAGAAAGAAAGAAAAAAGGAAAGAAGGAATGAAAAAGGAAAGAAAGAAGAAAATAGGTTTTGCAATAATAAGCACATAAACACAATGTAAGCATGTTGGTTTGATGTCAAAGGTTCTTTTATATATTTAGAAAAAAGTTCACTTTTATGAATAATGTGGTGGTGTTTTCTTTTTCTTTTTAATTATTTATGCTTGCTGCTTGTCTTTTCCCATTCGGTAATGCTGATTGGTTTGCGTTCTATGATCCTATTTTAAGTTCAAGTAAATGAGAAAACATGATCCCACAGTTTAACGTGACTAGCTTTAAAAGAAGGTGAAGTTTCCACTGGCTGATTGTCTTGCATTCATTTCTGCCTTTCTCTGTCTTCTGTCTTCCTTCCATTATGTGACATAATGTTAGTGATCCAATGTACTTAAGAAATCGGTCCTCTTTGGCCAAGCTTGGGAATCAAGTTTGTAGTTTTAGTCTTACACTACTAACAAACCAATTCAATTGTCTTGTCTATTTTCCTCTTAAGCTTCTAGTGGTATCATTGTTGATCTATGCTTCTTAGCCAAAAAATATAATGGACCCAAGAAACAAACTAGGAGAGATCCACAAGCCAGAAAGAGATCAGACAGACCGGAAGAGATCCAATGCTGCTTTTGAGTTCTAGATCTAGAGCTAAAAGCTGAGGCTGCTGAGAGCTGACATCCTGCCCTTGGACAGTTCTCTTCATGGACAGTGTACGCTGCAGCCTAGCAATCCTCATTCTTTGTGGATGCAAACTTCACATCCTCTAGCCTGCTCCCCTGTGGACTTCAGTGCTGAGACATTTCCTAACACTAGGAAACTGTCTTCCCCTCTCTGAATCTGTCTAGAACCAAGAGAAAAAGCTTGCCTTGCAAAGGCCTTTAGGGAAATATAAACATCTCAGTACTTGTCCTCTTTGTTATATGAAGTACCCCGGTACATAGTACTAAGTAACTGATTCCATGACAGATCAGTTCCTGCTATATTTGTTTGATATTGTCACCTGGTTCCCCAGCATGGTTTCCAAATATCGTTTCAGCAGAGCCTTCTGAAGACTGGATCTGTTCCCACACTGGGTTTGGAAGTTTTCTAACACTTCCATCAGTCATCCATCATTCTGTAATCCGAATGTAGCTAATGACTCTTTCATCAATGTAAAAGGCAATGCAGAATGCTCAGGTCTGCTTGAGTTGCTTTGGGAGCTCCAGACTTGACAAGGAACCACAGTAAAAATCACAATCCCTCCCGAGAACCAGGAACTTTTTCTTTGTAGGTGAAATTTCTTTGTAAATTCTCCCCTGACAATTTTTCATGATAAGAAAATGTCATTTTTGTAGGGAAAATGAGTAAAGTTCTTGTGTATAGTTAGCTTTAAATGTCAGGGTTTTAAAAATATCAAAGATAAACAAGTAGTGTGAGGAAAAGAGAAACTTAGGAAACTTACAAAGCAGACAGAATGTGGGAAAGGTTTTGTTGCAAGTTAGAATTTTGTTTTCCTGAGTCTTCTGTTGGGATGCTGGTTTTGAATATAAGAAATTCTGGTTGTTAGCAAACAGATTGGGACCTACAATGTTTATCAGAATTCATTTTTTTCTATACCTTTCAGATCACAAGCAACCAGTGCTTTTACATTATACTTGGAAATAGATCAACTATTTAATCCCTACTTACTCTTCATTTCCACATGGGTACAGTGGAGTGTGTAGGTATACAACACAACATGCATGCACATGCGCATGCGCACACACACACACACACACACACACACAGAGTGAGAGAGAGAGAGAAAGAGAGAGAGAGAAAAGAGAGAGAGACAGAAAATACCAATTTTTCTAAAGAAAAATATGATCTTGAAAATTAATGGGAAAGAAACAGAGGTTACAAATGTGATTTTGGATCTCAATAAGAAACAAGATGGGGCAACAGATAGTGTTCATCACAACACGTTATTATCAGATCATTTCTTCTGAGATTATTCATTTCATAACAGAAAAACAATCATTGCATTCTTACAGTTGAACAAATATAAGGGAGTCTCTTCCCAGAGAAAGCCTGTGATCCATAAGCAGTTACTATCTTCCTTTGGAAATTAGAAACATATTATTTAGAAATCTGTCATATACCATGAATAACAAGGTGCTATAAACTCATGCTTTTACATAGTTCTCCTTCTTTGATGCTGCTGTTCAATGAGGAAAAAAAAAAGATGGGGGAAAAGGAAATGCTTTGGGGAGAATACTGAAATAGTTTTGCAAGGTTCGATGATACATGATTCAGCACAGGTGATTCTAGCTATGTGAGCAGTATCTGGAGAATAAAAGACATTCACAAGAAGGATGCATCCCCAGGCAATAATGAGTCTTAAGTCTATATGATAATGTAAAACCAGACCTCAAAGACGGACACGCTGGAGATTTGACTGTATTGACTTATGATTCTTAGTAGGAATAGTGTACCCTGAATTCTTAATGTAGCAGAAACCAGAGTAACTTTTATTCACCACTTAGCTTGCCCAAGGAATGAAGGTGTACTCTTTAGCTCCTGTCTCGGTACACGGAATAAGGCAGCTCTTGTTCTTCTCATTGAATTCTTCATGGCACGCCCAGAACAATATGATAACAGAAGCTAGCCTTGTTTTATCAGTCCTGATAAGCATGCACCAGATTTCTCTCGTTCCCCAACTCACAATCACATAGTTTCAGGCTTGGCTAGGGGATGAAAGTCAGCCTTTTCTCTTTTGAAAATTTATAGTAGGGGGAAATGACTCAGTGGGTAAAAGTGCTTGTTACCCAAGTATGAGGGCCTGAGTGCAAATCCGCAGCAGCTGTGTAAGAGCTTGATGTACAGCAGAGGTACCTGTAATCCAAGCACTTTCAAGGGGAGATGGGAGGGAAAGATGGGACAATCCCAGCAGTTTGTGGGCCAGCTAGCCTGGGGTTTACACTGGCAAAATAGTAAAGAGACTCTGTCTCAAACAAGATAGAAGGATAGGTTGACAGAGGTCACCCTCTTTTATCCAACATGAATATTCTGAGATGCACTTGATCTATGTGTAATCAGACATCTTGAGCATGAATAGACCTCCCTGTGCCACTCAATTATTGGGGTCATTTATTCACGATAGCAGTGGGAGCATGAGCTGAGACAAACCCCAATGAACCCACTGGCTCCCCAAATTAGACTTAGGTGGAGCCACTTCTTTGATCTCTTGCAGGTGTCCTCTCTGGAGTGAATAAATACTCGTTTACTTCTCCATAGCAAGAGTCAACACAATAGACTTAGCTAAACTAGCAAGATCCAATGTATAATATGGGTGTCCACAATACTCAGAGGAGCCATTCTTAGATAAATTTTGAAAAATTAACTAGGATTTTTTTATGAGTATGACTAGAATCCACAGTTATAAAATTGGTGTTAATCATGCACTGATTTATTAAGCATACAGTGAACACTGGACACATATATCTCTGTATTTATCAATTTATTCAACATCAACTAAGTATTAAGATATTATACTGACATTGGAGGTTTGGTAGGCAAAAAGGAAAACTGTTTGGGTCTCTAATCCCAACCACATCACTTGGGTCATGCTTAGTAGAAGTAAGCTTGGTAGAAGGGGTACATCTGAAAGGTAGCTTTGAACATAAGCCTAAAGAAAAGCACCGAGACTTTGCTGTGGCTGTACTCTTAAGTGTGAATTAGCCGAACCCGACAAAGCCGGAAGGATAAGAGTTATGAAGTGATCAGATAGAAAGTGATGATGCAGGCTAATGAATGGTAGCAGGGATGGAAAGGAAAAGGATTTGAATGATCAGCCAGGAATATCACGGGGACAGAAATGCTGAAGATGAAAATAATCCCAATGACAATGAACTCGGATGCTAAAAAAGAAACAGAAAGAGAGCTATTAGGCATAATCTCCTCTGTGCAAGTCCAGGATCTTGCAAGAAAACTCAGGGATATATAATTACTATTGCCCAAGAGAAATGAACATGAGTAATTTTTTCTTAAAGTTGAGGTTAGAGTACAATGAGGACACTCTGCAGAATTTTATTGATAGAATTCTATCTTAATTATCTTTTCTTATGGTCAGAGATAATTTCTTCCGTACTATCTTGCTGCTTCCCTAATTATATTATTTAAATGTTGTGGAGGTTTAAATAGAATTGTATTTGATAAAGATAATTTAGTTTATTTGAGGTAGCAGATGGCCGAATCAACCATTGTGGTTAAGATCATATATTCACCAAGAGGACAAATCAGCCAGAGAATTATATCTGGCTCTTGTATGATAATTAGGTAATTTCTTCACTCCAACACTGGGCGAGTGTTTTAGATAACCAAAGAATGAATTAAGTCCAGCTCTGTTTATGGTATACACAGTGCACTTACTTAATGATTTAACAGCTATGCTAAACAATCGAGCCTTTTAAAGAAGTCATGTAAGATGAATGTTAATATAGTCTTATAATTGCCTTTCAAATGTTAGGGAAATGCTGATTAAAGTGTGCACTGTAGTTTCTAGTAGAGATGGGTGGAATTAAATATATATTTATAAATATTTTAATATCATGAACCCCATCCTAGCAATCGATGTGAACAGCAGAATGAATATGGGCTCCATTACTTTAAAGGTTCATCGTTCATTTAAAAATGTCCTTGGAATGTCACCTGTTCATACAATTTCTTCTGCTGTTGTAAGTCCCTGTGGTCAATTGCTAATGATGATGTCAGCAGCTGTATGTACTAGGTAAATGTTAATTGCTAAGAGTTCTCATGCTGATTCGGGCTTAGGAAAAGTGAATGCCAAAATATTGGAGTCAAAGGCTTTTATTCTGATCTTAGTTTCACCTTTGTTTGACATTGAGGATATTATAAAATCCACTGGGCCTCAATTTTTCCCATTTTCTAAATGGGAAGAATATGGCCTCTCTTGAGAGAGCACATTCTGTGTGTGTACAGTTAGATACAGGTGTCAACTTAGCGATTCAGGGATAAGCCTTTAGGCATATCTATGAAGAATTTTATTCAGTTAAGGTAAGCCTGCAGAATATTATCTAACTGATGTAAGAAGACCTAGACCATAGTACGAGGTAAAGATAAAGAAAGAGCTGGTTCAGTGTTTTGGGCAGACTGGTACATGAGAAAATATGCTCCTTTTTCAGTGCTACTCGTGGATAGAATGCTACCAGTTTGCTCATGTTGGTATAAACTCTCCGGCCATGCTGATGAACTATAACCAGAAACTGTTAGCTACAAATAAACTTTTTGTTCACCTATATTGCTTGGTCACATATTCATATCAACAACATAAGAGTAATTGGAACATATGATTACAGATAGGCACAGTGTAGCTTAAGAGCAAGACCTGTGAAACAATTAGTTTTCTGTGCTAGTTTTCCATCCAAAAGGCTTGAGCCCAGAACTCTGCTTTTAAGCCATTGATTCATTCAGCAACCTGTGTGTGCTTAGTGCAAGAGCTGATGGAGCACAGAGTCTAGGCTGTGCAATGGATTCTTTTTCTAATGCATAGGAAGGCAGGCTGGCCTGGTACTAACTGGAAGTGTGCCACTGGAAAGTCTAAAGTTTCTTTTCATTAGCTTCCTCATGTGTGGAGTAAGTGTCAGAAAATCCTCTTATTATGAAGTTGTAGCAAATACCAAATGACATCATTTCATTGAATTCTTGATACAGAATCTAGAAAACACATTTTGTGTGGTGTGTGTGTGTGTGTGTGTGTGTGTGTGTGTGTGTGTGTGTATGTGTACTGGTGAGGAAGAGAACAAGGAGGCAGGAGGAGGAAGAGCAGCTGATTGGCAATACACTAAACAGTCTTAACTACTCATCCCCTTCTGTACCCTAGATCTAGCCTAGTGTCACCTTATGATGTCATTCACCACTAATCCAGATTCAGTCAATCTTGATTTAGCTCATGGGCTCACATGCAACTCCCTGCTGCAGTTCCATGATGATTTTTTTTTGGCTTCCTTAAAATTATATAGCATAAAGACACCAATAGTATCACTCTTCTAGTTGTGAAAAACAACATTCCCTTGAACCACCTTAGCATTTTCCATCCCAGAGTCATCAGTTTCAGCTGATGCTAAACACTAATTTTTTTTTTTTTGCATTTTTTAACTGAAATTTCTTTTAGGGGGAGGTAGGTAGATAGGTTAAGAGCCAATGTGCCATGTAATCTGGGAAGCCTCAAACCCATGACTATCCTCTTGCCTGAGCCTCCCAAGTGCTTGATTACAAGCAGATGTTACCATACCAGAAAAAAAAAAAAATCTCTTCATAGTCCACTCTTAGGCACACTCCACTGATTTCCCACAATGGACAACGAAGACTCAATTCTCTTTTTTGAGAACTATATTTACTGTCATTAGTCAGTGTCCCATGGAGTTGCACATACTTATTACTGACTCTGCTAAGCTTATGTAGTAAGCAGCATCCATAACTGACTCAGGTGGTGGCCATAATTTTCTTTCCTTTCCTTCCCGAACCTTTAGTTCTGTTGTTTCAATGAGTCATTCGTACACTTCCCCAGGTGAGTACATTTTCTCTGAATATATTCTAACAGCACATTGCTTGAGCGATTTTACCTTATACAATTTGTTCTGATCTGCTTTCCTAGAGGAGATATTGACAAGTTTGCTCCCAGTTGACCCTCAGGGATCCTCTTTAATACCATTTTATGATTCTTTTGCTTCCTTTTCTTATTCATCCCATATATTCCTTGGTCTCAGCTTATTTTCTCATTTTGACAAAATTGGAATCCAGTAACTTCCTGAGGAAAAAAGCATCAAAAGCAAAATGTTCAGCCCTTGCATGTCTAGGAAGGTCTCTATGATATCCACACTCTCAATTCCTGGGTTGACAATGTGCAGTTCTAAGTGGGAAACCTTTCTGTCTCAGTGTTTGAAGCATCACTGATTCTTTCTTTTGGCTTACATTGTTGTTGAGCCAATGAAGTCCAGATTAATGACAAACTAATTCTAGAATTTTGTTCCATTGTCTGGAAGATTTGGGGATGTTTCCTTTTTTCCACTGTCCTAAAGTTTGACAACTATATATATGTCTTAGGCTGAATCTACAATGTAATCTATTATGTTAGTAATACAATAGCCCATTTAGTCTGTAAGTTAATTTGATCCAGTTCTGGAAAATTTTCCTTTGTTTATATGCTCTCTGTCTCTCTTTCGTTCTCTCTTTCTCTAGATCTACTGAAATTGAGAACACTACATGTTTTCTCCAGTTTTTAAATTATTCCTTTTCTATCTCCTATTTCCTTTGCCTCTTACTACAGAACTTTTAAAACTTTATCTATCTATCTATCTATCTATCTATCTATCTATCTATCTATCTATCTATCTGTGTGTGTGCACATCTGAAGGTACTGTCTCTCCATGTGGAGGACCGAGGATGAATTCAGGAATATTACCCTTTTTTACTTTGCTTTGAGATTTCCCAGGCTCTGCCTACCCAGGTCAGAGAGATTCAGGCTTCTACCCTTTTTGCCTGACATTTTTACATGGGACCTAGGATGCAAATTCAGGACTTTCTCTTGCTAAGTAGAGTCTTAACCCTGAGCCATCTCTCTAGCCCTCCTATAGTATTTTTATTAGAAAATACCTTTTTAAAAATTATTCTCATCTTTAAATGATGTCTTACACAAACCATTTTTTAATTCATCTGCTTATGGATTAAGTGCTAAGCTCTTTGCTCGCCAGTTTGTTTAGACCCCCTCCCTTTGTTTCTTCCTATTTGACTTAGTCTCTTTTGGCTATTATAGATGTATGTCATTAGCAACTGGTGATTCATGGTTATCTGCTCATATTATGACATTCAGAAACAGATGGTAAAGCTCTATGTATAAATGAGATTCTTCTGTCCTGTACTCTAGGTTTTGATGTAGGGTTATTTTGATGTGGGGTATTTTACTTGGTAATTTACTATGTCCATATTCTTTGTGATTATTTTTGAAGGGGAGGAGCTTGTCAGATTCCAAAGAAAACAGTGTCTTACGGCTATCTCCTAGCAATGATACAGCTCCATAATTTGTTGATAATTGCAGAGTTCAGGTTGTTTGACCCAGGGACTAAAGTGGTAGGTGATTAAATGGTCACCAAAAGCTAATATGAGACTGTGGGTGTGCTGCCTGAGGTCATGAAGAAAAAAATCTACAAAGAAAAAGTAGGTGAAGTCAAGTTTACTAAGAAAAGAAAGACTAAACAAAGACTCCCATTAGGGGAGGGCAACCAAAGGGATCATGGCTGAGATGTAAATTTAGGAATTTTTATTGGACTTATCAAAGAAGATGGAAAAAGACAGATGCTTTATATTGAGATTGGTTAATTCTCTGGGTATATTGAAGGCTGACTCAATGGAGTCACATGCTCTGTGTCCTTCCCCCAGATGAATCAAAGAGATGGCTACAAATTGTTCTTCCAATCGGGGAAGCGTTCATGTATCATGGTCTCCCCTGCTCATTCTTTCTTGACTTAGGCTTGGTGTGCCAGATGTCTGCTTTGGGTAGGTCTGCTAGACACTGACCTTGGTGGGGATCTGATCCTTGCTAATTAAATCATATTCTCTGTTCCCAAGTCACGTGACTGGTTTGTAAGTTCACCATGGACCCTTCCCTGTATTGCCCGTGGAGAGTTAACTGTTATTGCTGTTACCAAGATGTCGCTTACAGTTTTTTCTTCGTCTTTGGGGCAGTGTGTAGTGATCTCTTTCTTTTTTTTAAAATCATACTTATTTTTTTTCCCCAATCATACAAACTTAATAGGTACCCAGTCCCCTCCTTCCCTCCATCCCTCCCCAGGCCCCTTGGACCCTCCCCCCTTTCTCCTTCTTTTCACCCCTCCCTCCTTTTCTCCCAGTGCCCCCCTTCTCCCCTCCCATTCCCTGGAGCATCCTTTAATGTGAATGTCAAACTTCCCTCTGCGTCCTCCACTCTAGTGAGGTGTAAGGACTCAGTAACATTGCCCAGAGTCCTTTCTTATGCTCCCCTTTAGTATGGGAATACTATTGTGGGTGTTAATCCCTTGCCTCTAAGGATCATAGTGCCTGTGATCCATGCTAGACTTTGGGGGGTCATTGACATGTCAGTCATTGCACAGGTCATGCAAAGTCCTATTATGGCTACTGAGGACCTAACTTGTGTGGAGTATCTTGCATATCGTTGCTCCTCCCCATCTTTAGGCTCTTACAATCTTACTGCCCCCTCACCCGCAAATTTCCCTGAGCTTTAGGATGGGGAGAGATTTGGCTGGTCTGGTTCCAGGTGATTAGTGTAGGGTCTCTGATGTTCTGAATTCTGGTTTGTTGTTGTTTTCAGTTTTGCTGTTCCTGCACTGCCCTTGACTTTATCCTGATTGGTATTGAAGGTCACCTCCTAATCAGAGATAAAAGGTTGTTTAAATGCAGTCTTACTATAAGAGTAGATTCAAAGGTAGATGGAGTAGGAGTAGGAGACCAAAACTAGGTGCATTCTTTTTGGAATCTGTCCTTACCAACAATTTAGCCTGCTGCAATTAGGTGCAACTATAAAAAAGGGCACTTGAGCTGTGCATGTGCTCCAGGTGCAGTATGGGTTGGGGGTTCATGGGGGAGTCAGTCAGAATGTACAGAGACTGGTTTTGTTGTTCTTCCAGATCCTGTCTTTCTCTGACTGGTCAGCACGGGTATCCCACACCCAATATCAAGCTTTCATTTACCTTCTTCTGTGCTCCCAACCTCACAGTTTTACCCCAGCAATGTTTCTCATCTTACCATCGATTTTGACCATCAAAACAGTAAAGTAAAACAATTGGAGAGAAGAAACCAGAGGATCAGGACCTCAAAATTCAGTATGAATGAGTTTACTCCTTCATCCCCTGATCCACCATGTTTGAGGACTTAGTCTGATTTGCAATGAGTTAGTGACTGGTGAGACTAAACTTTTCTTCTATGCTATGACAAGTGGGGGCATCTTGAACTGTAAATGCTCTTTAAAGATGCCTTCAATCTAACTTTTCGATCATTCTCACTCTTGCTATTGAAGATGTGCAGTGCTGGTTCCTGAGTCATTTGATATATCCCAAGACACAAAAGACTTGTCGGGTTAGAGCATCTTTTTCCCCTCTGCTAACCTCCTGGCTTATAAAGTCCTGATATCTCATCGCTGCTGTACTTCTTTCCATTTTACTTGTCCCTGTAGCTTAATAACTCGAAAATATCACTTTGCTGTTGTATTAGTTGGATTTCAGGAATGATCCTGTCACTTGAGCTATGTGTTGCGTTACCTGGAAGACCAAGTTTCCACCCACAAAGTTCGTCAGAGCAGCTTCTACTTTTTCACGCTTCTCTTTTACGACCACAGTAATGTCTCATGGACAACTACTGACATGCCCTTTCCACCTTTGGGCCTCCCAGCATTCTTAATTCCTTAACATATTCCTTGGCCTCAATCCAGACATCAGGCATGAATCTGTCTTCATTTATCATGTGCACTTTGCTCCAGAGGTTTCTATAGTTTGTAAGTACTCATGACAGGAGCCGTATTTCAAACCCGACTTAAAGGAAAAGCACGGTAGAATTGTGATTTCTTTTAATTAATTCTGCACTATTGGAGAGTGACTGCTCATTTGGCTGTACCCAACTGTCTCAGTGTGAATTCCTCCTGAAGTTCGTGAATAGGATTTGAACTGCTTTAGCATTGAAAATAGTAACAACTTTGAAAGGTTTAGGTTAGGTTAGTTCTAGGATCAGTCAGCACTCACATGATATCAGATTGTTTTCTCCTTCCAACTTTCTTTCCTTATGATTTTTTTTTGAATCTGCATAATAATTTTCATAGATCCCACATCATGACCTGGTAGGTAACTGTCCAGCTTAAGAGAATACACCTTTGGTGTTGAGTTTCCAGTTAGAGCACCAAAGTTAGTACTGATAGGCTCAGTCTGCAGTACATGATCCCCTGATCCCATATCTTTTTTTTTATTTCAGCTCATACAAACTTACTAGGTACACCAGTTCCCTCCCTCCCTCCTCCTCCCCCCGTACCCCCTGCTCCCCCTCCCCACCCCTCTCCCTCCCCATCCCCCAGTGCCTCCCACCCCAATTCCCAGAGAGTCCTTTCTTGTGCATATCTTATGACTTAAACCTAAGCAACCTTTGCTACCCTCCCACACAAGCCTTTGACCCGTCACTGTCCTGGAATAATTCCATCACAAGAATTCTTTGTGATATCTTCTTGCCAGAGTTGATCGGTCCAGGCATGAGTGACTGCCGAAATATGATGGCATGATGCTATCTGTCCCTATTAGAATATGAAATTAGGACACAGAACAATTGAGCAATAAGCTGTGGGAGGGGAATTGGCAAGAATACAAGACCCTTAAATCAAGATAACATTTTATGCTAATCTTTGTGTGTCTTATGGTCTTCATTCTCTTCCAGAAGATGTCTTTGTGTCCTTATAGTGCACATTTTCTTCACTGGAGATTGTTGGAGTGAGTTTTGAAACAGTGGATTCTTTTTTAAAAATTTTATTTTGTGTGTGCACGTGCAGGTGTGTGTGTGTGTGTGTGTGTGTGTGTGTGTGTGTGTGTGTATCAGAGGGCAATGTATGTCCCTGTGGAGGACCAAAGGTGACTTTGAGAATCATTCTGGATTGCTTCTACCTCCTTCTTGCTTTGCTCTGGAATTTCACAGGCTCTGCACACCAGGATCAGGGCCAGAAATTCAGGCTGCCATCATTTCCATCTAGCTATTTTTTTAATGTGGAAACTAGGATCTGGACTCAGGACTTTCTGCTTACAAGGCAGTGTCTTTTTTCTTTTTTAATTTTCTTTTTTATTTCTTCCACTCATACATTTCCCTCCCTCCCTCCACCCCTCCCTGGATCCCTTTGCTCCTTCCCCACCTTTTCCCTTTCCTTTCCACCCTCCTTCCCTTTCTCCCAGTGCCCCCCCCCACCCCATTTCTGGAGCATCCTTGAGTGTGCGTGTCAAACTTCCTTTTGGGTCCTCCTCTCTGATGAGGTGTAAGGACTCAGTGGCATTGCCTAGAGCTCTTTTTGTGTGTGTGTGTGTGTGTGTGTGTTCCCCTTTAGTATAGGAACACTATTGTGGCTGTTAATCCCTTGCCTCTAAGGATCATAGTGCCTGTGATCCGTGCTAGACGTTGAGGGTTTAATGATAGTTGGTAATTGCGCACATCATGCAAAGTCCTATTATGATTATTCGGCCCTACCTTGTATGGAGTATCTTGCATTTCATTGCTCCTCCCCATCTTTAGGCTCTTACAATCTTACCGCCTCCTCTTTCGCAAATTTCCCTGAGCTTTAGGATGGGGAGAGATTACGCTGGTCTGGTTCCAGGTGGTTGATGTAGAGTCTCTGATTTTCCAAATTATGGCTTGTTGATTATTTTTTTTCAGTTTTACTGCTCCTGTACCACCCTTGGCTCCATCCTGATGGGTATTGGATGTCACCCCAGCAAAGCAGTGTCTTAACCCCTGAGTCATCTCTACAGCTCCATAGTGGATTCTTAAAACAGAAATGCAAAAGAGCAACTATGGAACTGGAGAGAGGGCTTAATAGCCAAGAGTGCTTACTCTGTAAGGCCTTGGTAACAAGCTGGGTATAGTAGAAAATGCCTGTAACCCTATCTGTAGGGACATAGGAAGATCCCTAGGATGACTAGCTTCTAGTCTTGTGAACATGTGAGCTCTGGGTTCAGCAAGAGGCCCTACTTCAGAGGAATAGGTGGAGAATGTTGGCGTAGAACACCAAATGCACATACACACATATATATATGCACTCACAGAGACACATGCACATATGAGAAAAGGTACATAGCAATAATATGCAAGCATATGCTTTACAAATATATTAACCTACAATAAAAGAAATATTATGTATCATTATTATTTTTTAAAATTTTTTATTATTATTTAATTGTATTCAATTGTATATGTGTGTGTGTAGAACCACCATGGACGCCTCCACCTCCTTCTGCCCCGGGATTCACAGGTTCCGCCCTACCAGGACCAGAAGCGCAGGCCGTCCCCACTTCCGCCTGGAGTCTATACGTGGGATCTGGGATCTGAACTCAGGACCTTCTGCCTGCAAGGCAGAGGCTTAACCCCTGAGCCACCTCTCCAGCCCATGTATCATTATTTTTTGCAAAGTAAATGTTACATTTTCGTCATTGATATGTGTATGCTAGATATTACACTGTTGTTTTTAATCTTTCAACAGCCCTATATGACATATTTCATAATTCAAGAATGAAAATTTAGAGACTTTGGTCAAGGTCAATGAAGTCACAAAGCTGAGTTTTAAACTGAAATAACCTCTATTCAGGGTTGAACACTTAGTGCAAATGAAACACCAACTTTAAGAATGGTAGAACTGCTCATTAGTATTCACCATGAATTCGAAGAAGGCTCACTTAATATAATTTGACTATCCTAATGTGCACAGGCTGGTAAGGATCAAACCTCTATTAAGATAAGAAGACTGAATTTTAAAGCATGTAGGTGATTTTTCTTGTTATCCAGCTGTATATGGCAGAGGCAGAAGTTTGACCTAACTTGCCTTTTTTTCCTATCCCTACACTGTGCTATCTTTACAGTGGTTTGATAAGTTATCTCATGAATGAGCCATTGAAGTACCATTTCTAGAAGTTTTATCAGTATTATAGATGAAGTTAGGTGGCTGTGTATTTGATTGCTATCTGCTTGACAGAACTAAGCAAGTGAGAAACTTGTGCAAGACCATGGCACAGGAACTGACTTGCAACCTTTTAAAGAAGCTCTCATACTTGACTCTGGCAGAAGAATAGGACAGAAAAATGGGACGAGTGATGGGGTGTGGGTAAGAAAGTTTACTTGATTTCAGGGACCTTGGTGTCAGCAACAGATACTGGAATTCCTAGAATATCTTTCTTACCCAAATTAGATGGCAAAGTTTTGAAAACAAGGAACTACATGTGAATGACCTTAAATATCAGACAGGTGTGAGTTTCAATCAGGTTTTACTGCTTCTTAGCTATATGACCTTGACTTTGTTCTTTAACCAGCAGAACTTCATTTATCTCATACAATGGAGGTTAAAAAGAGTATGTTGAGCTCATAGAATTGTTGAGTGGATTAAATGTGATAATGGAATTAAGCACTCAAGACTGCTTCAAACTCAGTAACGGGTCAATAAATGTTAGCTGCAATTAATGAATGCATTCAGACACAAACAATAGGAATTTTGTGAAATTTTAGACTCTCAGGCCTATACAACTGTTCTAGAAAATAGATCCCATTCTCTAAACTGCAGCAGGGCATATTCCCTCTCCCCCATCTGCCAGCATCCTCGGCAATACCACATCACATCTATGCCCCCAAGTCCTCTTCTTTGACCTTTTCTTAATAAGGTAATTTTATTCTTTGACATTAGCCTGGGGTGTATGTTGAAATTTCTTCTGAAATGAAAATTTGATTGCAACCATTATCAATATCTTGGGTCCTAAATCACCTCTGAGCAATTACATCCCCAGGAGCCCAGCTGGCTGCCTTTCAGCTTTGCTGAGGCTTATCACAAGGCTAAGGGTAGAAAGAAAGTGCTCTTGTCTTACAGGTACATGATGTCAGGGAGTGGAACATGAATGAGAAGGCTGCCTTTCTACTCCTGTGCTTCAGCTCAAAGTCCACCCTTCCCATAAAAGACACAGAGACATTGTCTGAGGCAGGAGTAGTGTCTCTGGAAGGTCACTGCATCATGGAACATCTGCATGGGGAAGAAGGACCTTCATAATCATGGTCCTTGGAAGCAAGAATTCTATGGTCTTAGGGGCACAAAAAGTAGTTGGGAATGGTTCTTAAGCTTCCCTTCTCTGTGTTTTCTGCCTTATATGTCAATACTGTGCAGAATTGCTTTTGCAAAAGCAAACCAAAATAATTGCTGCGTAAAATGTTATGAAGTCCTTAGCTACTTCACAATTTTCAGTAAGGAAAATTGAGGTTGGAAAGATAAGATTTGCTAGTTTTCATTTATGCAGCCAATGTTAATTGAGCAGCATCTTCTGCTTTCCACACATTAGAATGCTCCTGGGCTCTAGAATCACAGTGATCCAGTCTATACAGAACTGACTCCTAGGAAGAGAATAGCCCAGGGAGGCAGGCTGACGACCCTATCTGCTTGTTCAGAACATCAGGATTTTGCCTGTCAGTGTAAGTCCTGATTTCCTGAGTGCCTTTTTGTTGCCCTCTAGACAACACAATGAAGGTTCGTGTGATCCAGGGCTCTCCAGGCTCCTTGTTTTGTTCATTATTTGACTTCTGTCTCGCTCATTGCTTTCATTCCTTAGTGCACGGTTACTTATTAGACATCTGGCTAGTAGCTATATGTATTTGAACAGTGTGGGAATTGTGATTTAAAAATGTAGTAACATGAAGTAGACATATCTTTTTTTGGGAGAGAGTTAAGACTGACCCCTAAGGAAGATTCTCTTTTTTCAGCACTATCACGTTATGGAACTAACTATTAAAGTTAATGCAAGCACAAATGGAAACCTTTCTGTGAGCACTTCATTATCAAAAATATGATTTGTGAATACTGCAATACTGCATGTGATGTTACTCTCAGCCACTTGTAGCTAATGGGAAACTGCATTTTCTACTTCCAGTCCAAAGGCATCTTCATTCTTATCCCAATGGTGCTTTTTCTTTGTTTCTGTTCTATGTCTTTACTAGATTAATGAAATTTTTCACTGGATCTTTCCATTTCTTTTAAGTTCTAATCTCTATTAACCAGATATCCAACAGAAATTACTTAAATGACAAAGAATCTATCTCGTTCACAGTTTCAGAAGGTTTGTTTCCTCTTGGAGGTTGTGGTAGAGCAGAGCGATTCACCTCACAGGGATGGAGACAGAGAAAAGGGAGATTCAGGAAGAAGCTGAGATAATATAGCCCTCAGGATACACCCTTGGTGGCCCACTTTTTCCAAATAGATTGTACTTGCCACATGTCACCACCTGCCAATAATTGTAGTACATTAGGAATCCAATAAGGGATTAATCCACCGAGACATCTCATGATTTGAACTCCTCACAGGCTCACTAGAGGTGACTGTATTAATCCCATCAGTATTGCTTTTTCCTTTTTTCCCCATTTTTTTCTTTAATTGAAACCAGGTACCTCAGACATTTCCCTGTACATTGCTGAGTAAAACTTCCTGTAATTCTAGTAGTCTTTTTAATATTTGCCTGTTGCTTCCCATATGGCATAACTGAGTTTTTAAATTTTTTTACTAATTTTATTTTTACCAATTATACAAGCTCAATGAGTAGGTATCCTCACCTTCTCTCTTCCCCTCTTCCTTCCCCTCCCACCTTTTATTCCCCTTCAGTATTTCTTAGTAAAACTAAGTCAATGATTATGATGTGCCACCATGATGAAATACTGTAGAGATTTCTCAGTCTCAGGTTATATATTAAGAGTTTGTATTTTGGACTAGGAAAATAGCTCAGTGGGTGTGAGTGATGAGACAGCTTGGTGTCATAGTTAAGCACAGGTGTCAGCTTTACTGTTGAGGGTTTGAGCTCTGGGCACAGTTGTAGAGAGTTGATGGTTGAGTTAAACCCAGAGCAAACCTGAAGGAGATTGTCTAGCTGATGGGGAAGACCCAGCCCATGGTGGTTGGGATTAGCCCTGGATAAATCACAGAGAGCTGGCTGAGAGAGTTGGCATCCTTCTGTTCACTTGGCCAGACATGCTGGTCTGGCAAGTAAAGTTTGTCCATCTCTCAGCTGTTATGAGGTGATGGTGTGGCCAGTTCCCTCGGCCCTGGTGTTGGTGCGTGCTCTCCTGTCAAGCTGGACTGAGAACTGTAACTGGACTATCATAGGGAAATAAATCCCTTGTTCCCTTAAGCCAACTGATGGTCATTTTTCGCAATGTTGCAGGTGGACTGCAACACTTTGGGACCTTAGCTTGAGTCCCTAGCTAAAGCCAAACAGGGGAAGGAGAGCGTCCTTAACAATTTACCCACTAATGGATCATTCATACCCCAGCAGGTGCAAGACAATTGTCAGTGTAGGCATCCCACTTGAAATCCAGTGGGGCATATATAAAAAAAGACATGATAGAAGCTGGAAGACTGTCTGAAAAGGAGAATGGATGAAATGGGATGGGAAGGTGGATGGGATTGTGTAGTAAGGATGAAAACACACTGATTTATTTTATTTATGCATAAAAGTGTAAAAGAATTTAAAAAGTCAGGCATTTACATATGAACCCCAGAGTTGGGGAGTAGAGATAGGCAGACTTTTGTATCATACAGGCCAGGTAGCCTAGAGGAGATGGTGAGCATCAGGTTCAGAAAGAGACACTGTCTCAAGTGACTGAGAGTGACCGAGCAGGTCATCTAATGTCCTCTTCTGGACTCTGAATTAACTTGCTCATCTCATAGATATGCATATACTTTCTCTCTCTCTCTCTCTCTCTCTCTCTATCTATCTATCTTATTGCACAAAAACTTTAATTTTTAAAATGTGTTCTTATTAGGTGGTGCTATTTCCTTTATGTTCCCATCCAAACTGATATGGTAATTCAAGAGTGTAATCTCCTTCCGGTACTGTAGGTTTTTTTCTTATAGGTGCTCTAAGGAAAAAGCAACATAAAACAGAGGAAGCAGGGAGAGAGAGAGAGAGTAATTCAAGAGTGTAATCTCCTTCCGGTGCTGTAGGTTTTTTTCTTATAGCTGCTCTAAGGAAAAAGCAACATAAAACAGAGAAAGCAGGGAGAGAGAGAGAGACGGAGAGAGAGAGAGAGAGACGAGAGAGAGAGAGAGAGAGAGAGAGAGAGAGAGAGAGAGAGAAGTTATAATCATATTGCCTTTTGATCAGTTTAAAACTTGGGTCCCAAGTCCCACCATAAAATTTTCTTCTTCTTACCAAACATGCAAGGACCACTATGTGAGTAATCTTATTTTTCATTCTCAGTAATTTTAGGTTTATTATGCACAAAATAGTGTGCGGGTCACAGAAGAGGATTTTTTTTGGGGGGGGATGAAGGAGATTCTAAACAGGCACTCCTTTGTTTACAATCTAAAAGTTCTCCACTCTATATTTTGAGATCTAGGATAAATATCAAAGCTGTTAGAGGTCTCATCACATAATATCTACACTTTGCGGCCATACATGGTTACAAGTCTTGTCTGTTTCAGACGTGTTTGACCTTCATTTTTACAAAGAAAGTAAGTTGGTTTCAAAGTCACAATGACAGCTGAACATTAAAACAATTTCAAGTCATTGTGATGCACAGAATCAAAAGAAGAGAGATTGGAGGCAGAATTTATGGGTGACTGACAATAACACAGAGTCCCTGCGACTGACTATACAGAGTAGTTCTGTAGTTACAAGGCTTCTGATAACTGCTTTGCTTGGACTCAGTCAGGTAAATGCATAAAAGACATTAATCATTCAGGTTCATAGGGACAAGAGATTGGGACAGATCATCTACTTCTATGCAAAAGGGGTTATGTGTTTCCCTCACTGAACTATTGATGAATTATCATGTCTGTTTTGCTTTTCCATGGTATCAAAGATGAATTACTAAGCTCTTTTAAAACAGGAAAAAAGAGAATAATTTTCATATCCTCTAATACATTGTATATTTCTGTATCTGTAACACCTATACAGAATTTCATATGTATGCCTGCATCTACATTTTTCTCTATAGTAAACACCTGGATCTGTATGACTGATATATATGCATATATATATGTACAGCTATATCTGAAAATATGTACATTTTGTATCTACTTTTACATCCCATCAAAAACCCTAGCAAAAGAACTGAGTCAATGCAAACTGAATAATTCATACGGGGTTTCCAATCTTGATAGTTTAGTAGTTGACTTTCAAAAATGCTATTTTAAAGAAAGATTCTTGGGTAGAGATAATGGCTTAGCAGTTAAAATAGTTGTCACAGAAGCAAGAGAACTGGAATTCAGGTTTTCGCTTTCCATGCGGAAGGGGAAGAAAGCTGCATTGGCATGGTGGTCTGCTTGTAATTCCAGCCTCAGAAGATAGAGCTAGGGGATCCTCAGAAGAAACTGGCTGGAGAGATTAGTCCTATCAGAAAATTCTGTGTTAGATTGAGAGACCCAGCTTCAAACAGTAGGAAGAAATATCAATAAAGAATTGATTCCTGACATGAAACATGAATCTCAACTGCACAACCCATCTGTGTACATAACATATGAACACATGTGTGTGCCCTCATGCATGCACACCACACACACACACACACATACACATGAGCAAAGTTTTGATATTAAATTGAATATCTTCTATTCCTTAGGGAAATGCAAGACTTTTTTTACCTAAGTTTGGGAGGCCACCTGGAACAGTGACATAGTCCTGTTTCCTTAGGGCTTATCCCTAACTTACTTCTCCAGAAAGCCATTTTCTGAGCTTTGAAATGCTCAGAATGGGGATACCAGTGACATTGTAAGGTAGTGGGGTAAATTTCAGAAAGAATGGGAATGTTCTGGAGGGAATGAGAAAAAGGACAGAGCAGAGTCAACAGCTCCTAAGTAGCTCTTCCATCAAGTTGGGGACCAGGTAAAAGGCTCAGGTGCTGCTCTTTCCTATTTTGTCCAAATTGACTTCCTGTTCTTTATTACTTCACTTTATAGTCACTTGTTTAGCTTTTCTAGCACATTACTCTTTATTGTGGCTTCACATTTTAAAAACACACTATCTGTTCTCAGATGATTGGGTGTTAATTTAAGACAAGATAGGCTCAACAGCTCAGAAAGAAGCAGGCTACCGAAGAAGACAATGTTACTAAGAAAGCAAACATGAGAAAGTAAGAATACACATTGCTGAAAATCTCCTTTCTAAATCAAAGCTTAGTTAGAGAGGCAGTTATGGAAATATACCGGATATTCATGTAATGTGAAGACACCAGAGTTTCTGATCAAAGTATTTTAAGTATCATTTAGAAGTTTAATGAAATAGGCAAATCTACCTTTTGTGTCAACATTTGAAAACTTAAAATTTACTTTTGGAAATCTGTGAGAGCAATAGAACACCCAAAGAAACTCTTTTAAAATGGCAGGTCTACTAGGATCCTTGGCAGCAAGGGATTGACAGTCACAGTAGTGTTCCTATGCTTAAAGGGAACACAGGAAACGGTTCTGGGAAATGCCACTGGGTCCTTGCATCTCATTGGAGAGGAAGACCCAGAGGAGAGTTTGACATGCTCATTAAAGGATGCTCCAGGGATGGGAGGGGGAGGCACTAGGGGATGGGGAAGGAAGGGGGAGGGGAGGGGGGTACAGGGAGGTGGAGGGACCGGTAGTGGAGAGAAGGAAGGGACCGGTGTACTTGTTAAGTTTGTATGAGTGGAAATAAAAAAAAATAAAATGGCAGGTCTAGTAAGAATCTAACATCTTTCATTTTATTGAGAGCAAAAATCCCAACACAATACTCTTGCATTCAGCATGTCTCATATGGGATTCTGCTGGCATTCACGAATTTCTTGAAGATCTATTAGCTAAAGAAAGATTTGCTTAACATGGGACAGATATCTCAACAATTCTACCACAAGTGAAAGGCTTTCATCTTTTTAATTGCTGAAGAGTATTGTATTGTGCATGTGCATCACATTTCTTTAAATTTTATTTTTTGGAATTTCAGACATGAACATCGTAAGCTTATGCTATTTTCAATCTCATTCCCTAATCCCCCCATTTTCCCACTACAAACTTTCTTCTTCCCCATCAGTCTCTTCACTACTTTCTTGTCTTTTTCTGGTTTAGCCCACTGAATTTCATCTGTGTACATCAGTTATTTATTCATTGCGTGGTGAAGATCTATACTGATTCCATAGCTTTGTTGTGAAGAATTCTGCAATAAACATAGAACTGAGGTGGCTCAGAGGTTAAGCCTCAGCCTTGCAGGCAGGCGGAAGGTCCTGAGTTTGGATCCTAGACCCCAAGTATAGATGCCAGGTGGAAGCGGGGCGGCCTGCATTTCTGGTCCTGGTAGGGCGGAGCCTGTGAATCCCGGGGCAGAGTAAACAAGGAGGAGGTGGAAGCATCCATGGTGGTTCCCAAAAACTCGTCCGTGGTTCTACACACACACACACACATACATACACACACATACATACACACACGTGTACACACACATACACGCACAATTGAATAAAAATAATAAAAAAATAAAAAAAAAAAAATAAACATAGAATGGGAAACAAAACCTTTGAATTTTCCCTCTACAAACATACAAGCATATATTTATCTGAAATACGGATATGCTAGATATCATGATTTGACATTACAAAATATATCCAAGTGTATCAAAGCATCACATTGTGCCCTATAAATATATATAATCACTATGTGTCAAGCAAAACAAGATAAATCTTAAAAGGAGAAAAGGTGAAAGCTCCATTTTCAAAACTGGTCACCTATACAGTGGTTTCTTCAGTAAGAACCAGACAGCTTTACAGCTACTTCGGTTCTCTTTGTTCCATCACAACACCAAAAATTAATCTTATGCCAATGTCCTTTCCTATTATAATCTCTGGTGGTCAGATTCATTATGGACATTTTTTTTGGCTCTCTTCTACTATTTTTTGTTAAAACTGTAGGCTGCACATAGAGGGTAAGAGAATACCTTTCATTAGGAGTCAGTGTTCAGGCTTCAGTGACAACCACCAGAGTGACATTATAGGAGAAGATCAGGGTGAGATCTGGAGCCTGAAGTTCATGAGTGGATATAGACATAGTGCCTGGAGACTGGGGGCAGCAGCTGAGAGAGATGTGGGAGAGATGTAGAATGCGGAGGGCATGTGCTAGTTTTCTCATTCAGGGCACACGCCAATCATGTCCTAGTTTCTAAAAAGAAACTAGCTCTGGCATCCTGACTTTCTGCCTTGGGTTTTCTATCTGTAGTCTGAAAATGATGATAGAACTCCTCTCAAGAACTGACTGAGAACAAGGAATGAGGATGAAACAGCTTTAAATGCATCAGACACATCATACAGGTTTATACTGTGAAAGTTACTCTGACTCCTTGATCTCTTGGGGACTTCGATGCAGACGGCTATCCTGAGTTCCTACTCTCAACTCCCTCCTCCGGGCTTCTCTTCTGAAGTCCTAGCTGTAGACATTTCCCATTTTCATAAGTCTCTTTCTTTCTGTCTCAAAGAGAATCACACAAGATCTTTGTTTTAAATGCTATTGTAGTTACTTTGCTATTTTACTGTGAGAAAGCACTCATGCACAATGTTAAGGGAGAAAGAGAGATTTATTTGGTTTATGGTTCCACAGGGGATACAGTCCATTATGGCGGGAATGGCAAAGCAGAACACGTGGCTAGAAGCAGAAACAAGAGGCCAGCTTAGATTATCATGGCCCTCAAGAAGAACAAGGGGAAACTGAAGAAGAAGCAGGGTTGGGCTGCCTAACCTCGAGACCTGCCAACTGTGACATGATTTCTTTTAGCAAGGCTCTACCCCATAAAAATGCCGTAACCTTCCCAAGCATCAACACCAGCTAAGGCATCAAACACATGAGGCTGTAGATGATAGGGGAGGCAACTCACATTCCCATGACAAACACTCTAATACTACTCGCAGGAAGGAGGCAAGAAAAGCACAAGTGGAAAAGCGGCATGAACATAGGAACATTGCATAGCAGGTCGCATCCTGTCTTTGGATGAGTAGTTCCTAAATCTGTGTTCTGCTGCCTGAAGATGCTTGATAGCCTCCTTCCCTTTGTTTTAATCCTGCTTTAGCATTCACATAACTAGGTTAATTGGCACTCAGGCTTGGGGCTATAAATCAGGCACCAGATGAGGGAATTCATACCCTGTCATGGGCAACTCATGTCCAGCAAATAATTTGTATTTATGAGATTTGAGTGGTATAGAATACTCGTTATCCTCAAGTTTCTCACTACCCATACCATTCTGGCAATGCTCTCTTTGGGGACTGCTATTTAGGGATTTGGTAAAAATTCCTCCCTCTTTATTTTCTGACTCCCTAGAAGCAAAACATTTTTTTGAAGTTCAGTGGAAGTCATCTATATCACAATGCTTTTCTAATATTCTACTGTCAATAACAGATGGAGTGCTTGTTCTACAAATTGTGCATAGCCTGCTCATTTCCTCTGCTAAATTCCAGGTGTGTTCTAGCTCTGAAATACTTTGGCAAGTAGTGTTTGCTCACAAAAGATCATTATAGAATAGCAGGAATATGATGGTTAATCCTGGGTGTGAACTTGACACACCTGGCATTCACTAAGATCATCTGAGACCTCATCTGGCAAGATCATCTGAGACCACCTGAACAGATTATCTGGATAATACAAAGATCAGCCCTAGATCCCATTGGAACCTCCCCAGGATCTCATGGGAACTTCTCAGTAGTGGACCAGATACAAGGAACCACAGAACAAAAGACTGGGAAGAAGAAGAAACTCTCCAGGAAGCCATTATTTTTTCCTCAAAACCCTTCCATATCTATGGATTTCTTTTGTCTTTTTGGCATCCTCATTAAACAAGTAGAGTTATCATTTTCCTTGTGTTTGATGCCTAGAGAAACCAAGATCCAAAAAAAATGCATGTGTATCTTTAGAGGTTGTGAATTTGACTATGACGGGTGAAATCCCATAGTTAATCTGTAGTTAAGCCTGTACTGAAATGCAGGGTTGCGTCCTCAAACCTTCACTTGGCTAAGGTCTTCCTACTTTCTCATACTGCACTGTGCCCTTTATACTTCAATCTGTGATTGCCATCAGTTCCAAATGCTGACACATAACACTCATACACACCTGCAGATAAAAATTCTTATCAGAGAGCTTTTAATTCTCATTAAGATTAGCATAAAACTGTGGCACTTTATTAATGAAAAGTGCATTCAGATCTCAATTGGCGCACTGGCGATATGCATATGTAATTACATACGTAGATTAATGCGAGATTTGTCCTTGTACTCACAAAACAGACTTCTCTCATGAAGATGGGACTTTCAGGGGCAGCTCTTGTTATCTTGCTGGTGGATTAGAGGATGTGAAAGAAGACAGTCTAGCCAAAGCATTCCTTAGCAAGGAGAGCAGCATCTTCGCAGCCTTTTGGAGCTAAACACAGCATATTTGATGTGAGAATATGAGGAACTGAGATCACCAGGGTCACAGACAGACACTTAAAATCTTCAGCTGGGTGACAACTTGATTTCCCATTCCTCCAAAAGCTTGACCAACCTCTCCATTAGGTTGTTTGAGCATCCCTATATGGGCTTACTCCTTGTGAGAACGAATGCAAATTTACAATTCTCTTTTTTGAAATTTAAGGAGCCAAAGCAGGCTCTTCTTAGAGTAACTACTTTAGAAAAATTGTAATTGTAGATCCTTTCTCCATTTCTTTGAAATATATGTAAATCTTTCTCAAGTTAAGCCTCTTGTCAATATTATAGACAAGGAATATCTTTCTCAAGGACCCGGCGTCTATCTCTTTGAAATGAACTTGAGAATAGTTCTCTAAGATCCCAGTTTCTGTAGAGACTTAGAAGTTGTACTTGAGTGTGAGCACCACTTCAAGTTCCAAAACTACCTGACTTTATAAACCCAGAAGTTTGTGTTTCTTTTGCATAAAGCTAATTGCTAATGCAGATGGTCACCCCATACTGAGAGATTTTATGATGTCCAACATGGGAGAAATAGTTTTTCAAGTCCTCCTACATGAGGGACTAGGTGTTGTTTACCTTGAGAACAAGTGTTTAATGGGTTGTACCCACTTAACTACACAAAAGGGTGAGATTTTTCTGTTCTTCAGGTCTGTTGGTGGATTGCCTGTGATGCGAATTGCATTTTGGTTTAAACTTATTCAGTAATGAAATTGTTTTCCTTCTCTAACTTTGCAGAGAGATTTTTCCGGTTGGAAGGAGATTTCATTCTTAATTGTGTTCCTGATAACAGGAATGCATTAAAGAAGAAAAGAGTTGTAAAGAGATCACTTGTGTGGTAAAGATGAAAAGTATCGTTTTGCATGGCATGTTCCAAACCAATGATTCACTGTGAAAAAACAAATCTTTTTTTATATGCTTTCTGTGCATAGTTTTCATGCCAAACAGCATGTTATGGGGCTTCTAGTCAAAATTTGTGTGTGACCCACATTAATTTCTAGATAAATATTTCACCCTAATTTCTTCTATCTAACATACTCAACTTGTTACAAGTACTTAATATAGCAAATTTGATTAGTAGTGAGTGGAACAGAGAAATATCAGCTGAAATCTGATGCTGGGTACCTGCCAGTCTTTTACATCCTTTTCTTCATTGTCATAAGAACTGGAAAATTGCAGTATTTGGTTTAAATCTGATCATTTCACCAGTGTTGAAAACTTGCAGAAGGCAACTCTGGGTATAAATATCCTCAGTTTACTTGTGAACAGTTCCATGATTCCCAGTGTATCTTCAGATATGTTTTCTCTCAGAGAAGAGGCCAGATCCTCACCAACTTGAGTTTATCTCCCCTAGCTGTGCCATCTTACCTTCTACTATGCATGAATGTCATCTCCTCTTCTGCAGATTTATTTTTCTGGACAGAGTGATACCAATATGGCATGTTCCCTGAAGTTGTTCAGCATATCAGTGAAACCATTGAACCATCCTTCATCCTTTAATGCCTAAACGAGTATTAGGGGACGCTTACTCTGAGCCACTATTTGTAGTGCTGACTGGTTGTCTAGCAGGTATTAGAAGTACATACTCAGCAAAACTACAAGATTCACAAGAGAGTCAGTGCAAATGTGCTCAAGCTCTGAAATGAATACTACAGAACTCCTTGAATTGGGGAAGGATGAGTCTTAGGTAAAATGAGGCAGTAGGTATTACGGAGAGCAATGTAAAAGATAGCTGGGTATAATTCTTTTAACTGACTTAATGGAAATAGCAAACCAGAGGCTTTAAGGAGGACTTAAGCTTTTACTTTCTCCTTTATTCAGAACATGAAAATGAGTTTAGCTCAATTTTACAACCAAGGAAAAAATTAAATCCAATAGAACAGAGCCTGTGTAGGTCAACACCTTACATCTGGAATGGCTGAGCTGAGAGGGTGGGGGGTCAAATCCATATGGAGAGTTGAAGAATGAAATGACCCTGGTGAGTCTTGTATATAATAGCATCCTGATGAGAGAGCACAGCTGCTTGGCTTCTGGAATCTTCCGTGTCAGTCTCCATTTCAGTCTTATTGTCAGCTTTCTAAAGCTTGAGAGTCTCATCCTTGAGTCTCCCAGTTCCAGTGAAAGGGGAAATCTAACATCTTTACATTGTTAAATGATTGACTCAAATTTGTGTTTTTTTTTAAAAAAGACTTAAATAATGTCTCATAAGTTCTCTGATTGTGCTATTTCTTGTCTTCCCCTCAGCTTGTGCAATTCACTTGATAGTATGTATTGTGGACATCAAGGTAAGTTCATGTCATGAGTCATACTACACCCTTGCTTCTCAGAATTAGAGAAGTAGGAAAACCAGGGAGACAATTAGGCATAGAACTAGACAAGTTCAGAACTAGAACTAAATCCCAGTTCAAATCCTAGCATCTGCTTGGGACTTGGACAAGCTCTCTCTTGTAATGCATGGCTGATGCAGATAAGGCATTGTAATTTGACCCATAGGCATCATTACATGAGAGCTGGCTGATTTATTTTGGGAAAGGAAATGTTAATATAGAAGTAAAATATTGAGACAGGTCTTGAGATTGGTTAGCATATATATTTAAAGCAGAGATCCCCAACAATGGGAATGTTCCTTTAGCATATCAGAATGCATAGAGGAAAGGGATGTATATAGTTCATAAACATTTCCGAAATTATTAATACATAAGAAAAATTAAAAATTCCAGGGGGGAGGAATTATATAGCATCTTCTTCATCTTACAAAGAAACATGTCTTTATCTTATATCTTATAGCTAATGGCTATACAAATAAGCACTAGACATGTTTAATATACACAAATTAATATATATAGGGACATATGCATCTATGCATATTATAAGGAAGCTATCAGCACAGTCATAGATATAGTTATCATCTCCAAAATATTTCTTATGATTTAACATGATATCTACTTTCTTAATAAAAGTTTTATGCTCACAGCTCAGTTAATTCTAGGCACTATGAGGAACAACATGTTCATTTGCTTTAAAGCTCAGAAAGAATTATTATAACTAATTCATGAGTAGAGAATGAAGAATGATTTTTTAGAACATACTTAAAATTTTACTATTAATAAAAATAGTGCTTATTGAATAACTGTATAAATTTGGTCAGTCTTCAATAATTATATTTTAAAATAAAAAGACAAAATTCATGTGTGAAGTTTGCAAACAGAAAGGAGATTAAGCTTAAGGAATATGAAAGGTTATAATTAATGACATTAATGAAAAATGGAATAATTCATGGTAGAAAAACACAAGGCTGAAATTAGATCATTTTAAAAGTAAGATAAGTAAAATTGTGTAAAAACTGCTGAAGAATAAAATGGATAAAGTTCACGTAAAATATTATGATTTAAAATATTGGACATAGTATAGGCAAAATAGAAATTTGAAAGTTACAAACTTTATTAAGAACTTCATAATAATCCTTTTGAATATGGATATGTGAGCAATTTTCTAAAATGCTATGCTTTTCTAATACTTAGAAAAAATAATTGTTAGGTAAGTATATGAAAATTGGACAAATTATTTAGTTAAAATCCATATAAAACAACAAGGGCAAAATCATATTACCCATGTAAATTTTTAAAGACCAGCTCTTTCAAACTATCAAGACCTAGAAAATTCTAAGTTTAGTTAAATTATACTAGAGAATAGAGTAGGAAAAATGCTTTGTTGTCCCTTGTAAGGGTCAAGTGTATTCTTGATATTAAATTAAGTGTTAAAAAGAAAAATTAAGGTCTTATCTCATTAATAAATAAGCATTAAGTAGTCCTTGAGAATCAAACTAGATGCATACATGGTTAAGGAAACATTTCTATGAGTCATCTAGGTGTGCGTCAAGAGTATATTAAAGAGTTTATTAATGAAATTTATTACCCTAAGATATAGAATGAGACAAATATATTAGAACCAGGAAAAAAAACTGCCATGAACTAGTGAATTTATTGCTTTGGGAAACTCGAACTTCCTTAACTATATAGTGCTATAAAACAGAGACAAAAGATAAGGTACATTTCAAATGTACAAACCAAGATACAAATATAACAATTTTTCTATGGAGTCTTTTTTTCTGAGCAGGAAGATACAAAATGTAGGGCATGATGTTAGAACTTGAAAGGAGAAACAAAATTATGAGGTTTTTCTGCTTCTATTATTGTCTATATAGAAAATCAAATAAATATAATTAAGTAAGATCGATTTGTAAAAACCTTTCTTTCAGCCCCAATTAATAGCTGTATCTTTAATAATATTTCAACAACATAAAAATAAAAATAGCATTATGTAGAAAGCTATGACTCCATTAAAGTCTCAAATAAAGGAAGTTATTATGTAGTGGTAAATGAGAAATCTCCAATCATGAAGAATCTCACTTTCTGAAAGGCAATCCATTTCATTTCTACCCATAATCCCAATTGGATTTCCTAAGTGACTTTTAACAAGTTCATTCTGAAGCTTATGTGGAATGATAAAGGAAATTATGATAAAGATCAAAATAGGATATTCAGCTTATCAGATATCAAAAATTATTACATCATTTCATTAATTTATACAATGTGTTATGTATATGAAATATGAAAATATAAATATGGTTAGAACTGTGTAACCAGATGCTAAATATAAAAACCTGATAGATGTCAAAGGTCATTTGATCAAAGAAAGAAAAAAGGACTCTTTAGTTAATGATTCTGAGATAGACACTATGGAAACAATTTCCTACAGAATGTTGTTGATTTAGCTCTTCTTAGACAAAATATCTACACATAAAGGAAAACTTACCTGTTTTTAGAATATAATATCAGAGAGCACTAGTATGATGTTTGCATAGAGAAGGATTTCTTTTAAAAAATGAAAAGCAAAACTATGAAAGTGAAGAGTTTTAAATGAGTGGCATGAAATATTTAAATCTCTCCACATCAAAAGATACCAAAGAGAAAGTGAGAAGTACTTGTCACAGAATGAGAGCAGCATCCTTATGAAACTCTTAAAAGGTAAGAGGATAAATACAAATGAACCAACTTTAAATGAAGCACATGGTCAGATTGATTTGCTGAGTAGAAAACTCAAAAGTCCAAAAATGTGAAAAGGGCTTAATATCATTATTCTGGAAAATGAAAATTCAATGACAACGTGCTAAAATTTGTTACTACTGAGACTGATAAAATGAAAGTGATCAACTATTTCAAGAGTTGCAAGGAAATGGAATGATGGGAATGCTCATAGACTGCTGGGACATGTAAAGAAATGATGCTATCTAATGTCTTAGGAGAACAGTCGATAAAGCTGGTAAAGGAATAATACTTAATTTATGACCCATGTATTAAAACATTCATTGAAATATCACAACTAATGATGAAAAAATTTGAGACATCATATATGACCATTCAAGGAAAAACAATAATTCAATTCTGGAATATTCCTGTACCAGAATCTTTATGGCAACCCAAATTAATGAATTATAGATGTATCCATATGAAAACATCATAAAAATATATAGACTAAGTAAAAGAGTAAATTTCAAAAGTATATTATGCTAGTTCAGGTCCTTTAAAATGTAGGCTCCAAGACAAGATTATATACAAATTCAGCAGTAGGGTCATTATTAGCATAAACAATGGTCTAGATTCTATCCATCAGAAACACACACCTATACCCACAAACACACCCCTTCCATACATACCCAAGAAAGATCAAATCCAGAATAATGATTGACTTTAGTAATAAATGGAAGAAAAATATGGTACTCAGGGGACTTCTTTTGATAACTTTTGTTACTTGGAATCCAGAATTATTGACTGTCCTGATATTTACTTTTTTGCATTATTCTAATATGTTTCAAATAGCAGTTACAGTTTTTTTTGTGTGTGTGTGTGTGAATGTCTACCGGGGAGAAAGCAAGGAGAAGCAGGGAAGTTTCTAGACCATGATGCAGAGCTGACCCCAGTGGAGGAGCCAAATGCGTTGAAAATTCAAGAATCAAACTTTTCTGCTACTAAAGTCTATGTTATACAGGATGAAATAGCAGTGATTGCTTTTAGTTATTGGCTATCAATAGCCTGTGGGAACCATGGTTCAAGGTGGGGTGGAACCAGAGGGCATCAACTACAGTAGTCAGGCCATTATGCTCACTATTGAAGAAGATCTGAGCAGTATATGGTTCCATATGTAAAGCTAAAACTGCAGTACAGTTTTATACATTCTGTGTTGACTAAGTACAGGAAAAATGTCAGAACATGTCTTGATAAAGATCAAATTTGGAGACCAGGATACAATTCGTTAGTTGAGTTCTTGCTAGCATAAATAATGCCTAGACTCTATCCATCAGAAACACACATACCCACAAACATACCCCCTCCATACATAGCCCAGACCCAAGAAAGATCAAATCCAGCATAATGATTGAGTTTAGAGATAAAATGAAAAAGATGGAACTCGGGGACTTTCTTTTGAATCTTTTTTTGTTGTTATTCGTTATCTGGAATTGTTGACTGCCCTGACATTTACTTTGTTTTTCATTATCCTAATATGTTTTGTGATAGCAGTAAGATGAAGTTAATTACTTTAAGAAATCAACTTTTGAAATGGGTTACAAAGAGTGGTTGGAAAATACTGATTTAATGGGAAGTTAAGTGTTATAGAAACGTGGATAGATTTCCTTCTTTGCTTCAGAGAACAGATTCTGGTCAGGTTGCATGAATCCCTCAACGCAGAGCAGAAGAACTTCCTTTCCCTTTGGGATATGCAGAGGATGAAACCTCTAACAATACAGCGACAGAAGATTCTGTCACAGAAATTGCTGTGCCCTTAAGGCATTGTCTACAGGGGAGAGAAAGAAGGGACAAGCCTTGCCTCACTTTCTGTCAGTTTTTCTTATTAATATTTGATTAGTGGTAAAGATATTTTACAGAGACATCTAAAAGTGTTTTTTTTTTTTTAACAGAATCCATTTGGATTTATATCTTTGAGAATAAAGTCACAAAGAGTTTAAGAATGTCATACAAGTTTGGACAGCTGCCAAACTTCCTCTTATGACTTCTAGGTCCCATATGGTTCTGCCTTATTTCCTCATATCACGTTATCTACTTGCTGTATGGTGGTCCAGAGCCAGGCCTTTTCTGCCCCCACAAATATTGCAAGACCTTTCTTTTTTCAGTGTGTTTACATGTATGTGATGAACATTTCTTGAACTACTCAAAGTAGGGGAAAGTAATTTTTTTGTTTTAAAGATTTGCCCAGTCTTATTTATCTAATTATCAAGTTTCATATATTCAAAGTAATCCCTTTCCAGTTTGGGGGGAACAGTATCTACCCATGGGAGAACAATTTTCAAAACCTATGAAACATACATGCGATGAAACTCTTGCACTTAGAATTTGCCAAAGAAGTTAGGCAAGTGTCAAAAACCTATGAAAAGGCATTGCAGGTTATTAAACAATGGGGGAAATATCAACTAAAAGCACAGCTAGATACTTCTGTATCCTAGTGGAATATGTAATATAAAAGAGTTCAGCTGTATCTAATGCTAGTCAAGATGTGGAACAACCAGAAATCTCATATGCTGCTGGTAATTCAAACTGTGTGCAAACAATTTTGGAAAATAACCCAAACTCCCTAACAGATAAATGATTTCTTAAGAGAGGGTACAGTTTATAGTGGAAAAACTATAAAATGTATGACTGGCAAATGCAACAAAATAGACCTTAGTATTTCTATATTGAATTTAATTTTGCTAAATTAGTTCATTCTAGTTACTTTGATATAGATTTCTTAGCCTCTTTTGAAGAGATGATCATGTCATATATATATAAAATGACATTTTAACTTTTTACTCTTCAATTTGTATATGTTTAAATTTTCCCTGGTTGACTTATTGAACGGGCAGAAATCACTAATATGATGTTGCATGTAAGTGTGTGTCATAACATGTATGTGGAGGGCAGAAGACAACTTTCAGAAGTTGGTTTCCTTCTCTTAGTTATGTGTCCTCCAGAGACTAAACTTAGGTCTCCAAGTTTTCCAGCAGTTAACTTTCATCTGCTGAGCCATATCCCACCATCTCTGACTACTTTTAAAACAAATTTATCCTTTGTTTATCTATGTATGCTTTAGGGTTTATAGAGTTTGTGTTCATGTCCCTGGGGGTGTTTTGTGGGAGTGCGTGCAAGTGCTTGGGAGGCTGGACGACAGGAACCATTCACCCTTTTTATTAATAATTTTTAAAATGTTATTTATTTTGCATGTGTGTGTGTGTGTGTGTGTGTGTGTGTGTGTGTGTGTGTGTGTGTGTTTGTGTGTGTCAGAGGGCCAGGTTGGAGGTGCAGACCTCTGCCCTTTCTATGTGGTATTTTTACATGGGACCTGGAAATCAGAACTCAGGACCTTCTGCTTGCAAGGCACAGTCTTAACCCTTGAGCCATCTCTCCAGCTCCCATTGACCTTTTCTTTTTTTCTGATATCTGATATTTTTTATTGCAGTATGAAGCAAAGCATAAATGCAAATACATCTATATATATAATTTTTGTTATTACATTTTTTGCCTAATTATACAAGCTCAGTAGGTACCCCTCTTATTCTCTCTCTCCCCTTCCTTTCCCGTTGTTGTCCCCCATTACACTCTCCACCATTCCTACTCTCCCCCTTTCCCTCTTAAGCAAGGTTTCTCACTGGTCTGGAACTTGCCAAGTAGGCTACGATGACTGACCACTGATGACCCATGATCCTCTTGTCTTTGTCTCCCCAGGATTGACTGGGATTACAAGAGTACCACCATGCCAGTTTACTTTTTATATGGGCTTTGAGATTCAAAGTCAGGTTCTTATGCTTATAAGCAAGCCCTTTAGTGACTCAACTTCCTCCTTCCAGTTATAATAGATCCCTTTAACAAATGTTTTTAATTATACCACTGCAAGCATAGTAGAAGAAACGTATTACAAGCACACTTGAACTTTCCTCGTCCCCAATTGTACCACATATATCAACATGGTACTGTATATGCTATAATCCTGTGGCAGTTAGTTTCAGGCGTCATCCTGACTATTGGGAAGAGTCATTATCTAGCTAAGGCAAGTCTGAAGGAGATCGTCTAACTGCTTAATTAATGTGGGAAGCCACATACCATGGTAGATTGGACAATTTCCTGGTCAGTGAGAGAGAGACAGAGAGACAGAGTCAGTCTAAAGACACACACAGAGACACTTCTGTTTGGATTTAGTGGACTGGCAAACTAGAAGGTTTGTTTTGGTTCCAGCACCTCAGCTCTCTCTGTGGATATGGCATAGTCAGTTTCCTGGTAAATATCCTGCCATATTGGACTGCAGCCTTGAGTCATGAACATATGAAACAATCCCTTTGTTCTCCTAGTGTGTTTGGATCATGTGTTTATCACAGCAATGGGAACATGAAACAAAGACAATTTGGTACCAGGCAAGTGGGGATGTTGCTGTGAGACAAAGATAGACCCCTGCAGTAAGTACATTGTTATTGTCTTGCTGTAGTAAGATTTAAAAATTAAAGTATTGAATGTTTACTCGCCTGTTTAATCTTTGGGGTTTCGAACCTTCCTGTCGATGCAGATTTCTCTTATAATTTTCTTTCTGTCTCAGGAATTTTAATACTTTTTGTGTAATATGGGTCTGCTGGTGCTGAGCTGATTTGGCTTTTCTATAAAAATGTGTCTTTTTTGTTGTTTATGACAGATTTGTGGGGTGGGCAAGACTAGAATGAGCAGCTGACAGGTTTATTTTTTCTGTCACTAATTTAAAGGTGCTGTTTTGCTGTCTAATTATGGGTTCTACTTTCCTGACTCTTTGTATGTCTATTTGTTTTTTCCTTTTTGTTGGATGATAGTCATTGTGAATTTCACATTGTTCAGGGCTAGTTATTTTTGTATTGTTACAAGAAGTTTTGAGTTTTGTTCTAAGGTGTAGTTAACCGATCTTAAAATAGTTCAGTCTTTTCAAGACCTGCTGTGAAGCTTTTCTAGAGGACCAGCAGAACCTTTATACTAAATTTTGTATTTCATTATGGAGCCAATATCTTTCTGAATACTTTGTTTTATACTTGACTAACTTGCCCCTTCCTCCTTTCCTCCCTCCCTCCCTACTATGTCCTCTGTCTTGTCCAAACACAGAGATGAGGTCATATGTAATATAGGCTGGCCTCCTACCAATTACATAGCTGAAAAACCATGAACTCATGATCCTTATACTTCCACTTCCCAACTTGTGGAATTACAGCTGTGTGCTACCACCTCCATATTCACCTCCACATCCTCTGATTATGATGATGGTCCACGTTTTCCAAAGGCCCTTGGTCTTTTTTTATATTTTTTCAATCTCATTGTTTCCTCTCTCTGGTGTTTATAATAACTGTTCAGCCTCTCACCTGATTAAAAGCTTCCTAAAAATAGTACAGCAAGAAGAAATGATTCAGATTTAGTGTCAGAAGCTTTGCAAGGTACTAGGATGAGATGTAGTCACAGAAAACATCGTTTGTGCGGGGAAGTGGAGAGGGTGAAGGAAGAAAGGTAAGAACTAGGAAGGTACAAGGGCAGAAGGTGTGGTGGTGATGACATTCAATATTAATTGGTTTATACTCATATGCAGGGGCATCAGGATTCATTACTATCCCCTCCACACCGAGAATAAATCTGGGTTGACTCTCCAGAGAGACTTTGTGCATGCACAAAGACTCTATAAACATTTTTTCATTTTGCAAAATCATCAATGGGTCACATCAAGTTGTCCCAATTAGTGGAGTGCCAGTCGGATCCTTTAGTATAGAGACACAGGTTTGCATTTAAGGAGAACTCTGTTAAACAATTCTCAGAAGATTGCATGGATGATCTTGAGAAGAAATTTCTTCACTGAGTCATAAGAAAAGAATTGTAGTATATATGTACATTTATTTATATGTGTGCACATATATGCATGTATGTATGCATGTGTGTGCACATGTGTGTATGCACATGCATGTGTGCATGCACATGTATGTGTGGTGTGCATGTGTACATGCATGTGCATGTGTGTATGTTCACATATGTGTGTTCACATGTTTGTGTGTTTGTGTGTGTGTGTGTTTTAGTAAAACTCTATTGTTTACAACAGGTCTATTACACATGTGAGCTTTGCTGAAGTCTGTTCCAGTATGAAAAGTGGCTCTAAAATATGCTTCCTGTATTTCCATAGGAAAGTTATTTAACTATGTTCTCACCTCACTTTCCTTATAACGTTCCTGTCACTAAAATGGCATTAGCTACTAACTATGATTTTGTGAGTCAACAAAGGGAGACCATTTATAATGGAACTATGGACATCTCAGTCATCCAATGAATTTAATTTTCAAGGTACTGAGAGTTGGGACATGGAAGTTTTGGGAACATATATGTAACATGTCTCCATATTCATAGTCATTTCTTCTTCGTTTCTCAGTGTATCTATAGGAGAATGATGGGTGTACTTGAAAGAGCATAGTGTAAGACTTTCAGAGATCTGGAAGTGGGTTAGGAAAGTATCCTTACTTTTTAAAGCCCTAGTTTCTTTCCTGTTCTTGGCAGCAGTATTAAACTTACTCTTCCTTCTTTGGTTGTCATAAGCTAGGATACTTTATAAATTATACAGTACTGTAGCTGTCTCACATTCTTTTTGGGAGCAGCTGTGTATAAATTATAAATAAAAAGCACTATGCAAATATAAGGAATTATTACTGTTGTATATTCTGGATGTGCCATTCTGATCTATGCATCCACTTAAAATTAGTATGCGTTTGCTGATGGGGGAAGGAATTTAGTTTTGAAAGATTATGTGCATATGTGTTTGAGAGAATCAAATGCCTCTGTATTGAAAAATGCAATGCCTCATGACAAGTTCACTGCTTTCTGGAAGAAAAAAAAAACTTCCAGTTTCCTACCACAATGCCTAGGTGCAGTTGTCCAGAACCAGAATAGCCATTTACAGTTGAGAAAGGCAGTGACCAACATGGGTGCCTAGATTTCATGCAAGAGCATTTTGTGAACCCAGAATGATCTTGAGAAAATCTTTTCAGCTTTATTTGTAGTTTTTAAATAAACTAACCATAAAATCCTGTAATGTACTGAATTTGGTTGTTTAGGACTATCTTTCTGTCTTGGATTTAAGCGAAAGAGAAGCATTGGCGTGTTCTATTTGGTGTGATGAGATATGGTTTTGTGATAAGTTTTCATTGTTGTATTAATAAAGCCCACATTGATGAACACAATTTATAAAACTTGTCATGTTTGACTGTTGCTTATTTGTATAAACTTATATCTTCCATTCTGAACATTTTGCAGTTTCCTGAGCAATTCTGTTCTCTCTATATACAACACACCCTCAGTCCAATTGAAGCAAATCACCTGCAATGAATCACATCTCTTCATTCTTCTCAGCAAGTCTACAACTCCTTGAGATAGGAGCATCATGCTGTCTTCTGTGTTCCCTCAGAACAACCATGCAATGCAGGAGCATCGACTTGGTGCCATTAGCTTTAAATCCTCTAGTCAGCCTAGAATCCGTGCTTCTTAAAAATATAGGGGACTTATATAATATCACAATGCTACTGTGTGGGATTCGAAGTTAGACTGGTCTAAAACCAGAGCTTGCTCTATTTCCTCTTTGTGATGAAATGAGAGAGAATGAAGTCAGAAAATGGAGAATTAAAGATCTGTGACATTTTTTTTCTTTTAAAGCAGATAGATTCAAAGCTTTATTCCCAGACTCTATTTTGCTTCTCTGAAATTGTGTTGGCTTCTCTGATGTGCACCTTTTTCTGATATAGATGGCTTAAAGGCATGTGACTTTGTACATCTTAGACACTTCTTTCGCTTATTTTCCACTGGATTGGAAAATCTCTTGTTGAGGTATATACTGTCCCTGACATGAAAAAAATGGTATATGGACAACAGTTTAATCAATATCCTTACTTTAGCATGTCAGAAATTATTTATCTTTAACATGTACTCATGGATATCATTGCTATTATTACCACAGAACAAAAGTACCTGTTAAGTATAAAAGTTAGTCTGTTAAAATAATTAAGGAGCAGTATAAATATGTAGTCTTTTCAAAAACTGGACCATGGAATGTCTGTGGAGTTTAGGGGAAACCTCCCTAGAGCAATATGATCAGTTAATTTTGTCTATTATAGATTTGGAAAATGGGGAACTGCTTGGTTCTTTCTTTGGTTTTATGCACAGAGAGGGTAGAATTTAGGAACATGCCATCAAGCGTGTTGTCAATGGCAAATCTGCTATCCAATTCCTTCAGATACTATTCAACTTCAGGCATGAACAATGACAGTTAATGTGGGAATCAGTAGATAGGTAATGAAAACATGGTAGATACAAAGTTAATGCAATTTCAAAGGTATTTAACACTTCTAGGGAAGCATTGTTCTTTTTGAGAATGCTGAGAGTGCTTCGTTTGGGTATCAAGTCATCTTTCCCCAGCCACATCCTCCTTCTGTCCTATTTTGGATGTTATAGGTGACAGCTACCACTGTAGAAGGAGGCAGGCATAAGATGCAGGCAGAGAACGTTGCTGTTTTGTGAAAAGGCATCATTGGATGAATTAAGTCAGGAGCAGAGTCAGGTGTTGATAAAACATGCACACACCCTAACATGCACACATGAACACACACACACAACAGCAAAATAATTAAAATCACCATATTCTAGGGTTCCCTCAGACATCTGACAGTGCAATTGTTTTAATATGAACATCTTGTGATATCTCTTTTGTCTTTTGAAAGAAACATTGAGCCAACTTTATCATTTGTGGTTGCAGGAGAGCATTTTTTTTTTTTAAACCAAGAGTGTCTGAATTTGTCCAGGTCTGAATGCTTTGGGACAGAAGTGCCTTCTTACAGAGGGAGATGTAAAGAAAGAAGGCTCTGAATTTGAAGAAATGTTAAGAATACTTGGATTCTCTCCTGAAGTAGGATTATGGATTAGAGACAGCTCAACCTAGTTTTCAGGGGCTGATGTGTGGCTGACTGATATCTGTATAATTGAAACAAATGTCTGTCAAATGCCTCAAGAAACATGAACCTCTGAGATAAACAATGTGTAAAGGTATACAAATAAGATGCCACCATTGTAATTCATCTTCCCCATGCTTGTGTATATCTGAAAGAGTTCTGTTCCCTGTTGAAACTATTTGGATTAGGAACTCAAATGTTTCTTCGTCTTGATCACATTCATTGGTCCAAAGAAGTGACTGATGGCTTGAAGTTACTGAGGACATATGACTCAGTCTTGGGACTTCTGCTGGGCAGTTTTTAACTTTGACTATTTAAGTTGTATTACAGCAATTTGAATCTCCCAAGGAAAGAGAAGCTACCCCACAAAGGAGGTCTATGGCCTGAAAAAGAAGCTGATGTAGAAAAGCAAGGAAGTCTGAATCCTCATGAAAAAATCAACTACTGAATTTATCAGGGCCTATAACACTATGTTCATAGAGATGTGAGCAAAAGAGCCCATCAATTCCTCATTGCTTTAGCTAGCTATCTTGAGCTGTTCTCAGCCACTTGCTCACAGAAGTTTGAACAAGTCTAGCATGTGAGTATTAGCAGATGGATATGGGGTGGAGAAGATTAGCATGATTTTAGCAGTTAGAGGAGTTTTGGGAAGAAAAAGTAGACTGTAGGTGTGTGTGTGTGTGTGTGTGTGTGTGTGTGTGTGTGTGTGTGTGTGTGAGATCTTGGGTGGTAGAATATGGCAACAAAGATTGGTTCCCATTGTTCTGGATTCCTTATTTTGTCCCTCCCCAGCCACACTCCTTTCCTTTGTTCATGCTCTGTCCTGTCTGAGTTATGTTTACAAGATCCTTTGCTTTCCAGCTACTGAAGGGAAGATAATTAGAGTGTAGTGTATATGGTGCCTTATTATGAAGCCATGAAGAGTTGGCTGCATCTATGAAATAAACCCATTGCCTAATTTTCACAGTCTTCTCTTCTGAATTTGTTAGGTGAACTTCTTCCCATATAATAGGTATCCTTGTAGGTCAGGAGACTCACGATCAGGATGCTGCTGGACTTAGATTCCTGCACTGGTCCCCCCTGATTCCTCTACTCTTTCCCATATCTCAGTAACTTGTCGTTTGGGACACCTGTGCTCTGAGAATTATTCCAGTTTCAATGCTTTATCTATTTCTGTTTGGAATATCAAGAGCTACACCTATCTTTGATTATTCAAGGCATGTTTATACTGAAACAGATTCCTCGTTCGGACACGTTGCTTTATAGAATTTATTTTCTTCAGCTAATTCCTTCACTCTCACAACAACCTTATGAGATGAGTAGACCCAGCTGAGATTATCTCCATTTTGTAAAGAAAAGTGAGGATTAGATAAGGAAAGGATGTCCAGGTTCACACAACTAATAACTACTCATGAAACCATGCTTTCTAATTCCAGTGGCTGTGTGTTCTTTCCATCACACCTTGATTTATCTGAAATGAATTAATTTGATTAAAACTATTATATTTTAACATTTATCTTTTATCTCTAGTCCAATAGCTGGATATTGTAGGAATCAACATAAAGTGAGGTGGATCTACATTTAGGTAGAAGTATCAAGCATGTGATATCAATTAGAAAGATGAAGGGAAAGTATGTATACACGGACAATAAAACAGTATAGTTTGGCATGGGAAGATCCACCTAAGATAAATTGCAGCATATTTGGGAAATTATTATGAATATATTTGTACACCTTAAAACAACACACAGTTCAATATGATTTATGCAGTCGGGGTAGGCTAAAACCTCACTGGTATAATAGCTTAGTCATTTGTCTCAGCAAGTATCTTGATATTGGCAATCAATAATGCAGCTGAGATGACTGATGGCCTTGTTTTCTTGTGGTGCCTCAGCTGGTCTAAATTATTTATTTGACATATTGCCTTTTGGCAGATGTAAGGAAACTAGCTGTAATATGTTTGCATTGTATAGATGTACATCTGAAGGAAAAGTGGGAAATGGGTGTTTTCTTTCCCTCATTCTTGATGTTTGAGCATAGTTTAAGGGTACACTTTGTAGAACTGTCATGTCGTCAGCCACCTATGTGGGGATAGATGAGGCCATTAGATTTTCCAAGTCATTTTCCAGTAGCTCTAAAATATTCATTAATGTAAGAAGTGTGATTCATAGGCACAATGACTGGTTTCTTTTAAGCCAGGGTCCGGGTCTACCATGCCACACTCTCAGAGCTCTGTGATCTCAGAGTGTTTCTCAGAAGTTCTTGAAGACAGGAACTGCGTCTCATTTATCCTGGCAATCCTCACACCTGACACAGAGTTTGATACGAATAGTACTTGTTGGTGAATGAAGAGCAAGAATGAATGAATTGGGTGGAAATTGCCTATGCCTTAGGCTTGCACATTGTTAGCATTACTAATAAGGTGTTGCTTTGGAAATAAGCATAAATTAGAAGTAGACTTTCTTTTAATCTTAGTTGTGATAGTCAAGGAGTTTAATCATTTTGAATTTTTTTAATACAGAATGGAGAAAATAAGATTTGCTTCATAATGTTAAGAGGGATTTCAAATAAAGCAATGAATTTGAAACACTTTATAAACTCTAAATGACTTCATAAATGTGTTTAGATGAGGACAATGTCTTATTGGTAAACTGCTTTTAAATAAAGCTTTTATTTGCAAGATTGCCACTTTTCATGGTATAAATATTCTTACCATGTCTGATTTCTAGTTAGCTTAAAAGTTTGAAAGTAGGTTTAAAAACTTCCTAAATATTTAATAAGTGGCTTCTGAGAACTGGTTTCTGGACACCACTGGGTTTGAGGGAGGGTTTGGACTTAGGTGAATGAGCTATATACATTGTCTGGGGTATTTTGTTATCATATGGAAGATATGAAAGGGAAAGTAAAGTAGGAAATTTCTAGTGGGGATGGACTGAGTTGCCAGATTTATGCTAAACTGATTAGCACGTGAAACTGTTGAAAGGATGAAGAGACACTTAGAAACACTTCCATCCTTAAGTCAGAATTCTGGGAAACAAAAACGACTCATTCCACAAATATTTACTTATCTTATGCTGGAAGAGTGTAAAAAGCAGAAAATGCTTTCATTAGGCGATTTGTGCTTTTAAAGTAAATTCTCTTCTGTGTTTGGAGTGAAATTCACAATGAGCCATTTTCCTCTGCCTGGATGATATTGAGAGCTTGGAGGGGGGGCTCTGTCCTCACAAATGGAAAACACTTTGTTGAAACAGTTTGCTGAGGTTGGCATTATTTCGGCCTTCTGCCACACAGAGATACAGAATTTGTCCTTTTTGCCTTTTTGCTTCAGCTGTTCTTACCATAAATCCAACAAGCCGTCACTAGACATCAAATCGGCAGGCATTTTGATGTTGGACTTCCCAGACTCCAGAATTGTGAGAAACAACCTTATTTTTTTCATAAACTTCCCAGTCTCACACATTGCCTTATAGAAGCAATAAGGAACTAAGACACTCACATTAGCTTTTTCAGAGGAAGCAGATAATAAAAGCATTAAAGGCTCAGATCTTGAGTGGAAGGGCACCCACTGAAATGAGCAGCTTCTGATATCTCTGAACAATGATTTTGACAAATACACATAGATAGTTACAAGTACAAAGGAGAGCTTATTAAAGAGACAAACAAGTTGAAAATGCACTGGAATTGAACCAATTCAAAAGACATCGAAGCAAAGCACCTCTTGAGCTAACTCTCTTCAGTATTGTGTATTTCACTCCCAATTGCACCATTGCTGTGTAATTAGCCATTCTGGGGGAAAACATAATGCTTGTTTTTTTTGTATGGTATTGTTTGCGTTTAATGATGATGGAACCTGGACATCCACAGAATTAGGCTGTTGGTTACGTTTTAGGGATGGTGTCTGGCCCACCTGTGTTGAGTTGGCACGTGGCACTCTATTTTCAGTTATTTCAGCTTGGAAGGTTTAAAGTCAATGTGAAGTTCAGGCTTAGTGCTGATTCATGAGTGGAATTAGCTGAAGTGATTCTGGGTCAGCTATCAGAGCTGACTGAGTTGTCATGGGCTAGTAGAACTATGGCTGTATTATGTATTTTATTTTCCACAAAGGGTTCAAAATGGTTCCCCATTTCTCTGCATTTTTGCTACAGAAATTTAAGGTTTGTCTGGTACCTGAGCATAACCTAGACAGTCCTGACTCTTGTAGGAATCAGTGCCTGGCAATGATGCTGCCATCAACAAAACACCCTAAATATATGGCATTTGCTTTGCGATTGTGTTATTGGTGGCAGGAAATAGTATTAAAGGTTAAAAAGTGAAAACCCTATGGTATTCTATGCTCAAATGCTCAAAACTGTCATTTGGGCCAATGTGAGACACAGATTGTCATCAGGGAGTATGTAAATGCAAGGCAAATGTCTAGCAAAGAAAGCAGTAAGAGCAAAGTAAAGGTCCAGGTAAGCCTGTGTTGCCCATTGATGCAATATGTTGTGGTTGGTTCTGCTGTTCTCATGGGGAGATGTGAGCTGAGACTTGGAAAATTCAATGCCAATCATATAGAGTCAATTTCAGTGCCTTGCCGGTGGTGTTAGTCTCAAGATTTTGCCTGCGTGTGGACTTAAGGAGTCAAATATCATTTTCATTACCTCAGTATAACCTCACTGCAGGAGAATGCAGTACACAAAGGAGAGTCCATGAGTAGGGTGCGGAGCTGGCCAGAACAGTCTGTCCTCACTCCTGTGGACACACAAGCTGGCAAGAACAATGGGATTCAGTTATCTTTTGCTCTAAACAGCACTCTGTCCAATCGCCACCAGCTGATGCTGGAGGCATGTGAAGGTGGAAAGTGTAATTTACCTCCCCTCCCTCCACTTGGGACTCTTAATATAACATTCGTCCTTGAAATTGACACTCAAATGTTTTTCTTCCCTTGTAGTATGTGACATAGGTATCACTTCCTTGCCAATTTGTTTGGAGTCACTGATCACAGACTAGGAATGTGCAAGGTAGAATGTTCTAGATCAGTTTAAACAAATCAGGGAACATATTAGTGGTCACACTGATATTTAGCCCTTGGTAGGATAACCTTTAGCTTGGAATTATAGTGACTGAATGTAAGTGAGATCCAGGATATTTTATTTTTATTTGCTTTTCTTGTTCAAATTGACAGACTATGTGTGTTGTAGCAAGAAGGCAGATAGGGCTATTACCATTGCAGCTGAGAACAATTAGTTCTTCTTTGCTTAACACCATTTCTTAATGTGCAATTGTAAAACTTTTCACAGGATGTTTTAAATGTAATCAATTTTTCATTGCGGTTCCTAATAATTCAAAGAACCTGACATTTGCAATCAAGCCAACTGTGGTCGATACCCATTTTCTCTTAGTTAAATAGGAATTTAACTCAGGGACACAAATGGTGACTTCTGGAACAGATCCATGGTGTTTATTATTTTGTGAGCCTGCACCCAGATTTATAGGCTTGGCAGGGAGACCACCCAGACTCACAGAGTCACCTGAACATGTTACATATCTGGAGTTAGTCCCATCAGCCGGTTCCTGATGGAAGCATGCAATTGAATGACTTGCTTCTCTGTACAGCAATTTCCTCACATAAAAAATGAGAAAGAACTTCTTTGATTGGGTTGTGTTAGAGTTAAATGAAAGAATGAATTATGAATCAAGACACAGTGCTCACTGTTGGTCATAAGTAAAAATCACAACCAAAACTAACTAAAGCTTGAAGGGAATTCAAAGGTTATTTAAGGACTTAGAGCTATAGTTTTACTGATTCCAGTCACATCTGGATTCAATCCCTCAAATAATGTCTAGACTCTGTTTAGGCTTTTGTGTCCATGTATATTGGTCTCATTTACTCAAATTTACATACAGATTCTAAAGCAATGTCAATGTAATCAGGTCATAAAAAGAATAGGGCTGTAAAGGTGGCTCATTTTCTAAAATTTCTCACCTAAGTCTGACGCCCAGAATCCATGGAAAAAGCTAAGTAGAGTTTTCACTTGTAATTACAGCACTGGGGAGGTGGGACAGATCCTTTAGGCTTGCTGGCCATGTAGCCTCATCTACTTGGCTTCTCCAGGGGAGAAAAGGTCCTGTTAAAAATAAAAAAGAAAAGAAATGGTGGCAGACATACATACATATGAACTTGAATACGCACAAACACATGTACACAAAAAGAACTTCATATTCTACACTTATACTGGAGAAAAATAAAGAGACAATAAGTACCGAGAAAATGTCACTTTAACTACATGTTTTACAATTCTCCTTCCTACTGCTTTCTTGAACATTTATTTATCACCTTCTAAGCCAGAGATTGGCAACTTCCAGCAGCCCGGAGGCTGTGTCTAGCCTCCTACCCATTTTGGCAAAGTGAAGTTCTTATTAGAACACTTGCTCATTTGCAAGTTGTCTGTGTTTATTTCAGTGCCACAGTTTCAAACTTGATTACCTGAGACAGAGACCTTATGGTCTGCAAAGACAAACTACTTACCACTTGGCCATGTATGGGAAAGTTTTCCATTCTTTTGCAAATAATGTTTAAACTAATAGTCTTGAAGGTTGTTTGCTTCCTGGTTGGCTGCAAGAGAACACATTGGAAAGCAGAAATATATTTTGGTTGGTGTTCTTATTTTTTTCTAAAAGTATTAAGTAATACTCTTTGAATGCATGCTGTATATCCCAGTCATATTAAGTGAAAATAATGAAATGTATGTATGATTGTAGATGTGTATAATGCATTTGGATACAGATAGTATCTAATTTATAAAGACTTCAATTAGTAATGTTTGACTTTTGGTGGTCAGAGAGTGATGCATCCTCAGTGGAAACCATACTTTGAATTCTGAATTTGGGGAACTAGCAATATGCAGGTAGTACTGTCTCCAGTTGCTGGGCAAGACAGTGAGAGCCCAAATTCCCAGCCAGTTTACAGGACCACGAGAGGATCTGGTACTCTATAGTGTGCCCTGTTGCTAAGCTGTGACATCTGGCAGATTAAAGTCTGAAATGTATTTTTCAACTTAAGATGGGGAAGTTCATTAAATAGTCACTCCCTTGCAAGTTCAGGGTACCTGATCACTTTATCTATCTATCTATCTATCTATCTATCTATCTATCTATCTATCTATCTATCTATCATCTATCTATCTATCTATCTATTAATCTGTTTGTCTGTCTGTCTGTCTGTCTATCAGTCTATATATCTATCTACTGTCTCTCTAGTTATTTATGTAAAACTTTTCACAGGATGTTTTAAATATAATCTACTATGTATCATGTAACTTTCTGTCTAATCTACCTATTTAGCCTATTAATATAAAATATTGTATCAACCTGTCATCTATCTAATGTGTATTCTATCATCTATCAATCTAACATTTAGGCATGTAATGTATATGTATATCTATGGTCTGTTATCTATCATCTATTCATTAGTGTATCTGTCGTTTATTGGCATACCTATTTCTTTACTTAAAAATAATCTATGCATCTGTGTTCCACCTATGTATTACCTATCTATCAATGTGTCATCCATCTGTCTATCTGCTATCTGTGTGCCTAACTACACATAGGAGGAAAAGGAGAGGGAGAGATGAAAATTATGAATTTATCTAGTGAATAGACAAAAAGGTAAAATCTTCCTGGTCGACACCTCTTATGCTACCTAGCATTCTGAAATCTTGTGAAGATATCCTGAAGGAGAATATGCTTCTTCCTGAATCAACTCTCCTAGTTTACACTGTGCACTCTGTATATAGATGGCTATGTGTGCCTGCTCCTGTATATCCCTGAATGACTTCATCTCCATGAGGTGACAGGCTACAACGGAATGTTAGTTTCAAGGAAGATGTAAAATAACAGAAGGATAACAGCAGGAAGGGTAACGGAGACAGTCTGGGCCTCTGATTGCTGAAGGCAGGCATACTATGCAAATATCAAAAGAATAAGCAATCAGATCTGCCTTGCTTATGAGTTTTAAAAGAGAATGACATTTCTATTCATCATTTATCTTGCCTGGGATTTGAACAAATACAGGATTTCTGGCAGTAATCATTGATTTTTCAATATTTATAGCAAATGACACATGTTCTGCCAAATGTGATATTTAAGAAGTGAGGTGAGTTCTATAAAATGCAGAGGACTGGCGATTCTGCTACCAGGACTATTCGTAAAGTATATTAAAGCTGATTAATAAGAAATAGAAATGTCAGTGTGTCACTGGAGTGAAACAATAAAGGGGCCATTGAAATACAGCAGGAATAATTTTGCCTTGATTCTGTGTGGGAGGCCTTGGCTGGGCAGATTTTCCTAAGAATATCTGATCATGTGGTAAAATAGCTTTCAGAAGTAGGTTGGGTAGGCAGAAGGCCTGTGAGTGGATAGGGGAGAGGTTTACAGGTGTTCTTTCTGCCAATCTAGTCTCTTTTTTTTTTTTTTTGTAGAATGCTCTTGTTTACATCTGTTGGATTTCTCCTTCACATCAAAGAATATATGTATGTGTGTGTTCAAGAGATAAAAATGGGGTGGAGAGATGGCTCAGGGGTTAAGACTGTGCCTCTCAAGCAAAAGGACCTGAGTTCAGATCCCTCATTCCATGTAAAAATGCCAGCTGGAAATAGGGGCAGCCTGCACTTCTAACTCTAGAAGGCAGAGCCTAGGAAATCCCAGAGCTAAGCAAAATGGAGGTAAAAGCAATCCGGAATGAGTCTTGAAGTCACCCTTGATCCTCCACACGCACACATAATACCCTTTGATACACACAGACACTTACAAGCACACACACATGTGTGTGTATATACACATGCACACACACACGCACACAAATAATAAGTAAAACTATTGTTATGTGGTGAAGTTTGTTCATAAAATATGGACATAGTATTGTCCATATTCTTCATTATGTAGCAATGACATCTTTCTAACAGTTATAAGTCTAACAAATTCCAAAGAAAGTAAATATAAAGAGGTATTAGTTTATGATAAATTGACTCTGTTACTTGCATAATGATCCATATCAGCCAGAGATGAATAGTAGAGCACAACCTTCCACCTTATGGTCATGGAACAAAGAAAAGACCAGGTTCCAACAATCTTCACCTAAGTAGGTGTGTCACCAAGACCCAAAGTTCTTACACTAAGCCTCTGATTTTACTTTCCAAATATCCCAGTATTTCTAACCTATAAAACAAGCATTGATCATGTTAACCTTTGAAGAATACATAGAATCCGTACTATATCATAAAGGTTTAGCTCTGGCTTAAAATTTAAATATTAAGTAAGTTGCATTGAGAAGGTCTTTGTGTTAATACTTCAGAATCTTAATTACACATACCGTGACATAATTTCCGTCTGTGTGAGATCATGTTCTAATTGTCTGAAGAACAGACACATGTCTTTTTTTGAAGAACAAATTCAATACCCCTAAATACCTTTCCTTTTTCTTTATGCATTTATATGCTAAGACTATTCCAACTTATTTTTACTAATTTTTAAGTGTACATACAAATGTATCTTTTTTGAGCAAACTATGCTAGTGAGGATGGAAAAACATTTACATTTTATCCCAAAATAGATATCTAGGAAACATTTTTGAGACTAACTCATTTTGAGAATTTTACTACTCTGTAGGTTTTCTTTCTTTCAGTGAATATAATTAATATGTTCCAGCAGTTTTGTGTTTATCTGACTGTTGTAGTCTTTAAGACTGGATTCATTTCACCTTCTCCTCTGACAGGGTCACAGCCTGCTGTGCTCTGATGCTCAGCATTTGAGATTTTCTTATTTCCTCATGTTGCTATAGCTTAGCTTTAACTAGCTATTGAAGTTAACTGTCAACTGAGTGATTTTAGAATATTTCATATATTCATTCTGATAGCTTTAGAATTTTACATTTTTGCCTGCGGTCGCACAGTTCACTCAAAAATTTTCTGGAGTCTAGTTTTCTGTATGAGATCACATATACAGCTGAATCCTACCTTAAGTGAGTTCTCCTTTACCTGAGTCATTGTTAGAAGGTCAACACTTGTAGATAACCTGTCATTTGAACAAGTGGAAGTGAGGCTCAGTACTTGATGAGGGAAATTTTAAAAACAGGAACAATATTTTCATACTTCTGATTTACAGAATATCCAATTTCAAACCTATTTATTAAATATCCAGAATCTAATTGACTTTTCTGATTATCTGAACTGTGAAATACTTACAGTCATTGAATGATCTGGTCGTGAATGATAGTTCCCTATTGTGATGCTAACTTAGCATTATATTAATTTGCTTCTCACTGCAACAAAATGTTTCATGAAAGAAAAATAAGGAAGGAAGGATGGAATTATTTTTGACCCACAGTTCCAGGATATAGTCTATTATGATGGGGAAGTCACTGTGGCAGGAACTTGTAGTAGATGGTGATATTTCATCCAGTCAGGGAGCAGAGAGAGATGAACTGGTGTCTATGTAGCTTTCTCCTTTTTATGTAGTAGTATTAGACCTGAAACTGTGAAATGGTACCACCACACTTAGAGTGAATCTTGCCATATCAATTAACCTCATCTAGAGATTATTTCACAGACAGGTCTAGAGGCTTATTTCCAAGGTCATTTCAGATTCTATTATGTTAGCAATTAACCATCACAAGAAGTAAGTAGTTTCATACCTAGATAGGTATCTGAAAACTTGACACTAATCATTGGCCTTTCCTTTTACCTTACTCTTGCTACCCATCATTCCCTGCTGCTCCTACCTACTAGTTGGGTACTGACTTCATCATCTTTTCTTCACTTTGACCACTGCTACTCTAGGTACTTATGATCTCTTAGTCTTTCCACTGGAAAATGAGATTGCTTCTTCAGCAATAGTTTCTTAAGCACTTATAGTATAATCCCATTATTTATCCAATTCATGATTAATCTATCAGAATTGTCTTTAAAATATGTTAATCTGACTACACAAACATCTTCTCTAAAGATGACCATGGTCTTCCATTGCTTCTAGGATTGAAAAATAAAAGTACCTTCATGAATATTATTTATAAATGGAAATATTAGGATTAAGTACTCTCATATGGTCATTGTAGAGATTTATAAGTGAATAAATAGGAAATAAAATTTTACGTGACTTGTTTAACCTTTGATTTTCACCTAGTCTTGGTGTGTTCTTCCACACACACCTCTGCACAGGGGTTAATTGTGAATAAGAGGGACAGCATACAGGTCCAAACTTCATGATTAATTTTCATTTTGGAAAGTATTTTCATGGATGGCATTTTATTTTATCTTCTTAACAATAATTGTCATATGCATTAATGGTTGTAAAAATAAAAAAATCTTAGCTGGTTCATAAAAAAAGAAAATATATGTATTAGGTACTTCGAAATTTAAGGAATTTTCTATTTTGTTACAATCACTTGAGTTTCTTCTTTCACAGATACAAAGGAGAATTTCATAATTCATAAAAAGCAGATAGTTAGGCAAGTGGGAAAGGATAATATAATCTTCCAGGCTACATTTGGGGCTATATAGTATGATGAAAAGTTTCAGTTAATCACAAGCACTCACTGCTTGAAAGGAATCTTGAATGCTTACATATTTTCTAAGCTTTTTTTTTTTTTTTTTTTACTAATAAGGTATTTTTACACCAAAGAAAATCACAATAGTTCCAGTAACTACTGTGAAGTTAAACAATAGGGATAGAATCAGCACTGTATAATTCTGGTCTTCTGTTCAACTTGTTTTACAGAAAAGATGTCATTCAGATAATCAACTTTAGTTTTATTTTAGTAGAGTCCCAGATCATAAAATTTTCATCATTTCATGCTTGCTTTTATTCATTTACTTTTTTATTTCTTAACAGGATTCTTTGTGTTTTTTTATTTGTGTATGTGGCAATTCTTATAAAGATATATATCTAATTGGATTCCATCTAAATGAAGAATGTTTGTTTTGTACAGAAAGCTATAACTGTAATAGACTACAAAGAATTTAAATGCTGATTATCTCTGTCATTGGAATATTGGAACAAAGACAATTTTAAAATGTCTCAGCCTCTGATGTAGAGTCTGCAATTCCTTCTTGTCTAAAATGTTGTTCATTTCTACCTTTAAGCTTTGTGAGCAATTTACCTCAATATAATATCCCTTGATTTAGAGTTCCATAGATTAATTTTGCATTATGTAAAGATCACTTTCCTTTGATCTAAATGCTGTCATAGTTTTGTGTTATGGGACAAGGTTAATCGGATTGCACCATTAGATTTTCTTACATTATCCTCATTTTTTCATATGTCTTTATCTCCTCTTCTCATATTATTCTGCTTTCAGAATCTCTTAAATCACATGCCTCATGAAGAGTGTATTTGAAAAGTTCCTTGAAAAGCCACATTCCTCTAAATGTAGAAATACCATTAATATCAGCTTCTTCATGGAAAGAAATCTACTTAAAATGAGAGGGCTAGATGTCACAGCATTTAGTTAGACATGATCATGGAGAGTTGTTTTCTGTAAGTCAGGGCTCAAAAGATCCATTTCATATTTGGAAGGAACAACATTTGTAGAAAGATGGTATTGAGGAAATTCTTATATTTTAAAAAATACCAATAGAAATGAAAATGGATGTAGATGGTAGACATGCTCTTAAAGATGTTGATAAAGAAGAGATGGTGGACTGGGAGCAGCAGTGGCCCTGGGGGATGGGAAGGGAAGGGAGAGGGGGGGACAGGGGGAGAGGGGGTTGGAGGGAAGGGGGACGGGTGTACCTGTTAAGTTTGTATGAGTGGAAATAAAAATATTAAAATAAATAGCCAAAAAAAAAGACTATTAGAACCCAAAGGTGAGATGAAATACTCCTGGTCAACACACTTCAGGCAAGACAAGGCTGTTGCACCCAGAAAGTCACTGTGATGAGAACTTCTACCACCACAGCAACAGAATGGTGGATTTATCAAGGACCATGTAGAATCTTAGAGGAAACAGCTGCACACATACACATACACACATATCACACATACACACACACATACACACATATCACTAGTTACATGATATACTTTAAATATATACAGTTTAATGCAGTAAGTAACAGACTAGTTGGAATAATTCAAATGAATAAGTTAAAATAGTTGGAAAAATTCAAATGAAGTCTGTAGATATAAAGGTATCTATTTATGTTTATTCATTTATTTTTCCAATCCCAATTGATGTTGTATAAGAGTTCTCTTTGTTAGGAAATTACACATTATTTGATGGTGTTGAGACATCATGAAGACAGTCCCTCAATTTGAAAATAATCTTTGGAATTCTTGAAACTTCTATGAAGGTTGGAAAGCATTATAAAAGAAAGGCAAAGTCTAGTTAATGTAATTTTACTTTGATTTTAATGTCTGGGTTTTTTTATGGCTTCACTTTTGGTAAGGAGACAAGTATTTAAACAGAATAGAGGAATAGAAATTAAAATATACTATATGGTGTTCACAGTCTCTGGGTCAGAAGAAATAAAACAGCAGAATGTTGGAACTCAGATAAAATCAAAGTCTTTGAAACCTGTGAAAACTCCCATCAGTTAAAGAAATTCTACACAATTTCAGGTGCAAAAACTCCTTAGCAATATTTTGGAACATTAATGATATAGCTCAAGGGATAAACTAACTAAAAGAAATCATCTTTCCCCTTCTTATAGATCATTATGCTATTGTAGTTTTAGGCTAGCTGAAGAGAGGAAATACATCCTCTTAGTTGTACACTATCAGAGATAAGAACCTGCATAGTATCAAAGATTAGAACCCTGAAGTAATATACAAATGCTCAATAAAAATTGAGGAAGATGGAGAGTACAGAGAGACAAGTACAAAAACAAAGAAGGGAAAGGAAGAAGGGAGACAGACAGGAAAAGGAGAAGGCATGTTTTAAGAGAAGAAAGAAGCAAAGAAGTGATCGGATATATAGATTTTAAAAAAGCATGTCCCTATGTACATCAATGAATGACCGAAATACTTAGGATGCTTTGTTTATGAAATGTCAATATTTAGCACATACATTTTGTATTTTCTTTAACATCTTCCTTTCCAAACTCATTTTTTGTCAACCACCATTCAAAATTTATGTTTTTAGACTTTCTCTATATGAATAAATGTGGACTCATAAACTGTTCTGTGTACCATTTTATAAAATGGTCTGACTTATTTTTGTATAAATAATGCTAGGTACATGAGCAAGTAAATGAATAACCAATTTTAAAAGCATTAGGCCTTTTCCCCATAGTGTATGCTGAACAGAGTGTAACTTTACTTCTTAACTGAATCATAAAGTGATCTCTTAACATAAACACAGTCTGGTTTTTATTTTTGTAAGTTGGATTAACAAAATGTTCTCAAAGGAAATTTTTGAAAAGAACTTTGTCCTTTGACTGAAGAATGGATTTCAGAGACCAGGAGAGGAGGCAAAGAGGGCCCTGGATTCATCCTTCTAGGGTGGTTGAGGAAAGTGATGTTAGCTTGGATTAGGGTGGTGACTCTGGAGATGGAGAGGAGTGGGCACATTCTGAATGGATTGCACATGTGTTTTAGTAAGACTTATTCATAAACAGAGTGAAATTATTGAAGAAAAAAGAGAATGTTCTAAGAGAAACTGTAGATATCATTACAAAATAAAACAGATACGTATGTTCTCTTCTGTATCATACTTCAAATCTAATTACCAGCTGTTCAGTATTTTTACTTAGACATATGAAAACATAAGTGGTCTTAGTAACCAGTCCTCCAGGGGCAATGTAGGAGATCAGTGAATATTCTATATTACCTAAAGTATGTGCTTTTTGTAGGAAGAGAGCACACCTCTTTCATCATATTTCCAAAGAAGTATTTGAGCTAGATTAAAAGTTTCCATTACCCTATTCATTATAGCATAAAATTTCATGTAAGAGACCACTTTAAAACTTAGTGGTTTAACCTGCCATGAGTTACTCTTATTTGCATAGTAACATGTAGCCAGAGAAATTTTGCTTCTCTTTGTTGGTTGGGTTTGCTTGGAATCCTAGGTTATGGGTTCAGGTCACACCTATCCCTGTTCCATGTTCATGGTGATTGAAGGATGCAAGAGAGAAATTCCACCCCCACAAATATATTTCCTGCCTCTGGTTAAGGGGAATCTGTTGGCAAATCACCAAGATAAGGGCTGCGGAAATTACACCTTTAAATGAGATGTTGTACAAAAATCACACAGTAAAGGGAAACAGAATCTCATTTGTATATTCTTTTTCTTGTCGAGACAGGGTGTCATGTATGGCAACTTAGCTTTAGACTCTTTTTATATCCGAGGATGACTTTGAACTTCTGATTCTCTGCTTCTACCTGGTTCCAAGTGTTGGAGTTATAGATATGAGTCACCATGCTTTGTTTATATAGTGCTGGGAATCACACTCCGGGCTTTGTATATGCTAAGCAAGAATTCTCCAAATTAAATTATACATGTAGTGACTCACTTGAAGATTCTTGGTTTTGATTTTCCTACCTTACTTGTACTAATCAAAGGTCCTTGTGAGTAATGAATGCAGCAGCTTCACATACTTTGTACACTTCTTGTCTTTACTTTGTTCTTGAAATCTTCCTTCATAAGGAGTTCTACTTTTTAGGTATGATTTAAAAGTCCTAATGGAAGACCCTGACATTTATCTCCATCCATGAACTTAACTTTATATCCAATATCAGGACTTGTATGGATAAAATTTTTTTCTCTGGTCAATTGTATGCTTTATTTTAGTAGATTATAGTAAAGTCTCAAAGAAGCAAACAAAAACTCCACATACACCAAATATACTCTACTCCTTGTGGTGTGATTTTTTTTGCTCAATAGCTAGATGTCTTTTGGATTTGTTACCAAGGGGTAAACTCTGTGGTAGGGATGGAAAAGGGAGGAATATGAAAATAAAAGAGAAACAATTAAGGAAGGGAAGGGGAGGGGCATGGAAAAGCAATAGATAACACAAATGTCATCAAAGTAGATTACACATATGAATAGAAATGCCATGTTGAAATATCTTACTTTGTACAATTAATTTTTTACTATTAAAACAAAGAAAAAACCAGCAAAATATATGAAATTTCTTTTCAACTTCAATACATTTCCACCAATGTCTTGTCTTGAATCTTTTAAATCATAATATTAACAGTGGGATAGTCTGCATATAAAATCAGCAAGGTATTGTCTCCTTCAGCAAGAGGAATAAAACTCATCTGTGGAATTAAGATCCATTGTAATCATAATAAAGGAAACATCACTCAAAATTCACATGAAAACTTTTTGGCTTCTGATGCATTTTAAAATGCTTTCGTTTTCTAGATCTTTTCTTGAAAAATGAACTTTGCATCTTTTGGATAGCATCATCTCTTGCTTCTACTAAGACACATATAGTTTACAATCATTTCCTCTTCTCAGAATGATGGAAGTAATCTGTAACTGATGTTTTAAAAATATCTCACAATGTTTCAGAAGACATCCACATAGTGAAAAGTTACACATACCTGAAAGATTCCTGTTTGAACACATGCTAGACAATTCTTCAAAAAACCCTAGAACCTTGCAGCATTTCAGCATTGATCCATTAAGGGGTGTGAAGATCTGTGTATTTGTATTTTAGTGGCTATCCTGAGAGTCTTGGATTGATTAATAATTATTCTTGGATGTTTAAGGTGTGTTTTATTTGCTAGCAGGGGACTCACCTACATGACCTCTTTGCATCTCTTCCTATTTAAACCAAAACAAGTTAACTTAATTAAATAGTATTCTTTTTTATTCTTCAAAATTATCTGTGTTTAGGGAGAAAGAATATAGGTGTATCTCTGCTTACCTATTAATTTCTTTCCTCATAGAAAGTGTGAAGGAGAACTATTCTACAAGATTCTTAATTTGGCATAAGAACATGGAGATGCCTGGGTTTAAAAAGACACCAAAACATTGTCGATAATTAAAGGATCTGGTTCTGTATTTGCATCTTGATTTTCTGCTTTGCTTACTCTGTTACTTTGGCTAAACTTATTCCTTCAAAAGTTTTTGTGGAAACAATAAGGAATTATATATATTTCTCAGCCCAATTCCTCAATTTCTATCAGAGTAATAATTTAAAAATATTGTTTAATAATAAATAGCCTTATCTACTTGTTTTACTTGCCTCTAGAAACAAGAGAAAGCACGGGTTATAAAACGAATGAAATATTGGCTTTGCTTTTTGAACCAAAATGAGAGTTGAGTGTACATAGCAAGAAGTCTCATTCCATTTTCTGGAAAATGTAACAAGACTTTCTAAATGATATCCTAATAAAGTGGAATGCTCAAAGAAACATGTCAGTGACTGCTGCCACCCAGGACTAACAGAATCTGGCAATACATAAAGTATTATAGGGTTAAGTATAGTTTTCAAAGATTCCCTGTGGGGTGGTAATAGATAATTAAGAGCAGATTTTAAATGGGTAGAGGAGGAGGAGTAAAAGGAGGAGAAGAAATTTCTTCTATTACATACCTTTTATTATCTTTTTTGTTTGATTATATTTGGATGCAGGACTTATCAGGAGGTAACTAGCTTTAATGGATGTCAGGAGAATGATTCTTCATCCAATTCTGAAATGATTAATGGAAAGACACATGAACACACACACACACACACACACACACACACACACACACACACACACAGAGGAGAGAGAGAGAGAGAGAAGAGAGAGGATGATGCTTAGGTACAGAGGAGAAGCCATGTAAAGACAGAATAAGAAAGTCACATGAACACACACACACACACACACACACACACACAGAGAGAGAGAGCACACAGAGAGAGAGAGAGAGAGAGAGAGAGAGAGAGAGAGAGAGAGAGGATGATGCTTAGGTACAGAGGAGAAGCCATGTAAAGACAGAATAAGAAAGTCATCTGAAAGTTGGGAAGAGGATAGAAACCAAATCTTCTGTCACTTCACTCTTGAACTTCCAGTTTCTAGAACTGAAAGAAGTAAGTTTCTGTTGTTTATCCACGTAAACTATGATATTTGACAACCCCTCAGACAAACACAACTTGTACATACAAAGCAGAAGTAATTTACATGTTCTGTCAATGATCAGGTTCTATTAAATAGGTACTGAGCAATGCCTATTATACATCAACATTGTTCGGTGTGTGTGTGTGTGTGTGTGTGTGTGTGTGTGTGTGTGTGTGTGTACCAGAAGGCATTTGAGTATGTGCCCATGGAGACCCAGTGGTGACATCAGGAATCATTCTGAATTACTCTACCTCCTTTTGCTTTACTCTTGGGTTTCCAGATTCTGCCTTACAGAACTTGAACTCCAGGCTGCTGAAATGTCTCCTTTTCCACTTTTCATTTTTACATGGGATCCAAACTCGGGTCCTGTTGCTTGCTAGGTAATCCTGTTGCTTTCTAGGTAAAGGCTTGAATATCGGAGTCATCTCCCTAGCACAAGCCTTTCGTTTATGAAACAGGGTCTTGTGTAGCTCAGCATGCCCTCAAGCTCACTATGTACCAAGAATGAAGCCAAGGACTGTGGTAATAGGCACATATCACTATGCTTGACAAATCCCGGGCTTTGTTCAAGGCTAAGTAAAGGCTCCACCAAATGAGCTATATCCTCAGTCTCTACAATTCTCTATTTAGCTGTCACAATTTTATTATATGATTTTATTATTCTTCTCTGAGGTCATACAGTGGGGACATTAGGATGTATCTTCAAGTTTTATCTTATAATTACTATTTCATAAATCTATGATAGATCATAGAGCTTGGAATCTAAAATATGTCATATTTTAACTCATAATTATTACAGTAGAATATCCAGAAGTAGAATTATGATACTCATCCTTTGATTCTTTTTCTTGAATTTAGAAATTATAATGCTTCCTCATAGCGACATTTATCAACTGGAGACAGAGGGTGTCTGGTGTTGTTGCAGACAGCAAGAACATCACTTTCATGAGCACACATTTTGTGAACTTATGGCTGGGAAAACCTTGTATCATGTTTCAATTTAACAACTATTGCTTCTTGTTCAAAGGTCTTGCTGTGTGTTCCATTTTCCCTACAAATGTCAGAGGGGAATGGGAGATTGAAGTTCCATAAAACACTTGGGGAGTTTATTGCAGATTAATTACAAAATCAAAGAGAAATAAAGGGCAGTTAGGTTTTCAAACCCTGGGGAACTATTGTGGATCAAAATGAGCTGAACAGATACTATGGGACTGAAGCTTCTTAGGTTTTCAATACAATAGAATACAAGAGCAGACCGGAAACACGTGATTTATCTTTGTGTCATGTGCATGTAGGGCAGAGACTGTAAAAACCTGGATTTATGTTTTCACTAGACCCCAAACCTCTAGAATAAGGACTTTTATGAAGCTTTCCAGATCCATGTTCAGCCACTTTGTAGATGAGACTCATGTTAATGCACAGACCATTTTCTGATGAAATCTTAAGATGCTCACGGTTTTGCATTATTGGTTTTGCATTATTGAATATTTCACACAGTGGCCAATGTGATGGTGACTTTCTGATGATCTTGATGAAGCTTCTTGACTTATTTATTTGGAAGGCTTGGTGGATGGTACATGGGAACTGGAAGCTTTTACAAAGATGGTTGGGCATGCGTGTCTGGTTTCTTTGTGTGGCACAAAGATCATCCTTTACTTGTTTGCTGTGCTTGTCATGAGCTTTGGTGGGTATCCCAGCATTTCATTTTTAGCTCACACAGTTTTTCTCATGCTGGAGTCATAGAGATGACAGCTTGGTGCTGGTAAATAGTTACCTTGGGACTCATGGTGAGAAATTCTAACAAAGAAGGGCAAAAAAAATTCTATTAAGGATGCTACATTAGCATACCGGAATTATTTCCAGGGATGTAAATATTATTTTCATTTCTGATATGATGGATTCATCGCAACTCTAGGAAGTATATGTGTGTATGTAAATTCATAATTATAAAAGGCTTCTCAAAGATAGATTATTTTTATAGGGCTGAAACTGCAGTTCCCATAGTAATTTCATTTTAGTATACATCATTTGATTTATTTAATATTATGAATATCTTCCTAGGCTAACTAGTGATGAGTGTGAAAGGTTAGAAAAGGTTGGACCCGTTGGTAGGTAATAAGACTATGACTCAAATCTAATTTCCAGCCTTGCTACTATGCTTCAGAATTGGTACCACACTGAACATTTATATAGAGTTTGAACTAAACAATTATATGACAGTAGAAGATAATATTCTTACTCATAGCAATTTACCCTAATAAATAAAATAACTACATTTTCCCTAAGAATAGCTAATATTAAGTTTATATATTTCGTTAATTCAATGATTACAATGATTATTTTCTTTGGTTTCTTTTGGTGGCCTTTATGAAGCTCTCCTGATTAATTTTCTGTCTACAAAAATCACTCAAAGACATTTTATTTTATTATATATAATAGAAGCTTTAATAGCATTATTCTTGTCTGTATAAGAGAAAATTTAGCATGAATGTAATGAATGACTCCTTTGGACCTTTAAGAGAATGGAGATAGATAACTAATCATTACCGAGCTTACCAGAGACACAGTTGAATGTAGAAGCTCTTTATCTGGAGCAGAAGACATTGTAGCTGTATGCTTTTAGGAATACCTAAGTAATAATTTTGGTTGAGTGTGTACTAGTGGAAGAATGAGAAATTCTGGGGGCTACTATGAGGGAAGACCCTGACACTTCCTCAGAACTCATATTCTTAAGCTAAGATCTGAGAAATGTACAAATTTCACTCTGAACTCATATTCTTTTTTCTCCCATTTATTTTTTTCCTAATCATATAAGCTCAATAGCTACCCTATCCTCTCTCTCCCTTCCCCTTCCTAATCATCCCCCTTGCACTTTTCTCCTTTCCCCCCTTCTTTTCACACCCTTCCCTCTCTCCATCTCTCCTAGTACCTCCCCATTCTTCCCTCCCATCCCCTGGAGAAGCCTTTTGTGTGAATGCCAAACCTCCCTCTGAGTCCTCCACTTAGCGAGGGTTAAGGACTCAGCCCTAAGGCCCTTCTTGGGCTTCTGGTTAGTATGGGAATAGTACTCTATTATGACTGTTAATCCCTTGCATCTAGGGATCCTACTGCCTGGAACTTTCTCCCCTATGATCTATGCTTGATTGTTGGGGGGGTGGTTGATATATCAGCCTTTGTGCAGGTCAGGCAAGTGCAATTCTAGTTGCTGCACCCCTCTACTTGTGTGGAATATCTTGCATATCATTGGTCCTCCTCATCTTCTGCAAGGTTCCCTGAGCTTTAGGATGGGGAATAATGTAGGCCTTCAGGCGTTCTGAATTATGGTTTGTTATTGTTTCCAGTTTTGCTTTTCCTGCACTGCCCTTTGCTGCATCCTGGTTGGTATCAAAGGTCACTTCCTAACCAAAGGTAAAAGACTGTTCAAATGAAGATCTTAACATAAGAGGAGATTCAAAGGTAGATAGAAGAATAGGAGTAGGACACAGCAGTGAGGGGGGCAGTCAGAGTGCAGGATGGTTGCTCTATCTGCCTGATTGGTGAGATCAGATTGCTGTTCAGATGCAAGTGACAAGGAAGGGAAGTGAAAATGAGCTGCACTAGACGTCTTGCTACTTACATGCAATATTTGATTGTGATCTATTTTCTCTACTGAAGCATGATCTCTTATTTCCTTTTTAAGGGAGCCCTCCTTCCCCTTCCCTCCTGTTTATAATCTTTGTGATTACAGAAGGTTATTACAGAGATTTACCTTTGAATACATCATTAAGTGGATTTGGAACTAGGATCACCTATTAGGGAGTACAGATGGTGTCTAGCTTTCTGTGTCTGTGATACTTCACTCAATATAAATTTTTCTAATTCCATCTATTTCCCGGCAAATTTTATTAATTCATCTTTTTTGATGGCTGAGTAATATTCCATTGTATAAATGTACCACATTTTCGTTACCCATTCATCAACTATTGGGCATTTGAGTTGATTCCATGACTCTGCTATTGTAAACAGTGCTTCAATGAACATGATTGCGCTCATCTCATGTAATGAATTTCTGCCTTATGCGGGATTATTCCCAGAAGAGTATAACAGAGTCATATGGTATTTCAATATTAAACTTTTTTAGAAATCACCATACTGATCACCAAAGTGATTGTATAAGCTTGCAGTCCCACCAGCAATATAGGAGAGTTCCCTTCTGTCCACATCCTCTCCAGCATTTGGTGTTGTTTTTATTGTGGGTTTATTGGGATGAATACTCAATATGCTTGTAAAAGTAGAAAATTAATTAAAAGTAAAGTTACAAAAAACTAAAAACAAAACAAAACAAATGGCTGGCAAGCATATAAACAATGCTATTATGAAAATGACTAAAATTAACAAATACTCAAGGATCTGGAGTCTTGTGCACAGTAAGTAGAGAAATAAATACACTGGAAAATGGTATGGAGCTAATTCCTAAAATTAAAAAAAACCTATCAGATCATTCAGATTTTCCATTCCTGGAAATATATCTTTTGGAAAGGAAATTAGTGTGTCCAGAAAGCATCCACACTTCCCTGTTCATTACAACACTATTCATAATAGCCAGGAATTGAAACCAGATATGGAATACTATTAAACCACATAATATATGAAATCCATCCATTTATTTGCAACAATGTGGAGTGGAACTGGAGATGGGAAGGTAAAATAAGCCTGATATGGAAGACAAGTACTCTTTAGTCTCTCTTATACGTGTGATCAAAAAAGTTGATAAGAGAATAAAAGTTGCCAGAGTTTGTGGCGAGTTGATAGAAAAAAAAGACAATCAGGACAGGTTGGTTCATGGTTGCTTAGTCACAGTTAAACAAGGCAGAGACTTTCAACAGAAGCTCAGTGGTAGGGCGTCTGCCTGGCACACAGTTTAATAGGGGAACAAAACTCTGGTATGATGTTCCATAGTAGCATGACTATCAATAACATGCTTAGTATTAATTGTCAGTCTGACACCTGGAGGCAGGCCTCTGGGCACATCTGAAAGGAAATGTCTTGATTGCACTAATTGATATGGTAAGATCCAACCTGACAGTGATTGGCATCATGCTCTGGATCAGGGGTCCTGGGCTGTATAGAGATGAAAAGAGTAAGCAAACTCCATTCTTTGTCCCCTGCTCTTGACTAGGGATATAATATGGCATTGTTATAGTTAGGCACAGGTTGTCAACTTGACAGTTGAGGGTTTGAGCTATAGACACATTTATAGAGAGTTAATGGTTGAGGTAAGCCCAGAGCAAACCTGCAGATTGTGTAACTGATGAGGAAGGCCCAGCCTGTGGTGGGTGGGACTAGACACTGAACAGATGAATAAAATACTGAGAGCTAGTTGAGAAGTTGGCATCTTTTTGTACACTTGGCCAGACATGCTGGTCTGGCAAGTAAGGATCATCCCTCTCTCAGCCATTATGCAGAGTGGTGTGGCCAGTTCCATTGGCCTGGTGTTGGTGCATGCTCTCCATCAAGCTGGACTACAGACTATAACTGGACTATCAGTAAGAAAATAAATTTCTTGCTCCCTTAAGCTGTTTGATGGTCATTTATCAGCAACCATGCAGGCTGATTTCAACAGGCATGTTCTTTCATGGTCCTACCATGATAAGTCGAGAACTAAAGTAAAACCTTCTTTCTTAATTTGTTTTTTTAAGATATTTATCATCACAACTGGAAAGGAAACCAAAATAATAAATGATGATAATGTATTGTACTTTTTCAAAGACTAAAAAAAAGTGTTTTTAAAGTTCACAACATAAGGAATGATAAATGTTGGAGAGATTCATACATGTACATGATTTTAATATTAGATAGGCATATATATGACAGACATTTCACAATACCCCATTTATGCATGAAATTATTAGGTTTCTCTATATTAGTTGAGATAAACCAAAATGAATCTGCTGGTTAAAAATTAAGGAGAAGTAAAGACTTCCTTAGACTAACAAAAGCTTAAGGCACTTATCCTTAGTGAAATGTCAGTTAAAATTACTCAAGAAGAAAAAATTATCCAAGTCAGAAACATAGATCCGCATGAGGAAAGAAAGACTATCACTGAAGGTCAACTAAAGTGTTTTATTTTTATAATTTATCATTCTAAAATATAACTGTCTAAGATAATAACATTAACCATGAACTGAGTGATTAAAAGGATTATGAAGTATCATAAGAACTACAGTGGAAGAGAGACTATGAGAAGTCTTCCTAATATATGAAGTGCTATTTTAAATTGGCTATGATTAGTTAAAACATATTATGGAAAGTGTATAGCCACTACTAAAATGTTTAGGAATGAGGTGCCATTGATATGCTGGGTAAGGAGATAAAATGGAATTGTATAGCATGCTATTTATTACAATCAGTGAAGAAAGAAGGGGGAATGAAAAAATGAAACAATAAATGCAGTAAAGAGAAAACAGCTACAAAATATGTCACGTGTTACTTCAAATATATCAGTCATCACCTTAAATGTGAATGGTTTGAACCTTGCAATAAAAAAGCAGAGATTGTCAGAGTGGATAAAATGACTGATTCCAAGACTGTGGCAAGGAATGTACAAGAGGACTTGGGAGTGAATTTTAGTGCCTGGAAGTAAAAGCATTGTTCTAGAAATGAAAAACTAAAATATAGGCAAAGATGTAATATGCTACAGAAACATAGGAACACACTGAGGAATTCCCAATGACCAAAGTGGGAGCAATTTCAGCCACAAAATGAAGTGCTACCTTAGGTTCCAAGGATAAAGCAAAATTCGTGGCTGAATACTGACACGACCACATAAATAAGCAGATGCAAGATGAATTCAGAATTCCAAATGGCTTACACTCTGCCCTGCACTTCACAGGGCTGGCAGCTCTTACCGGCTGCCCTGCATCTGGTGCAGAAAGGGAGGGCAAGAGACGTCCCTGCCATAGCAGCAGGGGCAGAGCATATGGTTCTACACACTCTAGGAAATGACCTGATAAAATGGCTGGTCCCGCTCTAATGCTGAGAAAACCCCACCTCTGTGGAGGGACAGTCTACACCTCACATGAGAAAAACATGGCTAATGTGTTGAGTTCTGTTCAAAAACATCTTGGAAATTGTCACTGCCAGAGAAGAATGGGAAGCCATGTCCATCAAATGCACTGGAACATCCTGAATGAGACACTGGGTAATAACAGCAAGGCACAGCACCCAAGAAAACACTACAGAAATCTGATTAATGACTAATTTCATTAATAGGTAGTGTAACGTTTATTTTAAAATTATGTGAAGTACCAAATATGATGAGAAATTAAACTCTCTTAGAAAATGAACATTATATATTTGTATAATTTCTTCTTTTTTATATATATATACATATATTTATGAATTCGCAGACATATACACACAGTATGAACAGAGTTTTTTATTACAAATAAAGTTAAATGGGCCCTGGGAATGTGAACCGTGGATTAAATAGTTTTTGTCTTGCTTGCCGACCCTGTGTTCAGATCCCCAGATCCCACATAAACTGAGGCCTGTAATTACGGCTCTGGAAGGTAGAGATTGGTAAACCCCAGAGCAAAAGCAATAAGGATGTAGAGCAATCCAGTATGGTTACAAATATTACCTTGAATCTCCAAAGGCACATACAACTCAAATGTTCTCATTCACACACACACACACACACACACACACACACACACACACACACACACACACCGTATCAGATATTCATAGATGAGATGGTCTGAAGGGTTCTACAGTACTGGATTGACTGTGGTTTATTAACTTGTGAATGTCAGGTGGGCAGGTTCTCTGTCCTAAGCTTATCTTGATCATGCTGGATGGCTTAAGGCTAGGTGTTGTTTCTAGCATGCAAATAACAGAGGCAAGATACTTCATTTTTCTGGGTTAGTATTAACAGATAGCCATATGAAAGGAGCAATGGTTGTAGGAATTCTCACTGGAGTATTTGGTATATAAAAAAAATGTCAGTGAAGAGAACAGAGATATGACTCAGGAGTTAAGTCTCTGCCTTGAAAATAGAAAGACCTAAGTTTCACGTAAAAATGGCAGGCAGAAATGGCAGCAGCCTACATTCTTCTGGCCTTGGAAGGTAGAGCCTAGGAAATCACAGAGTGAAGTAAAAAGGAGATAGAAACAATCTAGGATGATTGTGATTCCATAGGTACACAGAGTGAGTGCCTTCTCCTACACACACACACACACACACACACACACACACACACACACTCTAAATAGAAAGTAAATGTTAGTGATGGAGAATCTGTCCTTCTGTTTCTGACTGAAGAATGCTACCCTGAACCTCAGAGAGCCCAATTTCAGTAAGATCCTAGTGTAGAATGACTTTAACTTCTGCAGACAATCATGTCCATGAGTCTTTGACATGTTCTTCTTGCTTGATATATTCCTGGGAAACTGGGGAAGAACTTTATGCTCCTAGCAACATGTGGGCCACCATATGACATTCTTAGCATCTGATAAATACTATCTCCCAGAACTGCCTAAGATACCACTATACAATGCCTAGATTAACATTGTTGCTGTTACTAGTCTTCTTTCATGACAATTATAATTAATATATTACAAATTGAGTAGCTTAACCATGGTAATGAATTCTACCACAATCCTAGATGAAGTTCAAGATCAAAGTGCTAATAAGACTTGTATTTTTTAATTGCAAATGGTACAGTGACCTAACTCCATCAGTAATAAATCCTAATCCAGTAGAATCAAGATGGAAATGTAGTATATGTTTGATTTTGAAGGCTTTGCTTGTGATAGGAAGGGATTTGTGTCCTTGGTCAGTATTTCAGCTTTTCATTATCACCTTCATTGACTTCATGCATTGTTTTGGAAGTCATCAGTTTTCGAAAGGTTTGGTCTTTTCTTAGGGACTTAATTAGAATTCTTTTTTGCAGTTATGTCAAATGAACTTCAGAAGGAGCTAATGAATTGTGATAACAGAACTACCTCAGAATAGCAGGTTTGTGGGCTCCAGCTGGTCACATCTTTCCTAATGACAGTGACCAGAATCCTGTGCTGTCTATTAGGATCCTTGGATTCAGTTTTGTGGGAGATTGGGACCTTTGGAGGATGATCTAAAGGCTAAGATCCTTTCTTCTTCCCTTCAGGGTCTCTGTCTATTATTCTCTTGATTTTACATCATGCTCTGGTCTCCTTCTCTTTTGGGTGTCAAGCGCAATTTGTAGTCTTGTCTGAAGCCACCAGCATACTTCACAGATGGTGAATTGCAGTGAGAGTAATGGGCCTATTCGGTTCAGCCCAGAGAGGATATTAGTGTCTGATAGCCTATAACTGCTGAGCATCAGACATCATTCACACTTCTCCAAGGTCATCTGTAGGGCTGCCTCTTCCTGCCTTTTCCCTCTATTCCTGTCTCCACCCCCATTGACCCTGAATTATGCCGAAGTCATGAGGCCACTAAGACTAGTTCTAGGACTATGGAGCAATGAATCTCTGTTCTAGTCTGGGTCAGTTTTATTCCAATTAGTTGACTGTCCGAACACTTCACCCAACTGGGTGAAGCTGCTGAGTCTTCTTCTTTAGAGGGAGTGTCGGCCCCATTCCCCGCCAGGCAGCTTTCCAAATAGAAAGTCAGAAATTAAGCAGCTGGTGGAGCACATTAATGATGTATCTGAAATATTAGTGACTGTGTGCAACACGGTGCTGGTGATTTTGATGCCATATTTGGGGCTTAATCCTAATTAAATGAAGCAGGTATGTGACTATGCCAAGCATGTATCTCTGTCTATCTGTCTTTGTCTCTCTTTGCTTCCTTCCCTCCCATCTCCCTCTCCCACTCTCTCCCTCCCTGCTTTTCCTTTCTCTCTCCCTCTGTTTCCTGACCCACTGCTAGGGAACAATGAATGAAACAGATTTCTTTGAAATCTAACCTGTATTTCTTAATGTACCATACCTTTATTTTCATGAATTTTAACATGTTTTCCCAATGAACACACTGTAAATAAAAGAGCTCAGATGGATATAAAAATGGACATTACAGTGCTTGGCAGGCTGTCTGCCTTTATTAGGGAAAAAAAGATGCAAAAAATGAATTATCATGAATTTATGCCAAATATCCTATAGCATGAAGGGCTTCCGTTGTTCCTAAGACTGATATTTAGCTATTCTTACGTAATTAAGGCAGGCCTCTTGGGCTTTGTTGAGGACTGTTACTAGCTGCCTGCCCTATCCTTCCTTCCTTCCTTCCTTCCTTCCTTCCTTCCTTCCTTCCTTCCTTCCTTCCTTCCTTCCTTCCTTCCTTCCTCCTTCCTCCCTTCCTCCCTTCCTCCCTCCCTTCCTCCCTCCATCCCTCTCTCCCTCTCTCTTTCCCTCTCTCTTTCTCATCTTCTTTATTTTTCTTTCCTCTATTCTTCCTTTCTTTTCTCACAGTTTAGTTTTTTTTTTTTTTTAATAATAAAGATCTCAAGTTGTAGCAGCTGTAAGCTCTATGAGCTACTTGGAATTGATAGAGACATTTAAACAGGAACAAGATCTGCAAACAATTTGTCTCCTGACTCTGCCTGTCAGTTGAACAGGATTACAAAGTAACAGTGTAGAACTCTCTTTGTCTGCAAGCCAGGGCAGGGAGGTCACTGGCTCATTGGTCTGGGTTTTTGCCTGATCGGGTTCAATTAAGTTGAGGCTGGAACAAGCTTATTTTGTTTGTCTGTGTATCTTTGCTAGCACAGCAGAGAATAGAAAGCAAAAGCTGGAATCCAATCACAGGTTCAGCCCTCTTTGTAGAGTTGGCTTGATGACCTGGTTCTTCGAAAAGTCTTATGCTTAGCTGAATATTCTAATGGTGAGATCTTGCAAATTTTAGCAATATTTGAATGAAGGACTCATATGTTCAGTTGCTATAAGGTTCTGTAAATAAGTTTCCCTTCCTGGTTCAGTGATTTTGAACTCTGGATACATCCGGAATTCAGAGACTTTTAGCATATAGTTTGAAATCCGCTGACAGCAACTCTCTTCCTGAAATTAGGGAATTGGTTTCTGACTGTCATGCATGAGATGGTAAACAATGAGATGCTGTGATTTGTTTTGAGCTTTTCATTTAGCAACCTATAGGAAAATTGTGGTTAGAGGTGAGAAATACAACATGTGCAAATACTCTACACTTGACACCTTATCAACATTGTTATTCAATCATACCAATGATTCTCCAAGGAAGATATTTTATAACATAACTAATGTTAGAGCTGGGAAATGATCATCAAACACATTGCCTTTAAATATGGACAAAAGCATCATATCCTGAACAGACTGACTGTCGAATGTCCTTATTTAAGATTGGGAAATAGGAATTTGCTAGGAAATGGATGTCATTAGAAACAATTATATTGAGTGAAGTATCCCAGATCCAGAAAATTAAGTGCCATATGTACTCCCTAATAGGTGGCTTCTAGTACCAAACCCACCCAACCCACCTAGAGACACTTGATGATAAATCTCTGTAATACAGTAATTGCAAGGAGTATGAACAGGAGGGATGGGGTAGGAGGGCTGCACCAGAAACAAGGAGAGAGGGGACCATGTTACAGCAGAGAAAATAGGCCTCCATCAAGGTCTGCAAGTAAGCAATGAGACATCTGGTTTAGTTCACAGACTTTTCGTTCCTGATCATTTACAACTGAGGGGGTATAATCTCACCAGAAGGGAGGCATATAGTCTGGCAGATAATAAGTAAACATTTTGCAAATGGGTGATTGACCCCTCCCTCACTGTGGTTTCCTACTTTTATTACATCTACCTTTGAATATACTCTTATAACAAAACTCTAGTTTAACAGCTTTTTGTCTCTGGCCAGGGGGTGACATCCAATACCCATCAGGATGGAGTGAAGGGCATTGCAGGAGCAGCAAAACTGCAAAAGAAAATCAACAAACCAAAATCCAGAACTTCAGAGTCTCTATATCAACCACCTATAACTAGGCCAGACTAATCTCTCCCCATCCTGAAGCTCAGGGACATTTGCGGAAGAGGGGGCGGTAAGAGTGTAAGAGCACAAGGATGGGAGGAGCAATGATATACAAGATACTACACACAAGTTAGGGCTGAAGCAATCATAATTGGACTTTGCATGCCCTGCACAATGTCCAATACACTATTGACCCCATAAAGTCTAACATTTGCTAAAAGCACCAAATCCTTGGAGGCAAGGGATTGACAGCCAAAATAGTGTTCCTGTGCTTAAGGGGTACAAAGGAAAGGGTTCAGGGAAATGCTGCTGGGTCCTTGTTCGTCATCGGAGAGGAAGACCCAGAGGAGAGTTTGACGTGCACATTAAAGGATTCTCCGGGGATTGGGGGAGGGGAGGCACTGGGGGGTGGGAAGGGAGGATTGAGGGGAGGGTGAGCAGAGGGGTCAGGGGGGAGGAGGAGGGAGCGAGGGAACCGGTGTACCTATTAAGTTTGTATGGGCAGAGATCATAAAAAATATTAAAAAAAAACCAAAATGAATAGTTAAAGAAAAAAAATATTTGATATATTTTCAGAAACAAACAACAAAAAAGATTGGGAGAAAAAAGAAGTTTTTCAGTGGAAAAGTGATATAGTAAATAGAAATAGATATATCTTTTAAGTCCCAGGATGGAGAGAAGAAGGGAGGAAGGGAGAACGAGGGAAAAGCGAATATATGGAGCAAATCAGACTTAAACTGAAATTGAATGTAATTAGACTGTAGAGTGAAAGTGTTTCAGGAGCTCTGAGACAACAGAAACATGACATGCTAATGGAAGTGCAAGATGGAGGTGGAGGTTTTAGAGCCATGAAGCTGATTGTAAAACACAGAGTTAAGAGAGAGAGAATCTTTGCAAGGAGTTTTGGGAAAAAGTCATTGGTGGGCTGTAAATCCCATCTCCACAAGAGAACAATGGAGAGACTCCCTGCCATTTTTCTTTTTTTTTAATTTTTTATTATTATTTCCACTCACACAAACTTAATAGGTACACCGCTTCCCTCCCTCCCTCCTCCTCCCCCTGACCTCCCTACTCCCCCTCCCCTCACCCCTCCCACCCCACCCCCCAGTGCCTCCCCTCCCCCAATCCCCGGAGAATCCTTTAATGTGCATGCCAAACTATCCTCTGGGCCCTCTTCTCCGATGACATACAAGGACCCAGTGGCATTTCCCTGAACCCTTTCCCGTGTTCCCCTTAAGCATAGGAACACTACTGTGGCTGTCAATTCCTTGCCTCCAAGGATCTTGGTGCCTTTAGTGAATGCTAGACTTTGTGGGGTCAATAGTGTGTTGGACATTGTGCAGGGCATGCAAAGTCCAGTTATGATTGCTTCGGCCCTAACTTGTGTGGAGAATCTTGCAAATCATTGCTCCTCCCATCCTTGTGCTCTTACAATCTTACTGCCCCCTCTTCCACAAATGTCCCTGAGCTTCAGGATGGGGAGAGATTAGGCTGCCCTAGTTCTAGGTGGTTGATATGGAGTCTGGATTATGGAGCTCTGGATTATGGTTTGTTGATTTTCTTTTGCGGTTTTGCTGCTCTTGCAATGCCCTTCACTCCATCCTGATGGGTATTGTATGTCACCCTCTGGCCAGAGATAAAAAGCTGTCAAACTAGAGTCTTGTTATAAGAGTATATTCAAAGGTAGATGTAATAAAAGTAGGAAACCACAGTGAGGGATATGCCCAGAATGAAAGAAGTGAAAAAGCCCTGAGAGAAACAATCCCATTTACTATAGTCCCTAAAAATATGAAATACCTTGATATAAACCTAACCAAGGAGGTAAAAGACCTTTACAATGAAAACTTTAAAACCCTAAAGAAAGAAATTGCAGAAGACACCAGAAGGTAGAAAGACCTCCCATGTTCCTGGATTGGCAGAATCAACATCGTAAAAATGACTATCCTACCAAAGGCAATATACAAATTCAATGCTATACCAATTAAAAATCCCAAAGCAATTCTTTAAAGAAGTTGGCCAAACAATCTCAAAATTTGTATGAAGGCACAAAAGACCCAGGATAGCACAGAGAATCCTGAGTAACAAAAACACTGCTGGAGGTATCACCATACCAAACTTTAGTCTATACTACAAATCCATAGTTATAAAAACAGCCTGGTACTGGGTCCAAAATAGACACACAGATCAATGGATAAGGGTTGAAGACCCAGATATAAGCCCACAAAGTTACAGCCATTTGGTCTTTGACAAAGGGGCCCAAAAAATCCAATGGAAAAAGAACAGTATCTTCAACAAATGGTGCTGGCAAAACTGGATCTCCACATGCAGAAGATTAAAGCTGGACCCGTACTTGTCACCATGTACAAGACTTAATTCCAAATGGATCAAGGACCTTGATATAAGGCCAGAGACTATAAAAATCATAGCTGAAAGGTAGGGAACTCCCTCGAGCTGATTGGGCTAGGCCAACAGTTCCTAAACAGACATCCAATAGCTCAGTCACTGCTACCAACTCTCAACAGTTGGGATCTTGTGAAATTAAAGAGCTTCTGTTCAGATAAAGAGATTGTAACAGGAGCTCAAAGGCAACCCATTTTTCATTAAATGAAAACATTTAATGAATGTTTTCAATGGTCCAGGTTTGGAGATTGTCTTCTATCACTCAAAGGACTCAGTAGTCTGTTTCTAAAAACTGTTCAAGAATGGGGAAGGCAAAAGCTTGATCACCCACTTGCCTTCAAGTGGTACAAAAGTGTCTTCCTCCAGCTTTGGGATCATCATCGATATTTCTGGTGCCAAAGGTAGGATGGAGTCTGGGAATTCATTCACTTTAGAGCCACATTGAGTTTTTCAAATTAATAATTATCCTTTATACAGGCATAATGAGTGATAGTCCCTTTCCCCCTCTCCCCTCTTCCTTTCCCTTGCCTCTCTCACTCTCCCCTCCCTTCACTGTTCCATCTTTCTCCCTCCCCCCTTCATGCCTGTCTGCTTGCCTTACTGCCATTTTTGCATTTCTTAGCCAACAAGACATAATAGTATCTATCACTAGACTCCTACAAGCAACCAAGGAGGAGGAAGTGGACAAGTGAATGATGTTTCCTTGTCAAGAAAGTTGCAGACAAGGTTATCCTCAGGGTTGAAGAATGGGTCTGTATTTCCTGATTAGAAGTAGATTGAGGAGCTTCCATTGAGAAAAGTGCCTTTGTAAGGGCTTTGAAGTCAAGACACGTGATAACCATGCTGAAAAGCCATACCTGTGTCTTTGTGTCATGCTTACTGATTGGCACTAGACATAGCACAGACACAACTCCATACCCCTGTGAACTCAGCTCCAGCACCATTTGGTCCTGACACAAAACCATCAGAACAATGACCAAGAGAAGTCATGGTCATATTTTCTAAGAAGCAGGTCTACTGACCACATACCTGACTCAGACCCATAAGCAGCCCTGGTGATGTGGTCTTGGCTTTGCTCATCATAGTTCAGGGTTATCTTATACACACAGAGATCAGAGGAAACATACCACTGTCCTTGTATCTAACTGCGGTCTTGGAAACAACCTGGTGATATAGCTCTGACTTAACTGCTATGGTCTAAATAGTACTAGGTACATGTGTTGGCACCCTCAGTAGCAGATCCATTGACCATGGACTTGTTGACATACATGTGGACCCTCAAATGGCTCTGGTGACAGGATTTTAGACAAGATAAATAAAGAGGAGAAACACTTCATGATTTAACTTGCATGGAAAAATCTAACATAACTGATTATTCAGAAGCAAGAGGTAGGATGGCAATTGTCAACGATTGCGAGTGAGAAAAAACTTATGCAAGAAGAGTAAGTGCTATAAAAGTACAATAACATGCTGGCTATAGCTAAAAGTACTGTGTTGTCTACTTGAAATATCAATCTTCTAAGAAGGTAGATAGTAAATGTTCTCACCACATTCATAAATGTATACATATACAAAGATAAATGATTATATATGTTCCTGGTTAAGCTAACTAGACATGTACATTGTAAAATAATGACAGTGAACATTTTGTGGTGTGTACATGTATAACAAAATAATAATTTGTCTACTTTCACTCAGTGTAATTTTGCTCATAATTTATACCTTCATAAACCAGAAGAAAAGAAACTTCAGATTTAAAAAGTCAAACTCTTCAGTGGTGAGTGGCATGTTTTAGAAATAAATTTTCAGACAAAAGTAGTTTCAGTGAGAGATGCAGAGTGAACAGTGTATGTAGCTTGGTTGGTAGACTGCTTGTCTAGCACATACTAGGCCTGGCTAAATCAAGAATGAGAGAAATGGCAGGGGAAAAAGTTCAGAGAGCAAAGTGCTTTCCATAAAACATGAGGACCTAGTTCAGATCCTTAGCAATCACACAAAAAGCTTGGCATGGTAGTATACACTTGTATTTCCAATTTTGCCAAGGCAGAGACAGATGATGTCCTGGGATTTGCTCACAAGAGTAATCAAGTTGGCACTTTCAGGGTTCAGTGAGAGACCTTGTCTCAACAAAATAAGGGGGAGAACAATTGAAGATGTCTGATATCTGCCTCTGGTCTCCACATGCATGCATTCACACACACACACACACACACACACACACACACACACACACACACACACACACAGAGAGAGAGAGAGAGAGAGAGAGAGAGAGAGAGAGAGAGAGAGAGAGAGAGAGAGAACAGAAGAAACTGTGAACCTGCAAAGATACCAGTGAAGAAAGAGTCTTCTTAATTTTCTTTACCTTTTATCCTTCCTTAGCATCAAGCAATTTTTTTTCTTTTAAATTTAGGAGTACAGGAAAGTGTTGAGCTCTCAGAAAGTTTCTGGGTTGAATATTTAAATTTCTGTCTGAGAAGGATGAAAAATATCGTAGTCCATGTAAATTCACACTTAAGAGCAACCGAAAAGCTCTTCTGGTTGTGCACACTAAACAGGGAAGAATTGCAGAATCAATTTGTTTCATTATTTATCTCCTGTGACTCAGGTTCTCATATTTGTGGGCCATGCTGGCTGACAAGGCATGCTTTGTAATTGAGGAAGGTGCTGAAGATTTTCCATACCAGACAGTATCTAACAATTCTGGCAAGGAGTGGAGTCTGAGAAGTATTATAAATATTACCTGTGGGAGTCCAGACATGTGTCTAACAAAGTAGTTGATGAGTCAACTCATAGGCAGAGTACAGTAATGGGCTTTGGGGAGCATATCTCCTACAGTAGAACCTTGGTAGCCCATCCATTACCTTTTTATTAGATTGTTGTTGAAAAAGGTTCATGCCTGTCCCATTTCATGAGAACCTTATTTGGCCATGATATGTGATTGCCAGCATGTCTGGGATATTAGTCCTGTGTCTTAGGTATACTCCAGAATCAATGCTTGGCAGATAGGGAGATTCACAAGCCTGTCCACCGTGATCAAAACTAATCTGCTTTGTAGAGCTATGCATATTCTAGAGAGTTCCAAGAACTCAACTCAATTCTAGATTTCAGAAGAGCCATGCCTTTCACATTCCTTTTCCTCTCTCCTCCTTTCATGACTCTCTTACAATTTACCATCGAGTGTATTTGTTCAGTAAATCACTTGTGTAACAATCCCATCTCAGGCTTTACTTCAATGAAAGCTTCCATAAAACATCTTAGAAGACTGGGCATACAGATGTGGATTCTTGAGTCTGATCCTGTGCTGTAGAGTGGCATTGAAGATTTCATCACTGCTTGTAGGTAGAGTACTCCTGATGCTACAGTGGTAAAATTGCATAAGCTGTCACCTGTGGATTCAATGATGCATTGTGTGGGTAGCAGGGGACACATCAGCTTGTGAAATCTCACTGGAATTTGATTGACACAGTAATGGTAGGGACTTGAAAACTGAGCTGAGGCACAAAGTACAAGTGATACATCAAAGAGAGAAGATTATAAGTTCAGATCTATTAATCTTCAATCTTCAGCAAAGCGTGCAACTAAGGGGGTCTCCACAGAAGCATTAAAAGAGATAATGACTCCTGAAGTTAGATGGTCATCTGGGGGTGACCAGAGTCCTTTAGGTTTTGCTTACCACATATTCCAGAATCATGAGTACTGTTTTTTTTTTTTTAACACATGTATTCTGTTCTATAGAAGGTTACTTATTTGGAGCAAGTCTCAGAGCAAAAGCAAGAAAAATCTCTTCTCAGATCCAGGCTTCTGCTTTTACACTTGAACCATCTGGTCCATCTGATCCCATATTACTAGAGGTATTTGTAGTGAGCAAAGACACCATGTGGTATCTCTGGCAAGCCCCAGCCAAAGAGCTACAGCATAGATCTCTAGAGCTTTGGAGTATGGCCATACCATCTGCAGAAAAAAAACATGCACAACTCAAAAAAGCAGCTGCTGGCATGCTGCTGGGTCTTTACAAAAACTGGTTATGCAACCACAGAGCATGACATGAATGTCTGGCCAGCAGTACTCATTATAAACTACATGCCACTAGGCTCACCAGTCATGAAGGTCTAGGGCTATAGCAGCAGTCCATTGTAAGATGGTTTCAGTACTTCTGGGACTCCATCTGAGTGTGTTTTGATGGGACAGGTCAGGTCATGGACAGGTGCTCCTGTTTTCCATGTTACTCACTATTGTTGCTCTAGTGACTGTCCCTTTGTTTGTCCCTTGTGGTGTCATGGGAAGTTTTTCTGATTTGTTAATGAGTGAGGAAACAAATAAAATAACTTTGCCTGGATGAAGCAGAAGTCAGTTCAAAGATGTAAGTGCAAACTGAAAACAAGAATGTGGGTACACCATTGCTTTATTCATCAGTAACTTTACAAAAGTAGCAGTAGAAATATTCCCAATGCAAAGAGTAGAAGGATTTTAGCTGATCTGCTTCGTCATCTGTTTTGTATGAAGGAAAGTGTTTCTTGAGTCACACGGACTTAGGTGCGGTGAATTACTTTATTTGTTGGTTTTTGCTAAAAGGAGCAAGATTGTAAGATCTACACAATGGAGCTCTTGAAGAGAGTGATGTGATTGGACCTATGAAAGTAGACACACAATACGGGAATCCCTATGTTTTAGGAATCCCTATATGTTAGTTGCTTGTAGAGCACATCTATTACAGATGTTTTTAAGCGAGGGTGTAACATAACTTGGCCAGTTGATGGTAGCAACCTTTTGTCTGATTTATGATCTGATTATATAATAGAATGGTAAAGGAAAAAAGTCACAGTGATGGAGGTGGAGATAATGCAGAATACAGTCTGTGTTTCCTCTTATCAAGGCTGATATACCTATCTAGGGCTGTTACTAAAAACCAAAATTCCATTTATAGAGACTATCACTGAAACTTCTATATTTTGCCATCACAGGAGCAGATTAGCCATTCTTCTGGTAAACAGTTAATCACGTTTAGTTCCTTACCATTAAATAAAATATGACAATTAACTCAGATGTTTTTAAACAAACTATCGCTGTGTATATTAGGCTAGACTTGAGCTTTGTGATCTTCCTGCTTCCTATTTTAAGGTATTAGAATTATGGGCATGCACTATCACATCTAGATTTTGAATGACATATCTGGATGGTTTGTCTTTTTATTTATTTATCTATTATTTTAAATATTTTATTTATTTATTTTATGTGTACTTGTGTGCCTGTGTGTGTGTGTGTGTCTGTGTGTCTGTGTGTCTGTGTGTGTGTATCAGAGGGCACTAAGTGTCCCTGTGGAGGACCAATGATGACTTCAGAAATCATCCTGGATTGCTTCTACCTCCATTTTGCTTCAAGCTGAAATTTCCCAGGCTCTGCCTGGCATTTTTACATGTGACCTGGGATCTGAACTCAGGATCTTCTGCTTGTGAGATAGAGGCTTAACCCCTGAGCTATCTCTCCATCCCTGTCTTTTTATTTTTAGTACTTAGTAGTACTAAAAATAGTAGTACTTAGGTAGAATCATTTTTGACAGTACGAACATAGGATTCTATAGACTTCTTTTTGAACCAAAGGACCCATTTTGTAGTAACAGAAGTACATCCGTGATCATATAGCCATAGATTGGGATCTACTAGACCTACCACCTGCTAAAACATCCAGAAATGACTCCTTCAGTGAAACATGTTCCAGAAAGTATGGCTGGCTATAAACTGGAACACTACAGGGATGAGTAATGATCTTTCAATATATGATATATACTTTAAGTCAATAGCCACTGTATGGGTATAACCACATTAGATAGAATGTGTAGGTGGATGAATGGAAATGGCCAAACTAGCATCCTGTTCTCCATTGGTCTCAGAGATCATTTGGGGGGGGATTTTTATTCCTAAAGCTTGCAGCTTCAAGCTCTATAATATCTATTAGGAGAGAGGACCTTAAGTAGGAGATCTTTGCTAAACTTAAAGTTTTCTAGCCCTGACCTTCTCATGCTTATGAATAAGTAAGCACAGGGCAGAGTTTTCCTGGAAGGAGTAATTATTATGAGAAAAAAAAAAGACTGCTGGAGAATAATGTATTTATATATTCTTGGGACTACCACTGTTTTGAATAAGGAGAGACATTTCCTTGTGCATTCCCTCCAGCCCCAATATGGTACCAGTCTTGGTTCTTGTGCCCATGAATGAAAAATATTCACAGATAAAGTGAGCAAATAGTTATGGTTCATTTCAGCAAAAGGTAAGTACAGATGATGAGCACAGTGGCAAACACAAAGATCTGTCTCTACCCAGACATGGAAGCTTTGGTCTACCATTTCTAATTATTTTTCACACCCTTGGGGTAGGTAGACTCCTAGCTAGACTAGATGGAGGTGTTTCAGCAGCTGTCCTTTCCCACAACTCTGTCCATTATAAGTTGTGCAGTAGATGCAAGAATATATCTGAAAGAACAACTGCCCATGAGGTTGAAAAGTTTGCTAGGCCAAAGGGCAATGCTTCCTTGAATGAGCTTCTGGGGCAGAAGTTAGGGGAGGGGGTTCAGGACAGCAAGCTTGAGCCTGCTGGGACCCGTTCCTCCTCCCCAGTCCCCAGAGCTTAATGCACCGTTCTTCCTTTTATCTAGGCACTTTGGCTATCTTACAACCACATAACCTATTATTTATTTATCTATCTCAGTGTGGAGGACTTTTCTGGGGATTTTTTTTTTTTTTGCTGTTATTGTTGTGGTTATTGTTGTTGTGTGTTCCTGTGCACCAGGGTATTCAGGGATGGAGGTCACAGACAACCTCAGGTATGGATGCTTGCCTTCGACCTTTTTTGCCTCAAGGCCTTTCTTTGTCTTGCTACCTTATGTACCAGGCTGGAAACCTGTAAGCTTCAGAGGAGTCTCTCTTCTCCATTCCTATCTTGCCATTGCAACATTAGAATTACAAATTTCTGCTACAGTGCCTGGCTTCACATATGTCCTGTGGATTCAAACACAGGCTCTTTACACACTGAGCCCTTCTCATAGCCCCCAACCTTGCTACTTTAATCCTAACACTTACTGTCACTATAACAACATGACAAATTTTAGCCAAATACAGCACAGCAACAAACATAGTAAAGAAGTTCATCAATCCCTCAGGCATGAGACTTCTGTCTCCCATCTAAGCAGGCCACTAGAAAAGGTCATGGTGTGTGGTAGAAAATACATTATTTAGCTCCAACTTTAGGGACAAATTAAATTGGAGCTTGAGTTGTTTCCACTGTTCTTCACTTTGTCAGTATCTCCAGAAATTGTCACCATCCAAAAGCTGTGTAATCTGTGTTTTTGTAGTATATAATAAATTTAGGGTAAGATGAAGGGGACCCAAGTAACCTATATGATATGCTTTAATGACATTCTCGATGCCTATCAATATCTTCATTGACTTTATAGTTCAAATACAGTCCCAAAAGTATATTAGTGATCCCAGGTATGAAGGACTATGGAGGTGTACTTTTTACAAGCTACAGTGTTTGAGAGAGAGAGAGAGATGACAGACAGAGATTGATGATAGGCATGTAGATGCTTCAGAGATAAAGATTTTGGTTAAAAAGAAAAAAATCTACATTGTTTGCAAGAGAAATGCCCTATGAATAAATCTCCTGAAAGGAAAGAGAACAATGTGCTATAGAATTACTAAACAAAACCCAAAAATAGCCAGCAAAGCCTCTCTAACATAAAAAAGCCCAGACATTAAAGAATGAATGGATATTAGACATAAACAAGAATATTTTGGGGGCTGAAGAGGTGGCTCAGGGGTTAATCCTCTGCTTTGCAAGGCAGAAGGTCCTGAGTTCAGATCCTAGACCCCACATATAGACACTGGGTGGAAGCGGGGGCGGCCTACGTTTCCGGTCCTGGTAGGGCGGAGCCTGTGAATCCCGGAGCAGAGTAAACAAGGAGGTGGATGCGGTCCATGGTGGTTCCCATATTCACTGTGGTTACACACACACACACACACACACACACACACACACACACACACATACGTGCACACATGCGCAATTGAATAAAAATAAAATAAATTAAAAAATTAATAAAATATATTTTGCCACATTAAAAGAGTAAGTCTACTGGCAAGGTATAATTCTCCACATAAATGTACCTAAGAACTACTCAACTTAAACGTAAAAAAGGGGAAAATAGGTAGAACTTAAAGAAGCCTTGGCATTACAATTTTTATGGCTTGAATGTGAGTTGTCCCTTACAGGCTCATATATTTGAATCTTAACTAATGTTAATGCTTGGGAAGGTAATGGTATCTTGAGGAGGTGGAGCCTTGGTGGAGGAAGGCAGTCACAGGGGTGGGCCTAGAAACCTCGATAGCCCACCCCTGTTTTGCTTTTTGCATTTTGTTCTTTATGCCTTCATGATGACTGTTTTGACTTGAGCCTCTGCCTCCAACTTCTGCCATCCATAATGTACCCATCGGGGACCATAAGTCAAATAAATATCCTGTTTTCCCTTAATTTGTGCATGAGCATTGGCTCAGCAGCAGAAAGAAAAGTAACTACCAAACAAACCAAATGAATAATAAAAGGTCAACCAGCAAAGCCATCCTATAGGGAGGAACAACTAAGACAGAAGGAATCTTGGAGATTTCTAATATTGACCCTTACTAAGGTGTCATGGTTTGAAATTTGTCCTACAGGGGGTGGGCCTTGAGGTGGATTAGTCACACCCTACTTCCTACAGATATCTGCTTTTGTAACAAAGAGTCTTAGCAGCTCTCAGCCTCCAAGATGTCTATAGTGACAGCTTCCCTCCAGTTTCTGCCACTAGCCATGCAACCTCCACCATAGATGACTGCATTTCCCTGTGGAACTGTAAGCTGAATAAATCTCTCTTTCTCCCTTAAATTGCTTGACTTTGGGTGTTCTCTCACAGAAGTCTCCTGTTAGGAATGAAAACTTACGGAATAATTGTTTCTCAGTTCACTTTGTAGCTTTACATAGAAAAGTAGAAATGATGTCAGAAACTAAAGTTCAGAGGATGTTGGGAAAGAAGTATATCATAGGGTCACCCATGAAAAAGAGCTGAAGACACCAGAGAGCCTACCAGTAGCACTTTGAGTATTCTGTGCAATCATAAGGTTTTCTTTCTTCATCTTGTTCCTCTCATTTGTTGCTACTTTAAGGAATTCTGAGGCCTCTTCTTTGGAGAAGTGCTCCTCCCAAACATCCCCCCCCCCAGACCCACAGGAAGACTTTGTGATACACTTCCTTGTTTCATTGTTTCGATTTTGCTTATCCCACATGGATAGCTAAAGAGCTATCAGTCCCTCACAGGTCTGGTACTTCTCAGCCAGATGGAGACTTTGGACTCTATATTCCCTGCAGCTCTGCATTCCCACCTTAAGTAAAAATTCTTAAGACCTAAGGTAGTAATTGTATAGATGTGGTTCAGTAATATTTGCTGAGTAAAACTATTGAAAAAATGAGGAATTGGAATTGATAATGATGAGAAGAGGTGTTTCAAGCCATCTTTTTTTCCTCAGGAATCTTGTCACAAAACTAGGGTAGGCAGCACAATGCATTTTTCTCTGGGGTGAGGTCCTGATGTATTAAATCAACATATTATTGAGTGGAGGTTCCTTAGATATTGTGGCCAGTTGTACTTCTGGATTTATGTAAATGTTTTTATACAGCAGAAGAATCTTTCCATGTCTACTTGTCTCTCTGCTTGCTGTGAGTGTGAGATCTCAGACTTGTCTCGCATGTCCGCTGCTTTTTTATTCCAGGAGACTTTCTGGTTAAGAGTCACAGACCTAGTACTGCCCTAAACACATGTCAGCAGGTGTGGAAAGGCTGTGGATGAGAAAGTGCCATCACTTCCTGGGTAATTGGAACAAGGCAGAGGAAACTGCACACGGCGATCTGACAAAGGATTAGCTTGTCTCCTCCAATGTAAAGCAGTAATGGGCTCATTTGTTACTCGTGCGATGGCTTGTCGCCACATGATCGGGCTAGCACAGCTTCTAGCACACTTTTCTAGGATCCCTGACCAAAGGGCTGAAAATGGAGGTGTGAAGACATGACCTAGAAATTGATCTAATCATAGGGCTTACATCAAAGTTCCTAGGGGGTGTCTTGTTAAAGACATGGATGCGAGTATCAGCCCAAGTGCTTAGGGGCTCATTAAGCTAAAGACAGATAAAAAAGTTTAGATAGCAGGCCCCCAAATCATGCTTTTTATTTCACATTCCTTTTTGTAGGACTTTCACAGCAATTTGCAACTAGGGAAACTTGAAAGCATTTGCTGGTAGGATATTTGGCAAAATAAGACTACTGATAGGAGCCAATACAATATGCATTGCTGTTCCTAGTATAATACTATTCTTAGTATAGTACTATTCCTAATATTGTACCTGATACTGTGAAAATTGATTCCTCAATGTGTAGTAACACAAGTAAGTATTGTATAAATACTATCTGATCAAATACAAAGTTATTTTTATTTGTTGGTGAAAAGAGAACATTTTGTGTACTACATATACACTTTTGCATTGCAATGTTAGCAATATTTAACATTCTAAACAAATTATTTAAAATATTTTATAGCAGTTATACGTGGTGGTTCGTAATTGTAATACCAGTACTGTAAAGGCTAAAACAGAAGGATTACTTTGAGTTCAAAGTCAGCCTAGGTTACAAAGCAAGCTTCAGGCCAGTGTAGAATATAGAATAGGACTTTGTCTCAAAAAAGCAAGCAAACAAGCAAGCAAGCAAGAGAACAAGCAAACAAAAAACAGCAACATAAACCCCATAAATGAACTCAATTCCATAGAAAACACTACTGAATTATTTGTAATTAGCAAATTTAGATAAAATACTTTTCCTTATAAAGTTAGCTAAAGACTTCTGGCATAACTAAAGTAATATTATGAAGCTATTTTCTTAGAAATATGGTAATGAGGGCCACATAAAAAGATTATCGGTGTATGTACTCATGAAGATCAAAACCACAATATGTTTGTATTAGGATATGGACTTTCTCACTGTGAGAACAAAGCTACTGAGCTTCTGAATGCAGATAATCTACCTGGGATGCACAATTCAATTGTTCTTTCTGGTACTGACCTCCTTATTCTTTTTTTTTTAATTTTTTTTTATTCAATTGTGCGTGTGTGCGTATGTATGTGCGCGTGCGTGTGTGTCTCTGTATGTGTAGAACCACGGACAAATTCGGGAACCACCATGGACCGCTTCCACCTCCTCCTTGTTTACTCTGCCCCGGGATTCACAGGCTCCGCCCTACCAGGACCAGAAGCACAGGCCTCCCCTGCTTCCGCCTGGCGTCTATACTGGAATCTGGGGATCTGAACTCAGGACCTTTTGCCTGCAAGGCAGAGGCTTACCCCCTGAGCCACCTCTCTAGCCCCTGACCTCCTTATTCTAAGCAATATTTATTTTCAAGTTTAGATACTGCATTGTGCACTTGCACTGTGGAGATGACACTACTATCTCCATCCTTAAGGAGCAGAAACATTTATTAACTTTATTGCTCCCTAAGTACTTTTCACTGATTGCATATCCTTTTTGTTCACAGCTATTGGGGTGAGCTAGAGTTAATAAGTCCCTTACTTATTCATTCTCATAATATTTGGTTTCTAATATCTATTACTCATCCTTTTCTTTGATCTCAGCTTTTCTCAAATGTTAGGGTCTTTTTAAATGTTAAGCCAGCAGCTGCAGACTGTGACTTGCTCTGCAGATCTGAGCAACTCTTTTCTGGGACTTTCCACCTCTTCCAGCCAGCAGATTTGGAGACACTTTGCTTCAGGAAGCTCTTTCATGATTTGCCCCCTCATTTTGGTGGGGCACAGATCTGAGGATCTTCTTGGAAAAAAGTGCATGGATCATAGATTTTGTGATTTCCTGGGCATCATTTAGACATTTTTCATCTCTATTGATAGGTTGGGTATATTTATTCCAAGCTTTACTTTCAGCGACATTCTATTCCATTATTCACTTGAAACTTTCCAGAGTACCACAGAAGTCAGCAAGCACTACAAATCAGTTCTTTGGTCTCTTTTTTCTTTTATAACACCCAGTTGCTCTTTATGAGCATCCTCCTGCCCTAACTTTATAATGTCTTTTTATTTTATTTTTTCTGAAGAGATAAAGAAAGATTAGAGGGGGAATTTCTCTATGTAGTCCTGGCAAACCTTTTGTCCTTGAACCTGTGATTTTCTTTCCTCAGTTTTGCTTATTTATTTACTTTTGCTTTTTACATAGGGTTTTATGTAGCATATACTGACCAGCAACTCACTATGCAGCTAAGGTTAGCCTTGAACTCCTGATCCACTTGTCTCCACTTCTAAAGTGCCCAGATTACAGGCAGGCATTCCACATATGCTCTTCTGCCACTTGAGCTGTGGGTTATAGACTTCTGCCACTATGCCAGGCACTTAAGAGCTTTTAAGAGGCACTTACTGTGCAAGTTGTTAGACTGAAGTGTCACTCATCAGCTAGTCTCTCTGCTGGATTGGCTAATTGCATTTCTCTGGTCAGTCCTCTTTTCCAATATGATTCCCCCTTCTTAAAATTGGCCACTTTTCATTCATTATTTTTTTATTCTCAGTTGAGACCACTTGGAAGAGATGAGCAAAATGTACACATCTTAAAATTGTATTATGCATATGTCGATTCCTATTCTCCGAGTTAAACTGAAGTAGACCCCTCCATGAGTTCATTGGTGGAGGAAGATAGCCCAGGCTGTCTGATATTGGCTTGAATCAGAATCAGAGAGGGAACAGCAGAAATGGAGGGAAGGAATCAGTTTGCAAGTTTCTAAGAAGAAAGCTGATTATTTCAAGATTATCTCCCATGTGTCTACATGGACGTGTCCATGAAGGTCTGTTTTTTTCTTCATTTAATGAGAAGATACAAATCTCAAGGCAAATCAAAGCAGGCAAGTATATATACTTGGGTGTGGTAAATTTGAAACGACGTTGAGTCTATTAGGCTATATGGGAAGAGAGCACATATGGGAATTGAGAACAATAGAAAAGCATAGGGAACATGATGGCTTTGTGTACACAGGTACATATGTATTCTTATCAGGTACACTTCATCTCTATAGAAAATAATAGTCTGCTAGTATCTTGATGGCCACTGATGCTACTAGACAAACAAAAATTGTTTTAACATGATATTTGAGTGCACACATCTCTTGCCCTATCTCTGTTCTGGTTGAGAAACAAGACTGTGTGGAAACTGATATCATCTTTCATTCTTGCTGTAACAAAGAGTGTCACAACTTACCTTCCATGGTAGGAATATGTCATAACTCCTGTAGGCACTTTCAGGGGTGCCCTCCAGAACTATCACTATCACTTCTTTATTCCAGCTAAGCCTACATAGGAACTTTACACATCCTCTTGACTTTTGGATGCCAAGTGAAATAAAAGTGCATTATCTTTTATTCTTGACATATCCTTCAGTTAGTTTTTAGTGCTCTACTTATATAGCATCTTATTGGACATGGCATCTTTTCAGAAGACTTGGAAATTTTCCTTAGCGTGGAGCTGTAGAATAGGAAGTGGTTTCCAATGTTAGTTCAAATTTCATGTTCTGTCATGAGCTTGACCTGGAATGGAGAACTGGGACATGTGTATCTGTTTCTCCGTGATCCTCACTGATGTCCAACCTATCCTAAACCTGCTAGATTGGCTTTTGTCTTCCATTTTGTATCAGGTAAATAGAGAAAAACTTATCATGTTATATCTTTCATGTGTTTCTAGTAAGGTTCTCTCATTAAACTTAGTGTTTTATTTTATGTAACAGTCATTTCTGGAATTTGAAAATTCGCTTTCTTTTTTGACCAATTCTGCCCTTCAAAACTAATGTATATTTATGTACTCAAAGGTATCAGCTAGAAGAATTGATGAAAATTCTGGTCTATTTCTTTCTCTTGGATTTCTTAGAAAATGGAGTAGATTAATAATATAAATCATTCCCAAAGCAGTCAAACTCTTAAAAATTGAGTGAAATGTCATCATATAGGAGATAAATGGAGGATTTCTTATATTTGTATTATCTATTATCTATTTATCCCCATTATATACAAATGGTAGGAGTAATGCATGAGTGCTGGTGTGTATGTGTATGGAATGCATTGATAATTTTTTTAAAAATAAGAGTACATTTGACTGTTGATGGGAATGATCCATCCAGGAAAAGAGTACTAAGATAAGAGATGAAAGGGCTGGGGAGATGGTTCACTCTTTGAGTGCTTGCTGCAAAGCAAATGACCAGAGTTTGGATCTGCAGATCCCAGATAAAATGGTTGGATAGGTGTGACTGCCCACCTGTAATTTTAACTTTGGAAGCCAGAAGCTGGGGATCCCCAAAACAATCTGGGCAGTCAGACAAGCTCTATCGGTGAGCTCTGGGTTTAATTAGAGACCCCATATCAGCAGAACAAGATGGAAGAGTGACTGACGATGAGTCTTGATACCGATCTTGGGCTTCCATGTGCACATACAACATAACGCGAGAACACAAATGAACAAATGCCTCCCTTTACCGCACCCCGCTCCGCAGGTCTGGAAGCATGCGCGGTCCAGCCGGGCCTCACCCCGTGACCTAGGTAAGTCTCCGCCTGCCCACCAGGACCCCAGGTCAGCCCAAAGGGACTCAGCTCCAACTCCCGCCATCCAGCCGGAGCCGCGCGCGCAGGGCCGAGGGACGAGAAGGACCTCCCCCTGAGCCCAGGCCCCGCCCCAGCTGCCCTCCAGTTAAATAGCTCCAGGCCAACGCCCCCATCCTCCCATTCCCCACCCCGCTCAGCTGGTCAGGACAGGCGCGCAGTCCAGCCGGGCCTCACCCGCAACCTAGGTAGGTAAGCTCTGTCCCTGCCCACCCCCAGAACCCCAGGCCAAATAATTCAGTTTAGTGAAATTGAAAGATCTTAAAAGTTAAAACGACAATGCAAAAGTCAAAGTGCAAATCCATGAGAAGCAACAATCAAGTAAACAAATTTCCCACTGAAGAAATTAATCCCATAATGTTAGACTCCAACCAGAACAAACCGGTGGAAAAAGGCCAAGAAAGCCTGACCCAGAATAACGACTTTCAAAATATGATCATTACCATGTTCAATACTATGAAAGAGGAAATCCGGGAGGAATTACATAATCGAATCAATCGCTTTGAAGAGGAACACAACAGACATTTGGAGGAGTTGAGAAAAACAGTGCAAGAAACAAAAACTGGCATAGAGCAGTTAAAACAGACTCAAGCAGAGTTTAAAACTGAGCTACAAGACAAGTTATCTTCAACCCAGAACGCCACAGAGAGTCTTATCAACAGAACTAACTAAGCAGAAAACAGAATTTCAGACCTTGAAGATAAAGTGGGAGTACTAACCAGCTCAATGGAAGAGGTTGTTAAAGCCAAAAAGATACTTGAGAGAAATATCCAAGAGATATGGGACACCCTGAAAAAGCCTAACATGCGTATTCATGGAATACTAGAGCAAGAATCTCAAAATACCCCCCTGAGGAAATTTTTCAAACCATCATCAAGGAAAACTTTCCTCATCTAAAAAAAGAGAGGCCCATCCATATACAAGAGGCATTCCGCACCCCAAACAGATACGACCAAAATAGAAGCACGCTACGGCAAATAATAGTTAAAACACTCCACATTCAAGATAAAGAACTGGTGCTGAGAGCTTCAAGGGAGAAAAAACACGTCACTTTTAAAGGCAAACCTATTAAAATTACAAATGACTTCTCAGTGGAAACAGTAAAAGCAAGAAGAGCTTGGAGAGACATACTTCAAGTATTGAATGAGCAAAAATGTGAACCCAGGCTGATTTACCCTGCAAAACTTCAGTCATGATTGAGGGAGAAAGAAAAATTTTCCAGCACAAAGACAACTTGAAGGGATACATGTCCACCAAACCAGGCCTTCAAAAAATGCTAGAAATGATACTCAAGCATGAAGAAAAAGAGGCATATCCAGGAGAACAGAAGGCAAATATAACACCATTAAAAGCGAAGCAATATACTTATAAAAACTACTAAACATAATAAATGTCTGGAATTAAAAATAGTTTCTCCATAATAACACTAAATGTTAATGGAATTAATTCACCGATCAAGAGACACAGATTACAAACTTGGATTAAAAATCACAATCCATCAATTTGCTGCCTGCAGGAAACCCATCTCACCACAAAAGATAGGCATGCCCTAAAAATAAAAGGCTGGTCAACAATTCTACAAGCAAATGGAAGCAGAAAACATGCAGGGGTGGCCATTATGCTATCAGACAAAGTGGACTTCAAACCAAAGAAAATTATAAGAGACACGGATGGATACTACATTTTAGTCACAGGTACAATTCACCAGGAAGACTTCACAATACTGAACATATATGCACTCAATACGGGCCCCTCCACATTCATTAAGAAAATCCTACAGCGTCTAAAGCAAGAAATCAACCCCCAAACGATAATTCTTGGGGACTTCAACACTGCCCTCTCAACATGGGATAGATCAACAGGTCAAAAGCTTAACAGAGACACTTTGGAACTTAATCAAACCCTGAAAGAAATGGACCTTACAGATCTCTATCGAACTTTTCACCCACGCACCAAAGAATACACATTTTTCTCAGCAGCACACGGAACTTTCTCCAAAATAGATCACATACTGGGCCACAAAACGAATCTACACATATACAAGAAAGTTGAAATTCTAACCTGTGCCCTATCAGACCACCACGGCCTAAAGCTGGACACCCACAACACATCAAACAAGAGAAAATACACTAACTCCTGGAAACTTAACACTATGATGCTGAATGAGAACTGGATTCAGGAAGAAATTAAAAAGGAAATTCAAGATTTCCTGAAAGTGAATGATAACGAAAATACAACTTACCAAAATCTCTGGGACACAATGAAAGCTGTTCTAAGAGGTAAGTTCATAGCTCTTAATGCCCACGTCAAAAAAATGGAAACATCAGAAATAAACAACTTAACAATGCAGCTTAAAGCTTTAGAGAAACTAGAGCAATCTGATCCCAAAAGCAGTAGAAGAGAAGAGATTAGCAAAATAAGGGGAGAAATATCTGAAATCGAGACTAAGAAAACGATAGAAAAAATCAACCAATCAAAAAGCTGGTTCTTTGAAAAAATCAACAAGATTGATACACCCCTAGCTAAACTAACCAAAAGCAAGAGAGAGAAAACCCAAATTAACAAAATTAGATATGAACATGGAGTTATCACTACTGATACCCAAGAAATCCAGAGAATTATAACATCATATTTCAAAAACTTATACTCTGTGAAGTTTGACAACACAAAAGAGATGGATGAATTTCTAAGTAAACACAACTTACCTAAATTGAATCAGGAAGTTGTGAATTATTTAAATAGTCCTATAACATATAAGGAAATTGAGGAAGTAATCTCGAATCTTCCCACCAAAAAATGTCCTGGACCAGATGGATTCAGCACAGAGTTCTACCAGGCATTTAAGGAGTTAATAACACCAATACTCCTTAAACTGTTCCATCAAATAGCAAAGGAAGGAACACTACCAAATTCCTTCTATGAAGCTAATATCGTTTTAATCCCAAAACCTAATAAAGATTCACTTAAAAAAGAAAACTATAGGCCGATCTCCCTGATGAACACAGACGCAAAGATTCTCAACAAAGTCTTAGCAAATCGGATTCAAAAACATATTAAAAAGATCATTCATGGGGACCAAGTAGGCTTCATCCCCGGCACACAAGGTTGGTTCAACATACGCAAATCAATAAATGTAATTCATCATGTAAACCAGTCCAAAGTCCAAGACCACATGATACTCTCGATAGATGCAGAAAAACCTTTTGACAAGATCCAACAGCCTTTTATGATCAAAACGCTAGAGACAGTAGGAATGGAAGGAACCTTTATCAATATAATAAAAGCTGTATACAACAAGCCCACAGCAAGGATTATGCTCAATGGGGAACAATTGGAAGCATTCCCACTTCGATCAGGAACTAGACAAGGCTGTCCACTCTCACCACTTCTATTCAATATTGTACTTGAAGTCTTAGCTGAAGCCATAAGACAAGAAAAGGACATAAGAGGGATTCAAATCAGCAAGGAAGAAATCAAGCTATCCCTATTTGCAGATGACATGATCTTATACCTGAGTGATTCCAAAAACTCCACCAGGAAGCTCCTGGAACTAATTGAGAAGTTCAGCAGGGTGGCAGGATACAAAATAAATGTGCAAAAATCAGAGGCCTTCCTATATGCCCAGAATGAAAGAAGTGAAAAAGCCTTGAGAGAAACCATGCCATTTACTATAACCCCTAAAAAAATGAAATACCTTGGTATAAACCTAACTAAGGAGGTAAAAGACCTTTACAATGAAAACTTTAAAACCCTAAAGAAAGAAATAGCAGAAGACACCAGAAGGTGGAAAGACCTCCCTTGTTCCTGGATTGGCAGAATCAACATCGTAAAAATGACCATCCTACCAAAGGCAATATACAGATTCAGTGCTACACCAATCAAAATCCCAAAGCAATTCTTCAAAGAAGTTCACCAAACAATCTCAAAGTTCATATGGAGGCACAAAAGACCCAGGATAGCAAAGACAATCCTGAGTAACAAAAACACTGCTGGAGGTATTGCCATACCAAACCTAAGTCTATACTACAAATCCATAGTTATAAAGACAGCCTGGTACTGGCTCCAAAATAGACACACAGAAGAATGGATAAGGATTGAAGACCGAGATATTAGCCCACAAAGTTACAGCCATTTGATCTTTGACAAAGGGGCTCAAAGAATCCAATGGAAAAAGAACAGTATCTTCAACAAATGGTGCTGGCAAAACTGGATCTCCACATGCAGAAGATTAAAGCTGGACCCGTACTTGTCACCATGTACAAGACTTAATTCCAAATGGATCAAGGACCTTGATATAAGGCCAGAGACTATAAAAACCATAGTTGAAAGGATAGGGAACTCCCTCGAGCTGATTGGGCTAGGCCAACATTTCCTAAACAGACATCCAATGGCACAGTCACTGCTACCAACTCTCAACAGTTGGGATCTTGTGAAATTAAAGAGCTTCTCTTCAGATAAAGAGGTTGTAACGCGAGCTCAACGGCAACTCACAGAATGGGAGAAAATCTTCACTAACCACACATCTGATAGAGCTCTACTGCCCAGAGTGCACAAAGAACTTAGAAAACTAAACACCAAGGAAACCAGTGGCCCAATTAAGAAATGGGCCCTGGAACTTAAAAGAACTTTACCAGGGATGAAATTAAAATTTCTAACAAATATCTGAAAAATTGCTCCACTTCCTTAGCCATCAGGGAAATGCAAATCAAAACTTCCCTGAGATATCATCTCACCCCGGTCAGGATGGCAAAAATCCACAATACAAACAACAACAAATGTTGGAGAGGATGTGGAGAGAGGGGAACTCTCCTACATTGCTGGTGGGAATGCAGGCTCATACAGCCACTCTGGCGAGCTGTCTGGAGATTCTTAAAGAAATTAAAGATTGAAATGCCATATGACCCTGCTCTTCCACTTTTGGGAATAACCCCCCATACATCAGAGGTTCACCTTGATAGCACAAGCACGACCATGTTCATAGCAGCACTGTTTACAATAACAAAGTCATGGAATCAGCCCAAATGTCCAACAGTTGACAAGTGCATAAGGAAACTGTGGTACATCTATACAATGGAATACTACTCAGCCATCAAAAATGATGAATTACTGGAATTTTCCGGGAAATGGATGTCATTAGAAACAATTATATTAAGTGAAGTATCCCAATCCCAGAAAGTTAAAGCGCCGTATGTACTCCCTAATAGGTGGCTCCTAGTACCAAACCCACCCAGCCCACCTAGAGACAGTAAATGCAAGGATTATGAACAGGAGGGATGGGGTTGGAGGGCCACACCAGAAACAAAGAGAGAGGGGACCATGTTACAGCAGAGTAAATAGGCCTCCATCAAGGACCCAAATAAGTAATGAGACATCTGATTAAGTTCACAGACTTTTGTTCCTGATCATTTACTACGGAGGGGGTATGATCTCACTAGAAGAGGAGGGCATATAGTCTGGCAGATAAAAAGTAACCATTTTGCAAATGGGTGATAAACCCCTCCCTCACTGTGGTTTCCCACTTTTATTACATCTACCTTTGAATGTGCTTTTATCACAAGACTCTACTTTAACAGCTTTTTGTCTCTGGCCAGGGGGTAACATACAATGCCCACCAGGATGGAGTGAAGGGCATTGCAGGAGCAGCAAAACTGCAAAAGAAAATCAACAAACCACAATCCAGAACTTCAGAGACTCTATATCAACCACCCTGAACTAGGCCAGCTTAATCTCTCCTCATCTTGAAGCTCAGGGAAATTTGCAGAAGAGGGGACGGTAAGAGTCTAAGAGGAAAAGGATGGGAGGTGCAATGATATGTAAGATACTCCATGCTATTTAGGGCTGAAGCAATCATAATTGGACTTTGCATGCCCTGCGCATTGTCCAACACACTGTTGACCTCACAAAGTCTAGCATCTGCTAAAGGCACCAAGATCCTTGGAGGCAAAGGATTGGCAGCCACAGCAGTGTTCCTATACCTAAGGGGAACACGGGAAAGGGTTCATGGAAAGGCCACTGGGTCCTTGTACGTCATCGGAGAGGAGGGCCCAGAGGAAAATCAGGCATGCACAAGAAAGGACTCTCTGGGAATTGGAGCGGGAGGCACTGGGGGATGGGGAGGGAGGGGGGTGTGGAGGGGGAGTAGGGGGTTTGGGGGGAGGAGGAGGGAGAGAGGGAACTGCTGTACCTATTAAGTTTGTATGAGCTGAAATAATAATAAAAATGTATTAATAAAAAAACCAAAAAAAACCCAAATGAACAAATGCATGCACCTTCTCCACATGTATATGAAAATGGAAAGAAAAAGATAGGAGGAAAAAAGGGGATTTTAATATATGAGATCACTTTTGACCTTGTCTTACCTGCACAATCGCTGACATGTCAAGAAACCTTCAAAGACTAGCATGATCTCAGGAGAAGGCTTCAGGCAGTAAGATTCTTAGAGGCAAGGGGTTAGACAGATGTAACAGGGTTCCCATATTAGTGGCTGGCCCAAGAAAGGACCCCAAGGTATGCTACTGAGTCCTGAACATTCACTAATGTATATGACTCACAGGGAAATTCAGCATCCATATAAACATATTCTAGATGGTGGGAGTAAGTAGGTGGGATATACCAAGAGAGGAGAATGGAAGAAAGGGGGGGAGGGAGAAGGAGGGCAAAGGAAGTGGTGAAGTTACTACTTATTGAGCTTGTATAACTAGGTAAAAAATAATAAAAAATATGAGATCACTGATGACAAAAGAATGATGAAACCAGGAATCTTTGACAAGATGCTGGAATCTCTTCTTTTGTTAAAAACCTGAGAATTGGTAAAGATGCTTCCACACTTGTGGATTAGCTAGTGGCATCAGCTAGAGTTCATTATTAATGGCTCCTCTGAGACTGGGAGGTGGAGAACTAGAGGAAGGGTAGCTAAGGAATACTGCCACTGTGTCTTGGTTGTTGTGGCTCCTGAAACTCATAGTGCCCCTTTGTGATTGAACATTCTTGATTCTGAATTTAGAGTTCTCCTGCTATATCAGAAATTAAATCACCAGGGATATTTTCTAATTGTTACATGTACATGTTAATCAAAAGATCCTGTCTACATTGTAACATTTTGTTTTGTTTTAATAGTTTACCCTTTGTGGACTTTTCAAGAAAATCATTGACAGAAATACTAAAAAGGAGTAAACAAGGAGGAGGTGGAGGCAGTCCATGGTGATTCCCAAATTTGCCCGTGGTTGTACACACACACACACACACACACACACACACACATATGCACCCACACACACACACACGCACACGTACACATGCACACACGCACAATTGAATAAATTAAAAAAAATTTAAAAGAAATACTAAAAAGGGAGATTTGATCCATCATGATTTGAGAGAGGAAAAAGGGTCATTTTACTTCATGAATATGCCAATGAGCTTATAAACATTCATAAATGTCTTCCAAAGCATTGAACATAATGTACCGCTTGACCCCTCTTTTTGGTCAAAATACCAATGTTTCTCTTTGGAGTATACTATCATCCTTTACTTCTCTGAATAAACTTCAACTATCTGGTCCTCTTGAGTGAAATCTTTTCTTTGAGAGGATATGATCCAAAGAGAAACCTCTGTTTTTGAATGGAACACAATATGGTCAACAATGTGAAAGAGAAGATAGGAAAGCGAGAAAGTTGAAGAGGATGAAAATGTAGAATATGTATTAATAATCATTAAAGGTGTTAAAATATTGTACTGCTGCTGAATTGGTCTTTAGACCCAAACCTTTAGAATCTTAGGAAATGTGCACACTGTAGCTGGAATTTTAAGGTCCGGCTCTATAAGTTGACACCTTTTGTAGTGCGGTAGCCTAACCTGAAGTTCAGGAGTTCTTTCAGAAGCCATGTTCTTTGTGATCAGTCAGGAAGCCATGTTTGTGCTGTAGAAGAGGCGTCCTTGTACCAGCTTGTCTCTTTACTAGCTCTGATGCATTATTCTTTTAATTTGCCTAGTCTACTGCTCTGCTAGCTTTTTTTTTTTTCCTGAGGTGGGACTGGCCCACTTTTCCCTGTTTAAAATTTAATCAGATGTTTCACTGCATCAACCCTTTAATGGGATCGTTGAGCCCCAAGACTCCACGCATCTCTGCTTAATTACCGTTAGTTGACAGATGTCACTTTCATTGTCCTCTCTTCCCCTCTCTTTCAGCTGCACAGGCTTGGAAGACAAGCTTTTTTATTTAAATAAACCTGAAAGCAGAAACACAATCAGAGATGAAGGGAGAGACAGCAACCCCAAGACTCTGCTCGATTGGAATCTAGTCATTTGGAGAGGTGAATGGCTGGATCTGATACCTTGGCAGGACTTGATGTCCACTCTCGAGTTGTTTCTTATACAATGTGACAAAAGCTTGGGAAAAAGGACTGTAGGACAGATGAAGGGGTTCACTCATCTGCTATGGCTGTCATTCCTTTCTCAGGCTACTCTGCTCACCCGTGTTCCTTACTGAACTGTGAAATTGGAATTGCAAGAGGAATGTTGTGTTTCTGTTGCCCACACTCCCCTTGTGACAGAACACAATAAAGAGAGACTTTTTTGGAGCTGGAGGAGACATCACGGATGACAGGCATTCTTGGTATACAACAATGGATGAAATTTATTTAGTATTATCAAATTTGTTTTTTTTTTCAATCCCATATCCCCCACTCCTATTAGGCCGTTGCCATGGACTGGACATATAACTGCACAAAAACTTTGAGCGTGAAAATTTCCATTAAAATAAGATATTAATAGTTCATGGTCTTTTCTTTCAAATAATGGCATAAAGGACAGGGTCATTTATGATGCTTTGCAAGTATGGAGGGAGTTCAGGTAACTTACTGGCATTCTTGGATTGAACAAGATGGAGTATCTACCACCTATGTCCAATCTACTACATTGGTTATCTAGTGCCACACCATTACAGCATAGTAAAAATCATAAAATTTTATTTTGATATAGAGCAATGAATGTGTTTGTGAGCCTCAGCTGCTTTGGCCTGGCTCAGATAACCTCAGCTGTGCTTGTCCAGGTACCCGAAGTCAGCTGCAGCTTGTGGGGGGTGTTGCTGTTCTTGGCATAGTTTGCACATATATCTGGGGGTTACTAGATGATATTTTTGGCAAAGGTGACTAGGTAAACTTGGCTTTGCTCTACATTCCTTTCATTTTCAGCAGGTTAGATGATTATGTATTCACGAGCATGCCAGGGGTTGAGGAAGCGTATGAAAAAACACGAACCCTTGTTACAACCTCTTCCCGAGGCATGCCTATCTGAACATTTTTTTTTTTTTTTTTGCCAAACTAAGTCACTTAGTGATATGCAGAGTGAGAACAATCGGGAAACATAAAACTACAGTAGAACAGGAGCGGAAAGAGGAAAGGGTGAAGACTTGGAACAATGAATACTACAATTCCATCATTCCTAAGCAGGAAAGAATGAACTGGATTGGAGAAGGGGGAGGGGGTGCTTTGCACAGTGGCATACTTACTGTCATATGATTTGTGGTCCACTGGATATTCAAGCACATGCCATCAAATGAAACACAGATGATGCTCAGTGAGGGATACATGAAAAAATAGAAAGAATAAAAGCAGGTGTGTAGTGGAAAAGGAAGGGGTATGGGATTAGCTTTACTCCTATATGAAACTGTAAAATAATGATAATAATAATAATAATAAATTTAAAAAATAAAAATGACTTTAGAAGAGTTAAAAAAAGAATGAATCCCATCAGCGCAATGAGGAAAGGAAAAATATGTAAAAAGTAAAATATATCAGAAAGAAAGAAGTCAGATGCATTGAAACCTTGAATATACTGGAATTAGTATTGGCAAGTATGTTTATTTAGCAAAGGAACTGAATTCAGGATCACTATATTAGCACTAATTGCACTTTTACATGCTACAGCTCGAATCTGAAATGAAATTATACATTTTCCAGTGCAATGTTGGATGTATAAGGCCCTACGAATTACAAATTATTGCTGAGTGTAGAGGACCTAAGTAGGTGGAAAGTTATGTGGATCTCTTTAGTTGAAAGCTCAGTACTCACCCTCAACAGGCTAATAACCTCCTCAAAATTAGTCCACAGATTAAAACCCACACATATTGAAGTTTTAGCATATTTTCAAGAACAGTTTGACACTTTTTTCATAAAATTTATGTGTAATTGCCAAAGACTTAGAATGTTCAAAAGTAACTTTATTAAAAAATATAAAAGAATCTCTCTTACTCTTACTCTAAGAAATCCATATTTATTGAGATATTCTACCTTTATCGGGGCTTGTAGTTTTGGGGCTATTGCAGGAAAATCGCATCAAAATCACAATGACCCTCTGGTGTAAAACTATCTAGTATGTATGTATGGATCTTTGAAATCAAAAGTCTAGGGGTTATGTAGTCTAGAATGGGATGGAAACTGACATGCTCCTCTTCTTATTTTCATGCCACTTTGTTGCTCCTTACTTTTCATTTTTCTTTCTGAAAAAACACACATGTGCCTGTGGACAGAATGGTATGTGGTGGGTTTTTTTAATTGCACAGTATCTGCTTGATCTTGATATCTGCTTATCTGTGGATTGGGGATAGTAACAAATGACTAGAATAAAAGGGAAGGATAGGTGCTAACTCTCAATCCTTCCAATTTCAATAGAGGGAGGATATCAGTGAATTTTAGCCATAGATAATGACTACTTTTTCCAAGGAAAGAAATCACATATTACTGACTGATAATTCAATGGAATTTAAATTACTTTTTGTAAAATCACATTTTGTCATAGTTAAAACTTGCACCCAAATAAGTTTTGCTTTAGGGAATGTTTGCCAAAGAATGTGTGAGGCACTTCCTAAGGTGTGGAAATCATGAATGGATTGAATACTGAAAAGGAGACAGGTTGGTCTACTTCTCTTTTTCTCTCCCTCTCTCTTTATAGTGTATATGTGGTTATTATAATGGCACACATGGGTTCAAATTATGTATAATCTATATAGGGATATAGGGGGAACTTAGACACTAGTAAGCCTAAGCTGCCATTAGATACATCAGGAAATGAGAGGTAGAGAGAGATTAAATACATTGTCCAAGAAATGAAACTTGTTACCTTGGATGTTTGGGGATTAAATAAAGTCTCCTGAGTCTTATGCTGATATACTACACCATCACACAGTACTTCAAGTCTAATAAAAATGTGTCCATCAGTGAATATGTCATTTATCTAGTGGAGAGGTCTTCCTTGAACATAAGGTATATAAAGGCCCTATATTCTAATGCCATGTGTTGAATCTAAGCCAATATTTGTGGTGCTCAAAGGAACCCACATCTGTAGGCTCATCACATTACTTTTGTTGGGAAGAGACATAAAATAAGTGGGTGGAATTGAAATAGCTTCTGGTAGTAAAGCAGAATGACAGTCTCGTAGACTTTGATTTTGTTTTCAATATTTTATAACAAGTTCACTTTAGTCCAAGTGAGTGGTGTCTCATATTGTTCCAGGATGAATTTCTTTCATGAAGGATCTTACTCTTTAAGAAATATGGACACAGCCACAAAAACAATTCAGTCTTTTATTTCATTGTCTTTTTTTTTTTTTAAAGCTGGTAATAAATTGTTGGCTGAGCCTCAATAGGCACATCGTAGGTTGTGGGAAAAACCTCCATCAATGAGGAGATTTATCCATGAGTCGTTTAAGAAACATTGCTTTGTGCAATAAATATTAGAGGTAGGAGATATAGGCCAACAGGAATGAATGGACTCTAAAGAGGCATTTATCAGGAAGAGGCAAATATCAACCTTCAAGAAAGGAGAATTCCATAAACCACAGTCTGTTCCTAAATTTTTTATATGCTACTTTTGACAGGATCTGCCTCATACTTTATTTTTGAAACAAATTTATTCTATAATTCTCTAGAGATTTTTGCCCATGACACTTTTCTGCATTTTTATATGGAAGACTTCTTGGAAGCTAATATCCATATGTTTGGCAATTTGATTTAGTTTATTAATTTAGCAGACTTCAGTATATTCAATGTTTTATGCCTATATACATGTGAGGGCTATTAGCCACATATTAACCACATGGACAGAGAATTTCCAAGATTGTTTATAGGTGTCTTTTGCAAAATACTGAATGCAAAAAGGTGGCTTAATAGTTAGTCACTGATTGTTTTTTTTAGAACTGGTTATGTTTTTCCTGCAGGCACTTGACTTATTTTTTGAAGTGATTACTTTTAAGATGTTACTTTTTGTGTACTCTTCATGATAGGCTTATCTAATTTTTCATTCTCCTGGATCTTAAGTGCTTTTGTTTTTCTTTGCATAATGAAGAGATTTTTTTTTTCCGGATATTTTTGCAAGAGACCTACTTGAGTGAAGTTTGCATTTTATCTGTAAAGGTTTGCTCAATTTTACTTAGAAAATGGGAAGGTCCACCACTGGGGAAGACATTCCATTCAAGGCAATAGTGCCACATCCAGGAACTCACTGCAGTGAGACTTGTCCTTACAAGACCTGCATAATGACTGACATACCAACATGCCCCCATAGACTGTGAGGAGCTCAAGAGAGATAAGAACACTCTTGGGGGGATTCAGGCCTTTATGGATACCAAGATGACTCTCTTCAGGCCATGCGAGGGAGTAGGGGAGACTGAGAAAGGGAAGGAACGGTATGGGAGGGAGGGATAATGGAGGGAAGCAGGAATGAGTACTCAATATTCTTGTAAAAGTAGAAAAACAAAAAAGTAAATTAAAAAAGAGGTAAAAACACACAGTGAAAAGAAATCTTAGATACTAAAGCTGGATAAGTGAAGAGAAATGCCCCTATTATTGGGGTGGATTGAGGAGGGGCAACTTGGTACACAACAGAAGTCTGAACCACCATAAGAGTAGATAAGTCCCCTTTCCCCACTCCTCCGCCCCAGGACTCGTGCAGTCCAGCCGGGACTTACCGCGACCCAGGTAAGCTCCGCCCCCACCCAACCCCAAAACCCCAGGCCAAATAATTCAGTTCAGTAAAAAATGCACTGAAACTGAAGGAAGGTCTTCAGAGTTAAAACTACAATGCCCAAATCAAAGTGCAAATCCATGAGAAACAGCACCCAAGTAAACAAATCTCACGCTGAAGGAATTAACCCCATAATGATAAACTCCAACCAGAACAAACCCACGGAAAATGGCCAGGAAAGCCTGACCCAGGATAACGACCTTCAAAACATGAGCATTACCATGTTAAATACTATGAAAGAGGAAATCCGGGAGGAATTAAATAACTGCATCAATCGCTTTGAAGAGGAAAACAACAGACACTTGGAGGAGTTGAGGAAAACAGTTCAAGAAACAAAAACAGGCATAGAGCAGTTAAAACAGACTCAAGCAGAGTTCAAAACTGAACGAAAAGACAAGTTATCTTCAACCAGAACTCAACAGAGAGTCTTATCAGCAGAACTAACAAAGCAGAAAACAGAATTTCAGACCTCGAAGACAAAGTGGGAGTATTAACCAGCTCAATGGAAGAGGTTGTTAATGCCAAAAAGATACTCGAGAAAAACATTCAAGAGTTATGGGACACCCTGCAGAAGCCTAACATGCATATTCATGGAATACCAGAGCAAGAATCTCAAAATACCACACCTGAGGAAATTTTTCAAATGATCATCAAGTAAAACTTTCCTCATCTAAAAAAAAGAGAGGCCCATCCTTATACAAGAGGTATTCCACACCCCAAACAGATATGACCAAAACAGAAATTCGCCATGGCAAATAATAGTTAAAACACTGCACATTCAAGATAAAGAAATGGTGCTGAGAGCCTCAAGGGAAGAAAAAACAAGTCACTTTTAAAGGTAAACCTATTAAAATAACAAATGACTTCTCAGTCGAAACAGTAAAAGCAAGAAGAGCTTGGAGAGACATACTTCAAGTATTGAATGAGCAAAAATGTCAACCCAGGCTGATATACCCCACAAAACTATCCGTCATAATCAAAGGAGAAAGAAAAATCTTCCAGCACAAAGACAACTTGAAGGGATACATGTCCCCAAACCAGGCCTTCAAAAAATGCTAAAAATGATACTCAAGCGTGAAGAAAAAAATAGGCATACCCGGGAGAACAGAAGGGAAGTATAACACCATTAAAAGCAAAGCAATATACTTACAAAAACCACTAAACATAATAAATGTACAAATTAAAAATAATTTCTCCATTACAACACTAAATGTTAATGGAATTAACTCACCAATCAAGAGACACAAATTACAAACTTGGATTAAAAATCACAATCTATCAATCTGCTGCCTTCAGGAAACCCATCTCAGCACAAAAGATAGGCACATCCTAAAAATAAAAGACCGGTCAACAATTCTACAAGCTAATGGAAGCAGAAAACAGGCAGGGGTAGCCATTATGCTACCAGACAAAGTGGACTTCAAACCAAAAAAAAATCATAAGAGACACAGATTGATACTACATTTTAGTCACAGGTACAATTCCACATGAAGACTTCACAATACTGAACATGTATGCACCCAATACGGCTCCCCCCACATTCATTAAGCAAACCCTACAACATCTAAAATGAGAAATCAATCCTAAAACGATAATTCTTGGGGATTTCGATACCGCCCTCTCAACATGGGATAGATCTACAAGTAAAAAACTTAACAGAGACACTTTGGAGCTTAATCAAATCCTTAGTGAAATGGACCTCACAGATCTCTATCAAGCTTTTCATCCATGCACCAAACAGTACACATTTTTCGCAGCAGCACACGGGACTTTCTCCAAAATAGATCACATATTGGGCCACAAAACAAATCTCCACGTATACAGGAAAGTTGAAATTCTAGCCTGCACCTTATCATACCACCATGGCCTAAAGCTTGATATCTACAACACAACAAGCAACAGAAAATACACTAACTCCTGGTAACTTAACTCTATGATGCTGAATGAGAATTGAATTCAGGAAGAAATTACAAAGGAAATTCAAGATTTCCTGAAAGTGAACGATAACGAAAATACAACTTACCAAAATCTCTGGGACACAATGAAAGCTGTCCTAAAAGGTAAGTTCATAGTTCTTAATGCCTACATCAAAAAAATGGAAACATAAGAAATAAATAACTTAACAATTCACCTAAAAGCTTTAGAGACACTAGAGCAATCTGATCCCAAAAACAGTAGAGGGGAAGAGATTAGAAAAATAAGGGGAGAAATATCTGAAAACGATACAGAAAATCAACTAGTCAAAAAGCTGGTTTTTTGAAAAAATCAGTAAGATTGATACAGCCCTAGCCAAATTAACCAAAAGCAAGAGAGAGAAAACCCAAATTAACAAAATTAGAAATGAAAATGGAGTTATCACTACTGCCCAAGATATCCAGAGAAAGAGGCCCACAAAATCCAATGGAAAAAGAGAAGTATCTTCAACAAATGGTTCTGGCAAAACTGGATGTCCATATGCAGAAGATTAAAACTGCACCCGTACTTTTCACCATGTACAAGACTTAATTCCAAATGGATCAAGGTCCCTGATATAAGGCCAGAGACTATAAAAACCATAGGTGAAAGAGTAGGGAACTCCCTCGAGCTGATTGGGCAAGGCCAACAGTTCTTAAACAGACATCCAATAGCCCAGTCACTGCTACCCACTCTCAACAGTTTGGATCTGGTGAAATTAAAGAGCTTCTGTTCAGACAAAGAGGTTGTAACAAGAGTTCAAAGGCAACCCACAGAATGGGAGAAAATCTTCACTAACCACATATCTGATAGAGGTCTATTATCCAGAGTGCACAAAGAACTTAGAAAACTAAACACTAAATAAACAAATGGCCCAATTAAAAAATGGACCCTGGAACGTAAAAGAAACTTTACCAGGGATGAAATTAAAATGTCTAACAAATATCTTAAAAAATGCTCCAAATCCTTAGCCATCAGGGAAATGCAAATCAAAACTTCCCTGAGATATCATCTCACCCTGATCAGGATGACAAAAATCCACAATACAAACAACAACAAATGTTGGAGAGGATGTGGAGAGAGGGGAACTCTCCTACATTGCTGGTGGGAATGCAGGCTCATACAGCCACTCTGGCGAGCCGTCTGGAGATTCTTAAAGAAATTAAAGATTGAAATGCCATATGACCCTGCTCTTCCACTTTTGGGAATAACCCCCATACAGCAAAAATTCACCTTGATAGCACAAGCACGACCATGTTCATAGCAGCACTGTTTATAATATTGCAAAATCATGGAATCAACCCAAATGTACAACAGTTGACGAGTCGATAATGAAAATGTGGTACATCTATACAATGGAATACTACTCTGCCATTTAAAATGATTAATTACTGGAATTTGCCAGGGCAATGGATGGGATTAGAAACAATTATATTGAGTGAAGTACCCCAGACACAGAAAATTAAGCACCGTATGTACTTTCTAATAGGTGGCTCCTAGTACGAAACCCACTTAGAGATACTCAAAGGTAAATCTCTGTAATAACTACAGTAATTGCTAAGATTATGAGCAGGAGGGATGGGAAGGAAGGCCACACCAGTAACAAGAGAGGGGACCATGTTACAGCAGAGAAAATAGGCCACCATCAAGAACTGCAAGTAAGTAATGAGACATCTGGTTAAGTTCACAGACTTTCCTTCCTGATCATTTACAACTGACAGGATATTATCTTACCAGAAGGAGAGGGCATATAGTCTGGCAGATAGAAAGTAACCATTTCGTAGATGGGTGATTGACCCCTCCCTCACCGCGGTTTCCTACTTTTGTTACATCTACCTTTGAATATACTCTTATAACAAGACTCTAATTTAACAGGTCTTTATCTCTGGCCAGGGGATGACATCCATTTCCCATCAGGGTGGAGCCAAGGGCATTGTGGGAGCAGCAAAATTGAAAAAAAAAATCAACAAACCATAATCCAGATCATCAGAGACTCTATATCAATCACCTGGAAGTAGGCCAACCGAATTTCTCCCCATCCTGAAGCTCAGGGAAATTTGCGGAAGAGGGGGTGGTAAGATTGTAAGAGCACAAGGATGGGAGGAGTAATGATATGCAAGATACTCCACACAAGTTAGGGCCGGAGCAATCATATTTGGACTTTGCATGCCCTGCGCAATGTCCAACACACTATTGACTTCACAAAGTCGCTAGCATTTGCTAAAGGCAGTAGGATCCTGGGAGACAAGGGATTGACAGCCACAGTAGTGTTCCTATGCTTAAGGGGAACACGGGAAAGGGTTCTGGGAAATGCTACTGGGTCCTTGCACCTCATCGGAGAGGAGGACCTAGAGGAGAGTTTGGCATGTACATTAAAGGATGCTCCGGGGATGGGGGGGGGAGGCACTGGGGGATGGGGAGAGAAGGGGGAGGGGAGGGGGGCACAGAGGGATAGGAGGTTGGGGGGAGGAGGGTGTAACTGTTAAGTTTGTATGAGTGGAATTCATAGAAGTAGACAGGTAGAAGGGTGAGAGGGAATAGAATTGATTGATGAGGGAAAGGGAGGGGAATCGGAGGGAGGGTGGATGGAGGGAAGCAGGGATTAGGGCTCAATATGGTTGCAAAACTATAAATAAATAAATAGATAAATAAATAAATAAATAAAATAAAGGTTTGCTCTTTTTTTCCTGGAAGGGTATGATCAGAGTAGGTACTCAATTCTGAAAGATAAAATTATTTTCACTTAGAGCAGGATCCTATTTTATCATTCACACATTATTTAATCAGAAAAAGTTCTTGTAGGATATCAATGCACTTTAGCATACTTGCTAATTATGACCTTAATCTCATATAAAAAATAATTTGAAGTTGGTGTGAATATGACTTGGGCTGCCAAATATACCTTATACACTCATAACTTTATCCCTCTTATGGTCAGGTACCTATTGAACTCCCTAATTAAAATTAAAGACATTCAAACTAACATCCAATGGTGCATCCGTTTGTTGTATACTGGGTGGAATACATATATATACTGACAAGTTAAAGAGCATTTATGTTGTGAGTCAGATAGGCTTAAGACAAATAAGGCAAGATCAGTATGTTAAAGTAAGTTTATTGAGCAGATACTTTGTATTTAACACCTCGTTTACTGATTTGCATACAGCCTTTCAATCAATCCTTACAGAAGTATGGAAGTAGAAATTGTTCTTGCCCATAAAGTGTGGATCAGGGAATTGAGACAGTAACACATCATTCATCTTACAGCAAAGCTGGAACTTGAGCAGTACACACTTTGGAAATTTCAAAGGCTTTAATCAGTACCTGCTAGTTTGATGTTGCACAACTGAGAGCTTTGAGGAGTCTGATTCCCCTTTGTAACTGCATTTGCATTAATATCAAGAAATCTGAATATTCTTCTATTTATTTCCCTTTATTGAAGCCTAGTTGGCATTTAGTTTGAGTTTAGTTAGGTTGGGTAAGAGACTGCATTTCCCAATAAGGATGTTCCCCCTCAGGTTCCTCCCACTGACCTTGGAAGGCTTCTTACTTTTCCCCTTAAAACACACATGATCACACAAAGATATTAAGAAAGACAAAGAGGATGAAACAACCAAGCTAACTTTTTTTTCAAGCACTAATAACACAACATTGAAAAGAAAGTGCTGAACATAATAGATGATTTTTCTCCTCTCCCAAAGGAGGCATTTTTTTCCCTTGAAATGAAGGACAAAGGCATTTTGTAGCATTTCTATGAAAAGGAAAACATACATAAGTGGCCATAATGAAATTTTGATAATAGAGTTTTGCCATTCTATGCCAAACTTATTTGGAAATGTACATTCTTAAGGAAGGAAAAGATCCTCAAGCTGCAAACAGATCTTTCTGTGAGGGATAATACAATTAGGAAGGACAAAAGAGAGGAAAGAGAAAAGGCTCCAACAAACTGGAACAATTGCAAGCATTATAAGGAAATCAATAAGATCAAACCTCGGTGCTTAAAATGGGGAGATTATGCAAGTACTATTACAGACTATCTGAGCATATCTGGGGAATCTCAGTTTGCAACTTAAGAGTGGAGGTAAACCAAACCACTGGTAATTCATCCATGTCATAGGAAACTCACACAGCTTCAGGCTTCCTGAGGATGTGACCTTGCAAATGCCCTGATGCAGAAGGAGGTCTCCAAGTGAAAAAGGATGCAGGTAGAATAGCCAGAAATTGGTTATCACTCCTGTCATCCATGTTATTGGTGATTCATCCCAGTCTTATTCCTTGGCCAATAATGCTGTATCATAATGGACCTCAGGAGACTGAGTGAGAAGCATGGGGGGAAAAAGGCTGTTCAAGGGAATTGCCCTGGCCAAACCTTTACAAATCACATTCTTCAAATCATGTCAAGGGCTACCTTTTCTGGGACCAAGGTTGTGATTTCTTTAGTCAGAATGAAGCTCTTGCTTTGAATAGATGGGCAGCATTTATTTAGCTTTAAACCTTACCGTGGTATAGCATGCATGTGGTATACTCACGGCTGTCATCCTTAGATCAAAAATGCTATCTTTATTCATAAAATCAGCAGAGAAGCAGATGGCTAAGAAATATTTTCCTGCGATGAGTAAAGAAAGGAACAGATCATTTCCCTTAACTCAGTACCTACTTATCTTCACTTATTGAAAGAAAATGTGCTTTGCATCATTAATTAATTCAACAAACCTTTACCAAAAGAATCCCACCTGATTTGCTAGGCATACTGGATCTAGAAACAAAATATGGCATAGCTGGTCCACAACTAGGAAACTGGCCTATTTATCAGAAATTCTAAGCTATATACCTAATTCAATGCCATAGCATTCAAACCTCATGCAACAAAAATAACTGGCTTTCCCTCTTCAAGAGAGTCAAAGACAAGAAAGGGAGCAGTGTGAGAGATATAGATATAAAACAACCAAGACAAGTAAAGTCAGCGCCTATCCCTATAACTGTATCCTTGCACTATGACAGAGTTTGTTAGGGTAATTGTGTGAATATGATTTGGTAGCAACGTATTTATATTTACTTCCTGATTTTGATGATTTTACAGTGGTTGTGTAGGAGGAAGGCGGTAAGCCTTGAGGTGGATTAGCTCCACCCTACTTCCTGGAGAGGTCCTACTTCCTGCAGTTGGTAGTTTTGCAGCTCTCAGCTTCCATGAGGGATGTGACCTAGGCCACTTCCAGCTTCTGCCATCCAGCCATGCTTTGCCCACCATAACTGTATCTCCTCTTTGGAATCATAAGCTGAATAAATCTTCCTTTCTCCCTTTAAGTTGTTTGAGCCTCAGTAATGTCACACAAGAGCACAAAGAGTAACTGATACAATAAGTTTACACATATGCATTTATAAGGTTATAAGGGTAAATTGGGCATTCATTGAAAAAAGGCTGCAGAGAGATAACTCCTTTATATGTTTTAATGTTCAAGCTCTTACCATAACATGTCAGAATTCTGCCTTGAAACAATATTGGTAAGAGTCTTGGCACAGCTTTGATTTTCTAAATCAAATTGCACGAGATCTTTACATACTTCTTTTGGTACCCCTTTTTCTGTTCTGTCTTTCTGGAATTCTTCAAGAAATCTGAGGATCTACATGGTCCCACCAAATGGAAGTCTATTAGTCTTTCATCTGTTCAACTTACAACTGAGGTGCACACTGATCATACCCTCTTGCTGTTTATCCTTTATTCTGTGTCACTGGAAGTTTAATCTAAGGCAAGCAATGCCACAGCTCCAAAAACATGTCTGTTTTCATGTTTCCAGCAGCTGCTAGCTGCCTGGTGTGAGAAGTCCTGACTTTGGGGCAACCTTCATTAGTGTCCTCCACCCAACATTCTCAACCATCTTTCTCTGGTTTCAGGCATTTTCTTTTTTTCTGCTTATGTATTTTTTAACTTTTCTAATTTTACAAGCATATTGAATACTTATTCCTGCTTCGCTCCATCCCTTCTCTCTCCCATTCCCTTCCCTTCTCTTCGTCAGTCCATTCCATGCCTTCCCACCCTTTTGCCTGTATGCTTTATGGATCTCAGGATTCACTCTGGCTTGTCTACTCCAGTTGGAGTTCAGGTGTCTTGTGGGATACTAGTTTGTCTTTTTATAGGCCACCTCACTGATGGGGGCATTTCCCTTCATTCTCCAGCTTTAGTCCATAACATTTCCACTGTATGTTCCTATCTCTCTTGATTTCCTCACCAGTCTATGAGGGCACATTGGTATATTAGTTATTATGCAGGTCTGGTAAGGACAAGTTTCTTTTTTTTAATACATTTTTTATTATTATTTCAGCTCATACAAACTTAATAGGTACACCAGTTCCCTCCCTCCCTCCTCCTCCCCCCGAACCTCCTGCTCCCCCTCCCTCCCCATCTCCCCCGTGCCTCCCGCCCCAATTCCCAGAGTCCTTTCTTGTGCATGCCTGACTCTCCTCTGGGTCCTCCTCTCCGATGACATACAAGGACCCAGTGGCATTTCCCTGAACCCTTTCCTGTGTTCCCCTTAAGCATAGGAACACTACTGTGGCTGTCAATCCCTTGCCTCCAAGGATCTTGGTGCCTTTAGCAGATGCTAGACTTTGTGAGGTCAATAGTGTGTTGGACATTGCGCAGGGCATGCAAAGTCCAATTATGTTTGCTTCAGCCCTAACTTGTGTGGAGTATCTTGCAAATCATTGCTCCTCCCATCCTTTTGCTCTTACACTCTTACCACCCTCTCTTCTGCAAATGTCCCTGAGCTTCAGGATGGGGAGAAATTAGTCTGGCTAGTTCTAGGTGGTTGATATAGAGTCTCTGAAGTTCTGGATAGTGGTTTGTTGATTTTCTTTTGCAGTTTTGTTGCTCCTGCAATGCCCTTCACTCCATCGTGATGGGCACTGTATGTCACCCCCTGGCCAGAGACAAAAAGCTGTTAAACTGGAGTCTTATTATAAGAGCACATTCAAGGGTAGATGTAATACTTATACCCAAAAGTGGAATCGCAGGGTCATATGGCATTTGGCAATGGGAGGGGTCAATCACCCATTTGCAAAATGGTTACTTTTTAATCTGCCGGACTATATGCCCTCTCCTTCTGGTGAGTTCATACCCCCTTAGTTGTAAATGATCAGGAATGAATGTCTGTGAACTTAACCAGGTGTCACATTACTTTCTTGCAGTCCTTGATGGAGGCCTATTTTCTCTACTGTAACATGGTCACTTCTCTCCTTGTTTCTGGTGTGGCCCTCCAACCCCATCCCTCCTGTTCATAATCCTTGCAATTGCTGTAGGTAATACATAGATTTACCTATGAGTGTCTCAAGGTGGGATGGGTGGGTTTGGTATTAGGAGCCACCTATTAGGGAGTACATACGGCGCTTAATTTTCTGGGTCTGGGATACTTCACTTAATGTAATTGTTTCTAATGACATCCATTTCCTGGCAAATTCCAGTAATTCATCATTTTTGATGACTGAGTAGTACTCCATTGTATAGATGTACCACATTTTCCTTTTCCACTAGTGAACTGTTGGACATTTGGGTTGATAAGGACAAGTTTCATTGTAGTGAGTTCCTAGATGCAGCATACTTGCTTTGGATGGAATGTGTTGTCCACTGGTGAACCTTCCTATCTTTAGACTCTTACAATCTCATTGCCCCCTCTTTCATAAGGTTCCAAGGCCTTAGGATGAGAGTAGGTTGGCCTGATTCTGGGTGAGCCCTGCTGGATCACTGGTATTCTACATTATGGCTGGCTCTTAGACACTTTCTTGTTCCGCCATTATTTCACACAATTGTGTGCTCCACCCTTTTACTCTGTCAGTTTTGATTCCCAACAACAAAGAAGCTTAATTGTCTTGTTGTGCTCTCTGCAGTCCATGATCTAATTTTTGAAGCCTACATCCTTTCCCCAGGGTGAGCATGATATTTCTATTTCTTTGTTTCCTCTGTAGTCGTAAAAATACGTTTCACATGAATAAATTGATTTGCCGTGAATTTCAGATATTTTGTTTTATGGCACTAAACCTCTCAGTTCCATAGGATAAAATACTCCATGCTTTTCAAATATGTACTCTATGAACACAATAGTGAAGACATTAAAAAACTTGTGAGTGTGGTCGGGGGTGGGTATATGCTACAATTGTAAATAAGGGACTATGAGTGACTTTGCTTCTAAGAAGGGGTCTTACTTTTTGCCCTTGAAGTTCCTGTTTCCCTCTTCCTCACCCTCTCTAGCCTAGAGCAGGCACAGGTGGGGAGCATCTGCGAAGCTGCATAGGAAAGCAGTTTCGCCACTCTGGGCTCACGGATGCCAAGAGCAGTGGGTGTTTCTGAACTCTTCCTTTGCAGTTGATTTCCAATCGCTGCTCTTCTCCCCTACAGCACAAATGGGAGTCATTGGTGTCCACAGATGCCCGCTGGGTGCACAGACTAGCTCCAGTTGCTGTCATAATGTGTAGTTCACCCAGGCAGAAATTACTCTTGTTAAGACAAAATTCTGCCAACATCGATGCTTACCTGGCTTTTCCTACTGTGTGTTATCTAAATGTCGACTATAATTCTTCCATTGGGGCCACCCAATCTTAACATCGCAATGTCCCAGGAGCAATTATTTAATTGGCTCTTTGTGGAAACACAAAATAATGTGTTTGAATTGCCAACTTTTTTCTTCCCTGCCCTGAATTTCCTCCCCAGCATTTGAAATGAGAATTGTATTGATGCAAAAATACATGTTTACTATGTACACAGATGGTTTTTGTTGTGGTCATTAGTATCAGATACTGACTTGTGTTGGATAACCATTTAATTTTCATCACCTCATTGGAAGTTGGGTTTAAGTGTCAACTGGACACCTGGGAGTCAGACCTTCAGACATATTTATTATTTAGTTAAGGGAAGTCTCTGAGCAAGTCTGTAGGAGATTATGTAACTGGTATAGAAAGACCCAGTTCATAGTGAGTGAGAGAACTAGTTAGTTTTGGTAGACTGGAAACCTAAAAAGTTTTCCACTTTTTCAGTCCTTCCTATGGATATGATGTGGTCAGTTCCCTAAGCTTCTAATGTTGGTATAACACTGGGTACTATAAACTGAAACTGAGTGTGAATAAAAATCACTGTCACTCTAAAACTTTTGGATTTATTACAGCAGCAGTAGATGAAAAGGTGCCACCCCATAAGGTATATACTATTGTTTTCCTTCTTATTTATAAGTAACCCGAACTTTGGATGGTTATGCCCAAGGTTAATAGAATAGACAAGTGATGGAACTAAATATTATGGTTCCATTATCCATTAACTTTAAGCCTGATATTTTATTGCTTTCGAACATGGAGCAAAACCTTAAATGAATTCTTCCAAATTTAGTCTGGTACTTTATTCCCTAAAGAAATGGTCAATATCATTTCTTTCTTTACATGTTCTTCTTTGAAATTACTTGTATCTAGTGTAGGGGTCCTTTCAAAAGTTGTGCAATAACTTTTAGTTATTATGCAAACATCAATGTTTACATTACATTAACATCAGAAGTTTAATGAAGGTATTGTCTTTATCAACTGATTTCTGTGACAATTATTTATTCCCTCTGTAAATGCCATGTTTGTAGTTATGCATCCCACAGCACATTAATTTTCTATTGCTATTGTAACAAATCACGACAAATTCCACAACTTAAAGTAACATAAACACATTGCCTTTAATTTTATAGAATTCAGGAGTCTAAATAGTTTACACTGGGATAGAAACATGGTGTCAACAAAGCGTTTTTCCTTCTGGGGTTGTAGGAGCGGATGCAAATCCACTTTCTTTTTTAGACTACTAGAAGCTCCTGCCTTGCTACGCTCGGGAACTGTGCTGCTAATTTCATCTTCTTGTTGCTAAATCAATACAAGATGCAAGCAACTTGGGGAAATAGAGGGTTTATACTTGCATATATATTTCCTGTTATGGTAATCATGTACAGAAGGAAAGTTCATACAATATCAAGTAACTTCAAATTCTCAAAAAAAAAAAAATCGCAGTTTTGCCTCCGTATCTCAAGATATTTTTCACATGTCGTTGAATACTTTTCAAGTTTAAATCTCTCTCTCTCTCTTTCTCCACAAGAAAGTACATCTGCTTCCATCTCTTTCATGAAAGGAAGCACTTTGTTCGAAATACATGAAAAGAGAGAGGAGAGTTGGGAGGAGAGGCAGTTGTTGCCATTTGCCTGCATAATACCAATAAATTCATGAGCAAAAAGCTTAAGGGGAACCAGAAAATTTATTCTTTCTTGTGATATTTGGTCACAGTTCTTAGTCTAGCTTGGCTGGAGAATTCAGAAACTTGTCATACCATATCCACAGAGATTGCTGAGAGGGGACGAACAGCTCTTCCCAAACTGCTAGTGTGCCCAAATATGCTCAAGTATGCTAAAACACTGAATCACCCCTCTCCATCTTATCTGCCTGCCCAGGAAATGCTTAATGATGCTTAATGATTGCAGTGGGACAAGGACAGAGAGGGACACCCCCACCACACCTTCTATCTGTTGTTTCCCAGTGAAGAGGAGGCAAGTCCAAGACTCTTGAAGCCTTTGTCAAATATGAGTCAGTAACATTGATATGAGGCATGTGAGAATCCGTCTCCCCAGGCAGTAAAGACCATGCAAGGGGTGTCTCCTTGATGATGGAAGAGCCAGGAAAGAGCCTCTATCCTGCATGCGCTATGGGCTAGACCCTCTTTTTTTAAACTTTTTTTTTATTATTTCCGCTCATACAAACTTAATAGGTACACCAGTTCCCTCCCTCCCTCCTCCTCCCCCTGAACCTCCTGCTCCCCCTCCCTCCCCATCCCCCAGTGCCTCCCTCCCAATCCCCAGAGAGTCCTTTAATGTGCATGCCAGACTCTCCTCTGGGCCCTCCTCTCCGATGACGTACAAGGACCCTCAGTGGCATTTCCCTGAACCCTTTCCTGTGTTCCCCTTAAGCATAGGAACACTACTTGGCTGTCAATCCCTTGTCTCCAAGGATCTTGGTGCCTTTAGCAGATGCTAGACTTTGTGAGGTCAATAGTGTGTTGGACATTGCGCAGGGCATGCAAAGTCCAATTATGATTGCTTCAGCTCTAACTTGTGTGGAGTATCTTGCAAATCATTGCTCCTCCCATCCTTTTGCTCTTACAATCTTACCGCCTCTTGACATCAGTTAGAAAATCTCCAGCAGGCTTGCTTGAGGCTTGTCTTAATTACTAATCCCTCATGGAGGTGCCCAAACCTCAGCCTTAAATTGTCAATTTGACATTAGCATTTAACTAGTTAACACAGCAGTGAAGGAAATCTCTTTAGCAGAAGCACAGGAGCGGTGCAGATTTTGTCTTGTCAAGGGGCATGGAGAAAAGAATAGACCCCCAGCATTTGGAAACTTAGTCATCAAATGTTCCACTCCCCTGTCTTCCTTATTTTGTTTTTCTATATTACAACAAACCACTTTAACTCTGTTGTGCAATGTGAGGCTGGCAGTGACTGTTGTCTTTTTATTATTATTTACAACTGACAACAATTATTTACTCCTTGGGAAAGCAGAATGCTGTCAGGGGAATCCCGTAATAATTAGTTTCAAAGCTGTATATGCCCATTATGGGAAAGAAGTAATTAAAAGCAAATTTGCAGGTTGTCATCCAAAGCATTTGCTGTAGGGTAAACATTTATTTTAAAATTCCATTGGAAATATATCAAACCTATGTTTTTTCTCATAATTGAGTTTAGTGACACACGTCCCTGAGAATACTCACAGGACCTGTTTAAAATACAGTTGAGTTTAGCGTATTTTATTATTTGAAACATACCTTAAGGACCAATAATGAGCCAGTTAACTTAGAAAAAATAAATACAGTGGTAATAATTTGATAAGGCAGAACCAGTGATCTGATATGATAAGAATGGCAGAAAATACAGTGTCTTCAGTTTTCAGTATAGCATGATACCCTTTGGGTATCTTCTGCAAATTGCTACCTAAATATAAGAAATTGCTGTGGTTTGGAATTTGACCAAGGCATTTATTCAAATCCTGCATCTACTACTAACAGGGTGAATCTGTTCATTTTCTTATCCACATCAAGAATTTTAAACAGTTATG